>OX451736.1:1095741622-1097153323 GCA_948472305.1 Vicia faba
ATATATATATATATGAAAGTTTTCTACCTTTTATAGGAGCTAATCACCCCTTTTATTAATTTTATTTATTATTTATTTGATACAATTAATTTTTTTCTCTTCATTTGAATTGATTTTTCATTTTTATTTATAATTTTCTACACCACTAATATTAAATAACTCTCCACAAATTTGTAATAAATAATATTGATATTAAATAATTAATTAAATTAAAACAAGCTTTATAATAATTGTTAACCTTTAAAAAGTTAAAAATATGATGTATTTAGCTTTGTAATAATTGTTAACCATAAAAAATACCATTACACTAACCCTTGGTTTCAAATGAGTGCGTTTTAAATGGCTTAAGTAATAATTAAATAAATAAATAATTAATTTATATATTAAATTTTTATAATAATTATTAAGTTTAATGGATATGTATTAACCGTATAAAATAATTTTGCACCATCATTTAATAAAAAATCAATCTTATACTGTATCATTAAAAACAATTTATAATAAAAACGTAATATAGTATGATATATAACCGTCATTAGTCAATAATGTAAAATTAATTTATACTTGATGTATCATTCATTTTTTCATAATTATTAATCTTTAACCTTTAAAAATTATCATTACCTAATATGTATGTTAAAGTTTTATAGTAAATAATAATAATAAAAATAATGTCATTACACTAACTAATCTAACGTTTCATTTCATACATACCCACTAACTACATGCTCATTCATACCCACTAATTACATGCTCAACCATTATTATAACACACTATATAAAACTTTCTTTTTAATAAATGGATAGTTTATGGGTTTTTTTTATAAGTAATTCATATTTCAAGTAGTGGTAAATTTCTACCCCATCTTTTTAGAAGTCATTCATTCTATTGGGATGAGTATTACATTTTGTGGAGTTAAGTCATGATTACTTTCTTATCATCTAATATTATTAGGATGAGTTTTACATTTTATGGAGTTAAATCACGATTACTTTCTTATCATTTAATGTTACATCATTTTACTTTCTTCTAACTTTGTTGATGTTTTTCTGATAAGTATAAATTTCAAAACATCATAAAATATATGTAGATGATTTCTTATTTTATTATTTTTACTTTTTTTTTAATGTTATAACACTTTACTTTTAATTTTATTCATCTTTGTTAATTCTTGATTGCTTTTTATAAGTATTGATGTTTGTTAATTATTGATTGTTTTTTTAAGTATAAAAATTTAAAAATATTCAATAATTAAAGACAGTGGTCACTCCATTTCAAATATAAACTAATGTGGATCAAAAACATTGATCAATTCCTACACAATAGTTATTAATAAGCGAGTGTGTTGCAATAAAATTTTATTTCACATTGAAATATGGTCATGAAAATTTTCTCTCGCCTAGAATTATTGTAAAGGTTCCAAACTAATTTCATTATTTTACATTTATATATAACTTCCTTACATAGTAATAAAGGAGACTGTAAATGATTTTATTGTAATTTATTTCATTAAACTCCATAAATATTATTATTTATTTTTTTATCATTTAAAAAAGTTTATTTTTATTTTATTTTAACTTTACCATTTTACCTCTATTTAATTCTAAACTAAAACATTTGAATAAACTGCTACATATTGAAAATGCTCTCCACTTTCTCTATTGACACTAAAGTAATCTCTACTCTATCAACAATTTGTATTACAATGGAGAGTAAAACCATTCTTAGCAATACTTGTTATAATTGGTTTTCTTTTATTATTATTATTTCAATATTAGATTTATTATTAATAAATTATTAATAGTAAAAATAGGTTAAAAATGTTATACCTAATTTTTTTTCTTATTATTATAAGTCATTCATTATAATAGTCTCACTAATTATATTAACATTAAATAATTTATAAGATTTACATCAATAATTATAGCAATAATTTTTTTGTTTAAAAAAACTTAATTTGAAGTATTAAATATTTCTTTAAAATATCAAAATAATTATTTAATATTTTAAGTTATAAATACAATTAATATAAAAATACTTACATTAATATTTTTTTAAAATTACAATAATTATAAATAATATTTAATAAAATATAGTCGTATCTATAAGTCTATTTTAAAATATAATGATGAATTATATAGGTATGGTTAAGATTGATAATTAACATAAAAAAGTTATTTGCATGAGATTATTCCATTACTTGGTTAATATTATGTATTTTTTATCTTTATTTCTCAAAATAAAATTCTTATCTATCCTTATATTTACTGTTCATATTGAAAATCATCACATACAGAAAATACGGGTTTAGGGTTTGGTGTATTTTTTCTTCTAGCAGGATGTCATTACAGTTTTTAATTTTATATGTTATTTAACTTGTGAAGTATTCTGTGTAGTTGAGGATGAATAGGCATGTTTAATTATAATTGAATTGAAATCTTAAAATATTCAATAAAATATATTTTTCACTAAATAGGTAACATGGTTATTATGAAAGATAGACAATTCCTTTTGTTAAGCCCAAGTTGGCTATAAAGTACTATCCCATGCATCTTAGGTTATATTATATATATTAAATAATGAAAAATAAAAGACATTTTATACAAAATTCATAAATTATTATAATATATATTTTAAATTGTTGTTTTTATTGAAAATAACACTTTCTAAAATTTAATGTAATATTAATTATTATTTTATAAATAACATTCTTAAGTATTTGTTGCAAAGAACTAAAAAAATTGAATTTTACAAATAATGTTAAAATAATGTTAAACATTCTATAGTAATAAATAAATATAAAAATAAGTTCATTAAACATAGTGAAATTTATTAATAATTTTGTATGTGTATTAAAATCAAAATAAAAAAGAATCATATAGCATCATTTATAAAATAATTTATATAAGTTTTTCATATTAGATAATTCTTTTGTATAGACGTTGAATATTTTATATTTTATCTTAATGATCTTAAATGTGAAAAATTATAAAAATTAAATATATGTACATTTTATAATCTATATTTTTTACTTGTATTTTAAATGATTAAATAAATGTATTTTTCATCTGAATAAGTAATTTAGTCGGAGTTGATTTCATTAGGATGTGTTATTGAAAAGTGGTTCTCTATGTAGGATCAAGAGTTTAATGCTTTTATAGCATATACAGTCATAAAAAATGTTCCATTTTTTTCTTGGGTGGACTGAATTGGAGAAAAAATTGGAAGTGGTTATGGATTTAATTTTTATTAACAGTATTTTTGTATTTTTAAAATTGGAAAGTGTGTCTCACTTTTTCTCGATTGGATTTTATAACTAATAGAATAAATAGTCTTTTTAACTCGATTTGAGAAAACAACTGAAGGGTGAAACCTTTGTTTTTATGACATGATTCAGAGAAGTATAGAGAGATGTTTGAATGGTCCTAAAAAAACAAGGTGTGTACAATATTGTTAATGATCTCATTTTACCTAATGTTAAACAATAGAATTCGCGGGTATTATGTGATTCGTTTGATTATAATACAGTGGTAAAAGACATACTAAAAGTCTCGTTTGTGGAAGATGTGGAGGAGGATCGACTGATTTAGAAAGATGATCATAACGGTATTTATAGTGGTCGGTTCGGGTATAGAATTTGGAGGAGGTATCAGAAAAGGTTTGGTTGGGAGAATGAGAAAGTTAACTGGAGTAGTTTGTGGAATATAACAGCTCCGACTAGAATTAAACATCTTCTTTGGAGAATTTATAGGGGATGTCTTCCTTTGAGGATGAGACTCCGTCAACATCATGTGCCTTGCTCGCAAGTTTGCCATTTTTGTGATAATAATTATGATGATGATTGGCATGTCTTTTTTGGTTGGGCAGAAACTAATTCTTGTTGGCGGGCTGCAAGTTTGCTTGAGGTTATAGCACCCCGTCTCCATGCTTTTCAGGATACTAAGTCTCTAATTCATGATTTATGTTGCAAGGAGAATAGAAAAATTATTGGTAGAGTTGCGATTATGTTGGAAGGTATGTGGAAGAATAACAACGATTTTGTTTGACATAATGAGAAGGAAGAAGCATCTAAACTTGGTTGGCTAGACTTTCATAAGGCAAGAGTGGTTTTGGGCACAAAAACCCATAATTCTGAAGGTGATAATTTGGATTTGTTGTATTGGGTTCCACCCCCGAATGGTTGGCTAAAATATAATGTGGATGCGGATTTTAATCTCCATTTAGACACGACAAATCGAGGATGGTGTTTTTGTGATGAATTGGGTAGTTTTGTTACTACAGGTGATGCTTGGGACGGATGTACCCTTTCCATCCTAGAAGTGGAGGCCTTAGCTCTTAAGGAGGCTATCCAGGGTGCAATTTTTCTTTCCACCATATCGCTGTTGTGTTTGAAAGTGACTCGCAGACGGTGGTTCATGCCCTTGGGTCCAGTCTTGGTGGAAATTCGGAGTTTATCTTTATTATTAATTCTATTAAGTCGTTGTTGTTAGATGTTCCTGTTGTTAAACATGATACCTTTGAAACAAAGTATAACAGGGTTCTTCAAGGCAAGAAACCCACAAGGGTAGAAAAGATGGGAAAAAAAGAAGAATACAAGGATTGGTTATTAACTGTTATTCTTTACTTTCTCTTCAAACAAGATTACAAGTACACAAGAATAACAAATAACCCTCTCACCCTAAATTAGGATTTACAGTATACAATAATGATATACTAGTATTCTATTTATAATAAATCTAACATACTAAACTAATAGGCTTTTTCACAAATACCCATTACAAGCTAACTTAGGGTACAAACTAACTTAAACAACTGGACAAAAGAAACAGGCCCAATTCTAAATACTAACAACCCTAGCATTTCGATACCCACAGTTGTACCCCAAAATTTTCCCTCTCATTTTATCAAGATTTCCCCTCACAAGACTCTTTGGACTCCAGACAGGATTAGGGTTTGCTCTGCTCAAGACATCTTCTTGCACTGATGACCTGAAATTAGGGTTTGAGTTTTCACAGGGATTTTTGGACTTTCAATGCTCAAAGTGACTTTCATACTTCATGTTGGACCTATAAGATTGCCCATACTAAGGTTCAAGCTTTGAATCAAATTTTTGCCCAGTCAATTGGACAGTTGACCTAGAAATCAACTGTATTGGGGAAAAAGTCAAATATAGCCAATTTACAGTCAAATCTCATAATTTTTTATCCACGTCAACATTATAAACTCATATGAACCATTTGATCAAGTTTGGACCACAACTCCTCAAGAAATTTGATCAGATCATCAAAAGGGCAAAATGATCATTTTTAGGGTTTTGACTGCAGAAGGGCAATTTCTGATTTTTCACCTAGCCAATGGAAAATTGGGTTCAAGCATGGATTCAAGGACTCAATGGCATCATCTTGACCTAATCACAAGGTTCAAAAGATCTCAAATGCATTGGATTGACAAATAAATTTTCCAGTCAACTGATCAAAAATCAACTATACACTGAAAAGTCAAACTTTGACTTTTTGGTCAAAATCAAGTGCCAAGGGTCATTTTTCATCAAGATGTGTCAAAACATGAAACTTGTTCACCAAGAAACCTAAATTTGAAAATTAGGGTTTAAGATTGAAAATTTTCATAACTTTGAAATTTTCTAAGTTATGAAAATTTCTTATTTTTCCCCAACTTTGCCCAACTTTTTCACCATGATGCAATTGGATTCAAAGAAAACTTCTAAAATGAAAGTTGTAGTCCTCCAAAAAATCTACAACTTAGATTCACAAAGTTTTCCCAAAATATTCTTGGATCTCAAGTTATGATTTTGTGAACAGGGATCCATGAAACTTTTAACTTAGTGAAATTTTGCCCTAGTTTAGGCAGGATTTTGACCTATCTTCATGGAAATTTTTCACATAGTTCCAATTGGAATATAAAAATGCATTTCAAAGATTGATTTTATAGTATGTTACAAGATTTCCAAAATGTCAAAGAACTCTCCAAGATCATTTGTGGTTAGGGAGAATCGAAAGTTTGAATTTGGGAAATTATCACTTTGGTCCATGGCATTTTTCATGTTGACACAAGTTACAATTTCTGTCCAGCCTTGCTTGTACTTGTTTACAAGTCCTTAAACCCTTCCACACTCAAAAATTGAATGCAGACACAATGGATTAAGGCATTGTTCTGAGCTTTAGAAGTTTACACATTGAATTAATCTAAAAATGGCAAAAAGGCAACAATGCCATTTACATAAAGCACAACTTTTACAAATTTGTTTCTCTTGAGAATTGCACCAAGCCTTTTGCAGCAAACCAACTCCACAAACTTAGGCAAAAGTACACCAACTATCAGCATGCTTGGAGCTAGCATGTACAGGCCATAGCATTGTCAATTCACTATTTTCTTCAAAACCAAGTCAGCTTGCAAAAACCACATGACTTTGGTATCTGTTATAACCAAGACTTGTAAACATTTCAAACAAGTTTTACATATCACATTAAGCCAGAAACACGAGCTAGAAACCTCTCAAACACCCATGTACACAAAAATCACATTTTCTTGCAAAACAGGGCAGGCCCTGCAGAATCACTTCCATCTTCACATCCGCTCGTGCGTTTTGCTTGCAACCAGTTCCAACACACTCCATATAACCTACCTAAACTATCCCAACCATTCCCAAGTCATTGTAACTACATTTACACACTTCACCATTTTTGAATTCTGACTTTGCAGGTTGACTTCTACAAGCATATTCAGGCAAGTTTAAATCAAGCTAGGCATTGGGAAAGCTCAAAGGAACTTCAAGCAAGCTCACAAGCATCTCAGGCCTCACTCACAAACCCTACATTGCCATACTCGAGATTGACTGAAATAGGTAAAGTTCAAACTTTTATCTCTCTATTTAGGAATCATTAGGCTTAGGTTTGTGAATAAAAAATGTGGTCCTCATTGCCCTTGAGCTGTACATATGCATATAATTCATTTAAGTTAACTGAGCTGGGAGAATTTGAATGATGAACTTTCTAAAAAAACTAGGTTAGAAATTAGGGCCAGAGAAATTCTCTCTGGTCTTTGAGAGTTAGGTTAAGTTTTTTACATGGTTAGAATCGTATGACCATGCTCTATAACTTTTATGTTGCAAGTTTTTGTTTTTAAACACAAATGCAGGAGTTAGCAATTTGAACAAGAAGCGCGTGTTATTTGGTTCAGAGGTTAGGGATGGAGATAATCTGGGCTGGGCCTGACTTGGCCTTGCTGTTTGCACCCCCATTTCTGTTATTTGCACCCCCTAGCCCATTTTCATTATTTTGCATATTTTTGTATTTATTTTTTTATTTTCTGACTTTTATTTATTTTTCTAAATATTAAAAATCACAAAAAATATTTTCATAAATTTTCACATTTTATTTTATTATTTTATTATTTTTTTGGACATAGAAATAATTTATTAATAATGATGTACTTTTATTTTCTTAAAATAAATTCATAAATAATACAAAAATATTATATATTTTTATTTCCATTATTTATACACTTAAACAATATTGTCATGCATATTTTTATTTTTTGACATTTTGTATATATATTTTATTTTAGTTTTTGTACATAAATGAATAAATAATATAATTAATATATATATTTCTTAAAACCAAATTAGGGTTTCCACCCCTTTCAAAAAAAGACCATTAATATTTTTAATATTTTTAGGATATTAAATAACTTATTTTTACATACATAAAAATAATACAAAAACACTTTTGCATATTCATATTTATTTGCATATTTAAATATTGTCTATTTTATTTATTTGCACAATGAGTTCAATTTGGTTGTAATAGTTGAATTAGGGTTTTATTTTCTTGCAAATATCCCCCTATCCAAATTTGTATCCCCCTCCCCATAATCATGTTGTAATAGTTGTAGATTTACTTTTACGCACTTTATTGCTTTCAAATATGCCATGATAGAAAGATTAGGGTTTGTATGCAAAAATCCAAAATCAAACAAATAGCTATACCTAATACAAGACAAAGATGCATGAAATTGACAACACAATGCACACAAGCACCCCTAGGGTTTCATCCACTTGTTGCCTTTAAAATGACCATGGTATGCATGCTAGGTATCTTGGCAAAATAAAAACAAAAAAAATATCATAGTCCCTCGATGACGCTATCTTGGTTGCCTATACACAAATGATCTAGTCCCTCAAAAATTTGCTAAAGATACTTGGCACAATTGCTATCATGGTCAATACGATGGCTCGCGCCTGTCCCGTTTAACATCCAAACATAAGGTTGTTTACCAAATACAATGGTAAAACAACAATATCAAAGGGTTAAAAATGTAGGAAAGACTTTTGAGTAGGTAGGGTAGACAACTCCTAGTTACTTGATCAAAACTTGCAAACATCCTTGCTATTTTCAAAAAAACACATCACAACACAATTTTAAAACATTTCCAAACAAACTTTCAAACAATGAAACATTTTTCAAAAGACAAACACCTTTGTATACATTCAAACAAGAATCATTACAAAGGTTGCCAAAACAATGGCCTCTTTTCAAAATACTTTCAAAACCACACACAAAAGCACCATTCAAACAATTGAAAAGCAAAAGCAAGTGATCTAAAACAAGTAACTAAGAGCCCATGGAAAACCATGGATGAAAAGGGTGCTAGCACCTTCCCTTTTCATAATCTACCCCCCAAACCCAAGAAAACATCTCAAAGGTCTTTCCTGTGCTTTTTGACCTTTCCTTTGGATAAAATAAAAAGTCGGTGGCGAATCTTGCTAAACCGAAACATTTGCGAACACAAACGCAAAACCTCAAGTCAGTTATCCCACCGCATCACACCCACATACTAGAACACACTTTAACTACAGTATGTAGGTCTTTGACACCAGCATGTAGGTCTTTGACACCAGCATGTGAACATACTTCGAAGGCATGCATAAATCATGTCGAACCAGAAGCTACACTTAGACCCAATAGAGTTTGATCCAACATCGCACAAAAATCCATCTTGGAACAAACTGTAATATCAAAGAACAAACTAGTTTTCTTCATGCAGCTTTATAAATTGCATGAAGTGGAAAAACTTGCAACTCGACAGTGTCTTGGTGATCATATCAGCAGCATTGTGATCTATCGAAACCTTCAACACTTGGATTTCTCCATGCTTTATTACCCATATGGTGAAATGCAACCTCACATTGATGTTCTTGGTTCTCTCATGATAGGATGAGTTCTTCGATGGGTGTATTGCACTTTGACTATCACATTTAACAACAATAACTCAACCTTGAAGTTTCAGCTCCTTAGCAAAACCTTCAAGCCATAATGCTTCTTTCACAGCTTCAGTGAGGGCAATATATTCTGCTTCAGTGGTTGATAAATCAACAACCTTCTGAAGTGTCACTTTCCAACTAATTGTTGCGTCAAACATAATGAAAACATATCCAGAAATAGATTTTCTGGAATCCATACAACCTGCATAATCAAAGTTGACATACCCTTCAATTACTGCTTTACTATATTCACCCAATGTTCCACCATAAATTAAGAATTTGTTCATAGACCCATTTATGTACCTTAAAATTCACTTCAATGCTTTCCAGTGAGCCTCTCCTTATTGAGTTCAGCCTTCACCCTCATTACATCTTCGACATTGTTGCTTGCTATGATAATATCATCAACATAAAGCAACAAAATAACAAATGAATTACCAGGTCGAAATCTGAAGTAAACACAGTGGTTGAATTGACTTCTAGTGAAACTTATGCGTACCATGAACTTGTCGAATCTCCTATTCAATTGTCGAGGAGATTGTTTCAGCCCATATAAAGATCTATTCAACTTGCACACATAATCTTCCTTTCCCTTTTCGACATACCCTTCAAGTTGCCTCATCAGGATTATTTCATCTAGATCACCATACAAGAACACAGTCTTCACATCCATTTGTTCCAGTTCAATGTTGAATTGTGCCACCATGGCAAGCAACATTCGAATGAATGTGTGATTCATAACAGGAGAAAACACATCATTGAAATTGACACCTTCTATCTGAGTGAAACCCCTTGCAACCAACCTTTCCTTGTATCTCTTCGACGCCACTCCTTTGATTCCTTTCTTAACTTTGAAAATCCATTTACAACTGACTAACCTGGCTCCAACGGGCTTCTTGATCAGTTCCCAAGTGTTGTTATCATAAATAGATTTCATCTCATCATCCATGGCCTTCATCCATTTAATCTTATTTCGACTTCTCATAACTTCCTTATGGTCTCTAGGTTCTCTATCTAGAACCTCACTTGCAGAGATTAAGGAATAAGCTATAAGATCTGCATACCCAAGTATCTGAGGTGGCTTGATGACCCTTCTCGTCCTATCTCTTGCCAATAGGTAGTCATCAACATTTTCCTTAACTTCCTCATCATATTTTTCTTCTTCTTCGACTTTATCTGGGATACGCAATTTATCATCAACATGATCCACCTCAACGGGAATCTCTCCCTGTTCCAGCTCTTTGTCAGATATTTCTAGACTTTGATCAACATCATATGTTTTCTTGAAATCCATTTCAGCTTCATCAAAGACTACATCTCAAGTGGTACACCTCCTATGACCTGGCTCTAGGAACCATATCCTATAAGCTTTGAATCCTTCAGGGTATCCCATGAACATGCATGCCATAGCTCTAGGTTCGACCTTGTCTTGCCTAATATGAGCATAGGATATGCATCCAAATACTTAGTTTGTCAAGATCTGGTGGATGTCCCAACTAAAATTCTTTAGGTGTCTTCATATCTAACACAGTCGAAGGGCATCTATTTATCAAATATGTAGCTATCAAAACAACCTTAACCCAAAACACCTTCTTTAACCCAACACTAATCAGCATGCATATAACTCTCTCCAAAATAGTTAGATTAAACCTTTTAGCCAAACCATTTTTTGTGGAGTACCTGCAGTAGTTATGTGCCTTGTAATACCAAAGGCAACACAAAAGATGTCAAAAGCCTCATTTCAAAATTCAAGTCCATTGTCAGTTCTCAGGCTCTTGACCTTTCTGACTGTCTGATTTTCTACCAGAGTCTTCCAACTTTTGAAATTCTCAAAAGTTTCATCCTTAGTATTCTGGATAAATACCCATAAATTTCTAGAATAATCATCTATTATGGATATAAAATACCTTGCTCCTGAATGTGATAGACACCTTGCAGGCCCCCAAAGATCAGCATATACGTAATCAATGGATCCATGTGTTCTTTGATTTCCTTTGTGGAACTTCACTCTACAGGATTTTCCAAGTACACAGGGTTCACAAAATTTCATCTTTTCGACTTTGTCTCCACCAAGCAAATTTTGTTTCCCTAATTCAACCACACCTCTTTCATTGACATGGCCCAATCTCATGTGCCAAATTTCTGTGTTGGACAAAAGTTTCATAAATATTTTTCAAACCACTTACAACTTCATCCTCAAGGGTATACAAGCCTTGTTTCTTCACGCCTCTCAAGACTTCCTTAGACCCTTTCATGACTCTTAGGATACTTTTCTCTCCTTGGAAAACATATCCTTTCTTGTCGAATTCACCAAGAGAAATAAGATTTCTCTTCAAATCAGGTACATACCTGACTTCAGTCAATAACTTTATTGACTCATCATAGAGCTTGAACATTATAAATCCAACATCTATAACATTGCAAGATTTATTGTTTCCCAGCAATACAAATCCACCATCTTGATCACATAGCTCTTCGAATAAGTCTTTGTTTGGAGTCATGTGCCAAGTGCACCCAGAATCCATAATTTACTCCTTTGACAAGTTGTTGCTCGAAACCACAAGAACATCAGATGATTCAAAATCATCTAGAATAATAGTTGCATTACCGTTATCCTTACCTCCATGAATTTTCAGGCGTTTAGGGCACACCTTTCTTGTGTGACCCTCCTTCTTACAATGATAGCATCGAATACCATATATTTCGCCACTATAAGACTTCTGCTGACTTTTACCTTTCTTCTTGTCGAACTTACCATCCTTTCACAATAATATTTCCTTAATGGCCAAACCTTCACCAACCATCGAAAGTTTATGCTCCTTTCATTCGTTCAAGTTCTTACAATACAAGGTTGATTGGACTTCTTCAAAGGTTAGAGACTCCCTTCCATACAAGAGAGTTTCTTTGAAGTGACCATGTGTTATGGGCAAAGCGCATAATAGCAACAATGTTTGATCTTCATTATCAATCTTCACATTAATATTTTAAATATCAAGAATCATCTTGTTGAACATATCAAACTGCTCGGCCAACACTTTATCTTTAATCATCTAGAATTAATACAAAGCTTGCTTCAGGTAGAGTCGATTTACAAGCGATTTGGTCATGTATAAACTTTCAAGTTTCACCCATAACCCTGATGTTATCGTCTCCTTTGATACCTATCAAAAAACCTTATCATCAAGACTCAATAAGATTATGATGTGGGCTTTCTCTATCATGGCCGACTTTTCCTTTTATATTGACGCAACATCCATGGCCACCGCTTCCTTCAACGCTTCTAAAAAACCCTGTTGAACTAGTAGGGCTTTCATCATCAAGTGCCACAGGCCGAAATCGTTCACTCTGGTGCACTTTTCAATCTCATACTTTGTTTAAGGCATCTTCTCCATGCTCACCGCACCAATTTGTTGTGAAACACGATACCTTTGGAACAAAGTATAACAGGGTTCTTCCAGGCAAGAAACCCACAAGGATAGAAAATATATAAAAAATAAGAAGAACACAAGGATTAGTCATTAACTACTATTCTTTACTTTATTTTCAAACAAGATTATAAGTACACAAGAATAACAAATAACCCTCTCACCCTAAATTAGGATTTGCAGTATGAAATGATGAGATACTAGTATGCTATTTATAATAAACTTAACATACTAAAATAATGGGCTTATTCACAAATACTCATTACAAGCTAACTTAGGGTACAAGATAACTTAAACAATTAGACATAAGAAACAGGCCCAAATTGAAATACTAATAACCCTAGCATTTCAATACCCACGTACTAGAACACACTTAGACTATAGTATAGGTCTTCGACACTAACATGTGAACATACTTCGATGGCATGCATAAATCTTGTTGAACCAGAAGCTACACTTTGACTCAATAGAGTTCGATCCAATATCTCCTAGTTCCCAACTTTAAGATTAAGTTTGTTAAGCGTCAAGCGAATATGGTTGCCCACTCCTAAGCTAAGGCAGTAAATTCTTGGTATATATGCATTATATTTAACGAGATTCCTCATTGTTGTACCCCAAAATTTTCCCTCCCAATTTAACTCAAAGCATGCTCTTAAGATTCTCAATTGCTCAAGGATGACCAAGAATTGATCAGACAAATTCTCCTCCTAAGAAATAAACCTCTAACTAGGGTTTCACTTTTCATCAAGATGTGTGAGCTCCAAAGGTCTCTAATGTTTTCCATGGTTCTAATATGCCTTCAAGATTGTCCATGACAAGTTTCATGCCTTGCACTACAAGTTTGCTTAGTCAATTGCTCAAATGCTTGAAAATCAACTATGCTAGGTCAAAAGTCAATTGTGGCCCATGTACAGTCAAAATTCAAGATTTTTGGTCAACATCAACCTTTTGAAGTGATATCCATCATTTGAGCAAGGGTTGATCATGATTCCTCAAGAAATGCTCCTAATCTATCAAAAGTCAGAAATTGCTAAATTAGGGTTTCTATAGGAAAAGTCAAATGAACTTTGACCAGGCATAACTTTCACATACTTCCTCCATTTCTCCAACCAAATCTCATTTTGAAGAGAATCTCATTCCCTACAACTTACCTTTTTTCCTCAAGATCAATAAATGGATCATTTGAAAGATACAAGCTCATACATTACAGGTCATTTTCAGAAAGTCAACAAAAACACTTTTTTCTAAGACCTTTTACATTAAGATAAGGTCTTCAAATGGAAAATTGATAAAAATAGATATTGAAGTATACATCTTGAGCTTTCCAAAAAGTCAAAGATCATCATCATGAGATCAAAATTGAGAAAGTTATGGCTTGCCCAAGTTGGGAAAATTTTGGAAATTTCAAGAATTATGCATTGGACAAAGTTAAACTTTTAGGTCAATGGCCTAACTTCTTGGACTTCAAAGGTCTTCCTAACCTTGCAAAGGACGTCTAATCTCATTTTTACACGGCCTTGCCATTTTTTATCTATTTTGTTCATATTTATTTTAATTTATTTCAAATAAATATAAAATAAATTGCATAAAATAAAAAAAGACGGGCTTTGGCATTTGGGCTGATGTTTTAGCTTTCTTAAAAGCACACAAATTCGTGCAAGGCTTTCTAGGTTCATCCCCCAAACAAAATGAGCAAGAATGACCATTTTTAGAATTTTTTTAAATTTGAATAATGGCTTTTAACCATGGCTTAATGGGATGATTTATTTCCTTCTTATCTTGTCTCCCCCCTCCTTTATATATACATCATATGTGCAAGCCAAAAACACGATGAACACAGCCTAAAAAGAGCCACGAAAATTGCAAAAATTTCTTAAAGTTGTCAAAATTGAAATCCTTGATCCAGCCGAATTCAACTCTTTCCAAGCATTCTATCAACATCCTAGGGTTCCCAGGAGCATATATCACCCTTCATTCAAGCCTGAAGCATGCCTAAAACAGTCACACAAACCTCACCGATCGGTATATTTTTTTGGATACGTTTTTATTTAATCTGCATTGCTATCAAATTTAACATTTGCATATGTGTTCATAATCATGTATAAAGCAGGTTGGACGTGGAACATGGGGAAATAGGGCCAAAATCGTGAGATACCATTTTTGAGTCGAATCTGGTACCTTGCTTCGAAACGCATGATCCAGTGGTCTTTCGCAAAAAATAAGGCCAAATTCGGATTCAGGGTATCATTTTAAGGGGAGTAGGGTTATTTTTATCTCTGGATTTTTGCTATTTCGCAGATTAGAGTTTGAAACCCACAGGAGAAGACAACCGGAAGGATGACTCCGATGGTTGACTCTGATGGTCCAGGCGTTACTCTCTTATTGGTACATTTGAATTAATTTTGGAACGCGTTTGAATTTAGGAAAATTGACCAGATTTCTATTATATTATTATTGTATTGTTATACTAACAAGTGAGCAGCATGACACAGTGGTAAGAAGCGTGTGTGTTATCCTGAAAGGCCTGGGTTCGAATCCCAGGTTTGGCATTTTATTTTTTCTAACAATCTCCCTGCAGATCCAATGCATATAAGGGTTAGTCAGCGCATGATCTGGCCTTCATCTGGACCATCAGATACCAACGGAGGTAGATCTAACGCTCCTAGAGTGCTCCTTCATGATGGACCCCACATGAACCTCCCTCACTGAAGTCAGCGCCAGCCCGAGCCTCCCCTTGGTTTGGGCTTATCAAATTTCAACATACATCCCCCATTTTGCTTTTGCATATCCAAGCCTAATTTTCTCATTTATTTTATTTATTTGTTTATTAATTTCAAAAATCACCTTTTTAACAAATCATAAAAAATCAAAAATATTAAATAGACTTAGGTTTTCTGAAATTAATTTTAATTTTGTAAATTAATTTATTTAATGATTTTAACTTCAATTTATCAATTTAAAAATAATTAGAGCTAAGTTTTTATAACTCAAATATTTTCTTAACAAAAATACCAAAAAATAGTAGAATTAGTTTTATTAGAATTAATTTTTAATTAACAATCATTTTTTCTTTTTATTTAATTGATTAGGATTTTATTTAGTTTTTCTCATTTAATTTAATTTAATTGTTTTCTTAAAATAAGCAAAACCAAAAAAAGATGTTTACTTAGCAATTTCTTAGGATTTTAGACGTTCGTCTCTATTTCGCGCGTATTATTTTATTCTCGCATTTTTTATAATAATGTACCTGCTGATAGTATGTAATAGATTAAATTATGGCTTTAGTGCTTTTATTTATTTTCTTTCCCCCATTTGGACATGTAAATACCCCCTCCCCAAAGCATTGTAATAGCGTAGGATTTACGATTCCCGCACTTTAAATTTCAGCAAAATATTAACTGTTAGTAATTAGGCTTGTATGGAAATACTAATAACAAAACGATAGAAAACCTAATAACAAGAGATAAATGAACTGAATTGAATCATTGCACACATGCACCTATAAGGTACGCCCACTTTGGTTGTCTTTCAAAAAAAACAGTCGTGTCCCTCGAAATGGGGACGCTTTAGCAAAGACCCGTAAAACAAAAGATCATAGTCCCTCAATGACCCTACAGTTGCCTTTCGGTAAATGATTAGTCCCTAAACAAAATTGCTAAAGCGTCTCCACATGTTGCCTTTATGACTGTTCGTCCCTTCGAATGTCCCTCATACATCCAACGATAGGGCTACCTACTCACTAATAGTAGGATAACACTGTCTAAAGGATAAGAGGAAAAGAATAACCTTTTCGAGTACAAGTAGATAGTTGTTACATGATTGCTCAAATAAAACAAACTTTTCACACTTACATATTTCAAAAACAACTTTCAAAAACATTTGCTTTGTCAACACTCTTGAGGACTGATACAAGAGTTAACACAAAGTAAATCGCTGCACTAAGGCATTTTAAAACAATTTTTTTCCAAAACACACAAAGCACAAGGTACTTTTAAAATGAGCTAAGCATCTAAGAGCCCGTAGAAAACTACGGATGGAAAGGGTGCTAATACCTTCCCTTTCCATAATCTACCCCCCTTACTAAAAAAATTATCGAAAAGGTCTTTTTCTGTTCTTTTCACCCTTTCCTTAAATTGGATATAAGAAAAGCCGGTGGCGACTTTTGCTTACCGCAACATTTGCGAATACAAAATGAAAAACTAGTATACCCCTCGGTTCTGCCACCGTATCACAGAACTGGCGACTCTGCTGAGGAGTACTTATAAAAGTGGGGTTACCTTAGAGTTTAGTTTATCACTTTAAAATTACTTGTATGCTTTGCTTTCTTTATTTTTAAAGGGTTGCTTGGGTTATTGTTAAATATCCTACACCCGGATCGGGGGCACCGTATTAGGTAAGTAGCAATAAATCATGGAGGTTATACGACGTAGACCGATATGGATGAAGTGATAGCTATGTTAGCGTGATACTCTGGTTTGTACTAATGTTCCTTGAGTCAGTCAAGGATAAAATTAGGCTTCCTTAGTGTCATTAAGTGCTAACTGACCTTTAGAACCTTTAATTGACTCATCCTAAGCCATTAGAAAGTAGTTAGATGGCCGGCTTTGGTTCCGACCGAAGATTGGTTGATACTCGATGCTACACTCATTGAGACTAGACTTTTGGGATATTCTGGCCGCAATACTTCGGTGCTTGAGCTAGAACAATGCCTAAAAGAAAGGTCAGTGATTTGAGACTCCTTAGAACCCGGTTACTATTAATAGGACAGGTTTAGACAATTGAAACTTCAAGAGGGTACTTACCTTTAAAAACTCATGCAAGCCTTTAAACATAAGGTCTCTGTGTGACTTGTTTGTGTTTGATATACTTGTGATTCCAAAGCATAATCATAACATCATAAACATTATAACATGTCATGTACACTAACCATTTCAAGGGCCTGTGGATTTATCTCTTCTCTATTTTGTAGGTCATGAATTCAGCTCGCAGAAAAACCATCCGAATCAATTTTGTAGAGATCTCTCCCAAACTTAAGGAAATGGTCTTAAAATTTCCTGAGAGCTCATCATTCAACAAGAGACATGGTCATTTGCTCAGTTTGGTTACTACCAGTTTTTATGAGGGTTTAATGAGGGTCTTATTCCAGTTCTTCGACCCTAAGCACCACTGCTTCACATTTCCAGACTATCAGTTGGTTCCTACGCTGGAATAATTATCCAAAATACTCGATTTGCCTATATTGGAGCAGATACCCTTTACCGATTTAGAACAAGATCCAATTGTTGAAGATGTTGCCATAGCTTTGCACTTGAAGCCATCTGACATTGAGTCCAATTGGGAAAAAGGAGTGGAGTGAAGGGTCTCCTCACAAGTTTTCTGATGAAGAAAGCCCAGGTATTTCTAGACGCTATGAGTTACCACGCCTTTGAAGATGTTTTAGATCTTTTGATCTACGGGTTGGTTATGTTCCCCAATTCAGAACAGTTTGTAGATGTTAGTGCCATCAACATCTTCCTTACTTGCAATCCAGTGCCTACATTGCTCGGGGATATTCCGCATTCACTCCATACTCGTACCATGAAGAAGCAAGGGACTCTTATGTGTTGCATACCTCTACTCTATAGGTGGTTTATTTTTCACCTTCCTCGGTCAATAATGAAGAATGAGTTAGGTTTAATATGGAACCAAAGATTAATGTCCCTTTCTCATTCTGACATCTATTGGTGCCCTCGCTCCCAAGAAGACATCTCTTTTATTGATCGCTGCGGATAATTTCCCAATGTGCCACTCCTTGGCATTAAAGGAGGCGTCACCTACAACCCCTCTTTAGCTTTACGTCAGTTTGGTTATGCTCAGAGGGATGGTCCTCATGATATGCTCATTCAAGGTATTGTGTTCGACTATTCAAATGATCTACAAGGTTATCATCAGAGGTTCATCCGCGCTTGGGGGATGGTTAAAAATACTGATAGCAGGACTCTAGGGCACAAGAACTCCATCCCTTTGGAGCCATACCTCAAATGGGTGCGAGCTCGTGCTCAAAATCTTATGATGCGGTATGCTGCTATCCTACCAATGATTTCAGAGCCTATTGTTCAAGGGGTCGAGTCTCACATAATTTTGCATCCTAATATGCCAACAAACTTTGAAGAATTGCAAAAATCTTAGATACAGCTCAAAGAAGAACTAAATACCTTTGACTCCCAATTTTATGCCAGTGAGAAAAAGGTGTTAGAACTGACAAAGCGGTTTCACAAAGAGAAGAATCTCAATGCCTACATTAGCATCAAAAGGAAGCGTCCTTGGGAGACTTAGGAATTTTAGAAATTTCTTATTTGTTATTCCTTTGTAAACTTTGATTTCATTTGAACTTACTAATAAAAATTCTTTGTTTCTGTTTTGGTTAAAAGAGTTTAAATCCTATGAGGCCCTTGAAAACATTGCATAAGCATATCATACATTTCATTGCATAAACATGTATTTCATGATAGGTTTCTAATTCTTCTCGCTGTTTATTTCAGCAAAAGAAATGTCTCTCGAACAGACAGTGAAGGACCTCCAAGCTCAGAACGCTCAGTTTCAGCAAATGTTCCTGGCTCTGGCCCAGAGGAAAGAAGACCTGAAAACTCTGATCGTCAAAGAGAAGACCAAGAAGGCAAATAAACCAACTAGTGTATTGAATCTAGGAAGAAGGATCAGAGGACCCGTTAAGCGAGCTATAGATTTTACAACCCTGTCAAATGAGAGGGATAATCTAGAAGAGAAGCCAGTGGAAGAAAACAAAAATCCAGGGTCTGAGGAAGATGAACTTGACTATTCTAATGAGTAGTATCCTCCTACTGATGATAAATACAAACAACTAGAGGATCGACTCAATGCTATGGAGATCCAGAGGGTACCCGGGCTAGATTTCGAGGAGCTAGGACTGATTTCAGGGGATGTCATTCCACAAAAATTATAAGTTCCTACTTTCGCTAAGTACGACGGCGTCTCCAGTCCTAAGATTCATTTAAGGTTGTATGTCAGAAATATTCAACCCCACACTACTGACAGGAATTTGTGGGTCCATTTCTTCCAGGAGATTTTGTCAAGGACTCAGCTGGAATGGTTCTATCAACTAGAGAGAACCAACGTTCACAATTGGGAAGATTTGGCTGTTGCTTTCTACAAGCAGTATCAATATAATGTTGACCTCGCCCCGACCCGTACACAATTGCAAAGTATATCTATAGGTTTCAGCGAAGGTTTTAAAGATTATTCCCAAAAATGGAGAGACCTTGCGGGAAGAGTCCAACCTCCGTTGTCTGATAGGGAGCTGGTGGACATGTTCTTGGGCATATTATCTGGGTCGTTCTTTAACCATCTGATTGGAAGTTCTTCTGCTGGGTTTACTGAATTGATCTTGACTGCTAACGGGTATAAGCTGACATCAAAAGTGGAAAAATACAGAGAGATGCATCCTCTAGTACTGTAAAGAAGCCTTTCACTGGAAAGAAGGAAGTCAGTGCTGCTTATGGCCAAAGAAATCATAACAAAACTGAGTGTCATCTGATGGTAGGGGATGTCCTGATTTCCAATCCTGCCTCAAACCAACAATGAAACAACCAGCACAGACCAGATGCACCTAGAAGACAGTTTACTCGGATCAACATGACCTTATCCCAGGTTTTACCACACCTGCTGAAGTCCAACCTGGTAACCCTAAAGGAGGCCCCAAAGAATCCTAATATTGCCTCTCCCCGCTACAACCCAAATGCTCGATGTGCCTACCACTCAGAAACTCCGGGGTATGATACAAATGATTGTTGGGTGTGATACGGTGGCAGAACCGACTATTTTTACTGGTTTGCATTTTTTGTTCGCAAACATGCGGTAAGCAACAATCGCCACCGACTTTTATTTTATCCAACAAAGGAAAAGGAAAAAAGAACAGAAAAACCTTTTTCGAGATTTTTTGAGTACAGAGGTAGATTATGAAAAGGGAAGGTGTTAGCACCCTTTCCATCCATGGTATTCCATGGGCTCTTAGGTACTTTCTCATTTTGAAATTGCTTGTGTGTGTTTTGAAATTTTTTTGTTTAACTTCGTGGTAACCCTTGTATCTGTCCTCAAGAGTGTGACGAAGTTGTTTTTGAAAACTATTTTGGAAGTCTTTGTGTGGAAGAATTTTTATTGTTTTGAGCAAGTACTTATGAGTTTCTACCTGTTGTACCCCAATTTTTGCCCCTAAGATCCCTTCATCATACCATGTTGATTCACTCACAACAAGATCACACTAGGATTCTTGGTTCCCCTCCCTACTTTGAGCTTTGCTCCTTTTGAGGAATTACCAAGCACCTTGACTTATGTTCCTTTTGTGATCATTAATATTGTTATTTTTCTTCACTTAACTAATAAAATACAATGTTGGCTTGTCTTGCTTGTTGTCCATGTAGGTAAGGGCAATGAGATTTAACAAATTACGCCATGGGTTCATGAGTTTATTTCCATTCCCTAGCCAATAAAAGCTTGAGAGGTTAAAACCTCACCATTGGAGTGTTTTTGGAAGAAATGGCATGGCAAAGTTTGTTTGGGTTCATCACATTTCAAGGTTATTATATTTTACTCAAAAGTAGAAGGGGTTGATTAGAGAAGCTGTTATGTTTGGACAAGGCCTTGTTTATATTGGCCACCAGGGGCATAGTTCTCTCAAATTTCAAGATATGGAAGTGGTTTTGGTGTCTATGAGTCCTAATTATCATCCTCAACAACTTCTATTCACAAAGCAAGAATATTGGTACAAGAAGTTTGTTCAAACTTGTCAAAGTTCTCCAAGGCATTTTCTTGATCTAGAAGCTAGGGTTTTGAACTTCAAAGGAATATATCTTGCTCACATTTTGGTATTTTTGAGTGATTCCAAAGACATCCTTCTCTTCAAAGGGTTATCAACAAATCACTTCAAAATTTCCAAGGAGTTTTCATGTGGAAGAAACTTGGTGAAGAAGAAAGATTACAAGTCATCCAGATGAATCCATAATTTTACATAAGTAATTTCAATTGATCATAACTTGGTAAATTTTCATCATCTTGGGTCCATTCTTTTTCCATAATGATCTTGAAGATGTGAACTTTATGCCTTCTTTTATGTGCAAAGTGGGAAAATGGATGGAGGTTGCCTTAAATATGCAAAAGATTATAGGTCATTTCATGATTTTTAGCCAACTTCAACAAGTCATAACTTGCTCAATCTTTGGAGATTTTGAGTGGTTCAAGTTTCAAAATGTCATTCAAAAGATTTACTTCATTCCATATTTTTTGGTTAAGAGCAAATTTAAAGTGGAAGGCTATGTTTGGATGCAAAAGATTATAGGTCATTTTTAAAGAAGAATTTGAAATATTTCTAAGTATGGAAAGTCAACCCTTTTTCTTCAACTATGACTCAATGCAACTTTCAGCCCAAGAATCCATTTGATTCCATTCTTTTTCCATTGCAAAGCTTGTACCCTCATCTTTCTAAAGCATCAAGAATCATGCCCTAAGACCCCTTGAGTTGGAAATGCCATGGATTTGAATTTGGTAACTTGAAACTGAATTTTCCACAAAGTCAGAATTTTGAAATCCATAATGTGACTTCTAAACACAAGATTTATGCGTGTTTTTGGTTTAAACTTGATTAGCAAACATTCCAGAAGTGATTAGCACCCCAAAACGCAAGATTTGGTTGAGTTTTGATGGAAATGAAGTCACACTTCACTCGTGCTCGACCTTCATACAATTTCCCTCCAAACTTCCTTGTTTCTTCCAATTTTCATTCCCATTCACTTCCCTATGAATATAGGGTCATCCCCCATTCATTTCTTCAAGCTTTGAGGGCCAAAAACACCCTTCCAAAACCTCACACGAACCCATCTTTTTTGAATTCAGTTTCTGAGATTTAAGCTCCCTTTTCCAAAATTCTTTGCGCATTCATCATCCTTAAGCATCATACAAACTCTCTAGCACTTAAACCAATCAAAACGAGCCATAATTCAAGCTATAGAAGTCCAGTTTCAGAGCTTCTTCCTTGAACTTCGAAAAGGTAGAATTCTCCACCATTTGGATCCAAATCAAGCACTAATCTGTTCTACTCCTTCTCCTGATTCTAATGCTGCTTACAATTTTTAAATCCATTGAGAATTGAGAGAAATCTCAAATTGAAGGTGCTCGCTATTTTCTGGGTTTTTGATTCATCTCTCTCTCCATACCTTATATAAATTTGGCGCGATGGTGGTGTTAGAATCGTCTTGAAGAGATGAGTTCAATGATACTAGCCTGAGATCCTACTTTTTACATTTGAAGGATCTCACAAAATCCCCATTGCAGGATGTCTGGAAGTTGAAGACGATGGCATGTCTCGTCTCAGCCAATGATAGCGTGCCAAACGTCTTAATTTCATTGGTTGCTCTTTTTCTAATCCTATGTGTATCTCACTAAGGTCCATAGCAAGCACCACGTGTCTGGTCCGTTGGATCAGCTTACTAACGCGTTTTGACTATGATCTGATGGACCACATCTTTTTGGTTTTATTTTATTTTCTGATTTTATATTTTTTATTTATTAAATTTTCAAAAATTCATAACTCTTTTATTTTTTTATCCAAAAATTATGAAAAAATTCACAAAAATACTTTGAATTATTTCTGATCTGATGACTATTTTTTTCATATTTTAATTTTGATATTTGATATTTTTTGTATTTTTTGAATCATTTGCTTTTTTTTTAATTACTTAAAAAAATACTTTCTGACATTTTTTAATTTTGAAAAAATTCATAAATATTATTTTGCATATTTTTGACTTTCTGAACATTTTATGGAATTTTATATTGAGGTTTACTATTTTTGACCTATTTTCTATTTGTTTGAACAATTTTAAATAGCTTAAAAATAGTTTCTGACTTTTAAAAATTACCAAAAATTTTATAAAAATATTTGGATCCATTTCTGATTTTTCTATGGTCTTACTTTTTATTTTTTTGATTAATTTGAACATAGTTGGTATTTTTTCTCTTTATTTTCTATTTTTAAACATTATTTTTTTAACCCTTTTGTATATATTAAAATGTGATATTATTTTGTGACTATTTTTTGGTTGATCTTGGGTTAGATTTTGGATCATGAACTTTATTAACATCATTGGATCCATGGTGTTGAGTTTAACTCCACAAAAATGGATGAATGATTTTAATAATAGTTTGATTAAAATTTAATTCAAATGTGGTTTGTATATTTTTTCCCTATTCCTCTTCATCTCATCCCCTTCTTATTGCACTAGGTGTTATTGGAGCATGATCTCTATATCATGTCTCAAAACAAATGGTGCATAAATTGCTATTGACCAGCCTCAAAATAGGCGCTACTTCTATATAAGTCCACTTACAATTGCTTAACATAGCGCTAAATTTTGTCCCGATTCGAATAAATGATCATTCGTGGCCCAAATTTATGATTGCAAGCCCAAGTATGTTAATTTGATCTCTTTGATCCAATAACCTTGAGATTCATTGTGTGAAGGCTTTGGTTCTACCAATCCTCTAATGGATCTACAACACCTTTGGTCAACGCGGATCACTTAAACATCGTTGATCATTAAATGGTACTTATGAGAATTCCAAATGGATGATATACTTGACAAAAAGCAAATGCAACTTGTTGTATGGAGGCTTTGGTTATACCAATCCTCTAATGAGTTCCAAATGCAAGCTTCAAGATGGTAATCCAACTAACCACTAATTATTGACTTGTTTTACCTTATGTTTTATTCTTTCTTATGCTTTATGTACTATTTACTTTTAGCATTTACATTTCATGCCATTTTCATCTTTGCTCATTTGAGCATTTATTTTCTTGCCATTTTGTACTTTGCTCACTTGAGCTTTTATTTTCCTTTCTTAAGATACTTAATAATCAACATAAACCCTAAAAAATCTTTAATGGTACTTGGACTATTTGGCTACTATCCTTGGCATTATGGAGCATGGGACTTTTCTTAGACTTAGGATTAGAAACCTTGGCCTATCTTGGAGACCTTGTGATCTTATCTGATTATTTTGTCTAGAGCTCTTGAGGTTTTCCTCAAGACATTGGGTTGTTTGTTTGTTTTGTGTGCAGGTTATTGTGATTACACCCTTTGTTTGTAATATGGAATTCACCCGTATACAGCCGTTACTCTGCCCAATTTTTATGAAGACTTAATATATTTGAAGTTTCGTTCTCTCAAGGGGTCTAGTATTTTTTCTTGCATGGTTTCAACCCAAAGAATGGGAACTCTATCTTGGCTCATAATTCCAAGTATTGGCTTCTTGTTGGTTAGATGGTTCTTATCCCTAGCTTTTACATTATGCTTTAGGATAGCCTCTTCTTCTCCTCCCATCTTCTTTAATTTCAAAAAAAATCTTCTCCATCCTTTTGAAAACCCTTCTTGTTTTAAACTTGAACCACTTTTATAATAAACTTGGACTTATGTCCATGCATTTTCAGAACATTTTCATAAATAAACTCCAACCAACTTAATAATACCTTGACATTTTTGTGAGAAGACTAAAAGTCAATCAATCTCATTTCAAACCATCTTGCCATTTTAGCTTTTATCTTTAAACTTTTCTTAAAAGATTAAACTCTTGTCAATCCTTGTAGTGATGCAAACAACTATACTTCTACAATATGTAGCGAAGAGAGATATTTTCCACTTGGGTGTTGAGTGAGGCATTATTGATTTTAAAATCCAAGCCATATCCTGCACTTTGAGATGATGCAAATTCTCCTTTCTCATGATTGCGGGTAGTAGGTGTGTTTTCCACACGGACAATGATGATGATGTTCTATCTTATAAAATTAACCAACACATTTGGGTTTTAAATTTTTTGAAAGAGGAACTACGTGTACCCTGATCCCCTATTGCATGAAAGGTGGTACGTAGGCACTAAAGGTTCACAACCGCGGCGGGTGAAAAAATCATAAAATATATATTTCTTTTCTCACCTCCACCATCCATTTTATATAACAGTTTTTTATAGCCAAAATATACATATTTTTTACAAAGAGGCTCATGCGGAGTACCGTAGATGTTTAGGGTTCTAATACCTTCCCTTTGCATAAGCAACCCCCTTACCTTGAATCTTTCCCCCTCTTTTTGGGTTATTCACTCTTTTCCCATTCCTTTGGAAACAATAATGCATGGTGGTGATTTTGATTTTGATTTGTATAAAGTCTAGTCAATCCAATGGCTTAGTCTTGAACATTTCTACCACTACAGAAAAAATGGCGACTTCACTGGGGACAGATTGACCTCTTGCTGGTCTATCCCTAAGTGAGTTAAGCCTATCTTTGTTTATATCTGTATATGTGTTATTACTATTTTTTGTGTTATATATTATATATATGTTTGTCTAGATTTTCCTGGTTTTCAGGGTGCTTGGTGATTACTCATAAGTCCTATACTCGGACTTGGGCAAACTTTAAGATAGGACGAGAAGTATAGTCATGTTAACTTTGAGAGTAATCCCAAAAAAGGAGGCATGAGATCCCCCACTCAGTGGAGGCCCCTTTGACTGTAGTTTCGTTTACCGAGTGTGATCGGTGGATTTAGAACTGACTGTTTAACGCTGGTTCGCGAAATGTCGCGGAAGCAAGAGTCGCCACCGTCTTTTATTTTCTCCAACATGGAAAGGACAAAAGCACAGCAAAATTCCTTATGAGATTGTCTCTCGGTTCGGGAGGTAGATTTATAGAAAGGGAAGGTATTAGCACCCTTTCTATCCATGGTTATCCATGGGCTCTTAGATACTTGCTCTTATGTTTTCAAAATGTTTGCTTTTCAAAATGTGAGTGGGTTTGAAAAAGTTTCTTTGAAAGATTTCTGAATGACTCTTGTATCTGTCCTCAAGAGTGTTTGAAAAATTTGTTTTTTGGAAGCTTTTTGAAAGTGTAGTGTGAAAAGATTTTTGATTTGTTTTAGAGAGCAAGTATCCATGAGTCATCTACCTACCCTAAGGAATTAGGCTGTGTAAAAGTCCTTAAGGTAGTGCCATCCCACCATTGAGAGGTAGGTAGCACCACCGTTGGAGGTGTTTGGGTCAATTCGTTTGTAGGGACAGTGTGGTCACCAGAGCAACAGTAAGACACCTTAGAAGCTACCCTAATGTCCTAGATCCTTTTTTAATCCGAGGCAACCGTTTCGAGGCGACTGGATCTTAGACATAAGAGCGACCGCTAAAACGTCCTATACTTGAAGACCACGTTTCGAAGGTAAGGCAACGAGTGAGGCGTACCCTAGAAGTGGTGTGTGTATTTGTGGGTTGTTTTCAGTTTAACAGTTATCTTTAATCATGGCATTATGAGCTACGCTTGTTTTTAATTAGCATACATTCTTTCATACAAAGTTAGAATTTAAGAGTGCGGAAAATTAAAAGACGGAAAGATAAAAGCTACGCTATTACAAGGCACGGGTCTATACATCGCCAAAATACAAAGACCCGTTTTTTGATAAAGGAATGCGGAAAGTAAAAATGCGGTAAACCTAATTACTATTACATCCGGAAAGCAGTTACATAATGATCAATAAAATAATGATGCGCGAAAAGAATTAAAATCTGAAAGTCCGAGGGTTTTGACCCTTTGCTTGAAATTAAATGAAATTAAAGCCTAATTAAATATTTAATTAAAGGAAAGAAAGTGTTTTTATGTTTTTGTATTTATGAAAAAAGAATTAAAAGAAAACCCTAGTTCTAAATTATTTTAAATTATTAAAGAAAAGGTCAAAATTAGGCTAATTAACTAAATTATTTAATTCACATGTTTATTTACAAAAATATTAATAATAATAAATAATGATGAAAATAATTAATTAAGAAAAAAAGATGAAAATGTCAAAACCCTAATTCTAGGTAACTTTTATTTATCAAAGAAAAAGATTGAAATTAAAAACCTAAATTAAACTAGATTAATTATTAGAGTTTATGTACGAAAATATGTTAATGGTGAAATTAATAATAATTAAATATAAAACATTTTTTGGTTTCTGATTTTTTTATTATGAAAATTTATTTTATGATGAATTAAGAAAAATAATTAAAAACAATTAAAAAGAATTAGAAAGAAAAGAAAAGAAAATTAAAAAAAATACAAACAAAGGGGGGTGTCTGGCCCATGTGGAGGTAAACTGAAGTAATTTTGGCCCATTGAAGCATAAAGCTCGTTTGACTTTCCAGATCGTGTGTACGCTGGTTGACTGGGGTATACCCTGGACTGCCCCAGATGATGGACAATGATCATGCCAGACCCCTTGATTGGAGTGCTTTTGTTCATCTGATGTTCTTCGTGCGAATTTCTCTGCTGTTCGAACAAATAATCATATGCAAACAAGGTTATTTTAAAAATGAAAAGCTTATGTCTGTCTTGAAGTTTTTGAAAATGCATTTTCAGTAAAACCAGTGAATTTTGTAAAATGCGATGTCAACTCGTTATTTTATCGCAAGCCTTAAGGAGTCAGGATACCTTTCGTAACAGTATGCTTTCGAACTAACCCATGCTTCAGCTAGGACTTTTAAGGGTTGTAACGTGGCCTGGTTCACGGTTTAAGAAACAAAGGATAAAGGCTCAAATTATATTTGTACCCACCCGCTCTTCGTGATGTTCTTCAAACCTAAACTCAGCTAATCGTGCTTTAGACCTTGTTTGAGTCTTTGCTCTGATATTCCGGTGATGGTTCGGATGTTGACAGTTTATTTTGAATAGACAATCATTTCTTTTTTGTTGAGGGTTTGTAGGACCTCTTTCTTTTTTGATTTTGTTATCCCTGTTTTTGCCTGAACTGTTTCTTTTGTGATTACAGTCAGCGGGATGCCCTAGTTTTATAAGTCTCCTTCATAGGTTTTGACTTTAATGGGCTTTTATTTTGAGAAATAACGACTGCCTATCCTTATGATTATACAGAACCATCCCCATTTTTTTGGAAGGACTCCTTTGGTGCTGTTCATTGTGCATCTGGATCAACTGAGAGAACTACCCTGCCCCAGGTTATGATTAAGGGTTTTAATTTTCGAAAAGAAAACTCCTACTTCTTTGGCTCAGAGGGGTTGACGAGGGATTATCATCCTTATAACTCCAGTGTTTAGGAATTGAAACAATGCCTGTACCTTATCAGCGGGGTCTGTTCAAAAGCATATTGTAAATTGTGGTATCGTTTTCGTCATCCTCCCTCAAGAGGCTTAGAATTATTAACCGAGAATTGATCATCACAGAAAAACGAAAATAGTTTGCATATAGTGAATACGAAATAATTACTTCAAAACAGACATGTGTAGTGCATTAATGAAATAACAACGTTTAACATGAATAAATGTTTGAACAATCAAAAGAAAATTACAAATTGAACATTCGAATAAACAAAAAATTCCCATCCTAGCCATGTTTTGGCAAGGGAGCAGTGATCACGTTGGGAGCCTCTGGGGAGTCGAACTGGACTTCCTTTGCGTCGATCAGATCCTGAACCTTGTTTCTCAAAGTCCAACAGTCATCTGTAGCATGCCCCGGGCTGTCAGAATGATAAGCGCAGCGAACGTTGGGGTTATACCTTGAAGGCGTCCTGTTGGGATTCTTTGGAGGGTCCATGAGAGTTACCAACTTGGTTTCCAGCAACTGTGGCAATATCTGTGACAAGGTCATGCCGAGGGGAGTGAATTTCCTTTTAGGTCTCTCTTCCCTTTGTTGGTTGCGATGTTGAGGAGCACCGGCCGGTTTTGCGATAACCACCGCGTTGACATCTTGGCGGTGTTCGGACCTATTCTGCCCTCTTGAGCCATAGACAACACTAGATTCTCTCTTGGATGGTTTCTTCTTAGTGTTCGAGGAGTCACCATTCTGTATTTTGCCCGACTTGATGCCAGCTTCTATTCTTTCCCCAGTCAAGATCAAATCTGTAAACCCAACAGCAGAATTCCCAATCAGGTGGTTGAAGAATGGACCAGACAGAGTCCCCAAGAACATGTCGACGAGCTCGCGGTCAGTTAGAGGTGACTGTACCCTTCCAACAAGGTCCCTCCATTTTTGAGCATACTCTTTAAAGCCCTCGCCTGTACCCATAGACATCCCCTGGAGCTGAGTGCGCGTGGGAGCAAGGTCGGCATTATACTGGTATTGCTTGTAAAACGCAGTGGCCAAGTTTTCCCAGGTACGGATACTGGCTCTATCTAGCTGATAGAACCACTCGAGTTGGGTCCCTGCCAGACTATCCTGGAAGAAGTGAATCCACAAATTCTTGTCAGCCGTGTAGGGCTGGATCCTCCTTATGTATGACCTGAGATGCAGCTTAGGACAGGATGCCCCGTCGTACTTTGCAAAGGCAGGTGCCTTGAATTTGTGCGGGATCACTACCCCAGAAGACAGACCTAGATCTTCAAAGTCCAGGCCGGGCACTTTTTGTATCTCCATAGCACTCAGACGGTCCTCCAGCTGTTTGTATTTATCCTCAGCAGGAGGGTACTGTTCATCATTGAACTCCGTCTCATTGTCGGAGACCACTGGACTAGGAACCTCTCTCTCATGGGGACTGTCCTTTCCAACAGATGGGGTAGTCTGCTCAACTTCATTTAGTGATCCATTCCCAGATTTGCGTCTCGGGTTGAACAACACCGTTCTCTTCTTCTTCTTCGAGAGCAGAGTCTTCAAATCCTGTTGGCCCTGGGCTAGACTCTTAATCAACTCCTGGAACTGGGCATTTTGGGCCTGGAGGGCCTTGATGGATTGCTCAGTAGATGCTTCAGGATTCATGATGAGACTACTGAAATAAACAGCAAAGAAGGTAAGCAACCTGTAGAAAAAGGGTACCTGTTATGCAATGATATGTATGTATGCATGTAATGTTTTCAAGGATCTCGCGGGGTAAACAGAGAAATTGGTTAGAATTTTGTAGCTTGATTGAAGGAACTTCATGTTGTTGAGAGTCCTTCTTCAAGAGTCAAGGCTCACCATATCGAGTGGGTCATAGCCCCTGACTCAAGTCATCAACTTTGTTTTGATCTCCAAACAACATTAGCTAGAGGAAAATAAATCCCCTTTGCCCCTTGCTAGGCATTTTGATTCATCGTGAACTGCATCACAAACCCTTGAGATCCTTGAAATGGATTAGGCCTTATGTAGGATGTATGCAATGGTATGATGTTATGCTATGCATGGAGTGATGTAAGTAAACCCTGTTATGAGCCCAGATTAAGGACTGTAAACAACACCTGCAAGGAACTCATGTGTCAGATAACAAGAACATGCAAGTAGTCAGGTTTGAAGGCACACAAGTCACACAAAAGAGCCCTTAGATTTCAGGCCAGCATGAAGTTTGGGTACTACCCTCTTTCAGTTTGTTGGTTAAGACCTGTCCTATCAAAAGTAACCGGGTTCTAGAGGATCCCAATATCACTGACTACCCTCAATCGGTCATAACTCCAGCGTCGCAATCTTTTCTTGCGGCCAGAACCATCGCGAGAGTTTAGCCTCAATGGGTGTAGCATACTGCTACTGTTCTATGGCCAAGTTGGGTCAAATTAGGGTTCTAAGGTTGGTTGGTGCTTAATGACTCCTCAGAAGACCCATATTCTCCTCGTTGCAACACAAGGGATATCAGTACAGGCTAAGGTGCCACACCAACGTAGCCACTGCTTCACCCGTGTCGGTCTACGTCGGACAGGTCCCTCACAGCTTATGCTACCTAACAGGGTATCCCCAGATCCGGGTTAGGATCTATGAAACTCCAAGACAATGACCATAATAATAAAGCAAACAAAACACAGCAATTGAAAACACAAGTCTGAGCTATCCTAAGGTACACCTCACTTTAAGTATCCCCAGCAGAGTCGCCAGTTCTGTGATCGGTGGATTTAGAACTGACTGTTTAACGCTGGTTCGCGAAATGTCGCGGAAGCAAGAGTCGCCACCGTCTTTTATTTTCTCCAACATGGAAAGGACAAAAGCACAGCAAAATTCCTTATGAGATTGTCTCTCGGTTCGGGAGGTAGATTTATAGAAAGGGAAGGTATTAGCACCCTTTCTATCCATGGTTATCCATGGGCTCTTAGATACTTGCTCTTATGTTTTCAAAATGTTTGCTTTTCAAAATGTGAGTGGGTTTGAAAAAGTTTCTTTGAAAGATTTTTGAATGACTCTTGTATCTGTCCTCAAGAGTGTTTGAAAAATTTGTTTTTTGGAAGCTTTTTGAAAGTGTAGTGTGAAAAGATTTTTGATTTGTTTTAGAGAGCAAGTATCCATGAGTCATCTACCTACCCTAAGGAATTAGGCTGTGTAAAAGTCCTTAAGGTAGTGCCATTCCACCATTGAGAGGTAGGTAGCACCACCGTTGGAGGTGTTTGGGTCAATTCGTTTGTAGGGACAGTATGGTCACCAGAGCAACAGTAAGACACCTTAGAAGCTACCCTAATGTCCTAGATCCTTTTTTAATCCGAGGCAACCGTTTCGAGGCGACTGGATCTTAGACATAAGAGCGACCGCTAAAACGTCCTATACTTGACGACCACGTTTCGAAGGTAAGGCAACGAGTGAGGCGTACCCTAGAAGTGGTGTGTGTATTTGTGGGTTGTTTTCAGTTTAACAGTTATCTTTAATCATGGCATTATGAGCTACGCTTGTTTTTAATTAGCATACATTCTTTCATACAAAGTTAGAATTTAAGAGTGCGGAAAATTAAAAGACGGAAAGATAAAAGCTACGCTATTACAAGGCGCGGGTCTATACATCACCAAAATACAAAGACCCGTTTTTTGATAAAGGAATGCGGAAAGTAAAAATGCGGTAAACCTAATTACTATTACATCCGGAAAGCGGTTACATAATGATCAATAAAATAATGATGCGCGAAAAGAATTAAAATCTGAAAGTCCGAGGGTTTTGACCCTTTGCTTGAAATTAAATGAAATTAAAGCCTAATTAAATATTTAATTAAAGGAAAGAAAGTGTTTTTATGTTTTTGTATTTATGAAAAAAGAATTAAAATAAAACCCTAGTTCTAAATTATTTTAAATTATTAAAGAAAAGGTCAAAATTAGGCTAATTAACTAAATTATTTAATTCACATGTTTATTTACAAAAATATTAATAATAATAAATAATGATGAAAATAATTAATTAAGAAAAAAAGATGAAAATGTCAAAACCCTAATTCTAGGTAACTTTTATTTATCAAAGAAAAAGATTGAAATTAAAAACCTAAATTAAACTAGATTAATTAATAGAGTTTATGTACGAAAATATGTTAATGGTGAAATTAATATAATTAAATATAAAACATTTTTTGGTTTCTGATTTTTTTATTATGAAAATTTATTTTATGATGAATTAAGAAAAATAATTAAAAACAATTAAAAAGAATTAGAAAGAAAAGAAAAGAAAATTAAAAAAAATACAACCAAAGGGGGGTGTCTGGCCCATGTGGAGGTAAACTGAAGTAATTTTGGCCCATTGAAGCATAGAGCTCGTTTGACTTTCCAGATCGTGTGTACGCTGGTTGACTGGGGTATACCCTGGACTGCATCATCTGGCCACTGGATGGAACATCAGAGGGCACTTGGCAAGTGAGCATGTTAGGACGTATGGTAGTCCTTTGAGTGAACACTGCATGGGAATAGGTTAAGAAAAATAACAACAATTATATGGGGGGACCTGGGAATCGAACCCAGGTCCCAGCGTTTACCAAGCGTGTCATCCACCATCCAGCCATTCAAACGCGTTTGTACATATAATGGACAGTAAACATAATATATGAAAAAGTAACCCCTACGTTGGGAAACGCGCGCAGATTCAAACCTCCCAACCACACAGAGCCACGTATGTTTCTTCTTCGTTTTCCTGCAATTATATAAAACAAGTAGCGGGGGTTTTAAACCCCCACAAACTGAAAGTCCTAGAAATAGCGATTATCCCTATGCATTACATAAATTGAGCGCGAGTAGTTGGTTGAATTCGTCTGGCCTTGACGAATTCAACCATGGTCATGGCTTAATCTAATTTTTCCTCCTGTAGAAAAACCCAATTTTCAAGCTTATGAACCCTAGATTTTATCCATGGTGGATTTCGATTCAGGGGGCTATAATTCAATTGAATGGTACCAACAGCTTCAGAAGGTCCCTATGAGAATGAATCAATCCAAAAAAATTGTTAAAAGCGCATGAATGATGATATACGAATTTAGAAAATATAGCAAACCGTGTCACTTGTATCTTCTGATTCTTTGCGTGTTTGGACTGGTTCTTGATTGCAAAAGCTTCCTGGCAATGTCAGCAAGGTGTTGGAATAGACTTTAGGCCTTGAATTATCCTGCAACTATGAAATCAGTTTCCAAGTTTTTATGAAATTTTGCAATTTGGTTATGGAGCATGAGCAACTTTTTCGTGTATTCTGCACTAGGGTTCACTTGTGCCTTTGTATGTGAAGCAAATTAGGTCAAAACCTTGGCCCAAAAGTCTATGAATTAATGTTTCATATCTTTGATTTTCACCATATATTTTTCAATCTTTTTCCATGAAAACTTTGCCAATTATGGAAGATCTTGTCCCCTTGAGTGATAAACGACTTTGCCAGCTTGCCCTAGTTTGATTTGCTGCACAAAAAGATCTACAAAATCATATCTTTGAATTTTCTCATAATAAAAACTAATTAAGTGAATTAATATAAATATAAATTCAATTAATTAATTAAAAATAAGAAAATAAATTATTTTGAGCTCATTGGGTCGTGCATAGGCTTTGGGTAATGATTCAAGAAAGAATTTGAGGCCCATTAGCAAATTTGAAGCTTTTTAGGCAAAGTTGACTTTTGAAAGTTCCCAAAAATTTCCCAACTTCTCCAATGCATATCTTGCTCAATTTTGAAGCTATGAACATGTTCTTGGACATTTTGGAAAGGTCTTGAAGTCCTCTAACCAATGCCTTTGGTCCCATGTCATTTTGATTTACCAATCTCAAGTTATGGTCTTTGACTTAAAGTGCCTTTTTGTTGACTTTTGAAAATGACCTATAATGTTGAAATTGATAACTTTTTGTGAGAGCATTTCTTGGACTTGGAGTGTGAAGATGAGTTGTAGGAAATGTAATCCCCTTCAAAATGAGCATTGGATGGGATTTTTCTGATAAACCATGAGAAAGTTATGCCTTGGTCAATTTGCAGTTGACTTTTCATCTGTCTAAAAATAGAAACTTTTGCACCTTGAGACTTTTTGAGCCATGCTTGTGGAATCATGATCAAGAATTGATCAAATTATGATTGTGGCTTCAAAATAAGATGTTGCCCAAAAATTTTGACTTTTGACTGTCAAATGACCATTTTCCCCTGCAGTTGACTGTGAAGCAATTAGGGCTTTTGACTGTGCAACTTGATGCTGTGAGTCTTGAAACTTGACATGTGGATGCTTGACAATGTTTATAGGCATATGGGACTTGATTGTACCCTTGAAAATCTCAATTTCTTTGCAAGAACCAAAACCCTAGTTTGACTGGCTTAGGAGGCAATTGGACTGTGCAACCCTTGAGAGGTTTTGAACCATGATCTTGTCAAATCTTTGAAGAATATGGGAGGGCAAATTTTGGGGTACAACACCGAGTAATCGGGAAGACGTACTGCTTTCGACCTGGGAGTCTGCTGAAACTGAGGACCGTAGAATACCAAACCCAGCTTGGCCTTTTAGGTGTAGTGTGAAGGCTATTATGGAGTAATCCGGAAATAGTTGTTACGCGATACTACGCTCGAACGAGTCTTTCTTGAGAATATTACTAATTACCGAGTTAATCGGGAAGTTGGTAATATCCAAAGGAAGGATGTAGTCTCTGGGAACTTCTAGAACCTTGTTCGGCAGGTGATAACTTTATACCAACACCTTATGGGTAGTACCTTCGACCTCATACTCGTGAAGTTGAACCTATGAACCCTATATGTGTGATCTTGTGTGTGATTGTTGCATCATGCATCCATGCACTCATAAGCATCTTTTAAAGAAACCATATTTCAAGGGATTTTAAAGGTTGACTATTTGTGAATATCTCAGGTACTTTTAACCATGGATTCTAGAAAGAGAAAGACCAGGAAATACAATTTCAAGGATCCCAAGATAGATGAGTTGATCAGTTTAATTCCCGAGATCGAGTGTTCTGCAGACTTTCAGAAGAAGTATGGATCTGTTATCCCTCTCATGAAGTTGAAGATGAAGGAGGGTTTTCTCTCGACAATGGTCCAGTTCTATAATCTGATGTATCATTGCTTTACTTTTCCCGACTATCATTTGATGCCTACACTAGAGGAGTATTCTTATCTATTGGATTTACCTGTTACTAATAGTGTTCCTTTTACTGGTTTGGAGGGTGAGCCAAAACCACATGAGTTGCTGCTTTGATTCATTTGGGGAAGTCTGAGGTGGAAGCCCATATGACTACTAAAGGAGGGATTAGAGGATTACCAGCTCAGTTCTTAATAGAGAAAGCTCGTTACTTTTCCAGAATGAAAAGTACAGTTGCTTTTGAGGCCATTTTTTCTCTACTTTCTTACGGGTTGTTCTTATTTCCTAATGTGGACAAGTTTGTCGACATTAATGCTATTAGGATTTTCATGATTGGAAACCCAGTTCCTACACTATTGGGTGATGCTTATTACTCTATTCATCTTCGAAATTCTTATCATGGGGGAATGATTATCTGTTGCACGCCTCTGTTATACCAGTGGTTTATCTCTTATATGCCTCATTCAGATGCTTTTTGGAATGTCAAGAAGGAACCCCGTTGGGATCCTAAGATCATGGCACTTACTCACTCGGATATTGATTGGTATCATCGAGCCTATCAGGATATAGAGATTATTGACAGTTGTGGTAGTTTACCCAATATACCTCTTCTTGGTACAAAGGGAGGAATTAACTATAACCCTATTCTTGCATGGAGACAGCTTGGTTATCCGATGAGGGATAAACCGAATAGTATTCATTTGAGTAGTTTCTTTCTGAAGGAAGGGGAAGACCATAGGGAAGCTAGGGAGCAGATTGTGAATGCCTGGCGTCACATTTATAAGAAGGGTAGAAAGGATTTGGGACCTAGGGGTGTTGGTTCTTTGGAGCCATATCTTCAGTGGATCCGATCAAGAGCCATTCAGATGAAGATGCCGTATACCCAGGAGACACCTATGCATGATTTGTTTGTGAAGACCACTCCTCCCTTATTAGATGATTTGGAAGAGCTGCAACTTGCTTTAGTTAGGATGCAACAGGAAAAGGATGCTTGGAATAATAAGTTCCAGACTTTAGAGAGTTCCTACAGAGTAGACCTGAAGGAGAAAGACGACTTGATTGAGATCCTTGAGAGTCGGGCGATAGAGTCTATGGAGAGGCAAGGGGATTTATTTTCTCCTAAGCCTCAATCAGGTGCTGATCACTTACTTCCTGATTCAGATGATTGGAAGGAGATTGCCATCAGACATATGGAAGAAAACCAGAGGTTGAAGGCTCAGATTTCCAGGCTCACGGGGAAGCGCCAACGTATAGAGTGGTCTCCATCAGTTCTTTTTATCAGGATTTTAGATTGTATTTTCATCTTGTACTTGAGATCATTGAAACTTGTTGTTGTACCCCAAAATTTTCCCTCCTTTTTTCACAAGAAATCACAACTTTGGGGTTTTCCCTGATTTTTCAAATTAGCTCAAGAATCGGTCGAACAGACTTTTCTTTATCAAGTAAATCCAGAATTAGGGTTTCCACTAATTTTGTTGAGATTGGCTCAGGAATTGATCAAACAGACTTTTCTTTGACAGTAAGTCCAGAATTAGGGTTTCCATTGATTGGGTTGAGATTGGATCAGGAATTGATCAAGCAGACTTTTCTTTGACGACAAATCTGGAATTAGGGTTTTCGCTCGTATTTCTCAGAAGAAATTGAATCCACAATAATTCAATTGACTGTTACATTATTCCAGATTACCGGTTGTTTCTCAAAACCAAAATATCTGGGATATGAGCTGAGGCTTTTGATTGAAACTTTGAGGCATTGGTTTGATCAGTGGAGTGAAAAGTGTATGGAATGCTTGTTTGTTTAAAGCATGGTTAATTGGAGTGCCAGGCGTATTATGGTTAATGCAAGTTTGCGAGACGACAAAGTTTGTTGATTATTTATTTCATCTGGGTTAAAGTTATTAGGATACATTTCCAGTTATCTTAATTTAAGAGACTTAAATAATTAAATAGACAGTACAAGGAAAGAATGGAATATTTGACAGTAGAAAATTCTTATTTGACAAAGACTTTCATTTATTTATTTCAAATATTGTTACAAATGTTATTCGAATATTGTAAATTTATAATTTACAATGTTTACAATAATATTTATTACAATAAATGAAAAGAAAATAAATCTAAAGCCTAAATCTCTGGAAATCTTTGATCTTCTACTGCTTCTTCCATTATCCAACTGGTATTTACCTGCAAAGACAGAAAAAGAAGTTAGTATAAGAATTTTCAAGCAGAAGCAGATAAATAAATCATCATTAAAGCTTGTTGGCCAGAATCAGATTGTTTTTGGGTTCATCATGTTTTACTTGTCCTCTTTGCAAATCACAAGAAGATTTCTCTTCTTGGTTCACAATGAGGAAAGTAAAAATAATTTGCAAGCATACAATTAAATGCAAAGATATAAGGCAGCAAGGCAAAGCAAACTGGATTCCCAAACTGCATTAGTCAACCAAAGGCAACAAGGCAAAGCAAACTAAGTTGCAAAACTGTCACAAAGCAAACTAAGTTGCAAAACTGTCACAACAAGTACACAAAGCTGTCAAAGCAGAAAAGCTGTCCAAGAAAGTACACAAGCTGTAAAAAAAAGCACACAATGCAGGAAATCTGGAAGCAAGTACAATGCAGAGATAAACCAAGATACAAGCAAGAAGGCTTGTCAAACTCATCATCATATTCTGGCCAACTAGCTTTTCAGAAAAAAGATAATAAGCAATTTAAAATGCTTTCATGGAGAGAGAAAGAGGGAACCAGAAAAAGGTTTGCAGTTTTGGCAGGCTATACAAGGCAGTGAGAAAGATATAATAGTATAATGGCCTAACAGTTCAGCAGGGAGAGAGGGGCACAAAAAAACTGCAAGTCAACAACACTTAGCTAAAAAAACTTGTAGTCTGCATAAAGGCCTCCAACTGAAGCCTGTTACAAAAAACACAAAAACACCAGAAGCAAGACAACCTGCCTTACCAAAACACCAGAAGCAAGACATCCTGACTTACCAAAACACCAGAAGCAAGACAGCCTGCCTTACCAAAAGACCAAAAATCACACAAGCCTGCCTTCAATAAGCAAACCTATAGCCTGCATAACTGTAACTCCAACCTGTTTAAACTGCACAAAACTGCAAAAACCAGTTTAAATCACAAACAACAAATCACTCAAGCCTGCCTTCCCAAAACTTAGCAGATGGCAAACCTGTAGGTACAGAAACCAGCCTGCTTCTAAATTAAAAAACCCAACAAATTCAAAGCTTACTCAAAAACTCACAAACTTGTCCAACTACACAATAAAACTGTAAGGGACAGTTCAAAAGGCAAAAACTGCCTAAACTAACAAACACAATCTCAAAACAAAATCATCAAGCTAGTTTTGTTTCAGCACCCAGATCATCACTAACAAATCAACAACGCGTTTTAGAGTTTAATCATCAGCAAACTCAAACCAAATCATCAATAGCAAATTTCAGTTTCACCATCATCAAAATATCCAACACCCAAAGAAAAAGAAGAGGTCCAGAAGTGAAAGAAAGGGGAAATGGTTTTCAGTTTCACCATCATCAAACATCAATGAAAATCCAAACAGCATAGTTTTCAGAAAACATCATCAACAAAAACATAGCAACAACAAAGACCAAATCTCAGAATACTTGTTCATCATTAACCAAAACAAATAACAAACAAAGTTCATCATCAAAAGCCAACACTCAAAGAAGAGGAAGAAGTCTATAAGTGAAGCAAAACGACATAGGGTTTTCAGAGCCATCATCATCAAACATTTAAAAGATACAGAAATACCAGAAGCGAGCAGCCATCACGCCCTCCTCCGCCTAGCCACCAAGAGCGCCGCCGTTTCAAGCCATCTCCCTCCATCCAGATGCCAATCACCAAGGTATGATCTCTCTTCCAAAACATAACTGCATCTTACACACAAATACCATGGATTAAAGGATGAAATCATAACATAAAACGTTCAAAAGGACTACAAATGCAAAACTGTTAAAACGCGTCTAGAACGAGAAAGAGCTACCTTCTAAACCACCGCCTTGTACCGTCGTGGAGGGAGATGGATGAAGGTGGCGCTTTGGCGACTGGAAGCTTGGAGGAAGGATCAGTTTCTCATGGGGTTTGAGAGAGACGAAGAAGACGAAGATGAGAGGAGCGACGTCGTTGACTCAAAACTGTAAACCCTAGATTCTGAGTGAACAAAACACGAACCTTAACAATTTGTTCAAACCCTTCATTTGGGCCTTCGCCCAAACAGAACCCATAAGGCCCAACATTCTTTCCTAGCGCGTACCCCCCTTCCCTCCATTCTGCCTCCCTTTTCTTTTGTTTTCATTTGGGCCATCCCTTTTCAAAACCCCAGGCCCATTTTCATTTTGTCTTAATTCTTTTTTTTTTCTTTCTTAAATAAAACACATAAAGAAAATCTAATACTTTTTTTGATTTACTTAAAATTAGTTTAGTTAAATTTTTTTTGTTGTTATTAATAACACTAATATTGCTTAATAATTTAACTCTTCTCAAATTAGTTTTAATCATTTTTTTTTCTTTTCATACATCTAATAAGAAAATACCAAAAATAATAGAATTTTGATTAATAAAATTTTCTTCCTTTAAACTTTTTACTTACATAATTAATAAAACACAAAGAATATTAATAATTCTTAATCTTTCTTTTTTTGATTAGATTTTATTTATTTATTTATAAATAAATATACACATCTCGTATCTCTTTGATCTTCATTATCTTATACCTTGTTATATTTTTACATTGAGAATGCGATAATTTGATTTGGTTGTAATATATACTTGGACATTACTATTCTGATAAGACTCATCCCCATTTGTAAACATTTGTACCCTCACCCCCGGATACTTATTTGTAATAACTTAGACTTTAAATTCCCGCAATTTATCGCTTTCAATATACTATATAGTAATTAGGGTTTGTATGCGAAGATTCAAAATCAATCGTTAGATGACCTAATACAAGATAAATGCATGAAAATCAATACACAATTCACACTTGCACCTCTAGGGTAACCTTGCTTGTTGCCTCGGCAAATGCAATCATGTCCCTCGAGTATGAGACACTCTAGCAAATTCCCCTTTAATAAACAAAGATCGTAGTCCCTCGATGACCCTCAATGTTGCCTTCGATAAAACGATCTCGCCCCTTACAAAATTGCTAGAGCATCTCACAAGTTGCTTTCAATGATTGTATACGATGACCCGCGCCTGTCCTGTTTAACATCCTAACGCAAGGTTGTTCACCAAATACAATGGTGAAACAACACTGTTAAAAGGGTTAAAAACATAAGAAAGATCTTTGAGTAAAAAAGGGTAGACAACTCTTAGTTACTTGATCAAAAATCTTGCAAAACATCCTTGCCATTTTTCAAACACACTTCACAACAAACTTCAAAACAGTTTCAAAAACAACTTTCAAAACATTTAAATATCTTTTCAAAAAGACACACACCTTTGTATATATTCAAACAAGAATCGTTACAAAGGTTGCCTAGACAAGGCATCTTTTTTTTCAAAACATTTTCAAAACCACACACACAAAGCACCATTTCAAACCATTGAAAAGCAAAGGCAAGTGATCTAAAACAAGTAACTAAGAGCCCATGGAAAACCATGGATGAAAAGGGTGCTAGAAACTTCCCTTTTCATAATCTACCCCCCGAACCCAAGAAAACATCTCAAAGGTCTTTCCTGTGCTTTTTGACCTTTCCTTTGGATAAAATAAAAAGTCGGTGGCGACTCTTGCTAAACCGAACAAGTGCGAAAACAAACGCAAAATCCCAAGTCAGTTCTCCCACCGTATCACACTTGTAATCCATTTTGGAGTTATTATTATAAAATTGTTCACTATTTCAAAAGCTTTATTACTTTGATGTTTGAGTTATGTCTATAAACCTTAAATCCCTTGAAATATTAAATAATGAAGTAAAAATAATCATATGCATTGCATACCATGCATCATATTGCACATATTTCTTGCATTTATTATGCATATCCAGGTGTCTTACCAAGCTTCTTTACTTCATTCAGCAAGCTGACTCATCACTACAATACTCGGGCTAATTTTAAGAAGAAGATGGACAACTTAAAACAAGAGAACCGCGAGCTACGCGAAGAAGTTTTTGCTTTGAAGGCCGACATGGCCAATCTGACTACTCTGATGGAAGCTCTGGTGGCTGCTCAGAATCAGCCACTGAGTGTTCAACCTCAACCAGCAAGGGCAACTTCTGAAGCTCTGACTGTTCTCGGATCTACAACTTCGGCTGTTGTTCAGAATTGCATGCCTCAAGGTTATCCATGGGGAATGTCAGAGAATTTTGCACCTGAAGGTTTCAATCTTGACACTCCACTGGTTCAGAATATTTTTACTCCGGCACCTCCTATGGTGCATGTTATTCCTGCTGCGCCTCCTTCGGTGAATATGATTCCATTTGTTAATGATGATGTGTGTCGTCCTTTCCCTCTGCCGAGTGAAGACTTGGGTCTTTATGACAGAATGGATGATTTTCAAGAGCAGTTTGACAAGATGTAGAGAGAGATGAAGGCCCCCAGGGGAAAAGAGCTATTTGGGCAGAAAGTGAATGAGCTATGTTTGGTCCCGAACGTTAAGATACCTGCTAAGTTTAAGGTCCCGGAATTTGAGAATTATAAGGGTAACACTTGCCCCCGTGCTCATCTGGTGATGTACGTGAGGAGAATGTCTACCCATACTGATGATCAACGTCTGCTGATTCACTTTTTTCAGGATAGTTTGACCGGTGCTGTATTGAAGTGGTATATGAGTTTGGACAGCGCTAATATCCATACTTTTAATGATTTAGGAGAAGCATTCATCAAACAATACAAGTATAACATGGACATGGCGCCTGACCGAGATCAACTCAGGGCCATGATTCAGAAAGATAGGGAATCGTTTAAAGAGTATGCACAGAGGTGGCGTGAGGTAGCCACCCAAGTGATTCCTCCCATGAAAGAGAAGGGGATGACTAAGATTTTCTTGAAGACGCTGGGTGCTTTCTACTACGAGAGGATGGCAGCAAGCGCACCAAGTGACTTTAATGAAATGGTAGGAATGGGTATTCGCTTGAAAGGGGCTGTAAGAGAAGGCCGTTTGGCGAAGAGTGAAGGATCTGGAGGTGTAAAAAAGCCATCTTATGGGTTTACCAAGAATAAAGAAGGAGATGCAAATTATGTTATACAAGAGAGGAAGGTAAACACTCCTAGAAGGAATTATCAGCGTCATCAGCAAGTCGCCTCAGTTACTCCTGTTATGAATGCCTCTCCAACTGCCGTTGCTTATCAGAGACCGTCCCAGCAGGGGAATCAAGGGTCTAATCAGAGAAGGGAGAGTTATGACCCAATTACCATGACCTATATAGAGATATTACCAACATTGATTCAGAAAAAGTTGGTCCAGACACGACCACCTCCCGCCATACCATCACCATCGCCTTGGTATTACAAGGTAGACCAAACATGTGCTTTTCATCAGGGAGCACCAGGGCATAATATTGAGAATTGTTATCCGTTGAAGAATGAAGTGCAGAAATTGGTAAAGTCTGGTGTTCTATCTTTCAAGGACATGGGACCTAATGTGAAATATAATCCTCTACCCAAGCATGGAGGAGTAAATGCTATAAATATGGTGGTCAGTTGTCCAGGCGATTTCTGGAATTTTGACATTAATCTGGTTAGAGGAGATTTGGTGATGATGCATGCATACCTCTATGAATTTAGCTACTACACGCATGACCATTCTGGTTGTGCTATTTGCAGTACAAATATACAGGGTTGCGATAAGATAAAGGCTGATTTACAGGAGATTATGGATAAATGCCTCATTCACATAATCAGGCCTAAGGCAGAGTATGAAGAGGAAGTGAATATGGTTTCTGAATGTCCTGGTGAATTCATAATTTTTGATGTGGAGCATTTGAATGAGGACCCCGTGCAGTTGCACGCTACCTTCTGCCACACGCCTGGTCAGGTGGAGCACCAATATGGATCTTGCCTAGTTTGCTGTCGAGATCCCCGAGGATGTTCAATCGTGAAGGAGGGTGTTCAGTTGCTATTGGATAATGGAACTATCAAGATCACGGGTTAGAGGGATAATTATCATGAGGTTGGTATGGTTGAAGTTTGTTTAACGGAAGAAGATTCAAAGGAAGAATATGCATCCGCGGATGAGTATTTTTCTTTAGACGAAGATTTGTTTTCCAGAAATGACTTATTGACGACTGGTTGTGTTGAAGAAGCGGTAAACATCATTGTGCCTTGTTTTGGCGCACCCGCTCATTTTGAGGTGGAGTATCATAGCAAGCCAACTCTTACCCTATTGGTAATCAGTTTTCCGGGTCCTATCCCCTACAAGTCAGATAAGGTTGTGCCTTACAAATACAACGCTACAATCTTAGAAGACAGGGTGGAAATTCCCATCTAGCCAATGCCCGATGTTGGGAATATAGCTGAAATTAGCAGGGTGACCCGTAACGGTCGTGTGTTTGCGCCGGTTGTTCAGGGAGATGTTACTACTGGAAAGAAAATTGCTGAGAATGATGAACCTAAGAAGGCTACAAGAGAGACCAGTGGAGCTACGCTAGAGAAAGAAGTGGATGATATTTTGAAGATAATTACGATGCGCGACTACAGAATTGTAGATCAGCTACTGCATACTCCTTCAAAGATATTTATCTTAGCTTTATTAATGAACTCCTCTGCTTATAGAGAATCCCTGATGAGAGTACTGGACCAAGCTTTTGTTGAGTGACATGCCAATAGATCAATTCAGCAGCATAATTGGAAATATTACATCATGTAATAACTTGAGTTTCTGCGATGATGAATTACCAGATGAAGGGAGGAATCACAACCTAGCCCTCCACATATCTATGAACTGCAATAATGATTTGTTATCCAATATGCTGATTGATAGTGGATCCGCATTGAATGTTATACCGAGGAGTACTCTCATGAAGTTAAAATATCAAGGGACACCTATGTGCCCGAGTGGCATCATTGTGAAAGCATTTGATGGGTCGAGGAAATCTGTCATCAGTGAAGTGGACTTACCCATCCATATAGGACCACATTTATTCCAGATAACCTTCCAGGTCATAGACATTATTCCCGCATATAATTGTTTGTTAGGACGACCATGGATACATGAAGCAGGGGCTGTCACTTCAACTTTACATCAGAAGCTAAAATTTGTGCGTGAAGGGAAGGTGGTGGTTATAAGTGGGGAGAAGACATTGTTGATATCTCATTTGTCCTCCTTCAGTATTGTAGAAGCGGATGAGGCTGCTGGTGGAAACCAATTCCAAGCCCTATCCGTTGACAACATAAGGAGAAATGAGAATTCCATGATTTCACTGAAGGACGCGCAACAGGTTGTGCGCAATGGTCATAATGAAGTTTGGGGGCAAATTGTGGATCCACCCGTGAATAAGAACAGAAATGGTTTGGGTTTCTCTTCGAAGAATGGAAGAGCCGGAGGTTTAAAGTCAAAGTCTACTATGAGCAGCTATCATGATGTTTTCTGCAACGGAGGTTACCTCCATCCAACTGATTCTGGATTTAATGCTGTTGGGGAGGATGAAGCAGAGCAGGAAATGCCGAATTATGTGACGCACAGAATCAGGGTTCAAAACTGGGTCACCACTGATGTTCCCTCTTGCATACATGTTTCAAAGTAATTTGATTTGTTAATTTTTTTTCTTGAAAAGCTTTCACTTTGCCCAAGGTGGAAGTATTAATGTTGTAGGACTTATCTGTTTGTTATGCCTTTTAAGATCATTAATAAAAGTTGTCTTTAATTCTTGAATTATGTGTTAATTTTCTGCTTTTTCTTGGAAAATGGTAAAAAAAAAAACCTTTCAAAATAAATAATAACTGAAATTCAATCTGCATGATCACTTGTTATATGTGTCAGTTTCTAAAAAGCAATCATAAATCATATGTGCAGATTAATTAAAAAACCCGTTGAATACAATGTCCCTGCACCCTCTCCCATCTTTGAATGAACTATGTTTGGGGCGGAAGAAGAAGATTATGACGAGATTCTAGAAGAGGTCTCACGGTTTCTTGAGCACGAGGAAAATACCATTCAACCATATAAAGAGCCTTTGGAAGTGATCAATTTGGGTTCAGAAGAAGATCTGAAAGAAATCAAGATTAGAGCCTTGCTGCATCCCGATGTGAAGAGAAGGTTGATTGAGTTGTTCAAAGAGTATGTGGATATGTTTGCTTGGTCTTACCAAGATATGCCCGGTCTAGATACAAATATTGTCGAGCATCATTTGCCGTTGAAGCCAGAGTGTCCTCCAATTAAACAAAAGCTGAGAAGAACTCACCCAGATATGGCAGTAAAGATCAAAGAGGAGGTTCTAAAGCAGATTAATGCTGGTTTTCTTGTGACGGTCAGTGTATCCTCAATGGATTGCCAATATTGTCCCAGTACCGAAAAAAGACAGAAATATCTGCATGTACGTAGATTACAGAGATCTAAATAAAGCTAGTCCAAAAGATGATTTTCCATTGCCGCATATCGACATGCTAGTGGATAGCACAGCAAAATTTAAAGTATTCTTGTTCATGGATGGATTTTCTGGGTATAATCAAATAAGAATGGCTCCAGAGGACATGGAAAAAAGAACGTTTATCACATCCTGGGGAACATTCTGTTACAGAGTGATGCCCTTCGGGTTGAAAAACGCTGGTGCAACGTACCAGAGGGCTATGAGAACCCTATTCCATGATCTGATGCACAAGGAAATCGAAGTATATGTTGATGATATGATTTCCAAATCCCAGACTGAAGAAGGGTATATAGAAGATTTGTTGAAGTTGTTTCAGCGTTTGAGAAAGTATCGTCTCCGCCTGAATCCAAATAAATACACCTTCAGTGTTTAATCGTGGAAGTTGTTGGGTTTCATTGTTAGCCAGAAAGGAATTGAAGTTGACCCTGATAAAGTCCAAGCAATTCAAGAATGCCAGCACCAAGAACTGAAAAGCAAGTCAGAGGTTTCCTCGGGCGTTTGAATTATATTTCCAGATTCATTTCCCACATGACTGCAACATGTGAACCGATCTTTAAGTTGTTAAAGAAAGATCAAGGTTGTGTATGGACGGATGACTGCCAAAGGGCATTTGAAATTTTTAAAGAATATCTGCTTGAACCTCCTATCTTGCTCCCTCCCGTAGAAGGAAGACCGTTGAATATGTATCTGACAGTGTTAGATAAATCCATGGGTTGTATTCTGGTACAACAGGATGAAACAGGGAAGAAGGAGTTTTCCATTTATCATCTCAGTAAAAAATTCACTGATTGTGAGTCGCGGTATTCCATGCTCGAAAAAACATGTTGTGCTTTGGCCTGGGCGGAAAAGCGTTTGCGGCAGTATATGTTGAATCACACCACTTGGTTGATCTCTAAAATGGATCTAATCAAGTACATTTTCAAAAAGCCTACTCTTACTGGGAGAATTTCCTGCTGGCAGATGTTGTTATCTGAATATGATATCGAATATTGCACTCAAAAAGCTATTAAAAGTAGTGTGTTGGAAGATTATCTTGTTCACCAACCAGTGGAGGATCACCAGTCTGCAGAATATGAATTCTCTAATGAGGATGTGATGTTCCTGAAAGTGAAAGATTGTGATGAACCATTACCTGAGGAAGGTGTTGTACCCCAATTTCCCCCCCTAAGATTCCCTTATCATATCATGTCAACTTGATCATAACAAAATCACATTAGGGTTGGTTCTTCCTCTTTTTCTATCTCCTATCTTTATGTTTTCTCTTGAGGAATCTCCAACACCTTAGTTGTGTATTTTGTATATGCGTTGATAATTAACCTCTAACCAAAATACAAAAAATATTTGTCTTTGCCTTTGCATATTTGTGTTTTGCAGGTACCGAGTCAAAGCATCCGACAAATAAGGTTTTCCGGTATTATATCCCTAAAATCTCTATTTGCAAAGAAAAATAATAATAACTAAAATTTTTCATTTTTGTTTTCCTGTATAATCGATTGCTTCCATAGTGAAATCGATTGCACAGAGTGTATTGTGCACAATCTTTGAAAAAGTGTATTTTTAGCCTTCAAAAATCAAATTTTTTTAGTATGTGTCGATACATACGTGTTATGTGTCGACCCATGCAAGACAATCAATTCCATAATGTGCTGACAAAAGTAGCTTGCATAGACCCATAGAGGCTTGTGTCGACTCATCCTGTTTTGTATAACTAGCATGTGTCGACACATACATGTTATGTGTCGACTCAAGCAAATTGATTGATTCTGTATTGTGTTGAAATAGCAGCTTGTATCGACCCATAGAAGCTTGCATCGACTCATGCAAATTGATTGATTCTGTATTGAGTTGAAAAGGCAGCTTGTATCGATCCATAGAAGCTTGCGTTGACTCATGCTGTGTTATACAACTAGATGTGTCGACGCATACAACTCTTGTGTCGACTCATAGCAGCAAAACACACGTGATTTTTGAAAAAAGCCAGCAATTTCAAAACTGTCATCTTTTTGGCTCCAATTTTTCTGCATAATTTGAAAATTATATCATTAATTCAATTTTTGGCTCCAAGAATCAATTACCAAATTACCACTATTCCTAATCCTAAACTCTATAAATAGAAACCTCATTTCATTCAAATCATAAGCTTTTGATAGCCAAACTCATTTTGCTAAATCTCTCAATTCTTTCCATCTACCAAATTCACTCAAAGCTCCACTTTCAAAAAAAGGATAGTAAGCTTTGCATTGAAGCTTACTAATATTTGAGCTAAACCTTCATCTAAATACTTTTTCTTCATGAATTCTCTACATCCAAGCTTTGTTAATTGATTCCTGTGGTTGAATTGAAGCAAATTCTAGAAGTTGTTTGATAATTCTCTAATTCTACCTTTGGTAAGTTGGATCATCATCTTTCACAATGTGATCTCTTGTGGATTTCTGGTTTTGATTCATTAAGCACTGTTTTATGATTCCATTAGTGCTATTTTCTCATAATTTGATGGAATTTTCATGCTCAATTGGATCCATGATCATAAGGTGTTTGATGAAAAGTTGGAACAAGAATTTGATCCTTGAAATGTTGTTTTCTACTGATTTTAATAGGTTGCAATCAATTGTTGTAACATTGCAATCGATTGTCACAAAAAATTGATTTAAAAAAAAAACTGCACTGATGCAAATGGTTGTTGTCTAAACACAATTGATTGTAATAGTGCCAAAAATACTTTTTCTGCCATATTTTGGGGCTGTTTTGACTCAAATGTTTTTTTCTTCTCACTCTCTTTGATGGATAATTTGGATTACAATTTTAAATGTCCAATTTCTCTTTAAATTCAATGGACTTTGTGGTGTAGATGAAGTTGGATAAATGTTCATCAATTCAAATCTATCAAAGAGTGAATTATTTAATTCATTCTTGGTGCTTTGGATTAATGATATGTTTAGTGCTTTAATCCATCTAGATGAGTGATTGAATTTAAAGATGAAAGAAATTTAAGGTAGTGATCCAAATTAGCTTATCATTCCCCTCCCTCTTTATCTTATCCCTCTTCTTTTTTAATTGTGCTACATGTTAAGGGGTGATGATCTCTATATCATTTATCCAAACATGAAGTACATAGATTGCTATTGACCGACCTCAAAATAGGTGCAACTTCTACATAGGTCCACTTACAATTGCTTAACATAGCGCTAAATTTTGTCCCGATTCGAATAAATTATCATTCGTGGCCCAAACCTATGTTTGCAAGCCCAAGTATGTTAATTTGATCCCTTTGATCCAATAACCTTGAGATTCATTATGTGGAGGCTTTGGTTCTACCAATCCTCTAATGGATCTTCATCAATTTTGGTCAATGCAGATCATTTAAACATCGTTGATCATTAAATGTTGCCTTGAGAGTTTATTAAATGGATGATATACTTGACAAAAAGCAAATGCAACTTGTTGTGTGGAGGCTTTGGTTCTATCAATCCTCTAATGAGTTCCAAATGCAAGTTTCAAGATGGTCATCCAACTAACCACTAATGTCTAACAATTGACTTTATTTTATGCTCTTTACTTTATGCTTTTATTTTTTATGCTTTATGTACTCTTTTGTTTAGCATTTACATTTCATGCTATTTTCATCTTTGCTCACTTGAGGATTTAATTTTATGTCATTTTTATTTCGCTCACTTGAGCTTTTCTTTTCTTTTTGAAGATACTTAATAATCAACATAAACCATAAAAATCTTTAATGATACTTGGACTATTTGGTTACAATCCTTGGCATTATGGAGCATGGGACTTTTTCTTGGACTTAGGATTAGAAACCTTGGCCTATCTTAGAGACCTTGTGATCCTATATGATTATTTTGTCTGGAGTTCTTGAGGTTTACCTCAAGACATTGGGTTTCTTGTTTGTTTTTGTGTGCAGGTTTTTGTGATTATATTCTCTGTTTGTAATCTGGAATTCACCCGTATACAGTCGTTACTCTACCCAATTTTTGTGAATACTTAATATGCTTGAAATTTGGCTCTCTCAAGAGGTCTAGTATCTTTGCTTGCTTGGTTTCAATCCAAAGAATTATAATTCTATCTTGACTCATAATGTCAAGTATTGGCTTCTTGTTGGTTATATGGTTCTTCTCCTTAGCTTTTACCTTATGCTTTAGGATAGTCTCTTCTTCTCCTCCCATCTTCTTTAATTTCAAAAATCTTCTCCCTCTTTTTGAAAGCTCTTCTTGTTTCTAAACTTGAACCACTTTCATAATAAACTTGGACTCATGTCCATGCATTTTCAAAATATTTTCATAAATAAACTTCAATCAATTTAATAATACCTTGACATTTTTGTGAGAAGACTAAAATTCAATCAATCTTATTTCAAACCATTTTTCCACTTTGGCTTTTATCTTTAAAATTTTCTCAAAATATTAAACTCTTGTCAATCCTTGTAGTGATGCAAACAACTATACTTCTACAATATATAGTGAAGTGAGATACTTTCCACTTGGGTGTTGAGTGAGGCATTGTTGATTTTAAAATCCAAGCCATATCCTCCACTTTGAGATGATGCAAATTCTCCTTTCTCATGATTGTGGGTAGTAAGTATGTTTTCCACATGGACAATGACCATGATGTCTTATCTCTTAAAATCAACCAACACACTTGTGTTTCAAATTTTTAAAAGAGGAACTACGTGTACCCTGATCCCCTATTACACGAAAGGTGGTACGTAGGCACTAAAGGTTCGCAACCGCGGCGGGTGAAAAATCATAAAAATATATTTCTTTTCTCACCTCCACCATCCATTTTATATATAACATATTTTATAGCCAAAATATACAGATTTTTCAAAGAGGTTCCTGCGGAGTACCGTAGATGTTTAGGGTGCTAATACCTTCCCTTTGCATAACCAACCCCCTTACCTAGAATCTTTGCCCCTCTTTTGGGTTATTCTCTCTTTTCCCATTCCTTTGGAAACAATAAAGTGCGGTGGCGATTTTTATTTTGATTTGTACAAGTCTAGTCAATTCAATGGCTTAGTCTTAAACATTTCTACCGCTACAGAAAAATGGCGACTTCACTGGGGAGAGATTGACCTCTTGCTGGTCCATCCCTAAGTGGGTTTAGCCTATCTTTGTTTATATATGTATATGTGCTATTGATGTTTATGTGTTATATTTTGTATATATGTTTGTTTGGATTTTCCTGGTTTTCAGGGTGCTTGGTGATTACTCATAAGTCCTATACCCGGACTTGGGCAAACTTTAAGATAGGACGGGCGGTATAGTCATGTTAACTTTGAGGGAGTAATCCCAAAAAAGGAGGCATGAGATCCCCGACTCAATGGAGGCCCCTTTGACTGTAGTGTCGTTTACCGAGTAATCGGGAAGACATGCTATTTTCGACCTGGGAGCCTGCTGAAACTGAGGATCATAGAATACCAAACCCATCTTGACCACTTAGGTGTAATGCAGAAGCTATGACGGAGTAATCCGGAAATAGTTGTCACGCGATACTATGCTCGGACGAGTCTTTCTTGAGAATATTACTAATTACTGAGTTAATCGGAAAGTTGGTAATATCTGAAGGAAGGATGAAGACTCTGGGAACCTCTAGAACCTTGTTTGGCAGGTGATAACTTTTTAGACCAACACCTTATGGGTAGTACCTTTGACCTCATGCTCGTGACATTGAACCTATGAACCATATATGTGTGATCTTGTGTGTGATTGTTGCATCATGCATCCATGCACTCATAAGCATCTTTGAAGAAAAAAATATTTCAAGGGATTTAAAGGTTGACTATTTGTGAATATCTTAGGTACTTTTAACCATGGATTCTGGAAAGAGAAAGATCGGGAAATACAGTTTCAAGGATCCCAAGATAGATGAGTTAGTCAGTCTAATTCCAAAAATCGAGTGTTCTGCAGACTTTCGGAAGAAGTATGGATCCATTATTCCTCTCATGAAGCTGAAGATGAAGGAGGGTATTCTCTCGACCTTGGTCCAGTTCTATGATCCGATGTATCAGTGCTTTACTTTTCCCAATTATCAGTTGATGCCTACACTAGAGGAGTATTCTTATCTATTGGATTTACCTGTTACCGATCGTGTTCCTTTTACTGGTTTAGAGGGTGAGCCAAAACCACATGAGATTGCTGCTTTGATTCATCTAGGGAAGTCTGAGGTGGAAGCCCGTATGACTACTAAAGGAGGGATTAGAGGATTACCAGCTCTGTTCTTATTAGAGAAAGCTCATTACTTTGCAAGAATGAAGAGTATAGTTGCTTTTGAGGCCATCTTTGCTCTACTTGCTTACGGATTGTTCTTATTTCCTAATGTGGACAAGTTTGTCGACATTAACGCTATCAGGATTTTCATGATTGGAAACCCAATTCCTACACTGTTGGGTGATGCTTATTACTCTGTTCATATTCAGAATTCTTATCATGGGGGAATGATTATTTGTTGCACGCCTCTGTTGTACCGGTGGTTCATTTCTCATATGCCTCAGTCTGATGCTTTTTGGGATGTCAAGAAGGAACCCCATTGGACTCCTAAGATCATGGCACTTACTCACTCGGATATTGATTAGTATCATCGAGCTTACCAGGATGTAAAGATTATTGACAATTTTGGTAGTTTTCCCAATGTACCGCTTCTTGGTACAAAGGGAGGAATTAACTATAACCCTGTTCTTGCACAGCGACAGCTTGGTTATCCAATGGGGGATAAACTGAATAGTATTCATTTGAGTAGTTTCTTTCTGAAGGAAGGAGAAGACCATAGGGAAGCTAGGGAGAAGATTGAGAAGGCATGACGTCACATTCATAAGAAGAGTAGGAAGGATTTGGGACCTAGGGGTGTTGTTTCTTTAGAGCCATATCTCCAATGGATTCGATTGAGAGCTATTCAGTTAAAGATGTCGTATACTCGGGAGACACCCATGCTTGATCTATTTGTGAAGACCACTCCTCCCTTATTAGATCATCTAGAAGAGCTGCAACTCGCTTTGGTCAGGATGCAACAGGAAAGGGATGCTTGGAAGAACAAGTTCCAGACTTTAGAGAGTTCCTATATAGCAAACTTGAAGGAGAAAGACGATTTAATTGAGATCCTTGAGAGTCGAGTGGTGGAGTCTATGGAGAGGCAATGGGATTTATTTTCCCCTAAGCCTCAAACAGTTGCTGATTACTCACTTCTTGATTCAGATGATTGGAAGGAGGTTTCCATCAGACATGTGGAAGAAAACCAGAGGTGTAGGGCTCAGATTTCCAGGCTCACAGGGAAGCGCCAGCATACAGATTGATCTCCATCAGTTCTTTTTCTCAGAATTTTAGATTGTATTTTCATCTTGTACTTGGGATCATTGAAACTTGTAATCCATTTTGAAGTTATTATAATAAAAAAATTCAGTATTTCAAATGCGTTCTTATTTTGATGTTTGCAATATGTCTATAAACCGTAATCCCTTAAAATATTAAATAACAAAATAATCATATGCATTGCACATCACGCATCATATTGCACATATTTCTTGCATTTGTTATGCATACCCAGGTGTCTTACCAAGCTTCTTTACTTCATTCAGCAAGTTGACTCATCACAACAACACTCGGGCTAATTTCAAAAAGAAGATGGACAACTTAGAACAGGAGAATCGCGAGCTGCACGGAGAAGTTTCTGCTTTGAAGGCCGACTTGGAAAATTTGACTACTCTGATGGAAGCTCTGGTGGTTGCTCAGAATCAGCCACCGAGTGTTCAACCTCAACCAACAAGGGCAAATACTGAAGTTCTGACTGTTCCTCTATCCGCTACTCTGTTTGTTGTTCAAAACTGTATGCCTCAAGGTTATCCATGGGGAATTCCAGAGAATTTTGCACCTAAAGGTTTCAATCTTGGTCCTCAAGATACTCCAGTGGTTCAGACTATTTTTACTCCAGTACCTCCTGTGGTGCATGCTGTTTCTGCTGCACCTCCTTCGGTAAACATGGTTCCATTTGTTAATGATGATGTGTGTCGTCCTTTCCCTCCGCCGAGTGAAGACTTGGGTCTCTATGACAGAACGGATGATTTTCAAGAGAAATTTGATAAGATGCAAAGAGAGATGAAGGCTCTTAGGGGAAAAGAGCTATTTGGGAAGAATGTGAATAAGCTATGCTTGGTCCCGAATGTCAAGATACCTGCGAAGTTCAAGGTCCCGAAATTTGAGAAGTATAAGGGCACCACTTGCCCCCGTGCTCACTTGGTAATGTACGTGAGGAGAATGTCTACCCATACTGATGATCAGTGTCTGCTGATTCACTCTTTTCAGGATAGTTTGATCGACACGACACTGAAATGGTATATGAGTTTGGACAACGCCAACATCCATACTTTTAATGACTTGGGAGAAGCATTCATCAAACAATACAAGTACAATGTGGACATGGTGCCCGACCGTGACTAACTTAGGGCCATGGTTCAGAAAGACAGGGAATCATTCAAAGAGTATGCGCAGAGATGGCGTGAAGTAGCTTCCCAAGTGATTCCTCCCATGGAAGAGAAGGAGATGACTAAGATTTTTCTGAAGACGCTGGGAGATTTCTACTACGAAAGGATGGTAGCAAGCGCACCAAGTGACTTTACTGAGATGGTAGGAATGAGTATCCGCTTAGAAGAGGCTGTAAGAGAAGGCCGTTTAACGAAGAGTTAAGGATCCGAAGGTGTGAAGAAGCCATCTTATGGGTTTACCAAGAAGAAAGAAGGGGATGCAAATGCTGTTATACAAGAGATGAGGGTAAACGCTCCTAGAAGGAATTATCAGCGTCATCAATAAGTCGCCTCAGTTATTCCTATTATGAATGCCGCTACGTCTACCGTTGCTTATCAAAGACCGTCCCAGCAGGGGAACCAAGGGAATAATCAGAGAAGGGAGAACTATGACCCTATTCTCATGAGCTAAGAAGAGCTACTACCGGCATTGATTCAGAAGAAGTTGGTTCAAACCCGACCACCTCCCTCCGTACCATCACCATTGCCTTGGTATTACAAGGAAGACCAAACGTGTGCTTTTCATCAGGGAGCACCAGGGCATAGTGTTGAGAATTGTTATCCTTTGAAGACTGAAGTGCAAAGGTTGGTGAAGTCTGGAATTCTATCTTTCAAGGACATGAGACCTAATGTGAAAGATAATCCTCTACCCAAACACGGGGGAGTAAATGCTATAAATATGGTGGCCGGTTGTCCAGGAGACTTCCGGATTTTTGACATTAATCTGGTTAGAGGAGACTTGGTGAAAATGCACGCAAACCTCTATAAATTCAGCTACTATACGCATGACCATGCCGGTTGTGCTATTTGAAGTACAGATATATAAGGTTGCAAGAAGATAAAGGCTGATTTACAAGAGATGATGGATGAGGGTTTAATCCATATAATCAGGCCTAGGGCAGAATATGAAGAGGAGGTGAATATGTATTCTGGATGTCCTGGCGAATTTAGAATTTTTGATGTGGAGTATTTGAATGAGGATCTTGTGTAGTTGCATGCTACCTTCTGCCATACTGCTGGTCAGGTGGAACACCAATATGGATCTTGCCTAGTTTGCTATCGAGATCCCCGAGGATGTTCAATTGTGAGGGAGGGTGTTCAGTTGCTGTTAGACAACGGAACTATCAAGATCACAAGTCAGAGGGATGATTATCATGAGATGGATATGGTTGAAGTTTGCTTAACAGAAGAAGAGTCAGAGGAAGAGTATGCCTCTGCAGATGAGTTTTTCTCTTCAGACAAAGATTCGTTTCCCAGAAATGACTTTTTGATGACTGATTGTGTTGAAGGAGGGATAAACGTTATTGTTCCTTGTTTTTATGCACCCTCTCATCTTGAAGTGGAGTACCATAGTAAACCAGCTGTTACCCCATTGGTAATTAGTTTGCCAGGTCCTATCCCTACAAATCAGATAAGGCCGTGCCTTACAAATACAACGCTACAATCTTAGAAGATGGGGTGGAAGTTCCCATCCAGCCGATGCCCGATGTTGGAAATATAGCTTAAAATAGTAGGGTGACCCATATCGGTCGTGTGTTTGCACCTGTTGTGCGAAGAGATGTTGTTACTGGAAATAAAATTGCTGAGAATGGTGAACCTAAGAAGGCTACAAGAGAGACTAGTGGAGATACATTTGAGAAAGAAGTGGATGATATTTTGAAGATAATTAAGATGAGCGACTACAGAATTATAGATCAGCTACTGCAGACTCCTTCAAAGATATCTATCCTAGCTTTATTGATGAACTCCTCTGCTCATAGAGAATCATTGATGAGATTACTAGACCAAGCTCTTGTGGAGAGTGACATGCCATTAGATCAATTCATCAGCGTAATTGGAAACATTACGTCATGCAATATCTTGAGTTTCTGCGATGATGAATTACCAGATGAAGGGAGGAATCATAACCTGGCCCTCCACATATCTATGATCTGCAAGAATGATTCGCTATCTAATGTGCTAATTGTTAATGGATCCGCGTTGAATGTTATACCGAGGAGTACTCTCATGAAGTTAAAGTATCAAGGAGCACCTATGTGCCCGAGTGGAATCATTGTGAAAGCATTTGATGGGTCGAGGAAATCTGTCATCGGTGAAGTGGACTTACCTATCCATATAAGACCACATTTGTTCCAGATAACCTTTCAGGTCATGGACATTATTCCCGGATATAGTTGTTTGCTAGGACGACCATGGATACACAAAGCAGGGGCTGCCACTTCAACTCTACATCAGAAGCTAAAGATTGTGCATAAAGGAAAGGTGGTGATCATAAATGGGGAGCAGGCATTGCTGATATCCCATTTGTCCTCTTTCAGTATCGTAGAAGCGGATGAGGCTACTGTTGGAACCCAGTTCCAAGCCCCATCCATTGACAACATAAGGAGAAATGAGAATTTTGTGGTTTCGCTAAAGGACGCGCAACAGGTTGTGCGCAATGGTCATAATACAGTTTGGGGACGAATTGTGGATCCACCCGTGAATAAGAACATAACTGGTTTGGGTTTCTCTTCGAAGAATGGAAAAGGCGAAAGTTTGAAGCCAAAGTCTACTGTGAACAGTTATAATGTTGTTTTCCGCAGCGGAGGCTACCTCCATCCAATTGATTCTGGAATTAATGCTACTGAAAAGGATAAAGCAGAGCAGAAAGTGCCGAATTATGTGACACATAGAGTCATGGTTCAGAACTGGGTCACCATTGATGTTCCTTCTTGCATACATGTTTCAAAGTGATTTGTTTTATTAATCTCTTTTTTCTTAAAAAAGTTTTCACTCTGCCCAAGGTGGAAGTATTAATGTCGTGGGGCTTATCTGTTTGCTGTGACTTTTAAGATCATTAATAAAAGTTGTCTTTGCTTCCCGAATTATGTATTTATTTTCTGCTTTTTCTTGGAAAATGGTAATAAAAAAATTAAAAATAACCTTTCAAAATAAATAATAACTGAAAATCAATCTGCATGATCACTTGTTATATGTGTCAGTTTCTAAAAGCAATCATAAATCATATGTGCAGATTAATTAAAAACCCGTTGAATACAATGACCCTACACTCTCTCCCAACTTTGAATGTCCTATGTTTGGGGCTGAAGAAGAAGAAGATTATGATGAGATCACATAAGAGGTCTCGCGGTTTCTAGAGCACGAGGAAAATACCAATCAGCCATATAAGGAGCCTTTGGAAGTGATCAATTTGGGTTCAGAAGAAGATCCAAAGGAAGGCAAGATTGGAGCATCGTTGCATCCCGATGAGAAGAGCAGGTTGATGTAGCTGTTGAAAGAGTATGTGGATATTTTTGCTTGGTCTTACCAAGATATGCCGGCTCTAGATACAGATATTGTCGAGCATCGTTTTCCGTTGAAGCCAGAGTGTCTGCCAGTTAAACAAAAGTTAAGAAGAACCCACCCAGATATGGCAGTAAAGATCAAAGAGGAGGTCCTAAAGCAGATTAATGCTGGTTTTCTTGTGACGTCAGTGTATCCTCAATGGATTGCCAATATTGTCCCAATACCGAAAAAAGACGGAAAAGTCCGCATGTGCATAGATTACAGAGATATAAATAAAGCTAGTCCAAAAGATCATTTTCCATTGCCTCACATCGACATGTTAGTGGACAGCACAACAAAATTCAAATTATTCTCGTTCATAGATGGATTTTCCAAGTATAATCAAATAAGAATGGCTCCAGAGGACTTGGAAAAAACAACGTTTATCACACCCTGGGGAACATTCTGTTACAGAGTGATGCCCTTCGGGTTGAAGAACGCTGGTGCAACGTACCAGAGGGCTATGACAACTGTGATACGGTGGGAGAACTGACTTGAGTTTTGCGTTTGTTTCGCAAATGTTTCGGTTGAGCAAGAGTCGCCACCGACCTTTTATTTTATCCTAAGGAAAGGTTTAAAAAGCACAGCAAAAACCTTTGAGATGTTTTCTTGGGTTCGGGGAGTAGATTATAGAAAGGGAAGGTATTAGCACCCTTTCTATCCATGGTTATCCATGGGCTCTTAGTTACTTGCTTAGATCAACTTGCCTTGATTTTCAATTGTTTGAAATGGTGCTTTGTGTGTGGGTTTTGAAAATGTTTTGAAAAGAGGCCAATGTGGTGGAAACCTTTGTAATGATCCATGTTGGGATGTATACAAAGGTGTATGTCTTTTGAAAAGATTTTCATTGTTTTTTGAAAGTTGTTTTGAAAGTGTAGTGATGTGTGGTTTTGAAAAAATAGGCAAGTGTTTTGTTTTTTGCAAGTTGTCAAGCAACCAAGATCTATCTACCCTAAAGTTCTCAAAGATCTTTTGTTATGTTTTTAACCCTTTTAACAATTTTGTTCCACCATTGTATTTGGTGGACAATCTTGTGTTAGGATGTGAAAGGGACGCGCGCGGGTCATCGTTTAGACCATAATTGCAATGGTGCCAAGTATATTTGGGCAATTTTCTTTAAGGGACTTGATCATTTTTAGGCAACTTTCGAAAGCGTCATCGAGGGACAATGATCATTTGAATTGTGTTTGTTTTGCCCAAAGAGACCTAACATGCAATATGGCCCATTATTGAAGGAAACAAGTGGAATACCCTAGGGGTGCAAGTGTGATTAGTGTTGTCCATTTTCATGCTTGTTTATCTTGAATTTAGGTCAAACTATTTTTGGTTAATTGATTTGCATACAAACCCTAATTCTAACATGGCATAATTAGAAAGCTTTAAAGTGCGAAAAATAAAGTTCCTAAGTTATTACAACACAATATATGGGAAGGGGGGTACAAATGTTCAAATGGGGATGATACTTTATAGGAGGGTAATACCCAATATTTACAACCAAATTGAAATGCGCAAATATAAATATAAAGATATGTAAGAATAAATCAATATGTATGTGAAAGTATTTTTTGTGTAAGTGTATATTTTATTCACAAATAAAATAAAAATAATTAAAAGAAAGTTAATTTTTGAATATTTCATGTTAGGGCAAAAACCCTAATTTTACTAAATAAAAGGTATTAATCATTTATTATGTATTATATACAATATTTACTAATTATATACAAAAAATAAATAAAAGAGAAGTATATTTGTCAAAAAGGTATTTTTAATGTTAAATATTAATAAAAATAAAAATATATATATATATATTGGTATTTTTATCCTAAATATCCTAATAAATATGTAAATATTTATATTATATGATAAATATATTAAATATGTACAAAAATAAAATATTTAATATTTACAAAAAAAAGTATATTTTCATAAAATATTTTCAAAAGATAAAATAAAATGAAAATCAGAAAACAAAATGTATTGGTATTAATTTTAGTATTTTTAAATAAAAGATATTATGTATTATTTATGTACAAACATCAATTTAAACAAATAAATGCCTAATAAATACAAAAATGGTGTGAAAAATATTTTTTATATTTTTAATATTATGAGAAAAAATAAATAAGTCAGAAATAAAAAGAAAAGTCAAGAAACTGTTTCAAATAAGCACAATGGGCCAAGGGGGTTCAAAAGTAAACATAGGGTGCAAATAAGAAGTCAACTCAGGCCCATCCCAAGAAGACTTTGTCTTCAACCTCAGAACCTGTATGAACAACAACAACATGCGTTTTCTATCTCCAGATTCCTTGATCATTTGCCAAATCTTGCAACATGAAACCTGTAGAGCTTGAAGCCACGATTCTAGACATATAAAGAAATCAATCTAACTCTCAGAAATGAGAGATAATTTCTTCTCCCCCAATTCCTGACCTAGTTTTTGTTCCATGTTCAGACATCAAATTCTCATAGCACACATAACATAAATGACAACTAATTATATGGGCATGTTCAGGGCCATGAATGTGACATAATTTATTCACAAATCTAAACCTAACAATGCCTGGATAGAGAGATAAGAGTTCATGAACTTACCTGTTCAGTTGGAATCGTATCTGGTGATGGAGGTGTTTTCAATGCAAGGTGATGATTGGTACAGCTTCCTTGATGTCCAGGGATGCTATTCCAAGCTTTAGTTTGCTTTGAAACCAAGTGAATCGTGTTATGGCACTTCAACTGCAAAACAGAAAAATGAAAATGGTGATGTTGATTAGGAGTGTTACAGTCAGCTTCTAATGTTTTGGACAGTTTGTATGGATGGTAGGGAAAGTGTTTGAAGTGGTCTTGGCCAAGATGCACGATGGAAATGAGCTATGGAAGTCCAACTGCAGCTTATGCCCTGTTTTTGCAGTTTTATAGTGGTTCTGTGTTTGAGATTGTTTGGAACTTGGTTGGCTTGTGTTTCAGCTTAGGTTTGATCTTTAGAAAGTGTACAATAACTTTGCTTAAGGTTCTCTTGGCTGAGATGATAGTTGGTAGGTGTTATGCAAGTTTTCTTCTTACTTAAGCAACAAAATGCCAAGTTTAGTTTTAGACTGATGGAGGCCCCTCTAATGTGCTGCTAAGCTTGCCCTTGATCAGTGGGATTAGTTCAAAAACTTGTGCCAAGGAGATTTGTTGTGTACCTCTTGATTTGCTAATTGACATAAAGTTCTACTTTTGCAAAAATGGACATTATGCTTTTTCTATTTTAGGACTAAACCTTCATGTAATGCTTAAACACATAATGCAAGGCTTGAACACAAAGGGTTTGCATTTAATTTATGAGTGCAAATGGGATATAGGGCCTGTAATCAAGTTGTGCAAGCTGATTTGAAAAATTGCACAAGTTATGAACATGTACATGGCCATGAATCAAAATGACTTTTTCCCAACTTGCCAAATTCGATTCTCTCTAACCAGGAGGTTGTTTGATGAGTTCTTGGACATTTTGGAAAGCTTGGAATGTGTAATACAATCCATATTTGAAATGCAAATTGAAATTCCAAGTGGAAGCATGTGAAAAGTTGCCATGAAGTTGGGAAAAAATCCTGCCTAAAATAGGTCAAAATTTCTCTAAGTTAAGAATGGTTTTGTACCCTTGTTCCAAAAATTGTAACTTGAGCTACAAGCTTCTTTTGAGGAAACTTTGTGAATAAAAGTTGTAGATTTTGCAATGGACTACAACTTTCATGTTTTGACTTTTCCTTGAATCCAAATTCATCTTGATGAGAAAATGGGACAAAGTTAGGAAAAAATTAGGGTTTTTCATAACTTAGAAAAATTCTAAGTTATGAAAAATCTTCATTTCAAACCCTAATTTGTGATTTTTGATTCCTTGATGAACAAGTTTCACGATTTGGAATGTTTTGATGAAAAATGAATCTTGACACTTGATTTTGACCAAAAAGTCAAAGTTTGACTTTTCAGTATACAGTCAAAAATTGATCAATTGACTGGAAAATTCAATTGTCAATCTTGTGTATTTGGGATCTTTTGAACTTGTTGAGTATGTCAAGACAATTCCATGGGGACCTTGAGTCCATATGTGAGCTTGCTTTGCCATTGGCTAGGTCAAACAGTCAAAAATTGCCTTTGTGCAGTCAAAACCCTAAAAATGACCATTTTGCCCTTTTGGTGATCTGATCAAATTTCTTGTGGAATTATGATCCAAACTTGATCAAATGGTCCATATGAGTTCATAATATTGATGTGGGTCAATTTCCATGAGGTTTGACTGTCAATTGGCCACAGTTGACTTTTTCCCCAATACAGCTGATTTCTAGGTCAACTCTCCAATTGACTGGGCAAAGGTTGAAATCAAGGCTTGAAACTTGGTATGGATAAACTTGGGAGTCCAACATGAAGCATGAAAGTCATCTTAGGCATTTTAGGTCAAAATATCCTTGTGCAAACACAAACCCTAATTTGGGTCAACAGTACAAGGAGAAGTCTTGAGCAAAGGAAACCCTAACTGGGTCTTGAGCTCTAAAGGTCTTGTGATGAGAAAATGTTGAGAAAATGGGAGGGCAAATTTTGGGGTACAACAGTTGCCCCTGTTCAATCTTCTTGAACCTGAAGAGTTAGATTGGCAAGTTTGCCTTTCGTGACTCGAGGGTAAAAGGAGATTGGACACTAGAGTGCCCGGAAATTTGCACTCGCATGTTGGAGTATCAGCAAATGTGATGTCGGGAATGGGCTTAAAGATGCCATTTGGAGATATGGTGGGTAGGAGGATGGGCTTATAGATGCCATCTGAAGGCGTGACAGAACCTTGTCGGGAATGGGCTTATAGATGCCATTTGGAAGTGTTGATCGCATAAGAGATTCCTTAGCGAGAACTTGCGTACTTTGAGAAAGACAGATGTTTTCCTGGCTTGTTACAGGTGTTGATCTTCAATCTCTTCATGCAGACATGCCCTGGCTAGATACAGGTGTCGAGTCTACAATTGGTTGCTCACAGATATGCCCTGGCTGGATACAGGTATCGAATCTGGAATTGTCGTCTACAGATATGCCCTGGCTGGATACAGGAATCGAATCTGGAATTGTCGTCTACAGATATGCCCTGGCTGGATACAGGAATCGAATCTGGAATGGTGACAGTTGATAGATATGCCCTGGCTAGATACAGGAATCGAATCTTCAAACTCTTCAGATGTGCCCTGGCTAGATACAGGAATCGAATCTGGAATTGTGATAGTTGATAGATATGCCCTGGCTGGATACAGGAATCGAATCTTCAAACTCTTCAGACGTCACTACAAGAAAATTAGTGTTTAACGACACAAAAATTGCGACAGTTATGTGATAACTGTCGTAATTGACATATAGAGACAGTGTTTACGACAGTTGACACCAACCGTCCCTAATATTTATTTTGCGACGGTATATTTAACCATCATAATATTATTATTACGACGGTAAAACAACCGTCGGCCCCCATTTAACACTTTTAACATTGATTTTTCACCAACAACTAGTCACGACGGTAAAATTAACCGTCCTAAAAGGCATATCACGACGGTAAAGCACCCGTCGCACCCTTAAACCTTTCACGACGGTAAAATTATCCGTCCTAAAATTCATTTCACGACGGTAAAACAACCGTCGCACCCAAAACCTTTAAAAATTCTGATGTTAGGTTTTCTAATTTGTTGTTTTAGGGTTTTATTTTTTTTAATGATTTTTTAGGATAATATTTGGTTAGGATAAAATATGTATCGTCCCTTATCCATTCTATGATACTGAATTTTGTCCAAACTCAAGCCATAAATCTTCCAACAACAACCGATAACATCATCGTCATCATCAATGACAACCTTTTCAACTGAATTCTTATCACACACTCTCAATTTCAGAAACCACCCAAACCACACTTCTCGCCGTTCAAATCCCAACACTATCGTCACTTCCTCAACCCCAGGCAACACCAACAACCGAAGAACAAGAATCAAGGTCAATGAAACAAGGCCAAAACTTGATCAAGATTACGATGAAGCTCTCATTAGGTCATTCAAATTATCTAAGTACAATCGAGCTCTCCGCTTTCTTAAGCGCATGGTTGACAGGGGTTATAAACCTGATGCCATTCTCTGCACTAAATTGATTAATGGTTTTTTCAATTCTAAGAAAACCCAGAAAGCTATTCGGGTCATGGAGATTTTGGAAAAGCACGACCAGGCTGATGTTTTTGCGTATGAAGCACTTTTAAATGGATACTGTAAAGCTGATATAGTTGATGCTGCCAATAAGGTGCTTGATAGAATGAAAAAGAGAGGTTTTTTACCTGATGTTGTTACTTATAATATTCTCATTGGGAGTCTTTGTGGGAGGGGTAAACTTGATTTGGCTTTAAGGGTTATGGATCACTTGTTGAAAGATAATTGTAGGCCAAATGTTATAACTTATACTATTTTGATTAAAGCAACTATGGATGCATTTACATTATCCAATACTTTAACCTGCCCCATACCCGCAATCAAATGATGAAGGATGATAGTACAATTAACTATTGAATTGTTCTACTCTTGTTTCTCTTGTGCAGGTCAGCAGTGCTTGGCTACTGTACAAATCCAGTACAGCAGGAAATGGATTCCTTTCTGCAACACTACAATGTTTCAGTGTTTTTGATGACCGGGAAGGAGTTGAACAAGGATTTCGGTTAGCAATAGGAAAGCCTGAGAGCATTGGAGCCAGTCCTCCAAGTACACTGTCGTATTATGAAAATCAGGAGTCAATTGATAGTAGCTCAAGTAAAGGGAATAATTTTGAACCAGTTCAAACAATGCTCATTGTTGATATGAAATTTGGTCCGGATTCAACATTTGTTTCTGTGTGTATCCAGAGACCTCAGTTACTTGTTGCACTAGATTTTCTTCTTGCTGTAGTTGAGTTTTTTGTTCCAACAGTCAGCAGTATGCTATCATTTGAAGAACACAATTCCTCCATGCTGGATGCAATCATCATAGATCAGTCTATCTACAAGCAACCTTGTGATGAATTTTCCCTCTCACCTCAAAAGCCTTTAATAGTTGATGATGAAAATTTTGATCATTTCATTTATGATGGGGATGGTGGAATTCTATATTTAAAAGATGGGCGGGGTTTGAATCTTACATCAGCTAGCTCAGAGGCTATAATCTATATTGGAAATGGGAAAAAATTGCAATTTAGAAATGTTGTTATTAAGGTTTCAGTGCCTCACTTTATCCATTTTGTTCTCTGACTACTCTATGAATTTAAGATTTCGATGCATGCCCAAACTAATTTCCCTGGTTATCTGTTTGCAGGGTGGACAGCACTTGGATTCTTGTGTTTTTCTTGGGGCAAATAGTAGTTATTCAGCTTTAAATGATGACCATGTCTATTTGGAACAATCAGTTGAAAGTCCTCAGGCAATATCTCCGAGAGGTAGCGTGCATGAAGTACCATCCCAGAATAATGCAGCTAATAGCTCTGCGGAGGTTATCGTTGAGCTTCAGGTTAAGTGTTGATAAAGTTAAATATTTATACACTTGCGAATTATTGAATGTGTGGTTGATTGTAATGATGGGAGAGTTGTGTAAGTGTACTTTTGCTTGGAGTTGTGAATTGTTGTTAGCGACATTCATATAAACAACCACTTTTAGCAAATTGTTGGAATTTCACCCTTTCATACCATTTATCACGAGGTGTGAGTGAATACATAGATAATACCACATCATGGTTTACCACAATGAAAGATGACTTGAATATATGTTTATAAGTAGGGACAATCTCTAAGATGGTAGAGTCTATTCTAAATATGTTGTTGGATTTCCTGCATCGTCCACACTTCAGGATTGGCCCCAAAGAGGGGTGTGTTGGAAATTTCGCCTTCGTTGCACTCTCCCCTTAGCCACCTAATTGTTGCAGCCTACAACCCTTTCACCGTGTTGGGTATGAAGGGATGATTTAGTCCCAACCAAAAACTCTCAGACTAACTATTGGATTGACTACTTTTCATTCCGTCAACCCTTCTTACTAAGGTTCTACGGGTAATTCCCCACTCATTTCCAAATCACTCAATACAAGAGTCAAATATTTTTTAGAATGAGTGTTATTCCAATTTTCTTTTTATTAGTTGTATCCGAGGTAAGACTAGTGGTGTCCATAGTTTTACTCAGTACCTTCAGTGCAAGTTGAACTGCTTCTTCCCTTGTGATATCATCCTTGTAGTCCTGTTTTAGAATTGACTGTGCTGCCTGATTGTTGGCACCAATGGCACAGCGCTAGTCCTGTTTTAGAATTGAATTGTGTGTAACCCTGCTTGGTATCACAGAGAGATTGAACCAACTGCTCAACGGGCATAGGCTCTTGGTACCCAAATGAGTAACACTGTGCTTGGATCCTAGCGGTATTGATTAGGAGATAAGCATCTATATAAATTTATCCATTTGTTTTTCATAAATTCCTATAGCAATGTCAATAACGGTATTATATATAATGTATATTCCTCACACAATCCAATGTTGATTCAGATTATGATGCTAAACCCAGCTTTACACAGATCTTGGTAATCTCATCTATTGGGTTGATATTTTTCATAGCATTGCGTTATCATCTCAAAAAGATTCGAGATCAAAAGATCATTCCGCGTTTAAGATTATCGCGTGCAGGTCACCCCTCAAAGCTTGAAAGATTCTCTCATTACATAGGTATACAAAAAAATATGTATTTTATTCAATTACATACATTGATGGATCCGTTATTATTTTATCATTTGGAAATTGGAATGAATCTATATGTCATTTTCTTTGATTTGTTACAGCTAGGCAAATGGGGTTCAAGGATAGGAGAATCAGTCCTGATATATGTAGATTGGCTTCTGAATACATAAGCAAATATGAAGGGTTTGAAGATGATATATATGCCTATTTTGAGAATGAACCAGATGCTGATTCACTTTTATAGATAAGCAATCGGCATGTCGAAGGAGATAAGCATTTTTCTTTGTAATGTTCAGTTTACAAAAGATGCTGGTGCCTTTTGTGTGACAGGAGTTAAACTTGACAATGCAACAACTATAGCAACGTTTGATCCAAATGAGAAAACCTACAACATTAATGGAAAGGATGTGCAAGGACACTTCATGGTGGATTACACTGCTGCTCAGATTGACCACAATGTGTCGAGTAAGTCTTCAACTAAGAGATTCTTTATTTATTATAAAGTTGAGGTTTATGTTCTTATCCTATGTTGCAGTGAATCAGGCCATTTTTTCACGTCCAAGTTTCTACGACGGCTTATCTCCCGTACTAAATGTTGATGGTATTCTAAGTAGCAAAACTCCACCAAGGGTTTGGTTGAATTTTCAGGTTCTCTCCATCTCTATCTCGTGACGCATAATCATTTTATACACAGTTCTTATTTTCAAATTGATTGTTCTGTTGCAGTACCAAGCATTTTATGACCAACACGACGTAAAGCTAGTTGATAAAGTACTAGAAATGTTGAGACTTTATACTATAGACTTTATTTCATCTCCAGAGATCGGTTTCTTAACAAGTGTCAATGAGAAAGTTAGGAAGAAAACAAAGTTCGTCTTTCAATTTCTTAACGCAAGTGATGTCGAACCAACAACAATGCAACCGTATGGCACCATTGTGAAAGATCTTGCGGCAATCAAGTCATATGCATCTGGCATAATAGTGCCGAAAGAATACATATGGCCAGTTAAACCAGACAATTACTTGGGGCCTCTCACAACCCTAGTATCTGATGCACATAAACAAGGACTGGAAGTGTATGCTTCTGGTTTTGCGAATGATTTCTTTTCAAGCTATGATTATAACTATGATCCTACTGCTGAGTACCTACAATTTATAGCGAAAGACGAATGTGTTGATGGTCTTGTTACTGATTTTCCTTCAACCGCATCAAATTCTATAGGTGAGTTGAAAACACTAGACCTTTCTTATTAACATTTTCTGCGGTGAGAGTGAAGAGATATTCAAAACTATGCTTATTAGAAGACTAGTTCAAAAGAAGATAACTGGGCTATATGGAACTGAATTTCTTGTTTTTTCAGCATGCTTTGCACTCAACAATACACTGCCGAAAAAAGGTAATAGTATTATTCTTGAACTTCTCACAACAGTCATAGAACCTTATAAACAAGATGCAAAAAGATGCTAATGCATTTGTTTTTTGCAGGACAACCTTTGATCATTAGCAATAACGGAGCAAGTGGCGTTTATCCAGGTTCTACCAATCTTTCTTATCAACAAGCAATAGACGATGGAGCTGACATTATAGATTGCTCGGTTCAAATGACAAAAGATGGAATTTCATTCTGCTCAAATACAGCAGACCTAATGGCAGATACAACTGCTATGACTAAATTTATGTCGCGGACTTCCAATGTTCCAGAAATTCAACCAAATAGTGGAATTTTCTCCTTCGATCTCACGTGGAACGAGATCCAAAGCTTGCAACGTAATGCTTCCGTTTGACTTCAAAAATTCATGAAGAATGGTGGATAGCAACGTAATGATTATCGAACTCGCATTTTACATGATTATGGAACACACATTTTTTTGGATATTATAATGCTTATTTGATGTTAAATATTTTTTATTGAAATTATTTTTACTATATTACAAAGTGATAGAAAATAAAACAAAAAATAATACTATAAATAAATATATTAAAGAAGAAATAATTTAAAGAAAAAAATAACACAAAAAAAAACTATATTTAAAATTTTTTATATAGATAATAATTTAAATAAAAAATATATATAATAGAAAAATAAAAAAAATCAAGACATAAACAAAAGTCATGGCGACAGTACCGAACCGTCGTAATCAACAATTAAAAATAATCAACAAAAGTCATGACGGTATTGAACCGTCGCCATAAACAATTTAATCAATTTCAAAAGATATTCACGACAGTATCGAACCGTCGCCATCAATAATTAAAAGAAACTCAAAAGATAGTCACGACGGTATCAACCTGTCGTAAACTTGAACGACAGTTTTTGTAACCGTCGCGAAATAGGTTGGGGACACACACTTCTGCGACGGTAAAGCAACCGTCGTGGAAAGCAAATTGCGACGGTTTTAACCGTCGTAATCTACAAAAATACCTGTCGCAATCTGCCAATTTTCTTGTAGTGCGTGCGCTGGCTAGATACAGGAATCGAGTCTGGAAACTGATCACTCACAGATGTGCCCTGGCTAGATACAGGAAACGAATCTGGAATTGTGACAGTTGAAGGTATTCGTCTTTTGGATTGTCTTTTTCCCTGAAAAAGGCAAAACATCAGTTGTATGCAATGTCATGATGTATGAAATGCATGATGTCATGATGCTCCAAATGAGATAGCGTTGTATGCACTTTAGCATGTATGTAAGCAAGATGTATGAAATGTGAAATGTTTATGAATGTATTTTCGTCTAGGAAAATAAATCCTTGACGACCGGTCGGGGAATTAGATCCTGGGCTGGCGTTGAAGAGTAGAGTTCTTCGTTTCCGATAGGAATGATGGTTGAAAGAATACACCGGTAGGAGAAGATGACTCCGTTGGGAAATAAACTTGTTGGAGAGATTACTCCGAGGGGAATAAACTTGTTGGAGAGATTACTCCGAGGGGAATTACTCTGTGGGAAGAGATACTTCGCGAAAGTTTTGACGAGAGCTTCACTGAGGGTTTCAATGATGGACTCCGCTGGGGATAACAATGATAAACTCCGCTGGGGATTCCGTTGATAAGTTATGTTGGGGAACTTTGATGAACTCCACTGGGGATAGGAAGAACTTTGCCGAGGACGATCTTCCGTGGTAATTAGCTGAGGATAACCCAGTTATAAGCCCTTGTGAGGAATAACTTTTGAATGAAAACGGAGAGGGGCGTTCGCATTCTGCAGGGGATAGGCTTCCAGAATCTACTGGGGATAAGCTTCAGGACCTACTGGGGATATGGATTCCAATTTTCCTGGGGAAACTTCTGGACTGTACTGGAAAATTGTTCCACTGGGGTGTCTGTATTCCGCCGGGGAACAATCTTAGATCAAGATTGCCGGGGATGCTTGCTGAGGAATGCCTATACTCTGCTGAGGGATGTTGATATCTTCTGGGAATTCCCAACTTCCTTTAGGCTGGCCGTAGACTAACTCTGCTGGAGGAGAGTATTGCTAACTTGTTAGGGGAATAGGGTGCCTATTGTAGGGCTGATGATAGACTAACTCTTCTGGAGGAGAGCATTGCTGAATCTTGCCTTACTCTGTGGGGAGTTGAGGTAACTTGGTCACATTCTTCATCTGAACCTACCTTGGTACCTTGGCGGACAGAGCAACTAGACTGCCTGGACAACTCTACATTGCCCCTGTTTCTGATGTCACCTGTAATCAGTCCTTTGTTTCGCATGCAAGCATTTATGAATTAGCAATTTAATGTCAAATGCATATATCAAAAATGAACATTGGACGTTCTTCGCAAGACAAAACAGAAAAAGGAAAAACAATTGGCAATTTGTTTGGAAAAGTGAATTTATATTGATTTTGAAATTTGCCTGTAAATAGGCGTTTTTGTACAAGAGGCTGACGTCCTAGTAAGAGAACGCCGCCGAACGATATAGAGTTTATACTATTTTGAAAAAGAAAACAAAACAGCTATGTGAACAAATAATCCCACTGGGTTCCAACTCTGTTATTGCCTTTATGTCTTCAAGCGTCTCATCACTTTGCTGCTTAGTTGAAGATGAAGCTGATTGATCAATGTCGAAGTCTGAGCTCGATAGTTGATGCCGAATTCTGGATGCAAGGTGATCCAATGAGACATAGTATTACGCTTTATCCCTAACTTTTGCCTGGACCTCCCTTCCGGGTTTTCAGTCCAACGGGATACCCATTTTTGCCCAAGCCACCTTTTCAGGTTTTCGACTTACCGGGTGTACAGATTCTTTTTTCATTTCATCCCTTATTTTTGCCCGAACCCTTTTGGTTCGCCGGGAAGCCCTTATTTTTGCCTAGGTATGTCAACCTAGCGGGTCTTTTATTCATGCGTAGTATCTTTTTACTATGTCTGCATTGGCGGGGTGAGGAAGGTCGTCACCATCCATGGTGGTTAGGATCATGGCTCCTCCTGAGAACACATGTTTAACCACAAATGGCCCTTCGTACATAGGGGTCCATTTTCCCCTGGGATCACTTTGAGGAAGGATGATGCGTTTGATTACCAGATCCCCAACTTGATACTCTTGTGGTCTGACTTTCTTGTTAAATGCCCTGATCATCCGTTTTTGGTATGTCTGACCATGACAGATAGAGGTGAGTCTCTTTTCGTCAATTAGGTTTAATTGATCAAGTCGAGTCTGTATCCAGTCATCTTCACTCAAGCCTGCATCCTTCATTATCCGGAGAGAGGGTATCTGGACTTCAATTGGCAAGACTGCCTCCATGCCATAGACCAAGGAAAAGGGTGTTGCCCCGGTTTACGTCCTTGCTGAGGTACGGTACCCATGAAGAGCAAATGGTAACATTTCGTGCCAATCTTTGTAGGTCACTGTCATCTTCTGCACAATTTTCTTGATGTTTTTATTTTCCGCCTCGACAGCCCCATTCATCTTCGGCCGGTAAGGAGAAGAGTTGTGGTGCTGTATCTTGAATTGCTCGCAGACCTCAGTGATCATCTTGTTATTAAGATTGGTACCGTTATCCGTAATGATTCTTTCCGGGACACCGTACCGACAGATCAGGTTATGCCGAATGAAACGTGCCACGACACTCTTGGTTACGGTGGCGTAGGAAGCTGCTTCCACCCATTTTGTGAAGTAATCAATTGCTACCAAGATGAAGCAATGCCCATTGGATGCCGTTGGTCGGATTTTGCCGATCATATCAATGCCCCACATTGCAAAAGGCCAAGGTTCCGTTAGGACGTTCAGAGGAACCGGGGGGATATGCACCTTATCAGCATAGATCTGGCATTTATGACAAGTTCGAGAATGTTGGTAACAGTCGGCTTCCATTGTGGACCAGAAATATCCTGCCCGAAGGATTTTCTTTGCCATGGTATGTCCACTGGAATGTGTTCTGAATGTACCTTCATGTAGTTCTACCATGATCTTCTCTGCTTCAGCCTTATCCACACAACACAGTAAAGTTGAATCATGGTTTCGTTTATAGAGAATGCCGTTGCTGAGGAAGAACTTTTCCGCAAACCTTCTCAGGAACTTCTTGTCATTGACAGACGCACCTTCAGGGTATTCCTGAGCTTCCAAGTATCTCTTCACCTCATGATACCATGGTTTTTCGGTTACCTCTTCGGCCTCAAGATCGCAACAGTATGCAGGTTCGTCCAATTTCCAGATAATGATCTGGGGAGCCTCGTTGTCCCATTTGACTTTGAACATTGACGACATTGTAGCTAGTGCGTCCGCTAACTGATTCTCCTCTCTTGGGAAGTGTTCAAAAGTTATCTCTTCAAAGTGGGGAAGCAAGGTCAATACATACTCCTTGTAAGGAATAAGATTTGGGTGTTTCGTATCCCACTCGCCTTTGATCTGATTGATCACGAGAGAGGAATCTCCGAAGACACTCAGAAACTTAATCCTTAAGTCGATTGCAGCTTGAAGACCCATAATACATGCCTCATATTCTGCCATGTCGTTGGTGTAGTTGAAACACAGCTGGGCGGTGAGTGGAGTATGAGTACCTTTAGGGGATATGATCACAGCACCGATGCTGTTACCCAAAGCGTCCGAGGCTCCGTCAAAATGCATAGACCATCGGGATCCTTCCTCAGGTCCAGGTACTTCGCAATCAGTTACTACCATAATATCCTCGTCTGGAAATTCAAAGTTCAATGATTGGTAATCGTCCACAGGTTGGTGTGCCAAATGGTCTGCCAATACACTTCCCTTGATTGCTTTTTGAGTTGTGTATTGGATGTCATATTCCGTCAAGATCATTTGCCATCTTGCTATTCTTCCAGACAGAGCAGGCTTTTCGAATATGTACTTGATTGGATCCATTTTTCAAATCAATAGAGTAGTGTGAGTCAGCATATACTGTCTCAGCCGGCGGGCAGCCCATACCAGAGCGCAACAAGTTTTCTCGAGCAGTGAGTACCAAGTCTCACAGTCGGTAAACTTTTTGCTCAGGTAATAAATAGCGTGTTCTTTTCGGCCAGACTCGTCATGCTGCCCCAGTACACACCCCATTGAGTTGTCAAGTACTGTCAAGTATAGTATTAGAGGTCTCCCTTCCACTGGTGGCATAAGAATGGGTGGTTCTTGGAGATACTCTTTTATCTTTTCGAAAGCGGCTTGACATTCATCGTTCCAACGTACTACTTGATCTTTCTTCAGCAATTTGAAGATTGGCTCACAGGTAGCAGTTAGATGCGAGATGAATCGGGCAATGTAATTCAGTCGTCCTAGAAAGCCTCTGACTTCTTTCTCTGTCTTGGGAGTCGGCATCTCTTGTATGGCTTTCACCTTGGCAGGGTCCACTTGAATACCTTTGTCGCTTACAATGAAACCTAGCAATTTTCCAGACCTCACCCCAAAGGTGCATTTGTTTGGGTTCAACCTCAGCTTGTACAACTTCAGTCGGTCAAACAGCTTCCGCAGATGGTCAAGGTGTTCCTCCTCAGTTTGGGACCTTGCAATCATATCATCGACATATACTTCAATCTCATGGTGGATCATGTCATGAAATAAAGCAACCATGGCACGTTGGTAGGTTGCCCCAGCATTTTTCAACCCAAAAGGCATGACCTTGTAATAGAAGGTGCCCCATTGAGTAACAAAGGTAGTCTTTTCCATATCTTCAGGAGCCATCTTGATCTGATTATACCCTGAAAAACCATCCATGAAGGAGAACACCTTGTGTTGAGCAGTATTGTCAACAAGAACGTCGATGTGAGGCAGAGGGAAATCATCCTTAGGGCTGGCCCTGTTCAAATCCCTGTAGTCAACACACATTCTGACTTTACCATCTTTCTTTGGCACTGGAACCACGTTGGCCACCCACTGAGGATAAGAAGTCACTTCTAGAAACCCCACATCAAATTGTTTCATAACCTCAGCCTTGATTTTCTCGGACATCTCTGGGCGCATGCGGCGGACCTTCTGTTTTACCGGAGGGCAGTCTTCCTTGGTAGGAAGGTGATGAACTACAATGTCGGCATCCAAACCAGGCATGTCTTCGTAAGACCAAGCAAAGATTTCCATGTAGTTATGCAGCATCTGAATCAATCGTTGTTTCACGCTGAGCTCCAGATTGGCACCAATCTTGACTTCTTTTCTATCTGTCTCTGTACCCAGATTTACCGTCTCCACTGGCTCTTCATGCGGCTGAATGGCCCTCTCTTCCTGGAGTAGCAGTCTTGCGAGTTCACCAGGCACTTCGCAATCATCTTCACCTTCGTCTTCGGCCAAGTTGATCGGATTTTTGAAGTCATAACTGGCAGTAGCAGAGCCGTTACCAGTGAGATCCAGAGTGGATTGGAACCTGTATAAGTGAGTGTGTGTAAATATAGCTGTTTTGCAATATATAACAAAGAAAGAAAAAGAGCACAAGATTTGAAATGCAACAAACGTCCAATGTTTTGATTAATGATATATGGAAATGTCATACAAAAAGCCCTCACAAATGGAGCCACGGTGCCCCGGGTAGGACACCGAGCCAATAAAAGTTTCAACATATTGTTTGTTACAAATTGAAAACAAAAGAGTTCATTACTGCGTGACAAATGTAATAGGTGTAAAATCTTTTACCGTCCAGTTGCTTGGTCCGTTGTTGGTTATTGGATAGATCCAACTGTCAAATTCCGCTTCCTCTACGTCCTCCTCGATAGCATTCACTCTTGGGTTGGTGATGAACACCGGAGGCTTTCTGATCCTTTCCTTGCGAACAACCCTCTGAGCCTCTGCAGTGAAGCCCAGCCCAAATTTGTCGGTCTTTTGAGTGAAGTCAGGAAGTTGACCCCAGTTTGCGCACTTGCCTTTCTCAATCAATGCCCGGGCATCCTTCAGGGAAGCTATCTTCAGAGGAAAGTCTTCTTCAACCACTGTCTCAGCTGACGCCAACGTTGGAGGTACCTCTTCAAAATGTTGAAAGGGGGTTTCAATAAACTCCCCGTCCATCTCGATATACCGGAATGAATTCAGATGACTTACCATGTATTCCTCCTCTCCCTGCACAGTAACAATCTTCCCTTTGACAGGGTATTTGAGCTTTTGGTGTAGAGTGGATGTTACAGCCCCAGCCTTGTGAATCCAAGGTCGTCCCAGCAAGCAGGAATAAGATGGACGAATATCCATCACATAGAAAGTTGAATCAAAGACTTGGGAACCCACACGAATAGGAATGTCTACCTCACCATGCACCATCCTCTTAGAACCGTCGAAGGCTCTAACTATGATGTTACTAGGCTTCAATTCCAGGCCCTCACAATCTAACCGGTCTAAGGCCTTCTTGGGAAGTACATTCAGGGAGGAACCGGTGTCCACCAACACGTGTGCAAGAGTAGTGCCCCTGCATTCTATGGAGACATGCAGGGCATCATTGTGGTTTTTTCCTTTGGCGGTAAGATCAGCATCCGAGAAGCCCAAACCATTGTCAGCTGTCAAATTGGCCACACAGTCGGTGAACTGATCTGCAGAGGTCTCTTGCGGCACATGGGCCGTTTTCAGAAATGAAATCAGGGCCTTGGCGTGGGCCTCTGAGCACAGCAGCAATGATAGCATAGAGATCTTGGAGGGGGTATGCCCCAGCTGTTCAACGACATTGAAGTCACTCTTTTTAATGATTTTAAGGATTTCCTCCATCTCTTGCTGGGAGGCTTCAACAGCAGTCTTTTTTGGTGCCTCCGTCCGGGCAGGAAAATCGGTAGCAACTCCTTTGCCCTGAGTATCAGAGGACTCGGCGGCAATAGTAGACACAGGAACTTGATTTGAAACATGCACACTTGCGGGTGTGATGATAAGAGGTTTTCGGATAACTGGTGGTGCAATGTCAGGCGAGAAGAGCCTGCCACTGCGAGTAACCTTGGCGGGACCAGTGATGTTACTGATACTGGTACCGGGGTTGAACTCCTGCTTCACTCCAAGCACATACACATATGCCCCATAGTGCCATGGGACAGCCTTGTCAGATTCATAGGGGAGGGGCCCCGGAACAGTAATGGTAATGGGTGCAACAGACATAATTTTGACTGGATTCCTCGGGGGAGCCTTGGTAGGATTGTTGAAAATTGTGACGACAGATACTTCTTCAGCGGAAACAAATGGAACAACGGTTTTCTTGAACATAATCTCTTTGCTATCCATCAGGCTTTGGATGCCTGACTTCAGCAGCGGACAACCGGTAGGGATAACTGCACACAGGAGGAAACCCTTGCTACAACCCGGAAATAAACCGGCTAGCAGTAGGTTCCTCTTAACAGTCAATAGAGGGGTAGCAAAATCATTCACCGAAACAGCATACAAATCTTCCTCGACGGCATTTACTCTATGCTGGGGCATAGGAGCAGTTACAACATTTGGCCTCTCAGGCGCCTCAAACGGAATTTCCTTCGCATTGATAAGGTCTTGAACCTTATTTCTCAGGGCCCAGCAATCATCTGTAGTATGCCCGGGGCTATCAGAATGATAAGCACAACGGGCATTTGAATTATACTTAGGAGATGCAGTATTCACGACCTTCGGAGCCTCTCTGATGGTCACCAAGTTGGTTGATAGCAGTTGTGGCAAGATTTGTGACAAGGTCATACTCAGCCGAGTGTATGGCCTTTTGGGCCTCTCACCCCTTTGTTGATTGTACTGCTGAGGAGCAGCAACAGGCTTTGAAATTACCAATGCATTGACGGCTTGGCGGCGTTCTGGCTTAACTTGTCTTCTAGGACCATAAACTGCACTAGGTTCTTTTTTGAAAGGCTTCTTCTCAGTACTTGCGGAGGCACCCTTCTGAATCTTCCCTGATTTGATTCCATCTTCTATTCTCTCGCCTGTTAAGATCAAATCTGTAAATCCCGCGGAAGAGTTACCGATCAGATGGTTGAAGAATGGACCAGACAGGGTCCCTAGAAACATGTCAACAAGTTCACGGTCGGTTAAAGGCGGCTGCACCCTGCCAGCCAAGTCCCTCCATTTTTGTGCATACTCTTTGAATCCTTCGCCTGTTCTCAGTGACATACCCTGAAGTTGGGTACGTGTGGGAGCAAGGTCAGAATTATACTGATATTTTTTGTAAAAAGCGGTGGCCAAGTCTTCCCAGTTTCGGATACTGGTTCCATCTAGCTGATAAAACCACTCCAGTTGAGCCCCAGAAAGGCTATCCTGAAAGAAATGAATCCAAAGGTTTTTATCCGAAGTGTAAGGTTGGATCCTCCTTACATAGGACCTGAGATGCATTTTTGGATAGGACAGCCCGTCATACCTCACGAAAACCGGCACTTTGAACTTTGGGGGAATCACAATCCCGGCAACCAAACCCAAGTCTTCGAAGTCTAAACCCGGAACTCTCTGCAGCTCCATAGCTGCCAACCTGTCTTCTAAACCTTTGTACTTATCATCGGCGGGCGGGTATTGTTGGTCAGAGTAGTCTTCGTCCTCCTCAGCCTCTTCTTCTTCCATATCAGACTCGGAAGGTACTGCAGCCGCATTCCCTTTACTGGTTCCCTCCTCAGAAGTAGGGGGAAATTCAAGCACTCTCCGGGCTTCTCCTTCAAACCTTCTCCCTAAAGTAGCCACCTCGACTCTCTTTTTCTTCTTCTTCACTTGGTATTTGTTCCCTAGTAGTGTCTTTAGATCCTCCTGACCCTTAGCCAAGGTCATCAGGAGTTGTTGAAATTGTGCATTTTGAGTTTGCAGGTCCTTGACTGTTTGCTCGAGATCCATCTTGCTGTAATAAACAGCAGAAAGATAAGGAAACCTGGTGAAGAGACCTGCTTATGCACATGATGAATGGTATGCTTATGTATGCAATGCATTCAAGGATTTAGAATATTCAAAATTGTCGCAGACAAAAAAGAACGCACGTCATATTAATAAGAAGAAATTTGTCAGTACATAAATTCCCCATGGGCCAAATATTACAAAAACAACTTCTCAAGGTAAAAAGACATTGCGCATCCTCTTTGGTGCGATGTAGGTGTTGAGGGTCTCTTCCTCATGGAGTCGGCGGGTAAGCTCTAGAACCTTCTTCTCACTGGCGTAGAAGCTGGCTTCAAAAGTGTCCCGTTCCTCCTTGAGTTGGATCCAACTCTTCTGCATCTCCTCCCACGATGTAGGCATGTCAGGATATAGGATGGTGTAGGGAACCTCTCCTTCCTTAATGGGCTCTTTAATCACAGGGAGAATATGAGGGTAAGGCATCATCAGACTCTAGGCTCTGGTTCGTACCCACTTGAGATAGGGCTCAAGAGGGATGGAGTTTTTGTGCCCCAGTGTCTTGCTATCAACCTTGTTGGGCATCCTCCAAGCTCTGATGAATCTTTGGAGAAGTCCTTGCGCATCGTTGTCGAAGTAAAAAATTAGGTCAGGAATCAACATGTCGTGAGGGCCATCTCTCCGTGCATATCCAAATTGCCTCAAAGCTAGACAAGGGTTGTAAGTAATTCCCCCTCTGATTCCAAGTAAAGGAACATTAGGAAACTCTCCACAACGATCGATGATGATGACATTTTCTCTGGACCGAGAACACCAATGTACATCAGAGTGAGTAAGAGTCATCAACCGTTGAGACCACCTTGAGCCTTGGTCATTCTTCAAGACAGATTGTGGAAGGTGCGAAATAAACCACCTTGCAAGGAGAGGAGTACATCACATGAGAACACCCCTCTTTCTCATTGTTCGTGTGTAAAATGAGTGAAGAATGTCCCCAAGCAATGTTGGTACTGGATTTCTAGATAAGAAGATTTTGACGGCGTTGATATCTACGAGCTGGTCAGGATTTGGGAACAAGACCAACCCATAGACAAGGAGTGCCACAATTTCTTCAAAGGCTTGTAGGTCCAATGAATTCCAACATTCTTGTGCCTTCTCAAACAAGAATTTTACTAAGAAGCCTTTGACACCGCTTCTAGTTTCCTAATGCCCCTTGATGTCAGATGGTTGTAGATGTAATGCTCGAGCAACATCTTCAGGCTTTGGTTCCTTTTCCATACCGTTGAAAGGTAGTTGATTTAGGATAGGAATTCTCAGGAGTTGAGAAAATTCCTCCAAAGTGGGCACCAACTGGTAGTCGGGGAAAGTGAAACAGTGATGAAGAGAGTCAAAGAACTGGAATAGCACTTTCATCATATCCTCTTCAATGTTGGTGTTGACTAGGCTGAGCAGTCTACCATGTCTTTCACTGAATGGAGAGCTTTCCGGAATTCTTGATGTGAGCTCCTTGAGTTGAGGAGGGATTCTCACAAGGTTGACTTGGATGGTTTTTCTGCGAGGAATTTCCATGACCTACAAAACAAGAACAAAGATGAAGATCTAAACCCTTGAAATGGTTAGTGAATGCATATGATGCTTTATGATGTTCATGATGTATGCACAAACATATGTACAAGCAAATCACACCAAACCCTAGTTTCAGGCTTGCATGGGGTTTTATAGGTAAGTACCCTCTTGAGTGTAGTTGGCTTAAAAACCTGTCCTATAAATAGTAACCGGGTTCTAAGGAGCTCAATATCATTGGATTGTTTTCAATGTTCACTGTTTTGGTTTAGCCACTTAACTAGCGACCAAAATATTCCAAGAAAACAACCCACAATGAGTGTAGTATCGAGTATCTACCAACTTCGGACTGCACCAAAGTCGGTCATCTCACTACCCCTAATAAAAGGCCAAGATGGTCAAGTAAGGTTCTAGGTCATTAGTGCTTAGTGACATCACTCAGCGGCCCCGTACTCTCCTTGATTGAACTCAAGGGTTACCGGTACTCACAAATATGTCGCACTAATATAGCTATTGCTTCGACCGTGTCGGTATACCCCGCACAGTTTCCACAATGCATTGCTATCTATGAATGTTTCCCAAAATCCGGGTGTAGGATTGTAAACCCAAACAAGAGAGCCAAGATGTAAAGCAATCAAAACAAACAATTAGTCATGCAAGAGGGTGATCTAAGCCCTAAGGTTACTCCACTTTTAATTTAATCCCCAGCAGAGTCGCCAGTTCTGTGATACGGTGGGAGAACTGACTTGAGTTTTGCGTTTGTTTCGCAAATGTTTCGGTTGAGCAAGAGTCGTCACCTACTTTTTATTTTATCCTAAGGAAAGGTTTAAAAAGCACAGCAAAAACCTTTGAGATGTTTTCTTCGGTTCGGGGAGTAGATTATAGAAAGGGAAGGTATTAGCACCCTTTCTATCCATGGTTATCCATGGGCTCTTAGTTACTTGCTTAGATCAACTTGCCTTGATTTTCAATTGTTTGAAATGGTGCTTTGTGTGTGGGTTTTGAAAATGTTTTGAAAAGAGGCCAATGTGGTGGCAACCTTTGTAATGATCCATGTTGGGATGTATACAAAGGTGTATGTCTTTTGAAAAGGTTTTCATTGTTTTTTGAAAGTTGTTTTGAAAGTGTAGTGATGTGTGGTTTTGAAAAAATAGGCAAGTGTTTTGTTTTTTGCAAGTTGTCAAGCAACCAAGAGCTATCTACCCTAAAGTTCTCAAAGATCTTTTGTTATGTTTTTAACCCTTTTAACAATTTTGTTCCACCATTGTATTTGGTGGACAATCTTGTGTTAGGATGTGAAAGGGACGGGTGCGGGTCATCGTTTAGACCATAATTGCAATGGTGCCAAGTATCTTTGGGCAATTTTCTTTAAGGGACTTGATCATTTTTAGGCAACTTTCGAAAGCGTCATCGAGGGACTATGATCATTTGAATTGTGTTTGTTTTGCCCAAAGAGACCTAACATGCAATATGGCCCATTATTGAAGGAAACAAGTGGAATACCCTAGGGGTGCAAGTGTGATTAGTGTTGTCCATTTTCATGCTTGTTTATCTTGAATTTAGGTCAAACTATTTTTGGTTAATTGATTTGCATACAAACCCTAATTCTAACATGGCATAATTAGAAAGCTTTAAAGTGCGAAAAATAAAGTTCCTAAGTTATTACAACACAATATATGGGAAGGGGGGTACAAATGTTCAAATGGGGATGAGACTTTATAGGAGGGTAATACCCAATATTTACAACCAAATTGAAATGCGCAAATATAAATATAAAGATATGTAAGAATAAAGCAATATGTATGTGAAAGTATTTTTTGTGTAAGTGTATATTTTATTCACAAATAAAATAAAAATAATTAAAAGAAAGTTAATTTTTGAATATTTTCATGTTAGGGCAAAAACCCTAATTTTACTAAATAAAAGGTATTAATCATTTATTATGTATTATATACAATATTTACTAATTATATACAAAAAATAAATAAAAGAGAAGTATATTTGTCAAAAAGGTATTTTTAATGTTAAATATTAATAAAAATAAAAATATATATATATTGGTATTTTTATCCTAAATATCCTAATAAATATGTAAATATTTATATTATATGATAAATATATTAAATATGTACAAAAATAAAATATTTAATATTTACAAAAAAAAGTATATTTTCATAAAATATTTTCAAAAGATAAAATAAAATGAAAATCAGAAAACAAAATGTATTGGTATTAATTTTAGTATTTTTAAATAAAAGATATTATGTATTATTTATGTACAAACATCAATTTAAACAAATAAATGCCTAATAAATACAAAAATGGTGTGAAAAATATTTTTTATATTTTTAATATTATGAGAAAAAATAAATAAGTCAGAAATAAAAAGAAAAGTCAAGAAAATGTTTCAAATAAGCACAATGGGCCAAGGGGGTTCAAAAGTAAACATAGGGTGCAAATAAGAAGTCAACTCAGGCCCAACCCAAGAAGACTTTGTCTTCAACCTCAGAACCTGTATGAACAACAACAACACGCATTTTCTATCTCCAGATTCCTTGATCATTTGTCAAATCTTGCAACATGAAACCTGTAGAGCTTGAAGCCAGGATTCTAGACATATAAAGAAATCAATCTAACTCTCAGAAATGAGAGAGAATTTCTTCTCCCCCAATTCCTGACCTAGTTTTTGTTCCATGTTCAGACATCAAATTCTCATAGCACACATAACATAAATGAAAACTAATTATATGGGCATGTTCAGGGCCATGAATGTGACATAATTTCTTCACAAATCTAAACCTAACAATGCCTGGATAGAGAGATAAGAGTTCATGAACTTACCTGTACAGTTGGAATCGTATCTGGTGATGAAGGTGTTTTCAATGCAAGGTGATGATTGGTACAGCTTCCTTGATGTCCAGGGATGCTATTCCAAGCTTTAGTTTGCTTTGAAACCAAGTGAATCGTGTTATGGCACTTCAACTGCAAAACAGAAAAATGAAAATGGTGATGTTGATTAGGAGTGTTACAGTCAGCTTCTAATGCTTTGGACAATTTGTATGGATGGTAGGGAAAGTGTTTGAAGTGGTCTTGGCCAAGATGCACGATGGAAATGAGTTATGGAAGTCCAATTGCAGCTTATGCCCTATTTTTGCAGTTTTATAGTGGTTCTGTGTTTGAGACTGTTTGGAACTTGGTTGGCTTGTGTTTCAGCTTAGGTTTGATCTTTAGAAAGTGTACAATAACTTTGCTTAAGGTTCTCTTGGCTGAGATGATAGTTGGTAGGTGTTATGCAAGTTTTCTTCTTACTTAAGCAACAAAATGCCAAGTTTAGTTTTAGACTGATGGAGGCCCCTCTAATGTGCTGCTAAGCTTGCCCTTGATCAGTGGGATTAGTTCAAAAACTTGTGCCAAGGAGATTTGCTGTGTACCTCTTGATTTTCTAATTGACATAAAGTTCTACTTTTGCAAAAATGGACATTATGCTTTTTATATTTTAGGACTAAACCTTCATGTAATGCTTAAACACATAATGCCAGGCTTGAACACAAAGGGTTTGCATTTAATTTATGAGTGCAAATGGGATATAGGGCCTGTAATCAAGTTGTGCAAGCTGATTTGAAAAATTGCACAAGTTATGAACATGTACATGGCCATGAATCAAAATGACTTTTTCCCAACTTGCCAAATTCGATTCTCTCTAACCAGGAGGTTGTTTGATGAGTTCTTGGACATTTTGGAAAGCTTGGAATGTGTACTACAATCCATATTTGAAATGCAAATTGAAATTCCAAGTGTAAGCATGTGAAAAGTTGCCATGAAGTTGGGCAAAAGTCCTGCCTAAAATAGGTCAAAATTTCTCTAAGTTAAGAATGGTTTTGTACCCTTGTTCCAAAAATTGTAACTTGAGCTACAAGCTTCTTTTGAGGAAACTTTGTGAATAAAAGTTGTAGATTTTGCAATGGACTACAACTTTCATGTTTTTACTTTTCCTTGAATCCAAATGCATCTTGATGAGAAAATGGGACAAAGTTAGGAAAAAATTAGGGTTTTTCATAACTTAGAAAAATTCTAAGTTATGAAAAATCTTCATTTCAAACCCTAATTTGTGATTTTTGATTCCTTGATGAAAAAGTTTCATGATTTGGCATGTTTTGATGAAAAATGAATCTTGACACTTGATTTTGACCAAAAAGTCAAAGTTTGACTTTTCAGTATATAGTCAAAAATTGATCAATTGACTGGAAAATTCAACTGTCAATCTTGTGTATTTAGGATCTTTTGAACTTGTTGAGTATGTCAAGACAATTCCATGGGGCTCTTGAGTCCATATGTGAGCTTGGTTTGCCATTGGCTAGGTCAAACAGTAAAAAATTGCCTTTGTGCAGTCAAAACCCTAAAAATGACCATTTTGCCCTTTTGGTGATCTGATCAAATTTCTTGTGGAATTATGATCCAAACTTGATCAAATGGTCCATATGAGTTCATAATGTTGATGTGGGTCAATTTCCATGAGTTTTGACTGTCAATTGGCCACAGTTGACTTTTTCCTCAATACAGTTGATTTCTAGGTCAACTGTCCAATTGACTGGGCAAAGGTTGAAATCAAGGCTTGAAACTTGGTATGGATAAACTTGGGAGTACAACATGAAGCATGAAAGTCATCTTAGGCATTTTAGGTCAAAATATCCTTGTGCAAACACAAACCCTAATTGGGGTCAACAGTACAAGGAGAAGTCTTGAGCAAAGGAAACCCTAACTGGGTCTTGAGCTCTAAAGGTCTTGTGATGAGAAAATGTTGAGAAAATGGGAGGGAAAATTTTGGGGTACAACAACAACCCTATTCCATGATCTGATGCATAAAGAAATCTAAGTATATGTTGATGATATGATTTCCAAATCCTAGACTGAAGAAGGGCATATAGAAGATTTGTTGAAGTTGTTTCAGCTTTTGAGGAAGTATCGTCTCCGCTTGAATCCAAATAAATGCACCTTCGGTGTTCGATCGGGGAAATTATTGGGTTTCATTGTTAGCCAAAAAGGAATCGAAGTTGACCCTAATAAATTCAAAGCAATTCAATAAATGCCAGCACTAAGAACTGAAAAGCAAGTCAGAGGTTTCCTCGGGCATTTGAATTATATTTCCAGATTTATTTCCCACATGACTGCAACATATGAACTGACCTTTAAGTTGTTAAAGAAAGATCAAGGTTATGTGTGGACAGATGACTGCCAAAGGGCATTCGAGAGTATTAAAGAATATCTGCTTGAACCTCCTATCTTGCTCCCTCTCGTAGAAGGAAGACCGTTGATTATGTATCTAACAGTGTTAGATAAATCCATGGGTTGTATTCTGGGACAACAGGATGAAACAGGGAAGAAGGAGTTCGCCATTTATTATCTCAGCAAAAAATTCACTGATTGTGAGTCGCGGTATTCCACACTGGAAAAGACATGTTGTGCTTTGGCCTGGGCGGCAAAGCGTTTGCGGCAGTATATGTTGAATCATACCACTTGGTTGATCTCCAAAATGGATCTAATCAAGTACATTTTTGAAAAGCCTTCTCTTACCGGGAGAATTTCCCGCTGGCAGATGTTGTTATCTGAATATGATATCGAGTACCGCACTCAAAAGGCTATTAAAAGTAGTGTGTTGGCAGATTACCTTGCTCACCAACCGGTGGAAGATCATCAGTCTGCAGAATATGAATTCCCCGATGAGGATGTGATGTTCCTGAAAGTGAAAGATTGCGATGAACCATTGCCTGAGGAAGGCCCTGACCCTGAATCTCGTTGGAGTATGATATTTGATGGAGCTGTGAATGCTTATGGTAAAGGAATTGGTGCTATGATTGTCACTCCTCATGGATCACACATTCCTTTTACTGCAAGGTTAACATTTGATTGCACTAATAATATGGCAGAATATGAGGCTTGCATCATGGGTCTTGAGGAAGCTATTGGTCTCAGAATCAAAATTCTAGATGTGTATGGTGATTCAACTTTGGTAATAAATTAGATTAAAGGAGAATGGGACACTCGTCACCCTGGCTTGATCCCTTACAAAGATTATGCTAGAAGATTATTACGCTTCTTCAATAAAGTTGAATCCATCACATCCCTAGAGATGAAAATAAAATGGAGGATGCTCTGGAAACTCTGGCTTCCATGTACCAAGTGAATACTTGGAATGATATACCCCGAATCACAATTCAACGGCTGGATAGACCTTCTCATGTGTTTATGATAGAGGAGGTAGCAGATGAAAAACCTTGGTATTATGATATCAAACAGTTTCTTCAGACTCAAGAATACCTGATTGGTGCGTCGAAGAAAGATAGAAAGACATTGAGAAGATTGGCATGCAGTTTCTTCCTCAGTGAAAATGTGTTATACAAGAGAAATTATGACATGGTCTTGCTCAGATGCATGGATAGGCACGAAGCAGACATGTTGATGCATGGGATTCATGAAGGTTCATTTGGCACTCATGCTAATGGACATTCGATGGCTAAAAAGATGCTAAGGGCAAGTTATTATTAGCTAACAATGGAGTCTGATTGTTACAAATTTGCAAAGAAGTGCCATAAATGCCAGATCTATGCAGACAGGGTTCACGTGCCTCCATCACTTCTCAATGTAATTTCCTCCCCATGGCCTTTCTCTATGTGGGGTATTGACATGATCGTGATGATAGAACCCAAAGCTTCGAACAGACACCGTTTTATCTTGGTAGCAATTGACTACTTCACCAAACAGGTAGACGCTGCTTCTTACGCCAATGTTACCAAACAGGTGGTTATGTGTTTCATCAGAAATAATCTTATATGCCGGTATGGTGTGCCGAGCAGAATCATCACCGACAATGGCTCGAATTTGAACAACAAGATGATGACATAACTGTGTGAAGAATTCAAGATCGTCCATCACAATTCGTCTCCATACAGGCCAAAGATGAATGGGGCTGTTGAAGCTGCTAATAAGAATATCAAGAGAATTATCCAGAAAATGGTTGTTACTTATAAGGATTGGCATGAAATGATCCCTTTTGCTCTGCATGGATATCAAACATTTGTTCGCACTTCAACAGGAGCAACTCCGTTCTCCCTGGTGTATGAAATGGAAGCTGTACTCCCTGTCGAGGTAGAGATTCCCTCTTTGCGTGTGATAATGGAAACCAAATTGACAGAGGCTGAATGGGTCCAGAACATGTTTGACCAATTAAATTTGATTGAGGAGAAAAGAATGACAGCTTTGTGTCATGGACAGTTATATCAGAAAAGAATGAAGAAAGCTTTTGATAAAAAGGTCAAACCTCATGAATTCAGAGAAGGCGACCTCGTGCTCAGGAAGATCATGTCTTTCAACACTGATTCTAGGGGCAAGTGGACTCTCAATTTTGGAGGCCCGTATGTTGTCAAGAAAGCCTTCTTTTGTGGTGCATTAATTCTTGAAACTATGGATGGCGAAGAGTTCCCATGTCCCATGAATGCTGACGCAGTCAAGAAATACTTCGCCTAAAGAAATAAAAGACCAGCTCGCTAAGTTGAAAACCCAAAAGGGCGGCTTAGGCAAAAAGGAGCATCTCAGTAGGCCGAAAACCCGAAAGGGCGGTCTAGGAAAAAATTAGAGACATAAACAGAATAAATTTCCCACTAAATTGAAAACCCGCAATGGCAGCTTCGACAAAAGTTAGGGATTTTCTTGGCAAGTAACTACGTCAGACAACACTTGATCGTTGAAGCAAAAATCTTCTCGGATCCTCACCATACTTCAACAAAAGCTGCTGCTCAGGATTTCAAAAGTTGCTAGGGGGGATAGTGGTCATTGTATCTCAATGTATCTTTTCCATTATGTATTACCATTTCCCAAACTTTGTAGTCATCCATGGAGTCTCGCATTCGCAGACTACCATTCTGTTAATGAAATTCGAGCTTTTACCCAATTCTTTATGTTCTTATTTTATTTAGCTTGCAAAGACTCCATTTTTTATTGATAATAACTTTCAAAGCAAAAATATTAAAAAATAAAATTGATTTTTCAAAACAAAAAAAAAGAGATTTTTACAATTTACTTTTACTTGAGTTTATTTCTCAAAGGATGTATCTTCGTCGACTGTCTGGCTCCAGTTTATTACTGGTTTGGATCTGTGGTTACATGACAATATTATTTACTTTGGATTTCTGAAAACTTTGAGTTTTAGTTCGTGCATTTATTTTGCACGAGAAGACTTTATCTCCTCTGCAGGAATATCATGGCATCTCCCCAGTAAGTCATACCTCTTGCCCAAAAAGTCATTTCCTTTTACAATCCTCCGTGACCATAAATAGCAAGTCTCTTTATTTGAGACAGCTTATGTTTTATCATTTCCAGGCGAAGTGCCTTGGTTAAAGAAGAAGTTGAGACCCGTTCTAGGAAAAACACCAGAATCTTGGGGAAACTTATTATCCTTTTGCTATCTTTAGTGAACATTGGTAGTTCATCGTCAGTGAACAGCGGTGATATGATATATTCTCTTTCTACCTTCAATGAAAGTTGGTAGACCATCGACAATGAACATCGATGTTTGTTATCTTTTTGCTATCTTCAGTGAACGTTGGTAGTTCATCGTCAGTGAACGACGATGATATGATATATTCTCTTTCTACCTTCAGTGAAAGTTGGTAGACCATCGGCAGTGAACGTCGATGTTTATTATCTTTTTGATACCCTCAGTGAACTTTGGTAGTTCATCGTCAGTGAACGCAGTGATATGGTATATTCTCTTTCTACCTTCAGTGAAAGTTGGTAGGCCATCGACAATGAACGTCAGTGTTTATTATCTTTTTGCTACCCTCAGTGAACATTGGTATATCATCGTCAATGAACGGCAGTGATATTATATATTCTCTTTCTACCTTCAGTGAAAGTTGGTAGACCATCGACAATGAACATCGGTGTTTATTATCCTTTTGCTATCTTTAGTGAATGTTGGTAGTTCATTGTTAGTGAACGACGATGATATGATATATTCTCTTTCTACCTTCAGTGAAAGTTGGTATACCATCGGCAGTGAACGTCGATGTTTGTTATCTTTTTGTTATCTTCAGTGAACGTTGGTAGTTCATCGTTAGTGAACAGCGGTGATATGATATATTCTCTTTCTACGTTCAGTGAAAGTTGGTATACCATCGGCAGTGAACGTCGATGTTTATTATCTTTTTGTTATCTTCAGTGAACGGCGGTGATATGATATATTCTCTTTCTACCTTCAGTGAAAGTTGGTAGACCATCGACAGTGAACGTCGATGTTTATTATCTTTTTGCTACCCTCAGTGAATGTTGGTAGTTCATCGTCAGTGAAAGGTGGTGATATGGTATATTCTCTTTCTACCTTCAGTGAAAGTTGGTAGGCCATCGACAGTGAATGTCGGTGTTTATTATCTTTTTGCTACCATCAGTGAATGTTGGTAGTTCATCCTCAATGAACGGCGGTGATATGATACATTCTCTTTCTACCTTAAGTGAAAGTTGGTAGACCATCGACAGTGAACGTCAGTGTTTGTTATCTTTTTGCTATCTTCAGTTAACGTTGATAGTTCATCGTCAGTGAACTTTGGTGATATGATATATTTTCTCTCTACCTTCAGTGAAAGTTGGTAGGATATCGACAGTGAACGTTGGTGTTTGTTATCTTTTTGCTACCCTCAGTGAACGTTGGTAGTTCATCATCAGTGAACAGCGGTGATATGATATAATTTCTCTCTACCTTCAGTGAAAGTTGGTAGGCCATCGACAGTGAACGTTGGTGTTTATTATCTTTTTGCTACCCTCAATGAACGTTGGTAGTTCATCGTCAGTGAACGGTGATGATATGATATATTCTCTTTCTACCTTCAGTGAAATTTGGTAGACCATCGACAGTGAACGTCGATGTTTGTTATCTTCCTCTCTGCCTTCAGTGAACGTTGGTAGCTTCACCTTCAGTAAAAATTGGCGTGTCCTTTGACCATCCTACTATCCTCTTTGATTCAGTTCTTTGGGTCTACCAGTGATTTATTTTTCTGGTGGAGTTGCTCCTTTGTTTCTTTATCATTGTTGCATCCCCAATGCTACTTTGCGTCTCTTTGGTACTGTTCATATGCATTCTTATGCATAAGAATTTGCATGGCATCTTAAGGCCAAAAATAGGGTTTGTTTTATATTTAAGTATCTTTGATCGCGTCAACACGAAGATTTTTAACCTTTGTATCTCCGGATAGAAGAAACTTAAATAAGGGCAGTTGTTGTACCTCAATTTTTGCCCCTAAGATTCCCCTATCATATCATGTCAACTTGATCATCACAAAATCACATTAGGGTTGGTTCTTCCTCTTTTTCTATCTCCTATCTTTAAGTTTGCTCTTGAAGAATCTCCAAGCACCTTAGTTGTGTATTTTGTATATGCTTTGATAATTAACCTCTAACCAAAATACAAAAAATATTTGTCTTTGCCTTTGCATATCGTGTTTTGTAGGTACCGAGTCAAAGCATCCGACAAATAAGGTTTTCCGGTATTATTTCCCTAAAATCTCTATTTGCAAAGAAAAATAATAATAATTAAAATTTTTCATTTTTGTTTTCTTGTACAATCGATTGCTCCCATAGTGCAATCGATTGCACATAGTGTATTATGCATAATCTTTGAAAAAAGTGTATTATTAGCCTTCAAAAATAAAAAAAATTTAGTATGTGTCGACACATCCGTGTTATGTGTCGACCCATGCAAGACAATCAATTCTGTAATGTGCTGACAAAAGCAGCTTGCATCGACCCATAGAGGCTTGTGTCGACTCATCATGTTTTGTATAACTAGCATGTGTCGACACATACATGTTATGTTTCGACTCATGCAAATTGATTGATTCTGTATTGTGTTGAAATAGCAGCTTGTATCGACCCATAGAAGCTTGCGTCGACTCATGCAAATTGATTGATTCTGTATTGAGTTGAAAAGGCGGCTTGTATCAATCCATAGAAGCTTGCGTCGACTCATGCTATGTTATACAACTATAATGTGTCGACGCATATGACTCTTGTGTCGACTCATAGCAGCAAAACACATGTGATTTTTGAAAAAAGCCAGCAATTTCAAACATGTCATCTTTTTGGCTCCAATTTTCTACATAATTTAAAAATTATATCATTAATTCAATTTTTGGCTCCAAGAATCAATTACCAAATTACCACTAATCCTAATCCTAAACTCTATAAATAGAGACCTCATTTCATTCAAATCATAAGCTTTTGATAGCCAAACTCATTTTGCTAAAAAATCTCTCAATTCTCTCTATCTACCAAATTCACTCAAAGCTCCACTTTCAAAAAAAGGATAGTAAGCTTTGCATTGAAGTTTACTAATATTTGAGCTAAACCTTCATCCAAATACTTTTTCTTCATCAATTCTCTACATCCAAGCTTTGGTAATTGATTCTTGTGGTTGAATTGAAGCAAACTCTGGAAGTTGTTTGATAACTCTCTTCTTCTACCTTTGGTAAGTTGGATCATCATCTTTCACAATATGATCTCTTGTGGATTTCTGGTTTTGATTCATTGAGCACTGTTTTATGATTCCATTAGTGCTATTTTCTCATAATTTGATGGAATTTTCATGCTCAATTGGATCCATGATCATAAGGTGTTTGATGAAAAGTTGGAACACGAATTTGATCCTTGAAATGTTGTGTTCTACTAATTTTAACAGGTTGCAATCAATTGTTGTAACATTGCAATCAATTGTCACAGAAAATTGATTTGAAAAAAAAAACTGCACTGATGCAAATGGTTGCTGTCTAAGCACAATTGATTGTAATAGTGCCAAAAATACTTTTCCTGCCTTATTTTGGGGCTTTTTTGACTCAAATATTTTTTTCTACTCACTCTCTTTGATGGATAATTTGGATTATAATTTTAAATATCCAATTTCTCTTTAAATTCAATGGACTTTGTGGTGTAGATGAAGTTGGATAAATGTTCATCAATTCAAATCTATCAAAGAGTGAATTATTTAATTCATTGTTGGTGCTTTGGATTAATGATATGTTTAGTGCTTTAATCCATCTAGATGAGTGATTGAATTTAAAGATGAAAGAAATTTAAGGTAGTGATCCAAATTAGCTTATCATTCCCCTCCCTCTTCATCTTATACCTTTCTTTTTTAATTGTGCTACATGTTAAGGGGTGATGATCTCTATATCATATATCCAAACATGAAGTACATAGATTGCTATTGACTAGCCTCAAAATAGGTGCGACTTCTACATAAGTCCACTTACGATTGCTTAACATAGCGCTAAATTTTGTCCCAATTCGAATAAATGATCATTTGTGGCCCAAACCTATGTTTGCAAGCCTAAGTATGTTAATTTGACCCCTTTTATCCAATAACCTTGAGATTCATTGTGTGGAGGCTTTGGTTCTACCAATCCTCTAATGGATCTTCATCAATTTTGGTCAACGTAGATCATTTAAACATCGTTGATCATTAAATGTTGCCTTGAGAGTTTATTAAATGGATGATATACTTGACAAAAAGTAAATGCAACTTGTTGTGTAGAGGCTTTGGTTCTACCAATCCTCTAATGAGTTCCAAATGCAAGTTTCAAGATGGTCATCCAACTAACCACTAATGTCTAACAATTGACTTTATTTTATGCTCTTTACTTTATGCTTTTATTTTTTACGATTTATGTACTCTTTAATTTGGCATTTACGTTTCATGCTATTTTCATCTTTGCTCACTTGAGCATTTACTTTTATGTCATTTTTATTTTGCTCACTTGAGCTTTTCTTTTCTTTTTGAAGATACTTAATAATCAACATAAACCATAAAAATCTTTAATGATACTTGGACTATTTGGTTACTATACTTCGAATTATGGAGCATGGGACTTTTTCTTGGACTTAGGATTAGAAACCTTGGCCTATCTTGAAGACCTTGTGATCCTATCTAATTATTTTGTCTAGAGTTCTTGAGGTTTACCTCAAGACATTGGGTTGCTTGTTTGTTTTTGTGTGCAGGTTTTTGTGATTACATTCTCTGTTTGTAATCTGGAATTCACCCGTATACAGCCGCTACTCTGCACAATTTTTGTGAAGACTTAATATGCTTGAAGTTTTGCTCTCTCAAGAGGTGTAGTATCTTTGCTTGCTTGGTTTCAATCCAAAGAATGAGAATTCTATCTTGACTCATAATGTCAAGTATTGGCTTCTTGTTAGTTAGATGGTTCTTCTCGTTAGCTTTTACCTTATGCTTTAGGATAGTCTCTTCTTCTCCTCCCATCTTCTTTAATTTCAAAAATCTTCTCCTTCCTTTTGAAAGCTCTTCTTATTTATAAACTTTAACCAATTTCATAATAAACTTAGACTCATGTCCATGCATTTTAAAAATATTTTCATAAATAAACTTCAATCAATTTAATAATACCTTGACATTTTTATGAGAAGACTAAAAGTCAATCAATCTCATTTCAAACCATTTTGCCACTTTGGCTTTTATCTTTAAACTTTTCTCAAAAGATTAAACTCTTGTTAGTCCTTGTAGTGATGCAAACAAGTATACTTCTACAATATGTAGTGAAGTGAGATATTTTCCACTTGGGTGTTCAGTGAGGCATTGTTGATTTTAAAATCCAAGCCATATCCTCCACTTTGAGATGATGCAAATTCTCCTTTCTCATGATTGTGGGTAGTAAGTATGTTTTCCACACGGATAATGACGATGATGTCTTATCTCTTAAAATCAACCAACACACTTGTGTTTCAAATTTTTAAAAGAGGAACTACGTGTACCCTGATCCCCTATTGCACGAAAGGTGGTACGTAGGCACTAAAGGTTCACAACTGCGGCGGGTGCAAAAATCATAAAAAATATATTTCTTTTCTCACCTCCACCATCCATTTTATATGCAATATATTTTATAGCCAAAATATACAGATTTTTCAAAGAGGTTCCTGCGGAGTACCGTAGATGTTTAGGGTGCTAATACCTTCCCTTTGCATAACCAACCCCCTTACCTAGAATCTTTCCCCTACTTTTGGGTTATTCACTCTTTTCCCATTACTTTGGAAACAATAAAGCGTGGTGGCGATTTTTATTTTGATTTGTACAAGTCTAGTCAATTCAATGGCTTAGTCTTAAACATTTCTACCACTACAGAAGGTCCTGACCCTGAATCTCGTTGGAGTATGATATTTGATGGAGTTGTGAATGCTTATGGTAAAGGAATTGGTGCTGTGATTGTCACTCCTCATGGATCGCACATTCCTTTTACTGCAAGGTTAACATTTGATTGCACTAATAATATGGCAGAATACGAGGCTTGCATCATGGGTCTCGAAGAAGCTATTTATCTCAGAATTAAAATTCTAGACGTGTATGGTGATTCAGCTTTGGTAATAAATCATATTAAAGGCAAATGGGGCACTCGTCATCCTGGCTTGATCCCTTACAAAGATTATGCTAGAAGATTATTACCATTCTTCAATAAAGTTGAATTCCATGACATCCATAGAGACGAAAATCAAATAGCGGATACTCTGGCAACTCTGGCTTCTATGTACCAAGTAAATACTTGGAATGATATTCTCCGAATTGTGGTTCGACGGCTGGGTAGGCCCGCTCATGTGTTTACAGCAGAGGAGGTAGCAGATGAAAAACCCTGGTATTATGATATCAAGCATTTTCTTCATACTCGGGAATACCCGATTGGTGCATCGAGGAAAGATAGAAAGACATTGAGAAGATTGGCAGGCAGTTTCTTCCTCAGTGAAAATGTATTATACAAGAGAAATTATGACATGGTCTTGCTTAGATGCGTGGATAGACACGAAGCAAACATGTTGATTCATGAGATTCATGAAGGTTCATTTGGCACTCATGCCAATGGACATTCGATGGCTAAAAGGAAGCTAAGGGCAGGTTACTATTGGCTGGCAATGGAATCTAATTGTTACAAATTTGAAAAGAAGTGCCATAAATGCCAGATTTATGCAGACAAGGTCCATGTGCCTCCGACACTTCTCAATGTGATTTCTTCCCCGTGGCCTTTCTCTATGTGGGGTATTGACATGATTGGGATGATAGAACCCAAAGCTTCGAATAAACACCGTTTTATCTTGGTAGCAATTGATTACTTCACCAAGTGGGTGGAGGATGCTTCATATGCCAATGTTACTAAGCAGGTGGTTATGCGCTTCATTAAGAATAATCTTATATGTCGGTATGGTGTGCCGAGCAGAATCATCATTGGCAATGGCTCGAATTTGAACAACAAGATGATGACAAAACTGTGTGAAGAATTCAAGATTGTCCATCACAATTCATCTCCATACAGGCCAAAGATGAATGGGGTTGTTGAAGCTGCTAATAAGAATATCAAGAGAATTATCCAGAAGATGGTTGTTACTTATAAGGATTGGCATGAAATGCTTCCTTTTGTTCTGCATGGATATCGAACATCTGTTCGCACTTCAACATGAGCAACCCCGTTCTACTTAGTATATGCAATGGAAGTTGTACTCCCATTCGAGGTGGAGATTCCCTCGTTGCGTGTGATAATGGAAACCAAGTTGATGGATGCTGAATGGGTCCAGAACAGGTTTGACCAATTGAATTTGATTGAGGAAAAGAGAATGATAGCTTTGTGTCATGGCCAGTTATATCAGAGAAGAATGAAGAAAGCTTTTGATAAAAAGGTCAAACCTCGTGAATTCAGAGAAGGCGACCTCGTGCTCAGGAAGATCATGTCTTTCAACGCTGATTCTAAGGGAAAGTGGACTCCAAATTTTGAAGGCCCATATATTGTCAAGAAAGACTTCTCTGGAGGTGCATTAATTCTTGAAACTATGGATGGAGAGGAGTTCCCACATCCCATGAATGCTGATGCAGTCAAGAAATACTTCGCCTAAAGAAATAAAAGAACAGCTCGCTAAGTTGAAAACCCGAAAGGGCGACTTAGGAAAAAAGGAGCGTCTCGGTAGGCAGAAAACCAAAAAGGGTGGTCTAGGAAGAAATTAGAAACCTAAACAGAATAAATTTCCCGCTAAGTTGAAAACCCGCAAGGGCAGCTTAGGCAAAAGTTATGGATTTTCTTGGCAAGTAACTACGTCAGACAAGACTTGATCGTTGAAGCAACAATCTTCTCGGATCCTCACCATACTTCAACAAAAGCTGCTGCTCAGGATTTCAAAAGTTGTTAGGGGGGATAGTGGTCATTGTATCTCAATGTATCTTTTCCATTATGTATTACCATTTCCCAAACTTTGTAATCATCTATGGAGTCTCGCCATTCACAGACTACCATTCTATTAATGAAAGTCGATCTTTTACCCAATTCTTTGTATTTCCTATGTTATTTAGCTTGCAAAGACTCCATTTATTCTTGATAATAACTTTCAAAGAAAAGAGATTAAATAACAAAATTGATTTTTCAAAAATAAAGAGATTTTTACAATTTACTTTTACTTTGAGATTTGTGATGAAACAATGACAACAAAAATGGTGATCCCAGGAATGGACAAACTCCAGTTGATTTGAGAGGTTTTTGTTCCCCCCGAGAAGGGCTACTCGGGTTGTTTTCGCTGTATTGGATTTATGGTTATGGTATCCTCGGTCAAGTTTGGATTCGTTTCTCCTATTTTCTGAGTTTTCATAATGTGAAATTTCAATCCGCGTTTTTCTCCAGCGAAGTGGGTCTGAATTCCCAGCGAAGTTTGATTGTTTCGGTGTCAGTCTGCTTTATTTGAGATTGGTCTTGCAATCTCCAGTAGGCATGTTACTTTTGAAAAACACTGGTTTCCCGATGAAGCCTGAAGAAGGACGTTCTACCCTGGTATCTGTTTCATTTGTCCACCTCCGGATTATGTTTCTCCTCGGTAAAGTTAAAAGCATGTAGTAGGTTTGGTTTCCGCAGCTGGCCTTTACCTTTCTTCAAATAATCATCTTGGTTGAAGCTTAGCCGAGTGTTGTTAGTGCCTGAGGCAGTTCTGCGTGGTTGTTCCCCATGTTGTGTATCTGTTTTGTCAGCATGCACACGATAACACTCATACATTCATACATGCATCATGTATAGCTAAAATTGAAAAATCATTGTTCATTGACATTTGTTAATATTTTGTTGACATATTACCGTGTTTTGAAGAGATAAGTTACCCTCTTTTCATTAGAGCGTCGTTCTTAAATAGAAAACGCACACTCTTTCAATTTCTCTACTGAGTTGTCCCGCATAGAAGATTTTTTCTTTAAACCTTCCGATACAGTTCCTTGTTTGGACGAATCTTGTTTTCCCTTTTGAGTTTATTTCTCAAAGGATGTATTCTGGTTGACTGTTTCATTCCAGTTTATTTCTGGTTTGGATCTATGATCCCCCGACAACATTATTTACTTTGGAATTCTGAAAAAACTCCAAGCTTTGGTTGGTGCATTTATTTTGCACAAGAAGACTTTATCTCCTTAGCGAGAATATCATGGCATCTCCCCAGGAAGTCACACCTCTTTCCCAAAAAAGTCATTTCCTTTTACAATCCTCCATGAGCGCAAATAGCAAGTTCTCTTTATTTGAGATAGCTCATGTATCATCCTTTCCAGGCGGAGTGCCTCGGTTAAAAAAGAAGTTGAGACCCGTTCTAGGCGAAACACCAGAATCTTGGGTAAACTTGTTATCTTTTTGCTATCTTCAGTGAACGTTGATAGCTCATCATCAGTGAAAGACGGTGATATGATATATTCTCTTTCTACCTTTAGTGAAAGTTGGTAGACCATCGACAATAAACGTCGATGTTATTATCTTTTTGCTATCTTCAGTGAACGTTGATAGTTCATCATCAGTGAACAGCGGTGATATGATATATTCTCTTTCTACCTTCAGTGAAAGTTGGTAGACCATCAACAGTGAACGTCGATGTTTGTTATCTTTTTGCTATCTTCAGTGAACATTGAATGTTCATCGTCGGTGAACGGCAGTGATATGATATTTTCTCTTTCTACATCTAGTGAAAGTTGGTAGACCATCGGCAGTTAACGTCAATGTTTGTTATCTTGTTGCTATCTTCAGTGAACGTTGATAGTTTATCGTCAGTAAACGGCGGTGCTATGATATTTTCTTTTTGCTATCTTCAGTGAACGTGGGTAGTTCATTGTCAGTGAATGGAGGTGATATATATTCTCCATCTACCTTCGTTGAAAGTTGGTAGACCGTCAGCAGTGAACGTCGATGTTTGTTATCTTTCTCTCAGCCTTCAGTAAACGTTTGTAACTTCCCCTTCAGTAGAAGTTTGTGTGCCATCCTACCATCCTCTTTGATTCAGTTCTTTTGGTCCACCAGTGATTTATTTTCCTGGTGGAGGGTGCTCATTTGTTTCTTTATTGTTGCATCTCCAGTGTTATTTTCGCGTCTCTTTGGTCTTGTTCATATGCATTCATGATCATAAGCATTTGTATGGTATCTTAGGGCCAAAAATAGGGTTTGTTTTATATTTAAGTATCTTCGATCGTGTCGACACGAAGATTTTTAACCTTCGTATCTCCGGATAGAAGAAACTTAAATAAGTACAGCTGTTGTACCCTAATTTTTGCCCATAAGATCCCTTCATCATACCATGTTGATTCACTCACAACAAGATCACACTAGGATTCTTGGTTCCCCTCCCTACTTTGAGCTTTTCTCCTTTTGCGGAATTACCAAGAACCTTGAATTATGTTCCTTTTGTGATCATTAATATTTTTTTGTTTTCTTCACTTAACTAATAAAATACAATGTTGGCTTGTCTTGCTTGTTGTCCATGTAGGTAAGGGCAATGAGATTTAACAAATTACTCCATGGGTTCATGAGTTTATTTCCATGCCCTAGCCAATAAAAGCTTGAGTGGTTCAAACCTCACCATTGAAGTGGTTTTGGAAGAAGTGGCATGGAAAAGTTTTTTTGGGTTCATCACATTTGGAGGTTATTAGATTTGACTCAAAAGTACAAGGGGTTGATTGGAGAAGCTGTTATGTTTGGACAAGGCTTTGTTCATATTGGCCACCAGGGGCATAGTTCTCTCAAATTTCAAGATATGGAAGTGGCTTTGGTGGCTATGAGTCCTCATTATCATCCTCAACAACTTCTATTCACAAAGAAATAATATTGGTACAAGAAGTTTGTTCAAACATGTCAAAGTTCTCCAAGGCATTTTCTTGATCTAGAAGCTAGGGTTTTGAACTTCAAAGGAATATATCTTGCTCACTTTTGGTATTTTTGAGTGATTCTAAAGACACCCTTCTCTTCAAAGGGTTATCAACAAATCACTTCAAAAGTTCCAATGAGTTTTCATGTGGAAGAAACTTGGTGAAGAAGAAAGATTACAAGTCATCCAGATGAATCCACAATTTTACATAAGTAACTTCAATTGATCATAACTTGGTCAATTTTCATCACCTTGGGTCCATTATTTTTCCATAATTATCTTGAAGATGTGAACTTTATTCCTTGTTTTATGTGCAAAGTGGGAAAACGAATGGAGGTTGCCTTAAAATGCAAAAGATTATAGGTCATTTCATGATTTTTGGCCAACTTCAACAAGTCATAACTTGCTCAATTTTTAGAGATTTTGAGTGGTTCAAGTTTCAAAATGTCATTCAAGAGATCTACTTCATTCCATCTTTTTTGGTCAAGGGCAAATTTAAAGTGGAAGGCCATGTTTGGATGCAAAAGATTATAGGTCATTTTTAAAGAAGAATTTGAAATATTTCTAAGTATGAAATGTCAACCCTTTTTCTTCAACTTTGACTCAATACAACTTTCAGCTCAAGCATCCATTTGATTCCATTTTTTTCCATTGCAAAGCTTGTAACCTCATCTTTCTAAAGCATCAAGAATCATGCCCTAAGACCCATTGAGTTGGAAATGCCATGGATTTGAATTTGGTAACTTGAAACTGAATTTTCCACAAAGTCAGAATTTTGAAATCCATAATGTGACTTCTAAACACAAGATTTATGCGCGTTTTTGGTTTAAACTTGATTAGCAAACTTGCCAGAAGTGATTAGCACCCCAAAATGCAAGCTTTGGTTGAGTTTTGATGGAAATGAAGTCACACTTCACTCATGCTTGACCTTCATCCAATTTCCCTCCAAACTTCCTTGTTTCTTCCAATTTTCATTCCCATTCACTTCCCTATGAATATAGGGTCATCCCCCATTCATTTCTTCAAGCTTTGAGAGCCAAAATCACCCTGCCAAAACCTCACACGAACCCATCTTTTTTGAATTCAGTTTCTGAGATTTAAGCTCCCTTTTCCAAAATTCTTTGTTCATTCAATATCCTTAAGCATCATACAAACTCTCCAGCACTTAAACCAATCAAAACGAGCCATAATTCAAGCTACAGAAGTCCAGTTTCAGAGCTTCTTCCTTGAACTTCGAAAAGGTAGAATTCTCCACCATTTGGATCCAAATCAAGCACTAATTTGTTCTTCTCGTTCTCCTGATTCTAATGTTGCTTACAATTTTTAAATCCATTGAGACTTGAGAGAGAAATCTCAAATTGAAGGTGCTCGCTATTTTCTGGGTTTTTGATTCATATCTCTCTCCATACCTTATATAAATTTGGCGCGATGGTGGTGTTAGAATCGTCTTGAAGAGACGAGTTCAATGATACTAGCCTGGGATCCTACTTTTTCCATTAGAAGGATCTCACAAAATCCCCATTGCAGGGTGTCTGGAGGTTGAAGACGATGACATGTCTCGTCTCAGCCAATGATAGCGTGCCAAACGTTTTAATTTTATTGGTTTCCCTTTTTCTGATCCTATGTGTATCTCACTAAGGTCCATATCAAGCACAACGCGTCTGGTCCACTGGATCAGCTTACTAACGCGTTTTGACTATGATCTGATGGTCCACATCTTTTTGGTTTTATTTTATTTTCTGATTTTATATTTTTTATTTATTAAACTTTCAAAAATTCATAACTCTTTTATTTTTTATCTAAAAATTATGCAAAAATTCACAAAAATACTTTGAATTATTTCTGATCTCATGACTATTTTTTCATAGTTTTATTTTGATATTTGATATTTTTTGTATTTTTTGAATCATTTTCTTTCTTATAATTACTTAAACAAATACTTTCTGATATTTTTTAATTCTGAAAAAATTCATAAATATTATTTTGCATATCTTTGACTTTCTGAAAATTTTATGGAATTTTATATTGAGGTTTACTATTTTTGACCTATTTTCTATTTGTTTGAGCAATTTTAAATAGCTTAAAAATAGTTTCTGACTTTTAAAAATTACCAAAAAATTTATAAAAACATTTGGATCCATTTCTGATTTTTCTATGGTCTTACTTTTTATTTTTTGATTAATTTGAACATAGTTGGTATTTTTCCTCTTTATTTTCTATTTTTAAACATAATTTTTTTAACCCTTTTGTATATATTAAAATGTGATATTATTTTGTGACTATTTTTTGGTTGATCTTGGGTTAGATTTTGGATCATGAACTTTATTAACATCATTGGATCCATGGTGTTGAGTTTAAATCCACAAAAATGGATAAATGCTTTTAATAATAGTTTGATTAAAATTTAATTCAAATGTGGTTTGTATATTTTTCCCCCTACCCCTCTTCATCTCATCCCCTTCTTATTGCACTAGGTGTTATTGGAGCATGAACTCTATATCATGTCTCAAAATAAATGGTGCATAAATTGCTATTGACCAACCTCAAAAAAGGTGCGACTTCTATATAAATCCACTTACGATTGCTTAACATAGCGCTAAATTTTGTCCCGATTCGAATAAATGATCATTCGTGGCCCAAACTTATGATTGAAAGCCCAAGTATGTTAATTTGATCTCATCTATCCAATAACCTTGAGATTCATTGTGTGGAGGCTTTGGTTCTACCAATTCTCTAATTGATCTATAACACCTTTGGTCAACGCGAATCACTTAAACATCGTTGATCATTAAATGGTACTTATGAGAATTCCAAATGGATGATATACTTGACAAAAAGCAAATGTAACTTGTTGTGTCGAGGCTTTGGTTCTATCAATCCTCTAATGAGTTCCAAATGCAAGCTTCAAGATGGTCATCCAACTAACCACTAATTATTGACTTGTTTTACCTTATGTTTTATTCTTTCTTATGCTTTATGTACTATTTACTTTTAGCATTTACATTTCATGCCATTTTCATCTTTGCTCATTTGAGCATTTATTTTCTTGCCATTTTGTACTTTGCTCACTTGAGCTTTTCTTTTCCTTTCTTAAGAGACTTAATAATCAACATAAACCCTAAAAAATCTTTAATGGTACTTAGACTATTTGGCTACTATCCTTGGCATTATGGAGCATGGGACTTTTCTTGGACTTAGGATTAGAAACCTTGGCCTATCTTGGAGACCTTGTGATCTTATCTGATTATTTTGTCTGGAGCTCTTGAGGTTTGCCTCAAGACATTGGGTTATTTGTTTGTTTTGTGTGCAGGTTATTGTGATTACACCCTTTGTTTGTAATCTGGAATTCACCCGTATATAGTCGTTACTCTGCCCAATTTTTATGAAGACTTAATACACTTGAAGTTTGGTTCTCTCAAGGGGTCTATTATTTTTGCTTGCATGGTTTCAATCCAAAGAATGGGAACTCTATCTTGGCCCATAATGCCAAGTATTGGCTTCTTGTTGGTTAGATGGTTCTTATCCCTAGCTTTTACCTTATGCTTTAGGATAGCCTCTTCTCCTCCCATCTTCTTTAATTTCAAAAAAAAAAAATCTTCTCCCTCCTTTTGAAAACCCTTCTTGTTTTAAACTTGAACCACTTTTATAATAAACTTGGACTTATTTCCATGCATTTTCAAAACATTTTCATAAATAAACTCCAACCAACTTAATAATACCTTGACATTTTTGTGAGAAGACTAAAAGTCAATTAATATCATTTCAAACCATCTTGCCATTTTGGCTTTTATCTGTAAACTTCTCTTAAAAGATTAAACTCTTGTCAATCCTTGCAGTGATGCAAACAACTATACTTCTACAATATGTAGCAAAGAGAGATATTTTCCACTTGGGTGTTGAGTGAGGAATTGTTGATTTTAAAATCCAAGCCATATCCTCCACTTTGAGATGATGCAAATTCTCCTTTCTCATGATTGTGGGTAGTAGGTGTGTTTTCCACACAGACAATGACAATGATGTTTTATCTTATAAAATTAACTAACACATTTGGGTTTGAAATTTTTTGAAAGAGGAACTACGTGTACCCTAATCCCCTATTGCACGAAAGGTGGTACGTAGGCACTAAAGGTTCGCAACCACGGCGGGTGCAAAAATCATAAAATATATATTTCTTTTCTCACCTCCACCATCCATTTTATATAACATATTTTTTATAGACAAAATATACATATTTTTTACAAATAGGCTCTTGCGGAGTACCGTAGATATTTAGGGTGCTAATACCTTCCCTTTGCATAACCAACCCCCTTACCTTGAATATTTCCCCCTCTTTTTGGGTTATTCGCTCTTTTCCCATTCCTTCGGAAACAATAAAGCGCGATGGCGATTTTTATTTTGATTTGTATAAAGTCTAGTCAATCCAATGGCTTAGTCTTGAACATTTCTACCGCTACACTACCTACTCGAAAAAGACTGTTCATTTTCTTGTTTCCTTTAGACAACACTATCCTACTATTAAGGAGTAGGTAGCCTCATCGTTGGAGTTTAAGGGACATTCGAAGGGACAATTACAGTCGCTGAAGCAATGGTTATGGAGCCTTAGTAATTACCCTAGAGTCGTAAAGATTTTTCCGAGGCAACATTCGAATGGGTCATTTTTGATCTTTTGGGACTAGAGCGAAACCACTAAAACTCCCTATACTTCATGACCATTTACCGAAGGCAATCGAAGTGGGAATAATCCCTATGAGTGAACATGTGCATGTGTTTGATTTCAGTTGATTATGTTTGCACAGTTAGGGTTTTCTACCATTTTAAAATTATTTTTCTTTTGCATGCAAGCCTATTATCCATACATCTAGACAGTTTATAGTTGCAGAAAATTAAAAACGGAAAAGAAAATCTACGCTATTACAAGGCTTCTGGGAGGGGGTTACATAACCAAAAAACTGGGGATTGAACAATAAAATAATAAGCAGTAAAATAAACCCTAATTAAAAGCTATTGCAAACCTGAAGCAAATACAATAATTGGAATTAAAAAATAAAATTATTGCGCGCAGGAATTTAATACGGGAATGAAAGTCTAAATTCAGAGGGAATCAAAGAAAATATTTTTGTTATTTTTTTATTGATAAAATTAACTATTTGCAAATTAGCCCTAATTTTCTAATTGATTTTAATTATTAAAAAATGGAATTTAAATTGCCCTAATTAAATTAAACTAATTAATTAATAAAATAAAATATTTTATGAAAAAAATCTGATTTTAATGTTTTTGTGATTTTTTGATTTAATAAAAAAATGATTTTTGTTTTGTAAAAATAATTAAACAAATAAATAAAACCAAAGAAATTTAAAAAAAGAAATAAATTGGGCCTGGTGTGAAGTAGTAATCTGGGAGGTGTGAGGAGTTGAATTTGTTAGGCCCAAGAATGCTGGCCCAAGGACTACGTGTGAACCCATGAGGTCTACCTTTGGAGGGTCTACCACGCTCCTTGCTTGCTGAGCGTTTAGATCTGGATTGATGAGGAATCTGATGGTTGAGGTCACGGGTGCATGATGGACGTTTGATGGTGAGGCACACCGGATCAGGGACAGAGAAATTGGGAAATATGAAAACATGAGATTCTGGGATCGAACCCATAACCTTTTGGTTCACCTCCTGCGCCTTTGACATCTGTGCTGAGATGGTTAGTTGTAAATATAACAAACAAAATAATACATAATGGAAAAAAACGCCTTATGCCCAGAAAACAGGCCAACATTCAAACTGGCCAGTGGGACGTTGCCACATCATTGTCTTCTTCCTTAGACTGTCGTTTTAGATAAGAACTTTTACCTATGGACCCAATCTGTCACTATAGCCCCAGCATTTTCAAAAAATCAAGAATACACAATATAAATTCATGGTGAGGCCAAGGCTCAATTGGGTTTGATGCCCTGAACACGATGGTGTCCTTATTTTGGTCCAATTTGGCATATATCAAAAGATCTCAAAGTGAAGCTTCAAACCCTAAAAATGGTATCGTGTGATTCCTGCATCCATACTCAAATTAAACAATCCAGATACATTGCATACATGATAATAAGTATGAATATATAATTAGAACATGTTTATGATGCCATAATCAATAAAAATGATTTTCAAAAAGGGAGCAAATGTGAGACACGATGAGCGTGATTTTGGATGTTTCAGGCCTTGAGGATGATTGGGATAGCTTCAGAAAACGTCCAAGAACGGATTGTTGGCCTTGAAATTGCTTGAATCGGTCTGTAGAGAAAGATCCAGTCTGCACTTTTTGACAAGAAATTGAGTTTTTGTTTTTCAGTTTGCACGACCCAATCCTTGTTTTTATGCTTTGGAAATGTTGTGTATATATCATGGAATGATTTAGGTCAATAAAAATCGATCATATCTTTGCAAATTATGCAGATTTGATTTCATTATTTGCCTTGTATGATTTATTTCCAAAATAGACCAAATTAAGATCTTTTCCAATCAATTAGCTTTTGCACGAATTTGGATGATTTTCTAGCTGTTCATTGACTCATAATATGCTCATAAAATCAAATCTTGGATTTTATTTCATTATTCTACTATTTAAATTGATTTATTTTGATTTAAATGGATAAAAAATCATAATAAATAATAAAAATAATAAAATAATAGGTGGATAAGCTCAGGGGTCGTGGGTCCTCTTAGGAACAAGTTTCAAACATGAAAACATGGGCCCATTTGGAAAAAAAGTCATTTTGGTCAATGTTGACTTCATGCACATTTCCAAAAATTGGACAACTTTGACAATACACATCTCCCTCAATTTTAACCTTAAGAGGGTTTTCTTGGACTTTTTATAAAGTTTAGGATGTCCTCCAAACAACCCTTTTGGTTTAATCTCCATTTGATCTTTCATGTTCATGTAAGAAGCTTTGACCCAAAAGGTGTTTTTGTTGAATTTTTGAAATGACCTATAATGTCTGAATTTATATCTTTTCATGAGTGCATTTCTTGAACTTGAGGGCTGATGATGAATTGTAGGGAATTGGATTCTATTCCAAATGATCCTTGGATGGGAAATTTCTGATAAAGTATGAGAAAGTTATGCTTGGTCAAAATTTGGTTGAATTTTCCTATAGAAACCCTAATTTAGTAACTTTTGAGTTTTGATGAATTTGGGGCATTCCTTGAGGAATCATGATCAAAACTTGATCAAATGATGAATTTTACTTCAAAATGTTGATGTTGACCAAAAATCTTAAAGTTTGACTGCATGAGGCCCATAGTTGACTTTTGACCTAGCACAATTGATTTTCATGCATTTGAGCAGTTGACTGAGCAAACTTCTTGTGCAAGGCATGAAACTTGATATGGATGATCTTGAGAACATATTAGGACCCTGGAAAAGATTTAGGACCCTTGGAACCCAAACATCTTGATGAAAAAGGAAACCTTAGTTTAAGGCTCATTGCCTTAGGAGAGAATTTGTCTGGTTAGTTCTTGGGCATCCTTGAGCAAGTTGAGGACTTCAATGAGCATGTGTTGAGTAAAATGAGAGGGAAAATTTTGGGGTACAACAGCTTCCCCTGTTCAATCTTCTAAAACTGCATCTGAACCGAGAAGGAACCTGGGTAAGGTTGCTTCGTGATGAGTTTGAGTAAAACTGCATCTGAACCGAGAAGGAACCTGGGCAAGGTTTCTTCGTGAGGAGTTTTGGTAAAACTACATCTGAACCAAGAAGGAACCTGGGTAAGGTTGCTTCGTGAGGAGTTTAGGTAAAATTGCATCTGAACCGAGAAGGAATCTGGGTAAGGTTGCTTCATGATGAGTTTTGGTAAAACTACATCGGGAAACTGTAAGAAGGAACTTGGGTAGGGTTGCTTCAGGATAAGTCTGAGTAAAACTTCAGAAAGAACTTGAGAAAGGTTATTTTTGGATAAGTCCGTGTAAAACTTCAGAAAGAACCTGGGTAAGGTTACTTCGAGATAAGTCCGTGTAGGGCTATGGGAAGGAACCTGGGTAGGGTTACTTCAGGATGAGTCTGGGTAAAACTACATCGGGAAATTGTAAGAAGGAACCTGGGTAGGGTTGCTTCAAGATGAGTCCGGGTGAAACTACATCGGAACCGAGAAGGAACCTGGGTAAGGTGGATTTGTGATGAGTTTGTGTGAAACTTTATTTGAAAACGTATGAGAAGGGACCTGTGTAAGATTTTTCAGGATAAACCCGTGTAAGATTGTTTTGTGAAGAACCCGTGTAAAGCTGCATTTGGTCGCGCAGATAATCACTTTGTTTAGTTTCAGGAGCTAATCTTGGACCTGCTGGAAGTTGTTGATGATAACCATCTTTCTTGAAAAGGTACATGATTAATTATATATGATGCATGAAATGCATTGTATGTTGACGCTCTCAAAATAAATGAGATTATGCTGTATGTAATATGTTTGCGCACGTCATGTATGAACATGAAATGCTATTGTGACATATCCGAGTCTGGGAAAATAAATCCCTGACTGCTGCTGGAGAGTAGTGGAAATTGAATTCCTGACCGTAGTAGAAAAAGTGCTTCTTTTACTTCCGTTGGGGATGGAGAACGGAGATGACTATGCCGTGGATTTACTCCTTTCTATTTGTGAATATTCAGCCGGGAAGAGACTCTGCTTGAGAATAACTCTGCAAGGGAATATATCTGTTTGAGAGAGGAGATGCTTTGCTGGATGATTTTTCTGACTCAGAGAAATAAACTCCGCTGGGGGAATAAGCTTTGTTGGGGATTGAGCTTCTGTATTCAGAGAAATGAACTCTGCTTGGGAGACGACTTTATGAACCGCTTGCAATTATAAAATTTGGCTGGGGGATATAGATGTTAGCTCTTTGAAGAAACTTTGCTAGGGAAAGTAATTCCTGTTTGGGGAAGCCGATGTCAAAACTTTAGTTTCTTCTACTATGTGGGGAGTTGTCACTGTCCATAGTGTTGTGTTGTAGTACTGTCAAAAATGCTTTCTTGATGGCACATGATTCGTTGCTGGAATGCATGCATAATGCCCCAAGTGATTCAGATGGAGATCTGCCCCTGATTATTTGGCACCTTTGGAGAGACTGCCCCAGGTGTGTTATACATCATGTCATGCCCCTTGCTTATGGAAGACCTGTTATTGGAAGTGTCTTTCCCGCTGAGGTGATTCTGTCCATTGAGAAGATGTATGTTCATTGAATATCCATTGTGCGGATTTCTCTGTTGTCAAACAAATAGTCACATGCAAACAATGTCATTTAAAGAATGCAAAAGTCATGTCTGTCTTGAGAAAAAATCTTTTTGAAATTGTGTTTTGTGTAGTAAAACAAAATTTTCAAGACTGATATCAACTCAGGATTAGTAACAAGTCCTACAGGAGTCAGGATACCTTTGTAACAGTATGCTCTCAAACTAACCCATGCTTCAGCTAGTACTTTTAAGGGTTATAACGTGACATGGTTCACGGTTTAAGAAACAAAGGATAAAGGCTCGAAATTTATTTGTACCCACCCGTTCTTCGTGATGTCCTTCAGTCATATGCTTAGTTAATTGCACGTTTAGAATCCCAGTTGGGTCCTGAAGTACTGTCCTTGATGTTCTGGTGATGGTTCAGATACATCAAGTTTATTTTGAATAGGCAGTATTTTTGTAATCTTCTTTCTGTAGAGGATTTGTAGGACCTCTTTCTTTTTTTATTTTGTTATCCCCTTTTTTGCCTGAATTGTTTCTTTTTGTGATTACAGTTAGTAGGATGCCCCCGTTTTTCTTCTTAAGTCTCCTTCATAGGCTTTGACTTAACGGGCTTTTATTTTGAGAGATAATGACTGCCTGTCTTGACGATTATGAGGAACCATCACCGCCTTTTGATTTGGAAGGACGTCTTCGATGACATTCATCGTGTACGAAGCGGAAGATTGCGACTGAATGCGCCTCTGAATTAACTGAGAAAACTACCCTGCCCCAGGTTATGATTAAGGGTTTTTATTTGTGTGAAAGAAAAACTCTTACTTCTTTGGCTCAAAGGGGTTGACTAGGGATTATCTTCCTTATAACTCCACTGTTTAGGATTTGAAACAGTGCTTGTACATCATCAGCAGGGTCTATTCAAAAGCATATTATAGAGATTGTGGTATCATTTTCGTTATCCTCCCTCTAAGGCTTTGAGCTTTTAATTGAGAGTTGAATATCACGAAAAGGAAGTATAAAGCAGTTTAAGCATGATGAAAACAAAATAATCTAGGACAAACATGTGTAATGCATTAATGGAATAACAAAGTTTTGACATGACAATAATTTTTTGAATAAACAAAGAAAATACAACTTGAGAATTCAAATGAACAAAAATGCTTTTAATCCTAGCCGTTTTTTGGAAAGGGAGCAGTGATCACGTCGGGAGTCTCAGGAGGGTAGAATTCGATCTCCTTGGCATCAATCATATTCTAAATCTTGTATTTCAGCACCCAACAATCGTTAGTATCGTGCCCCGGGCTTCCAGAATGATAAGCACATCTTGCATCAGGATTATAGTTAAGAGAAGAAGTCTTAGGGTGAACTGCCTTTGAGGCCTTTCTACCCTTGGCTGATTATTTTGTTGTTGAGTAGTCGTAGTCCTAGGTATCATCACAGCACCTACCATTGGACGACATTCAGCTCTGTTCTGACCTCTTGGGTTTTAAATGGCACTGACCTCCTTCTTACCCGTGAACGGCTTCTTCACTTTACTTGACGAGGTATCTTTCTGTATCTTTCCGCTCCGGATCCCAACTTCTACCCTTTCTCCAGTCAATATCAGCTCGGTGAAACAAGCTGGGGAGCTACCAATCAAGTGATTGAAGAATAGACCAGACAACATCTCGAGAAACGTGTCGACCAACCCCCTTTCAGACAAAGGGGGTTGGACTCTCCCTGTCAGATCTCTCCACTTCTACGCATAGTCCTTGAAACCCTCACTTGCACCCATGGACATACTCTGTATTTGAGTAAGGGTAGGGGCAAAGTCCGCATTATATTGATACTGCTTATAAAAAGCAGCAGCCAAATCTTCCCAGTTACGGACATTGGTTCCCTCCAGCTGATAGAACCACTCAAGCTGAGTCTTGGACATACTGTCCTAAAAGAAATGGACCCACAAGTTCCTATCAGCAGTGTGAGGCTGAATCTTTCTCACGTAGGAACGGAGATGAAGCTTGGGACAAGACACCCCATCATACTTCGCAAAAACCGGAGCCTTAAACTTCTGTGGGATGACTACTCCAGATACCAAACCCAGCTCTTCAAAATCCAGCCCTGGTATTCTCTGGATCTCCATTTCGATCAGCCGATCCTCTAACTGTTTGTACCTATCCTCAGTGGGAGGATACTATTCATCATTGTAGTCTATGTCGTTATCAGAAACTTCAGGGCTAGGGTCCTCCTCCCTTGTCTCTCTCTCTCTCTCTCTCTCTCTTGATTCTCCCCTTCATTGGACTAGGAGGTCAAATCAACCGGTTGCTTCAACGTCCCCTTGAATATTCTGCCTAGATTAAGGACACCGACGGTCTTCTTCTTATTCTTCTTCTCTTTCAGAATAAGGGCCTTCAGATCTTCCTGCCCCTTAGCTAAGGCTACGAACATTTGCTGAAATTGGGTATTTTGTGCCTATAGATCCTTGATGCTTTGTTCAGAAGACATTATTGTTGAAATAAACAACGAAGAATATGAGAAACCTGTTATGAAACATGTTTATGCAATGTCATGGATGATATGCGTATGCAATGATTTCAAGGATTCTTAAAAGCCCAAATTTGTTTAACCAAAAAAACACACGTTAATTGTATTAATAAGTTCGAATTGTTACAAAGAGTTCCCTTTAGGCTTACAATTAAACAAAACAAATCTTAAAGCAAAAATAAAATTAGGTCTCCCATGAGCGCATCCTCTTTGGTGCAATGTAGGTGTTTATATTCCTTTCTTCATGAAGTAGCCTAGTGAGTTCTAGGACCTTCTTCTCGCTGGCATAGAATTGAGTTTCAAACGTATCCCGCTCCTCTTTAAGTTGAACCCTGGATTTTTGTAACTCCTCATTATCAGTTGGCATGTCAGGATGAAGAACAAGAGAAGGAGTGTCTCCTTCAGCAACCGGTTCCATAATCATAGGTAGGATGGCGGGGTAAGGCATCATAAGACTTTTGACACGGGCTCATACCCATATGAGATAAGGCTCAAGAGGGATGGAATTCTTATGCCCCAATGTCTTGCTATCAACTCTATGTACCATTCCCCAAGCTCGCATGAACCTTTTACAGTAACCTTGAGCATCATTCCCATAGTCGAAGGCAATTCCTTGGATAAGTGTATCATGAGGACCATCCCTTCTCGCATAACCAAACTTTTGCAGTACCAAACAAGGGTTATAAGTGATTCCTCCCCTAATGCCTAAGAGAGGGACATTAGGGAATTCACCACAATGATCGATGATGGTAACATCTTCCGAGGACCGTGAACACCAATGAATGTTTTAATGTGTAAGGGACATCAGCCTATGAGACCATTTCATACCCTGCTCATTCTTCAAAATAGACCTGGGTAGGTGTGAAATAAACCACCTATCCAGTAGAGGGGTGCAACACAGAAGGGTCCCCCTTCTCTTTAGAGTGTGAGCATGCAGAGAGTGTAGAATATCCCCAAGTAATGTAGGCACCAGATTATGAGACAAAAAAAACTTAATCATATTCACATCTATGAGTTAGTCCATGTTAGGGAATAGTACCATCCCGTAGATGAGGAGTGCCAATACCTCTTCAAAAGCTTGTAAATCCAGGGTATCCCAAAAAAAGTGAGTTTTCTCGAATAGAAATTTAATCGGGATTCCTTGGACACTTCCCCTAGTTTCCCAATTTGTCACTACATCAAACCGTTGTAAGGACAGCGCTCGAGCAATTTCTTCAGGCTTTGGATGTCTTTCCATACCGTTGAAAGGTAACTGATCAAGAATAGGTACCCCAATAACCGAGAAAATTCCTCCATAGTAGGCACTAGCTAGTAATCCAGGAAGGTGAAGCAGTGGTGCAAAGGATCAAAGAACTGGAATAACACTTTTAGAAATTCTTGATTATGTTTTGCAGTGACCAAGTTGAGCAGCCGGCCATGTTTTTCAGTGAAGGGAGAGCTTTCATGAATCCTTAACGCTAGTCCTTTAGTTGAGAAGGTACTTTCACAAGGTTAATGTAGATAGTGTTCCTGCGGGTGGATGCCATGTCCTACAAAACAAAGCAAAGATGAGCCCTAGAAAATCCTTGAAATGGTTAGTATTATATGCCATGTTTATGATGTCATGATTATGCTAAGAAATCACATGTATAGCAAGCAACAAACAAGTCACACCAAGTCCTTAGGTTTAAAGCTTGCATGAGCTTTAAGGTCATACCCTCTTGAAGCTGGATTGGTTCAACCTGTCTTATAAATAGTAATCGGGTTCTACAGGATCTCAATATCATTGATCTTTCCCCCAAGCTTCGTTCAATAGGTGATTGACTCGCAACCAAACAAAACTCAGAAGTCAAATCTCAATGAGTGTAGCATCGAGTATTTGTCGACCTTGGGAATACACCAAAGTTGGCCATCTCGCTACGTCCTACTGCCCAAGTTGTGAAATTAAAGGTTCTAAGGTCAGTCGACGTTTTATGACACCACGTAGCGGCCCCATATTCTCCTTGATTGACTCAAGGGCTATCGGTACCAACCAAAGTGTCGCATCAATGTAGCTACTACTTCAACCGTGTCGGTATACCCCGCACAGTTCCCTCACAGTTTATTGCTACTTACCTAAAAGGTGTTCCCAGATCCGGTTTTAGGATCTACATAACCCAAACAGATGCCCTTAAAAGTAAATCAATTAAGACAGCAAGAGAAGCAATTAAAATGACCTAGATCCTAAGGTATACCCCACTTTATTAATGTGTCCCCAGCAGAGTCCACAATTCTGTGATACGATGGCAGAACCGACTGTTTTTACTAGTTTACGTTTTTTGTTCGCAAATGTGTGATAAGAAAGAGTCGCCACTGACTTTTATTTTATCCAACAACGGAAAAGGAAAAAGAACATAAAAAACCTATTTCGAGATTTTCTGAGTACGGGTGGCAGATTATGAAAAGGGAAAGTATTAGCACCCTTTCCATCCATGGTTTTCCATGGGCTCTTAGGTACTTGCTCATTTTGAAATTGCTTGTGTGTGTTTTGAAATGTTTTTTGTTTAACTTCGTGGTAACCCTTGTATTTGTCTTCAAGAGTGTGACGAAGTTATTTTTGAAAATTGTTTTGAAAGTGTTTGTGTGAAAGAGTTTTTATTGTTTTGAGCAAGTACTTAAGAGTTTCTACCTACTCGAAAAAGACTGTTCGTTTTCTAGTTTCCTTTAGACAGCGCTATCCTACTATTAAGGAGTAGGTAGCCCCATCGTTGGAGTTTAAGGGACATTCAAAGGGACAATTACGGTCACTGAAGTAATGGTTAGGAAGCCTTAGAAATTACCCTAGAGTCCTAAAGATTTTTCCGAGGCAACATTCAAATGGGTCATTTTTTATCTTTTGGGACTAGAGGGCAAACACTAAAACTCCCTATACTTCATGATCGTTTACCAAAGGCAACCGAAGTGGGAATAAACCCTAGGAGTGAACATGCGCATGTGTTTCATTTCAGTTGATTATCTTTGCACAGTTAGGGTTTTCTACCGTTTTAAAATTATTTGTCTTTTGCACGCAAGCCTATTATCCATATATCTAGACAGTTTATAGTTGCATAAAATTAAAAACAGAAAAGCAAATCTATGATATTACAAGGCTTCAGGGAGAGGGTTACATAACCAAAAACTGGGGATTGAACAGTAAAATAATAAGCAGTAAAATAAACCCTAATTAAAAGCTATTACAAACCCGAAGCAAATACAATAATTGGAATTAAAAAATAAAATTATTACGCGCGGGAATTAAATACGGGAATCAAAGTCTAAATTCAAAGGGAATTAAAGAAAATATTTTATTTTTTATTTTTTAATTGAGAAAATTAACAATTTGCAAATTAGCCCTAATTTTCTAATTGATTTTTATTATAAAAAAAGGATTTTAAATTTCCCTAATTAAATTAATCTAATTAATTAATGAAATAAAATATTTTATGAAAAAAATCTGATTTTAATGTTTTTGTGATTTTTTGATTTAATAAAAAATTAATTTTTGTTTTGTAAAAATAATTAAACAAATAAATAAAACAAAAGAAATTTAAAAAAAAGAAATAAATTGGGTCTGGTGTGAAGTAGTAATCTGGGAGGTGTGAGGAATTGAATTTATTAGGCCCAAGATTGCTGGCCCAAGGACTACGTGTGATCCTATGAGGTCCACCTTTGAAGGGTCTACCACGCTCCTTGCTTGTTGAGCGTTTAGATCAGGATTGATGAGGAATCTGATGGTTGAGGTCAGGGGTGCGTGATGGACATTTGATGGTGAGGCACACCGGATCTGTGACAGAGAAATTGGAAAATATGAAAACATGAGATTCTGGGATCGAACCTAAAACCTTTTGGTTCACCGCCTACGCCTTTGCCATCTGTGCTGGGATGGTTAGTTGTAAATATAACAAACAAAATAATACATAATGGAAAAAAACGCCTTATACCCAGAAAACGCGCCAATATTCAAACTGGCCAGTGGGACGTTGCCACATCATTGTCTTCTTCCTCATAATGTCGTTTTAGATAAGAACTTTTACCTACGGACCCAGTCTGTCTCTATAGCCCCTGAATTTTCAAAAAAATTAAGAACACGCAATATAAATTCATGGTGAGGCCAAGGCTCAATTGGGTTTGGTGCCCTGAACATGATGGTGTCCTTATTTTGGTCCAATTTGGCCTATATCAAAAGATCCCAAATTTAAGCTTCAAACCCTAAAAATGGTATCGTGTGATTCCTGCATCCATACTCAAATTAAACAATCCAGATACGTTGCATACATGATAACAAGCATGAATATATACTTAAAACATGTTTATGATGCCAGAATCAATGAAAACAATTTTCAAAAAGGGAGCAAACCGTGAGACTTGATGAACATGATTATGGATGTTTCAGGCCTTAAGGATGATTGGGATAGCTTCAGAAAACATCCAGGAACAAATTGCTGGCCTTGAAATTGCTTGAATTGGTATGTAGAGAAAGATCCAGTCTGTCCTTTTTGACACGAAATTGAGTTTTTGTTTTTCAGTTTGCACGACCCAATCCTTGTTTTTATGATTTGAAAATGTTGTATATATATCATAGAATGATTTAGGTCAACAAAAATTGATCATATCTTTCCAAATTATGGAGATTTGATTTCATTCTTTGCCTTGTATGATTTGTTTCCAAAATAGACCAAATTAAGATCTTTTTCAATCAATTAGCTTTTGCACAAATTTGGATGATTTGCTAGATGTTCATTGACTCATAATATGCTCATAAAATCAAATCTTGGATTTTATTTCATTATTCTTCTATTTAAATTGATTTATTTTGATTTAAATGGATAAAAAATCAAAGTAAATAATAAAAATAATAAAATAATAGGTGGATAAGCTCAGGGGTCGTGGGTCCTCTTAGGAACAACTTTCAAACAAGAAAACATGGTCCCATTTGAAGAAAAAAAAGTCATTTTGGTCAATGTTGACTTCATGCACATTTCCAAATATTGGCCAACTTTGACAATACATATCTCCCTCAATTTTAACCCTAAGAGGGTGTTCTTGGACTTTTTAGAATACTTAGGATGTCCTCTAAACAACCCTTTTAGTTTAAGCTCCATTGGATCTTTCATGTTCATGTAAGAAGCTTTGACCCAAAAGATGTTTTTGTTAACTTTTTGAAATGACCTATAATGTCTGAATTTATATCTTTTCATGAGTGAATTTCTTGAACTTGAGAGCTGAAGATGAATCATAGGGAATTGGATTCTCTTCCAAATGAGGCTTGTATGGGAAATTTCTAATAAAGTATGAAAAGGTTATGCCTGGACAAACTTTGGTTGACTTTTCTTATAAAAACCCTAATTTAGCAACTTTTGAGTTTTGATGAATTTGGGGAATTCCTTAAGGAATCATGATCAATCCTTGATCAAATGATGAATGTTACTTCAAAATGTTGATGTTGACCAAAAATCTTGAAGTTTGACTGCATGAGGCCCACAATTGACTTTTGACCTAGCACAGTTGATTTTCAAGCATTTGAGCAGTTGACTGAGTAAACTTCTTCTGCAAGGCATGAAACTTGACATGGATGATCTTGAGAACATATTAGGACCTTGGAAAAGATTTTGGACCCTTGGAACTCAAACATCTTGATGAAAAATGAAACCCTAGTTTGAGGCTCATTGCCTTAGGAGAGAATTTGTCTGGTTAATTCTTGGGCATCCTTGAGCAAGTTGAGGACTTCAATGAGCATGTGTTGAGTAAAATGAGAGGGAAAATTTTGGGGTACAACATTGGCCTTTGAAGAACAAGGTGCAATACCTTATTGATGCAAATAAGGTTGAATTTGATCCCCCTGTGACTCCCAACGTCATAATTGCACCTATGCCCAAGCATGGCCCGAGAATCAGTGTTATTGATGTTGTCTCTGCCACAGAAGATGCTGACAGTAGCTATGACCTGGACAAGTAGATCTTTCCAACTATCAATGATGGACTCAGTAATTGGGAGGCCAAAGATCTTGTTCCCATCTCTTTTATTAAAGAGTAATTTGTCTTTTTGTTTCAAGGATATGTAATATTTGAACAATTGAAACATTAAAGCCTTGTGTCTTACCCGAGGCACAATGGTCTATTTATGAGGGTCATTACTTCATTTTCACATGTCATCAATAAATCATCGGACGTTTCACATACAAATTTTACGCTCTTTGTTTTTCTTTTCTGCCTTTTACTTTATCAAAAATATATAGCTATGCTCTTACACACACCCACGTATCAAACTGCACATCCACATCCACTATGGATCCCATTGATAACGGTTATGCTATTGCCAGTTATGACTTTGAAAACCCGATCTACCAAGCCAAGGACGAAGGTGGGGAAGATTGTAAAGTACCAGGGGAACTCTCTAGACTGTTACAACAGGAAGAAAGGGCAATACAGCCTCATGAAGATCCAGTTGAGACAGTTAACTTGGGTACTGAAAAGGACAAGAAAGAAGTCAAGATAGGTTCCGATCTGGAGCATAGTGTCAAAAAGTGGTTAATATAGATGCTACATGACTATGTTGAGGTTTTTTCTTGGTCTTATGAAGACATGTCGGGAATTAACATTGATATCATGGTCCATCGTCTGCCGACAAAAGAGGACTGCCCTCTAGTGAAACAGAAGGTTCATCCTATGCAACCAGAGATGTCAGAAAAGATCAAGGATGAAGTCATGAAACAGTTAAATGTCGGTTTCTTAGTTGTCACCTATTATCCATAATGGGTTGCCAATGTTGTTCCAGTACCTAAGAAGGGCGGTAAGGTACGTATGTGTGCGGATTACAGAGACCTGAATAGGGCAAGCCCCAAGGATGAATTCCCGCTTCCCCATATTGATGTTATGGTTAACAACACCGCACAATGTAAGGTTTTCTCCTTCATGGATGGCTTCTTTGGATATAATCAGATCAAAATGGCACCTGAAGACATGGAGAAGACGCCTTTGTCACACAGTGGGGCACTTTCTGTTACAAAGTTATGCCATTTGGACTAAAGAACACCGAGGCAACCTTTCAACGTGCCATGGTAGCTTTGTTTCATGATATGATCCATCACGAGATATAGGTCTACATTGATGATATGATAGCTAGGTCTCAAATTGAAGAAGAACACCTTGACCATCTACAGGAGCTGTTTGAAAGGCTGAAAAAGTACAAACTGAGGCTAAACCCGAATAAATGCACATTTGGAGTAAGATCTGGTAAGCTCTTAGGTTTCGTTGTCAGCAACAAAGGCATTAAAGTTGACCCCGCAAATATCAAAGCTATACAAGAAATTCCAACTCCTCGCACTGAGAAGGAAGTTAGGGGATTCTTGGGACGTCTGAACTACATTTCCAGGTTCATTTCACATCTGACCGCTACTTGTGAGCCAATCTTCAAATTACTGAAGAAAGATCAAACGGTGAAGTGGAATGAAGATTTCCAGATTTCCTTTGACAAAATCAAGGAATATCTTCAAGAGCCTCCAATTTTAATGCCTCTAGTCGAAGGAAGGCCTCTGATCATGTACTTAATAGTATTAGATAACTCAATGGGGTGTGTGCTGGGGAAGCATGACAAGTATGGTCGAAAAGAGAATGCAATATAGTACCTTAGCAAAAAGTTTACCGACTGTGAAACAAGATACTCACTGCTCGAGAAAACTTGTTGCGCTTTGGCATGGGCTGCTCGCCGACTAAGACATTATATGTTGACTCACACTACTTTGTTGATATCTAAAATGGATCCTATCAAGTACATCTTTGAAAAGCCCGCTCTCTCCGGAAGAATAGCAAGATGGCAGATGATCCTGACCTAATACGACATTCAGTATACAACCCATAAAGCAATTAAGGGAAGTGTACTAGCTGATCATTTAACTCAACAGTCTGTGGATGACTACCGAGCCATGAATTTTGAGTTCCCGATGAGAACATCATATTAGTAACTGATTGTGAAGAACCTGGACCGGATAAAGGACCTGATCATATGGTTTTTGACGGAGCTTCCAATGCTCTTGGCAATGGCATCAGTGCTGTGATCATATGTCCTGGGGGATGTCATACTCCTTTCACTGCCAGATTATGTTTCAATTGTACCAACAATATGGCTGAGTATGAAGCATGTATCATGGGTCTCAAAGCTGATATTGACTTGAGGATCAAGTTCTTGAGTGTATTTGGAGACTCATCCTTAGTAATCAGTCAAATCAAAGGAGAATGGGACACGAAGTATCCTAATCTCATCCCTTACAAAGAGCATGTGTTGACACTGATTCCATACTTTGAAGAAATTACGTCTGAGCATTTTCCACGAGAGAAAAATCAACTAGAAGACGCGCTAGCTACCATGTCGTCCATGTTCAAGGTTAGGTGGGACAATAAAGCTCCACAAATCACCATTGAGAGGATGGATGAGCCAGCGTACTGTCACGAGATTGATACTGAAGAAGTAGTGGACAAGCCTTGGTTCTATGAAGTCAAAAGATATCTCGAAGCCCAAGAGTATCTTGAGGGAGCTTCAGTCAATAATAAGAAGTTCCTAAGAAGGTTCTCTGCCAAGTTCTTCCTCAGTAACGAGATTATCTACAAGCGCAACCACGATTCTACTTTGCTTCGGTGTGTAGACAAGGGTGAAGCAGAGAAGATTATGGCTGATTTACCTGAAGGTACCTTTGGCACCAACTCCAGTGGGAACATGATGGATAAAAAGATCCTACGGGCAGGATACTACTGGTCCACTATGGAAGCAAACTGTTATCGGCATTCGTGGACTTGTCATAAATGCCAGATCTATGCTTACAAGGTGCATGTGCCTCCGGTTCCTCTAAATGTCTTGACTGATCCTTGACCGTTCACAATGTGGGGCATGGATATGATTGGGGAAATCAGACCTACAACCTCTAATGGGCACCGCTTCATCTTGGTGGCCATTGATTACTTTATGAAATGGGTTGAGGCAGCTTCATTTTCTTCTGTTACTAAGAACGTTGTGGCCCGATTCATCAAACATAACCTTATTTATCAGTACATTATTCTAGAAAGAATCATCACGGATAATGGTACCAATCTCAATAACAGTATGATCACTGAGCTCTGCACGCAATTCAAGATCCAGCATTATAACTCTTCTCCTTACCGGCCGAAGATGAATGGCGCTGTAGAGGCTGATAATAAAAACATCAAGAAAATCATACAGAAGATGACAGTGACATACAAAGACTAGCACGAGATGTTACCATTTACTCTTCATGGTTACCGTACCACAATGCGCACATCAACAGGGGAAACTCCTTTCTCTTTGGTATACGGTATGGAAGATGTCCTGCCCATTGAGGTCCAGATCCCTTCCTTGAAGATCATGAAAGATGAAGGGTTGAGCGAAGACGAATGGGTTCAGAATTGACTTGACCAATTAAACCTGATTGATGAGAAGAGGCTCGCGGTTGTCTGTCATGGTCAGATGTACCAAAAACATTTGATTAAAGCTTTTAACAAGAAAGTCAGACGTCAGGTATATCAAGTTGGTGACCTGGTAATCAAGTGCATCATACTGCCATAAGGTGACCCCAGTGGCAAATGTATTCCCACATATGAAGGGACATTTATGATCAAGAACATATTTACTGGTGGAGCCATGATCTTAACTACTATGGACGGTAACAACCTTCAACACCCGGTAAACGCAAACATAGTTAAAAGATACTACGCATGAACAAAGACCCGCTAGGTTGACTGGCCTAGGCAAAAATAAGGGCATCCCAGCGAACTAAAGGGGTTCAGGCAAAAATTAGGGGTATACATATGAAAAAATTTGTACACCCGACAAGTCAAAAACCTGAAAAGGCGGCTTGGGCAAAAAAGGGTATCCCGGTGGACTGAAAGCCCGAAAGGGAGGTCCAGGAAAAAGTTAGGGATTTAAAGCATATAACTATGTCCCGTTGGATCACCTTACAGCCAATCTTCAGTATCAACTATCAAGGTCAAACGATACTAATCAATCAAATCAACTTCGGACAAGCAGCGAAAGGGATGAGATGCTCAAAGGCATAAACACAATAGCAAAATGGGAACCCAATGGGATTATTTCACATAGTTGTTTTTATTTTTATACTATTTTTTTATAGTTTCCATTCTTACGACGGGATTCTCTTACTAGGATGTATGTCTCCTTATACAAAAACGCTTATTCAAGTTAATACAAAACTATTCCTTTGAAAGTGCAAAAATTCAGTTTTTATTTTTCTATTGTGTGTGTGAAAACGTCCAGTGATTATTTTTGAACATATGCATTTGAATGTGATTACTGCTTACAAATATACACCTAAAAACAGAAAGACAATTTCTAATGACTTTAAGAAGCGGAACAATATCTAAAGGCCATCCACTAAATCCCCGCAATTATTTCCTCCAGCAGATACCTTCTCCAGTAGATACCTTCTCCAGTAGATACAGAGGTAGAGACATCCTACTACAAGGTCAATGCCATATTATCAGTATGAAACCTAATAGTGTCACGTTCTCATATCCCCGGCGGAGCAAGAATCTCCAAATTATTGTTCCAAAAAAAGATCCCCCAGTGAAATCGCCAAGCTTCTCAGGATTCCCCAACAGGATTTCAATAAAATCCCCAAACAGTTTAGAGTTTACCTTCCCTAACAGAGTTTATTTCTCTAACAACGGAAGTTCATCTCGCAGCATTTCAAATTCAACAAATTTGAAGACCTACATTATTCCCCCCAACAACAGTCGGGGATTTATTTTCCCTAATTCAACAATACAACAACGGAACAACTGACACATTCATACATTACATTCATACAACATTTCTACAAACATCATAGCATATGAAGCACAAATGCGTATATCACAATCTCATTTATTTTGAGAGCATCATGCAATTCATACATTACGACATCGCATGAAACTGACTTAACCTTTCCAGGTTGAGTTTACAGAAAGACAAACATTGTCAACCTATACAGCAGGTCAAAGATTAATGTCCGGAACCAAACGGGGAAACTATCTACACGACCAAGTGGTATGAACTCCCGAAGCCAGACGGGTTTACCAACATAAACAAGTCCCAGGTTAATACCTGTAACAAGCCAGGAGAACTATCTGTGGACGGCCGATTGTAGATTAATACCTGTAACTAGCCAGGGAAACTATCTACATAAGGAGATTGAAGATTAATACCTGTAACAAGCCAGGAAAACTATAGTTCTTTCTCAGGTCAGAGATTAATACTTGTAACAATCCAGGACAACTATCTCAGTGACCAACAATTTTCAATTTCCAGATTAATACCCATGACAAGCCAAGAAAACTATATATGGACGACCGACTATGGATTAACACCTGTAACAAGCCAGGAAAGCTATCTACATGAAGAGATTGAAGATTAATACCTGTAACAAGCCAAGAAAACTATATTTCTTTCTCAGGTCGGAGATTAATACCTGTAACAAGCCAGGACAACTATCTTAGTGACCAATAATTTTCAAGTTCCAGATTAATACCTGTAATAAGCCAGGACAACTATCTCAGTGACCAATAATTTTCAAGTTCCAGATTAATACTTGTAACAAGCCAGTAAAACTATCTGTGGACGACCGACTGTGGATTAACACCTGAAACCAGACATGGAAAATATCTACATGACCATACGAAGCAATCTTACACGGGTTCCTTCTCATCATCCAGATGCAGTCTAACACGGACTCATCCAGAAGCAATCTTACACGGGTTCCTTCTCATCATCCAGATGCAGTCTAACACTGACTCATCCCGAAGCAATCTTACACGGGTTCCTTCTCATCATCAAGATGCAGTCTAACACGGACTCATCCTGAAGAAATCTTACACGGGTTCCTTCTCCTCATCCAGATGCAGTCTAACATGGACTCATCCTGAAATAACCATACACAGGCTCCTTCTCATATATCTCTGAATGCAGACTAACACAGACTCATTCTGAAACATTGTGATATGGTGGGAGAACTGACTTGGGTTTTTTTGTGTTGTATCGCAAATATTTCGGTTAGCAAGAGTCACCACCGATTTTTCTTTTATCCAAAAAAGGAAAGGCTGAAAAGAACAGGAAAGACCTTTGAGATTGTTTCTTGAGTTCGGGGGGTAGATTATGAAAAGGGAAGGTGTTAGCACTCTTTTCATCCATAGTTATCTATGGGCTCTTAGTTGCTTTCTAGATCACTTGATTTTGTTTGAAAATGTGCTTTGTGTGGTTTTTTGAAAGTATTTTGAAAAGGCGCCATCGTTTAGGAAAACTTTGTAATGGTTCTCATTTGTAAGAACATATACAAAGTGTTGATCTTTTGAAAATGTTTCAAGTTTGGAAAGTGTTTTGAAAGTGTTTTTGAAAGTGTGGGTGTTTGTTTTGAAAATAAGCAAGGAGTGTTTGACTTGGAATTGACCAAGAAACTAGGAACAATTTACCTACTCAAAAGTCTTAGTTCATTTCTTCCTTTCCTTTTATATTTCTATCTTACCATTTATTTGGTAAGAAGCCATATCTTTGGATGTAAATGGACGGGCGTGGGTCATCGTATAGCCATGATAGCAATGTTGTGAAATATCTTAGCAATTCTATTTGAGGGACTAAGATCATTTTGAAAGGTAACTTTGATAGCATCATCGAGGGACTATGATCTTGTATTTTTTTATTGCTATTGCTAAGATATCCCACATGCATAACATGGCCATTTTTCATAAGGCAACAAAGTGGATTTACCCTAAGGGTGTAGGTGTGCAAGTGTGTTGATTCACATGCATTGTTTTGTCTTGATTTAGGGTTTGCTAACTTGTTGATTTCATCTTTCCATACAAACCCTAATTTACTAGCATTAATATATAAAGCGATAAATTAAAGAAAGTAAAAATACTAAGCTATTACATCATTAGTGGAGGGATGTACAAATTTACAAATGGGGGATTTTTGCAAGAAAATTAAATCTAATTAACTATTACATCCATATTGAATAAATATACAAAATTGAAGATAAAATGCAAGAATGCAAAATGGAAAAAGAAATGATTTTTATTTGAATTTTTATGAAAGGGTTTTCACCTAATCCTAATTAAGAAAATGATTAATTAAAATTAGCTAAAACTAAAACCTAAATCAATTAACAAAGAAAAATAAGTTAAAAATGTTTTTTTAGGGTTTTTTATGAAAATGTTTTAAATTAAAAAATAATAGGAAGATTAATTAATTAAAATAAACCTAAGTTCTAAATTAATTTTAATTAACAAAAGAAAATAATGTAGTAATTAATCCTAAGTCTAAATATTAATTCATAAAAGAAATTAATTTGTTAAAGGAAAATTGTTTTTGTTCTTTTTAGTTTTTTTATAAAGAAAAATAAAATATGAGTGTAAAAACAATAAAATAAATATTTTTTGGATTTTTCTATTAATAATAAAAAATAATATTGGTTATAAAAATAATAACAAGAAAATATGAAAGTAAAATAAACTAAAATAAAAATGAAAATGAAATAAAGAAATAAATGGGCCAAGGGGTATGTAACATAATCAGGGGGGTCAGCAAAAATAAAGGCCCAAGGAGGAGGAGGCCTAGCACCTGTTACAAACAAAAAAGGGAGAGAAAAACAGAAAATATAACAAAAAAAATGGTAAAACGGACGCTGAGGCTCGAACCCAGGTCAAAGGGGTGACAGACGTGCGCTTTAACCACTGGGATGGTGATACATCCGTTAACTTGTGCAAAATAATAAATACATAACATAAATTTTTCCCTGACTGTACTTCATCTTTAACCTCCAGCCAAAGGATTTGTAACTTGCTCATTCCTCAACCATTTTCAAAAATGTAAACATCAAACTTGTGTATTTTTCACCACGAATCCAACCATGTAACTAACTTAAGCTAACATTTAAAGATAAGGATGAATTTATGAAAGTAACAAATTCTGACCTAAACATTTCAGCAAGTTCAAACTCAAAATTCTCCATGCTCAAGCAACATAAATGAAATCTATGGACATGTATAGTTTCAGGGCAATGATACCTACATTCTATCTTCACAAATGCAAACCTAACAATGCCTAAATAATGGGATAGAAGTTCAAGAAAAATACCTCAAAAACTGAAATCGTAAAATGAGTTTGAGCTTGTTTCAAGTGATGGTGATGATCAGGTTAGCTTCCTTGGACCTCTAGGAAGCTAATACAACGGCTGGCTTGAATTGAAGGTGGCTGGAATGATCTGGAGAAGTCCAGCTGTGATGCTCTGTTTTTGAACTTGGAAGTGGGTGAAGATGGTGTTACAGTCGTGTAACAGGGACAAGGATGGCTTATGTATGATGTTTGGAAGCTTTTGGAAGCAAAAGGCCAAGAAACGCACGAGTAGTTTTTGATTTTGGGATTTCTGGCCAGAATATGCAACAATGGAGGTCTGTTGTGCAAATCTGACTTTGAGGGAGTTTGAGAGCTTGTCTATTCATTTGTCAGCTTGCAAACAACTTGTGCATATATTTGGAAAAGATTGTAGCACTTGAGAGGGTCAGAAGCACAACATATAGACTTATGGCTATGTTACTTGATTTAGAAGAAAAGTGAAAAACATAGTTTCAAGGCAAATTACAAGCATGATCTGAGTTGTTAGAGGCTTTAAACAAGTTTCTTATGGATTTTATATTGTGTGTGATCAGAAGAAAACAAGTGCAAAGCTCAAGAATTGACTTTGTGTAAAAAAGCTACTTTTCGAAAATGGCAATGTTGCCTTTCTTCCTAAAATGGTATTAAGCATGAGCAATGCATTGAATGCTTGGATTAAAGCTTCTAACAGCTATGCACAAATTTAATTATGGAGTTCCAAACAAGTTTTAGGCCTACAAAGCAAATATTATGCAGCCTAGGCTTGGATTTGAATTCTTGTTCATCATGGAAATGACTTGTAAATCAAGAATGAAACCCTAACTTCATCTCTTCGATTCTCTTTGCTCAAACATGATCTCAATGAGTTCTTAGACATTTTGGAAAGCTTGTAACATCCTATACAACCTTTATGTTGGTCACTTTTGAAAATTCCCCTTGGAACTATGTGAAAAATTGTCATGAAGTTAGGTCAAAATCCTGCCTAAACTAGGGCAAAATTTCACTAAGTTTCCAAGTTTCATGAACATGTATTCACAAAATCATAACTTGAAATCCATACATTTCTAGGAGGAGTTGTGTTCAGAAATGTTTTAGATCTCATTGAGGTCTACAACTTTCATGTTGAAAGTTTCTTTTGAATCATCTTGCATCATGGTGAAAAATTGGCTCAAAATTGTGAAAAAATATGAAATTTCTAACACAAGTTTAGAAATTTTGACTTTTTAAAATGAAATCTTGACTTTTTGATTTATTGATGAATAAGTTTCATATTTTGACATGTTTTAATGAATTGTGATCCTTGACACTTGATTTTGACCAAAGAGTCAAAGTTTAACTTTTCAGTGTGCAGTTGACTGAAAATTAACTATCGATCAATTGGCCTTGAGCAATGTTTTGAGTCATGCCATTAGGTTAAAATGATGCAATTGAAACCTTTAGATCATGTTTCCAAACAATCAACCATTTACTAGGTCAAAAATCAGAAATTGCACTTCCTTAGTCAAAACCCTAATTTTGACCATTTTATCCTTTTAATGATCTGATCAAATTTCTTGAGGAATTATGATCCAAACTTGATCAAATGACATATATGAGTTTATAATGTTGACATGGATAAAAAATTATGAGGTTTTACTGTAAGTTGACCATAATTTACCTTTTCCCTATACAGTTTATTTTTAGGTCAACGGATCAATTGACTGAGCAAAAATGTGATCCAAGACTTCAAACTTGACATGAGAAATATTGAGGGTTCATAATGATCCATGAAAGTCATATGGGGCATTAAAAGTCCATTTATCCCTGTGCAATCTCAAACCCTAATTTTCAGTCACCAGTGCTTGAGGAGATGTCTTGAGCTGATCAACCCTAGTGTAGTTTTAAACCAAAGGAGATCTTGTGAGAAATTACTTGGTAAATGAGAGGGAAAATTTTGGGGTACAACAGCTTCCCCTGTTCAATCTTCTTAAACCTGAAGAGTTAGATTGGCGGATCCGCCATTCGTGACTTAAATGTGGAAGATGATTGAACACTAAAGTGCCCAGAAATGTGCACTTGAAGACGTATTGTGAATGGGCTTAGAGATTCCATATGGAGGAATGTTGGTAAACACTGGAGGAAGTGTCAGCACAAATCTTTGGTCGATTTATACTAAAACTTGATGTTTTACCTGTGGGAAAAAAGAGTTAGTAAAATGCAGATGTATGCATGATGTTCACCAGATGTGGTATTATGATAAATGCATTTTGTATGTACATGCTATGATGTATGAACGTGAGATATATGTTTTTGTCTGGGAAAATAAATCCCTGACTTCTGATGAGGAAATTCTGGGAGTTGAATCCCTGATTGTTGTTGGGGATGAAGAATATACATATCTTCAAACTTTATTGAAAGGATGCTTCTGCTGGGGAATTTCTCTTGAATGCCAAATGTTATCTGGTCGGATCCAGGCTTCACAACTTGCTGAGGATGAGGAAGTCAACTGCTATCTGGTCGGATCCAAGCTTCATGGTAACTTATTGGGGAAGAGATAAATTAAATATTATCTGGTCGGATTCCAGGCTTTGCAGAAAATTTCTTGAAATTGAATAGTTATCTGGTTGGATCCAGAATTCTCAACAACTTGCTGGGGATAAGGAAGTTAACCGCTATCTGGTTGGATACAGGATTTGCAGTAACTTTGAAGTGGTAACTACTATCTGGTCAGGTCCAGGTTTCATGGTTTTTGGAAAGTTGCACTATTATCTTGTCGGATCCAGGCTTCACAATGTCTCTCTGGGGATCGTGTTTAATTGTTATCTGGTCGGGCTCCAGGTTTCACAATAACTTGCTGGAAAACTGATATCTGGTCGGGTTCAGGCTTTGCAGATTTATGAGGTTTATGAGATTAATTGTTATTTGGTCGGGTCCAGGTTTCACAATAAACTATTTGGGAAATTAATTGTTATCTGGTCGGGTTCCAGGTTTCACAATGAATTTTTGAGGGTAATTGCTATCTGGTCGGATCCAGGCTTCACAATAACTTGTTAGGGGAGAGGCATACTCTACCGGGGAAAAGAAGTTAAACCTTGGTCTGGTTGAGTCCAAGTTCTTCTATATTTTGCGAAGTTAAACTATTATCTGGTCGGGTCCAGGCTTTGGTAACTTAAAACTAAGATTAACTGTTATCTGGTCGGGTCCAGGTTTTAGAAACTCAAACTATTATCTGGTCGGGTCCAAGTTTCAACAATTGATAAAGTCAAACTAATATCTGGTCGGGTCCAGGATTTATAGTGACTTGAGAAGTTGACTATTATCTGGTCGGGTCCAGGCTTCAAAGTAATTTGGAATTTTTACTAATATCTGGTCGGGTCCAGGCTTCATAGTAGCTTTTGGAGATAATAATGGTTTTGTTGACGAATTTACTGGGGATTAGGGGTTATGGCCCTATGATTTGTAATAGTCTGAAAGGTAGACTCAAGCTGGAGAGTGTAGACTCATCTTGGGGAGGTATGCTCAGCTTGGTGAGGTATATTCAGTTGGGGGTATCAGGCTCAGCTGGGGAATTTTGTACTCAGCTAGGGAGTTATGCAACTCGTTGTTTGTTGTGGAAATAAACCCTGTCGATAAACTTCTGAAGGGGTGAGTTCTTTTTAGGAAGAGATCCACAAGGGCTCTACTTGTAAGATTCAACTTAGCTGAAGAGAGAGCTGCCAAGAGATTGAGACTCTGGTTGGGGATTATCTTATGCAAAGGGAGTTTGTAAGTAATTGTGTGTGATACGGTGGAAGAACCGACTGTTATACTGGTTTGTGCTTTGTATTCGCAAATGTCGCGGTAAGAAAGAGTCGCCACCGACTTTTATTTCATCCAACAAAGGAAAAGGAAAAAGAATAGAAAAAACCTTTTTTCAAGATGTTTCTGAGTACGGGGGAGGTGTTAGCACCCTTTCTATCCGTGGTTTTCCACGGGCTCTTAAGTACTTGCTCATTCTTGAAATTTCCTATGCGTGTTATGAAAAGCTTTTGTTTAACTTCGTGATAAATCTTGTATCTGTCCTCAAGAGTGTGACGAAGTCGTTTTTGAAAACTGTTTTGAAAAGTGTTTGCAAAAAAGTTTTATTGTTTTGAGCAAGTACTTAAGATTTTCTACCTACTCGAAAAAGACTTCTCATTCTCGTTTCCTTTAGAAAGCGCTATCCTACTATTAAGGAGTAGGTAGCCCCATCGTTGGAGTTTTGAGGGACATTCGAAGGGACGAAATGGTCACTGAAGGCAACATGTAAGGATACCTTAGCATTTCGAAGGGACTATCATCATAAGATCATTTCTCGTAGGCAACTCGAGGGACAGTAAGGGACTATGATCTTTATGACGACTTTGAATTGTGGGTCTTTGCTAAGATATCCCTACGTTCGAGGGACACGACCATTATTTCTGAGGCAACCAAGTGAGGCAAACCCTAGGAGTGAGCATGTGCATGTGTTTGATTTCAATTATTTAATCTTTGCACAATTAAGTTGATCTACTGTTTTAATTTTATTTGTCTTTTGCATGCAATCCTATTATCCATACATCTAGACAATTCATAGTTGCAGAAATTAAAAGCGGAAAAGTAAATCTACGCTATTACAAGGCTTCGGGGAGGGGGTTACATGACCAAAAACCGGGGATTAAACAGTAAATAATATGTGGTAAACCCTAATTAAGAACTTACAAACCTAAAGTAAATACAATAATGAGAAAATAAAATATAAAATATTACATGCGAGAATTAAATACGGGAATCAATGTTTAAATTAAAAGGGAATCACAAAAAATATTTTTGTTATTTTTGATTGAGAAAACAATTAAATTACAAATTAACCCTAATTTTCTAGTTGATTTTAATTATGAAAATAATAATTTAAATTGCCCTAATTAAATTAATCTAATTAATTTAATGAAATAGAATATTTTATGAAAAAAAATCTGATTTTAATGTCTTTGTGATTTTTTGATTTAATAAAAAAATGATTTTGTTTTTTGTAAACATAATTAAACAAATAATTAAAATAAATAAAGGAATCAAAAAGAAAAATTTAACTGGGTCTGGTGAAGTAGCAATCTGGGAGTTGCATTGTTTGAAAATTCCAGGCCCAGCATAGCTGGCCCAAAGCTTACGTTTGCTCCATTGAGACGCTGGCCAAGAAGGTCCAGCACGCGCCTGCATGCTTGAGGCATTAGATCTGGGATGGAGATGATCCAATGATGAGGAATCAGAAGACTATGGTGAGCGCGCTTATGATAGTAACATGGAGTCTGCAAGAAATTATTAGGAAAAATAATAGAAGCACACGCCTAGGATCGAACCCAGGATGTTTGCTTCATAGGCATGCTCCTTAACCATTTGTGCTAGTTGGAACATCTATACATATAATAAAACTAATAACATATAATGGAAATAAAGTGCCTTTCCCAGAAACACGTGCCAATTTAAAGTGGGCCAATGGTGTGCTGCCACCTCTTGTCTTCTTCCCCATAACTGTTGTTTTTTATATCAGGTTTTACCTACGAACAAAACCGTCACTAAAGGCTATAGTGACAGTTTTTATTCGTAGCTATATCCCTGCAATATTCAAAAAAATAATACAAGCAAGATAAATCAAAACCAAAAGCATAGATCAGTTGCAAATCACGCCCTGAGTTCATTGGCACCAATAATTTGGTCTGATTTCGCCTCTACGGAGAGTCCCCAATTTGGGACCTTAAAATCCTAACAATGGCGTCGTGCCATTCCTGCACCTGAACCCAGATTAAACCATCCAGAAATAATGCAAATATGATAACAAGCATGGATATGTGATCAAAACAAGTTTATAATGGGTAAATCAATAAATTCGAGTTTGAGAAAAATATGCAAACAGTGGTACTGTAAGGGCACGATTCTTGATGTTTTTGGCCTTGAGGGTGATTAGAATAACTTCAGAACACGTCCAGGAACATATTGCTGGCTTTGAAACGGCTTGAACTGCTCTATGGAAGAGAATCCGGTCTGCATTTTTTCTTCCAAAATTTGCAACTTCTTCCTTTGTTTTCACGACCCCAAACCCTCTTTTTTTCCCTTGAGAATGTTATGTCCTTATATTGGAATGCATTAGGTCAAATAAAACTAATCATATCTTTGCAAATTATGGAGATTTGATTTCATTCTTTGTCTTGTATGATTTGTTTCCAAAATAGACCAAATTAAGATCTTTTCCAATCAATTAGCTCTTGCACTAATTTTTTGATTTGCTAGTTGTTCATGGACTCATAATATGCTCATAAAATCAAATCTTTGATTTTATTTGATTATTCTACTATTTAAATTGATTTATTTTGATTTAAATGGATAAAAAATCAAAATAAATAATAAAAATAATAAAATAATAGGTGGATAAGATCAGGGGTCGTGGGCCATCTTAGGAACAAGTTTCAAACAAGAAAACATGGACCCATTTGGAGAAAAAAAGTCGTTTTGATCAATGTTGACTTCATGCACATTTCCAAAAATTGGTCAACTTTGACAATACATATCTCTTTCAATTTTAACCCTAAGAGGGTGTTCTTGGACTTTTTAGAAAGCTTAGGATGTCCTCTAAACAACCCTTTTGGTTTCATCTCACTTGTATCTTCCATGTTCATGTAAAAAGCTTTGACCCAAAATGTGTTTTTGGTGACTTTTTCGAATGACCTATAACATTTGAATTTATATCCTTTCACGAGTTCATTTCCTGAACTTGAGGGCTGAAGATGAGTTGTAGGGAATTGAATCCTCTTCAAAGTGAGCCTTGGATGGGAAATTTCTGATAAAGTATGAGAAAGTTATGCCTGGTCAAAGTTTTGTTGACTTTTCCTATAGAAACCCTAATTTAGCAACTTTTGAGTTCTGATGAATTTGGGGAATTTCTTAAGGGATCATTATCAACACTTGATCAAATGATGGATTTTACTTCAAAATGTTGATGTTGACCAAAAATCTTGAAGTTTGACTGTATGTGGGCCACAATTGACTTTTGATCTAGTTTAGTTAATTTTTAGGCATTTGAGCAGTTGACTGAGCAAACTTCTTGTGCAAGGCATGAAACTTGACATAGATGGTCTTGAGAACATATTAAGACCATGGAAAAGATATGAGACCTTTGTAGTTCACCCCTCTTGATGAAAATGGAAACCCTAGTTTGAGGTTCATTGTCTTAGGAGAGCATTTGTCTGGTTAGTTCTTGGGCATCCTTGAGCAAGTTGAGGACTTCAATGAGTATGTTTTGAGTAAAATGAGTGGGAAAATTTTGGGGTACAACAGCTTCCCCTGTTCAATCTTCTTAAACCTGAGGATGTAGATTGGCTGGTCTGGCTTTCATGATCTGAGGGTGGAAAATGATTGAATGTTAGAGTGCCCAGAAATTAGCACTCGCATGAAGTAATACTGGTCAATAATCTGGAATGGGCTTACAGATGCCATTTGGAAGGCGACGGAGAATCATCGGAGATGGGCTTAAAGATGCCATCAGGAAAGATATCGGTTGCATAAGAGATTCCTTTTCTAGAATTCATGTACCTGTCGTTAAGGAGGACTTTGTCGGGGAATGTTGATTTATGTCTTGGGGAATAGAGGCTAGGAGCTTCGGTTGTCCATTACTCTACTGGATAATTAACTCTTGATTGATGAGACAAAAGTGAGTTGCATATCTGGTTAGGGTCCAGGTCTTACAGTGTTGTAAACTGTTGTCTGGAGATAAGAGAGAAGAAACCTGGAGGGTAAGGTTATGAGAAGGAACCTGGGTAGTAGGGTTACTTCGAAACGAAAGCCTGGATAATAGGAATATGAGAAGGAACCTGGATCGTAGGGTTACTTCGAAATGAAATCCTGGATAATAGGGCTTATGAGAAGGAACCTGGGTCGTAGGGTTACTTCGAGATGAAAGCCTGGATAGTAGGGCTATGAGAAGGAACGTGGATCGTAAGGTTACTTCGAGATGAAAGCCTGGATAGTAAGGCTATGAGAAGGAACCTGGGTCATAGGGTTACTTCGAGATGAAAGCCTGGATAATAGGGCTATGAGAAGGAACCTGGGTCATAGGGTTACTTCGAAACAAAAGCCTGGATAGTAGGGCTATGAGAAGGAACCTAGATCATATGGTTACTTAGAAATGAAAGCATGGATAGTAGGGCTTATGAGAAGGAACCTGGGTCATAGGGTTACTTCGAGATGAAAGCTTGGATAGTAGGGCTATGAGAAGGAACCTGGGTCGTAGGGTTACTTCGTGGGGAGTTTGGGTAAAACTGCATCTGAACCGATAAGGAACCTAGGTAAGGTTGCTTCGTGAGGAGTTTGGGTAAAACTACATCTGAATCGAGAAGGAACCTAGGTAAGTTTTCTTTGTGAGGAGTTTTGGTAAAACTACATCGGAACCGAGAGGGAACCTAGGAAAGGTTACTTCGTGAGGAGTTTGGGTAAAACTGCATCTGAACCGAGAAGGAACCTAGGTAAGGTTGCTTCGTGAGGAGTTTGGGTAAAACTACATCTGAACCGAGAGGGAACCTAGGTAAGGTTGCTTCGGGATAAGTCTGAGCAAAATTTGAGAATGAACCTGGGTAACGTTACTTCAGGCTAAGCCTGTGTAGAACTTCTAAAGGAACCCGGGTAAGGTTAATTTGGGATAAGTTCGTGTAAAACTTTAGGAGGAACCTGGGTAAGGTTACTTTGTGATTAGTTCGTGTAAAACTTCAGGAGGAACCTGGGTAAGGTTACTTTGTGATACGTTCGTGTAAAACTTCAGGAGGAACTTGGGTAAGGTTATTTCGGGATAAGTCCGTGTAGGGGTATGGGAAGGAACCTGGATAGTAGGGTTACTTCGTGATGAGTTCGTGTGAAACTTTATTTGGAAATGTATGAGAAAGGACTCGTGTAAGATTTTTCAGGATAAACCGTGTGAAGCTGCATTTAGGAGAAACTTGTGTAAGATTTCTTCGTGATGAACCCGTGTAAAGCTGAATTTGGTTGCGCAGATGATTACTCTGTTTAGTTTCAGGAGCTAATCTTGAACCTGCTGGAAGTTGTTGATGATAACCATCTTTCCTGAAAAGGTACATGATTAATCGTATATGATGCATGAAATGCATTGTATGACGACGTTCTCAAAATAAATGAGATTATGTTGTATGCAATATGTATGTGCACGTCATGAAATGCTATTGTGGCACATCCGAGTTTGGGAAAATAAATCCCTGACTGCTGTTGGAGAGTACTGGAAATTGTATTCCTGGTCGTTATAGAAAAAGTGGTTCTTCTACTTCCGCTGGGGATGGTGAATAGAGATGACTATGCTGGAGATTTGCTCCTTGTTTACAGCTACTATTTCGGGGAGAGACTCTGTTTAAGAATAACTCTGGGAGAATAACTCTGTTGGGGATGAGCTTTCGTATTCACAGAAATAAACTCTTCTCGGGAGAAAACTATATGAACCGCTCGTGATTAATAAATTCGGCTGGGGAATATAGACGTCGACTCTCCGAAAGAGCTTGGATGGGGAAATTAACTCCTGTTTAGGGAAGCAGAGATCAAAACTTTGGTTGCCTCTACTCTGTGGGGAGTGTAGATGTTACTGGGACGCATGCTGAGGATACGACAATGACTTTGCATCAAGACTTTTCTGCCCCTGTACCTACTGGAGAAAGTGCCTGTGGAGGCCTTGTGGATTGAGTGTTATCCCAACTTATGAGGTGCTTGGTAACTTCCGAGAAGAATGATAAGTCTTCTATTGATAGGCAAGTGACAAGATGATGGGACATAGTCGTACGCTTTAATCCCTAACTTTTTCCTGGACTGTCTTTTCAGATTTTCAGTCCACCGGGATACCCTTTTTTGCCTAAGCCGCCTTTTCAGGTTTTCGACTTGCCGGGTGTATAGATTTTTCATATGTATATCCCTAACTTTTTCCTGAACCTTTTTTGGTTCGCCGGGATGCCCTTATTTTTGCCTAGTCTAGTCAACCTAGAGGGTCTTTTTTATGCGTGGTCTTTTCCGACTATGTCCACGCTCTCAGGATGTAGGGAGGTGTCATTGTCCGTAATGTTATGTTGTAGTACTGTCAAAAATGTTTTCTTGATGGCACATGATTCATTGCAGGAATACATGCGTAATTCCCCAAGTGATTCAGATGGAGATCTGCCCCTAGTTATTTGGCACTTTTGGAGAGCCTTCCCCAGGTGTGTTAGACATCATGTCATGCCCCTTGCTTATGGAAGACCTGTTATTGGAAGTGTCCTTCCTGCTGAGGTGATTCTGTCCATTGAGAGGATGTTTGTCCATTGAATATCCATTGTGCGAATTTCTCTGCTGTCAAACAATTAGTCATATGCAAACAATGTCATTTAAAGGATGCAAAACTCATGTCTGTCTTGAAAAGAATTTTTTTTTGAAAATGTGTTTTGTGTAGTAACACAAAATTTGCAAGAATGTGATATCAGCTCGGGATTCGTAACAAGTCCTACAGAAGTCAGAATACCTTTGTAACAGTATGCTTTCAAACTAACCCGCGCTTCAGCTAGGACTTTTAAGGGTTATAATGTGGCCTGGTTCACGGTTTAAGAAAAAAAAGATAAAGGCTCAAAATTTATTTGTACCCACCTGTTCTTTGTGATGTCCTTCAGTTCTATGCTCATCTAATTGTGTGTTTAGAATCCCAGTTGAGTCCTAGAGTACTGTCCTTGATGTTCCGGTGATGGTTCGGATAGTGAAAGTTTGTTTTGAATAGGAAGTCATTTTTGTAACCTTCTTTCTGTTGAGGATTTGTAGGACCTCTTTCTTTTTTATTTTACTATCCCTGTCTTTTGCCTGAACTGTTTCTTTTTGTAATTACAGTCAGCGGGATGCCCCCATTTTTTTCTTAAGTCTTTTTCATAGGTTTTGACTTAACGGGATTTTCTTTTGCAAATTAATGACTGCCTGCTTTGATGATTATGTGAAACCATCACCATCTTTTGATTCAGAGGGACGTCTTCGAGGCTATTCATTGTGTGCAAAGCGGAAGATTGCGACTGAATGCGCCTCTGAATTAACTGAGAAAACTACCCTGCCCCAGGTTATGATTAAGGGTTTTAATTTGTGTGAAAGAAAAACTCCTACTTCTTTGGCTAAAAGGGGTTGACTAGGGATTATCTTCCTTATGAATCCACTGTTTGAGATTTGAAACAACGTCTGTACATCGTTAGCGGGGTTTGTTCAAAAGTATACTGTAGAGATTGTGGTATATTTTTCGTCATCCTTCCTCTAAGGCTTAGAGTTTTTAGTCGAGAGTTGAATATCACGAAAAGGAAGTATAAAGTAGTTTAAGCATAATGAAAACAAATTAATTCAAGACAAACATGTGTAATGCATTAATGAAATAATAAAGTTTGACATGACAATAATTGTTCGAGTAAGCAAAGAAAATACAACTTGAGAATTCAAATGAACAAAAATGCTTTCAATCCTAGCCATGTTTTGGCAAGGGAGCAGTGATCACGTTGGGACTCTCAAGAGGGTCGAATTTGATCTCCTTGGCATCAATCATATTCTGAATCTTGTATTTCAGCGCCCAACAATCGTTAGTATCCTACCCCGTTCTACCAGAATGATAAGCACACCTTGCATCCAGGTTGTAGTTAGGAGAATAAGACTTAGGGTTTGGATGAGGGTTTATCATCGTAATCAGATTCATCTTCCACATGTGTTGCAATGCTTGTGACAATGGCATGTTGATTTGGGTGAACTTCCTTTGAGGTCTTTCCACCCTTGGCTGTTTGTTTCGTTGTTGTGGTCGTTGTGCACATGCCTAATTAGAGACCAGCACTGCCCCCACAGATTGGTGGTAGTCTGCCTTGCTACGCCCCTTCTGGCCGTGAACAACATTGGCTTCCCTCTTGCCACCAAATGACTTCTTCTCTGTACTCGAAGAGGTATTTTTATGGATCTTGCCACTATGGATCCCAGCTTCTACTCTTTCTCTAGTCAATATCAGCTCGGTGAAACCAGCTGAGGAGCTACCAATCAAGTGATTGAAGAACGGACCAGACAACGTACCAAGGAACATATCCACCAACTCCCTATCAGACAAAGAGGGTTGGACTCTCCCTGCCAGATCTCTCCATTTATGTGCATAGTCCTTGAAACCTTCGCTTGCGCCCATGGACATACTATGGAGTTGAGTATAAGTAGGGGCAAGGTCAGTGTTATATTGATACTGCTTGTAAAAATCAGCAGCCAGATCTTCCCAGTTACGGACATTGGTTCTCTCCAATTGATAGAACCATTCAAGCTGAGTCCCAGATAGACTATCCTGAAAGAAATGGACCCACAAGTTCCTATCGGAGGTGTGAGGCTGAATCTTCCTCACATAGGAACGGAGATGAAGCTTGGGACAAGACACCCCATCATACTTCGCGAAAACTGGAGCTTTAAACTTTTGTGGGATGACTACCCCCGACACCAATCCCAGCTCTTCAAAATCCATCACGGGTATTCTCTGGATCTCCATAGCGCTCAACCGATCCTCTAAATGCTTGTATTTATCCTCAGTTGGAGGATACTGCTCATCATTGTAGTCTGTGTCATCCTCAGAAACTCTCAGACTAGGGTCTTCCCCCCTTGTGTCTCCCTCTTGGTTCTCCCATTCTTTGGATGAAGAGGTCAGGTCAACCGTTTGCTTCAATGGTGCCTTAAATCTTCTACCCAGATTTAGGAAACCGATGGTTTTCTTCTTCTTCTTTTTCTCCTTTAGAATAAGGGCCTTCAGATCTTCCTGCCCCTTAGCTAAGGCTACGAACATTTGCTGAAATTAGGCATTTTGTGCCTGTAGATCCTTGATGCTTTGTTCAGAAGACATTACTGTTCAAATAAACAGCGAAGAAGATGAGAAACCTGTTATGGTACCTGTTATGCAATGATGTGTATGACATATGTATGCAATGTTTTCAAGGATCTCACGGGGTAAACAAGAAATGTCAGAAGTTGAAATTTTGCAGCTTTGATTGAAGAACTTTGTGTCGTTGAGAGTCCTTCTACAAGAGTCACGCTCACCATATCAAGTGGGTCATAGCCCCTGACTCAAGTTGTCGTGTTTTTATCTTTTGACAACATTGGCTAGAGGAAAATAAATCCCCTTGCCCCTTGCTAGACGCCTGGTTCATCATAACCTGCATCACAGGCCCTCGAGATCCTTAAAATGGTTAGTATGATATGTCATGTTATGATGTTATGATGTGCATGCTATGCATCAAGCAAAAATGCAGGGTAAGAAACCAATTTATTGGATTTTACAAACAAGGTCCTGCAAGGAATACAAACAAAGCCCTGCAATGAATTCAAATTGTTAGGCAAAGAAAGCAAACAAGTCACACAAGTAGCCTTAGGTTTAGGCTTGCATGGATTCCATAGGTAAGTACCCTCTTGAGTTTAGTTGGCTTAACCTGTCTTAGAAAAGTAACCGGGTTCTAAGGATTCTCAATAACATTGATCATCCTTTATCGGACATTGTTTTAGCTCAGGCAATCTTTTCTTGCAGCCGAAATATCCCGAAAGTCTGATCTCAATGAGTGTAGCATCGAGTATCAACCAATTCTCAGCTTTATACCTAGGCGGGATATCTCACTACTTTCTAATGGCCAAGTTTGTTCAACTAAGGTTCTAAGGTCCGTTAGTGCTTCACGACACCATGCGGCGGCCCCATATTCTCCTTGTTTCCACACGAAGGATACTGGTACCAACCAAAGTGTCACACCAACACAACCATCGCTTAAACGATATCGGTCTATGTCGTACAGTCTCCACGATCTATTGTTGTTTACATAAAAAGTGCCCCCAAATCCGGGTGCAGGATCTTCAACAATACCCAAGCAAAAACCCTTAAAGATAAAGCAGGCAAAGCAAACAAGAAAGTAATTTAAAAATGACCTAGATCCTAAGGTATACCCCACTTTTCATAGTCCCGAGCAGAGTCTCCAGTTCTATGATACGGTGGTAGAACTGACTGTTATACTGGTTTGTGTTTTGTATTCGCAAATGTCGTGGTAAGCAAGAGTCGCCACCGACTTTTACTTCATCCAACAAAGGAAAAGGAAAAAGAACAGAAAAAACCTTTTTTCAAGATGTTTGAGTAGGGGGGTAGATTATAGAAAGGGAAGGTGTTAGCACCCTTTCTATCAATGGTTTTCCACGGGCTCTTAGGTACTTGCTCATTTTTGAAATTTCTTATGCGTGTTTTGAAAAGCTTTTGTTTAACTTCGTGATAACTCTTGTATCTGTCCTTAAGAGTGTGACGAAGTCATTTTTGAAAACTGTTTTGAAAAGTGTTTGTGAAAAAGTTTTGTTGTTTTGAGCAAGTACTTAAGATTTTCTACCTACTCGAAAAAATATTGTTCATTCTCGTTTCCTTTATACAGCGCTATCCTACTATTAAGGAGTAGGTAGCCCCATCGTTGGAGTTTTGAGGGACATTCGAAGGGACGAAATGGTCACTGAAGGCAACATGTAAGGATACCTTAGCATTTCGAAGGGACTATCATCATAAGATCATTTCTCGTAGGCAACTCTAGGGACAGTAAGGGACTATGATCTTTATGACGACTTTGAATTATGGGTCTTTCTAAGATATCCCTACATTCGAGGGACATGACTATTGTTTCCGAGGCAACAAAGTGAGGCAAACCCGAGGAGTGAGCATGTGCATGTGTTTGATTTCAGTTATTTAATCTTTGCACAATTAAGGTGATCTACTATTTTAATTTTATTTGTCTTTTGCATGCAAGCCTATTATCCATACATCTAGACAGTTCATAGTTGCGGAAATTAAAAGCGGAAAAGTAAATTTACGCTATTACAAGGCTTCGGGGAAGGGGTTACATGACCAAAAACTGGGGATTAAACAGTAAATAATATGCGGTAAACCCTAATTAAAAACTATTACAAACCCGAAGCAAATACAATAATTGGAAAATAAAATATAAAATATTACGCGCGAGAATTAAATACGGGAATCAAAGTTTAAATTCAAAGGGAATCATAAAAAACATTTTTTTTATTTTTTGATTGAGAAAACAATTAAATTGCAAATTAACCCTAATTTTCTAGTTGGTTTTAATTATGAAAATAAGAATTTAAATTTCCATAATTAAATTAATCTAATTAATTTAATGAAATAGAATATTTTATGAAAAATATCTGATTTTAATGTCTTTGTGATTTTTTGATTTAATAAAAAAATGATTTTGTTTTTTGTAAAAATAATTAAACAAATAATTAAAATAAATAAAGTAATTAAAAAGAAAAAATAAACTGGGCCTAGTGAAGTAGAAATATGGAAGGTGAATTGTTTGAAATATCCAGGCCCAGCATAGCTGACTTAAAGCTTATGTTTTCTCCAGTGAGACGTTGGCCAAGAAGGTCCACCACGCACCTGCATGCTTGAGGCATTAGATATGGGATGGAGATGATCCAATGATGAGGAATCGGAAGCCTATGGTGAGCAAGCTTATGATAGTAACATGGAATCTGCAAGCAATTATTAGGAAAAATAATAGAAGCACACGCCTGGGATCAAACCCAGGACGTTTGCTTCATAGGCACGCTCCTGAACCGTCTGTGCTAGCTGGAACATTTGTACATATAATAAAACGAATAACATATAATGGAAATAAAGTGCCTTGCCCAGAAACACGCGCCAATTTCAAATGGTCCAATGGTCTGCCGCCACCTCTTGTCTTCTTCCCCATAACTGTTGTTTTTGATATCAGCTTATACCTACGGACAAAACCGTCACTAAAGGCTATAGTGACAGTTTTTATTCGTAGCTACATCCCTGCAAGATTAAAAAAATAATACAAGAAAGATAAATCAAAACCAATGGCATAGATCAGTTGCAAATCACACCCTGAGTTCATTGGTACCCATAATTTGGTCTAATTTGGCCTCTAAGGAGAGTCCCCAATTTTGGACCTTAAAACCATAACAATGGCGATGTGTCATTCCTGCACTTGAACTCAGATTAAACCATCCAGAAACAATGCAAATATGATAACAAGCGTGGATATAATGGGTAAATCAATAAATTCGAGTTTGAGAAAAATATGCAAACCGTGGTACTGTAAGGGCATAATTCTTGATGTTTTTGGCCTTGAGGATGATTGGAATAACTTCAGAACACGTCCAGGAACAGATTGCTGGCTTTGAAATGGCTAGAATTGGTCTATGGAAGAGAATCCGGTCTGCACTTTTTCTTCCAAAATTTGCAACTTCTTCCTTTGTTTTCACGACCCCGAACCCTCTTTTTTTGCCTTGAGAATGTTATGTCCTTATATTGGAATGTATTAGGTCAATAAAAACTAATCATATCTTTGCAAATTATGGAGATTTAATTTCATTCTTTGTATTGTATGATTTGTTTCCAAAATAGACCAAATTAAGATCTTTTCCAATCAATTAGCTCTTGCACGAATTTTTTTATTTTGTAGTTGTTCATGGACTCATAATATGCTCATAAAATCAAATCTTTGATTTTATTTTATAATTCTACTATTTAAATTGATTTATTTTGATTTAAATCGATACAAAATCAAAATAAATAATAAAAATAATAAAATAATAGGTGGATAAGCTCAGGGCTCGTGGGCCATCTTAGTAACAAGTATCGAACAAGAAAACATGGGCCCATTTGGAAAAAAAAGTCATTTTGATCAATGTTGACTTTATGCACATTTCCAAAAATTGGTCAACTTTGACAATACATATCTCCCTCAATTTTAACCCTAAGAGGATGTTCTTGGACTTTTTATAAATCTTAGGTTGTCCTCTAAACAAACCTTTTGGTTTCATCTCACTTGGATCTTCCATTTTCATGTAAGAAGCTTTGACCCAAATGGTGTTTTTGTTGACTTTTTCAAATGACCTATAATGTCTAAATTTATATCCTTTCACGAGTGCATTTCTTGAACTTGATGGTTGAAGATGAGTTGTAGGGAATTGAATCCTCTTCAAAATGAGCCTTGTATGGGAAATTTATGGTAAAGCATGAGAAAGTTATGCCTGGTCAAAGTTTTGTTGACTTTTCTTATAGAAACCCTAATTTAGCAACTTTTGAGTTCTGATGAATTTGGGGCATTTCTTGAGGGATCATGATCAACCCTTGATCAAATGATGGATGGTACTTCAAAATGTTTATGTTGACCAAAAATTTTGAAGTTTGACTGTATGTGGGCCACAATTGACTTTTGACCTAGTTAAGTTGATTTTTAGACATTTGAGCAGTTGACTGAGCAAAGTTCTTATGCAAGGCATGAAACTTCACATAGATGGTCTTGAGAACATATTAAGACCATGGAAAATATTTTATACCTTTGGAGTTTACCCCTCTTGATGAAAATGGAAACCCTAGTTTGAGGTTCATTGTCTTAGGAGAGCATTTGTCTGGTTAGTTCTTGGGCATCCTTGAGCAAGTTGAGGACTTTAATGAGTATGTTTTGAGTAAAATGAGAGAGAAAATTTTGGGGTACAACACTGTGTTGAGGAGGATGTTAATGAAATAACTCTTTGGGGGTATTCCATATACATTAAAGAGGTGCTTGTTACTGCTTAGGTCATATGTGCCAAACAGTTTTAATTATGTTCATATGCATATGTTCATTCAATTTTAGTCATTGGACAAGTTTGCATTCAAAACAAAGATAGGAAGTTTGCACTTTAAAGTATATTTGTATTGATATTTTGCCCATGAATAGGCGTTTTTGTACAATGAATCGGAGATCCTAGTAAGAGGAGATCGTCGAAAGGAAAACAAAATTGAAAACAAAACAAATAGCCATGTGAAATGATCTCATTGCCTTCCAACTCTATTATTGCCCCAATGTCTTTGAATGCCCCTTGTCGTTGACAGAAGTTGATTGGATTAATCTTGGACTGTTTGAACTTGGATCTTGGTGATAAAATTGACTGTGGTGATTCTACGGGACATAGTCATACGCTTTTAATCCTTAACTTTTTCCTGGACCGCCCTTTCGGGTTTTCAGTCCACCAGGATACCCATTTTTTCCCAAGTCGCCCTTTCGGGTTTTCAACTTGTCGGGTGTACAATCTTTTGCATATATCCCTAATTTTTGCCCAAACCTTTTGTTTTTCCGGGATGCCCTTATTTTTCCTAGGTGTGTCAACCTAGCGGGTCTTTTATACGTAGTATTTTTTAACTATGTTCGCGTTGATAGGATGTGGGAAGTCTTCACCATCCATGGTAGTCAGCATCATGGCGCCGCCAAAGAACACTCTCTTGACAACAAATGGCCCTTCATAGTTGGGAGTCCATTTTCCTCTGGGGTCGCCTTGTGGCAGAATGATGCACTTTATCACCAAGTCACCAGCTTGATATACTCGAGGCTTTATCTTTTTATTGAAAACCTTGATCATACGTTTTTGGTACGTCTGACCATGACAAATAGCAGCCAATTGTTTTTCGTCAATCAAGTTCAGCTGATCCAATCTCGTTTGAATCCACTCGTCTTTGCTTAAACCCGCTTCATTCATAATCCTCAGCGAGGGAATCTAAACTTTCACTGGAAAAACAGCTTCCATGCCATAGACTAGAGAAAAGGGAGTTTCCCAGTTGATGTTCTAGCTGAAGTGTGGTAGCCATGTAGAGCAAACAGAAACATCTCATGCCAATCCTTATAGGTTACCGTAACGCCCGTACTTTAATTAATTATTTAATTAAAATGTTTTTGGAATATTTGTGAAGTTGTATTGTGATTAGTTATAATTATTCATTTTATTAAGTGGTGAAATAATGTTATGAGAAGGATGATATTATTTTATGTGGGCTTGTTTTAAAGGAAGAGAAGTAGTAAAGAGGGGGTGTAGTAGTTTTAAGCCCATTAAGGAATAAAGAGAATAATAGTTTATTTCATTATTGTTAGAAAGAATAGAAAGAAGAAGCAGTAGAAGAATAAGGGTTAGAGGAAGAACGTGAAAGTTGTTGGAAAAGAGGAAAGAGGCAGAATTGGAATCAACTGGAGAAAGTTATAGAGCAACCTTCAATCCAAGGTAAGGGTGGGGTTCTGACTCTATAATTGGGTTCATGATAATTGGCATGCGGGGTTAGAAGTGAAATGTTGTTTTGTTCATGGTTGGATTATATATGTTGTTGTATGACGAAAATTGATGAATTATAGATGAATAATAATGTCCCGATGTTGTTTAATTGAGGTAGAATTATAGGATAATTGTAAGTGATGATTATCTATGATTAGAGTATGTTTTAGGGCTTAAGGTATGGAACCCGTAGTGAAAACGCAGAAAAAATCACAGAAAATACCCTTAGCAGAGCAGTATGTGTCAACCCCAAATGTTATGTGTCGATACAAGAATGTTGTTAGACTCAGTATGAGTCGACACGAAGGAGTCATGTGTCAATACATGAGGGATTTAAGACTCAGGATGAGTCGATACATAGGAGCATGTGTCAATACATGCACAATTGCAGACTCGGGATGGGTCGATACAAGAGATGATGCGTCGACTCATGTCGCGAGTTCAGTTAAGTACGCATCGATCCAAGGAGTTATGGGTCGATCCATGTTGTCTGGTTTTGGCAGAATCAGTTTGAAGATGCTGTAACTTAAGTTTTCAGACTCCGTTTGAGGTGTCGTTCGAAGTGTTGAATAGCTAACGCGATGAGCTTTATTATTAAGGATTAAAATGAAGAATAGGGAGGATAATCCTAGTATCCAAATTAAGATTAGATTTAGTTCCCGCGGTAATCGCTATGTTGGTTTTTGTGAAGAAGGATGAAGATGAGACGTTTATAGATTACTGTCTGGTTTGTAACAGTAGGATTAATGATGATAATGATGTAATATTACAGAATAGTAGTATGTAGAGGTTTGGTTATTTAGAAGTAAGCCTTAGTTGATTAACTAATTATAGGCAATATCTTGTATAGGCCTATGGCCAACATTGCGAAATTGATGAGTTACTCTCATATTACTGTACGGCCGAGTTGTTGATAAGATGATGTTAATGAGAGTTTGTTTTGATGAGTTATAATGTATAAATGATGTTTGATGATTTATGATGATAAATGATGTCGACAATTGACGTTGATGAAGAGATGTTGAGATGCTCTTAAGATGTGGGCCTTTGGCCAACGATTGTGTTGTATTGAAATGTTGTCAATTATGGTGTTGTCATTACATTCATGATTGTGTCGCATACATTGCATTTTGAGATGGAGCTTATGCTCGTTGAGACGGCCTATATTGGCGAATATTGAGATGAAGGCTTATGCCTTATTGATGCCTCTATTTATTGGCAGATTTTTGAGATGGGAGTTCTGCTCCAATGGTACCACATGCATTTGCATAGTATTGAGTCGCATTATATGATTGCATAAAGAAGTTGTGTATTGATGTTGTGTATGTGCATTATTGTTGCGATCATTGTTGATTATGAGATGACAAGTGGTGATGTTATGTGATCTAATTTAATATATTAATTATCATATGCTTTATTATATTGTTAAATATCTTACCCCTTATGTTTGAATGTTGCCCTTATGTTGGTAACATGCAAGTAATCGAGAGTGAAGGTTGTATACCTTCAATAGTTTGAGTCAGTGTCATTGCTCTGATATCTAACACTCGGGGAGATGAATGCTTGTTGCTTTTGGTTGTTGATTATTTTAGTTGTTGAACTTTAAGTTGATTATTATTAAAATGGTGTTGTTTTGAAGTTGCTGTAACGATGATAAAGATGTTATTAAGAGTTCTGTTGCATAGATGTTAAATTGTTGAATTATTTAATTATAGTATTTAGGTTGATGGTTCATCCGAAGTTTTAAAGTGTTATTTATCCACGATGATTGTAATGAGTTTTTAATGATGAATTTGTGGCATCCTGATTCGTTTGTATGAATGATTTTATAAATCTGATTTATTTATATAACTGCCGGGTAGAATTTAGGTGTTACAAAGTTGGTATTAGAGTAAAAGGTTGGTCCGACCTTGTCGTCGAGTCGTAGTTGTCTAACAATCGAGTATTGTTAATTTGAGTTCTAACCGTTGTTTATGTTATAGTGATAAGTTGAGATGGCTGGAAGGAACGATGTTGCACTTGTTGTTGCTTTAGAAGTAATGGCTCATGTGATGGAGAATTAGCCGAATGTTGACGGGAATGCTGGATCTCGTAGCTTGGCGAATTTCCAGAGACAGAATCCACCTACGTTCAAGGGGAAGTATGATCCTGACGGAGCATTGGATTGGTTGAAAGAGATTGAGAGAATCTTCTGTGTGATGGATTGCACTCCAGCGCAGAAGGTTTGATATGGTACTCATATGCTAGAAGTCGAGGCTGATGACTGGTGGCTAGAGACTTGTCAGAGATTGGAAGCTGCAGGTGAGAATGTCACTTGGGCTGTGTTCCGTAGGGAGTTTATGAGGAAGTACTTTCATGAAGATGTCTGTGGTAAGAAGGAGATTGAGTTTCTTGAGCTGAAGCAAGGAAGTATGTCAATTGTTGAGTATGCTTCCAAGTTTGCTGAGTTGGCTAAGTTTTATCCGCACTACGCTAAGGCAGATGCTGAGTTTTTGAAGTGTATCAAATTTGAGAATGGGTTGCGCCCCGAGATAAAGAAGGAGATTGGATACCAGAAGATCCGTGTCTTTGCGGATTTGGTTGATATTTGCAGGATTTATGAAGAAGATAATAATGCTCATTACAAGATTATCAGTGATAAGAGGGGTAAGAACCAACATAATCGTGGTAAGCCTTATGATACCCCAACTGGTAAAGGTAAACAGAAAGTTTCTCAGGGTCAGAAGACTAGTGGGGGAGATGCTCCTACTGGTGTGGTTTGTTTTAAGTGTGGAAAATCTGGGCACAAAAGTAATGTATGCACTAATGAAGTGAAGAGGTGTTTCCATTGTGGTAAGAATGAACATGTTGTATCTGAGTGTGAACATAAGGATGTGATTTGTTTTAATTGTAGAGAGGAAGGGCACATTGGTAGTCAGTGTCATAAACCAAAGAGGGCGCAGACAAGTGGTAAAGTGTTCGCTTTGGTTGAGGATCAGACAACTTCTGAGGAGAGACTTATCAGAGGTACATGTCTCATTAATAGTACTCCTTTAATTACTATTATTGATATCGGTGCTACTCATTGTTTTATTGTTTCTGATTATGTTGAAAGATTGGGTCTTATGTTGTCTTCTATGAATGGAGAAATGGTCGTCGATACTCCAGCCAAGGGGCCGGTGACTACTTCTTTTGTGTGTTTAAAGTGTCCCTTGTCGATCTTCGACAAAGACTTTGTTGTTGATTTGGTTTGTTTATCGTTAAGAGGGTTGGATGTGATTTTAGGTATGAACTGGTTAGAGCATAACTGTGTTCATATTAACTGTTATGACAAGTATGTGAGGTTTTCTACTCCTGAAGAAGAGGAAGATGGTATGTTGTCTGCTAAACAGTTGAGGAAGTTGGTGCAAGAAGAAGCACATATGTTATCATTGAGGGCGTTTCTATCTGTAGAGACTCAAGCTATAATTGAGGAATTGCAGGTGATGTGTGAATTTCCTGAAGTTTTCCCTGATGAAATCCCTGATGTACCGCCAGAGAGGGAAGTTAAATTTGCTATTGATCTTGTACCTGGTACCAGACCTGTGTCTATGGCACCATACAGGATGTCTGCATCTGAATTGTCAGAGTTGAAGAAGAAATTGGAGGAGTTACTTGAGAAGAAGTTTGTAAGACCCAGTGTATCGCTGTGGGGTGCTCCAGTGTTGTTAGTAAAGAAGAAAGATGGAAGTATGAGGCTTTGTGTTGATTATAGACAGTTGAATAAAGTGATGATTAAGAACAAGTATCTGCTTCCAAGAATAGATGACTTGATGGATCAATTGGTGGATGCTCGTGTGTTTAGTAAGATTGGTTTGAGGTCGGGTTACCATCAGATTAAAGTGAAGGATAAAGATATCCAGAAGACGACTTTTAGAATGCGTTATGGACATTATGAGTATTCGGTGATGCCTTTCAGTGTTACTAATGCGCCGAGAGTATTTATGGAATACATGAATCGTATCTTTCATACTTATTTGGATTGGTTTATAGTGGTGTTCATTGATGATATTTTGATTTACTCTAAGTCAGAAGAAGAGCATGCAGAACACTTAAGAGTAGTATTGAAAGTTTTGAAAGAGAAGATGTTGTATGCAAAGTTTTCCAAGTGTGAATTATGGTTAAATGAGGTTAGTTTCCTTGGTCATGTGATCTCAGGTAGTGGCATTGTTGTAGATCCATCGAAGGTTGATGCTGTGTTGCATTGGGAAACTCCGAGATTAACTACTGAGATTAGAAGCTTCTTGGGATTAGCTGGTTACTATAGAAGGTTTATCAAAGGTTTTTCTATGTTCACACTTTCGTTGACTAAGTTGACTTATAAATGTAGAGCTTTTGTGTGGGATGTTCAATGCGAAGAAAATTATACAGAATTGAAGAAGAGGTTGACGTCGGCTCTGATTTTGACGTTGCCTAATCTAGGAGAGCCTTTTGTGGTGTATTGTGATGCTTCTAAGGTGGGTTTAGGAGATGTGCTTATGCAGAATGGTAAGGTAGTTGCTTATGCGTCAAGGCAGTTAAGGACTCATGAGAAGAACTATCCTACGCATGATTTAGAGCTTGCTGCAGTTGTCTTTGTATGGAAGATTTGGAGGCATTATCTTTATGGTTCTAGATTTGAAGTGTTTAGTGACCATAAGAGTTTGAAGTATCTTTTTGATCAGAAGGAGTTGAATATGAGGCAACGAAGATGGTTGGAGTTGTTAAAGGATTATGATTTCAGTTTGAATTATCATCCAGGAAAAGCGAATGTGGTAGCTGATGCGTTGAGTCGAAAGACTTTACATATGTCGACAATGATGGTTAAAGAGTTGGGATTAATTGATCAGTTCAGAGATATGAGCTTAGTTTGCGAGGTTATGCCGCGAGGTGTTATGTTAGGTATGTTGAAGATTAATAATGAATTTCTAGACAGTATCAAAGAAGCTCAGAAGTTGGATGTGAAACTGGTATATTTGATAGTTAGAATCGATCAGTCTAAGAATGGTGATTTTAAATTAGATGCGCAAGGTGTGTTAAGATTTCGTAACCGAATCTGTATTCCTGATGATGTTGAGATGAAGAAAGTGATACTTGAAGAGTCATATAAGTAAACTGAGTATTCATCCAGGAGCTGAAAAGATGTATCAAGATTTGAAAGGTTTGTTTTGGTGGCCTTGGATGAAGAGTGATGTGGCTCGATTTGTGTATGCATGTTAGACTTGTCAAAAGTCGAAAGTTGAACATCAGAAGCCTGCAAGATTGATGCAACCGTTAGAAATTCCAGAATGGAAATGGGATAGCATTTCAATGGACTTTGTGACAGGGTTACCTAATACTATAAGAGGACATGATTTGATTTGGGTGATTGTTGATAGTCTTACGAAGTCAGCTCATTTTATTCCTATTAAAATTAGTTTTCCAGTGTCGAAGTTGGCTGAGATTTACACTAGTGTGATTGTGAAGCTGCATGGTGTTCCTTTGTGCATTGTGTCAGATAGAGATCCAAGATTTACTTCTAATTTTTGGGAGAGTTTGCAAGAAGCGTTGGGCTCTAAGTTGAGGTTGAGTTCAGCGTATCATCCTCAGACAGATGGTCAGACTGAACGGACTATTCAATCGTTGGAAGACTTGTTAAGGGCATGTGTTCTTGAGCAGGGAGGTTCATGGGATACTTATCTTTCGTTGATAGAGTTCACTTATAATAATAGTTACCATTCTAGTATTGGGATGGCACCTTTTGAAGCGTTGTATGGTCGAAGATGTAAAACTCCTTTATGTTGGCATGAATCTGGTGAAAGTGTAGTACTTGGACCTGAACTTGTTCGTGAGACTACTGAGAAGGTGAAGTTGATTCGAGAAAATATGAAAGCTTCCCAAAGTAGACATAAGAGTTATCATGACAAGAAAAGGAAGGATTTAGAATTTCAAGCGGGTGACCATGTGTTTTTAAGAGTCACACTTGTGACTGGTGTTGGGCGAGTATTGAAGTCTAAGAAGCTCACTTCTTGTTTTATTGGACCATATCAGATTTCAGAGAGAGTGGGGAATGTTGCTTATAGAGTGGATTTACTGCCTAATCTTTTGAATTTGAATGATGTGTTTCATGTGTCGCAACTCCATAAGTATATTTCAGATCCATCTCATGTGATTCATATGGAGGATGTGCAAGTACGGGATAACCTTACTGTGGAGACGGTGCCTGTACGAATTGCGGATCGTGAAATAAAGACTCTGAGGGGTAAATAGATTCCTTTGGTTAAAGTGGTTTGGCTAGGAGCTGTCGGTGAAAGCATGACTTGGGAGTTGGGGAGCAAGATGCGAGACTCCTACCCTGAGTTGTTTGATTAAGGTAAATTTTTTAGGACGAAAATATTCTAAGTGGGGGAGAGTTGTAACGCCCGTAATTTAATTAATTATTTAGTTAATTTTTTTTTGGAATGTTTTTGAAGTTGTGTTATGATTAGTTGGAATTATTTATTTTATTAAGTGGTGAAATAATATTATGAGAAGGATGATATTATTTGATGGGGGCTTGTTTTAAAGGAATAGAAGTAGTAAAGAGGGAGTGTAGTAGTTTTAAGTACATTAAGGAATAAATAGAATAATAGGTTATTTCATTATTTTTAGAAATAATATAAAGAAGAAGCAGTAGAAGAATAAGGGTTAGAGGAAGGACGTGAAAGCTGTTGGAAAAGAGGAAATAGGCAGAACGGGAATCAATTGGAGAAAGTTATAGAGAAACCTTCAATCCAAGGTAAGGGTGGGGTTCTGACTCTATAATTTGGTTCATGATAATTGGTGTTGTACCCCAAAATTTTCCCTCTCACTTATCAAGAATTTTGCTCACAAGATCTCCTTGGGCTCAAGACTGCACTAGGGTTGATCAACTCAAGACACCTCCTTAAGCACTGATGACCAAAATTAGGGTTTGATATTGCACAAGGATTTTTGCACTTCTAATACCCCATATGACTTTCATGGATCATTATGGATCCTCAAGATCACTCATGTCAAGTTTCAAGCTTTGGATCACACTTTTGCTCAGTCAATTGAGTAGTTGACCTAAAAATCAGATGTATTGGGGAAAAAGTCAACCATGGCCAATTTACAGTCAAACTTCATAATTTTTTATCCACAACAACATTTTAGACTCATATGTATAATTTGATCACGTTTGGACCACAATTCCTCAAGAAATTTGATAAAATCATCAAAAGGGCAAAATGGTCAAAATTAGGGTTTTGACTGGGAAAGGGAAATTTTTGATTTTTGACCTAGAAAATGATTAATTGGTTTAAGGCATTATCTCAAGAGTCCAATTTCATCATTTTGACCTAATGACATGGCTTAAAACATTGCAAGTCCAATGGATTGACAAATGAATTTTTAAGTCAACTGATCAAAAGTCAACTATATACTGAAAAGTCAAACTTTGACTTTTTGGTCAAATTAAAATGCCAAAGATCACAATTCATCAAAGCATGTCAAAATATGAAAATTATTCATCAAGAAACCAAAAATTCAAGATTTCATTTTGAAATGTTAAAATTTCTAAACTTAGAAATTTTTCTAAGTGTTGGAAATTTCTTATTTTTCATAACTTTAAGCCAATTTTTCACCATGATGCAAAGTGATTCAAACAAAACTTCCAACATAAAAGTTGTAGGTCTCCATGAAATATACAACTTTTATTCACACAACTTCTTCCAAAAGTTCTTGGATCTCAAGTTATAATTTTAAGAACATGTGGTCATGAAACAAAACACTTAGTGAAATTTTGCCCTAATTTGGTCAGGATTTTGACCCAATTTCATGGAACTTTTTCATATAGTTCCAAGGGGAATATTCAAAAACAATTCAAATATGGGTTGTAGAGCACATTGCAAGCTTTCCAAAATGTCCAAGAACTCCTTGAGATTATTTTTTAGTATGGAGAATCGAAGAGATGAAGTTAGAGTTTTATCACTTGAATTACAAGTCATTTTGTGATGAACCAAATTCAAAATCCAAACTATGCTGCATAAACTCTACTTTGCAGGCCTCAAACTTGTTATTCACTCCATAATTAATGGCTTTCACAGCTGTTAGAGGTCTCATTTTAAGCATTCAATGCATGGACATGCTTTATATCCATTTTTGGAAGAAAGTGTACATTGCCATTTTGATAAAGTACTTTTTGCACAAAACTTGTTCTTGAGCCTTGCACTTGTTATCTTCTAATCATACAAGTCCTATAACTCATGAGAAATGGTTTAGACACTTACAATCACCCAGCCCATGCTTGTACTATACATTGAAACTTGGTTTCCCTCTATTCTTCAAAATCAAGTAACCTAGCCAAAATCTTGTAACTTGTACTTCTAACTTGCCAATTAACTCCCATCCTTTTTCTTATAGATACACAAACTATTTGCATCAAAGACACGAATGTTGAAGCCATGAAAACACCTAGAACTCAGAATCACATCTCATACCTCCATTTTCACATAAACTAACCAAAAACTTGAAATCACAACTCCCTCGTGCGTTTTCAAGCCTCTTTGTTCCTAAAGCTTCTAAACATCATTTAGAACTGATCCCACACCCTGTTACAGAACTGTAACACCAGTAACACCATCCTCCATTTTCAAAAACAAAGCTTTGCACTTGGACTTCTCCAGAACTCCCCAGCCACTTCCAGCTCGAGCTAAGCATTCCATTAGCTTCCTGGGAACTTGAGGAAGCTAACTCAACCATTAGAACTCCTTGAAAGTTGCACAAACTTCAAACTCGATACCCTCTTGCAAGGTAAGTTTTTTAACTTTGAACCTTTCATACAGGCATCATCAATGATTTATTTGTGAATAAAACATGTAGATATCATTTCCATAAAGCTAACCATGTTCATAGTTTCCATTAATTTTGCTTGAGCTTTGAGAATTTTAAGTTTGAAATTTCTGAGATTTTTAGGGTTCAGATTAGGGCCAATAAAATTCATGCTTATCTTTGATCTATAGTTTTAATGCTTTACATTTATAAAACCGTGAGGAAATTTTCTACAAGTTTCATGTTTACAGTTTTCATTTTTGTTGAGATTTGAACAAGTTACAGTTGGTCTGGCTGGAGGTTGAAGATGAATTAGAAATCTGGGCGTGTTTTGTATCATATATTTATTGTTTTGCTTATGTTAATGGATGTATAGCCACCCCAGTGGTAGAAGCGCGCGCCTGTAACCTTTGGGACTTGGGTTCGAGCCCCAGTGGTACCCTTTTGATTTTTTTCTTCATATTTTTGCATTTTCTGATTTCTTTTTTTGCAGGCGTTGGGCCTCCTTGGTCCTCGATTGTTTTTGTTTTTGCTGGCTAATCCCCCTGTTTCATTTACACGCCCCTGGCCTAATTTTAATTTATTTTCTTATTTTCTTTTTATTTGTTTTCTTGATTATTTTTATAATACTAAAAAAATCATAAAAAATACAAAAATAGTATATTTATATTTTAACTTAGTTTATTTATTTTTTCTCACAAAAAATATTTTATTTAACCACACTTTATTTATTTTACTAATTATTATTGTAAATTTAATTAAAACTAGGATATTATTTATTTTCTTTTACACCAATTAAAATATATTATTTTAATATAAAAAAAGGCCAAAAATATTTTACAATACTATAAATTATTTTCAAGACAAAAATACAAAAATACTTTTCTTAAACTTAATTTCCTTTTAATCAATTAATAGACTTAGGATTTTATTTAAAATCTTTTCTTATTAAGTTAGGTTTACTTTTATTATTTCAATTAATTATTTTCTTTTAATTAATTAGGTTAAAACAAATTCACTTTTCCTAAAAAATCCAAACAAAATATCCATTTTCTTTATATTTGCATTCTTGCATATTTATTCATTTTTGTACATTATTTCCATTTAATTTCTTGTACAAATTCAATTTGGTTGTAATAGATTAATTAGGTTTATATTCTTGCAATCCCCATTTACAAATTGTACACCCCCTCCCACAAATATTGTAATAGCGTAGTAACTTTAAATTCCTCAATTTATCACTTTATATACAAATGCTAGTGATTAGGGTTTGTATGGAAAGACTAAAACCAATGCTTAGAAAACCCTAATTCAAGACAAAATCAAGCATGAAAACAATACACTTGCACACAAACACCCTTACGATAATTCCACTTGGCTGCCTTTACAAAATGGCCATATTACGTATGTAAGGTATCTTAGCAAAAACAAGCAAATACAAGATCATAGTCCCTCGATGACGCTATCTAAGTTGTCTTTCAAATGATCTTAGCCCCTAAAAAGAATGCTAAGATACCTTGCAACATTGCTAATCATGGTTATAAGATGAACCACGCCCGTCCCGTTTACATCCAAAGATAGGGTTACTTACGAAATCAATGGTAAGATAACAATGTCAAAGGGAAGGAAAATGAACAAGAAAGACTTTTGAGTAGGTAGAATGCTCCTAATTACTTGCTCCATTTCAAAACAAACATCCTTACTATTTTCAAAACAAACACCCACACTTTCAAAACATCTTACAAACTTGAAAACATTTTCAAAAGATCAAACACTTTGAATACATTCTTACGGACGAGAATCATTACAAAGTTTTCCTAAACAATGGCCTCTTTTCAAAATACTTTCAAAAACCACACAAAGCACAATTTCAAACAAAAGAAAGTAATCTAGCAAGTAGCTAAGATCCCATGGAAAACCATGGATGAAAAGGGTGCTAATACCTTCCCTTTTCATAATCTACCCCCCGAACTCAGGAAATAATCTCAAAGGTCTTTCTTGTGATTTTTCACCTTTCCTTTTGGATAAAAGAAAAGTCGGTGGTGACTCTTTCTAACCGCAACATTTGCGATCAAACACAAAACAATTAAGTCAGTTCTCCCACTGTACCACAGAACTGGCGACTCTGCTGGGGAAAATTCTAAAAGTGGGGTTACCTTAGGGTTAGATCACATTTACTTGCTTTGATTGTTTGATTTGTATGCTTCACATTATGGTTCATTGTTTGGGTTTGAATCCTCTACCCGGATTTGGGATACCTTATAGGTAAGTAGCAATACATTGTGGAAACTGTGCAGGGTATACCGACATGGTCTAAGAAATAACTACGTTAGTGTGACATATTTATGGATACCGGTAGCCCTTGAGTTAATCAAGGAGAATACGGGGCCGCTGAGTGATGTCATGAAGCACTAATGAACTTTTAGAACCTTTACTTGACCAACTTGGCCATTAGGACGTAGTGAGATGACTGGCTTTGGTGCAGTCCGAAGTTGGTAGATACTCGATACTACACTCATTGGGGTTTGTTTTTTTGAGATATTTTGGTCGCCATTAAATAGGATTGTGCTGAGACAATGCTCAAAGAAACAAACCAGTGATATTGAGCTCTTTAGAACCCGATTACTATTGCTAGGACAGGTTGAGCCAACTAAACTTCAAGAGGGTACTTACCTATGAGACTCCATGAAAGCCTAAACCTAAGGAGTTATTTGCTTTGTTTGTATATATATACTTGTACATAACACCATGAACATCATAACAACATATTCATTCACTAACCATTTCAAGGATCTTGGGATTCATCTTTGTTCTATTTTGTAGAACATGGATTCTATTCGAAGGAAAACTATTCAAGTCAACCTTGTAAGGATCCCTCCACAACTTAAGGAGCTAGCTTCAAGGATTCCATAAAAGTCTCCATTCACCGAGAGACATGGTTGCCTACTCAACTTGGTCACCTCCAACACTGATGAAGATGTGATGAAGGTGCTCTTCCAGTTCTTTGATCCTCTACACCATTGCTTCGCATTTCTCGATTATCAACTCGTGCCAACTTTGGAATAATTCTCCCAACTCTTAAGGATTCCCATTCTCAATCAACTACCTTTCAACGGTACGAAAAGAGACCCAAAGCCAGAAGATATTGCTCAAGCTCTACACTTGCAATCATTTGATGTCGCAACTAATTGGGAAACAAGGAGTGGTGTCAAAGGTTTCCTAGCAAAGTTATTGTTTGAGAAAGCCTGAAACTGTTGGAACTCCTTGGATTTGCAAGCCTTTGAGGAAATGGTGGCTCTCCTCATCTATAGGATGGTTTTGTTCCCAAATCCTGACCAACTCATAGATGTGAACGCCATCAAGATCTTCATGTCTCATAACCTGGTGCCTACATTGCTAGGGGACATCCTACATTCTTTTCACACTCGCACTATGAGGAAAAAAGGTGTCCTTATGTGTTGTACTCCTCTCTTGGAAAGATGGTTTATTTCTCATCTTCCCCAATTTGTATTGAAGAATGAGCAAGGTTCAAGGTGGTCACAAAGGTTAATGACGCTCAAACATTCACACATCCATTGGTGTTCCCAATCTATAGAGAATGTTACTATTTTCGACCATTTTGGAGAGTTCTATAATGTACCTTTACTTGGCATTAGAGGAGGCATCACCTACAACCCCTGCTTAGCCTTAAGACAGTTTGGTTACGCCCGAAGAGATGGCCCGCATGAGATGCTGATTCAAGGTTTGGTATTTGACTATGAGAACAACGATCAAGGTCTTTGCCAGAGATTTATCCGAGCTTAGAGGATGTTGAACAAGGTAGATAGCAAGACATTGGGGCATAAGAATTCCATCCCTCTTAAGCCTTACCTTAAATGGATACGAACTCGCGCTCAAAATCTTATGATGTCTTATCCCTCCATTCTCCCGGTAATCATTGAGCCTGTCATGGAAGGAGATGTCCCATACATTGTCCTGCATCCTGACATGCCCACCTCTCTTGAAGACTTACAAAGAGATTGGATACAGCTCAAGAGGGAGCGAGATACTTTTGAAGCCCAATTCTATGCTTGCGAGAAGAAGGTTTTGGAACTCACTAAGCAACTTCATGAGGAGCAGACTCTGAATGCCTACATTGCACCAAAGAGGATGCGTACTACCTTTTTATCTTAGAGTTTTTTTGTATTATTTTGCCCAAAGAGGCATTGAAGTACTCAAGCTTTAATTTATTAATATAACGTGTGTTTCCTTTTTGTCTAAAACAAATTTGAATCTTTAAAATCCTTGAAATCATTGCATATGCATTTACCATTCATCATAACATAAGTAGGTTTCTTGCAATAAGTCTCCTCATCTTTCTACTGTTTATTTCAGTAAGATGGGTATCGAGCAAACAGTGAAGGACCTCCAAGCTCAGGATCCACAATTTCAACAGATGTTCTTAACTCTAGCCAAAGGAAAAAAAGAGTTGAAGACCTTGCTGGTTGAAGAGAAGAAAAAGAAGACAAAGAAAATAATCGGAGTTCTAAATATGGGAAGAAGGTTCCAAGGACAAGCAAGAAGGACCTTAGACTTTGCAACGACATCTGGCGAGAAAGACAATCAAGATGGGAAAGTCAAGGAAGCAGTTGTCTAGCCAGATTCAGAAGAGGAAGAGGAAGAAGAAAACTATTCTGAAGAACAATATCCTCCAACTGACGAAAAGTATAAGCATCTAGAAGAACGGTTAAGTGCAATGGAAATCCAAAAAGTGCCTAGATTGGACTTTGAGGAGTTGGGTCTAGTATCCGGGATTGTCATCCCTCCAAAATTTCAAAGCACTGGTGTTCGCCAAATATGATGGAGTTTCATGTCCCAAAATGCATCTTCAGTCCTATGTGAGGAAAATCCAGCCTCATACCACTGACAAGGATTTATGGGTACACTTCTTCCAAAACAGTCTATTTGGAACTCAACTTGATTGGTTTTATCAGTTAGAAAGAGCCAATGTTCATAACTGGGAAGATCTGGCTGCTGCCTTTTACAAACAATACCAATACAAAGTTGATCTTGCGCCCACACGTACTCAACTCCAGAGTATTGCCATGGTTTCAAGTGAGGGCTTTAAGGACTATGCGCAAAAATGGAGGGACTTAGCAGGAAGAGTCCAGCCTCCTCTATCTGAAAGAGAATTGGTAGACATGTTTTTGGGCACCTTGTCTGGTCCCTTCTTTAATCACTTAATTGGGAGTTCATCGACATGTTTTACTGAATTGATATTGACGGAGAAAGGGTTGAAGTCGGGATAAAGAATGGGAAAATTCAAAAGGATGCATCCTCTGCTGTTGTAAGGAAACCATTCATCGGAAAGAAAGAAGTTTTTGATGTATATCCTCGGAGAAATCAAGATAGGGCTGAACATCGTCCAATGGTGGGGGTTGTCATGATCCCTAAACCTACGCCTGCTCAGCAAAGAAGCAACCAGCCAAGAATGGAACAACCAGTCAGATAATTCACCAGAATTAATATGACTCTATCTCAAGTATTACCACATTTGTTAAGATCCAATCTAGTGACTTTGAAAGAAGCTCCCAAGAATCCTAACACAACTTCTCATCACTGTCATCCTAATGCCTGTTGTGCATACCACTCTGAGAGTCCCCGCTATAACACTAACAACTATTGGGATCTGAAGAACAAGGTACAAGACCTCCTTGAAGCCAAAGAGATTGATTTCGATGCACCAGAAAATCCCAATGTCATTACTGCCCCTAAGCCCAAACACGGCCGTGATGTCAACGCTGTCGGGGAAGATATGTTTATTACTCTAGTTGATGAAATTGTGACCCCACTCTCGACTATCAAAGAGAATTTGTTGAATACCGGTGTTTTCCCAGACTGTGATGAAAGCTGTCATTTCTGTTTGTCCTCACCAACCAGATGTCCTTTGTTAAAAGCAAGCGTTCAATTCCTAATAGATAACAAGGAAATTTTGTTCGAAAAGACTTCTATTCCAACTGTTTCTTATAATGATGTTTCCATCGTGACCATTTCCGACAATTCTTCCAGGGTCTCCACCAAAAGACCCGTTAGAATTACATCAGTTCCAAAAGTAGCTCCATTGATAATTACAATGCCTAGACCAATCCCATATTCGTCAGACAAAACCGTACCATGGAATTATGGAGGGGATGTCTACTACCACGGTATCAAGCAAGATTGGCCAGCTGCTGAAGATTCAAGTTCTGAGAAAGTTGACTCCGATGTCAGTAATATCGTAGGGACTAGTAAGATAACCCGCAGTGGAAGGGTTTTCTCTCTAGAAATTGCTCCTCCCAACGCTATTTCTGGACCCGTAATCATTCTTGTTGATGTTGCTCCTCCAAAGGTTATTCGTAGTCCTACAATCATCTCTGCTAATAATCGTACTGACAAAACTGTGACGGTCCCTGTTATCACCCCTACTAACATTCCTGCTGCCGAGTCAACCAAGACTCGAGGTAAAGGTATTCTGGTTGAGCCTGTCCGGACGAAGGCACAATCAGTAGCTATCCATGAGACCTCCCGAAAAGAGATGGAGGAAATTCTAAAGATCATAAAAAGAAGCGACTATAATGTAGTCGAGCAACTGGGGAAAACTCCATCAAAAATTTCCATGCTGGCTTTATTACTATGTTTCGAGGCTCATGCCAAGGCCTTGGTAAAGTTCCTGAAAACTGCATATGTACCCCAAGAAACATCTGCCGATCAGTTCCAAGACTGCGTAGCCATCTTGACTGTAGATAATGGTTTAGGTTTTTCAGATGCTGATTTAACTCCAAGAGGGAGGAAGCATAACGAGGCATTACATGTCTCAGTTGAATGCAGGGGAATGAAGTTGGCTCATGTCTTGGTTGACACTGGTTCGTCTCTGAATGTGTTTCCTAAAAAGGCTCTTGATAGGCTTGACTGCGAAGGATTGACATTGAAACCAAGCAACATAGTAGTGAGGGCCTTTGACGACTCAAAAAGGATGGTGCATGGGGAAGTGGATATCCCCATAAAGGTTGGAACCCAAACATTTGATTCAACTTTTTATGTAATGGATATTCGCCCTTCATACTCCTGCTTATTAGGCCGACCGTGGATTCAAAATGCTGGTGTCGTTACCTCGACGTTGCATCAAATGCTGAAATATCCAATTCAAGGGAAAATCATCACTGTTCATGGAGAAGAGGAGTATATGGCCAGCCATCTAAATTCCTTCAGATATGTGGAACTAGATGGTGAATTTATTGAAACTCCATTCCAGCACTTTAAAGAAGTCCCACAAGATGTGGCAGTAACCAAGTATGTGTCTCAAGTTCCCAAGATTACAAGGCCTCCACTCAAGATGTCGTCCTTAAAGGATTCCAAGGCAGTGATAGAAGAAGGTGTGTGCACTATTTGGGGTCAACTCCAAGATATCCCATACAAATATTACAAATTTGGTCTGGGTTTCACTTCAGGTGCCCAAAAAGTTGTACGTCACGCTTGTGTCGGAGGACCACCCTTGAAGATCAGCTACCACCAAGTCAGCATCGTGGAGGATGATGAAGATAGCTACAACCTGGAGGATTGGATTTTACCGACTGTCAGTGGAGGGCTCAGCAACTGGGAGGCTAGAGATTTCGTCCCAATCACTTTTATCCCACAATAATTTGTCTTTACATTTTGTCGGATCTATAATATTAAGACAATTTAGACTCTTAAAACCTTGTGTCTTACCCGAGGCACAATGGTCCATTTGTAAGGGTTATTATCTCATTTCCATATGACATCAATGAATCATGGACGTTTTTGCATACAAAATTTGTGCTCATTGTTTTTCTTTTTACATTTTCATTTCATTCAAAGATAGTTATACTCTTACACACACTCACACTCACGATGCAGGTATACATCCACTCGGGATCCCATGGGTAACGGTTCTGCTATGGCCTTCTATGATTCTGAAAATCTAATCTATCGAGCCGAAGACAAAGGTGAGGAATATTTTGAAGTCCCAGGGGAACTCGCCAGGTTACTGCAACAAGAAGAGAGGACCATTCAGCCCCACGAGGAACTAGTGGACACAATTAACCTAGGTACCTAAGAAGACAAAAGAGAAGTCAAGGTGGGTGCCAATCTGGAACCCAATGTCAAGGAGCGTCTGATTCAGTTGTTACACGATTATGTTGAAGTCTTTCCCTGGTCGTATGAAGACATGTCGGGACTTGATGCAGATATTGTGGTACATCGTCTACCAACAAAAGAAGATTGTCCACCGGTGAAACAAAAGGTCCGTCGCATGCGACCAGACATGTCGGAGAAGATTAAGGTAGAAGTCAAGAAACAATTCAACATCGAATTCTTGGCCGTCACCTCTTATCCGCAGTGGGTTGCCAATGTCGTTCTCGTGCCCAAAAAAGACGGCAAAGTACGAATGTGCGTGGACTACAGAGATTTGAATAGGGCAATCCCTAAGGATGATTTCCCACTTCCCCACATTGATGTTCTAGTTGACAATAGGGAACAACGCAAAGTGTTTTGCTTCATGGACGGTTTATCAGGCTACAACCAAATCAAAATGGTGCCTGAGGACATGGAGAAAACAACCTTTGTCACAAAGTGTGGCACATTCTGCTACAAGGTTATGTCGCTCGGACTGAAGAATGCTGGGGCAATCTATCAGTGTGCCATGGTATTTCTATTTCACGACATGATACATCATGAAATAGAGGTCTATATGGACGACATGATAGCTAGATCTCAAATAGAAGAAGAGCATCTCGATCATTTACAGAAACTATTTGAGAGGATAAAGAAATACAAGTTAAGGTTGAACCTAAATAAATGCACATTTTGGGTGAGGTTTGGTAAACTCCTAGGCTTTGTTGTCAGCAATAAAGGTATTGAAGTAGATCCCGCCAAGGTGAAAGTGATACAAGAGATGCCTACTCCTCGTACTGAGAAGGAAGTCAGAGGATTCTTGGGACATTTAAACTACATTGCCAGATTCATTTCTCACCTGATAGCTACTTGTGAACCAATCTTCAAATTACTGAAGAAAGATCAAGTAGTCAAATGGAATGATGAGTGCCAAACTGCCTTCAACAAGATCAAAGAGTACCTACAAGAGCCTCTTGTTTTGATGCCACAAGTCGAGGGAAGAACATTGATCATGTATCTAACTATTTTGGAAAACTCAATGGGGTGTGTGCTGGGGAAGCATGATGAGTCTGGACGAAAAGAGCATGCTATTTATTACCTGAGCAAAAAATTTTCCGATTATGAGACAAGATATTCGCTGCTCGAGAAAACTTGTTGTGCTCTGGCACGGGCTGCTCGCCTGCTAAGACAGTATATGCTGACCCATACTACCTTATTGATATCTAAAATGGATCCAATAAAATACATCTTCGAGAAACCTGCCCTCTCTGGGAGAATAGAGAGATGGCAGATGATCCTAACAGAATATGACATACAGTATACTACCCAAAAAGCAATAAAGGGCAGTATATTAGCTGATCACCTTGACCATCAAGTTGTGGATGACTACCAATCCATGAAGTTTGAATTCCCAGATGAAGACATCATGATGGTAAACAACTGTGAAGAATTCAGACCATATGACAGACCTGAACAAGGATCCCGATGGACCCTAGTTTTTGATGGGGCATCCAACGCACTCGGAAATGGTATTGGTGATGTACTCATATCTCCTGAAGGATGTCATACTCCCTTTACGGTAAAACACTGGTTCAATTGTACAAATAACATGGCAGAATACGAAGCGTGCATTTTTGGTCTCAAAGCTGCCATAGACTTGGGGATCAAATCCTTAAATGTATTCGGAGATTCAGCTTTGGTCATCAGCCAGATCAAAGGAGAGTGGGATACCAAACACCCTAACCTTATCCCCTATAAAGAACATGTTTTAACATTTCTCCCACATTTTGAGAGGATTGCCTTCGAGCATTTCCCGCGAGAAGAAAATCAGCTAGCAGACGCACTAGCCACAATGTCATCTATGTTTAAACTTAAATGGGATAGCGGGGCTGCCCAGATCACCATCGAACGAATGGATGAACCAGCTCACTGTCACGAGATTATTACTGAAAAAGTAGTGGACCAGCCTTGGTTTCAAGAAGTCAAGAGATATCTCAAGGCTCAAGAATATCCAGAAGGAGCTTCAGTCAATGATAAGAAGTTCTTAAGGAGATTCTCTGCTAAATTCTTCCTTAGTAATGGCATTCTCTGCAAACGCAACCATGACTCGGTGTTACTTCGTTGTGTAGATAAGGTTGAAGCTGAAAAGATCATGGTCGATCTACATGAGGGCACTGTTGGCACCCATTCCAGTGGGCATACGATAGCAAAGAAAATCCTACGGGAAGGCATTTACTGGTCTACCATGGAAGCAGATTGCTATCAACACTCTCGAACCTGCCACATGTGTCAGATTTATGCTGACAAGGTGCACGTACCTCCAGTTCCCCTGAATGTCTTAACGGCTCCTTGGCCCTTTGCTATGTGGGGCATCGATATGATTGGGGAAATTAAGGTAACAGCCTCTAATGGACACCGCTTCATCTTAGTGGCCATTGACTATTTTACAAAGTAGGTTGAGGCAACCTCCTTCGCTTCCGTCTCCAAGAATGTTGTCGCCCGGTTCATCAAGCAGAATCTCATCTATCGTTATGGTATCCCGGAGAGGATCATTACAGATAATGGTGTGAATCTAAACAATACTATAAGCATCACCCTGTGCGAGTAATTCAAGATCCAGCATCACAATTCTTCCCCTTATTGGCCGAAGATGAATGGTGTTGTCGAAGCCGCAAATAAGAACATCAAAAAAATCATACAGAAAATGACAGTCACATACAAAGACTGGCATGAGATGCTACTATTTGCTCTCCACGGATATTGTACCACATCATGCACATCAACCAGGGAAACACCCTACTCTCTGGTATACGACATGGAGGTTGTCTTACCTATTGAGGTCCAGATCCCCTCTCTGAGAATTATGAAGGATGCAGGGCTGAATGAAGAAGATTGGATCCAGACTCAACTTGATCAACTGAACTTGATTGATGAGAAAAGGCTTACAGCTGTCTGTCATGGTCAAATGTATCAAAAACGGATGATCAAGGCTTTCAACAAAAAGGTCAGACGCCAAGTATATCAAGTCGGGGATTTGGTGATCAAATGTATCATACTTCCGCAAGTTGATCCTAGGGGCAAATAGACTCCAACATATGAAGGACCATTTGTAATCAAAAGCATATTCTCTAGTGGAGCAATGATCTTGACCACCATGGATGGCAACGACCTTTCGCACCATGCAAACGCAGATATAGTCAAAAGATACTACACATAAGAGACCTGCTAGGTTGACACACCTAGGCAAAACAAGGGCATCCCGGAGAACCAAAGAGGTTCGGGTAAAAATTAGGGATAAAACAAAGAAATCTGTACACCCGGCAGGTTGAAAACCCAAAAGGGCGGCTTGGGCAAAAAAGGTATCCCGGTGGACTGAAAACCAGAAAGGGCGGTCCAGGAAAAAGTTAGGGAATTAAAGCGTATGACTATGTCTTGTTGGATCACTTTACAGACAACCTGACAAACTCAGAGTTTCTGATCAATCCAATCAGCTTCGGACAAGGCAACAAACAGACAAGATGCTCAGAGACACGAAGGCTATAGCAGAATGAGAACCCCGTGGGATTATTGCACATAACTATCTTTTCTTTGTATCAAAATTTTCATTTTTTATGACGACATTCTCTTACTAGAATGTTTGCCTCATTGTACAAAAATACTTACTCAAAGTCAATACAAAGATATCCCTTTGAAAGTGCAAAACTACCTGTTTTCTTTACTCTTGTGTTTTGTTTACAAAAATGTCCAATGATTTATTTTTGAACATATGCATTTGAACATAATTATTGTTTACAAATAAAAAAAATGGAAAGACAATCACTAATGGATTTAAGAGATAGGGAAATCTCTCTAAGTTATTTCCATGAAATCCCCCGCAGTGTGCAGTTTAATCTCCAGCAGAATAGAGCTTCCAGTTATCAATCCCCAGTAGAAGTCATCCAATTTCTCAGGATTCTCCAACAGGATTTCACAAGCAACACACAGTGTTTCCCTTACAACAAAGTTTATTTCTCTAAGAGGAAAGTCATCAACACCTCAACATGGAGACTTACACTTCATATCCTTAGTAGTAGTCAGGGATTTAATTTTCCCTAATCCAATCGTAGTGCAGCAGATTAGGTCACATACGCATACATCACATCCATATATCCTAAACATTGATAACACGAATACATTACACTATGCATTTCATATAACATGACATTGCATATTAACTAACATTTTACCCTTTTTCAGGATAAGGTTAATTAACAGCTACCATTAACAATGTTCAGAGGTTTCTCAGATACAGTTCAGATACGCTCCAGACACGGATGCCATTCTGATTCTCATTCAGAATCTCTTTCAGATACAGTTCAGATACGCTCTAGACATGGACGCCATTTTGACACTCATTCAACTCTCAGATACAGTTCAGATACGCTCCAGACACGGATGCCATCCTGATACTCATTCAGACTCAACTTTTGATACAGTTCAGATACGCTCCAAACACGGATGCCATTATGATACTCATTCAGACTCAACTTTTAGATACCGTTCAGATACGCTCCAGGCACAAATTCCATTCTGATACTCATTCAGATTCAACTCTCAGATATAGTTTAGTAACGCTCCAGACGCAGACGCCATTCTGATACTCATTCAGTTTTAGCCTACAGATACGGTTCAACAATCATTTCTGGATGGCATCTACATGCCCGTCTCCAACAAATTTCTATCATCTCTCCAAATGGCATCTTTAAGCTCATTCTACATACCATCAACCTTTACATCACCAAGTGCAAATTTCTGGGCACTCTAGTGTCCAATCATATTCCACCTTCGAATCACGAATTGAAAAACTAGCCAATCTAACTCTCCAGGCATATGAAGATTGAACAGGGGCAGCTGTTGTACCCCAAAATTTTCCCTTTCACTTATCAATAATTTTTCTCACAAGATCTCCATGGGCTCAAGACTGCACTAGGGTTGATCAACTCACGACACCTCCTTAAGCACTGATGACCAAAATTAGGGTTTGAGATTGAACAAGGATTTTTGAACTTCCAATACCACATATGACTTTCATGGATCATTATGGATCCTCAAGATCACTCATATCAAGTTTCAAACTTTGGATCACACTTTTGCTCAGTCAATTGAGCAGTTGACCTAAAAATCAGTTGTATTGGGTAAAAAGTCAACCATGGCCAATTTACAGTCAAACTTCATAATTTTTTATCCACATCAATATTTTAGACTCATATGTATCATTTGATCAAGTTTGGACCATAATTCCTCAAGAAATTTGATCAAATCATCAAAAGGGCAAAATGGTCAAAATTAGGGCTTTGATTGAGAAAAGGCCATTTCTGATTTTTGACCTAGCAAATGATCAATTGGTTTAAGGCATCATCTCAAGATTCCAATTGCATCATTTTTACCTAATGACATGGCTCAAAACATTGCAAGTCCAATGGATTGACAGATGAATTTTTTAGTCAACTGATCAAAAGTCAATTGTATACTGAAAAGTCAAACTTTGACTTTTTGGTCAAATTCAAATGACAAAGATCAAAATTCATCAAAGCATGTCAAAATATGAAACTTATTCATCAAGAAACCAAAAATTCAAGATTTCATTTTGAAAAGTTAAAATTTCTAAACTTAGAAATTTTTCTAAGTGTTGGAAATTTCTTTTTTTTTTCATAACTTTAAGACAACTTTTCACCATGATGCAAATTGATTCAAGAGAAACTTCCAACATAAAAGTTGTAGATCTCCATGAAATATACAACTTTTCTCCACACAACTTCTTCCAAAAGTGCTTGGATCTCAAGTTATAATTTAAGAACATGTGGTCATGAAACAAAACACTTAGTGAAATTTTGCCCTAATTTGGTCATGATTTTGACCCAACTTCATGGCACTTTTTCATATAGTTCCAAGGGTAATATTCAAAAGCAATTCAAATATGGGTTGTATAGAACATTGCAAGATTTCCAAAATGTCCAAGAACTCCTTGAGATCATTTTTGAGTAGGGAGAATCGAAGAGATGAAGTTAGGGTTTTATCACTTGAATTACAAGTCATTTTGTGATAAACCAAATTCAAAATTCAAACTATGTTGCATAAACTCTACTTTTCAGGCCTCAAACTTGTTAGGCACTCCATAATTAATGGCATGCGCAGCTGTTAGAAGTCTCATTTCAAGCATTCAATACATGGACACGCTTTATATCCATTTTTGGAAGAAAGTGTACATTGCCATTTTGATAAAGTTTTTTGCACAAAACTTGTTCTTGAGCCTTGCAGTTGTTCTCTTCTGATCATACCAGTCCTATAACTCATGAGAAATTGTTTAGACAGTTACAATCACCCACCCTTGCTTGTACTATACATTGAAACTTGGTTTCCCTCTTTTCTTCAAAATCAAGTAACCTAGCCAAAATCTTGTAACTTGTACTTCAAACTTGCCAATTCACTCCAATCATTTTGCTTATAGATACACAAACTATTTGCATCAAAGACACGAATGTTGAAGCCATGAAAACATTTATAACTCAGAATCACATCTCATACCTCCATTTTCACATAAACTAACCAAAAACTTGAAATTCACAACTCCCTCGTGCGTTTTCAAGCCTCTTTGTTCCTAAAGCTTCTAAACATCATTTAGAACTGATCCCACACCCTGTTACAGAACTGTAACACCAGTAACACCATCCTCCATTTTCAAAAACAAAGCTTTGCACTTGGACTTCTCCAGAACTCCCCAGCCACTTCCAGCTCGAGCTAAGCATCCCATTAGCTTCATGGGAACTTGAGGAAGCTAACCCAACTATTAGAACTCCTTGAAAGCTGCTCAAACTTCAAACCCGATACCCTCTTGCAAGGTAAGTTTTCTAACTTTAGAAACTTTCATACAGGCATCATCAATGATTTATTTGTGAATGAAACATGTATATATCATTTCCCTAAAGCTAACCATGTTCATAGTTTCCATTAATTTTGCTTGAGCTTAGAGAATTTTAAGTTTGAAATTTCTGAGATTTTTAGGGTTTAGATTAGGGCCAATGAAATTCATGCTTATCTTTGATCTATAGTTTTAATGCTTTACATTTCTGAAACCGTGAGGAAATTTGCTACAAGTTTCATGTTTACAGTTTTCATTTTTGTTGAGATTTGAACAGGTTACAGTTGGTCTGGCTGGAGGTTGAAGATGAAGTAGAAATCTGGGTGCATTTTGTATCATATATTTATTGTTTTGCTTATGTTAATTGATGTATAGCCACCCCAGTGGTAGAAGCGTGCGCCTGTAACCTTTGGGACCTGAGTTCGAGCCCTAATGGTACCCTTTTGATTTTTTTTCATATTTTTGCATTTTCTGATTTCTTTTTTTGCAGGCGCTGGGCCTCCTTGGGCCTTGATTGTTTTTGTTTTTGCTGGCTAACCCCCTGTTTCATTTACACACCCCTGACCCAATTTTATTTTATTTTCTTATTTTCTTTTTATTTGTTTTCTTAATTAATTTTCTAATACTAAAAAAATCATTAAAATAAAAAAATAGTAGATTTATATTTTAACTTAGTTTATTTATTTTTTCTCACGAAAAATATTTTATTTAACCACACTTTATTTATTTTACTAATTATTCTTGTAAATTTAATTAAAACTAGGATATTATTTATTTTCTTTTACACCAATTAAAATATATTAATTTAATATAAAAAAGGTCAAAAATAATTTATAATACTATAAATTATTTTCAAGACAAAAATACAAAAATATTTTTCTTAAACTTAATTTCATTTTAATCAATTAATAGACTTAGGGTTTTATTTAAAATCTTTTCTTATTAAGTTAGGTTTACTTTTATTATTTTAATTAATTATTTTCTTTTAATTAATTAGGTTAAAACAAATTCACTTTTCCTAAAAAATTCAAACAAAAATATCCATTTTCTTTATATTTGCATTCTTGCATATTTATTCACTTTTGTACATTATTTCCATTTAATTTCTTGTAAAAATTCAATTTGGTTGTAATAGATTAATTAGGTTTATATTCTTGAAATCCCCATTTACAATATGTACACCCCCTCCCACAAATATTGTAATAGCGTAGTAACTTTAAATTCCGCAATGTATCGCTTTATATACAAATGCTAGTAATTAGGGTTTGTATGGAAAGACTAAAACCAATGCTTAGAAAACCCTAATTCAAGACAAAATCAAGCATGAAAACAATACACTTGCACACAAACACCCCTAGGGTAATTCCACTTGGTTGCCTTTAAAAAATGGCCATATTACGCATGTAAGGTATCTTAGCAAAAACAAGCAAATACAAGATCATAGTCCCTCGATGACGCTATCTAAGTTGCCTTTCAAATGATATTAGTTCCTAAAAAGAATTCTAAGATACCTTGCAACTATTCTAATCATGGTTATACGATGACCCACGCCCGTCTCGTTTACATCCAAAGATAGGGCTAGTTAACAAATCAATGGTAAGATAACAATGTCAAAGGGAAAGAAAATGAACAAGAAAGACTTTTGAGTAGGTAGAATGCTCCTAATTACTTGCTCCATTTCAAAACAAACATCCTTGCTATTTTCAAAACAAACACCCACACTTTCAAAACATCTTACAAACTTGAAAACATTTTCAAAAGATCAAACACTTTGTATACATTCTTACGAATGAGAATCATTACAAAGTTTGCCTAAACAATGACCTCTTTACAAAATACTTTCAAAAACCACACAAAGCACAATTTCAAACAAAAGCAAGTGATCTAGCAAGTAGATAAGAACCCATGGAAAACCATGGATGAAAAGGGTGCTAATATCTTCCATTTTCATAATCTACCCCCAAACTCAAGAAATAAGCTTAAAGGTCTTTCCTGTGATTGTTCACCTTTCCTTTTGGATAAAAGAAAAGTCGGTGGCGACTCTTGCTAACCACAACATTTGAGATCAACCGTAAAACATTCAAGTCAGTTCTCCCATCGAACCGAAATTGGCATGTGGGGTTAGAAGTGAAATGTTGTTTTGTTCATGGTTGGATTATATATGTTGTTTTATGACGAAAATTGATGAACTATAGATGAATAATGATGTCCCGATGTTGTTTAATTGAGGTAGACTTATAGGATAATTATAAGTGATGATTATCTATGATTAGAGTATGTTTTAGGGCTTAAGGTATGGAACCCGTAGTGAAAGCGCATAAAAAATCACAGAAAATACCCTTAGCAGAGCAGTATGTGTCGACCCCAAATGTTATGGGTCGATACAAGAATGCTGTTAGACTCAGTATGAGTTGACACGAAGGAGTCATGTGTCGATACATGAGGGCTTTCAGACTCAGGAAGAGTCGATACATTGGAGAATGTATCGATACATGCAGAGTTGCAGACTCAGGATGAGTCGATACAAGAGATGATGCGTCGACTCATGTCGCGAGTTCAGTTCAGTACGCGTCGATCCAAGGAGTTATGGGTCGATCCATGTTGTCTGGTTTTGGCAGAATCAGTTTGAAGATGTTGTAACTTGAATCTTCGGACTCCACTTGAGGTGTCGTTTGAAGCGTTGAATAGCTAACGCGATGAGCTTTATTCTTAAGGACTAAAACGAAGAATAGGGAGGATAATCCTAGTATCCAAATTAGGATTAAAGTTAGTTCCCGCGGTAATCGCTATGTTGGTTTTTGTGAAGAAGGATGAAGATGAGACGTTTATAGATTATTGTCTGGTTTGTAACAGTAGGATTAATGATGATAATGATGTAATATTACAGAATAGTAGTATGTAGAGGTTTGGTGATTTAGAAGTAAGCCTTAGTTGATTAACTGATTATAGGAAATATCTTGTATAGGCCTATGGCCAACCTTGCGAAATTGATGAGTTACTGTCGTATTACTGTACGACCGAGTTGTTGATGAGATGATGTTAATGAGAGTTTTTTTGATGAGTTATGATGTATAAATGATGTTTGATGATTTATGATGATAAATGATGTCGACAATTGACGTTGATGAAGAGATGTTGAGATGCTCTTAAGATGTAGGCCTTTGGCCAACGATGGTGTTGTATTGAAATGTTGTCGATTGTGGTGTTGTCATTAAATTCATGATTGTGTCGCATACATTGCATTTTGAGATGGAGCTTATGCTCGTTGAGATGGCTTGTATTGCCGAATATTGAGATGAAGGCTTATGCCTTGTTGATGCCTCTATTTATTGGCAAATTTTTGAGATGGGAGTTCTGCTCCAATGGTACCACATGAATTTGCGTAGTATTGAGTCTCATTATATGATTGCATAAAGAAGTTGTGTATTAATGTTGTGAATGTGCATTATTGTTGCGATCATTGTTGATTATGAGATGAGAAGTGGTGATGTTATGTGATCTAATTTAATATATTAATTATCATACGCTTTATTATATTGTTAGATATCTCACCCTTCTATTTGAATGTTTCCCTTATGTTGGTAACATGCAGGTAATCGAGAGTGAAGGTTGTATACCTTCAATAGTTCGAGTCGGTGTCATTACTCTGATATGTAACACTCGGGGGGATGAACGCTTGTTGCTTTTGATTGTTGATTATTTCAGCTGTTGGACTTTAAGTTGATTATTATTAAAATGTTGTTGTTTTGAAGTTGTTGTAACGATGATAAAGATGTTATTAAGAGTTCTGCTGCGTAGATGTTAAATTATTTAATTATTTAATTATAGTATTTAGGCTGATGGTTCATCCGAAGTTTTAAAGTGTTATGTATCCATGCTGAATGCAATGACTTTTTAATGATGAATTTGTGGCATCCTGATTCATTTATATGAATGATTTTATAACTCTGATTTATTTATATAATTTCTGGGTAGAATTGGGGTGTTACAGTTACCACTATTTTCTGCACAATCTTCTTGATATTTTTGTTGGTCGCTTTAACTACGCCATTCATTTTTTATCTATATGTAGAAGAATTGTGATGCTTGATCTTAAACTGAGTGCAAAGCTCAGTAATCATAGCATTTTTAAGGTTAGTCCCATTGTCGGTGATAATCCTTTCGGGGATACCATAGCGGCAGATGAGGTTGTGTCTGATGAATCTGACTACCACATTCTTGGTGACTGAGGAAAAAGAGGCAGCTTCGACCCACTTGGTGAAATAATCAATAGCGACTCAAATGAAACGATGTCCATTGAAATTGGTTGGCTTGATCTCTCCAATCATATCAATGCCCCACATTGCAAATGGTCACGGGGCTGTTATGACATTAAGAGGAATATGAGGAACATGGATCTTGTCAGCATAGATTTGACATTTGTGACAAGTCCTCGAGTGTTGATGGTAATCAGTCTCCATCGTTGACCAATAGTAGCCAGCTCTTAAGATTTTCTTAGTCATCGTATGTCCACTGGAGTGAGTACCAAAGAGACCATCGTGCGTGTCTTCCTTGATTTCCTCTGCCTCCTTCTTCTCCACACTTCGGAGTAGAGCGGAGTCATGGTTGCACTTGTACAATATTCCGTTGCATAGGAAGAATTTGGCTGCAAATCTTCGTAAGAATTTTCCGTCATTGATGGATGCTCCCTCTGGATACTCTTGTGCTTCAAGAATTTTCATCGAACCTTTCAATTGTAACCGTAGGGGCTTCGTTGTCCCATCTTACCTTGAACATTAAAGACATGGTTACCAAAGCGTCAGCCAGCTGATTTTCTTCCCTAGGGAAGTGCTCGAAAGTGATCTCTTCTAAGTAAGGAATTAGGGATAGAACAAGTTCCTTGTAAGTGATAAGATTAGGGTGTTTTGTGTCCCAATCTCCTTTCACTTGGCTGATCACTAGAGAGGAATCCCCAAACAAACTCAAATGCTTGATCCTCAAGTCAATGGAAGCTTTCAGGCCCAAGATGCACACTTCATACTCGGCCATATTGTTCGTGAAATCGAAGCATAGTCTGGCAGTGAATGGAGTGTGGCAACCTTCAGGAGAGATGATCACAACACCAATTCTGTTACCTAAGGCGTTGGAAGCCCCATCGAAGACCATAGTCCATCGGGATCCTTGTTCAGGTCCGTCATGCGGTCCAAGTTCCGTGAAATCGGTTACCAGCATGATATTCTCATCAGGGAAGTCGAAGTTCATTGACTAATAATCATCCACAGCTTGATGGGCCAAGTGACCTTCTAGTATGATTACTTTGATGGCCTTTTGTGTAGTGTATTAAATGTCGTACTCAGTCAAGATTATTTGCCATCTGGCTATCCTTCCGGAAAGGGAAGGTTTCTCGAAAATGTACTTGATTGGGTCCATTTTAGAAATCAACAAAGTGGTATGAGTCAACATATAATGTCTTAGCCGGCGAGCAGCCCATGCCAGAGAGCAGCAAGTTTTCTCGAGCAGTGAATATCTGGTTTCACAGTCGGTAAACTTTTTGCTCAGGTAATAAATAGCACGCTCTTTTCGGCCAGACTCGTCATGTTGGCCCAAAACACACCCCATAGAGTTCTCTAGTACTGTCAAGTACATGATCAAAGGTCTTCCTTCAACTGGAGGCATGAGAATAGGAGGTTCTTGTAGGTATTCTTTGATTTTGTTAAAAGCATCTTAGAATTCATCGTTCTATCTGACTACCTGATCTTTCTTCAAGAGTTTGAAGATTGGCTCACAAGTAGCAGTCAAGTGTGATTTGAAACGGGCAATGTGATTGAGACGACCCAAGAATCCTCTGACTTCTTTTTCAGAATGAGGGACTGTCATTTCTTGGCTTGCCTTTGACTTGGCAAGATCAACTTCAATGCCTTTATTGCTGATAACAAAACCTTGAAGCTTTCCAGATCATACTCCAAACGTGCACTTGTTAGGGTTTAACCTCAACTTGTACTTTTTCAGCCTTTCGAATAGTTTGTACAGGTGATAGAGATGTTCTTCTTCAGTTTCTGATATGGCAATCATATCGTCCACATATACCTCTATTTCATGATGTATCATGTCATGAAACAAAGCTACCATAGCCCTTTGATATGTTGCCCCTGCATTCTTCAATCTGAACGGCATGACCTTGTAATAAAAGGTGCCCCATTGGGTAACGAAAGTAGTCTTCTCCATATCTTTGGGAGCCATCCTTATTTGATTATAGCATGAGAAACTGTCCATAAAAGAAAAGACTTTATGCTGAGTAGTATTATCGACCAAGACATCAATGTGTTGTAGATGGAAGTCGTCCTTGGGACTTGCCCTATTCAGATCCCTATAGTCTATGCACATCCGAACCTTTCTGTCTTTCTTCGGCACTGGAACCACATTAGAAACCCATTGGGGATAGGATGTCACAGCTAGGAACCCTGCATCAAACTGTTTCATTACTTCAGCTTTGATCTTCTCAGACATATCAAGCCTCATGCGACGAACCTTTTGTTTGACATGAGGGCAGTCTTCTTTTGTCGAAAGACGATGAACTACTATGTCGGTATCCAACCCAAGCATATCTTCATAAGACCAAGAAAATACTTCCACATAATCATGCAACATCTGAACCAACCTTCTCTTGACACTACTTTCCAGATTAGGGCCGATCTTGATTTCTTTCTTATCTGCCTTAGTACCCAGATTGATGACTTCAATTGACTCTTCGTGTGGTTGAATAGCTTTTTCCTCTTATGAAAGAAGTCTGGCTAGTTATCCCGGTATTTCACAATCTTCCTTTCCCTTGTCTTCGGCTTGGTTGATTGGACATTTGAAGTCGTAGCGGCAATAGTAGAGTCATTGGCAATAGGATCCAGAGTGGATGAGGACCTGCAAGAAAGTGTGTGTGTGCGTGTGCGTGTAAGATACATGGCTATTTTTTGAAGATGTATTTGAAAGAAAGGAAAGACAATGAACACAAATATTTGAATGCAAAAGATTCCAATGTATGGAATGATCATATGATTAGATGAACATAAATAAAACCCTTGACAAATAGACCAAAGTGCCCCGGGCCAGGCACATGGCTTAAAAGTCATTGTTTGAATATTACAGACAACATGTTCTTGAATTGAAAGAAAGACAATAACAAGTAGATTACTCCTCAATGAAGGAGATGGGCACGAAGTCCTTTGCATGCCAATTCTTCAGCTCTGTTGTAGTTGGATAAACCCAATCTTTGAATGCAGCTTCTTCATCAGAATCACCCACGGCGTTGACTTCATGACTTCCAATGCGGAGAGGTGGCTTTCCAGCATGAGCATGTCTCACTTCCTTCTGAGCTTTGACAGTGAAGCCCAAACCAAACTTGTCTACTTTAAATGGGATATCAAGGAGTTACCCCCAAGTATCATAGTTTCCTTCTTCAATTTCCGCACGGGCATCTTTGACCGAAACCATCTTCAGTACGACTTTAACAGCTTTAGACTCATCAGATGAACATTTAGTAACAGCAATCATTGGTGCCATAACCTCAAAGGCTTGACACGTGGTTTCAATGAATTCTCCATCCATCTCTACGTATTTGAACGAGTTAAGGTGACTTACCATAAACTCTTCTTCTCCACAGACGGTGACTATTCTCCCCTTGACTGGATATTTGAGTTTCTGATGGAGAGTTGAAGTTACTGCCCCAGCTTTATGGATCAATGGGCGACCAAACAGACAAGAATAGGCAGGACGAATATCCATAATATAGAAGGTGGAGTTGAATATTTGGGATCCCACTTTGATTAGAAGATCTACTTCCCCATGAACAGTCCTCTTTGATCCGTCAAATGCCCTTACAATGATGTCGATTGGCTTCAAGACTAAACCACACAGTCTAGACGGTCTAACGCCCCCTTGGGTAATACATTAAAAGAAGAACAAGTGTCGACTAGAACTTGCGCTAAGGTAGTCCCTTTGCACTCAACAGAAACATGTAAAGCTTTATTGTGATTCTTCCCGAGCAGTGTTAGGTCAGCATCTGAAAATCCCAAGCCATTATCAGTTGTCAAGCTAGCCACACAATTCTCAAATTGGTCCGTTGTTGTCTCATGGGGGACATGAGCCTTTTTTAGGAATTTTATTAATGTCTGAGTATGGGCATCAGAACAAAGCAACAATGACAACATTGAAATCTTAGAAGGGGTTTGCCCCAACTGTTCCACAATCTTAAAGTCACTTCTTTTTATTATCTTCAAGATCTCTTCCATCTCGTGAGCGAAGGATTCTCCATCAGCAACATCCTTAGAGGGTAATTCAATCACATCAGGCTCAACAACCTTCTCCTTCCCCCTTGTATCGGTACTTGGCTTGGAAGCAGTAATACAGATGGGTGTCCTTGTAACAACTGGTGGTGAGATATTGGGTGAAAATATTCTCCCAGTTCTAGTTACTTTGCTTGAGCCAGCTATGTTACCAACATTATCATATTTTTCTTCTTCGATCCAGGCGTCTTGTTTAATCCCATGATATAACACCTCAGCACCATAATTCCATGGCATCGCCTTGTTTGAAGAGTAGGAAATTGTTCTGGGATTGGTAATTATTATGGGAGCAATAGTGGGTTTATTTTAAATCCTAATAGGACCTTTGGAGGTGATCCTAAGAGGCTTGTTTGAGATGGTAATAATGGAGAGGTCTTAACATTTGTCAATCAAACTTTTGGCAAGTGGGGATTTCTCAAATAGAATTTCGTGGCTATCCATCAGCCGTTGAATGCCTTTCTTCATCCCTTCACATCCATTGAGTTGTTGGGTACAACACGCACGGTCTTTTACATAGCCAGGGAAGATCCCAGCTTTCAACAGATTGTTTTTGATGATATTCAGCGGAGTAGTCAATTCTTCAACAGAGGCAACAAAAATTGTATCTTCAACAGCATTAACACTCTTTTCATGCTTCGGCATTAGAGCGGTGATTACATTCGGAGTTGGAGGAGGATCAAACTCAATAGTCTTGTTGACAATCAAATCCTGGATTTTGTTCTTCAAGGCCCAGCACTGGTCAGTCTTGTGCCCGGGGCTGCTCGAGTGGTAAGCACACTTAGCGTTTGGATTATACTTCGTTGATGAGGTATCAGGGTTGGCGGGAGGATCATGCAATGTCACTAAATTAGCCTTGATCATGTGTTGTAAGTCTTGAGACAGTGACATGCCTAACCTCATAAATTGTCTTCTTGAAGTTTTAACACATTGATGATTTGTAGATGGTCTTGGAGTAGGAGTTTGATTGGAGATTCAGACGGCATTTACAGACGGATGATCATTCTTCTTGGTACGGGCCCTTGCCCGGTACACAGCATTGACTTCCTTTTTTGCAGCAAAAGGTTTCTTGATAGGATTGGAAGTGGAGGTAGACGCCACATAGATCTTCCCACTTTTTATGCCACTTTCAACTCTTTCACCAGTTAAGATTAATTCAGTGAAACCAGAAGAAGAGCAGCCAACCAACAGAAAGGCCCATATAAGGTGCCCATGAACATGTCGATGTGCTCTCTATCAGTCAAGGGTGGTTGAACCCTACTGGCAAGGTCTCTTCACTTTTGCGCATATTCCTTAAATCCTTCATTCTTTCCAATGGTCATATCTTGTAATTCAACCCTCGTTGGGGCGAAGTCTGCGTTGTACTGATACTGATGGTATAATGCGGTAGCTAAATCCTCCCAAGTATTGATACGAGATCCATCCAACTGATAAAACCATTCAAGTTGCGTTCCAGCCAAGCTCTCTTGGAAAAAGTGAACCCAAAGCTTCTTATCGACAGTGTGCGGCTGTATCTTGCGCACATAAGATTTCAAATGGAGTTTTGGAAAAGAAACTCCATCGTACTTTGCAAAGACTGGTATTTTGAATTTGTGGGGGATGACTACCCTAGAGATCAAACCCAAATCATCAAAATCTAAATCGGGGACGACCTGGATTTCAACAGCTTTCAATTTATCTTCTAAATGCTTATATTTGATATCATCGGGTGGATACTGCTCGTCCAAATAATCATCGTCAAATACTTGATCATTGACACAGTCAGCCTCAGTATTCTTGACCTCACCAATCTGGTTCTCGTCCTCTTCAGATGAGTCTCCTCCTACTGGGATTTGACGGACTGTCTCCTTGAACCTTCTACCCATGTTGAGTAGAGCTTTCTTCTTGGGCTTCTTTTTAATGGCCAGTGTTGTACCCTAAAATTTTCCCTCTCATTTTTCTCAAAACATACTCCTAGAGATCATCAATTTGCTTAAGGTTGCCCAAGAGTTGACCAGACAAACTCTCTCTTAAGGCAGTGTGTCTCAAATTAGGGTTTTCATTTTCATCAAGATAGGTGAACTCCAAAGACCTCATATGCTCTCCATGGTTCTAATATGTTCTCAAGACCCTCCATGTCGAATTTCAAGCACTGCACAAGAAGTTTGCTCAGTCAACTGCCCATATGCTTGAGAATCGACTGTATTAGGTCAAAAGTCAATTGTGGCCCACATACAGTCAAACTTCAATATTTTTGGTCAACATCAACATTTTTAAGTTATATCCATCATTTGATCAAGGGTTGATCATGATTCTTCAAGGAATGCTCTAAATTCATCAAAACCCAAAAGTTGCTAAATTAGGGTTTCTTAGGAAAAGTCAACCAAACTTTGACCAAGCATAACTTCCACATACTTTATCAGAAATTTTCAATCCAAGGCTCATTTTGAAGAGGATGAAATTACCTACAACTCATCTTCATCCCAAAAGTTCATAATATGCACTCATAAAAAGATATGAATTTCTACATTATAGGTCCTTTTGAAAAGTCAACAAAAAACACCTTTTGGGTCAAAGCTTCTTACATGAACATGGAAGACACAATTGAAATGAGACCAAAATGGTTGATTAGGGGACATCCTAAGATTTCTAAAAAGTCCAAGAACACCTCTCTAGGTTTAAAATTGGAGGAGATATGCCTTGTCAAAGTTGACCTTTCTTGCAAAATTTCCAAAAGTCAAATATGCTCAAAAGTGCATTTTTTACCAAATGGGCTTAGCATTTCATGATTGCACCTCACTTGTAGCATGGTCCACGACCCAAATTTCACTCACATGTTATTTGCTTCATTATTTATTTTATTTTGTATTTTTTTTTCTAAAAATTGAATAAAATCAAATAATTGGTAAACAATATATAAGATATGTTTTGATATGATTTTTGGATAGGATCTCAATCAAATTATGCTGAGATATCAAGACCAAATCGAATCAAGGATGATTGGTACAAAAATGGGATAATTTGGCTCAATTTAGAAAGTTTGCATATGGTTAAAGAACCAAATCAAATCTTCTCAAAACTTCAAGATTCAATCTGTTTTGCAACCCTAATTCACTCAAGGGTATATAATGAACAAGAACAAAGCATAAAAGAAAGGTTGGAAGTCGTGAATGAGCAAGAACAAACTCAAAAATCTTGACAAAAAGTGTGAATCGGTTTCAGTCATAGAGGCCATCTCAAGCCATCCTAGCATTTCCAATCGATTGTTGGACGTCTCAGGAAGCTATCCCAGTCATTTGCAAGATTTGAAACACCAAGAAACACGCGCTATAACTCACCCGCTTTGCCCTGCTTTTCCAAATTGGTTTACTATGATTTACGCATCATGAACATGTTTTAATGGCATATATGTGTTTGTTATCATGTTTGCAACGTATTGGTTATGTTTGATTGATGTTTTAGCGCATATACTGACAATTGCCATGGCTAGGGTTTGAAGTCACATTTTGGGGGTTCTTGATACAAGAAAAATTAGGCCACGAATAAGGTACCATGATGCTCGTGAGACCAAGACGAGTTGATTGGTATAGTCACAACTAATTTATCATGCATGTGCTAGATTTTCGAGTTTTACAGGTTTGTAGCTACAAACTTTTGTCTGTAGGTAAAGGTGCAATGGTCTAAGGCGACGGAGGAGGAAGAAGATGGTGGCGTGGAAACCATCTATTTGTCCGTTTAAATCTCGCGCATTTCCTGATCCAATTATCTTGTTTTGTTATATTATATTTTGTTTTCATTCTATGCACAACAAAGCAGATTGGCCCGGTGGTAAGAGCGCTTGGTGGGAAGTATGAGGACCTGGGTTCGATCCCAGGTCCAGGCAATTTTGGCTATTTTTCTAACGTTCCAACGCAGGATTCAGTGTGCCTCATACCTAGTTATCAACCTTGCAGCCTCTAGATTTGGCCATTAGATCTAGCCTCAAGGGAGATCCAACACTCACATAGGAGCAGCGCATGGTAGACCTTCAGGAGATGACCTCAGAGGATCAGGCGCTAGTATACTGGGCTATCAACTTTGGGCCCAGCAATTTCAATAGTGCACCCCCCAGATTTGCTACTCAACACAGGCCCATTTTCTTTTCTTTATTTATTTCCTTTATTTAATTATTTTGTTTAATTGTTTTTCCACAAACATTAATTACCTTTTTTATTAATCATAAAATCAATAAATCACAAAACACCAAAAAAGCATTTTTTTAATAAAATATTTATTTTAATTCAATTAGAAATATAGGTTAATTTAATTTCTTTTTTTCATAATTAAAATCAATTAGAAATTAGGGTTTTAATTAATGTGCAATTAAATTCTTTTCTCAAATAAAAATGTACAGAAATATTTTTCTCTCAATTAGGGTTTTAGGTTTTTTTAAGCGCCCTCGCATTTAATTCACCGCGCGTTAAATTAATTCTTTTCATATTTTTGTAACTGCCAATGGTTTGTAATAGTTAAACTAGGGTTTTCATTTATCGCTTTGTCCCCGATTTTGGTTATGTAATTAATCCTTATCCCCGAAGCCTTGTAATAGCTAGGTTTATTTTCTCGCACTTTTAATTTCCATAATCTTTGACTGTTAGATGCATGGTTAATAGGATTGTATGGAATGATGTTTGAAAATTAAAACGGTAGCTAAATTAATGTGCAAAGACTAATTAACTGAAAAAATCACATGCACATATTTCACTCCTAGGGTTTGCCTCACTTCGGTTGCCTTCGGTAAAATAGTCATTTAAGCATAGGAGATTTTAGTGGTTGCCCTCCTGTCTAAAAGATCAAATGTCCCATTCTAATGTTGCCTCAGAAATGTTGCCTCAGAAGGATCTTAAGACTCTAGGGTTACTACTAAGGTTTCCTACCCATTTCTCTGGTGACTGTACTTGTCCCTTTCGAACGTCCCTTACAAACTCCAACGACGGGGCTACCTACTCCTTAATAGTAGGATAGCGTTGTCTAAAGGAAATGAGAACAAACAACCTTGTTTCGAGTAGGTAGAATCTTAAGTACTTGCTCAACAAAACTTTTCACACAAACACCTTTCAAAACAACTTTTCAAAACAAACTTCGTCACACCCTTGAGGACTGATACAAGGGTTATCACGAAGTAAACTTTTTTTCAAAACAAGCACACACAAGAAATTTTAAAAAGATGAGCAAGTACCTAAGAGCCCATGGAAAACCATGGATAGTAAGGGTGCTAACACCTTCCCTTTCTATAATCTACCCCCCGTACTCAGAAATATTCTCGAAAAAGGATTTTTCTAATCTTTTTTCCTTTTCCATGATTGGATGAAATAAAATTCGGTGGCGAATCTTGCTTACCGCGACATTTGGCGAACATAAAACGCAAAATGCAAACCAGTATTAACAGTGGGTTCTGCCACCGTATCACAGAACTGGCGACTCTGCTGGGGAAAAATGTATAAAGTGGGGTTTACCTTAGGATCTAGGACATTTCAAAAATTGCTTTCTTGTTTGTTTGCTTAATTCTTAAAGGGTTTTGCTGGGGTTACTATAGATCCTACACCCGAATCTGGGGGCACTTATTAGGTAAACAACAATAGATCATGGAGACTGTACGTTGTAGACCGATATGGTTTAAGCGATGGTTGTGTTGGTGTGGCACTTTGGTTGGTACCAGTATCCTTCGTGGGGAAACGAGGAGAATACGGGGCCGCTGCATGGTGTCGTGAAGCACTAACAGACCTTAGAACCTTAGTTGAACAAACTTGGCCATTAGAAAGTATGAGATAGCCGACCTCAGTATAGAGATGAGGATTGGTTGATACTCGATGCTACACTCATTGAGATCATACTTTCGGGATATTTCGGCCGCAAGAAAAGATTGCTTGAGCTGAGACAATGCCCGATAAAGGTTGGTCAATGATATTGAGATCCCTTAGAACCCGATTACTTTTTAAGACAGGTTTGAAACCAACTAAACTTCAAGAGGGTATGAACTTTAACCTAACGTAGGCCTTAAACCTAAGGACTTGGTGTGATTTGACTGTGTTTTCTATACCTGTGGTTTATCATAACATCATGCAACATAACATAGCATCCATTCTTATTTCATTAACCATTTCAAAGACCAAGGGAATTTATCTTTGTTCTGTTTTGCAGATCATGGCTTCCGTTCGTAGAAACACTATCTGAATCAGCTTTGTGAAGATACCTTCCCAACTCAAAGAGCTAGCATCAAGGGTTTCTGAAACTTCTGCGTTCACTAAGAGACATGGTCAACTTCTCAACCTGGTTACTTCAAACTTTGATGAAAAGATGATGAGTGTACTCTTTCAGTTCTTTGATCCTAAACACCACTGCTTCACCTTTCCAGACTATCAGTTGGTGCCTACCTTGGAAGAATTCTCTCAACTGCTGGATATACCCATTCTTGAACAGTTTCCCTTCACAGGTCTAGAAGAAGTTCCTAAGCCAGAAGTTATTGCCTCATCTTTGCATCTGAAATGGGCCGACGTGGTATCCAATTGGGAAACAAGAAGCAGAGTCAAGGGTTTTCTACCTAAGTTTTTGATAGACAAGGCCCAGCTGTTTTGGGATGATATGGATTTTTAGGATTTTGAGGAGGTTTTGGCTCTTCTAATCTATGGGTTAGTGTTATTCCCTAATCCGGGCTCATTCATAGATGTGAACACTATCAAGATCTTCCTCTCCCGCAACCCTGTGCCTACCTTGCTCGGAGATATTTTGCAAGCTCTCCATACTCGTACCATGAAGATAAGAGGGGTTCTTATGTGTTGCATGCCATTGCTGTCGAGGTGGTTTATTTATCACCTCCCTAAGTCTGTACTGAAGAATGAAGAAGGTTTGGGTTGGTCGCAAAGGATAATGTCACTCGCTCACATGGATATTCTTTGGTGTTCCCGAGCTATGGAAAACACTATTATTATTGACCGCTGTGGGGAGTACCCTAATGTCTCATTACTTGGTATCAGAGGGGAGATAACCTACAATCCTTGTTTAGCTCTGCGACAATTTGGTTACGCTCGAAGAGATGGTCCCCATGAGTTACTTATCGAGGGCATTGTATTCAACTATGAGGATGATGTTCAAGAGTATCGTCGGGGGTTCATACGAGCTTGGGGCATGGTAAACAGATCTGGCACCAAGGATTTTGGGCCAAAGGCTTCCATCCCTATGGAACCTTACCTCCAATGGGTACGAGCTCTCGCCCAGAAGCTTATGATGCCCTATGTGTCTGTTTTACCAATGGTTGTGGAGCCTACTACTGAAGAGGATATTCCTTACATGATTCTCTATCCTTATATTCCCACTGATCTTGGAGAGTTATAGAGGTCTTGGATTCAGTTGAAGGACGAGTAGTACACTTACAGAGATCAGTTCCATGCTCAAGAGAGGAAGGTTCTAGAGCTCACAAAGCAACTCCATGAAGAAAGAGGACTCAATGCTTATCTCGGCACGAAAAGGAAGCATCCTTGTTTTATTTTGGTTTGCAAATTTAAATTTCCCAAAGTCTTTGAAATCATTGCATGCGCATCCCATTCATAACATTGCATGTACAGGTACCATTACAGGTTTCTCATCTTCTTCACTATTTATTTTAGTAGGAATGTCTTCCGAACAAAGCATCAAGGACCTTCAGGCACAAAACACCTAGTTTCAACAAATATTCATAAGTCTGGCAAAAGGGCAAGAGGATCTGAAAGCCCTCATCCTGAAAGAGAAAAAGAAAAAGAAGAAGGCTGTCGGTATTCTAAATATGGGAGAAGGTTTGGAGAGCGGTTGAAGCGACAAGTCGATTTGACCTTTTCATCTAAGGAAGGGGAGAATCAAGAAGAAGAGACAGGGGAGAAGGACCCCAGTCCTGCAGTTTCTGACAATGATACCGACTACAATGATGAGAAATATCCTCCTACTGAGGATAGATACAAGTAGTTGGAAGATCGTTCGAGTGCCATGGAAGTTCAGAGGATACCTGGACTAGATTTCGAAGAATTGGGATTGGTATCGGGAGTGGTCATCCTGCAGAAGTTCAAAGCTCCATTTTTTTCTAAGTATGATGGGGTGTCCTGCCCAAAACTCCATCTCCGTTCTTATGTCAGAAATATCCAGCCCCACACCACTGGTAGAAATCTGTGGGTTCATTTCTTTAAAGATAGTCTGTCAGGGACTCAGCTTGAATGGTTCTACCAGCTGGAGGGAGCCAATGTCTGAAATTGGGAAGATCTGGCTATTGCTTTCTACAAGCAGTATCAATACAATGCCGACCTTGCTCCTACTCGTACTTAACTCTAGAGTATGTCCATGGGTGCAAGTGAAGGCTTTAAATACTATGCACAGAAATGGAGAGACTTGGATGGAAGAGTTCAACCCCCGTTGTCTGATAGGGAGTTGGTTGATATGTTTTTGGGGACACTATCTGGTCCATTTTTCAATCATTTGATCGACATCTCGTCAGCTGGTTTCACCGAGCTGATTCTAACTGGAGAAAGAGTAGAAGCTGGGATTCGAAGCGCAAGATACAGAAGGATACCTCTTCGAGCTCAGTAAAGAAGCCTTTTGCTGGTAAGAAGGAAGCGAGTGCCATCTATAGCCCGAGGGGCCAAAACAGGGTTGAACATCGTCAGACAGTAAGTGTCGTAATGATACCTAGGCCTGCAGTTGCTCCACAATGCAACAATCAACAAAGAATGGAAAGACCACAATGGCAGTTTACCCGAATCAACATGACATTGGTTGAAGTTCTACCTCATCTGCTGAGATCCAACTTCGCAACCTTGAAAGAGGCTCCCAAGAATCCAAATACTATATCTCCCCGATATAATCCAAATGCTCGGTGTGCCTATCATTCTGAGAGTCTTGGCCACGATACCAATGACTGTTGGGCTCTAAGGGATAAGGTACAAGATCTGATTGAAGCCAAGGAAATTGAGTTCGATGCTCCGGAGAAGCCCAATGTCATAACTGCTCCCATGCCTAAGCACGGTCGTGGAGTTAATGCTATTGATACCGACTTGTTTATGACCTTGGTGGATGAAGTTTATACTCCTCTCATGACTGTGAAGAAGAATTTGTTGTTGGCCGGTTTATTTCCGGGTTGTGGTGAAGGTTTCCACATGTGTTCATTTCTGCCTTCTGGTTGTTGTTTGCTGATGTCAGGTGTTCAACGCCTGATGGACAGCAAAGAAATTTTGTTCGAAAAAACTTTGGTTCCCGTTGTCCCATCTGAAGACATTACCATTATAACCATTTCCGCCAATCCTTCCAAGGTCTCCTCGAGAAGACCTGTTAGGATTACATCTCCTCCAAGAATTTCTCCGTTGATAATCATTGTTCCTGGTCCTGTCCAGTATGTCTCGGACAAAGCTGTCCCCTGGCATTATGGTGCTGATGTGTACTATCATGGCATCAAACAAGATTTGAAAGATGAAGAGGCTGATCCTGATATTGGTAACATTGTTGGAACCAACAAAGTTACCCGAAATGGAAGGCTCTTCTCTCCCGAGATTTCCCCTAAGACTGTCAACAGGCCTATTGTCATTCCATCTATTGTTCCTACCAGTACATCAACTACAGCTCCTGTTCTTACTCTAGTCATTACCCCTGTCGTCGAATCGTATGATACCCACGACAAAGAAATTATAGGTGAGCCTGCCCGGACGGAGGCGCCTAGGAAAATTGTTATGGAAGCCTCTAAGCAAGAGATAGAGGAAATGTTGAAAATAATTAAGAAGAGCGACTACAATGTGGTCGAGCAGTTGGGGGCTGACCCCATCAAAGATATCCATGTTATCTTTGTTGTTGTGTTCCGAAGCCCATGTGAAGGCTTTGATTGCATTCCTCAAGACTACGCATGTGCCGCAGGAAACTTCAGCTGATCAGTTCAAAGATTGTGTGGCCAGCCTGACTGCTGATAATGGGCTGGGTTTTTCAGATGCAGACTTAACACCGAAGGGAAGGAAGCATAATGATGCTCTGCATGTCTCGATTGAATGCGGGGGCACCACTATGGCTCTTTTGCTGGTAGATAGTGGGTCTTCGCTGGATGTCTTGCCTAAGAAGGCGTTGGTCCGGTTGGATTGTGAGGGTTTGACTCTAAAGCCTAGTAACATTGTGGTAAGGGCTTTTGACGGATCAAAGAGAATGGTGCACGGGGAGGTAGACATCCCTGTCAAAGTGGGTTCTCAGACTTTTGGATCCACCTTCTATGTGATGGACATCAGGTCGTCGTATTCTTGTTTGTTGGGTCGTCCTTGGATCCACGAGGCTGGGGCAGTTACTTCCACACTACAACAAATACTAAAGTATCCGGTGAAAGGGAAGATTGTCACTGTGCAGGGTGAAGAGGAGTATATGGTGAGCCACGTCAATTCCTTCTGGTACGTAGAGATGGATAGGGAATTCATAGAAACTCCTTGTCAGAACTTCTAAGAGGTCCCTCAGACCTTAGCATCGAATGAAACTACTACCAACAACAAACCTCCTCTGAAGATGGCTTCCCTCAAAGACGCCAGGGTCGTGGTTGAAGAAGGGGCTCAAAGGGTTGTTCGACACACTCGCACTGGAGGACCTCCCCTACACATCAGTAATCGAGGAATTAATGCCATAGAAGACAGTGAGGAAAACTTAGACATTGACAGCTGGATCTACCCAACTATCAACGGTGGACCGAGCAACTGGACGGCTATGGATTTTATACCAGTTTCTTTTATTCCGCAGTAATTGTCTTACTTGTTTTGAGAGTTGTAATAAACAATTTAAAACTTTACGACCTTGTGCCTTGCCCGAGGCACATTGGTTTTGCCTGTGTAGGCTATTATTTGTCATTTCATATATCATTAATAAAGCATTGGACGTTTCTTGCATACAAATTTTGCGCTCTCTATTTTTCTTTTCCGCTTTCCACTTTATCCAAACAACTTTTCTCTTACACACACTCACGTATCATAATGCAGATCCATATCCACTCTGGATCCCATTGATAACAGCTCTGCTATTGCCAGTTATGACTTTAAAAATCCGATCAACCAAGCCGAAGACGAAGGTGAGGATGATTTTGAGGTTCCTGGAGAACTTGCTAGACTACTACAGCAGGAAGAGAGGGCCATACAACCTCATGAAGAGCCGGTTGAGACAGTGAACTTGGGTACTGAGGAAGACAAAAAAGAGGTTAAAATAGGTGCAAATCTGGAGCTTAGTATCAAACAGAGGTTGATACAGATGTTGCACGACTATGTTGAGATCTTCGCCTGGTCCTATGAAGACATGCCTGGTTTTGACACTGATATTGTGGTACATCGCCTGTCGACTAAAGAAGACCGTCATTCGATTAAATAGAAGGTTTATCGTATGCACCCTGAAATGTCAGAGAAGATCAAGGTAGAGGTCATGAAATAGTTCGACGCAGGATTCTTAGTTGTCACTTCTTATCCGCAGTGGGTTGCCAATGTTGTTCCGGTACCTAAGAAGGACGATAAGGTACGGATGTGTGTGGATTACAGAGATCTGAATAGGGAAAGCCCCAAGGATGAATTCCCACTTCCTCACATTGATGTTCTGGTCGACAACACCGCGCAGCACAAAATCTTCTCCTTCATGAATGGTTTCTCTGGCGCCAACCAGATCAAGATGGCTCCTGAAGACATGGAGAAGACAACCTTCATTACACAGTGGGGCACCCTCTGCTACAAGGTGATGCCTTTTGGGTTGAAGAATGCTGGGGAAAGGGCGCCATGGTCACTTTGTTCCATGATATGATTCACCATGAGATCAAAGTCTATGTTGATGACATGATATCCAGGTCTCAGACTAAGGAAGAGCACCTGGACCATCTCCAAAAGTTGTTCGACGGGTTAAAGATGTATAAGCTGAGGTTGAATCCGAACAAGTGCACCTTCGGGGTAAGGTCTGGTAAACTTCTGGGTTTCATTGTCAGCGACAAAGGCATCCAAGTAGATCCTACAAAGGTAAAAGCTATACAAGAAATTCCAGCTCCCCGTACAGAGAAGGAAGTTAGGGGTTTCTTTGGACGCCTGAATTATATCGTCAGGTTCATTTCACATCTGACTGCTACTTGTGAGCCAATCTTCAAGCTTCTGAAGAAAGATCAAGTGGTAAAGTGGAATGATAAATGTCATACCACTTTTGAAAGAATCTAGGAATACCTTCAAGAACCACCAATTCGGATGCCTCCAGTTTAAGGAAGACCTTTGATATTATACTTAACAGTGCTAGACAAGTCAATGGGGTGTGTGTTGGGGAAGCATGACGAGTCTAGTCGAAAAGAGCATGCAATATACTACCTTAGCAAAAAGTTTACCGACTGTGAGACACGATAATCATTGCTTGAGAAAACTTGTTGCGCTTTGGCATGGGCTTCTCGCCGACTGAGACAGTATATGCTGACTCACACTACCTTGTTGATATCAAAGATGGATCTGATCAAGTACGTTTTCGGGAAGCCCGCACTCTCCGGAAGGATAGCAAGGTGGAAAATGATCTTAACTGAGTACGACATATAATATACAACCCAAAAAGAAATAAAGGGGAGTGTATTGGATGATCATTTGGCTCACTAGGTCGTGGATCACTACCAGTCCATGAATTTTGAGTTCCCGGATGAGAATATTATGTTGGTGACTGACTACGAAGAACCTGGACCGGATGAAGGACCTGAGGAGGGATACTGATGGTCTATGTATTTTGATGGAGCCTCAAACGCACTTGGTAACAACATTGGCGCTGTAATCATATCTCCCAAGGGATGTCATACTCCGTTCACTGCCCAATTATCTTTCAATTGCACCAATAACATGGTGGAGTATGAAGCATGTATTGTGGGTCTTCGAGCTGCTATCAACCTAAGGATCAAGTTCTTGAGTGTATTCAGGGATTCCTCTTTAGTGATAAGTCAGATCAAAGGCGAGTGGGATACGAAACACCCAAATCTCATTCCTTACAAAGAGTATGTACTAACATTACTCCCACACTTTGAGGAGGTAACCTTCGAACATTTCCCACGAGAGGAGAACCAGTTAGCAGACGCGCTAGCTACCATGTCTTCTATGTTCAAGGTTAGGTAGAACAATGAAGATCCCCAAATTACCATTGATAGGTTGGATGAACCAGCACACTGCTGTGAAATCGATACCGAAGAAGTGGCAGACAAACCCCGGTTTCACGAAGTCAAAAGGTATCTCGAGGCTCAAGAGTATCCTGAAGGCGCATTTGTCAATGATAAGAAGTTTCTAAGAAGGTTCGCTGCAAAGTTCTTCCTCAGTAATGGAATCTTCTATAAACGCAACCATGACTCCACACTATTACGGTGTGTAGACAAAAGTGAAGCAGAGAGGATCATGACAGATCTACATGAAGGCACCTTCAGAACCCATTCTAGTGGACATACCATGGCTAAGAAGATCCTACGGGGAGGATATTATTGGTCCACTATTGAAGCCAATTGTTATTAGCACTCTCGAACTTGTCATAAATGCCAAATCTACACTGATAAGGTGCATGTGCCTCTGGTCCCCTTAAACGTCTTGACAGCTCCGTGGCCCTTTGCAATGTGGGGCATCGACATGATCGGAGAAATCAGGCCCACTGCTTCCAATGGACATCGCTTCATTTTGGTAGCCATTGATTACTTCACGAAGTGGGTTGAGGCAGCTTCCTTCGCTACAATAACCAAGAACGTCGTGGCGCAATTTATCCGACATAATCTGATCTGTCGATATGGGGTGCTAGAGAGAATTATTACTGACAATGGTATGAATATCAACAACACAATGATCACCGAGCTCTGTAAACAGTTCAAGATACAGCATCATAATTCTTCTCCCTACCGGCCAAAGATAAATGGCGATGTTGAAGCTGCTAACAAGAACATCAAGAAGATTGTGCAGAAGATGACGGTGACATATAAAGACTGGCATGAGATGTTACCATTCGCTCTTCATGGGTATCGTACCTTAGCATGGACGTCGACAAGGACAACACCCTACTCTCTGGTATATGGCATGGAGGCAGTCCTACCCATCGAAGTCCAGATACCTTCTCTCAGGATTATGAAGGGCGCGGGTTTGAACGAGGACGACTGGATCCGAACCCGACTTGATCAGTTAAATCTAATCGATGAAAAGAAACTTACTGCTATCTGCCATGGTCAGACGTACCAAAAGCGAATGATCAAAGCTTTTAATAAGAAAGTTAGACGCCAAGAATATCAAGTCGGGGATCTAGTGATCAAACGCATCATACTGTCGCAAGGTGATCCCAGGGGAAAATGGACCCCCACGTACGAAGGGCCATTTGTGGTTAAGAACAATTTCTCGGGAGGAGCTATGATTCTAACCACCATGGATGGTGACGACCTTCCTCACTCTGTCAATGCAGACATAGTAAAAAGATACTACGCCTAATCAAAGACCCACTAGATTGACCGGCCTAGGAAAAAATAAGGGCTTCCCGGCGAACCAAAAGGGTTCGGGCAAAAGTAAGGGATGAAAATGAAAAAATATGCACACCCGGCAAGTCGAAAACCCGAAAGGGCGACTTGGGAAAAAAGGGTATCCCGATGGACTGAAAACCTGAAAGGGAGGTCCAGGAAAAAGTTAGGGATATGAAGCGTATCACTATGTCTCATTGGATCATCTTACGCCCAGACGTCGGTATCGACAACCAAGCTCGGACGGCACCAATCAATCTGATCAACTTTCGGCCAATAAGCAAAGTGATGAGACGCTTGAAGATATAAAGGAAATAGCAGAGTTGGAACCCAATGGGGTTGTTGCACATAGTTGTTTTTCTTTTTCATAAATTTGTATAGCTTCTATTTTTTCCGGCAGTGTTCTCTTACTAGAGTGTCACCCTCCTTGTACAAAAACGCCTATTACAAGCCGACTTCAAAAATCAATACAAAATTATTTTCACTTCGAGTTTGTTTTTGTTTTCTGTTTTGTTTTGCAAGAACGTACAATGATTTAGTTTTTATATATGCATTTGAAAATGATTGCTGCTCATAAATATTTACGTAAGAAACAAAAGGCAAGTACTCGTAATTCCAGAAACAGGGGCAAAACAAGAAGTGCCAAACCCTGCAGTTACTCTGCCCAGCAGGTACCGGGATAGAGCCAGCTTGGGAACATAATTATTGGTACATACACTCCCCACATAGTAAAATTATCCAAAGGCATTGATGTCAGCTTTCCCGAAACAGGACGTAACCACCCCAACTGAGGTTTATAATCGCGGGCGAGTCAGTAAATTTCACCCCCCAAGCAGAGTTTATTTCTCCAGATACTGAGGCTCAATCCCCAATAGAGTTCATAATTTCGACTACAAAAATACATTTTCTAAGTTCATTCCCCGCAGAGTTAATTCTCAAGCAGCATCTCCTCCCGACAGAATATTTACAAATCTCCAGCAACCGTCAAGGATTTATTTTCCCAGGCGCGAGCATACCCCGACAAAATTTCATGAACATACATCATGACATAAGCATACATATCATATACAGCATAATCTCATCTATTTTGAGAACATCATCTCACCCTGCATTTCATGCATCGCATATAACTAACCCTGATATCTTTTCAGGAAAAGAGGGTTAGCTTCAACAAATTCAGCGGTTATGCAAGTCACATATGCAGACGGCTAACGGAAACTCAGTTCCCAAAACCAAATGGGTAAACTAACCTACAATATCCCTTTGGAGTAGCCCTACTATCCAGGCTTTCATTTTGAAGTAACCCTACAACCCAGGTTCCTTCTCACAGCCCTACTATCCAGGCTTTCATTTCGAAGAAACCCTACGACCCAGGTTCCTTCTCACAGCCCTACTATGATCGGTGGGAATAAAACTAACTATTTTGGAATGCTAGTTCGCGTTTGCGTTTGTTTTCGCAAAATGTCGCGGTAAGCAAGAGTCGCCACCGTCTTTTATTTTATCCAACAAGGAAAGGACAAAAGCACAAAAAAATTCCTTTTTGAGATATTTTTCGGGTTCGGGAGGTAGATTATAGAAAGGGAAGGTGTTAGCACCCTTTCTATCAGTGGTTATCCATGGGCTCTTAGGTACTTGCTCATTATGTTTTCAAAAGTTTGCTTTTCTTTGTGATTGTGGGTTCGAAAAGAGTTTTTGTTTTTGAAGAGGGTGTAAGTGCGAAAAGTTTTGTTTTGTTTTAAAATGAGCAAGTACTTAAGAACCGTCTACCTACTCGAAAAAGGAATTAATCTGTACAAATGTCATTTAGACAATGCTATCCCACTATTGAGGAGTAGGTAGCACCGTCGCTGGAGTTTTCGGGTCAATTCGATTAAGGGACGTGTGGTCACTAAAGCAATGTTAGGATGCCTTAGCGGTAACCCTAATGTCTTAGATCATTTTATCCAAGGCAACCGTTTCGAGGCAACTATGATCTTTGGACAAGAGGGCAACCTCTAAAACTTCCTATACTCAATGACCACGTTCGAGGCAACCAAGTGAGGTGTACCCTAAGAGTGGCATGTGCGAGTGTGTTAGTTCGATTAATTTTATCTGTACATGTCACGGGTGAGCTATGTTGATTTTAAGTTAAAGATTGATCTTTTCATGCATAGCCTATTATTCAAACATCTAACAGTTAATGGTTGCGGAAATTAAATTGCGGAAAATAAATCTAAGCTATTACAAGGCGTCGGGTATTTACATCGCCAAAAACAAACCCTTGAAAATTAAATTGCGAAAGATAAATAAAAGCGATAAATAAAATCCTAAGTTAAAACTATTACATCCTCGGAGCAAATACACAAATATAGATCAAAGATAATACGCGCGCGAGAAAAATTGAATCGGAATGTCCTAGGGTTTTGACCCTTTTTCATTAAATAAAGCATATATATATATATATATTGTTTGTCCTTTTTTGAATTAAAAATTAAGTCTAGATTAATAATTTGAATTAATTAATTAAAAAGAAAATATTTTTGAGTTTTATTTTAATTAAGGAAATAAAAATGGTTAACAAATGTTAAAAACCCTAATTCTATGTTGATTTTAATTTAATGCAAAATATATTAAAATTGAACCTAATTAAAACTAAATAAGTTAATTATTGGTTTATTTACAAAAATAGATAATAAAATTAACGATATTAAATAAAATATTTTTTTGTTTTCTGATTTTATGAAAATAAAAGTTAATTGGTTAATTTTAATTATGATAATAATGATAATAAAATAAAAATAGTGAAAAAGAAAATAAAATAGTAACAAACTCAGGGGGTGCTGGGCTTGAAAAGAGGGTATGAATTGCAATTTCTGGCCCATATTCAATCAGCCTGTTTGACTTTCCATTCCCATATGCGGTGGTTGACTTTAGTCCATGGTGGTCCATCAGCCTGGTTAATTGGATCTTGGCTTGCAGCCACTTGGCAATTGGGATCTGGGGGTATTTGGTGGACCACGCTTGGACCGTTGCACCTGAATACCTGAAAAGAAAAACCAAATAATGTTTTGGGGGACATGGGATTCGAACCCAGGTCCCAATGATCACCTGCCAACGCGCTTGCCACTCAACCAAATTGCTTAGTTGTTATTGTAATAAGAATCAAATATTATATGATAAACAAAACATTAAGCCTGCAAAAAATAAAACGCGCGCAGTTGATTCAAATTGGCCAATCACGCGGAGACACGCTATCGTCTTCTTCATCAAAAGACTGGTTATTTACCTGCGGATTTTTATCCGCAGGAAGTTTTGTGGGATGGTTCTAAAATACTCCCTAGGCCATGTAAATGCAAACTAAGAGTGCCAATGCACTCGTCTCCTTCCCCTGAACTCATCCATGGGAATTATTGACCTTGATTTTGCCTGTGTACAAAACGCCTAAAAAACATACACAAGAACCCTAGGTTCTGGATAGGGGGTTAGAGACCACAAAAATCAAATTAAATAATGCAGAATCAATGTAAATTGGATGGTGAGTATGAATGTGCAGCCCAATTGGAAAAAAGCTCCAAAGAGAATGGTTCATGATACCATGTCCAGAGTCAAGTTCGTGGTGACTTACAAGGCGATTTAGGCAATGGAAATGCTTGGTTTTGATCGCTGCAGCTTCACAGGATGGCAAGGAAGAGAACTGTGTCGAGCTTTTGGTCTGAAAGTGCCTTCAATATCGTTTTCAATCTCACACTTTTTCAAGGTTTTTTGCAAAGTGGTGTGGCCGTTTCTGCAGAGTTCTGTGCGTGTTCTTGATTTGTGAGGCTTATGTGAATGTTATAGAGTGAATTAGGGTTGGTTTTTTTATCTGAAATCAAGTGCATTCAAGATTGAAGATTGGATTTGATCACCATTGAAAAGCTTTCCAAAAATAAGCCAAATCTGAGATTTTGTGCTTGAATGAGCCTTGGCACGAGTTGGTTGGTTGTCACATGATATTTGCAAGCTGTACAAATCACAAAGATGCCATTTCAATAATTTTTAGATTTTATTTGAATTAATATAGATTTAAAATGAATTAAATCAATAAAAATTAAATAAAATAGAAAAATAAGTGTTTGGTTATGAAATTAAAGATGGGACACGTGTGTGGCATGAAAAGACTAAATCAAGTGGAAAAAAGTGGGCCCTTTTGTCAAAATTTGGAGTTTTGAGGATGGTTGACTTTTGGCAATTTTGGAAAAATGCCCAACTTCAACAATGCATAACTTCTTCAATTTTGAACTTTTGGAGGTGTTCTTTGACTTTTTAGAAACCTTGAGATGTCCTATAATCAACCCTTTTGGGCTCACGTCATTTTGATGTTCCATGCTCAAGTTATAAGCTTTGGAAAAAAAAGTGTTTTTGTTGACTTTCAAAAATGACCTATAATGTCCAAATTTGTAACTTTTTGTGAGAGAATTTCTTGATCTTGGGGTGTGAAGATGGATTGTAGGAAACTGCATCCTCTTCAAAATGAGCTTTTGATAGGTCATTTCTCATAAAGTATGAGAAAGTTATGCTTGGTCAAAGTTGAGTTGACTTTTCCTACAAAACCCTAATTTAGCAACTTTTGAATCTTGATGAATTTTGAGCAATCCTTGATGAATCATGATCCACCCTTGATCAAATGATGAATTATCCTTCAAAATGATAATGTTGACAAAAATTATTGAGGTTTGACTGTATTTGGGACACAGTTGACTTTTGCCCTAGCACATTCGACTTTTGGGCCTCTTGAGCAATTGACTGACCAAAATTCCTCTGCAAGGCTTGAAATTTGACATGGATGAACTTAAGAACATATTAATACATTGGGAAGAACTTGGGGACATTTGGATATGAGGACCTTAGTGCAACACAAAACCCTAATTTTGACTTGACTGCCTTAGGAGGTGATTTGACTGTTCAACCCTTGAGCCATCTTGAGCCATTTGGAGATTATTCTTGACATATCTTGAGGAATATGGGAGGGAAAATTTTGGGGTACAACAGTTTCCCCTGTTCAATTTTCTTAGACCCGAGGATATAGATTGGCTTTCGAGCCTTTCGTGATCCGAATGTGGAAGATAATTGAACACTAGAGTGCCCAGAAATTTGCACTCGCATGGTGTAATATATGCATTGTGATGTTAGGAATGGGCTTACATATGCCATTTGGAGGTTGTTGGTAGGAGGATGGGCTTACATATGCCATATGCAGGAGTGTCGATCGCATAAGATATTCCTTAGCGAGAACTTGCATACTTGTTGTTGTAGAAGATTCCGTTGGGGAAGTCTAACTTTTGTTGAGATTTAGGAACTTGCCTGTACTTCAACTGAGATAATGCCTCTGCTGAGTATTAAGAACCTGTCCATAATTCAACTGGGGGGTAATCTTCATCAAGATCTAGGAACTGTCTCGTGCTCACCGGGAGTATACCGTTGAGGTTATAGAACTTGTCCACACTATGACGGAGGAAAACATCAAGATCTAGGAACTGACTCGTGCTCACCGGGAGTATACCTTTGAGGTTATAGTACTCGTCCACAATATGACGTAGGGAAGCATATTCATCAAGATCTAGGAACTGTCTCGTGCTCACCGAGAGTATACCGTTGAGGTTATAGAACTTGTCCACACTATGACGGAGGAAAAGATCAAGATCTAGGAAATGACTCGTGCTCACCAGGAGTATATCGTTGAGGTTATAGTACTCGTCCACACTATGACATAAGGAAGCATCTTCATCAAGATCTAGGAACTGTCTCGTGCTCACCGGGAGTATACCGTTGAGATTATAGAACTTGTCCACACTGTGACGGAGGAAAACATCAAGATCTAGGAACTGACTCGTGCTCACCGGGAGTATACCGTTGAGGTTATAGTACTCGTCCACACTATGACGTAGGGAAGCATCTTCATCAAGATCTAGGAACTGTCTCGTGCTCACCGAGAGTATACCGTTGAGGTTATAGAACTTGTTCATACTATGACAGAGGAAAACATCAAGATCTAAGAATTGACTCGTGCTCACCGGGAGTATATCGTTTAGGTTATAGTACTCGTCCACACTATGACGTAGGGAAGCATCTTCATCAAGATCTAGGAACTGTCTCATGCTCACCGGGAGTATACGGTTGAGGTTATAGAACTTGTCCATACTATGACGGAGGAAAACATCAAGATCTAGGAACTGACTCGTGCTCACCAGGAGTATACCGTTGAGGTTATAGTACTCGTCCACACTATGACGTAGGGAAGCATCTTCATCAAGATCTTGGAACTGTCTCGTGCTCACCGGGAGTATACCGTTGAGGTTATAGAACTTGTCCACACTACGACGGAGGAAAACATCAAGATCTAGGAACTGACTCGTGCTCACCGGGAGTATACCGTTGAGGTTATAGTACTCGTCCACAATATGACGTAGGGAAGCATATTCATCAAGATCTAGGAACTGTCTCGTGCTCACCGGGAGTATACCATTGAGGTTATAGAACTTGTCCACACTATGACGGAGGAAAAGATCAAGATCTAGGAAATGACTCGTGCTCACCAGGAGTATATCGTTGAGGTTATAGTACTCGTCCACACTATGACATAAGGAAGCATCTTCATCAAGATCTAGGAACTGTCTCGTGCTCACCGGGAGTATACCGTTGAGGTTATAGAACTTGTCCACACTGTGACGGAGGAAAACATCAAGATCTAGGAACTGACTCGTGCTCACCGGGAGTATACCGTTGAGGTTATAGTACTCGTCCACACTATGACGTAGGGAAGCATCTTCATCAAGATCTAGGAACTGTCTCGTGCTCACCGGGAGTATACCGTTGAGGTTATAGAACTTGTTCATACTATGACAGAGGAAAACATCAAGATCTAAGAATTGACTCGTGCTCACCGGGAGTATATCGTTTAGGTTATAGTACTCGTCCACACTATGACGTAGGGAAGCATCTTCTTCAAGATCTAGGAACTGTCTCATGCTCACCGGGAGTATACGTTTGAGGTTATAGAACTTGTCCATACTATGACGGAGGAAAACATCAAGATCTAGGAACTGACTCGTGCTCACCAGGAGTATACCGTTGAGGTTATAGTACTCGTCCACACTATGACGTAGGGAAGCATCTTCATCAAGATCTTGGAACTGTCTCGTGCTCACCGGGAGTATACCGTTGAGGTTATAGAACTTGTCCACACTACGACGGAGGAAAACATCAAGATCTAGGAACTGACTCGTGCTCACCGGGAGTATACCGTTGAGGTTATAGTACTCGTCCACACTATGACGTAGGGAAGCATCTTCATCAAGATCTAGGAACTGACTCGTGCTCACTGGGAGTATACCGTTGAGGTTATAGTACTCGTCCATACTATGACGTAGGGAAGCATCTTCATCAAGATCTAGGAACTGACTCGTGCTCACTGGGAGTATACCGTTGAGGTTATAGTACTCGTCCATACTATGACGTAGGGAAGCATCTTCATCAAGATCTAGGAACTGTCTCGTGCTCACCGGGAGTATACCGTTGAGGTTATAGAACTTGTCCACACTATGATGGAGGAAAACATCAAGATCTAGGAACTGACTCGTGCTCACCGGGAGTATACCGTTGAGGTTATAGTACTCGTCCACACTATGACGTAGGGAAGCATCTTCATCAAGATCTAGGAACTGTCTCGTGCTCACTGGGAGTATACCGTTGAGGTTATAGAACTTGTCCACACTATGACGGAGGAAAACATCAAGATCTAGGAAATGACTCGTGCTCACCGGGAGTATACCGTTCAGGTTATTGTACTCGTCTACACTATGACATAGGGAAGCATCTTCATCAAGATCTAGGAACTGTCTCGTGCTCACCGGGAGTATACCGTTGAGGTTATAGAACTTGTCCACACTGTGACGGAGGAAAACATCAAGATCTAGGAACTGACTCGTGCTCACCGGGAGTATACCATTGAGGTTATAGTACTCATCCACACTATGACGTAGGGAAGCATCTTCATCAAGATCTAGGAGCTGTCTCGTGCTCACCGAGAGTATACCGTTGAGGTTATAGAACTTGTCCACACTATGACGGAGGAAAACATCAAGATCTAGGAATTGACTCGTGCTCACCGGGAGTATACCGTTGAGGTTATAGTACTCGTCCACACTATGACGTAGGGAAGCATCTTCATCAAGATCTAGGAATTGTCTCGTGCTCACCGGGAGTATACCGTTGAGGTTATAGAACTTGTCCATACTATGACGGAGGAAAACATCAAGATCTAGGAACTAACTCGTGCTCACCAGGAGTATACCGTTGAGGTTATAGTACTCGTCCACACTATGACTTAGGGAAGCATCTTCATCAAGATCTAGGAACTGTCTCGTGCTCACCTGTTTTATACCGTTGAGGTTATAGAACTTGTCCACACTACGACGGAGGAAAACATCAAGATCTAGGAACTGACTCGTGCTCACCGAGAGTATACCATTGAGGTTATAGTACTCGTCCACACTATGACGTAGGGAAGCATCTTCATCAAGATCTAGGAACTGACTGGTGCTCACTGGGAGTATACCGTTGATGTTATAGTACTCGTTCATACTATGACGTAGGGAAGCATCTTCATCAAGATGTAGGAACTGTCTCGTGCTCACCGGGAGTATACCGTTGAGGTTATAGAACTTGTCCACACTATGACGGAGGAAAACATCAAGATCTAGGAACTGACTCGTGCTCACCGGGAGTATACCGTTGAGGTTATAGTACTCGTCCACACTATGACATAGGGAAGCATCTTCATCAAGATCTAGGAACTGTCTCATGCTCACCGGGAGTATACCGTTGAGGTTATAGAACTTGTCCACACTATGACGGAGGAAAACATCAAGATCTAGGAACTGACTCGTGCTCACCGGGAGTATACCATTGAGGTTATAATACTCATCCACACTATGACGTAGAGAAACTGTCGAGATTGAGAACCTTATCTGAAATTCAACCGAGGATAATTCAATTGAGATTTAAGAACTGGTCAGATCTTCGACTAAGCTGAGAACTTAACTGCTTTTTTCCTGAAAGTTAAAGGCCAGTCACATGCAATGCATGAGATGAATCAAGCAATGATGTTCTCAACATAAATGAGATTGTATGGTATGATGCGTATATGCATGTATCATGATGTATGGAAATGTGATGTTTCAGCTGGGGAAAATAAATCCCGGAGCCACTGGAGAATAGAGTTGAGTTCTTCGTTTCCGCTGGGGATGATGAACGAAGATGGTTGTGAGAATAAACCTACAGGAGAAAAGAACTTCGTTGGGGAATAAACTGATGAAGAGATTACTCTGCTGGGAATTACTCTGTGGGGAAGAGATATTTTGCTGAGATTTTAACGATAAACTCCGTTGGGGATTCCGTTGATAAGCTCTGTCGGGGATTTTAATGATGAACTCTGCTGGGGATAGAAAGAACTTTGCTGGGGATGATCTTTCAGTTGCAACTCGCTGAGGATAACCCAATTAGACTCTTATGAGGATAACCTTCTGAATTTGGCTGGGGAGATTTATTTGCACTCTGCAGGGGATAAGCTTCTAGAATCTACTGGGTGAGATGATTCAACTCTGGCGGGGAAGCTTTTTAGACTGCGTTGGGGAAATGGCTCCACTGAGGTATCTTGTATTCCGCCAGGGAACATTTTTATATTCTATTGAGGAATATTAAGACTGTCGGGGATACTCTTATGCTTGCTGGAGAATATTCTTATACTCCGCTGGGAATATTAAGACCTTCTGGGGATACCAAGCCTTTTTAGGGCTGATGGTAGACTAACTCTGCTTGGGGAGAGTATTGTTGATTCGTCCATAGTTGCAAGTCTCAGCTGGGAGAGTTACCATTGTTGTCTTACTCTGCAGGGAGTGAAAGTATCTTAGCCATATTCTTCAGCTGAATATACCTTGGTACCTGGTGAGTAGAGCAGCTGTACAGTTTGGACAATTTTATTGCCCCTGTTTCTGTGGGAGAAGGTTCCTACGGAGGCCTTGTGGATCGAGTATTATCCCAACCTATGAGGTGCTTGGTATCTTTCAGTCAAAATGACAAGTCTTCTTCTGGTAGGCCAGTGACGAGATGACGAGACATAGTCGTACGCTTTGATCCCTAGTTTTTGCCTGGACCGCCCTTTCGGGGTTTCAGTTCACCGGGATACCCTTTTTTGCCCAAGCTGCCTTTTCAGGTTTTCGACTTGCCGGATGTACAAATTTTTCATTTTCATCCCTTATTTTTGCCCGAACCCTTTTGGTTCGCCGGGAAGCCCTTATTTTTGCCTAGGCCAGTCAACCTAGCGGGTCTTTGATTATGCGTAATACTTTTTGACTATGTCCATGCTCTCAGGATGTAGGGAGGTGCCACTGTGGGTAGTGTTATGTTACCATGCTACCAGAATATCTTTGTTTGATCGTGCAAGATTCGTTGCTAGAATTCACGTCCAATGCCCTAATTGATTCAGATGGAGATTTGCCCCTGGCTATTTGGCATTTTGAGAGATTCCTTGAATCTTAACTTGACTGCCCCAGATGATGGACAATGGTCATGCCGTGCCCCTTGATTGGAAGTGTTTTTCCTCTTGCGGTGATCCTTTTTTATTGAACAGGTTTTTGTTCACTGGATATTCGTCGTGTAAATTTCTCTGCTGTTTGAACAAATAGTCATATGCAAACAATGTTATTTTAAGAATGCAAAGCTTATGTCTGTCTTGAAGTTTTTGAAAATGTAGTTTTCAATAAAACAAGCGAATTTTTGTAAAATGTGATGTCAACTCAGGATTTTACAGCGAGCCTTACAGGAGTCAGGATACCTTTTGTAACAGTATGCTTTCGAACTAACCCATGCTTCAGCTAGGACTTTTAAGGGTTATAACGTGGCCTGGTTCACGATTTAAGAAACAAAGGAAAAGGCTCAAAATTTATTTCCACCCACCCGCTCTTCGTGATGTTCTTCGATCCTAAGCTCAGCTAATCGTGCATTTAGATCCCGTTTGAGTCTTTGCTCTAATATTTCAGTGATGTTTCGGATACTGACAATTTATTTTGAACACACAGTCATTTTGTTGAGAGTTTGCAGGATCTCTTTCTATTTGATTTTATTATCCCTGTCTTTTGCCTGAACTGTTTCTTTTTGTGATTACAGTCAGCGGGATGCCCCAGTTTTTCTTAAGTCTCCTTCACAGGTTTTGACTTATTGGGCTTTTATTTTGAGAGATAATGACTGCTTGTCCTTACTATTATACGGAACCAACACCGTCTTTTGTTTTGGAAGGACTTCTTTGATGTCATTCATCGTGCACCTAGATCAACTGAGAAAACTACCATGCCCCAGGTTATAATTACGGGTTTTAATTTGTAAAAAGAAAAGCTCCAACTTCTTTGGCTCAAAGGGGTTGACTAGGGATTATCTTCCTTATAACTCCACTGTTTAGGATTTGAAACAATGCTTGTACCTCGTCAGTGGGGTCTGTTCAAAAGCATATTGGAGAGATTGTGGTATCGTTTTCGTTATCCTCCCTCAAAAGGCTTAGAATTTTTTAATCGAGAGTTGAACATCACAAAAAAAATGAAAGCAACTTGAATATAGTGAATACGAATGGATTGATTCAGAATAGACATATGCAATGTATTGATAAAGTAATAAAGTTTGACATGATAATAATTGTTTGAATAAGCAAAGAAAGATACAACTTCAGAATTTAAATGAACAAAAGTCTCTTAATTTGAACTAGTCATTTCAGGTGGAGAACACTCAACGGAAGACTTTCATTTCGCCATCCGGCATGAATTCCAGCACTCTTCCGTCAATCAAGTCTTGGATCTTGTTTTTCAAAGCCCAACAGTCATCAGTGTCATGTCCAGGACTATAGGAGTGGTATGCACAAACTGCATCGGGATGATAGCTAGGAACAGAGGTATTGGGATTCCGGGGAGGATCCCTTAAAGGACTCAGATTGACCTCCAACAAGCGTTTCAGGATTAGAGATGATGGTATATCAGTCTCAGAGAAATGTCTTCCAGACGTATTTTGCTTACGCCGATTACCCCATTGACGCTGGCGAGGTTGATGCTGGGCTTGTGACCCTGAAGCAGGCTGAGGAGCTTTTCCCTTGTCTTCTTTCCCCAAAGGTGGTTGAATGATGACTTGATCTTCAACCCTAGTTGTTTGCCCCACTTGGTCATTTTGAAGTAGTTTGTTGACGAGGACCCTGAGCTCTTCTTGTCTTTGAGTCAGGTCTTGAATGAGAGCCATTTGGCCCACCAGCTGTCCCATCATCTGAATCTTCATTGTTGCCAACTCAATTTGTAGCCCTTCCAACTGATCATTCCTGATGCCTCCTGGATTCCATAGGACCAAGCCCCTTGTGAGGAGAGCTTTTATTTCTTCTTGCCACTGGGATAGGTTCAAGAACATTTCTTGAAGTTGAGCATTTTGAGCCTGGAGATCTTGGTTGTCTTGCGGGAGAACCATTGCTGAAATAAACAGCGGGAACATGAGAGACCTGTACTGGATGACCTGTTATGCAATGATATGTATGATATATGTATGCAATGTTTTCAAGGATCTCGCGGGGTAAATAAGAAACTGTTAGAATTTGAATCTGGTAGCTTGATTGAAGGAGCTTCATGTTGCTGAGAGTCCTTCTTCAAGAGTCAAGCTCACCATATCGAGTGGGTCATAGCCCCTGACTCAAGTTATCATGTTTTGATCTCTAGACAACATTGGCTAGAGGAAAATAAATCCCCTTGCCCCTTGCTAGACATTTGTTTTATCATAACCTGCATCACAAACCTTTGAGATCCTTGAAATGGTTATGGAAATGTTAAGGCATGATGTTATGATGTGTATGCTATGAGTTTAAGCCAAAGTGTGAGGTGATGTAAGTAAGCCCTGCAATAAATCCAAATTATTGGATAAGGACTATAAACAAAACCTGCAAGGAACCCATGTTGTCAGATAACAAGAATGTGCAAGTAGTTCAAGTTTGAAGGCACACAAGTAACACATATAGCCTTAGATTTCAGGCTGGCATGGAGCTTAGGTACTACCCTCTTTCAATTCAGTTGGTTAAGACCTGTCCTAAAAATAGTAACCGGGTTCTAGAGGATCTCAATATCACTGACTACCCTCAATCGGTCATAATTCTAGTTTAGCAACCTTTTCTTGCGGCCAGAATCATCGCGAGAGTTTAACCTCAATGAGTGTAGCATACTGCTACTGTTCTATGGCCAAGTTGGTCAATTTAAGGTTCTAAGGTCAGTTGGTGCTTAATGACTCCTTAGAAGACCCATATTCTCCTCGTTCCAACACAAGGGATATCGGTACAGACTAAGGTACCACACCAACGTAGCTACTGCTTCATCCGTGTCGGTCTACGCCGGACAGATTCCTCATAGTTTATTGCTACTTACCTAAAGGGTATCCCCAGACCCGGGTTAGGATCTATAGAACTCCGTTACAAGCCCACAAAATTAAATCATACAAAGCATAAAATTGAAAACACAAGTGATCTAATCCTAAGGTACACCTCACTTATAATCTATTCCCCAGCAGAGCCGCTGGTTCTGTGATCGGTGGGAATAGAACTGACTGTTTTGGAATGCTGGTTCGCATTTGCGTTTGTTTTCACAAAATGTCGCGGTAAGCAAGAGTCGCCACCGTCTTTTATTTTATCCAACAAGGAAAGGACAAAAGCACATAAAAATTCCTTTTTGAGATATTTCTCGGGTTCGGGAGGTAGATTATAGAAAGGGAAGGTGTTAGCACCCTTTCTATCCGTGGTTATCCACGGGCTCTTAGGTACTTGCTCATTATGTTTTCAAAAGTTTTCTTTTCTTTGTGATTGTGGGTTCGAAAAGAGTTTTTGTTTTTGAAGAGGGTGTAAGTGCGAAAAGTTTTATTTTGTTTTAAAATGAGCAAGTACTTAAGAACCATCTACCTACTCGAAAAAGGAATTAATCTGTACAAATGTCCTTTAGACAATGCTATCCCACTATTGAGGAGTAGGTAGCACCGTCGCTGGAGTTTTCGGGTCAATTCGATTAAGGGACGTGTGGTCACTAAAGCAATGTTAGGATGCCTTAGCGGTAACCCTAATGTCTTAGATCATTTTATCCGAGGCAACTGTTTCGAGGCAACTATGATCTTTGGACAAGAGGGCGACCTCTAAAACTTCCTATACTCAATGACCACGTTCGAGGCAACCAAGTGAGGTGTACCCTACGAGTGGCATGTGCGAGTGTGTTAGTTTGGTTAATTTTATCTGTACATGTCACGGGTGAGCTATGTTGATTTTAAGTTAAAGATTGATCTTGTCATGCATAGCCTATTATTCAAACATCTAACAGTTAATGGTTGCGGAAATTAAATTGCGAAAAATAAATCTAAGCTATTACAAGGCGTCGGGTATTTACATCGCCAAAAACAAACCCTTGAAAATTAAATTGCGAAAGGTAAATAAAAGCGATAAATAAAATCCCAAGTTAAAACTATTAGATCCTCGGAGCAAATACACAAATATAGATCAAAGATAATACGCGCGCGAGAAAAATTGAATCGGAATGTCCTAGGGTTTTGACCCTTTTTCATTAAATAAAGCATATATATATTGTTTGTCCTTTTTGAATTAAAAATTAAGTCTAGATTAATAATTTGAATTAATTAATTAAAAAGAAAATATTTTTGAGTTTTATTTTAATTAAGGAAATAAAAAATGGTTAACAAATGTTAAAAACCCTAATTCTATGTTGATTTTAATTTAATGCAAAATATATTAAAATCGAACCTAATTAAAACTAAATAAGTTAATTATTGGTTTATTTACAAAAATAGATAATAAAATTAACGATATTAAATAAAATATTTTTTTGTTTTCTGATTTTATGAAAATAAAAGTTAATTGGTTAATTTTAATTATGATAATAATGATAATAAAATAAAAATAGTGAAAAAGAAAATAAAATAGTAACAAACTCAGGGGGTGCTGGGCTTGAATAGAGGGTATGAATTGCAATTTATGGCCCATATTCAATCATCCTGTTTGACTTCCCATTCCCATATGCGGTGGTTGACTTTAGTCCATGGTGGTCCATCAGCCTGGTTCATTGGATCTTGGCTTGCAGCCACTTGGCAATTGGGATCTGGGGGTATTTGGTGGACCACGCTTGGACCGTTGCACCTGAATACCTGAAAAGAAAAACCAAATAATGTTTTGGGGGACCTGGGATTCGAACCCAGGTCCCAATGATCACCTGCCAACGCGCTTGCCACTCAACCAAATTGCTTAGTTGTTATTGTAATAAGAATCAAATATTATATGATAAACAAAATGTTAAGCCTGAAAAAAATAAAACGCGCGCAGTTGATTCAAATTGGAAAATCACGTGGAGACACGCTATCGTCTTCTTCATCAAAAGACTTGTTATTTACCTGCGGATTTTTATCCGCGGGAAGTTTCGTGGGATGGTTCTAAAATACTCCTTAGGCCATGTAAATGCAAACTAAGAGTGCCAATTCACTCGTCTCCTTCCCCTGAACTCATCCATGGGCATTATTGACCTTGATTTTGCCTGTGTACAAAACGCCTAAAAAACATACACTAGAACCCTAGGTTCTGGATAGGGGGTTAGAGACCACAAAAATCAAATTAAATAATGCAGAATCAATGTAAATTGGATGGTGAGTATGAATGTGCACCCCAATTGGAAAAAAGCTCCAAAGAGAATGGTTCATGATACCATGTCCAGAGTCAAGTTCGTGGTGACTTACAAGGCGATTTAGGCAATGGAAATGCTTGGTTTTGATCGCTGCAGCTTCACAGGATGGCAAGGAAGAGAACTGTGTCGAGCTTTTGGTCTGAAAGTGCCTTCAATATCGTTTTCAATCTCACACTTTTTCAAGGTTTTTTGCAAAGTGGTGTGGCCGTTTCTGCAGAGTTCTGTGCGTGTTCTTGATTTGTGAGGCTTATGTGAATGTTATAGAGTGAATTAGGGTTGGTTTTTTGATCTGAAATCAAGTGCATTCAAGATTGAAGATTAGATTTGATCACCATTGAAAAGCTTTCCAAAAATAAGCCAAATCTGAGATTTTGTGCTTGAATGAGCCTTGGCACGAGTTGGTTGGTTGTCACATGATATTTGCAAGCTGTACAAATCACAAAGATACCATTTCAATAATTTTTAGATTTTATTTGAATTAATATAGATTTAAAATGAATTAAATCAATAAAAATTAAATAAAATAGAAAAATAAGTGTTTGGTTATGAAATTCAAGATGGGACACGTGTGTGGCATGACAAGACTAAATCAAGTGGAAAAACGTGGTCCCTTTTGTCAAAATTTGGAGTTTTGAGGATGGTTGACTTTTGGCAATTTTAGAAAAATGCCCAACTTCAACAATGCATAACTTCTTCAATTTTGAACTTTTGGAGGTGTTCTTGGACTTTTTAGAAACCTTGATATGACCTCTAATCAACCCTTTTGGTCTCACTTCATTTTTATGTTACATGCTCAAGTTATAAGCTTTGGAGAAAAAGGTGTTTTTGTTGACTTTCAAAAATGACCTATAATGTCCAAATTTGTAACTTTTTGTGAGAGCATTTCTTGATCTTGGGGAGTGAAGATGGATTGTAGGAAATTGCATCCTATTCAAAATGAGCTTTGGATGGTTCATTTCTCATAAAGTATGAGAAAGGTATGCTTGGTCAAAGTTGAGTTGACTTTTCCTACAAAACCCTAATTTAGCAACTTTTGAATCTTGATGAATTTTGAGCAATTCTTGATGAATCATGATCAACCCTTGATAAAATGATGAATTATCCTTCAAAATGAGAATGTTGACAAAAATTCTTGAGGTTTGACTGTATTTGGGACACTGTTGACTTTTGCCCTAGAATAATCGACTTTTGGGACTCTTGAGCAATTGACTGACCAAACTTCCTCTGCAAGGCTTGAAATTTGACATGGATGAACTTAAGAACATATTAAGACATTGGTAAGCACTTGGGACCATTTGGATATGAGTACCTTAGTGCAACACAAAACTCTAATTTTGACTTGAATGCCTTAGGAGGTGATTTGACTGTCCAACCCTTGAGCCATCTTGAGCCATTTGGAGATTATTCTTGACATATCTTGAGGAATATGGGAGGGAAAATTTTGGGGTACAACACCTACTATCCAGGCTTTCATTTTGAAGAAACCCTACGACCCAGGATCCTTCTCACAGCCCTACTATCCAGGATTTCATTTCGAAGAAACCCTACGACCCAGGTTCCTTCTCACAGCCCTACTATCCATGCTTTAATTTCAAAGTAACCCTACTATCCAAGTTCCTTCTCACAGCTCTACTATCCAGGCTTTCATTTCTTAGAAACCCTACGACCCAGGTTCCTTCCCACAGCCCTACTATCCAGGCTTTCATATCAAAGAAACCCTACGACCCAGGTTCCTTCTCACAGCCCTACTATCCAAGCTTTCATTTTGAAGAAACCCTACGACCCATGTTCCTTCTCACAGCCCTACTATCCAGGATTTCATTTAGAAGAAACCCTACGACCCAGGTTCCTTCTCACAACCCTACTATCCAGGCTTTCATTTCGAAGTAACCCTATGACCCAGGTTCCTTCTCACAACCCTACTATCCAGGCTTTCATTTCAGAGTAACCCTACTATCCAGGTTCCTTCTCACAACCCTACTATCCAGGTTCCTTCTCACAGCCCTACTATCCAGGATTTCATATCAAAGTAACCCTACTATCCAGGTTCTTTCTCACAGCCCTACTATCCAGGCTTTCATTTCGAAGAAACCCTACGACCCAAGTTCCTTATCACAACCCTATTATCCAGGCTTTCATTTCGAAGAAACCCCACGACCCAGGTTCCTTCTCACAGCCCTACTATCCAGGCTTTCATTTCGAAGAAACCTTATGACCCAGGTTCCTTATCACAGCCCTACTATCCAGGCTTTCATTTCGAAGTAACCATATGACCCAGGTTCCTTCTCCCAGCCCTACTATCCAGGATTTCATTTCGGAGTAACCCTGCTATCCAGGTTCCTTCTCACAGCCCTACTATCTAGGCTTTCATATCAAAGTAACCCTACTATCCAGGTTCCTTCTCACAGTCCTACTATCCAGGCTTTCATTTCGAAGAAACCCTACATCTCAGGTTCCTTCTCACAACCCTAATATCCAGGCTTTCATTTAGAAGAAACCCTACGACCCAGGTTCCTTCTTACATCCCTACTATCCAGGCTTTCATTATGAAGTAACCCTACTATCCAGTTTCCTTCTCACATACTATCCAGGATTTCATTTCGAAGTAACCCTACTATCCAAGTTCCTTCTCACAACCCTATTATCCAGGCTTTCACTTCGAAGTAACCCTACTATCCAGGTTCCTTCTCATAACCTTACCATCCAGGTTTCTTTTCTCTTACCTCCAGACGACAGTTTATAACACGGTAAAACCTGGACCTGACCAGTTTCGGTCAATTTCACCTTTCCCTAGTAAGTCCCAATGCAGCCTATACACTGACCAGATATGCAGTTCACCTCCGAAGTTAATTCCCCAGTAGAGTAACGGACAACTAAAGCTCCTAAAATTATATTTCTCCCAAGATAGACACCAACATTCCTCAGCAGATTCCTCCTCAATGACAGGAGTAGGGACTCTCATCAAAGGAATATCTCAGGAAATCAACATCCTCTAGATGGCATCTTTAAGCCCATCTCCGACGGTACTCCGTCACATCTTGGATGGAATCTTTAAGCGCATCTCCGAAAATTCTCTAGCAACTTCCAAATGGCATCTATAAGCCCATTCTCGATATCATAAATCAAGTATCACTTCATGCAAGTGCAAATTTCTGGGCATTCTAGTGTTCAATCATTTTCAACCTTCAGATCACGAAAGTAAAACGAGCCAATCTACATCCTCAGGTTTAAGAATATTGAACAGGGGCAGCTGTTGTACCCTAAAATTTGCCCTCTCATTTTTCTCAAAACTTACTCCTAGAGATCATTAATTTGCTCAAGGTTGCGCAAGAGTTGACCAGACAAACTCTCTCCTAAGGTAGTGTGTCTCAAATTAGGGTTTCCATTTTCATCAAGATAGGTGAACTCCAAAGACCTCATATTCTATCCATGGTCCTAATATAATCTCAATACCCTCCATGTCAAATTTCAAGCACTGCACAAGAAGTTTGCTCAGTCAACTGCTCACATGCTTGAGAATCGACTATATTAGGTCAAAAGTCAACTGTGGCCCACATACAGTCAAACTTCAAATTTTTGGTCAACATCAACATTTTGAAGTGATATCCATCATTTTATCAAGGGTTGATCATGATTCTTTAAGGAATTCCCTAAATTCATCAAAACCCAAAAGTTGCTAAATTATGGTTTCTTAGGAAAAGTCAACCAAACTTTGACCAAGCATAACTTCCACATACTTTATCAGAAATTTTCCATCCAAGGCTCATTTTGAAGAGGATGCAACACCCTACAACTCATCTTCATCCCACAAGTTCATAATATGCACTCATAAAAAGATATGAATTTCTACATTATAGGTCCTTTTGAAAAGTTAACAAAAAACACCTTTTGGGTCAAAGCTTCTTACATGAACATGGAAGACACAATTGAAATCAGACAAAAATGGTTGCTTAGGGGACATCCTAAGATTTCTAAAAAGTCCAAGAACACCTCTCTAGGTTTAAAATTAGAGGAGATATGCCTTGTCAAAGTTGACCTTTCTTGCAAAATTGCCAAAAGTCAAATATGCTCAAAAGTGCATTTTTTACCAAATGGGCTTAGCATTTCATGATTGCACCTCACTTGTAGCATGGTCCACGACCCAAATGTTCACTCACATGTTATTTGCTTCATTATTTATTTTATTTTGATTTTTTATTTATTAAAAATTGAATAAAATCAAATAATTGTTAAATAATATCAAAGATAAGTTTTGATATGATTTTTGGACAGGATCTCGATCAAATTATGCTGAGATATCAAGACTAAATCGAATCAAGTATGATTGGTACAAAAATGGGATAATTTGGCTCAATTTAGAAAGTTTGCATATGGTTAAAGAACCAAATCAAATCTTCTCAAAACTTCAAGATTCAATCTGTTTTGTAACCCAATTCACTTAAGGGTATATAATGAACAAGAACAAAGCATAAAAGAAAGGTTGGAAGTCGTGAATAAGCAAGAACAAACTCAAAAATCTTGACAAAAAGTGTGAATCGGTTTCAGTCATAGAGGCCATCTCAAGCCATCCTAGCATTGCCAATCGATTGCTGGATGTTCTACCCCAAAATTTGCCCTCTCATTTCTCAGGAAATCACCTTGGATTCTCAAAGTTTTCTCTTAAACAAATCCAAGCCTTGAATTATCATTTCTTTCCAAGCAAGCCATTTATATGGGCAAAATGGTCATTTACACGCTGAGAAGTCAAACTTTGGCTTTTGGATCAAAATCAAATCACAAAAATCATATTTCTTCAAGACATGTTAGAATATGAAGTTTGTTTCATCAAGAAGTTCAAAAGTCAAATTTTACCTTGGAAAAGTTAAATTCTAAATACTTAGAATTTTTCTAAAGTATTTAAGAAAAATGACACTTCAGAACTTCTGAGCCAGCCTCCAGGAAGGAGCAGTCAGAAGTTGTAAGCGTGGTTCAGCACATAATCTTTAGTCAGAACATGGCTTTTCAGCATCTACGCAAGTTCAGTCAGAGTTTGCTAGAGTAATGCAAAGAAGACAATAAAGTGTAGTACATGCTTATCTTGTTTGCTTTGATTGCTTTACATTTGGTTCTCTTATTTGGGTTTGAATCCTCCACCCGGATTTGGGAAACATTCATAGGTAAATAGCAATACGTTGTGGAAACTGTGCGGGGTATACTGACATGGTTGAAGCAATAGCTATATTAGTGCGACATATTTGTGGGTACTGGTAGCCTTTGAGTTAATCAAAGAGAATACGGGGCCGCTGAGTGATGTCATGAAGCACAATTGGACTTTTAGAACCTTTACTTGACCATCTTGGCCTTTTTAGGGGTAGTGAGATGACCGGCTTTGGTGCAGTCCGAATTTGGTAGATACTCGATACTACACTCATTGAGGGTTGTTTACTTGGAATATTTCGGTCGCCAGTAAAGTGGCTAAACTGAAACAATGAACACAAAAAATAATCCAGTGATATTGAGCTCCTTAGAACTCGGTTACTATTTATAGGACAGGTTGAGCCAACTAAACTTCAAGAGGGTACTTACCTATGAAACCCCATGCAAGCCTAAACTAGGAACTTGTGTGACTTGTTTATACATATATACTTGTGCATAATATCATGGACATCATGAGCATCATATGCATCCACTAACCATTTCAAGGATTTTGAAGATTCATCTTTGTTCTTGTTTTGTAGGATATGGATTCACTTCGCAGGAAAACTATCCAAGTCAACCTTGTAGGAATTCCTCCACAACTCAAGGAGCTAGCTTCAAGGATCCCTGAGAATTCTCCATTCACTGAAAGGCATGGTCGTCTACTCAACTTGGTCACCTCCAACACAAAGGAGGATATTATAAAGGTGATCTTCCAGTTCTTTGATCCTTTGCACCATTGCTTCACATTTCTCGACTATCAGCTTGTGCCTACTTTGGAAGAATTCTCTCAACTCTTGAGGATTCTCATTCTCAATCAACTACCTTTCAACGGTACAGAAAGAGACCCAAAGCCATAAGAGATTGCTCAAGTTCTGCACTTGCACTCATCTAATATCACAACTCATTGGGAAACTAGAAGTGATGTCAAAGGCTTCTTAGCAAAGTACCTGTTTGAGAAAGCCCAAAGTTGTTGGAATTACTTAGACTTGCAAGCCTTTGAGGAAATTGTTGCTATTCTTATCTATGGGATGATCTTGTTCCCCAATCCTGACCAACTAATAGATGTGAGTGCCGTCAAAATTTTCATGTCACGCAATCCGGTGCCTACATTGCTAGGGGATATCCTACACTCTTTTCACACTCGTTCAATGAGGAAAAGAGGTGTCCTTATGTGTTGCACTCACCTCCTGGCAAGATGGTTTATTTCTCATCTTCCTCAATCAGTCTTAAAGAATGAGCAAGGATTAAGGTGGTCACAAAGGTTAATGACACTCAAACATTCAGATGTTCATTGGTGCTCCCGATCTAAGGAGAATGTTATCATTATTGACCATTGTGGGAAATTCCCTAATGTCCCTGTACTTGGAATTAGGGGAGGCATCACGTACAACCCATGCTTAGCTATAAGATAGTTTGGTTATGCCCGAAGGGATGGCCCACATAAGATGCTGATTCAAGGCTTGGTATTCGACTATGACAATGACGATCAAGGTCTTCGCCAGAGATTCATCCGAGCATGGAGGATGCTAAACAAGGTGGATAAAAAGACTTTGGGACACAAGAATTCCATCCCTCTCGAGCCTTACCTCAAGTGTGTACGAACCCACACTCAAAGTCTTATGATGCCTTATCCTTCCATCCTTTCGGTGATCATTGAGCCTGTTAAGGAGGGAGAAGTTCCATACACTATCCTACATCCTGACATGTCCACATCTCTTGAAGACCTACAAAGGGATTGGATACAACTCAAAGGAGAGCGAGATACTTTCGAAGCCCAATTCTACCCAAGCGAGAAGAAGGTTTTGGAACTCACTAGGCTACTTCATGAGGAGCAGACTCTAAATGCCTACATTGCACCAAAGAGGATACGCACTACTTTTCATCTTAGAGTGATGTATTATTTTGCCCAAGGGGCATTGATGTACTCAAACTCTATCGTATTAATATAACATGTGTTTCTTTTTGTCTAAAACGAACTTGAAACTTTAAAAATCCTTGAAAACATTACATATGCACATATCATTCATCATAACATAAACAGGTCTTTTGCAACGAGTTTCCTCATCTCTCTACTGTTTATTTCAGTAAGATGGATCTCGAACAGGCAGTCAAAGATCTTCAAGTTCAGAACACGCAGTTTCAACAGTTACTCATGACCCTGGCCAAGGGGCAAGAGAAGTTGAAGACTTTGTTGGCCAAAGAGAAGAAGAAGAAAGAGAAAAAACCAACCGGTGTTGTAATCATGGGGAGAAGGTTTCAAGGACAGACTAGAAGAACCTTGAATTTTGCAAAAACCTCTGATGAAGGAAAAGGAAAGGAAACTGCGGTTCCTTCATAATTTGAAGAGGAGGAAGAAGAGGAAGACTACTCCGAGGAATAGTATCCTCCAGCAGATGATAAGTACAAACATCTTGAAGAGTGTTTGGATGCTATGGAAATACAAAGGGTACCGGGTCTAGACTTTGAAGAATTGGGGTTAGTGTCGGGAATTGTGATCCCACCGAAGTTCAAAGCGCCGTTGTTTGAAAAATATGATGGGGTGTCATGTCCTAAGAGGCACCTCCGATCATATGTGAGAAAGATTCATCCGCACTCCGCCGATAACGACCTATGGGTGCATTTTTTCCAAGATAGCCTGTCTGGAACACAACTCGATTGGTTTTACCAATTGGAAAGGGCCGACGTCCACAACTGGGAAAATCTTGCCGCAACTTTCTATAAGAAATACCAGTATAATGCAGATTTGGCGCCTACCCGTACTCAACTTCAGAGTATGGCTATGGTTTCCAATGAGGGTTTCAAGGATTACACGCAAAAGTGGAGAGATCTAGTCGGGTGAGTCCAGCCCCCTCTGTCTGAAAGGGAATTGGTGGACATGTTCTTAGGCACTTTATCAGGCCCTTTCTTCAACCATCTGATTGGAAGCTCATCTGCAGGATTTACTGAGTTAATACTGACCGGAGAGAGGGTGGAAGCTGGCATAAAAAGTGGAAAGATTCAGAAGGATTTGTCTGCCTCTACAGTTGTGAGAAAGCCTTTCACTAGGAAGAAGGAGGTATCTGTTGTCTATCCACAAAGGAACCAACGGAGAGCCGAACGTCGACCAATGGTAGGAGCTGTTATGATCCCAAAGCCTACATCTGATCAACCAAGAGGTAATCAACCGAGGGTGGAAAGGCCAGTCTAACAATTCACCAGAATTAATATAACTCTAGCCCAGGTTTTACCACATCTTCTGAAATCTAATTTGACAACTCTGAAGGAAGCTCCAAAGAACCCCAACACGATGTCCCCTTATTATCACCCAAATGCCCGCTGCGCATATCATTCTGAAAGTCTGGGTCATGACACCAACAACTGTTGAGCCCTAAAAAACAAGATTCAAGATCTTATAGAGGCAAAAGAGATTGAGTTTGATGCACCCGAGAAGCCAAACGTCATTTCTGCTCCCATGCCTAGACATGGCCATAACACTAATGCTATTGAAGAAGATTTGTTTGTTACCAAAGTTGACGAACTCTTGACTCCACTCCCAATCATTAAGATAAACTTGTTGAAAACCGGTGTATTCCCGGGTTGTAATGAAGACTGCCATCTTTGCTTATCCTAGTCAACTGTTTGCCCTTTGCTGAAAACAGGCATCCAACGCTTGATAGATAACATAGAGATTCTATTTGAAAGTACTCTTGTTTTACCTGTTCATGCTGAAGACGTTTCAATCATAACCATCTCCGCTAATTCTTCCAGGGTCTCCAAAAGACTCGTTAGGATTACATAGGTTCCAAAAACTACTCCTCTTATAATCACAATGCCCGGGCCAGTCCCGTATGAATCAGACAAAGCTTTACCGTGGAATTATGGTGGAGACATCTACTACCATGGTATCAAACAAGATGGGCTAGCCGCCGAAGAATCAAACTCCGAAGAAGAAGACCCCGTCATCAGTAATATTGTCGGAACCAGTAAGATTACCCGAAGGGGTAGAATCTTCTCTCTAGAGATTTCCCCCCCAAAGGCAGTTTTTGGACCCGCAGTTGCTCCAAAGGTTACTTCCATACCAATAATCATATCTGCAAGTGCTCCTATCAACAAAGACGACACAGCCCCTGCTTTTATCCCTACCAATACCCCTACTGCTGAAATTCGAGAAAAAAGTATTCAAGAAGAGCCTGTCCGGACGAAGGCTCAACCACTGGCTATCCCCGAAACCTCCAAAAAGGAAATGGAAGAGATCTTGAGAATAATAAAGAAGAGCGACTAAGACGTAGTTGAACAGTTGGGGAAAACTCCTTTCAAAATCTCCATGCTAGCTTTGTTATTGTGCTTGGAGGCACATGCGATAGCTCTGGTGAAATTTCTGAAGACAACCCATGTGCCTCAAGAGACATCGGCTGATCAATTTCAAGATTGTGTGGCCAGTTTGACGGCAGACAACGTCCTAGGCTTCTTGGATGCTGGTTTGACACCAAAGGGATGAAAGAACAACGAGGCATTGCATGTCTCTGTAGAATGTAGAGGAACAACTCTGGCCCATGTCTTGGTGGACACCGACTCATCTTTGAATGTTTTACCGAAGAAAGCTCTCGACAGACTGGACTGCAAAGGATTAACGTTGAAATCCAGTAACATAGTCGTGAGAGCATTTGATGGCTCGAAGAGGATGGTGCACAGGGAAGTGGATATCCCCATAAAGGTTGGGACTCAGACTTTCAACTCAACCTTCTATGTAATGGACATCCGCCCCTCTTACTCCTATCTGCTAGGACGACCGTGGATCCATAATGCCGGTGATATCACCTCTACACTACACCAGATGTTGAAATATCCGGTCCATGGAAAGATTATCACTGTCCACGGAGAGGAAGAGTATATGATTAGCCACCTCAATTCCTTCCGGTATGTGGAATTGGACAGCGAGTTCATTGAAACTCCTTTTCAACATTTCGAAGAAGTCTCTCAAGAGGTAGCGGTAACTAAGACTATGTCCCAAATTCCCAAGATTACAAAACCTCCGCTCCGGATGTCATCTCTAAAGGACGCCAAAGCAGTAATAGAGGAGGGTGGATGCACCATCTGGGGACAACTTCCAGATATTCCTTACAAATCTGACAAGTTTGGCTTAGGGTTTACTTCAAGTGCTCAGAAGGTTGTGCGCCGTGCCCGTGCTGGAGGGCCACCCTTGAAAATTAGCAACCAAGAAGTCAATGCAGTGGAAGATGGTGAAGAGGATTGCAGCTTGGAGGATTGTATCTTTCCTACTGTCAACGGAGGACTCCGCAATTGGGAAGCCAGAGGCTTTGTCCCAATGACTTTCATCCCTCAGTAATTTATCTTTTACATTTCTGTTGGACTTGTAATATTCACAAACAATTCGCACATTTAAAACCTTGCATCTTGCTCGAGGCACAATGGTCCGTTTGTAAGGGTTTTTATTTCATCTTCATATGACATTTAATGAATCATAGACGTTTTTCACATACAAACTTTTTGTGCTCATTTTTTTTCTTCTTTGTTTAAAGATGGCTATACCCTTACACACACCCACACTCACAAATGCAGGTACCCCTCCATTCTGGATCCCATGGGTAACGATACTGCTATGGCCTTTAGTGACTCTGAAGATCTAATCTACCAAGCCGAAGACGAAGGTGAGGAGGATTGTGAAGTACCAGGGGAGCTAGCCAGGCTACTACAACAAGAGAAAAGAGATATTCAGCCTCATGAGGAACATGTGGATACGGTCAATCTGGGTACCAAAGAGGATATAAAAGAGGTCAAGGTGGGTCCCAATCTAGAGCCTAGTGTCAAGGAGTGTCTGATTCAGTTGTTGGGTGATTATGTTGAGATATTTTCCTGGTCATATAAAGACATGTCGGGACTTGATACAGACATCGTGGTACATTGTCTGCCAACAAGAGAAGACTGTCCACCAGTAAAACAAAAAGTCCGCCGCATGAGACCTGACATGTCAGAGAAGATCAAAGCGGAAGTCATGAAACAATTTAATGTTGGATTCTTGGATGTCACTTCCTATCCCCAATGGGTTGCTAACATTGTTCTAGTGCCTAAAAAGGACGGCAAAGTACGAATATGCATGGACTATAGAGACTTGAATAGGGCTAGCCTTAAAGACGATTTTCCACTTCCCCACATAGATATCCTGGTTGACAATACGGCTCAACACAAAGTGTTTTCCTTCATGGACGGATTCTCAGGTTACAACCAAATCAAAATGGCACCTGAGGACATGGAGAAAACTACATTTGTCACACAGTGGGGGACATTCTGCTACAAAGTGATGCCATTCGGACTAAAGAATGTTGGGGCAACCTATCAGCGCGCCATGGTAGCTTTGTTTCATGACATGATACATCATGAAATAGAGATCTACGTAGACGACATGATAGCCGGATCACGAATAGAAGAAGAGCACTTGGATCACTTGCAAAAGTTGTTTGAAAGATTGAAGAAGTATAAGCTAAGATTGAATCCAAACAAGTGCACATTCAGACTACGCTCCGGTAAACTTTTAGGTTTTATCGTCAGTAACAAAGGCATTGAGGTCGATCCTGCCAAGGTTAAAGCGATACAAGAAATTCCTTCTCCTCGTATTGAGAAGGAAGTCAGAGGATTCTTGGGACGCCTGAACTATATTTTCAGATTCATTTCTCACCTATCAGCTACTTGTGATCCCATCTTCAAACTACTGAAGAAAGATCAAGTAGTCAAGTGGAATGATGAATGCCATACTGCTTACGACAAAATCAAAGAGTACTTACAAGAGCCTCCTGTTTTGATGCCACCAATCAAGGGAAGATCATTGATCATGTATCTGACCGTGTTAGAAAACTCAATGGGGTGTGTATTGGGGAAGCATGACGAGTCTGGACGAAAAGAGCACGCTATTTATTACCTGAGCAAAAAGTTTACCGACTGTGAAACCAGATATTCATTGCTCGAGAAAACTTGTTACGCTCTGGGACGGGCTGCTCGCCGGCTAAGACAGTATATGCTGACTCATACTACCTTGTTGATATCTAAGATGGATTCGATAAAATACATCTTCGAAAAGCCTGCTCTGTCTAGAAGAATAGCTAGATGGAAGATGATCCTAACAGAATATGACATACAGTACACTACCCAAAAGGATATAAAGGGCAGTGTGCTAGTTAATCATCTTGCTCATCAAGCTGTAGAAGATTATCAGTCCATGAAGTTTGAATTCCCGGATGAAGACATCATGACATTAGACAATTGTGAAGAAATCAAACCATATGACGGACCTGAGCAAGGATCCCGATGGACCCTATTATTTGATGGGGAATCCAATGCACTTGGTAATGGTATCGACGTTGTACTCATATCTCTGAAAGGGTGTCATACTCCCTTTACTGCCAGACTTTGCTTCAATTTTACAAACAACATGGCAGAGTACGAAGCATGCATCTTGGGCCTCAAAGCTGTCATAAATCTGGGAATCAAATCTTTGGATGTGTTTGGAGATTCAGCTTTGGTCATCAGTCAGATCAAAGGGGAATGGGACACTAAGCACCCAAACCTTATCCCTTACAAAGAACATGTTTTGACATTGCTACCACACTTTGAGGAGATTACCTTCGAGCACTTCCCACGAGAAGAAAATTAGCTAGCAGATGCTCTAGCCACAATGTCATCTATGTTTAAACTTAATTGGGATAATGAAGCTCCCCAGATCACCATCGAACGAATGGATGAACCAGCACACTGTCACGAGATTAATACTGAAGAGGTAGTGGACCAGCCTTGGTTTCATGAAGTCAAGAGGTATCTCGAGGCTCAAGAATATCCATAAGGAGCCTCAATCAACAATAAGAAGTTCTTAAGGAGATTTTATGATAAATTCTTCCTTAGTAATGGCATCCTGTACAAGAGCAATCATGACTCCATTCTGATTCGGTGTGTGGATAGGATTGATGCGGAAAAGATCATGGCTGAATTACATGAAGGTACTTTTAGCACTCACTCCAGTGGGCATACGATGGAGAAGAAAATCCTATGGGCAGGATATTATTGGGCAACCATGGAAGCAGATTGCTATCAACACTCTCGGACCTGTCATAAGTGTCAAAGTTATGCTGACAAGGTGCACGTACCTCCGGTTCCTCTGAATGTCCTGATGGATCCTTGCCTTTCACTATGTGGGGAATTGATATGATTGGATAAATCAAGCCAACAACCTCCAATGGACACCGCTTCATCCTAGTGGCCATTGGCTATTTTACCAAATGGGTCGAAGCAGCTTCCTTCGCTTCCGTTACTAAGAATGTTGTTTCCTGTTTCATCAAGCAAAATCTCATTTGCCGGTACGGTATCCCAGAAAGGATCATCACTGACAATGGTACAAATCTTAACAACACTATGATCACCGCTTTGTGCGAGCAATTCAAGATTCAGCATCACAATTCTTCCCCCTATCGGCCAAAGATGAATGGTGTTGTCGAAGCTGCAAATAAAAACATTAAAAAGATCATACAAAAGGTGACAGTCACATACAAAGACTGGCATAAGATGCTACCATTCGCTCTCCACGGGTACCGTACCACAGCTCGCACATCAACTAGGGCAACACCCTATTCTTTGGTACATGGAATGGAAGCAGTCTTGCCTATTGAGTTTCAAATCCCCTCTCTAAGGATTATGAAGGATGTGGGTTTTAGTGAAGACGATTGGATCCAAACTCGGCTTGATCAATTGAACTTAATTGATAAAAAAGACTTACTGCTGTTTGCCATGGTAAAATATATCAAAAACGAATGATCAAGGCTTTCAACAAGAAAGTCAGAAGCCAAGTATATCAAGTTGGGGATCTAGTGATCAAACGTATCATCCTGCCACAAAGTGATCCCATGGGAAAATGGACTCCTACCTATGAAGGACCATTTGTAATCAAAACCATACTCTCCGGTGGGGCAATGATCTTAACCACCATGGACGGCAACGACCTGCCACACCCTGCGAACGCGGACATAGTCAAAAGATACTACGCATAAAAGACCCGTTAAGTTGACATGCCTAGGCAAAACAAGGGCATCCCGGTGAACCAAAAGGGTTCGGGAAAAAATTAGGGATACAAATAAAAAAATCTGTACACCCGGAAAGTTGAAAACCCAAAAGGGTGACTTGGGCAAAAAAGGGTTTCCCGGTGGACTGAAAACCCGAAAGGGCGGTCCAGGCAAACGTTAGGGAATAAAAGCGTATGACTATGTCCCTTAGAATTACTTACGGACAACCTTTGGCTTCCACTGACAAACTCGGATTTCCTGATCAATTCAATCATCTTCGGACAAGGCAAATATACAAGATACCCGGAGATACGAAGGCTATAGCAGGATGGGAACCCCATGGGATTTTTGCACGTAGCTATATATCTTTGTATCAAATTTTTCTTGTTTACGAAGGTATTCTCTTACTAGAATGTTCATCTCCTTTGTACAAAATACTTACTCAAAGTCAATACAAAGATATCCCTTTGAAAGTGCAAAAACTATTTTCCTTTACTCTTGTGTTTTGTTTTCAAAAACGTCTAATAATTCATTGATGAACATATGGATTTGAACATGATTACCGTTTACAAATAAACAAAATGAGAAGGAGACAATTACTTATAGGTCAAAATGATAGGAAAATATCTCAAGGCCATTCCATAAACATTCTCCCCACGGAGTTTTCAATAATCCCCAGCAGAACGAAGCTTCTAGTTTATCAATCCCCGGTGGAAATCTACCAATTTCTCCAGAATTCCCCAGCAGGTTGTTGTGAAGCCTGGAATCCGACCAGATAACAGCTAACTTTTGATTCTCTCAAGCCAAGGATAATTCCCCAGTAAAGCAACGGACAACTGAGACTCTTGAATTATTTTTCCCAAGAAGGAATAAAACATTCTCCCCACAGGGTTTTCACTAATCCCCAAGTGGAACGAAGTTTCAAATGATTAATCCCCAGTAGAAGTCATAAAGATTCTCGGGTTTCCCCAAGCAGATCTTACAGGCAATACATGATGTTGCCCTCACAACAAAATTTACTTCTCTCAACAAGAGTTCATCAGTACTTCAACTTCAAGACATGAAATTCAACATATCCTCAGCAGCATTCAGGGATTTATTTTCCTCAATCAGGCAATAGTACAGCAGATCAGCTCACATGTGCATACATTGCATCCATATGGATAAAGCAAATATATTGCATCATACATTTCATGCAATATAACTTTGTGTTTCAGCTAACATTTTTTTCCCTTTTCAGGATAAGAATAACAGTTACCATCGACAATATACACTCCTGATACAGTTCAGATACGCTCCAGACACGGAAGCCATTCTGATACTCATTCAGATTCAACTCCTGATACAGTTCAGATACGCTCCAGACACGGAAGCCATTCTGATACTCATTCAGATTCAACTCCTGATACAGTTCAGATATGCTCCAGACCCGGAAGCCATTCTGATACTCATTCGAAGACATCTCCTGGTACATTTCATATACACTCCAGACATGGAAGCCATTCTGATACTCATTCAGATTCAACTCCTGATACAGTTCAGATACGCTCCAGACACGGAAGCTGTAACGCCCGTAATTTAATTAATTATTTAATTAAATTATTTTTGGAATAATTGTGAAGAAGTGTTATTAAATTGGATTTATTTTATTAAATGGAGAAATAATAATATATTTGAGGTATTATATTATTATGTGAAATAATGTTAGAAGCTAATATTATTTAATGTGGGCCTATATGGTGTGAGTGGAAGTAATAAGGGGGTGTAGGTTTTGAGCCCATTAAGGAATAATATAATAATATTAGATTATTTTATTATTTGTGTGAAATAATAGAAGGAGGAAGCAGTAAGAAGAGAAATAAGGATTTGAGAGAACGTGAAGCTGCTGGATTTTGAATTAGATGACAAGAACAAAGATTCAACCCGGAAATTGTAGAGTGACCTTTGATCCAAGGTAAGGGTGGGGTTCTGGCTTTATAATTGGGTTCATGATGTTTGATATGTGGGGTTAGATGATTGTTGTTTTGTTATTGAATTGAATGATGTATGATGAATATTGATGAATTCTCGATGGATAAATGATGTTATGATACTGTGTAATCGATGTAGTATTGTAAGTTAATGTTAAGTGATGAATTATCATGGTTATGATAAGGTTTTTAGGGCTGTAGTATAATTGCCATAGTGAATTACAGTAGAAAACACAGAAAATTATGCAGAAAATCGCAGGATGCGTCGACCTCAAACTGGATAAGTCGATGCAAGGAGGCTGTTAGACTCGAGATGAGTCGATGCATGGAGGGCTTGCGTCGATGCATGTAAAGTATAAGACTCAGGATGAGTCGACGCGAAGGGCGGATGTGTCGATGCATGATGAGTACAAGACTCAGGATGAGTCGACACGAAGAGTGCATGTGTTGATACATGCTGTATTGAAAGCCAGAATGAGTCGATCCAAAGGAGGATGTGTTGACTCATAGTATGCATATGAAGCAGGATGTGTTGATGTATAGTGTTTTGCGTCGATGCATACTGAATAATTTTGACAGAATCAGTTTTTAAATTGTTGTAACTTGAGTTTTAGGATGATGTTTGAGATGTCGTTCGAAGCGTTGATTAGCTAACGCGATGGACTTTATTCTAGATGATTTAAATTATGAAAAAGAAGTGCAATCCCAGTAACTAATTTAGGATTTAGAATTAATTCCCGTAGATGACCGTTATGCTGGATTTTGGACAGAATGATGAATTTTGAGATGTTAGAGGCTGTTGTTAGAATTATGACAGTAGGATTAGTATCAATAATGATGTACAATAGTAGAATAACAGTATGGATTACTGTAGTATGAATATACAGCTGAGTTATTAGTAAGGTGTGGTTATTAAATTTGTGTTTGATAGTTGTGATGAACAAATGACGTTTGATAAATAAATGATATTTAATAATTTTGAGATGAAGGATATGCCTTGTTGATGCCTCTATTAATTGGCAGATTAGATGTTTTGAGATGTTTATGAGATGTTGTAATTGAGATGTTTTGAGATGTTTATGAGATGCTGTAATTTAGATGTTTTGAGATGTTTATGAGATGCTGTAATTGAGATGTTTTGAGATGTTTATGAGATGCTGTAATTGAGATGTTTTGAGATGTTTATGAGATGTTATTATTTTGAGATGATTGAGATGTTGTTGTTATGAGATGTTTATGAGATGTTGTTGTTCTGATATGTTTATGAGATGTTGTATTTTGAGATGATTGATATGTTGACATTACATTCATGGCATACATTGCATTTTTGAGATGGAGCTTATGCTCGTTGAGATGGCCTGGATTGGAAAATTTTGAGATGAAGGCTATGCCTTGTTGATGCCTCTATTAATTGGCATATTAGATTTTTGAGATGGGAGTTCTGCACCAATGGTACCACGTGCATTTTCATAGTTTTGAGTCGCATCATATGAATGAATAATGAGAGGTATTTGATGTTGATGAATGAGTATATATGCTGTAATCGTTGTTGATTATGAGATGAGAAGTGGTGATATTATTGATCTAATTTAATATATTAATTATCATGCGCTTTATTATAATGTTAGATATCTCACCCCTTCTGTTTGAATGTTGCCCCTATGTTGGTAACGTGCAGGTAATCGAGAGTGAAGGTTGTATACCTTCAATAGATCGAGTCAGTGTCATTGCTCTGATATGTAACACTCGGGGGGATGAACGCTTGCTGATTTTTGATTGCTGATTTTTAGTTGTTGAACTTTAAATTGTTTATTTACTAAATATGAGATGTTTCGAAGTTGCTGTTTTATTTAAAGATGTTATTGAAGAATTCCACTGCGTAGTTGTTGAATTGTTTTATTAAAGATGCTATATTGATGGTTCATCCGATGTTTTATTAAAAGTGTTATATATCCATGATGAATGCAATGAATTTGTTAGAAGAATTTGTGACGTCCTGATTCGTTTGTATGAATGAAATTTTATAACTCTGATGTATTTTGCATAATTTTCTTGGGGTAGAATTAGGGTGTTACAAAGTTGGTATCAGAGAAAAAGGTTTGTCCGACCTTGTCGTTGACTCTTAGTTGTCTAACAATCGAGTATTGTTATTTTGAGTTCTAACAGTTGTTTGTGTTGTAGTGAGAAGTTGAGATGGCTGGAAGGAATGATGCTGCTCTTGCTGCTGCTCTAGAAGCAATGGCTCATGCGATGGAAAATAATCTGAATGCTGACGGGAATGCTGGATCTCGTAGCTTGGCGACTTTCCAGAGACAGAATCCACCTACGTTCAAGGGAAAATATGATCCTAACGGAGCATTGGAATGGTTGAAAGAGATTGAGAGGATCTTTCGCGTGATGGACTGCACTCTAATGCAGAAGGTTCATTATGGGACTCATATGCTAGCAGTCGAGGCTGATGACTGGTGGCTAGAGACTTGCCAGAAGTTGGAAGCTGCAGGTGAGAATGTCACTTGGACTGTGTTTCGTAGGGAGTTTTCGAGAAAGTATTTTCCTGAAGATGTCCGTGGAAAGAAGGAAATTGAGTTCCTTGAGCTGAAGCAAGGAAGTATGTCAATTGTTGAGTATGCTGCCAAGTTTGCTGAATTGGCTAAGTTTTATCCGCATTACGCTGAGGAAAATGCTGAGTTTTTGAAGTGTATTAAGTTTGAGAATGGGTTGCGCCCGGAAATTAAGAAGGCAGTTGGATACCAGAAGATCCGTGTCTTTGCTGATCTGGTTGATAGTTGCAGGATTTTTGAGGAAGATAATAATGCACATTACAAGATTATTAGTGAGAAGAGGGGTAAGCACCCGCAGAGTCGTGGTAAACCCTATGATGCCCCAGCTGGTAAGCGTAAGCAAAGAGTTGCTCATGGTCAGAGGACTAGTGGGGGAGATGCTACTGCTGGTGTGATTTGTTTTAAGTGTGGGAAACCTGGACACAAAGTAATGTGTGCACTGCCGAAGTGAAGAGATGTCACCGTTGTAGTAAGAACGAACATATTGTATCTGAGTGCGAGCATAATAATATGGTTTGTTTCAATTGTAAGGAAGAAGGGCATATTGGTAGCCGGTGTCCGAAGCCGAAGAAGGCTCAATCTAGTGGTAAAGTGTTTGCTTTGGTGGAGGATCAGACAGCTTCTGAGGAAGGACTTATTAGAGGTATATGTTTCATTAATAGTATTCCTTTAATTACTATTATTGATACTGGTGCTACGCATTGTTATATTGATGCTGATTGTGTTGAAAGATTGGGTCTTGTGTTGTCTTCTTTGAGTGGAGAAATGGTTGTCGATACTCCATCCAAGGGATCGGTGACTACTTCTTTTGTATGTGCTAAGTGTCCCTTGTCGATCTTCGACAGAGACTTTGTTGTTGATTTGGTTTGCTTGTCGTTAAGAGGTTTGGATGTGATTCTTGGTATGAACTGGTTAGAGCATAACTGTGTTCATATTAATTGTTATGACAAGTTGGTGAAGTTTTCTACTCCTGAAGAAGAGGAAGATGGTATGTTGTCTGCTAGACAGTTGAGAAAGTTGATGCAAGAGGAAGCACAGATGTTTTCGTTGATGGCGTCAATATGTAGAGACTCAAGCCATAATTGAGGAATTGCCGGTGGTATGTGAATTTCCTGAAGTTTTCCCTGATGAGATTCCTGATGTACTGCCAGAGAGGGAAGTTGAATTTGCAATTGATCTTGTACCTGGTACCAGACCTGTGTCTATGGCACCATATAGGATGTTTGCGTCTGAGTTGTCAGAGTTGAAGAAGCAATTGGAAGAGTTACTTGAGAAGAGGTTTGTAATACCAAGTGTATCACCGTGGGGAGCTCCAGTGTTGTTAGTTGTGATACGGTGGGAGAACTGACTTGAGGTTTTTGCATTTTATCGCAAATGTCGCGGCTAGCAAGAGTCGCCACCGACTTTTCTTTTATCCAAAAGGAAAGTTAAAAAAGCACAGGAAAGACCTTTGAGATGTTTTCTTGAGTTCGGGGGATAGATTATGAAAAGGGAAGGTGCTAGAACCCTTTTCATCCATGGTTTTCCATGGGCTCTTAGTTATTTGCTTAAATCACTTGCTTTGGTTTGTTTGAAATGGTGTTTGATGTGGTTTTGAAAGTATTTGTAAAAGAGGCCATTCGTTTAGGCAATCTTTGTAATGATTCTCATTCGTAAGAATGTATACAAAGATGTTTGTCTTTTGAAAACGTTTTCAATATTTTGTAAGATGTTTGTGTATGTGTTTGTTTTGAAAATATCAAGGATTTTGTTTGAAATGGAGCAAGTAACTTAGAAGCTATCTACCTACTCAAATGTCTTTCCTGTGTATTTTCTATTCCTTTGACATTGTTGACTTACCATTGATTTGGTAAGTAACCCTATCTTTGGATGTAAACGGGACGGGCGTGGGTCATTGTATAACCATGATAGCAATGTTGCCAAGTATCTTAGCATTTTTGAGGGACCAAGATCGTTTTATTTAGGCAACTTTTGAATAGCGTCATCAAGGGGCTACGATCTTATACTTGTTTTGTTTTGCCAAGATACTTCGCATGCGTAACATGGCCATTTTATTTTAGGCAACCAAGTGGGAGAAACCCTAAGGGTGCTTGTGTGCAAAATGTATCATTGTCATGCTTTTGATTTTGTCTTGTATTTAGGGTTTTCTATTTTGCTTTGTTTTGTTCTTGTCATGCAAACCCTAATTACTAATCATGGCATTTAAAGCGATAAATTGCGTAATGTAAATATACTAAGCTATTACAACAATTTTATGGGAGGGGGGAATACAAGTTTGAATGGGGATTTGCACAAATATAAAGCCAAATATATTATTACAACCAAATCGAATTTTCGTGAATTAAATAAATATAATAAAAATATTTAAAATGCAATGCAATGTTCATGTTAGAAAAAATGTTTTATGTCTTGTTTTTGTGTAAGAAAAATATTTAATTTAAACCTAAAAAAGGGAAAAAATAATATTTAATTTTGGAAGGGGATTAAACCCTAGTTTTTATTCAAAAGAAAATAATGTTCCATGTTATTATTTTGTGTATTTTTTGTATAAAAAATAATAAATAATATTGTATATAAATATTAAAAATTAAATATGTGCAAAAATTGGTATTTGTAAGTATAAAATGTATAATAAAAATATTAAGTATTTTTAATTATATTTACAAGTTATTTAAGAAAATAAATTCTATTCTATCAAAATAAATTAATTTTTTATGTGAGAAATAATAAAAAAATAAAATAATAGTGTGAAAATAAATAAATCATTTTTTAGGATTTTTTATCATTCAGAAAAATAAACAAAAGTATTAAATATAAAAATATGAAAAAAGAATATAAAAATATAAAATAGTTAGCCAGGGGGGTGCAATAGCAAGTCAGGGGGTGTTTAGAAAAAACAAAAAGGCCACGCAGCAAAAAGCCCACTGACTTCATCCCTGTCCTTCGTTCACCTTCTTCACGCCAATGCCAGACCAACCTGTATCTTCCTCATGCTTGCATAAAAATGAAAACTCATAACATGAAAAATGTGGCATTTGAGCTCACGATTCCAACCATATAAATTATGTAACCTAACTATCAAAGATCAAAGAGAATTTTAGAATCCCTAAATCATGACCTAATTTTTTCAGAGATTTCAAGCTTCAAATTCTCTTAGCACAAGTAATATAAATGCAAAGTAATGATATGTCCAACTTCGTTATGATGAGAACTATATTTTTCCTTCACAAATCGTGGCTTGAGGTTGCCTATATAAAGAGATAGAGTTTAAGAAAATACCTCCTTCAGCTAGAATTGTGTATGGCAATGTAGGGACTTTAATGGAGGCCTGATGATTTATTGAGCTTCCTTGAGCTTCCCTGAATCTATTCCAACCCTTATCTTGCTCTGAGGATGGCTGGAACTCCCTAACCAAGTCCAACTGCAAGCTTCCAAATTGAAAATGGCAGATGATAAAACAGAGGTTACAGAACCAGGGTGATGGCTTGGATTTACTAGGTATCAAGTGTATAAGATGTTTGAATCAGTTAAACACAAAACGCACGAGCCAAATGAGAGTTGGCTGAGCTTTTGCAGAAACGGTATGCTTAGGCAGATTTTTGGTGTTTTTCAGTTTGAGAGAGTTCTAGGTTCAAGCCAAGCGTGTCATGTCTTGTACAATTTTTGCATATTAGTATAGAAGTGATCCAAAGTCAGCTTCCTACTAGTTGTGCAAGCCTTAGCCCTTTTGCAACTTTTCTTATACTTGAAGCAAAGTTGACAAGACCAATCCCACATGCTTGTACCAGCTTACTTTAGGGTTGATATAAGTTTTTACCAATTGCTTGAGACCTGTGTAGTTTTCTTGTATCAAGGGGACAGGTCCAATGCTCCAAGTTGACAAAATTGTAAAAGTGCATCTTTATGGAAATGGCAATGAAGCCTTTTTGCCCAAAATGGAATTACAACTTGTGTAAATTTTCAAAAGAAAGGATAAAGGCTTTGTCAACTGAGTATGCATTTAATTAAGGAGTGTGTATCAAGCTTAGGACCTGTAAAGCATGAGATATCCAGCATAGGTTTGGTTTGCAACTTGGTTCTATGTGAAAATGGCTTGAACAAAAAGTAAGAAAATGCCAACTTCCTCTCTTCGATTCTCCCAACTCATAAATGATCTTGGAGAGTTCTTGGACATTTTGGAAAGCTTGAAATGTGCTCTATAATCCATATTTGAAATGCATTTTGAGATACCTATTGGAACTAGGTGAAAAGTTGCCATGAAGTTGGGTCCAAAACCTGCCTAAATTAGGGCAAAATTTCACTACGTTAAGAAGTTCATGACCATGTATTCACAAATTCATAACTTGATATCCAAGCATCTTTAGGGAAAAGTTTGTGAAGAAAAGTTGTATATTTCATGGGGATCTACAACTTTCATGTTAGTAGTTTTCTTTGAATCAAAATGCATCATGGTGAAAAAGTGGTGCAAAGTTGAGAAAATTTTCAAATTAAAACCCTAATTTTCAAATTTAGTTTTCTTGGTCAACAAATTTCACATTTTGACATATCTTGATGAATTATGACCCTTGGCACTTGATTTTGACCAAAAAGTCAAAGTTTGACTTTTCAGTATACAGTTGACTTTTGATCAGTTGACTGCAAATTTCATCTGTCACTCCAATGAACTTGAGATCTTTTGAACCATGTAATTAGGTCAAGATGATGCCATTGAACCCTTGAAATCATGCTTGAACTCAATTGGTCATTGGCTAGGTTAAAAATCAGAAATGTCCCTTTCTCAGTCAAAACCCTAATTTTGACCATTTTGCCCTTTTGATGATTTGATCAAATTTCTTGAGGAGTTGTGATCCAAACTTGATCAAATGGTACATATGAATCTAGAATGTTGATGTGGATCAAAAATTATGAAGTTTGACTGTAAATTGGCCATGGTTGACTTTTTCCCCAATACAACTGATTTTTAGGTCAACTGTCCAATTGACTGATCAAAAATGTGGTTCAAGGCTTGAAAATTATCATGAATAATCTTTGGGGTCCAAAATGATGTATGAAAGTCACATGAAGCATTGGTGGTCCAAAAATCCTTGTGCAAACTCAAACCCTAATTTTGGGTTATCAATGCAAGATGAGATGTCTTGAGCTAACCAAAACCTAATCCTGTCTTGATTCAAAGAAGTCTTGTGAGAAAAATCTTGATAAATGAGAGGGAAAATTTTGGGTTACAACAGCTGCCCCTGTTCAATATTCTTGAACCTGAAGAGTTAGATTGGCGAGCTTTGTCGTTCGTGACTCGAAGGTAAAAGATGATTGGATACTAGAGTGCCCATAAATTTGCACTCGATAAAGTGTAGTTGAGGGAATGGGCTTAAAGATGCCATTTGGAGAGGTGATAGAATCTTGTTGGAGATGGGCTTGTAGATGCCATCCAAGAATGTTTGTTGAATTGTAAATTGCAAGTCAAAAGAATAAGTATCAGAATGGTGTCCGTATCTGGAACGTATCTGAGCTGTATCTGGAGACTGAATCTGTATGAGCGACATAATAGCATCCGTGTCTGAAGCGTATCCGAGTTGTATCTGAACTTGAATCTGAATAAGTGTCAGAATGGCATCCGTGTCTAGAGTGTATCTGAACTGTATCTGAAAGGTGAATCTGAGTGAGCAACATAATGGCTTCCGTGTTTGGAGCGTATCTGGACTGCATCATGAACCTGAAGCTGAATAAGTATCAGGATGGCATCCGTATCTGGAGCGTATCTGAACTGTATCTGAAAGCTGAATCTTAATGAGTATTAGGATGGCATCTGTATCTGGAGCGTATCTGAACCGTATTTGAACTTGAATCTGAATAAGTGTCAGAATGGCATCCGTGTTTGGAGCGTATCTAAACTGTATCTGAAAGGTGAATCTGAGTGAGCAACAGAATGGATTCCATGTCTGGAGCATATCTGGACTGCATCATGAACCTGAATCTGAATAAGTATCAGGATGGCATCCGTATCTGGAGCGTATCTGAAATGTATGTGAAAGCTGAATATGAATGAGTATCAGGATGACATCCGTATCTGGAGCGTATCTGAACCGTATCTGAAATTGAATCTGAATGAGTAACAGAATGGATTCCGTGTCTGGAGCGTATCTGAATTGTATCTGTACTTGAATCTGAATGAGTAACAGAATGGCTTTCGTGTCTAGAGCGTATCTGAAAGCTGAATCTGAATGAGTATCAGGATGGCATCCGTATCTGGAGTGTATCTGAAATGTATCATGATTTTATATTGTTAATGGTAGCTCGTTAATCTTATCCTGAAAAGGGTAAAATGTTAGCTGAAACACAAAGTTATGTTGCGTGAAATGTATGATGCAATATATGCGTTTTATCAATGTTTATGATATATGGATGTAATGTATGCGCATGTAAGCTAATTTGTTGTATTGTTGAGGAAAATAAATCCTTGATTGCTGAGGATATGTGGATTCTTCATGTCTTGAAGTTGGAGTATTGACAAAAATCCCATTGTGAGAGTAATGACATGTACTGCTTGAGGAATATGCTTGGGGAATCCAGAGAATTTTGATGACTTCTACTGGGAATTAATAATGGGAATCTTCATTATGTTGGGGAGCAAAGAAAACTCTGTGGGAAAAAGCTTATTCCTGTTTGGAAAAAGGTTCAGGAGTTTCGGTCGTCTGTCACCCTACCGGGGAGTTATCCTAGGTTGGGGAGAAACAAAAAGTTAACTGTTATCCGGTTGATTTTCAGGCTTCAAGACAACCTGCTGGGGAACTTGGAGAAACTGGATGGTTTCCACTGGGGATTAATAGTTTGAAGTTTTAGCTCCGCTGGGGATCTTAATGACGTACTGTAGGGATTGTTCATGAAATAGCTTAAAGACGTTTTCCTATTCTTTCAATCTGTCAGTAATTGTTCTTTTCCATTTTGCTTATTTGTAAACAGTAATTATGTTCAAATGCATATGTTCATTAATGAATCATTGGACGTTTTTGCAAATAAAACACAAGTGTAAAAGAAAAGGACAAATAGTTTTCTGTACTTTAAAGAGATATCTTTGTATTTACTTTGAATAAGTATTTTGTACAAAGGAGACAGGCATCCCAGTAAGAGGATGGTGTCATAAAAATAAGAAAAATTTATACATAGAAAGATAGATATGTGTGATAATCCCATGGGGTTCCCATTCTGCTATAGCCTCCGTATCTCCGAATATCTTGTCCATTTGTTGCTTCATCCGAAGATGATTGAATTGATCAGAAGTTCCGAGTTTGTCAGTGAAGAGATTATCCTTAAAGTGATCCGACAAGACATAGTCATACACTTTAATTCCCTAACTTTTGCCTGGACCGCCCTTTCGGGTGTTCAGTCCACCGGGAAACCCTTTTTTGCCCAAGTCGCCCTTTCGGGTTTTCAACTTGCCGGGTGTAAAGATTTTTTTATTTTATCCCTAATTTTTTCCCGAAACTTTTGGTTCACCGGGATGCCCTTGTTTTTCCCAAGTCGCCCTTTCGGGTTTTCAACTTGTCGGGTGTACAATTGTTTTTTATTTTATCCCTAATTTTTGCCCGAACCTTTTGGTTCGCCGGGATGCCCTTGTTTTGCCTAGGTGTGTAAACCTAGCGGGTCTCTTATCCGTAGTATCTTTTGACTATGTCTTCGTTCGCAGGGTGTGGCAGGTCATCGCCGTCCATGGTGGTTAAGATCATTGCCCCATCGGAAAAGATGTTCTTGATTAGAAATGGTCCTTCATAGGTAGGAGTCCATTTTCCCCTGGGATCACTTTGTGGCAAGATGATGCGCTTGATCACTAGATCTCTAACTTGATATTCTTGGCGTTTGACTTTCTTGTTGAAAGGCTTGAGCATCCGTTTCTGATACATCTGGCCATGGCAAACAGCAGTAAGTCTCTTTTCATCAATTAAGTTCAATTGATCAAGTCGGGTCTGGATCCAATCGTCATCACTCAAACCTGCATCTTTCATGATTCTCAAAGAGGGGATCTGAACCTCAATAGGTAAAACAACCTCCATGCCTTAAACCGAAGAATAGGGTGTTGCACCAGTTGATGTGTGAGTCGTGGCACGGTATCCATGGAGAGAAAACGGTAGCATCTCATGCTAATCCTTATAGGTGACTGTCATTTTTTGTATGATCTTTTTAATATTTTTATTCGCAGCTTCGACGGCACCATTCATCTTTGGCCGATAGGGGGATGAATTGTGATGTTGAATCTTGAACTGTTTGCACAAGGCGGTGATCATAGTATTGTTAAGGTTTGTACCATTATCAGTGATGATCCTTTCTGGGATACCGTACCGATAAATAAGATTCTGCTTGATGAAGCGGGCAATAACATTCTTAGTAACGGATGCGAAGGAAGCTGCTTCGACCCACTTGGTGAAATAGTCAATGGCCACTAGAATGAAACGGTGTCCATTGGAGGCTGTAGGCTTGATCTCCCCAATCATATTGATTCCCCACATAGCGAAGGGCCAAGGAGCTGTTAAGACATTTAGAGGAACCGGGGGCACGTGCACCTTGTCTGCATAGATTTGACACTTATGACAGGTCCGGGAGTGTTGATAGCAGTCTACTTCCATGGTAGACCAATAATAGCCTTCCCGTAGGATTTTCTTCGTCGTCGTATGCCCACTGGAGTGGGTGCCAAAGGTACCTTCATGTAATTCATCCATGATCTTTTTAGCTTCAATCTTATCCACACAACGGAGCAGAATAGAATCATGATTACATTTGTACAGGATGCCATTACTTAGGAAGAACTTAGCAGAGAATCTCCTTAGGAACTTTTTATCATTGATTGAAGCTCCTTCTAGATATTCTTGAGCCTCAAGATACCTTTTGACTTCATGAAACCAAGGCTCGTCCACTACTTCTTCAGTATTAATCTTGTGACAGTGTGTTGGTTCGTCCATTCGTTCAATGGTGATTAGGGGAGCCTCGTTATCCCAATTAAGTTTAAACATAGATGACATTGTGGCTAGAGCATCTGCTAGCTGATTTTCTTCTCGTGGGAAATGCTCGAAGGTAATCTGCTTGAAATATGGCAACAATGTCAAAACATGTTCTTTGTAAGGGATAAGGTTTGGATGCTTAGTGTCCCATTCTCCTTTGATCTGACTGATGACCAAAGCTGAATCCCCAAACACAACTAAATATTTGATTCCCAAGTCTATGGTAGCCTTGAGACCAAAGATGCATGCTTCGTATTCTGCCATGTTGTTCGTATAGTTAAAGCAAAGTCTGCCAGTAAAAGGAGTATGGCATCCTTCCAGAGATATGAGTACAACACTGATACCATTACCATGTGAAATGGATGCCCCATCAAAGAACAGGGTCCATCGGGATCCTTGTTCAGGTCCGTCATATGGTCTGATTTCTTCACAGTTGTCTAATGTCATGATGTCTTCGTCTGGGAATTCAAAAGTCATGGACTGATAATCCTCTACAGCTTGATGAGCAATATGATCAGCTAGTACGCTGCCCTTTATAGATTTTTGGGTTGTGTATTGTATGTCATATTCTTTTAGGATCATCTTCCATCTAGCTATCCTCCCAGACAGAGCAGGCTTCTCAAAGATGTACTTTATCGGATCCATCTTAGATATCAGCAAAGTGGTATGAGTCAACATATATTGTCTTAGCCGGCGAGCATCCCATACCAAAGCGCAACAAGTTTTCTCGAGTAGTGAATATCTGGTTTCACAGACGGTAAAAGTTTTGCTCAGGTAGTAAATAGCATGCTCTTTTTGGCCAGACTCGTCATGCTTCCCCAATACACACCCCATTGAGTTCTCTAAAATGGTCAGATACATGATCAGTGGTCTTCCCTCGACTGGTGGCATCAAGACAGGAGGCTCTTGTAAATACTCTTTGATTTTGTCAAATGTAATCTGACACTCATCATTCCATCTGACTACTTGATCTTTCTTCAACAGCTTGAAGATTGGTTCACAAGTAGATGTTAGGTGAGAAATGAATCTGGCAATATAGTTCAGGCGTCCCAAGAATCCTCTGACTTCCTTCTCAGTGCGAGGATTAGGAATTTCTTGTATTGCTTTAACCTTGGAAGGATCAAACTCGATGCCTTTGTTGCTGACAATAAAACCTAAGAGTTTACCGGACCGGACTCTGAATGTGCACTTGTTTAGATTCAATCTTAACTTGTACTCCTTCAATCTGACAAACAGCTTTTGCAAGTTATCAAGGTGTTCTTCTTCAGTTTGTGGTCGGGCTATCATGTCATCTACGTAGACCTCTATCTCATGATGTATCGTATCATGAAACAAAGCTACCATGGCGCGTTGATAGGTTTCCCCGTCATTCTTCAGTCCGAATGGCATCACTTTATAGCAGAATGTGCCCCACTGTGTGACAAATGTAGTTTTCTCCATGTCCTCAGGTGCCATTTTGATCTGGTTATAGCCTGAGAATCTGTCCATGAAAGAAAATACTTTGTGTTGGGCTGTATTGTCAACTAGGATGTCGATGTGTGGAAGTGGAAAATCATCTTTAGGGCTAGCCTTGTTTAAATCTCTATAATCCATGCACATCCGTACTTTACCGTCCTTTTTAGGAACGGGAACAATGTTAGAAACCCATTGTGGATAGGAAGTAACATCCAGAAATCCAGCATTGAATTGTTTCATGACCTCCGCTTTGATCTTCTCCGACATGTCAGGTCTCATGCGGCAGACTTTTTGTTTCACTGGTGGACAGTCTTCTCTTGTGGGTAGACGGTGTACCACAATGTCTGTATCGAGTCCCGACATTTATTCGTATGACCAAGCAAAGATCTCAACATAATCATGCAACAGCTGAATTAGGCGCTCCTTGACACTCGACTCTAGATTGGCACCCACTTTGATTTCCTTTTTATCTTCCTCGGTACCCAAATTGATTGTATCCAATAGCTCCTCATGAGGCTGAATAGCTCTTTCCTCTTGTTGTAGTAGTCTAGCCAATTCCCCTAGCACTTCACAATCTTCCTCACCTTCATATTCGGCTTGGTAGATCAGGTCTTCAGAGTCACTGAAGGCTATAGTAGTATCATTACCCATGGGATCCGGAATGGAGGGGTACCTGCATTTGTGAGTGTGGGTATGTGTAAGGGTATGAATAAGTTTCATATTTTGACATTTTTTTATGAATTGTGATCCTTGACACTTGATTTTGACCAAAAAGTCAAAGTTTGACTTTTCAGTATGCAGTTGACTTTTGTTTAGTTGACTAAAATCAACTATCAATCAATTGACCTTGAGCAATGTTTTGAGTCATGGCATTAGTTCAAAATGATGCAATTGAAACCTTGAGATCATGATTCCAACCAATCAACCATTTACTAGGTCAAAAATCAGAAATTGCACTTCCTCCATCAAAACCCTAATTTTTACCATTTTGCCCTTTTGGTGATCTAATCAAATTTCTTGAGGATTTGTGATCCAAACTTGATCAAATGACATATATGAGTTCATAATGTTGACATGGATCAAAAATTATGAGTTTTGACTATAAGTTGACCATAGTTGACTTTTTCCCAATACAATTGATTTTTAGGTCAACTGATTAATTGACTGAGCAAAAATGTGATCCAAGACTTGAAACTTGACATGAGCAATCTTGAGGGTTCATAATGATCCATGGAAGTCATATGGGGCATTAAAAGTCTATTTATCCTTGTGCAATCTCAAACCCTAATTTTCAGTCATCAGTCCTTAAGGAGATGTCTTGAGCTGATCAACCCTAGTGCAGTCTTGAACCAAAGGAGACCTTGTGAGAAATTACTTGATAAATGAGAGGGAAAATTTTGGGGTACAACAAACAGCCCTACACAGGCTCTTTCTAATACATTTTAGGTAACGGTTAATTCCATTATCCCTAGCAAGTTACCGTGAAACCTGGACTTCAACCAGAAAACGACAAACTCTCATCTCTCCAGTACAGATATAACTCCTCAGTAGAGCCTTGGACAACTGAAGTTCCTAGACTCTATTCCCCACAGAGTTTCCTCAAGCAGGAGAACTACAGAAAACCATATTCCCCAGCGGACTCCTCCTCAGACAGCAGGAACAGGAACCCCCAAATGGACCATTTGTGAAATCAGCATCTACTTTGGGTGGCATCTTTAAGCCCATCTTCAACGACTCTCTGTCATCTTATCCAAATGGAATTTTTAAGCCCATCTCAGATGACTCTGTATCATCTTCTCCAAATGGAATCTGTAATCCCATTCCCAACGGCATCAACCAACAGTGTTACTTCATGCGAGTGTAAATTTCTGGGCACTCTAGTGTTCAATCCTTTTCCACCTTCAGATCACGAAAGGCAGACAAGCCAATCTAAATCTCTAGGTTTAAGAAGATTGAACATGGGCAGTTGTTGTTCCCCAAAATTTTCCCTCCTAATTTCACTCAAGGCATGCTCTTAGAGATTCTCAATTGCTCAAGGATGACCAAGAATTGATCAGACAAATTCTCCTCCTAAGCAATAAACCTCTAACTAGGGTTTCACTTTTCATCAAGATGTATGAGCTCCAAAGGTCTCTAATGTTTTCCATGGTCCTAATATTTCTTCAAGATTGTCCATGACAATTTTCATGCCTTGAACTACAAGTTTGCTTAGTCAATTGCTCAAATGCTTGAAAATCAATTATCCTAGGTCAAAAGTCAACTGTGGCCCATGTACAGTTAAACTTCAAGATTTTTCGTCAACATCAACCTTTTGAAGTGATATCCATCATTTGATCAAGGGTTGATCATGATTCCTCAATAAATGCTCCTAATCTATCAAAAGTCAGAAATTGCTAAATTAGGGTTTCTATAGGAAAAGTCAATTGAACTTTGACCAGGCATAACTTTCACATACTTCATCCATTTTTTCCCAACCAAAGCTCATTTTTAAGAGAATATCATTCCCTACAACTTCTCTTTTGTCCTCAAGATCAAGAAATGCATCATTTGAAAGATACAAGCTCATACATTACATCTCATTTTTAGAAAGTCAACAAAACAAACTTTTTTCTAAGACGTTTTACATCAAGATAAGGTCTTCAAATGCAAAATTGATCAAAAGATAGATTGATGTAGGCGTCTTAGGCTTTCCAAAAAGTTAAAGATCATCATCATGAGATCAAAATGGAGCAAGTTATGGCTTACCTGAGTTGGAAAAATTTTAGAAATTTCAAGAATTGTGCATTGGACAAAGTTGAACTTTTAGGTCAATGGCCTAACTTCTTGGACTTAAAAGGTCTGCCTAACCTTGCAAAGGACCTCTAATATCATTTTTACATGGCCTTGCCATTTTTATCTATTTTGGTCATATTTATTTTAATTTATTTCAAATAAATGTAAAATAAATTGCATAAAATAAATAGAGATGGGCTTTGGCATTTGGGCTGTTGTTTTGGCTTGCTTAAAAGCCCACAAATTCGTGCAAGGCTGTCCAGGTTCATCCCCCAAACAAAATGAGAAAGAATGACCATTTTTGGAATTTTTTCAAATTTGAATAATGGCTTTTAACCATGGCTTAATGGGATGATTTCTGTCCTTCTTACCATGTCTCCTCCCTCTCCTCTATAAATACATCACATGTGCAAGCCAAACACACGCTGAACACGGCCTAAAAAGAGCCACGAAAATTGCAAAAATTTCTTAAAGTTGTCAAAATTGAAATCCTTGATCCACCCGGATTCAGCTCTTTCCAAGCATTATATCAACATCCCAGGGTTCTCAGGAGCATATATCACCCTTCATTCAAGCCTGAAGCACGCCCAAAACAGTCACATGAACCTCATCGATCGATATATTTTTTTAGATACGTTTTTATTTAATCTGCATTGCTTTCAAATTTAACGTTTGCATATGTGTTCATAATCATGTATAGAACAGGTTAGACGTGGAACATGGGGAAAATAGGGCCAAAATCGTGAGATACCATTTTTGAATTGAATCCAGTGCCTTGCTTCAAAACGCATGATCCAGTGCTCTTTGGCCAAAAATAAGGCCAGATTCGGATTCATGGCATCGTTTTAAGGGGGTAGGATTGCTTTGATCTCTGTATTTTTGCTATTTTTCATATTAGAGATTGAAACCCACCGGAAGGCTGACTCTAGTGGTTGACTCAGGTGGTCCAGGTGTTACTCTCTCATTGGTCCATTTGAATTAATTTTGGTGCGCGTTAGAATTTAGGAAAATTAACCAGATTTCTATTATATTAGTATTGTATTGTTATACTAACAATTGGGCAGCACGGCCCAGTGGTAAGAAGCGTGTGTGTTATCTTGAAAGGCCTGGGTTCAAATCCCAGGTTTGGCATTTTATTTTTTCTAACAATCTCCCTGCAGATCCAATGCATATAAAGGTTAGTCAGCGCATGATATGGCCTTCATCTGGACCATCAGATACCAACGGAGGTAGATCCAACGCTCCTAGGGTGCTCCTTCATGATGGACCCTCCATGAACCTCCCTCACTAAAGCCAGCGCCATCCCGGGCCTCCCCTTGGTTTGGGCTTAGCAAATTTCAACATACATCCCCCATTTTGCTTTTGCATATCCAGGCCCAATATTTATTTTCTCATTTATTTTATTTATTTGTTTATTAATTTCAAAAATCACCTTTTTTAAGAAAACATAAAAAATCAAAAATATTAAATAGACTTAGGTCTTCTTAAATTAATTTTAATTTTGTAAATTAATTTAATTAATTTTTTTAACTTCAGTTTATCAATTTAAAAAAATAATTAGAGCTAAGTTTTTATAACTCAAATATTTTCTTAACAAAAATACCAAAAAATAGTAGAATTAGTTTTATTAGAATTAATTTTTAATTAACAATCATTTTTTCTTTTATTTAATTAATTAGGATTTTATTTAGCTTTTCTCAGTTCATTTAATTTGATTATTTTCTTAAAATAAACAAAACCAAAAAAAGATGTTTACTTAGCAATTTCTTAGGATTTTAGACGTTCGTCTCTATTTCGCGCGCATTATTTTGTTCACGCATTTTTTTATAATAATGTACTTGCTGATAGTTTGTAATAGATTAAATTAGGGCTTTACTGCTTTTTTTTTTATTTTCTTTCCCCCATTTAGACATGTAAATACCCCCTCCCCAAAGCATTGTAATAGCGTAGGATTTACGATTCCCGCACTTTAAATTTCTACAAAATATTAATTGTTAGTAATTAGGCTTGTATTGAAAGACTAATAACAAAATGCTAGTAAACCTAATAACAAGAGATAAATGAACTGAATTGAATCATTACACACATGCACCTCTAAGGTACGCCCACTTTGGTTGCCTTTCGAAAAAATAGCCATGTCCCTCGAAATAGGGACGCTTTAGCAAAGACCCATAAAACAAAAGATCATAGTCCCTCGATGACCCTTCAGTTTCCTTTCGGTAAATGATTTAGTCCTTAAACAAAATTGCTAAAGCGTCTCCACATGTTACCTTTATGACTTTTCGTCCCTTCGAATGTCCCTCATACATCCAATGATAGGGCTACCTACTCACTAATAGTAGGATAACACTGTCTAAAGGATAGGAGGAAAATAATGACCTTTTCAAGTACAAGTAGATAGTTGTTAGATGTTTGCTCAAATAAAACAAAATTTTCAGACTTACACATTTCAAAAACAACTTTCAAAAACATTTGCTTTGTCAACACTCTTGAGAACTGATACAAGAGTTAACGCAAAGCAAATTGCCACACTAAGGCATTTCAAAACAATTTTTTTCAAAACGCACAAAGCACAAGGTACTTTTAAAATAAGATAAGCATCTAAGAGCCCATAGAAAACTACGGATGGAAAGGATGCTAATACCTTCTCTTTTCATAATCTACCCCCCTTACTCAGAAAATTCTCGAAAAGGTCTTTGTCTGTTCTTTTCACCCTTTCCTTAAATTGGATGAAAGAAAAGTCGGTGGCGACTCTTGCTTACCGCAGAATTTGCAAATATAAAATGCAAAACCAGTATACCAGTCGGTTCTGCCACCGTTTCATACTCATGGTATCACTTTGCATTTGATTAATGAAAGCAGTTAAGTTTGATTTTGTCAAAAATCACATAAAAATAACATTACTTGGAAAGAGAAATGATATTTGTAATCTAAAATTGGGTGTAAAAAAGGTGTTCCTCTATACTCCCTCTTTTTCAAAATAAAATTCTTTCTAACTTAATAAATATGTCCCAAAATAAGAATCTCTTTACGTTTTCAATACAATATTAATTAATTTTTGTCAACTTTACCTCTAATAAATAGTGTATACACTACTTTCAAGGTATTACATCATATTATACCTTTATGCCAACCTATAGCAATTAAGGGTAATGCTGTAAATTGTTACATTTAATTATTTAATCATTATTTTTCTTAATCTATGAGCAACCACCTTAAAAAAAAATTATTTTGAGACTAAGGGAGTAACTTTAAGGAATATTAGTGTGCTTTTAAAATTCGTGCAAGTGTATGAGATCAAAAAGTAGAAGAAATATAGATACAATAGTATATATTTGGTATATGGTGTCAAATACTATGTTAATTTTCTGGTATTCAAATAACATTACCCCTAAAAAACAATCTAATATTATTTTTAAATGTAAATTTTCGTTAAATCTAGTATTCTACTACTTTATTGTTGACTTTATTAATAATACTTAAATAATTACACATTATATTAATATTTTTACAAACCAAAGAAAATAATTCATCTATTTTAAAACTCTTGGTTTTTTACACTTGACAAAAAAAACATGATTATTTTTTACTGGAAACTTCTAATCCCACCTTAAGTGGTGTAAAATTATTCTAAAAATCTAAAAAATTATTTAATTTCGGAAATGAATCTTCATATGTACCTTGAGCTTCACTGAAACACGCCCCAACTGAGTCTCTTCAAAAAAATTTCAATAATTTATGGAGATGCATCTCCAAACTCACTTTATTAATTTATTACTAATTTAACAATTCAGTGACTTTTTCGGAATATCATTTTCAGATTTATGAAACGGGAAATTGAAAGTCTAGAACCTTTTCATGTCAGTCACTTGTTCACCAATAACTTATCAAAGAGTTGAAGAGCCATAAAAATCATACACATGACTATACGGGAAAACAAAATTTTTTGATGTGATTTATGAATCTCTTGTTCCTTGCATTAGTGGACCGACACTAGAGGATAAATGGGTGTGCTTCCATGAAATATCATTTTATAGAAAGTGCATATCAAAGATGGTGTATTGATCTAACAAGATGCGATTTCTCAAAAATATTTTTTCAACTGCACACTGCCTCACCTCAAAATATTTGTTTGCAAATGTCACGGTAAGCAAGAGTCGCCACCGACTTTTATTTTATCCAATCAGGAAAAGGAAAAAGAACAGAAAAAACCTTTTTTCGAGAATATTTCGGAGTACGGGGGGTAGATTATAGAAAGGGAATTTGTTAGCACCCTTTCTACCTGTGGTTTTCCATGGGCTCTTAAGTACTTACTCATTTTAAAATTGCTTGTGTGTGTGCTTATTTTTGAAAAAAGTTTTACTTCGTGATAACCTTTGTATCAGTCCTCAAGGGTGTGGCAAAGTTATTTTGAAAACTTTGTTTGGGAAAGTGTTGGTGTGAAAAAGATCGTTTGTTTGAGCAAGTACTTAAGAGTTAACCTACCTACTCGAAAAATGTCTGTTCATTTTCCTTTTGACAGCGCTATCCCATTATTAAGGAATAGGTAGCACCGTCGTTGGAGTTTTAAGGAACGTTTGAAGGGACATATATGGTCACAAAAGCAATGTTAGAAGGTGTTAGTAATCATCCTAAAGCCTTAACGATCTTTTTCCGAGGCAACATCTGAATGGGTCATTTAGATCTTTCGGGGCTAGAGGATGACCGCTAATAAACCCTATACTTTATGACCATTTAACCGAAGGCAACCGGAGTGGAGTAAACCCTAGGAGTGAGTATGTGCGAGTGAATTTTTTAAGTTAATTTGTCTTTGCAATTTAGGCTTTTCTAACATATTAATTTTCAGTTAGTCTTTCCATACAATCCTATTAACATACATCTAGGCAGTTTATAATTACGGAAGTTAAAATGCGGAAAATTTAAAGTTCTAGCTATTACATGGCTTTCGCAGATACAAAATTATTTTTGACTGAAAATAAAATGCAGAATTAAAACTTAATTAAGTCTATTACAACCTCGGAGCAATTACAATAATAATAAAAGGTAATTAAAATACGCGCAGAGAATTAAATGCGAGGATGATTAAAAAGAACCTAAAAACCCTAATTGAAAAATATTTAAGTTATTTTTTGAAGAAAAATTAATTATATACAAAATTAAATCCTAATTTCTAATTTATTTTAATTACAAAAATAAGATTTAATTTCCCTAATTTAATTTAATTAATTAATTCAAGGAAATAAAATATATTTTTATGAAAAAAGATTTTAGGTGTTTTTTTTGTGATTTTTGATTTAATAAATAAAAAAATGATTTATGTGTTATTTTAAAAAATAATAGTTAGAAAAATAATTAAAAAAGAATTGAAATAAAAATAATAGAATGGGCCTGTTTGCTGAATTAAAAGGGGGGGTGTATTGTTGAAAATGCTTAGGCCCAAAGAGCTGGTCAGCCCAGTCAACGCTTGATCCAGTGGTGCTCCCTCCTGATGGTGTACCATAGTCTCTGGAAGGTGGGGCGTTGGATCAGATTGATGGTGAATCCCATGGGTGGATGTTGATGGCACATGGTGAGCGTTTGAGAGGATGATGCACCTGATCTGTAAAGGAGAAATAAAATGAAGAAAATTGTTGGGACTTGGGATCGAACCCAGGTCCTCACGTTCAACACCAACGCGCCTAGCCATCTGGGCTATCTTGTTTATTTGTTAATACAATAAGAATAAAACATAATATAGGAAATAAAGTGGTTAGCTGGAAACACGCGCAAAATTCAAAATAGTCAGTGGTGGCTAGACACGTTGTCGTCTTCCTCCTCATCCGCCGCCTTAGGTTCCTGCCTTTTACCTACTGACAAACATCTGTAGCTATAGCCCTGCAAACTTCAAAAACTCATAAAACACATGATAAATGAAATTTAAGACCAGGATTCGACTGGTCTTGATGCAACGATCATCATGGTACCCTGTTCTTGGTCTAATTTTACCCGTGGATAAAAACCCTAAAACGAACACGAAAACCCTAGCAATGGAAAATGCATATATAGGCATCCAAACTTCAATTAAACCATTTAGTCATGTTGCAAACATATCAATAATCACAAATATATCAATCAAATGTGCTAATGATGCCAGAATTGCTGTAATCGATTTTGAAAAAGAGGGCAAACTGTATGAGGTCTAGGGAGTGATTATGGGCGCGAGACTGCTTGCTACTGATCCTGTTAGCTTCAGAGATGCTCTAGGATACGATTGGGAGTGTTGGAATGCTTTGAATCGTCCTCTAGGGTAGAGATCAGATCACTACTTTTTGCCAAAATTTTGAGTTTTGTGTTGTGCTTTCTACGACTGCTAACCTCAGTTTTCGTGCTTGTTCATGCTCCATCTATACCCTTGAATGAATTAGGGTTATAAAAACAACATATATCTTTACAATTTTTGAAGATTTGGTCTCATCCTTTTTTGTATGATTTGTTTCCAAATTAGGCCTAATCATGCCATTCTTGCTCCAATCAACCTTGATACGATTTAATTCTGATATGTCAGTATAATTATCTTGTGATCCTGCCCAAAAATCAGATCAAAACAAATCTTTGCTATTATTTGTCATTTATTTGATTTAATTCAATTTTTAATTAATAAAAAATCAAAATAAAATGGAAAATGAAGCAAATAATGTGTGGGTGAATATTTGGGTCGTGGATCCATGTTATGAGTGAGGTGCAAGCATAAAAATTTGGGCCCGTTTAACAAAAAGTGCATTTTTGAGCACATTTGACTTTTGGCAATTTTGCAAAAAGGGCCAACTTTGACAAGGCATATCTCTTCCAATTTTAACCCTAGAGAGGTGTTATTTGACTTTTTAGAAAGCTTAGGATGTCCCCTGAACAACCCTTTTGGTCTAATCTCAATTGGGTCTTCCATAATCATGTAAGAAGCTTTGACCAAAAAAGTGTTTTTGTTGATTTTTCAAAGGACCTATAATGTGGAAATTCATATTTTTGATGAGTGCATATTTTGAACTTGAGGACTGAAGATGAATTGTAGGTAATTGCATCCTCTTAAAAATGAGCCTTGGATGAAAATTTCTGATAAAGTATGAGGAAGTTATGCTTGGTCAAAGTTTGGTTGACTTTTCTTGAGAAACCCTAACTTAGCAACTTTTGAGTTTTGAGGAATTAGGAGCATTCCTTGAAGTATCATGATCAACCCTTGATCAAATGATGAAAGTCACTTCAAAATGTTGATGTTGACTAAAAATCTTGACGTTTGATTGTATGTGGGCCACAATTGACTTTTGACCTAATATAGTCGATTCTCAAGCATTTGAGCAGTTGACTGAGCAAACTTCTTGTGCAAGGTATGAAATTTGACATGGATGACCTTGAGAGCATATTAGGACCATGGAAAGAATTTGAGGCCTTTGGAGTACACACATCCTGATGAAAATGGAAACCCTAATTTGAGACACTTGCCTTAGGAGAGAGTTTGTCTGGTCAACTCTTGGGCAACCTTGAGAAAATTGAGGATCTCAATGGGCATGTGCTGAGTAAAATGAGAGGGTAAATGTTTGGGTACAACAGCTGCCCCTGTTAAATCTTCTTAAACCTGAGGATGTAGATTGGCTTGTCTGCCTTTCGTGATCTGAAGGTGGAAGATGATTGAACACTAGAGTGCCCCGAAATTTGCACTCTTATGAAGTGAGTGTCAATCGGAGGTATCGGGAATGGGCTTACATATGCAATTTGGAATGAGACAGAGAGTTATCGGGAATGGGCTTACATATGCAATTTGCATAATAGTTTCCTTTGCAAGCATTCGCGTATTAGCCGTTGAGGAGGACTTCGTCGGGGCATGTTGACTTATGTCTGGGGCAGTAGAGTATAGGAGATTCGGTTGTCCATTACTCTATTGGGGAGTTAACTCCTGATTGATAATGGGGAAGTAAGTTGTATATCTGGTCAGGGTCCAGGTTACACAGCGACTTACTGAGGAAGTGTGAAATCGATCGTATCTGATCGGGTCTAAGTCTTACAGCGTTGTAAACTGATGTCTGGAGATAAGAGAGAAGGAACCTGGATAGTAGGGTTGCTTCGAGATGAAATCCTGGATAGTGGGGCTATGAGAAGGAACCTGGATAGTAAGGTTACTTCAAAGTGAAAGCCTGGATAGTAGGGCTATACGAAGGAACCTGGATAGTAGGGTTACTTTGAAATGAAATCCTGGATAGTAGGGCTACAAGAAGGAACCTGGATAGTAGGGTTACTTCGAATAAAAGCCTGGATAGTAGGGATGTGAGAAGGAACCTGGATAGTAGGGTTACTTCGAAATGAAAGCCTGGATAGTAGGGCTATGAGAAGGAACTTGGATAGTAGGGTTACTTCGAAATGAAAGCCTGGATAGTAGGGCTATGAGAAGGAACCTTGATAGTAAGGTTACTTCGAAGTGAAAGCCTAGATGGTAGGGATATGAGAAGGAACCTGGATAGTAGGGTTGTGAGAAGGAACCTGGAAGGTAGGGTTACATCAAAATGAAAGCCTTGATAGTAGGGCTACGAGAAGGAACCTGGGTCGTAGGGTTACTTCGAAATGAAAGCCTGGATAGTAGGGTTGTGAGAAGGAACCTGGATAGTAGGGTTACTTCGAAATGAAAGTCTGGATAGTAGGGCTATAAGAAGGAACCTGGATAGTAGGGTTACTTCGAAATGAAATCCTGGATAGTATGGCTATGAGAAGGAACCTGGATAATTGGGTTACTTCGAAATGAAAGCCTGGATAGTAGGGCTATGAGAAGGAACATGGATAGTTGGGTTACTTCGAAATCAAAGCCTGGATAGTAGGGCTATGAGAAGGAACCTGGATAGTAGGGTTACTTCGAAATGAAAGCCTGGATAGTATGGCTATGAGAAGGAACCTGGATAGTAGGGTTACTTCGAAATGAAAGCCTGGATAGTAGGGCTATGAGAAGGAACCTGGATAGTTGGGTTACTTCGAAATGAAAGCCTGGATAGTAGAGCTATGAGAAGGAACATGGATAGTTGGGTTACTTCGAAATAAAAGCCTGGATAGTAGGGCTATGAGAATGAACCTGGATAGTAGGGTTACTTCGCAATGAAAGCCTGGATAGTATGGCAATGAGAAGGAACCTGGATAGTAGGGTTACTTCGAAGTGAAAGCCTAGATAGTAGGGATATGAGAAGGAACCTGGATAGTAGGGTTACTTCGAAATGAAAGCCTGGATAGTAGGGCTATGAGAAGTGTGATCGGTGGGAATGGAACTGACAGTTTTGGAATGCTGGTTCGCGTTTGCGTTTGTTTTCGCAAAAATGTCGTGGTAAGCAAGAGTCGCCACCGTCTTTTATTTTATACAACAAGGAAAGGACAAAAGCACAGAAAAATTCCTTTTTGAGATATTTCTCGGGTTCGGGAGGTAGATTATAGAAAGGGAAGGTGTTAGCACCCTTTCTATCTGTGGTTATCCTCGGGCTCTTAGGTACTTGCTCATTGTGTTTTCAAAAGTTTGCTTTTCTTTGTGTTTGTGGGTTTGAAAAGGAGTTTTTGTTTGAAAGGAGTGTAAGTGCGAAAAGTTTTGTTTTGTCTTAAAAGGGAGCAAGTACTTAAGAACCATCTACCTACTCAAAAAGGAATTAAACTGTACAAGTGCCCTTTAGACAATGCTATCCTACTATTGAGGAGTAGGTAGCATCATCGTTGGAGTTTTCGGGTCAATTCGATTAAGGGACGAACCTGGATACAATGTCTTCCATGAATAAACTCAACTGGGATAACGAGGCTCCCCAAATTACCATCGAGCGAATGGACGAACCTGTGCACTGTCATGAGATTAATACCGAAGAAGTAGTGGAACAACCCTGGTTTCATGAAATAAAAAGGTATCTCCAGACTAGAGAATACCCTGAAGGAGCTTCCGTCAATGACAAAAAGTTCTTAAGGAGATTTGCTGCCAATTTTTTCCTAAGCAATGGCATCCTTTACAAGCGCAGCCATGATTGTGTTCTACTTCATTGTGTGGACAAAGCTGAAGCAGAGTTAATCATGACTGAGATACACAGTGGCACATTTGGCACCCACTTGAGTGGACATACGATGACTAAGAAAATTCTAAGGGCAGGCTACTACTGGTCTACCATGGAAGCTGACTGTTATCAACATTCCCGTACCTGCCACAAATGCCAAGTCTATGCCGACAAGCTACATATTCCTCCTGTTCCTCTCAACATTCTGACAGCTCCTTGGCCATTCGCAATGTGGGGCATTGACATGATTGGAGAGATCAAGCCTATGGCATCCAATGGACATCGCTTCATCTTGGTGGCTGATAGGGACTTTATGAGTCTATCGGGATACTAACTGCAAGTATACAGTTTAGTCGTTCTAGTTTTAAAAGATTATCGAACCCACAGAGACTGTGTATCAATCACATACGATCTAATGCTACAGTTTTGTCTAACTAAGCGATGAATATTCGATGTTTGGGGTAGACAGTTTAGTTTTAAAAGTAATAGTACTAATTATACCGGTATGTGATAATCGGACTTAGGGAATTCAATGAATCGCTTGGCCTATAAAGTATTTCGGTAAAAGCTAATTGTTTAAAAACCTGAGACATACACTCTCGTGTTTATGAAATAAGTCATGCTACTAAACCTAGTGGATGCACTTTAAATTTAATAACACTTTTTGAAAACAATTTGAATTTAATTAATTTATTAAAACACTCTCGTGTATTTAAAAATCAATGCTTCGTTACCACTATCTGGGTTGAACCCCAGCTCTCGCATGCAGGTTCTTGCCTTAATTAATTTCCCACTCTCGTGGCAAAATCGTGTTAATTAACCTCTCACTCTCATGACAAGGATAGTTAAATTAATATTGGAAATTGGAAACTAGAAATTGTTTTATAAATATTTTTGGCCAAGGTCTTATTGAATTATTTCAGTTCTTACGGTCACATATCGGTATTAATAATTTAGCCAGACATAATTAACTTAACAGTAAATAAGTTCAAAACACAATTCATGGCAATAATTGGCATATTATAGAAAACGGATAAATAATAATTGCAATATAAAAAAAACCTGGAATTACAGATGCTATAGTAATCTTGAGGTAATACAGTAATCCAAATCTTCAAGCTTGACTTGCAGTAGAAATTCGTGTTAATTCTTGTAAGAAGAATTAACACTTAAAAATAGAAACTAGAGCTTGAATGAAAATTACAGGGAATTGAAAGCAGAGTTGCAAAACAAAATAATTTGGAAATAACTGTAAAAATAAAATAAGTATTTGCTGAGTAAAATTCTTCGACCCCTGGACTGTGCCTTGGTATTCATATATATAGCAGGAAAAATCAGCAGTTTTAATTTTGAATTCTTAAGGAAGTCTTCGTGGAGAAATTCCAGGAGCAGTAGAAGTTGTGGCAATAAAATAGGAAGTTCAGTAGAAACAGGAAGAATTATTCTGCCCTTTACGCCCACGTCTTCAATTATGCGCAATGTCCTCCTTCACGCGCGTGACGGTCGTCACAGGTGGGTGGCGGTCGTCACACGCTGAAGTGGTGTCTTACGTTCGTCAGGTGCGTGTGACGAGCGTTTGGTTATGTTGTGGGGTGTTACGTCCGTCACAGGGGCGTGACGACTGTCAGGCATCCAAAAGTCCACACTTTGTATTTTTTTATTCTTTTTCTCTTTGTTTTTCGTCTAGTTTTCTTCATGTTGTCCTTTTTCATTGATTTGAGTCGACAAGTGTCACACCTGCAAAAAAGACAAATAATCTTGGAATAATCGAGGGTTAGACGACTTAATGGAATATAAAATCGGTAAAAAGTATGTTAATTATACGATATGTTTTCTCGTTATCAAATTCCCCCATACTTAAACCTTTGCTTGTCCTCAAGCAAATAGTCATTCGAAAGGCTGGACAAGTTTTCTGGTAAGCGCATAAGCATGACATACCTTTGGATTTTTTAAGTGGTTTCGGGAAATCCTCGTTGGTTCGGCCAATACTTGAGTAAAACACTAAAGATACGCTAATGACGCAAGCAATAAGCTTACCCGTAGACTTCCATTTTAAACGAGCTATCCAACAGTTCCGTTATAACTCTCCCCGGAGTTCCTCGTATCTATTTCACCCGGTTTCGTTCTGGCGCAATCACATTAAGCCCTTTGCCTTAGCACGCACGTAGTGGAGTAACCGGTTAGTGACTTTGATCCTTTAGCACGGGGTCTGGTACATGAATGTGGCAACCCTACATATTTTATCCGAATTGGAGGTTGTGGGGGATCAGGCCGTAGCACGCCCTACCGAGTTCAGAACCAGATACCTCTGAACCAACCAACATTGGATTTCTTCAATATTTTCTCAGCTCTTATATGTGCCCGTATGTTTTGGTACACAGATTTTCCTTTCTTTTTGCAGCGAGATATGAAGGATATCTTTAGAATCAGGCATCAAACACTTATATTCATCGATTCTCCACGTGGTTTGTGTCAAGACGGTGCTGACTGCTAGTATAAACTACTAGGGGTTACTTCTAGAACTTGAAACTCCGAATATCAGTATAATGGTTATTGAAACGGATCGCGTAAGTAGGAAGTCCACGGTGACAGAACCGTATCGATCTTGTTATGTCGTTTTCGGCTTCCTCAACTGGGATTTCATTAAAGTAGGTATGTCGGGCTAATGCGAAAATAAAAATTTTTCGGTATGGCAAAGTAAAGCGAAGAATTTGAATCGAGACATATCGCAAGAATTTACTAGTTTTATTAACGATTGAAAGGTACCTCTCCCACACAAAATCCGACATTGTCCTCAATGTTGCGGTATATATGCGGGGAAGTACAATTACAAAGACGAAAGGGAAAAGAAATAAAACAGAAAAAATAACAAATTACAAAGAAATTAAAGAAAGACAAACTACTGGTGACCCCGTCCTCTGCTCCTGGTGCGAGAGCGTCTGGTAGGAGTGGCTTCAGCGTCGGTGTCTTGGAGGCCATAGGTGTTCATATCTATCCTCAAGGCGTTAAGATCTGACAGCGCCTCATCCAACCTCTCATTCATGTTTCGCTGCCCAGTCAAGATTTGAGCGTTTTGGGCGCACAGAGACTCAAACTGCTCAGCTTACCTCCTTTCAAGCGCCGCATTCATTTGATTTTGCATGTGGAGGGCGCGGAGGATGTCTTCAAGATTGATAGGGGGAGGTGCAGATGAGGATCCAGGGATGTCGTGGACAGGCGGAGCACTATCTAACTCTTCTTGTATATCGTCTGCGGCGGCTGCAGCTTGGTCTTCGTGGGCCGGTGCAGGCTCTGCGGGGACTTCAGGGTCGAACAACCAGTTTGCTCGGTTACTTGGATCGATTCGGTCCCTGTTCGGCAAGATGATATTCTGATAGACGGTATTCCTAATTACGGGGTGGAATCTGCCGTCTTCCCGCTCGTAGATGAGGTGTGCGGCTTTGCAGTGATCCAAGGTTAGCAAAGTCGGTGCCATAGAAGGCAAGGTTGCAAGAGCAGCACCATAATTCAGACCAATGGAAATAGAAGTAACCAACCCTCCGAAATAGAAAGGTTTTCCACCTCTAGCACAAATAGAGTGGATGTGAGCAAGTAGGAACGAGGCGGCATTTATCTTTTGCCCAGTGAACGCACAATGTAGAAAGAAGAGCTCCTTGGAGTTGAGCTTGTGGTTGCTGTCGCGGGCGAAGATGGTGTTACTAAGAATGCGATGCAAGTAGCGGATGGCCGGATTGTGGATGTGGGTAGCGTTGAGGTGGTCGTAGGACCCGGCACGGATGTTCGTTAAACTGTGCCACAAGTTGAAAGCCTCCTCATTAAAACTATCTGGTACCCGAAAATGAGCACCTTCGTCCGAACAAAATCCCATAAGCCTCGCGATGTCGGATTGAGGCAACTGATGCTCAACTCCGAACATGCGAAATTTTGCCACGCCTGATAATTGGTTTGTGACACCCGGCGGAGTGAGGTAAGCGAACGAACTCAAGAACTCAAGAGTGAGAGTTTCGTAGATTGGTCTTGGTTCGCGACAGAGGTTCCACAAATCCACGCTTTGTAGTAATCGGCGGACACTGTCGAGTAGTCCCAAAATTCGTAGGCAGTTGATGTTAACGTACCTTGTGGGTTGGAGACCTCGACGTTGGAATTTTTGATACTTTGCTCGTTGATTTTTCGTGTGGTGTGGTGATAATGGAGAAGGAAAAAAATGGGTTTATAAGGAAGAAGGTTGGAACGGTTCTCTGTAACAGCCGTTGGTTTCTGTCTGTGTGACGGTCGTCATAGGATTGTGACGCTCGTCACAAAGCAAAGAGGCGCGTTACGCTCGTCACAGGGGTGTGACGGTCGTAACGTAGACAGGGTCTTAATTGAAAGATCCGTTACAGGACCGTTGATGAGTTTATTATTATTATTTCTCTTGGTAATTGGAATTTTGTTTTGAAGAATATATATATTAGTTCTCTTGTTTATTTGAAATGTTTGTTTTAATTGATTATGTTAAATAATTAGAGTTTTTAAGTCTAACGAAAAATAGACAGTAAATAGCAGTAAATAACAACAGTAAATAAAACATAACAAATTGTTTCAAAGTAAAAATGATGATAATGCTGAAATAATGTTGAAATAATAACTAAACTAAAAATAACTAAAAATCCCTCCCACGCAGAAATTTACAGTGTCCTCACTGTACGTAAAAATGTAAGAAAGAAAGCAAGGAGATAACGATGGAAACTCTAGCCACGGGGTGGTGGAAACAAATGGTGATGCATATAATCCAACTGATCAGTCACCAAGTCCATGAAGGAAATGAAATCCACCCTAAGGGAAGTCAGCTCACCCCGCATGTAGGGAGTCTAGGGTAGCAGCAGGTGGAGGTGGAGTAGTCTCAGGAGCTTGAGGCACGGTCTCGGCGGAAGTAGCCTCCTGTTCCCAAGGATCAGGGAGATCATGGTAGCCTGGTGGTGTAGCAGGATCTTCTTCAGCATTAGCATTGTTAGGAACTTCATAGATGTCGACTGTAGATGGTGAAGAGGGTGGTGAAGCAGGGTAGTGAAGATCAAACAACCAATTATCCCGGTTGTGCACACTGGTTCTTGGGTCAGGCAGCTTAAAATGATGGACGATCTGATGATTAACTAGCAAGTCAAATGAATCTGGTCCATGGTTTCCAATCATGCTAGTGTTGAAACAAAAAGCAATGTCCATTGGCATTATGCCATAAAGCGGAGCAGAACCGAGCATAGGCCGGCGGAGTCCAATGGCGTTAGACAGTATGGTAACTAACCCACCTAACAAAATGGGCACATTTGGGGTCTGTACGATCCGCTCCATGTTCGCGAGCATATAAGCTGCACCGTTCACCGGACGGTTTTGAGATGCACAATACATGATAAACAGCTCATCGCGGGATACAGAGGTGACATTTTGCTGTTTGCCGAAGATAGTGTGGGCTATGATCTTGTGGAAATACCTGATAGCCGGGTTATGAATGCATTCAGAGTACAGATCTGACGGCTCAGGATGGTTAACACCCGCTATGCTTCCCCAGAAAAAGTCAAGCTCAGATACAGGTAAAAGGTTCTCTTGTGTCATGGTAATAACATCGGGTGCAAAAGGGAACCCAAGAAGCTGGCTAAACTCTCGCAGGTTGTAAGTGTAGTCCATGTTAAACATTCTAAATGTAATCAACCCACGGTTGAATCCCATTCCATGATTTGGAATGAAACTCAAGGTGCTGAGAAACTCTAGAGTCAGCCTTTTGTAGGTACAGAGCCTCCGACGGATAGGGGCAGTGTCCCAACCAATCTGGTGCAGCAGGTACATGACACTCTCGCGAATGCCAAGGGCAGCCATAGCATGATCATCTGCATAAATAGTAGGACACATCTCCCGGTCACCCAGATCTGCAAACCTTCTTCTCTGGTGTCGGCTTCGCAATTTGACATTCATGAAGTTAGCACAATCCATAGCGCGAGATGTGAAAGAAAAAGAATTACCCCCCTGAAAATATTTGAAAAATGTTTGAAAGAAAAGGAAATTAAGTAAGTATTTTCGGGTTAGGAAATTGTCAAAGTTAAATTAAAAGGAAAAAGAGAGATAAAAAGGAAAAATAAAAGCAGATAGAAAAAGAGTAAGAAATGCGATAATGAAAACATTTTAAAGATTAAGAAAAAGAAAATAAAATAAAATAAAAACATATTAAAGCAGAAAAATAATTAAAGTAAAAACATGGGTTGCCTCCCACGAAGCGCCTTTATTTTATGTCGACGGCTCGACATTAAATACCTATTCAGATAGGTAAAGGGGTAGGCGGCTCACTTAACTGAAGATAAGCCGAGAAGTCGATATTGTCGACGTTAAAATAGTGCTTTAAGCGCTGGCCATTAACAATGAATGGTTCGATAGAACTACTTTTAATTTCTATCGCCCCACTTGGGAAAACTTTGCTAATTTCGAACGGTCCGGACCATCTGGAACGTAATTTTCCCGGGAAAAGTTTTAGTCTAGAGTTGAATAGGAGTACGATGTCTCCTTCCTTAAAGTCTTTCTGCGAGATACGCTTATCGTGCCATTTTTTTGTTCGTTCTTTATAAATTTTAGCATTTTCATAAGCGTCTAAACGCAATTCTTCCAGTTCATGGATATCTAACACTCGTTTCTCGCCAGCACTCCTATAGTTTAAGTTAAGGGTTTTTATCGCCCAATAAGCTTTATATTCTAATTCTAATGGCAAATGACAAGATTTTCCATAAACTAACTTGAACGGCGTTGTTCCGATAGGAGTTTTGAAAGTTGTCCGGTATGCCCAAAGAGCATCGTTGAGCTTGGAGGACCAGTCTTTTCTGGATGTGGCTACGGTTTTCTCAAGTATCTGTTTGATCTCCCTATTCGACACTTCCACTTGTCCACTTGTTTGAGGATGGTAAGGTGTGGCTATTCGGTGTTTAACGCCATATTTGGAAAGTAACCTTTCGAAGATTCTGGAGATAAAATGGGAGCCACCATCGCTGATCACTAGTCTTGGTACACCGAATCGTGGGAAGATAATATTCTTGAATAGTTTTAGTACCACACGTGTGTCATTTGTGGGTGCGGCGATGGCTTCAATCCATTTTGATACATAGTCGACGGCGACCAAAATATATTTATTTCCAAAGGATGTGGGGAAAGGTCCCATGAAATCAATTCCCCACACATCAAAAACTTCTACTTCGAGGATCCCTTTTAACGGCATTTCGTCACGTCTAGATATATTTCCTGTGCGTTGACATCTATCGCAGTTCATAATTGCTACGTGGACGTCTTTCCATAAGGTAGGCCAAAAGAAGCCAGCTTGAAGTATTTTTGCACAGGTTTTCGATGTACTAGCGTGTCCACCACAAGGGGCGGAATGACAATGGGAAATGACGTGGTTTATTTCATCATTAGGAACGCAGCGACGGTAGATACCATCGGCGCCTCGTTTAAAGAGCAGTGGTTCATCCCAAAAGTAGTGTTTAAGGTCATGGAAAAATTTCTTCCGCTGTTGGTACGTCAAATCAGGTGGTAAAACACCGGCAGCTAAATAGTTGACGAAGTCAGCGTACCATGGTAATGTGGTATTAGTACAAATGGATTCTACTACCGCAGTTGTGAAAGTTTCATTATGAGGATCTGAATTGTCGGTAGGGTATGTCTCTAGTTTGGCAATGAGGCGTTCATAAGGGAAATCTTCATTTATGGGAACATTCTCGGTTTGGATTCCATCTAATCTCGATAAATGGTCAGCTACCACGTTCTCAGTTCCTCTTTTGTCTTTTATTTCTAATTCAAACTCTTGTAAGAGTAAGATCCACCTGAGTAATCGCGGTTTGGCGTCCTTCTTGCTTAGTAGGTATCGGATCGCAGCATGATCCGTATAAATAATGATTTTAGCGCCTACTAAGTAGGAACGAAATTTGTCCAATGTGAATACCACAGCTAAGAGTTCCTTCTCCGTAGTGGCGTAATTCATTTGTGCGGGATCAAGCGTTCTGCTTGCGTAGTAGATAGTGTGAAGCTTCTTTTCTTTGCGTTGTCCTAGGACTGCGCCTACAACATAGTCGCTCGCATCGCACATGATTTCAAACGGTAAATTCCAATCATGAGGTTGCATAATAGGTGTCGATATTAAGGCCTCTTTTAGTGTCTCGAATGCGTTCAAGCATTTATCGTCGAAAATGAACTCAGCCTCTTTCATTAATAGCTCAGTTAGTGGCTTGGTGATTTTAGAGAAATCTTTTATGAAACGTCGGTAAAAACCCACGTGTCCTAGAAAACTTCGTATTTCTCTAACTGTTTTGGGTGGTTGAAGGTTTTTGATAATGTCGATCTTTGCTTTGTCAACTTCAATCCCCCTGTTTGATACAATGTGACCCAACACAATTCCTTGTCTCACCATGAAGTGACATTTTTCCCAGTTGAGCACTAGGTTGACATTAACACAGCGTTTCAGTACTAATTCAAGATTTGTTAAACATCCGTCAAAACTCTCTCCACAGACAGAGAAATCGTCCATGAATACTTCCATGATTCCGTCTAAGAAATCTGCGAAGATCGCCATCATGCATCGTTGGAAAGTTGCAGGCGCATTACATAGTCCAAATGGCATTCTCCGGTATGCAAAGGTACCATAGGGACATGTGAACGTAGTTTTCTCTTGATCGTCAGGATGAATGGGAATTTGAAAGAATCCTGAGTATCCATCAAGATAACAGAAATGGGAATGTTTGGCTAAACGCTCGAGCATTTGATCAATGAATGGTAATGGGAAATGGTCTTTGCGTGTAGCTTTGTTTAGTTTCCTATAATCGATACACATTCTCTATCCTGTTTGCGTACGTTGCGCTACCGATTCGCCTTTTGTATTTGTTATAACTGTAACACCTCCCTTCTTAGGCACCACATGAACTGGACTGACCCAGTTTCTATCTGATATTGGGTATATGATGCCTGCCTCTAGTAGTTTTTGCACTTCCTTCTTAACGACTTCACTTAGGATAGGATTTATCCGTCTCTGATGTTCTCTAGAAGACTTGCAGTCCTCCTCCAGCATTATGCGGTGCATACAGAGAGAAGGGCTTATTCCTTTGAGATCTGAGATATTATAGCCTAACGCGGTTGGATATTTCCTTAACACACTAAGAAGTTTTTCGGTCTCGATCTCTCCTAATTCGGCATTGACTATAACTGGTCGTTCGAGTTCTTTATCTAAGAACTCATACATAAGATCTTCGGGTAATGTTTTAAGTTCTATACCGGGTTTCTTATTAGTTGAGTCAGGATCAGGTGTTAGGGCTAAACATTCGCTTAGGTTGGCATCTAAGTGTTCTTGTTTCCAGTCTTCGTTCTTGAGGACAGTTGGTATCTGAATTTTCAGCATCTCAGAGTAGGTGTCCTCTTGGCATTCGAGTTCTTTGACACATTCATCAATGATATCTAGGAGACAACATGAATCGTCTATAGCAGGGGCTTTAAAAAATTGGGAAAGAATGAATTCTACTTTTTCTTCTCCTACCTCAAAGGTAAGTTTTCCTTTCTTGACGTCAATGATGGCTCCTGCAGTCGCTAAAAATGGTCTTCCTAGTATGATGAGAATGTTTGAATCTTCCTTGATGTCCATTATTATAAAGTCAGTCGGTATGTAAAATTGTCCTATTCGGACAGGAATGTTTTCTAGCATTCCAACAGGAAATTTGACTGATCTATCGGCTAGTTGTAAGGACATCTTGGTAGGTCTCATGTCGCCTAATTTGAGCTTTTCGCAAATAGATAATGGCATTAGAGTGACACTGGCTCCTAAATCGCATAGAGAATTGTCTATGACAGATTTTCCAATTACACATGGTATGGAGAAACTACCAGGATCTTTTAGCTTCGGAGGCATGTTATTTTGAAATATGGCGCTACATTCGACAGTTAACATAACGGTTTCGTTTTCAACGATTTTTTTCTTATTAGCCAATATTTCTTTTAGGAATTTAGAATATGACGGCATTTGGGTTATAGCTTCCGTAAATGGAATAGTGACGTTTAGTTGTTTCAGAAGTTCTACAAATTTCTTGAATTGTCCCTCATTCTTAGATTTTGCAAGTCTTTGAGGGTATGGAATTGGTGGTTTGTATGGTGGTGGAGGCACATATGGTTTTTCTGAGGCCTCTTTATCCTCATTCGCGTCTTCTTCTACCTTTTCAGATTGATCTTTCGGCTTCTCTATTTCCTTTTCGGGCTTTTGGTACATGGTCGGGCTTTGGAGTCTAGGATCTATCGGTCCATCAAGGGTTGTCCCACTTCTTAATGTAATAGCATTTGCATGTCCTTTGGGATTAGGCTGTGGCTGTCCAGGAAATGTCCCAGCAGGTGCGGAAGAACTAGCTTGGTGTTGTGCTACTTGGGAGATTTGGGTTTCTAACATTTTGTTGTGAGTGGCTAGGGCATCTACCTTGTTTGCTAATAGCTTTAGTTGTTCACCGGTGTGAACGTTTTGATTGAGGAATTCTTTATTTTGTTGGGCTTGATTAGCGATAAAATTTTCCATTAGGATTTCAAGGTTAGATTTCTTAGGAATGTTAGGAACATTACCGGCGGGTTTTTGATACCCTGGAGGTACAGCAGGTGCTTGGCCAGGTGCATATAAAGCGTTATTGCTCTTGTACGAGAAGTTAGGATGGTTCTTCCAACCAGGGTTATAGGTATTGGCATAAGGATTTCCTTGAGCGTAATTTACCTGATCAGTCGTTATTCCTGCTAGGATTTGACACTCGGTTCCAATATGACCAGGTACTCCACAAACTTCGCAGCTTGGGGTAACTGCAGCTACGGTAGCTGCAGGAGGTAAGGTCAAGCTTTCTATCTTTTGGGTAAGAGCATCTACCTTAGCATTAACTTTATCTAGGCTACTAATCTCGTACATCCCGCCTTTGGTTTGAGTTTTCTCCACAAATGTTCTTTCTCCTCCCCACTGATAGTGGTTTTGAGCCATGTTTTCAATGAGTTGATTAGCTTCGTCATAAGGCTTGTCCATCAGTGTACCACCTGCGGCGGCATCTATAGATAGTCTTGTGTTGTACAAGAGTCCATTATAAAACGTGTGGATTATCAGCCATTTTTCTAGTCCGTGATGTGGGCACATTCGCATCATATCTTTGTAGCGCTCCCATGCATCGAATAGTGATTCAGTATCCTTCTGCCTAAATCCGTTGATTTGGGCTCTTAGTGCAGTGGTCTTGCTTGGGGGAAAGTATCGTGCTAAGAATACGATCTTCAGTCCTTCCCATGTAGTGACGGAATTGGATGGCAAGGATTGCAACCAAGCCCAAGCTCTATCTCTTAGTGAGAAAGGAAAAAGACGTAATCTAATAGCATCTTTACTAACACCATTTGCTATAACTGTGTCGGCAAATTGAACGAATTTCGTAAGGTGTTCATTCGGATCCTCAGAAGGATCTCCAGAGAATTGGCGTTGTTGGATAGCTGATATCAATGACGGCTTTAACTCGAAATCGTTTCGGTTTATTGCTGGAGCAGCAATGCTGTTATGGGGCTCTTGTTGTGATGGAGCTGCGTACTCCTTCAGTGGACGGGTCCTTTGTTCTTCGGCCATGTCTAATTCTGGATTGGTTTCGGTTTCAGAGGAAGAATTAGAATCAGTTTCGAAATCAATCTTGATTTCTGGTTTGGGTAAAGGAATAGCGTGAGTTAAACAGTAATCCCTGACTGCACGTCTTACGAAAAGAATGCGTTCAGGTTCGTCCGTCGGTTTGTCAAGTGGTTCGCCTTGTGAGCGAGTCCTTGGCATACAAATCGACAAAGGGTGTCTGTTGCTTAGTCTAAACGCGCAACAGAAGAATCGTAATTCATTGACTACCAGTCCCCGGCAACGGCGCCAAAAACTTGATCGGGACTTTATGAGTCTATCGGGATACTAACTGCAAGTATACAGTTTAGTCGTTCTAGTTTTAAAAGATTATCGAACCCACAGAGACTGTGTATCAATCGCATACGATCTAATGCTACAGTTTTGTCTAACTAAGCGATGAATATTTGATGTTTGGGGTAGACAGTTTAGTTTTAAAAGTAATAGTACTAATTATACCGGTATGTGATAATCGGACTTAGGGAATTCAATGAATCGCTTGGCCTATAAAGTATTTCGGTAAAAGCTAATTGTTTAAAAACCTGAGACATACACTCTCGTGTTTATGAAATAAGTCATGCTACTAAACCTAGTGGATGCACTTTAAATTTAATAACACTTTTTGAAAACAATTTGAATTTAATTAATTTATTAAAACACTCTCGTGTATTTAAAAATCAATGCTTCGTTACCACTATCTGGGTTGAACCCCAGCTCTCACATGCAGGTTCTTGCCTTGATTAATTTCCCACTCTCATGGCAAAATCGTGTTAATTAACCTCTCACTCTCGTGACAAGGATAGTTAAATTAATATTGGAAATTGGAAACCAGAAATTGTTTTATAAATATTTTTGGCCAAGGTCTTATTGAATTCTTTCAGTTCTTACGGTCACATACCGGTATTAATAATTTAGCCAGACATAATTAACTTAACAGTAAATAAGTTCAAAACACAATTCATGGCAATAATTGGCATATTATAGAAAACGGATAAATAATAATTGCAATATAAAAAAAAACCTGGAATTACAGATGCTATAGTAATCTTGAGGTAATACAGTAATCCAAATCTTCAAGCTTGACTTTCAGTAGAAATTCGTGTTAATTCTTGTAAGAAGAATTAACACTTAAAAATAGAAACTAGAGCTTGAATGAAAATTACAGGGAATTGAAAGCAGAGTTGCAAAACAAAATAATTTGGAAATAACTGTAAAAATAAAATAAGTATTTGCTGAGTAAAATTCTTCGACCCCTGGACTGTGCCTTGGTATTCATATATATAGCAGGAAAAATCAGCAGTTTTAATTTTGAATTCTTGAGGAAGTCTTCGTGGAGAAATTCCAGGAGCAGTAAAAGTTGTGGCAATAAAATAGGAAGTTCAGTAGAAACGGGAAGAATTATTCTGCCTTTTACGCCCACGTCTTCAATTATGCGCAACGTCCTCCTTCACGCGCGTGACGGTCGTCACAGGTGGGTGACGGTCGTCACACGCTGAAGTGGTGTCTTACGTTCGTCAGGTGCGTGTGACGAGCGTTTGGTTATGTTGTGGGGTGTTACGTCCGTCACAGGGGCGTGACGACCGTCAGGCATCCAGAAGTCCACACTTTGTATTTTTTTATTCTTTTTCTCTTTGTTTTTCGTCTAGTTTTCTTCATGTTATCCTTTTTCATTCATTTGAGTCGACAAGTGTCACACCTGCAAAAAAGACAAATAATCTCGGAATAATCGAGGGTTAGACGACTTAATGGAATATAAAATCGGTAAAAAGTATGCTAATTATACGATATGTTTTCTCGTTATCAGTGGCTATTGATTATTTTACCAAGTGGGTCGAGGCAGCTTCCTATGCTTCAGTTACAAAGAATGTGGTTGCCCGCTTCATCAAGCAGAACCTCATATGTCGGTATGGTGTCCCCGACAGGATCATCACAGATAACGGTACAAATTTAACAACACTATGATCATCGCTCTATGCGAACAGTTCAAGATTTATCATCACAATTCATCTCCCTATCGGCCGAAGATGAACGGTGTTGTTGAAGCCGCGAATAAAAATATCAAGAAGATCATTCAAAAGATGACAGTCACCTACAAGGACTGGTATGAGATGTTACCGTTTACTCTACATGGATATCGTACCACGGTACGTACTTCAACAGGGGCAACCCCATTTTCTTTGGTGTATGGCATGGAAGCTGTTCTACCCATGGAAGTTCAGATTCCTTACTTAAGGATTATGAAGGACGCCGGTTTGAGTGAAGACGATTGGATTCAAACTCGGCTTGACCAAATTAATTTGATCGACGAGAAGAGACTTACTGCTGTTTGTCATGGTCAGACGTATCAAAAACGGATGATCAAGGCTTTCAACAAGAAAGTCAGGCGTCAGGTAGATCAAGTTGGAGATCTTGTAATAAAACGGATCATCTTACCGCAAAGTGATCCCAGGGGCAAGTGGACTCCTACTTACGAAGGACCATTTGTGATCAAGAGCATCTTTTCTTGTGGGGTAATGATTCTGACCACCATAGACGGCGACGACTTGCCGCACCCTGCGAATGCAGACATAGTCAAAAGATACTACGCATAAAGCGGTCCGACAAGTTGAAACCCGAAAGGGAGACTTGGGCAAAAATGGGCATCCTGGTGAATCGAAAACCCGAAAGGGCGGTTCAGGCAAAAATTAGGGATAAAACAAAAAAATCTTTACACCCAGCAAGTTGAAAACCCGAAAGGGAGACTTGGGAAAAAAGGGTTTCCCGGTGGATCGAAAACCCGAAAGGGCGGTCCAGGCAAAAGTTAGGGAATTAAAGCGTATGACTATGTCTCGTCAAATCACTTTAAGAATAATCTCTTCACCAACAAGCTCCAAGTTTCTGATTAATCCAGTCATCGGCGGACGAAGCAGCGAATGGACAAGATATTCAGAGTTGTGAAGGCTATAGCAAAATGGGAATCCCATGGAATTGTTACACATAGCCATCTTTCTTTTGTATAAAAAATTTTCAATTTTTACGACAACGTTCTCTTACTAGGATGTTTGTCCCCAGCTGAGTTAAGTTTCAAAATTCCCATCAGAGTTAAAATTCAAGATCCCCAGTGGAGCCCGAAAACCCTGAAAATCCTATCCCCAGCAGAGCCAGAATAGTGAACATTTCCCCCACAGATTTATCTCCCAGCAAGATCGAAGATTCTCGGTCTCATTTCTCCAAGCAGAAACCTCCTAGGTTTTAACTCCCCAGTAGAGATTTTCATAGTTTTCCCTACATCCCAGAAGAGTCATAAAGGATTCTCATTCCCCGCAGAAGTTGTCAAAGACCTTGTTAATCCCCGCAAATCGACGAGGATTTTCAATCTCCAACAGTGGCCCCAGGATTTCTCATTCTCAACAATAAGAGATCTTTAACCCCCAAGCAGTCAGCAAGGATTTCTCATCTTCGATAATCAAAGATTTTTGGAATCCCCAGCATCGGTCAAAGATTTACTTTCCCCAACAGCAGTCAAAGATTTCATTACCTCCAGTTTGTCAAAGATTTATTTTCCCCAGCAAGACAGCTACTCAGCTTACATGCACATCCATTACATCCACATAACATAAACATTGATTCATTGCATCGTACATATCATGCAGCATAACTTTGTGTTTTAGCTAACATTTTACCCTTTTCAGATACAGTATGGATACACCCCAGACACGGCGGTCATTCTATTACTCATTCACAGTTTCAAGTCAAAATACAGTACAGATACATCCCAAACACGACGGTCATTCTACTACTCATTCAGACTTCAGCAATCCGATACAGACTAGATACACTCCAGAAACGGCGACCATTCTATCTCTCATTCAGATTCAACTATCAACTTCAAGTTCAAATATGCTCCAAACACGGATTCCATTCTAACCTTTACACCAGCAGTTTGATTATCCCCAGTGCAATCGCCACGGAAGTCATCCTGTCACTTATTCAGATCCCAGTTACAGTCTCAGATATACTCCAGACACGGAAGTCATTCTGCTACTCATACAGATCTCAACTTCAGATACAGTCCAGATACACTCCAGACACGCTTTCCATTCTGTCACTCATTCGGAATTTATCCCCAGCCCAGAGATGTTCCATGCACAGATGTTTCTCTATCGCCCATTCAGAAATCAGATACAATACAGATATACTCCAAACACGGCAGTCATTCTGATATTCATTCAAAGTTCAAATGTCGTTACAGCTCAGATACGCTCCAGACACGGACACCATTCTTTCGCTCATACAGACTCAGTCTCCAGATACAGTTCAAATGCATTCCAGACACGGATACCATTTTGATGCTCATTCTTCTGACCTACCACTTTGCAATTCAACAAACATTCTTGGATGGCATCTTTAAGCCCATCTCCAGCAAGATTCTACCATTCCCAAATGGCATCTTTAAGCCCATTCCCGCACCTATGTTTTGACGAGTGCAAATTTACGGGCACTCTAGTGTCCAATCCTCTTTTACCTTCGAGTCACGAAAGGCAAACTTGCCAATCTAACTCTTCAGGTTCAAGAAGATTGAACAGGGGAAGTTGTTGTACCCCAAAATTTTCCCTCTTATTTCATCAACATTTTTCATTATAAGACTCTTGGAACTCAAGATCAAGCTAGGGTTTGCTCTGCTCAAGACACCTCCTTACACTGTTGACCTAAATTAGGGTTTGAGTTTGCACAGTGATGTTTTGACCTACAATTCCCAAATTGACTTTCATACTTCATGTTGGACTCATAAATTTTTCCATACCAAGTTTCAAGCCTTGATCCAAATTTTGGCCCAGTCAATTGGACAGTTGACCTAGAAATCAGTTGTATTGGGAAAAAAGTCAATTGTGGCCAATTGACAGTCAAACCTCATGAAATTTGACCCACATCAACATTATGAACTCATATGAACCATTTGATCAAGTTTGGATCACAATTCCACAAGAAATTTGATCAGATCATCAAAAGGGCAAAATGGTCATTTTTAGGGTTTTGACTGTACAAAGGCAATTTTTGACTGTTTGACCTAACCAATGGAAAATCAAGCTCAACCATGGACTCAAGGACTTATTGACTTTGTCTTGACCTATTCAACAAGTTCAAAAGATCTCAAATGCATAGGTTTGAAAGATGAATTTTTCAGTCAACTGATCAAAATTTGACTGTATACTGAAAAGTCAAACTTTGACTTTTTGGTCAAAATCAAGTGCCAGGGATCATTTTTCATCAAGACATGTCAAATTATGAAACTTTTTCATCAAGAAACCCAAAAATGCAAATTAGGGTTTAAAAGGGAAAAATTTCATAACTTAGAAATTTTCTAAGTTATAAAATTTTCTTATTTTTTCCTAACTTTGTCCCATTTTTTCACCAAGATGAAAATGGATTCAAACAAAACTTGCAACATGAAATTTGTAGTCCATCACAAATTCTACAACTTTGATGCACAAAGTTTTCTCAAAAGAAGCTTGGATCTCAAGTTATAATTTTTGGAACAAGGGCACCTAAAACTTTTAACTTAGAGAAATTTTGCCCTAATTTAGGCAGGAATTTGACCCATCTTCTTGGCCATTTTTCACATTGTTCCACTTGTAGTTTCAAGTTGCATTTCAAAGATGGATTATATTACATGTTGCAAGCTTTCCAAATTGTCCAAGAGCTCCTCAAACACCTTTGTGGTTAGGGAGAATCGAATGCTTGAAGTTGGCAAAAACTCACTTTGATCCATGGCCAATACATGTTCATACAACTTGCATTTTCAAATCAGCATGCTTTGTACTAGCTTTCAGGCCTCTAAACCATTTTACACTCCTTAATTGAATGCAAATCCACTGAGCTAATGCATTATCTTGGCCATTTAGACATTGCATGCAAAACTAATCCCTATTTGGAAAAAGGTATATTGCCATTTTTGAAAAGTTACACTTTATGTCAAACCAAGATCCTTGAGGCATGGGGCCAGATCTATGAGGCAAGATCAAATCCACAAATTTCATGTATCAATGGCAAGGTATGCAGCATACAAGATAGAGTGCACAGGCCTGTAATCACAAGTTACACACTCTTGCTTAAAGAAGAAGAAAACTTGCAAAACACAAGGCATCTATCACATCTGATAAAACCAACTAAAACAAAGTTGTCAAACAGTTTTCATACACCCTAACAAGCCAGAAACACGAGTCCTGGACCTCTCAAAACTCCTTGTGCACAAATTCCCCATTTTCTTGCAAAATAGGGCCAGTTCTGCATTTTGCAAGCCATCATCAAATTCCATCGTGCGTTTTGCCCAAAGATACTTCAAACACCTTCCAACCAACACACCTGAACTATTACAGACCTCCATTGCTAGCTGTAACACCATTAACACACATTGCCATTTTTGTTTCAAAGCTTTGCAGGTTGAGTTTTGTAGCACGATTCAGACTACTTCAAAACAAAGTGAGCACTGGGAAAGCTTCATTGGACATCAGGCAAGCTCAAAAGAACCTCAAGCACCCTTGGAAGTTGTTGCATTGTCCAGCTCGAAGTCAACTGAAACAGGTATTTCATGAACTTCTATCTCTCTATTTAGGAATAGTTAGACTTAGGTTTGTGAATGAAATATGTTGTATTCATAGCCCTGAAACCATACATGTGCTTAGTTTTCATTTATATTAATCGTGCTAGGAGAATTTTTTTTCATGAACTTTCTGAAAAAACTAGGTTAATAATTAGGGCCAGGGAAATTCTCTCTGGTCTTTGAGAGTTAGCTTAAGTTTTTTATATGGTTAGATTCGTTATTTGATGCTCTACAAGTTTCATGTTATGAGTTTTGTCAAAAAAGCAAGGAATCAGGAGATAGCATTTTGTATACACAGCGCGCGCGTTTCTGTTCAAAGGAAAAAGATGAAGTTGTTTCTGGGTTGGGCCTGTACAGGCTAGCTTTTGGCACCCCCCTCTTTTCTTTTTACACCCCCTGGCCCATTTCTTGTATATTTGTCATTTTTGCATTTTTATTTCATTTCTGATTTTGACATTTTATTTTCTAATATAAAAAATACTTAAAAATATTTTCATAAATTTTTGTATTTATTTTAATTGTTTCTACTATTAATACATTAAATACATTATATTTACTTTTGTTTAAATGTAAAAATAATGTAAAAAATACTTTTATTTTTATTTATTATTTTTATACACATTTGAAAATATTTTCTTAAAATATATACATTTTCTTTGTAAATAATTTATTTTATTTTTATACACATTTAATATATTTAATATATTTAATATATATATATATATATATATATATATATATATATATATATATATATATATATATATATATATATATATATATATATATATATATATATATATATATATATATATATATATATATATATATATAGGACAAAAAACACAAAAATAATATATTTTTATTTTTATTAATATTTTATACTAAAAATACCATTTTTTCAATATACTTTTATTTTTTGTACAAATTAATACATTATTGTATATAAATAATAAATAATGCAATTTATTTAAGAAATTAGGGTTTTTGCCCTAAAAAAACAAAAAATAATTAAAATTGACTTTCTTTTTTTATTTATTTACATTTCACATTAAAAATACTTTTTCATACCTAAAAAACATTTTTTGCATAATACATTTTATTTAATATTTATTTATGGTATTTATTTAAATATTATACATTCAATTGTATTGTGCCTCACCCATTCAATTTGGTTGTAATAATTCAGAATTTAATTTCTTGCAAAATAATCCCCAATTTAAATTTGTACCCCCCTCCCTATATCATGTTGTAATAGTGTAGAATTTAAATTCTCGCACCTTTAAGCTTTCGATTATGTCATGATTAGACTTAGGGTTTTGTATGCAAAAATCAAATTAACAAATAGTTTGACCTAATCAAAGACAAAATTGCATGAAAACAAACACAATGCACACTTGCACCCCTAGGGTTACAATCCACTTGTTGCCTTCAAAAATGGTCCATGGTATGCATGTCAAGTACTTTGGCAAAACAAAAACAAAACAAAAGATCATAGTCCCTCGATGACGCTATCTGAGTTGCCTAAACAAAATGATCAAGTCCCTCAAGAAAATTTCCAAAAATACTTGACACAATTGCTATCATGGTCTATACGATGACCCGCGCCTGTCCCGTTAACATCCTAACACAAGGTTGTTCACCAAATACAATGGTGAAACAACACTGTTAAAAGGGTTAAAAACATAAGAAAGATGTTTGAGTAAAATAGGGTAGACAAACTCTTAGTTACTTGATCAAAATCTTGCAAAACATCCTTGCCATCTTCAAAACACACTTAACAACACAATTTCAAAACCCTACTTTCAAACATTGAAAACTTTTCAAAAGACAAAATCACCTTTGTATACATTCAAACAAGAATCATTACAAAGGTTGCCACAACGATGGCCTCTTTTCAAAACATCTTTCAAAACCACACACAAAGCACCATTTCAAACAATTGAAGAGCACCATTTCAAACAATTGAAAAGCAAAGCAAGTGATCTAAGCAAGTAACTAAGAGCCCATGGATAACCATGGATAGAAAGGGTGATAATACCTTCCCTTTCTATAATCTACTCCCCGAACCCAAGAAAACATCTCAAAGGTCTTTTCTGTGCTTTTAGACCTTTCCTTAGGATAAAATAAAAAGTCGGTGGCGACTCTTGCTAAACCGAAACATTTGCGAACACAAACGCAAAATCCCAAGTCAGTTCTCCCACTGTATCACAGAACTGGCGACTCTGCTGGGGAAAATTTTAAAAGTGGAGTAACCTTAGGGCCTAGATCACCCTTTGCGTGATTATATTGTTTACCTTGATTGCTTTACATTTGGTTCTCTTGTTTGGGCTTGAAATCCTCTACCCGGATTTGGGGAAACATTCATAGGTAAATAGCAATACATTGTGGAAACTGTGCGGGGTATACCGACATGGTTGAAGCAATAGCTATATTAGTGCGACATATTTGTGAGTATCGGTAGCCTTTGAGTCAATCAAAGAGAATACGGGGCCGCTGAGTGATGTCATGAAGCACTAATGAACTCTTAGAACCTTACTTGACCATCTTGGCCTCTTATTAGGAGTAGTGAGATGACCGACTTTGGTGCAGTCCGAAGTTGGTAGATACTCGATACTACACTCATTGAGGGTTGTTTTCTTGGAATATTTTGGTCGCTAGTTAAGTGGATAAACCAAAATAATGAACATAGAAAATAATCCAGTGATATTGAGATCCTTAGAACCCGGTTACTATTTATAGGACAGGTTTGAGCCAACTAAACTCAAGAGGGTACTTACCTATGAAACCTCATGCAAGCCTGAAACTAGGGTTTTGTGTGACTTGCTTGTACATGTGCTTGTGCATACATCATGAACATCATAAAGCATCATATGCATCCACTAACAATTTCAAGGGTTTGGATCTTCATCTTTGTTCTTGTTATGTAGGTCATGGAATCTCTTCGCAGGAAAACAATTCAAGTCAACCTTGTGAGAATCCCTCCTCAACTAAAGGATCTTACTTCTAGGATTCCAGATAATTCTCTCTTCAGTGAAAGACATGGTAGACTTCTCAACTTGGTCAACTCCAACATTGAAGAAGACATGGTGAAAGTTATCTTCCAGTTCTTTGACCCCCTACACCACTGTTTCACATTCCCTGACTACCAGTTAGTACCCACTTTGGAGGAATTTTCTCAACTCCTGAGGATTCCTATTCTTCACCAACTACCCTACAATGCTACGGAAAAAGAACCAAAGCTTGAAGATGTTGTCCAAGCATTACACTTGCAACCATCTGACATCAAGGGACATTGGGAAACCATAAGTGGTGTCAAGGGTTTCTTGGCAAAGTTTCTGTTTGAGAAGGCACAAGACTGCTGGAATTCTCTTGATCCACAGGCCTTTGAAGAGATTGTGGCACTTCTTATCTATGGGTTGGTCTTGTTCCCAAACCCTGATCAACTCATAGATGTGAATGCTGTCAAGATTTTCATATCCAGGAATCCTATACCCACATTACTTGGGGACATCCTACACCCATTTTACACACGAACAATGAGGAAAAGAGGTGTTCTCATGTGATGTACTCCTCTCCTAGCAAGGTGGTTTATTTCTCACCTTCCACAATTAGTTTTGAAGAATGAGTAGGGTTTAAGGTGGTCACAACGATTGATGACCCTCACACATTCTGATGTTCATTGGTGTTCTCGGTCCAGAGAAAATGTCATCCTCATTGATCGTTGTGGGGAATTCCCTAATGTCCCACTACTTGGCATTAGGGGAGGTATTACCTACAACCCCTGTTTAGCTCTAAGACAGTTTGGATATGCTCGGAGGGATGGCCCTCATGACATGCTGATTCCTGACCTAGTTTTTGACTTAGATAATGATGCGCAAGAACATCGACAAAGATTCATCAGAGCTTGGAGGATGCCCAACAAGGTGGATAGTAAGACATCGGGGCATAATAATTCCATCCCCCTTGATCCTTATCTCAAGTGGGTACGAACCCGTGCCCAGAATCTTATAATGTCATACCCTCACATTCTCCCCTTGATCAAAGAGCCTATTATGGAAGGAGAGGTTCTATACACCATCCTACATCCTGACATGCCAACATCATGGGAAGAAATGCAAAAAAGTTGGATCCAACTCAAGGAAGAACGAAATACTTTTGAAGCCAGCTTCTATGCCAGTGAGAAGAAGGTTTTGGAGCTTACCCGCCGACTTCATGAGGAGGAAACTCTCAACACTTACATTACACCAAAGAGGATACGCAATGTCTTTTTACATTAAGAATTTTTTAATATTTTGCCCATGAGGCACTTATGTACTAACAATTTCTTCTTAATATGACGTGCGTTCTTTTTGTTTACAACAAATTTGAATTTCTGAATCCTTGAATGCATTACATGAATAACATACCATTCATCATATGCATAAACAGGTCTTCACACCAGGTTTCCTTATCTTTCTGCTGTTTATTTCAGCAAGATGGATTTGGAGCAGACGGTAAAGGATCTGCAGGCACAAAATTCACAATTCCAGCAACTCCTCATGACCTTGGCAAAGGGTCAAGAGGACCTCAAAGCTCTGTTGGAGAATAATAAAGAGAAAAAGAAAAAGAGACCTGGAGTAGCTACTTTTGGAAGAATGTTTGAAAGCAATGCCAGAAAGGTTCTTGAGTTCCCCTCAATGTTTGACGAAGGGGCCGATAAAGGGAAAGGGACTGCCGTACCTTCTGAATCTGAGGTTGAAGAGGAGGAAGAGGAAGAAGACGAAGACTACTACGAACAACAGTATCCTCCAGCGGACGATAAATATAAGAATATTGAAGATAGACTGGCAGTCATGGAGTTGCAGAGGGTACCCGGTTTGGATTTTGAAGAACTAGGGTTGGTAGCTGGGATTGTTATCCCTCCCAAGTTCAAGGTGCCAACATTTGCCAAGTACGACGGTCTGTCTTGCCCAAAGATGCACCTGAGATCGTATGTCAGAAAAATCCAACTCCACTCATCTGATAAAGACCTCTGGGTGCACTTTTTCCAAGACAGTTTGTCTGGCACACAGTTGGATTGGTTCTATCAACTCGAGAGATCAGAGGTTCACAATTGGGAAGACTTAGCTGCCTCTTTTTATCGTCAATATCAATACAATGCTGATTTGGCGCCCACTCGTACTCAGTTACAAAGTATGGGGATGGCTTCCAATGAAGGATTTAAAGAGTACGCACAGAAGTGGCGTGATCTGGCTGGGAGGGTGCAGCCACGGTTGTCATATAGGGAGTTAGTTGACATGTTTCTGGGGACCCTGTTTGGCCCCTTCTTCAATCATCTAATCGGGAGTTCTTCCGCGGGATTTACTGAATTAATTTTGACCGGCGAAAGGGTCGAGGCCGGTATTAAAAGTGGAAAGATTCAAAGGGATTCTTCCGCATCCACAACTGTTAAGAAACCCTTCCCAGCTAAGAAGGAAGCATTTGTTGTGTATTCTCAGAAGGGTCGGGGAAGAACCGAGCGCCGACTGACTGTAGGTGCTGTGATGATTCAAAATTCTTCAAATGATTAACCTTGCGGCAATCAGTCGAGACCTAATCAACAACGGGTAGAAAAGCCACAACGGCAGTTCACCCGCATCAACATGACGCCAACTCAGGTACTCCCTCATTTGTTGAGGCTGAATCTTACCAGTTTGAAGGAAGCGCCAAAGAATCCTAACACCTCCTCTCCATACTACCACTTCAATGCCAAATGTGCTTACCATTCTGACAGTGTTGGGCACGATACCAATAATTGCTAGGCACTTAAGAACAAAATCCAGGACTTGATTGATGCCAAAGAAGTAGAATTAGATACGCCTGAGAAGCCCAATGTGATTTCTGCTCCGATGCCCAAGCACGGTAATAATGTTCATGCTGTTATGGAGGACCTTCATGTTACTGATGTTGTTGACCTGTTGACGCTGTTACTTGTGATCAAAGAGAATTTGATGAAAGTCAGGATCTTTCTTGGTTGTGGTAAAGACTGCTATTTTTGTTTGAACATACGAGGTGATTGCCCAATGTTGAAGTCAGGTGTCCAACGCCTGATGGATACCCAAGAGATACTTTTCCAGAAAACCCCTGTTGATACCTTCAATCCTGTTACTCCTGTTACCTTTGCTACCTCAACCAACGATATTGCAATCATAACCATTTCCAACAATCCTCCCAAGGCTTGCAAAAGGCCTGTCAGGATTACACCCAACTCTAAATGTGTACCATTAAAGATCACCATGCCGGGACCTGTCCCGTCCAATCCAGCAAAATGATACCATGGAACTATGGAGGAGAAATCTTCTATCATGGTATCAAACAAATTGAGGCAGTCCAAGAGATTTTTGAAGAAGAAGACCCTAATATAGGGAACATTGTGGGTACAAGCAAGATAACCCGCAGCGGCTGGATCTTTTCTCCGGAGATTGCTCCCCCCCGAGCAGTTTCCAGACCCTCGAAAGCTTCTGCATCTGTTAAGTCATCTGTGCGAGACACGATAATTGAAGAATTAGATATTCCTGAAGTAAGACCATCTTCTGATAATACCGATAAGGGTAAGGGGATACTGGAAGAGCCTGTCAGGACGAAGGCTCATGTTGTGGTTATCCCCGAAACCACTCAGAAAGAAATGGATGAAATCTTGAAAATAATCATAAAAAGTGACTACGACGTTGTGGAACAGCTAGGGAAGACCCCTTCTAAAATTTCAATGTTGGCTCTTCTACTCTGCTCTGAGTCCCATGCTAAGGCCCTGATCAAATTTTTGAAGGCGGCACATGTACCCCCAGAGACCTCGGCTGACCAGTTTCAGGAATGTGTGGCCAGTCTTACTGCTGATAATGGCCTTGGCTTTTCCGACGCTGACTTAACTCCCAAAGGAAGGAAACACAACGACGCGTTACATGTCTCAGTAGAATACAGGGGAACCACCCTCGCCCATGTCTTAGTTGATACTGGTTCTTCCTTGAATGTGCTGCCGAAGAAAGCCTTAGACCGTTTGGACTGCGAAGGATTGACCCTCAAACCTAGTAACATCGTTGTTAGAGCTTTTGATGGTTCCAAAAGAATGATTCATGGAGAGGTTGATATTCCTATCAAAGTAGGCACAGAAGTTTTCAACTTCACCTTTTATGTGATGGATATCCGTCCGTCATATTCGTGTTTATTAGGAAGACCGTGGATCCATTATGCCGGGGCAGTTACCTCCTCTTTGCACCAAATGCTGAAATATCCTGTTAAGGGTAAGATTATAACAGTGCACGGCGAGGAAGAGTACATGATAAGTCATCTCAATTCCTTCCGCTATGTGGAGTTGGATGGCGAGTTCATCAAAACGCCTTTCCAACATTTTGAGGAAGTTTCCCCTGAGGTAGCAGTTGCGAAGACAATGGTTGAGGTGCCTGTCGTTCCCAAGCACGTATCTAGGATGGTATCTCTCAAGGACGCAGAGGCTGTGATTAAAGAAGGGAAGAGCATATTATGGGGGCAATTGCCTGACTTTCCCCATAAGACAGACAAATTTGGGTTAGGGTTCACTGCTGCAGGACAAAAGGCTATGCGTTGCTCCAAGGTTGGAAGACCACCCGTCAAGATCACTCACCACAGAATCAATTTTGTAAAAGATGAAGAGAGCCACTTTGAAGATTGGATCTTTCTGACCATCGAAGGGGGTTTAAGCAACTGGGAAGCAAAGGATTTTATTCCCATCACCTTTATCAACCAGTAATTTTATCTTTGAACAATTTCCCATTTATGGTCTGTAATAACTAAAACAATTCGCACACTATTTTCACCTCGTGCCTTGCCCGGGGCATGTAGGTCCATTTGTAAGGGCTTTATCTTCTTCATTATCATATGCCATGTTTTAATGAATCATTGGACGTTTTTCATCTGTAAACTGCTGTGTTCATTTTCTTTCCTTTTGCATTTTATTTGTTTAAGGATGGCTATCCCTTACACACACCTACACTCACAAATGCAGGTACCCATCCACTCCGGATTACATGGGTGACCATTTTGCTTTAGCCTTCGATAACTCTGAAGATTTGGTCAATCATGTTGAGTACGAAGTTGACGAAGACTGTGAAGTGCCGGGAGAGTTAGCCAGACTTTTGCAACAAGAAGAGAGGGTCATTTTGCCTCATGAAGAGTTGCTAGAAACCATCAACTTGGGGACAGAGGAAGACAGGAAAGAAGTAAAAGTGGGTGCCAACTTGGAACCAAGTGTCAAGGAGTGCTTAGTGCAGTTGTTGAACGAATATGTTGAAATCTTCGCCTGGTCTATGAAGACATGCCGGGACTAGACACAGATATCATGGTTCACCGTCTCCCTACAAGAGAAGGTTGTCCACCGATCAAGTAAAAGGTCCGCCGGATGAGGCCTGACATGTCTGAAAAGATCAAGGCTGAGGTTATGAAGCAATTCAACGCTGGCTTTCTGGCTGTTACTTCCTATCCACAATGGGTTGCTAACATTGTGCCCGTGCCTAAGAAGGACGGAAAAGTCAGAATGTGTATGGACTATCGGGATTTGAACAGGGCTAGCCCTAAAGATGATTTTCCACTGCCACATATCGACATCTTGATTGAAAACACAGCTCAACACAAGGTGTTTTCCTTCATGGATGAATTCTCGAGATACAACCAGATCAAAATGGCCCCCGAGGACATGGAGAAAACAACCTTTGTTATGCAATGGGGTACCTTCTGCTACAAAGTGATGCCATTCGTATTGAAGAATGCAGGGGAAACTTATCAACGCGCCATGGTAGCTTTGTTTCATGATATGATACATCATGAGATCGAATTTTACGTAGACGATATGATAGCTCGATCACAGACAGAAGAAGAACACCTTGATCATCTACAAAAGCTGTTTTCCAGGTTGAAGGAGTATAAGCTCAGACTAAACCCAAGCAAGTGCACTTTTGGGGTTAGGTCTGGTAAACTTTTGGGATTTATTGTCAGCAAAAAATGCATTGAGGTTGATCCAGCTAAAGTAAAGGCTATACAAGAAATTCCTGCCCCCCGTACTGAAAAGGAGGTTAGAGGATTCTTGGGACGCTTGAACTATATTGCGAGGTTCATCTCTCACCTGACATCTACCTGTGAGCCAATTTTCAAACTGTTGAAGAAAGATCAGGTAGTTGAATGGAACAATGATTGTCAAGTTGCTTTTGATAAGATCAAGGAGTATTTGCTAGAACCTCCTATTCTGATGCCACCCGTCGAAGGAAGGTCGTTAATCATGTATCTGACTGTTTTGGATAACTCAATGGGGTACGTGTTGGGCCAACATGAAGAGTCTGGCCAAAAAGAGCATACCATTTATTACCTTAGCAAAACGTTTACCGACTGTGAGACTCGCTACTCACTGCTCGAGAAAACTTGCTGCGCTTTGGTATGGGCTGCTCGCCGGCTAAGGCAGTATATGTTGACTCATACCACTTTGCTGATTTCCAAAATGGATCCGATCAAGTATATCTTCAAGAAGCCTACTTTATCTGGAAGAATCGCTAGATGGCAAATGATCCTGACAGAGTATGATATCCAGTATACTACCCAAAAAGCTATAAGGGGGAGTGTACTAGCTGACCATCTAGCTCATCAAGCCGTCGAAGATTACCAATCTATGAGATTCGACTTCCCTGAAGAGGACATCATGACATTGGACAACATTGAAGGTAACAGACCGTATGACAGACCTAAACAAGGATCCCGATGGACCCTGTACTTTGATGGTGCTTCAAATGCACTTGGCAACGGTATCAGTGCGGTACTCATTTCTCCAGAAGGTTGCCATACGCCCTTCACTGCCCGACTTTGCTTCAGTTGTACCAACAACATGGCTGAATATGAAGCTTGCATCTTTGGTCTCAAGGCTGCTATAGACTTGGAAATCAAATCTTTGGTCGTATTTGGGGACTCGGCTTTGGTTATCAGTCAAGTCAAAGGAGAGTGGGATACCAAACATCCTAATCTTATCCCATACAAAGAACATGTCTTAACATTGTTTCCTCATTTCGAGCAGATTACCTTCGAGCACTTCCCGCGAGAAGAAAATTAGCTAGCAGATGCTCTGGCTACAATGTCTTCCATGTTTAAACTCAACTGGGATAACGAGGCTCCCCAAATTACCATCGAGCGAATGGACGAACCTGTGCACTGTCATGAGATTAATACCGAAGAAGTAGTGGAACAACCCTGGTTTCATGAAATAAAAAGGTATCTCCAGACTAGAGAATACCCTGAAGGAGATTCCGTCAATGACAAAAAGTTCTTAAGGAGATTTGATGCCAAGTTTTTCCTAAGAAATGGCATCCTTTACAAGCGCAGCCATGATTGTGTTCTACTTCATTGTGTGGACAAAGATGAAGCAGAGTTAATCATGACTGAGATACACAGTGGCACATTTGGCACCCACTTGAGAGGACATACGATGACTAAGAAAATTCTAAGGGCAGGCTACTATTGGTCTACCATGGAAGCTGACTGTTATCAACATTCCCGTACGTGCCACAAATGCCAAGTCTATGCGGACAAGGTACATATTCCTCCTGTTCCTCTCAACGTTCTGACAGCTCCTTGGCCATTCGCAATGTGGGGCATTGACATGATTGGAGAGATCAAGCCTATGGCATCCAATGGACATCACTTCATCTTGGTGGCTATTGATTATTTTACCAAGTGGGTCGAGGCAGCTTCCTATGCTTCAGTTACAAAGAATGTGGTTGCCCGCTTCATCAAGCAGAACCTCATATGCCAGTATGGTGTCCCCGACAGGATCATCACAGACAACGATACAAATTTGAACAACACTATGATCATCGCTCTATGCGAACAGTTCAAGATTTATCATCACAATTCATCTCCCTATCGGCCGAAGATGAACGGTGTTGTTGAAGTCGCGAATAAAAATATCAAGAAGATCATTCAAAAGATGACAGTCACCTACAAGGACTGGCATGAGATGTTACCGTTTGCTCTACATGGATATCGTACCACGGCACGTACTTCAACAGGGGCAACCCCATTTTCTTTGGTGTATGGCATGGAAGTTGTTCTACCCATGGAAGTTCAGATTCCTTCCTTAAGGATTATGAAGGACGCCGGTTTGAGTGAAGACGATTGGATTCAAACCCGGCTTGACCAAATTAATTTGATCGACGAGAAGCGACTTACTGCTATTTGTCATGGTCAGACGTATCAAAAACGGATGATCAAGGCTTTCAACAAGAAAGTCAGGCGTCAAGTATATCAAGTCGGAGATCTTGTAATCAAGCGGATCATCTTACCGCAAAGTGATCCCAGGGGCAAGTGGACTCCTACTTACGAAGGACCATTTGTGATCAAGAGCATCTTTTCTGGTGGGGTTATGATTCTGACCACCATGGACGGCGACGACTTTCCGCACCCTGCGAATGCAGACATAGTCAAAAGATACTATGCATAAAGCGGCCCGACAAGTTGAAAACCCGAAAGGGAGACTTGGGCAAAAATGGGCATCCTGGTGAATCGAAAACCCGAAAGGGCGGTTCAGGCAAAAATTAGGGATAAAACAAAAAAATTTGTACACCCAGCAAGTTGAAAACCCGAAAGGGAGACTTGGGCAAAAAAGGGTTTCCCGGTGGATCGAAAACCCGAAAGGGCAGTCCAGGCAAAAGTTAGGGAATTAAAGCGTATGACTATGTCTCGTCAGATCACTTTAAAAACAATCTCTTCACCAACAAGCTCCAAGTTTCTGATTAATCCAGTCATCGGCGGACGAAGCAGCGAATGGAATAGATATTCAGAGTTGTGAAGGCTATAGCAGAATGGGAATCCCATGGAATTGTTACACATAGCCATCTTTCTTTTGTATAAAAAAATTTCAATTTTTACGACAACATTCTCTTACTAGGATGTTTGTCTCCTTTGTACAAAGATACTCACGAAAGTTAAAATACAAAGATACTTCAAAGTACAGAAATTTGCTTGCCTTTCTTTTCTTTTTTCACTTATGTTTTATTTGAAAACGTCCAATGTTTTGTTAAATAGGCATATGCATTTGAATATAATCACTGCTTACAAATAAAACGAAATTGAAAAAGGCTAATTACTGGTAGGTTGAAGGTGTAGGAAGATATCTTTGTGCCATTTCAGAAGAAATCCCCTACGATACATCATTCAGATCCTCAACAAAGCTAAAATTTGGAGTATATTTCCCCAGCGGAGTTAAACTTCAAGATCCTCAGTGGAGCCAGTGCATTCCAAAAACTTGATTCCCCAGCTGAGTTAAGTTTCAAAATTCCCATCAGAGTTAAAATTCAAGATCCCCAGTGGAGCCCGAAAACCCTGAAAATCCTATCCCCAGCGGAGCCAGAATAGTGAACATTTCCCCCACAGATTTATCTCCCAGCAAGATCGAAGATTCTCGGTCTCATTTCTCCAAGCAGAAACCTCATAGGTTTTAACTCCCCAGTAGAGATTTTCAGAGTTTTCCCTACATCCCAGAAGAGTCATAAAGGATTCCCATTCCCCGCAGAAGTTGTCAAAGACCTTGTTAATCCCCGCAAATCGCCGAGGATTTTCAATCTCCAACAGTGGCCCCAGAATTTCTCATTCTCAACAATAAGAGATCTTTAACCCCCAAGCAGTCAGCAAGGATTTCTCATCTTTGATAATCAAAGATTTTTGGAATCCCCAGCATCGGTCAAAGATTTACTTTCCCCAACAGCAGTCAAAGATTTCATTACCTCCAGTTTGTCAAAGATTTATTTTCCACAGCAAGACAGCTACTCAGCTTACATGCACATCCATTACATCCACATAATATAAACATTGATTCATTGCATCGTACATATCATGCAGCATAACTTTGTGTTTTAGCTAACATTTTACCCTTTTCAGGATAAGATTAAAATGCTATCATTAACAATTATTCAGATACAGTATGGATACACCCCAGACACGGCGGTCATTCTATTACTCATTCACAGTTTCAAGTTAAAATATAGTACAAATACATCCCAAACACGACGGTCATTCTACTACTCATTCAGACTTCAGCAATCCGATACAGACTAGATACACTCCAGACACGGCGGCCATTCTATCTCTCATTCAGATTCAACTATCAACTTCAAGTTCAAATATGCTCCAAACACGGATTCCATTCTAACCTTTACACCAGCAGTTTGATTATCCCCAGTGCAGTCGCCACGGAAGTTATCCTGACACTTATTCAGATCCCAGTTACAGTCTCAGATATACTCCAGACACGAAAGTCATTCTGCTACCCATACAGATCTCAACTTCAGATACAGTCCAGATACACTCCAGACATGGTTTCCATTCTGTCACTCATTCGGAATTTATCCCCAGCCCAGAGATGTTCCATGCACAGATGTTTCTCTATCGCCCATTCAGAAATCAGATACAATACAGATATACTCCAAACACGGCAGTCATTCTGATATTCATTCAAAGTTCAAACGTCGTTACAGCTCAGATACGCTCCAGACACGGATGCCATTCTTTCGCTCATACAGACTCAGTCTCCAGATACAGTTCAAATGCATTCCAGACACGGATACCATTTTGATGCTCATTCTTCTGACCTACCACTATGCAATTCAACAAACATTCTTATATGGCATCTTTAAGCCCATCTCCAGCAATATTCTACCATTCCCAAATGTCATCTTTAAGCCCATTCCCGCATCTATGTTTTGACGAGTGCAAATTTACGGGCACTCTAGTGTCCAATCCTCTTTTACCTTCGAGTCACGAAAGGCAAACTTGCCAATCTAACTCTTCAGGTTCAAGAAGATTGAACAGGGGCAACTATTGTACCCCAAAATTTTCCCTCTCATTTCATCAACATTTTTCATTATAAGACTCTTGGAACTCAAGATCAAGCTAGGGTTTGCTCTGCTCAAGACACCTCCTTACACTGTTGACCTAAGTTAGGGTTTGAGTTTGCACAGTGATGTTTTGACCTACAATGCCCAAATTGACTTTCATACTTCATGTTGGACTCATAAATTTTTCCATACCAAGTTTCAAGCCTTGATCCAAATTTTGGCCCAGTCAATTGGACAGTTGACCTAGAAATCAGTTGTATTGGGAAAAAAGTCAATTGTGGCCAATTGACAGTCAAACCTCATGAAATTTGACCCACATCAACATTATGAACTCATATGAACCATTTGATCAAGTTTGGATCACAATTCCACAAGAAATTTGATCAGATCATCAAAAGGGCAAAATGGTCATTTTTAGGGTTTTGACTGTACAAAGGCAATTTTTGACTGTTTGACCTAACCAATGGCAAATTAAGCTCAACCATGGACTCAAGGACTTATTGGCTTTGTCTTTACCAATTCAACAAGTTCAAAAGATCTCAAATACATAGGTTTGACAGATGAATTTTTCAGTCAACTGATCAAAATTTGACTGTATACTAAAAAGTCAAACTTTGACTTTTTGGTCCAAATCAAGTGCCAAGGATCATTTTCATCAAGACATGTCAAATTATAAAACTTGTTCATCAAGAAACCCAAAAAATGCAAATTAGGGTTTAAAATGGAAAAATTTCATAACTTAGAAATTTTCTAAGTTATAAAATTTTCTTATTTTTCCCTAACTTTGTCCCATTTTTTCACCAAGATTCAAATGGATTCAAACAAAACTTGAAACATGAAAGTTGTAGCCCATCACAAAGTCTACAAATTTGATTCACAAAGTTTTCTCAAAAGAAGCATGGATCTCAAGTTATAATTTTTGGAACAAGGGCACCTAAAACTTTTAACTTAGAGAAATTTTGCCCTAGTTTAGGCAGGATTTTGACCCATCTTCTTGGCCATTTTTCACATAGTTCCACTTGGAGTTTCAAGTTTCATTTCAAAGATGGATTATAGTACATGTTGCAAGCTTTCCAAATTGTCCAAGAACTCCTCAAACACCTTTGTGTTTAGGGAGAATCGAATGCTTGAAGTTGGCAAAAACTCACTTTGATCCATGGCCAATACATGTTCATACAACTTGCATTTTCAAATCAGCATGCTTTGTACTAGCTTGCAGGCCTCTAAACCATTTTACACTCTTTAATTAAATGCAAATCCACTGAGCTAATGCATTATCTTGGTCATTTGTACATTGCATGCAAAACTAATCCCTATTTGGAAAAAGGTATATTGCCATTTTTGAAAAGTTACACTTTATGTCAAACCAAGATCCTTGAGGCATGGGGAAAGATCTCTGAGGCAAGATCAAATCCACAAATTGCAAGTATCAAGGGCAAGGTATGCAGCATACAAGATAGAGTTCACAGGCCTGTAATCACAAGTTACACACTCTTGCTTAAAGAAGAAGAAAACTTGTAAAACACAAGGCATCTCTCACATCTGATAAAACCAACTAAAACAAAGTTGTCAAACAATTTTCATACACCCTAACAAGCCAGAAACACGAGTCCTGGACCTCTCAAAACTCCTTGTGCACAAATTCCACATTTTCTTGCAAAACAGGGCCAGTTCTGCATTTTGCAAGCCATCATCAAATTCCATCGTGCGTTTTGCCCAAAGATACTTCAAACACCTTCCAACCAACACACCTGAACTATTCCAGACCTCCATTGCTAGCTGTAACACCATTAACACACATTGCCATTTTTGTTTCAAAGCTTTGCAGGTTGAGTTCTGTAGCACGATTCAGGCTACTTCAAAACAAAGTGAGCAATGGGAAAGCTTCATTGGACATCGGGCAAGCTCAAAAGAACCTCAAGCACCCTTGGAAGTTGCTGCATTGTCCAGCTCGAAGTCAACTGAAACAGGTATTTCATGAACTTCTATCTCTATATTTAGGAATAGTTAGACTTAGGTTTGTGAATGAAATATGTTGTATTCATAGCCCTGAAACCATACATGTGCTTAGTTTTCATTTATATTAATCGTGCTAGGAGAATTTTGTTCATGAACTTTCTGAAAAAACTAGGTTAAGAATTAGGGCCAGAGAAATTCTCTCTTGTCTTTGAGAGTTAGCTTAAGTTTATTATATGGTTAGATTCGTTATTTGATTCTCTACAAGTTTCATGTTATGAGTTTTGTCAAAAAAGCAAGGAATCAGGAGATAGCATTTTGTATACACAGCGCGCGCGTTTCTGTTCAATGGAAGAAGATGAAGTTGTTTATGGACTGGGCATGTACAGGCATGCTTTTGGCACCCCCCCCCCCCCCCCCCCCTCATTTCTTTTTACACCCCCCCTGGCCCATTTCTTGTATATTTGTCATTTTTGCATTTTTATTTTATTTCTGATTTTGATATTTTATTTTCTAATATAAAAAATACTTAAAAAATATTTTCATAAATTTTTGTATTTATTTGGTATTTATTTTAATTGTTTCTATTATTAATACATTAAATACTTTATATTTACTTTTGTTTAAATGTAAAAATAATGTAAAAAATACTTTTATTTTTATTTATTATTTTTATACACATTTGAAAATATTTTCTTAAAATATATACATTTTCTTTGTAATAATTTATTTTATTTTTATACACATTTAATATATTTAATATATTTAATATATATATATATATATATATATATATACATATTTTATTAAATAATTAGGACAAAAAACACAAAAATAATAGATTTTTATTTTTATTAATATTTTATACTAAAAATACCATTTTTTCAATATACTTTTATTTTTTGTACAAATTAATACATTATTGTATATAAATAATAAATAATGCAATTTATTTAAGAAATTAGGGTTTTTGCCCTAAAAAAAACAAAAAATAATTAAAATTGACTTTCTTTTTTTATTTATTTACATTTCACATTAAAAATACTTTTTCATACCTAAAAAACATTTTTTGTATAATACATTTTATTTAATATTTATTTATGGTATTTATTTAAATATTATACATTCAATTGTATTGTGCCTCACCCATTCAATTTGGTTGTAATAATTCAGAATTTAATTCTTGCAAAATAATCCTCAATTCAAATTTGTACCCCCCCCCCTCCCTATATCATGTTTTAATAGTGTAGAATTTAAATTCTCGCACCTTTAAGCTTTTAATTATGCCATGATTAGACTTAGGGTTTTGTATGCAAAAATGAAATTAACAAATAGTTTGACCTAATCAAAGACAAAAATGCATGAAAACAAACACAATGCACACTTGCACCCCTAGGGTTACAATCCACTTGTTGCCTTCAAAAATGGGCCATGGTATGCATGTCCAGTACTTTGGTAAAACAAAAACAAAACAAAACAAAAGATCATAGTCCCTCGATGACGCTATCTGAGTTTCCTAAACAAAATGATCAAGTCCCTCAAGAAAATTGCCAAAAATACTTGACACAATTGCTATCATGGTCTATACGATGACCCGCACCTGTCCCGTTAACATCCTAACACAAGGTTGTTCACCAAATACAATGGTGAAATAACATTGTTAAAAGGGTTAAAAACATAAGAAAGATCTTTGAGTAAAAGAGGGTAGACAAACTCTTAGTTACTTGATCAAAATCTTGCAAAACATCCTTGCCATCTTCAAAACACACTTCACAACACAATTTCAAAACCCTACTTTCAAACATTGAAAACTTTTCAAAAGACAAAAACACCTTTGTATACATTCAAACAAGTATCATTACAAAGGTTGCCACAACGATGGCCTCTTTTCAAAACATCTTTCAAAACCACACACAAAGCACCATTTCAAACAATTGAAGAGCACCATTTCAAACAAATGAAAAGCAAAGCAAGTAATCTAAGCAAGTAACTAAGAGCCCATGGATAACCATGGATAGAAAGGGTGCTAATACATTCGCTTTCTATAATCTACTCCTCGAACCCAAGAAAACATCTCAAAGGTCTTTTCTGTGCTTTTAGACCTTTCCTTAAGATAAAATAAAAAGTCGGTGGCGACTCTTGCTAAACTGAAACATTTGCGAACACAAACACAAAAACCCAAGTCAGTTCTCTCACTGTATCACAGTAGGGTTACTTCGAAATGAAAGCCTGGATAGTAGGGCTATGAGAAGGAACCTGGATATTAGGGTTACTTCAAAATGAAAGACTGGATATTATGGCTATGAGAAGGAACCTGGATAGTAGGGTTACTTCGAAATGAAAGCATGGATAATAGGGCTATGAGAAGGAACCTGGATAGTCTTGTTACTTCGAAATGAAAGCCTGGATAGTAGGGCTATAAGAAGGAACCTGGATAGTTGGGTTACTTCGAAATGAAAGCCTGGATAGTAGGGCTATGAGAAGGAACCTGGTTAGTAGGGTTACTTCAAAATGAAAGCCTGGATAGTAGGGCTATGAGAAGGAACCTGGATAGTAGGGTTACTTCGAAGTGAAAGCCTAGATGGTAGGGATATGAGAAGGAACCTGGATAGTAGGGTTACTTCGAAATGAAAGCCTAGATAGTAGGGCTACGAGAAGGAACCTGGATAGTAGGGTTACTTCGAAATGAAACCCTGGATAGTAGGGTTGTGAGAAGGAACCTGGAAGGTAGGGTTACATCAAAATGAAAGCCTTGATAGTAGGGCTACGAGAAGGAACCTGGGTCGTAGGGTTACTTTGAAATGAAAGCCTGGATAGTAGGGTTGTGAGAAGGAACCTGGATAGTAGGGTTACTTAGAAATGAAAGTCTGGATAGTAGGTCTATAAGAAGGAACCTGGATAGTAGGGTTACTTAGAAAGGAAAGCCTGGGTAGTAGGGCTATGAAAAGGAACCTGGATAGTAGGGTTACTTCGAAATGAAAGCCTGGATAGTAGGGCTATGAGAAGGAACCTGGATAGTAGGGTTACTTCGAAATGAAAGCCTGGATAGTATGGCTATGAGAAGGAACATGGGTTATTTCGAAATGAAAGCCTGGATAGTAGGGCTATGAGAAGGAACCTGGATAGTAGGGTTACTTCGAAATGAAAGCCTGGATAGTAGGGCTATGAGAAGGAACCTGGATAGTAGGGTTACTTCGAAATGAAAGTCTGGATAGTAGGGCTATGAGAAGGAACCTGGATAGTAGGGTTACTTCGAAATGAAAGCCTGGATAGTAGGGCTATAAGAAGGAACCTAGATAGTAGGGTTACTTTGAAATGAAAGCCTGGATAGTAGGGCTATGAGGAGGAACCTGGATAGTAGGGTTACTTCGAAATGAAATCCTGGATAGTAGGGCTATGAAAAGGAACCTGGATAGTAGGGTTACTTCGTAATGAAAGCTTGGATAGTATGGCTATGAGAAGGAACCTGGATAGTAGGGTTACTTCGAAATGAAAGCCTGGATAGTAGGGATATGAGAAGGAACCTGGATAGCTGGGTTACTTCGAAATGAAAGCCTAGATAGTAGGGCTATGAGAAGGAACTTGGATAGTAGGGTTACTTCGAAATGAAATCCTGGATAGTATGGCTATGAGAAGGACACTGGATAGTAGGGTTACTTCGAAATGAAAGCCTGGATAGTAGAGCTATAAGAAGGAACCTGGATACTAGGGTTACTTCGAAATGAAAGCCTGGATAGTAGGGCTGTGAGAAGGAACCTGGATAGTAGGGTTACTTCGAAATGAAAGCCTGGATAGTAGGGCTATGAGAAGGAACCTGGATAGTAGGGTTACTTCGAAATGAAAGCCTGGATAGTAGGGCTATGAGAAGGAACATGGATAGTAGGGTTACTTCGAAATGAAAGCCTGGATAGTAGGGCTATGAGAAGGAACCTGGATAGTAGGGTTAATTTGAAATGAAAGCCTTGATAGTAGGGCTATGAGAAGGAACCTGGATAGTAGGGTTACTTCGAAATGAAAGCCTAGATAGTAGGGCTATGAAAAGGAACCTGGATAGTAGGGTTACTTTGAAATGAAAGTCTGGATAGTATGGCTATGAGAAGGAACCTGGATAGTAGGGTTACTTCGAAATGAAAGCATGGATAGTAGGGCTATAAGAAGGAACCTGGATAGTTGGGTTACTGGAAATTTCAGGAGCTAATCTTGGACCTACTGGAAATTGTTGATGATAACCATCCTTCCTGAAAAGTTATATGATTAATTATATGTGATGCATGAAATTCATTGTATGATGATGTTCTCAAAATAAATGAGATTATGCTGTATGCGATATGTATGCGCATGTCATGATGTATGAACATGAAATGCTATTGTGACACGTCCGAGTCTGGGAAAATAAATCTATGACTGTTGTTGGAGAGTACTGGAAATTGAATTCCTGACCATTATAGAAAAAGTGGTTCTTCTACTTTCGATGGGGATGGTGAACGGAGATGACTATGTCGTAGATTTACCCTTTTCTATTTGTGAATATTCTGCCGGAGAAAGACTCTGCTTGAGAATAACTCTGCAGGGGATGAATTTCTGTAGTTGGAGGAATAAACTCTGTTGGGGATTGAGCTTCTGTATTCAGAGAAATAAACTCTGCTTGGGAGAAGACTTTATGAACCTCTTGCGATTATAAAATTTGGTTGGGGAATAGATGTCGGCTCTCTGAAGGAACTTTACTGGGGAAAGTAACTCTGGTTTGGGGGAAGCCGATGTCAAAGCTTTGGTTGCCTCTACTTTGTGGGGAGTGTAGATGTCACGGGGTTTCCTGTAACGGTGAATTCATTTCAAAGTTGTCCCTGCCCCTGTACCTGCTGGAGAAAGTACTTGCGGAGGCTTTGTGGATGGATCTATCTGTTTAAATAAGTGTCAGAATGACATCCGTCTCTAGATCGTATCTGAACTGTATTTGAAGAGAATCTGAATAAGTATCAGCATGACATCCGTCTCTGGATCGTACCTGAACTGTTTCTAGATGAGAATCTAGAGTGAGTGTCAGGATGACATCCGTATTTAGATCGTACCTGAACTGTTTCTAGATGTGAATCTGCTTTATTCAGAATGTTTCTGTTGGGGAAGGGAAACTCTGTAATCCTCTTGGGGAATCCCGAGAAGCTTGGCGACTTCATTGGGGAATTTTTGTTGGAGCAGTAATTTGGAGATTTTGCTTTGTCGAGGGTATGGGAGAACCTGACATCAATAGGTTGTAAGCTGAGAACATGGCAGTGACCTTGTAGTAAAATGCTCATATCTCGATACCTGTTGTAGAAAATATCAACAGGGGATTTTGTAGATGGTTTGACTATTATACCAACTCTTTGAGTCCTTGGTGAATGCAGATCGGGGTAATGAACCTTCTACTGATTAGACAAGTGACAAGATGACGAGATGTAGTCGTACGCTTTAATCCCTAACTTTTGCCTGGTCTGTCTTTTCAGATTTTCAGTCCACCGGGATACCCTTTTTTTCCCAAGCCACCTTTTAAGGTTTTCGACTTGCCGGGTGTACAGTTTTTTTTTTGTTTTTATCCCTTATTTTTGCCCGAACCCTTTTGGTTCGCCGGGATGCCCTTATTTTTGCCTAGGCCAGTCAACCTAGCGGGTCTTTTCATGCGTAGTCTTTTCTGACTATGTCCATGTTCACCAGGTGTGGAGAATGGTCACTATCCTAAGTAGTAAGTGTTGTCACACTGCCAGAAGGTGCTCGTTTGATCGTACAGGATTCGTTGCTGGAATTCATGTTCAATTCCCCAAGTGATTCTAATAGAGATCTGCCCCTGGCTATTCAGCATCTTTCAGAGATTCCTTGAATCTTGACTTGACTTCCCCCGATGATGGACAATGGTCATGTCATGCCCCTTGGTTGGAAGTGTTTTTCCACTTGAGGTGATCCTTTTCATTGAGAAGGTTCTTGTTCACTAGATATTCGTCATGCAGATTTCTCTGATGTTGAACAAATAATCATATGAAAACAATGGTATTTTAAGAATGAAAAGATTATGTCTGTCTTGAAATTTTTTTTTTGAAATTTCAATTTTTTAGTAAAACAAATTTTACAAGAGAGTGATATCAACTCGCGATTTATGGCAAACCTTACAGGAGTCAGGATACCTTTTGTAATAGTATACTTTCGAATTAACTCATGCTTCAGCTATGACTTTTAAGGGTTATAACGTAGTCTGGTTCACGGTTCAAGAAACAAAGGATAAAGGCTCAAAATTTATTTGTACCCACCCTCTCTTCGTGATGTTCTTCAGTCATATGCTCAGTTAATTGCGCGTTTAGAATCCCAGTTGAGTTCTGGAATATTGTCCTTGATGTTCCGGTGATGGTTCGGATACTGAAAATTTATTTGGAAGAGGCAGTCATTTTTGTAATCTCTTTTTTTTGGATTTGTAGTAACCTCTTTTTTTGGTTTTCGTTATCCCTTCTTTTGCCTGAACTGTTTCTTTTATGATTACAATCAGCGGGATGCCCCATTTTTTTCTTAATTCTCCTTCATAGGTTTTGACTTAATGGGCTTTTATTTTGAGAGATAATGACTGCCTGCTTTAATGATTATACGGAACCATCACCATCTTCTGATTTGGAAGGACGTCTTCGAGTCCATTCATTATGTGCGAAGCAGAAGATTACGACTGAATGCGCGTCTGAATTGACTGAGAAAACTACCCTGCCCCAGGTTATGATTAAGGGTTTTAAATTTTGTGAAAAGAAAACTCCTACTTCTAAGGCTCAAAGGGGTTGACTAGAGATTATATTCCTTATAACTCCATTGTTTACGATTTGAAACAACGCCTGTACATCGTCATCGGGGTTTGTTCAAAAGCATATTGTAGAGATTATGGTATCATTTTCGTCATCCTCCCTCTGAAGGCTTAGAGCTTTTAATCAAGAGTTGAATATCACAAAAGAAAGTAAGAAAGCAGTTTTGAAATAGTGAATACAAATGAATTAATTCAAGACAAACATATGCAATGCAATGATGAAATAACAAGGTTTGATATGAATAAATGTTCAAACAATTGGAAAAAAATTACAAATTGAAAATTCTAATGAACAAAAGCCTCCTTGTCTGATCTTGTCACTTCAGATGGTGTGCCTTGGAGGAATGACAGAAAAATTCCAGTTGACCATCTTGTGTGACCTCCAATGCTCCTTCATCAATCAGGTCTTGAATTTTGTATTTCAACATCCAACAGCTATCAGTGTCATGCCCTGGACTGTTGGAGTGATATGCACGTATTGCATCAGGATTGTAAGTAGGATCGGAAATATTAGGATTCCGAGGAGGATCCTTCAATGTGACCAAATTCAAATTCAACACGTGTTGCAAGACTTGCGACATTGGTATGTTGAGTTTGGTATATTGCCTAGTAAGTGAATCCCGCTTACGCTGATTACCCTGTCGTTGTTGGCGAGATTGTTGTTGGACCCATGAGGTAGTAGAAATTTGGAAAGGTCCACTCTTCACCAACCTTTTGTCTTCTTGGAGGTTGATCAATGACTTGATCCTCAACCTCGACCGTTTGTTTCACATGGTTGCGACTGTCTTGATGAAGTTTGCTGAAGAGGATTCTTAGCTCCTCTTGTCCCCGGGCTAGACTTTGGATAAGAGCCATTTGACTGATCATCTGGGTTCTCATTCTTTCCATCTCAGCTTGCATTTGTTCAACCTGGTCATCCTTGTTGTTGTCAGGACATTTCTTGGTCAGATTCCCAACGTGGAGTGCTTTCAATTCTTCCTGCCCCTTGTATAGGTTTAGGAACATTTCCATGAACTGAGCCTCTTGAGTTTGGAGATATTTGTTGTCTTGTTTGAGAGCCATTGCTGAAATAAACAGCGAGAACATAGTAGACCTGCACTGGAGACTACCTGTTATGCAATGACATGTATGATATGCAACTTTTTCAAGGATCTCGCGGGGTAAACAAGAAAATGTCAGAAGTTGGAATTTGCATCTTTAATTGAAGAACTTCGTATCGTTGAAAGTCATCCTATGAGAGTCAAGCTCACCATATCAAGTGGGTTATAGCCTCTGACTCAAGTTATCATGTTTTGGTCTTTTGACGACATTGGCTAGAGGAAAATAAATCCCCTTTCCCCTTGCTAGACGTCTGGTTCATCATAACCTGCATCACAGGCTCTCGAGATCCTTGAAATGGTTAGTATGATATGTCATGTTATGATGCTATGATGTGTATTCTATGCATCAAGAAAAAATGCAGGGTAAGAAACCAATTTATTGGATTTATACAAACAAGGTCCTGCAAGGAATACAAACAAAGCCCTGCAATGAGTTCAAATTGTTAGGCAAAGAAAGCAAACAAGTCACACAAGTAGCCTTAGGTTTAGGCTTGCATGGATTCCATAGGTAAGTACCCGCTTGAAGTTTAGTTGGTTTCAAACTTGTCTTAGAAAAGTAACCGGGTTCTAAGGATTCTCAATATCACTAATCATCCTTTATCGGGCATTATTTCAGCTCAGGCGATCTTTTCTTGCGGCCGAAATATCCCGAAAGTCTGATCTCAATGAGTGTAGCATCGAGCATCAACCAATCCTCATCTTTATACCGAGGTCGGCTATCTCACTACTTTCTAATGGCCAAGTTTGTTCAACTAAGGTTCTAAGGCCCGTTAGTGCTTCAGGACACCATGCGGCGGCCCCGTATTCTCCTCATTTCCACACAAAGGATACTGGTACCAACCAAAGTGTCACACCAATACAGCCATCGCTTAAACCATATCGGTCTACGCCGTACAGTCTCCACGATCTATTGTTGTTTACCTAACAAGTGTCCCCATATTCGGGTGTAGGATCTTTACAAGAATACCCCAACAAACCCTCAAAGATAAAGCAATCAAGGAAAACAAAGAAAGCAATTTTAAAATGACCTAGATCCTAAGGTATACCCCACTTTATTAATTTTCCCCAGCAGAGTTACCAGTTTTGTGATATGGTGGCAGAACCGAATGTTAATACTGGTTTGCGTTTTTTGTTTGCAAATGTCGCGGTAAGCAAGAGTCGCCACTGACTTTTATTTTATCCAATAAGGAAAAGGAAAAAGAGCAGAAAAAACCTTTTTTCGAGAATATTTCTGAGTACGGGGGGTAGATTATAGAAAGGGAAGGTGTTAGCACCCTTTCTATCAGTGGTTTTCCACGGATTCTTAAGTACTTGCTCATTTTAAAATTGCTTGTGTGTGTGCTTGTTTTTGAAAAAAGTTTTACTTCATGATATCCCTTGTATCAGTCCTCAAGGGTGTGGCGAAGTTGTTTTGAAAACTTTGTTTGGGAAAGTGTTGGTGTGAAAAAGTTCATTTGTTTGAGAAAGTACTTAAGAGTTAACCTACCTACTCGAAAAAAGTTTATTCATTTTCCTTTTGACAACGCTATCCCATTATTAAGGAATAGGTAGCACCATCGTTGGAGTTTTAAGGGACGTTTGAAGGGACAGATATGGTCACAAAAGCAATGTTAGGAGGTGTTAGTAGTCATCCTAAAGCCTTAAAGATATTTTTCCGAGGAAACATCCTAATGGTTCATTTAGATCTTTCGGGGCTAAAGGACGACCGCTAATAAACCCTATACTTTATGACCGTTTAACCGAAGGAAACCAGAGTGGAGTAAACCCTAGAAGTGAGCATGTGCGAGTGAATTTTTTCAGTTAATTTGTCTTTGCATATTTAGGGTTTTCTACCATATTAACTTTCAGTTAGTCTTTCCATACAATCCTATTAACATACATCTAGGCAGTTTATAATTGCGGAAGTTAAAATGAGGAAAGTTTAAAGTTCTAGCTATTACATGGCTTTCGCAGATACAGAATTATTTTTGACTGAAAATAAAATGCGGAATTAAAACCTAATTAGCCTATTACAACCTCTGAGCAATTACAATAATAATAAAAGGTAATTAAAATGCGTGCGGCGAATTAAATGCGAGGATGATTAAAAAGAACCTAAAACCCTAATTGAATAATATTTAAGTTATTTTTTGAAGAAAAATTAATTATATACAAAATTAAATCCTAATTTCTAATTGATTTTAATTACAAAAATAAGATTTAATTGCCCTAATTTAATTTAATTAATTAATTCAAGGAAATAAAATATTTTTTTATGAAAAACGATTTTAGGTGTTTTTTTTTGTGATTTTTGATTTAATAAATAAAAAAATGATTTATGTGTTATTTTAAAAAAGAATAGTTAGAAAAATAATTAAAAAAGAATTGAAATTAAAAGACTAGAATGGGTCTGTTTGCTGAATGAAAAGGGGGTGTATTGTTGAAAATGCTTAGGCCCAAAGAGTTGGTCATCCCAATCAACACTTGATCCAGTGGTGCTCCCTCTTGATGGTGTATGTTGTACCCCAAAATTTGTCCTCCTCTTTTTCACAAGAAATCACAGCTTCGGGTTTTTCCTGATTTTTCAGACTGGCTCAAGAATCGGTCAAACTGACTTTTTTTCGTCAGTCAGACAAAATTTAGGGTTTTCATTGATTTTAAAGCAGTTCAAGCAGATTGCTAAGGTTTGGTTGACTTGGCTCAGGTTTTGGTCAGACAGGCGCTTCTTTAAAATTAAATTAAGAAACAGGTTTTTGTGCGCGCATTCTCAAAAAGAATTAATTCTACATTCCTTTTCAAATTACTCTGAGATATGAGCTGAGGCATTTGAATTGAAAGGTTGCAGTATCTGATTTAATCAGTGAAAAGAGGACATGTGGACGTTCGTTGTTTAGCTGTGCAATGCTTTGATTATTCGGAAACGCTGGACGTTTATTGATTATTTATTATTCTGAGTTAGAATAGTTGGGATTTATTTCCAGTTATTATAATTTAAGAACTATAAATAATTAAATAAACGTTTAAAGAAGAAAAAGGAATATCAATAAATAGACTTTTATTTATTTTAATTATTTGTACAATTGTTATTTAAATACAGTAATTATTTACAAGTATTTACAATAATAATGTTACAATGATTAAAAGTAAAATAAAGCTATCCTAATTTCCTAAATCTTCATTCTTCTACTGATGCTCCTTTGCTCAAGTGATTTTATCTGCAAAAACAAGAAAAGAGAAAAAGTCAAATGCAGATAAAATTAAAGGCAAACAGTTAATTCAAAAATCATCATTAAAAGTAACTGGCTGGAATCAGTTTGCCCTCTCTGCAAATCACAAGATTTCTCTTGGTTCACAAAGAGGGATGGAAATAGTGCTTGCAATAAAATATGAATGCACAAAGTTATAATTTTGCACAAATTCAAATTGTCAACCAACTGCACAGTTTCAAAACAAACAGCATGTACAAGTATAAAGTCTAAACTGAATTGCCTAACCAAATCAAAAAGGCAAACTGAATGTCAAAGCAACTGTCCACAAGCTTCCAAAAGGATATCAAGGCTATCAAAAAGGCTATCAAAGAGATATGCAGAAAATCTTGAAAGAAGTACAAAGTATGCAGAGGAAAACTAGTATGCAAGCAACATTCCAAGTTACATCATTTTCCTAGGCCAGCTACGTTTTCAGCATAGTACAGTTTCTAAGCAATATTTTATGCTTTTAATCTGTCAAGAGAGAGAGAGAAGAGAGAAAGAAAAGAGGCTTACAGGCTTTAGGCTTAGGCAAAAAGATATAAAGAAGATATCAGAACAAGTAATAAGGGGGCAGAAATAACACAAACCAAAAGACCACAAGCTTCAAACCTAAAGCCAAACCTTTCAAATCATAAGCTTACAAACAAAACCTTGTGTTGTACCCCAAAATTTGCCCTCCCATATTCTTCAAGATTTGCAAAGAGCATGCTTCAAAATCTCCCCAAGGGTTGCACAGTTCAAGGGCCTCCTAACAGTCAAAAACTAGGGTTTTGGTTCTGACAAAGAAATTGAAGTTTCCAAGGGTCCAAACAAGTCCCACATGCCTATAAACATTGTCAAGTATCCTCATGTCAAGTTTCAAGACTTACAGCACAAGATTGCACAGTCAAAAACCCTAATTGCCCTACAGTCAACTGCAGGGGCAAAATGGTCATTTGACAGTCAAAAGTCCAAATTTTTGGTCAACATCTCATTTTGAAGCCACAAACATCATTTGATCAATTCTTGATCATGATTCTCAAGGCATGGCTCAAAAAGTCTCAAGATGCAAAAGTTTCCATATTTGGACAGTTGAAAAAGTCAACTGTAACTTGACCAAGGCATAACTTCCACATGGTTTATCATAAAAATTCCATCCAAATCTCATTTTGAAGAGAATGACATTTCCTACAACTCCTCTTCACACTTCAAGTCCAAGAAATGCTCTCACAAAAAGTTATCAATTTCAACATCATAGGTCATTTTCAAAAGTCAACAAAAAGGGACTTTAAGTCAAAGACCATAACTTGAGATTGGTAAATCAAAATGACATGGGACCAAAGGCATTGGTTAGAGGACTTCAAAACCTTTCCAAAATGTCCAAGAACATGATCAAAGCTTAAAAATTGAGCAAGATATGCCTTGTGGAAGTTGGGAAATGTTTGGGAATTTTGAAAAGTCAACATTACTTCAAATGCCTCAAAATTGCTAATGGGCCACATTTTCTTCCAAGAATCATCATCCAAAGACCATGCACGACCATTTGGCCCAAAGGGGATTTATTTCATCATTTTTATTTATTTATTTGAATTTTTAATTACTATTAATTCATTTAATAAAATAAAATATGACAAAAATACTAAAACGAGGTTTTCAAATCTTTTTGTGCATAGAATACCTTTAAGATTTTGTGCACTATCTGATATGGAAAGAATCAAGGTGATTTGGTCATGATTTGCATCAAAACACATGGAAAAAGATTGAAAAAATATGCCATTAAAATCCAATATTTGATTCATGATTGCAAGGATTTTTGACTCAAAAGTTCAACCCTAATCTATTGCCATACATATACTGAACATAACCCTAGTGCAAGAGAGCTGGAAGCTGCGCCCCATCTCAAGAACCAAGTTTGCATTTTTGTCAAAAAATCTGAAAACTGAAAACTACCTTCTAGCACGATTCAAAGAAAAGTAACAATCCCAATAGCTTGCCAAAGCATCAAGGAAGCTTTCTGAATCGTTTTCCAGTCCCCACGCCTCCAGAATTGGTATATGGGTGTCAAACTTTCTCAAAACTTTTCCATAATCGTATTCTAATATGCATACATTTTTGATACATTTTGAATGTTGATTTAAACTAATATGAAGGTTCTGAGACTAATGGTAACCTTTAATTTGACTTACAATGCTTGTAGCGAAAATTGCCATTGGAATGTTTTAGGGTTTCTCAAGTTTCAAATTGGGCGTTTACGTATACTGTAAAATCAAGACATCTCAGTGCCATGGTTAGAATCAGGACGTTTGGACGAATTCAATACACCAATCGCGCCTAATTTATATGGCCTCATAAGCTAATCGCTATTTTGGAAAAGGCTGCATTTTGGGGGGGTTTAAAACCCCCGCTACTTCTTTTTTGTTTCAGGGACAACGAAGAAGAAGATCATATGGCACGACATGATTGGACAATTTGAATTCCAGCGCGCGTTTTTTGTTTCTATATCACTAACGCCATCTTTCTTTTATATTATTTATTCTTTATTACATGTACAACGCGCGCTAATGGCACAAGTGGTAGAGGAAAGTATTGGTAAGCCTTGGGACCTGGGTTCGAACCCCAGGTCCCCCTACTTTGTTTCATATTTTTCTTCCTAACGCAATTATGTGTAGCTTGCCTCCTGAAGTCTACCATGCAGCCTTGCATCCAAGCGTGCCACACGTCCCATGATCTCAATCCAATGGTCCAGAATCAAGGTCTATGGAATGTCACAGTCAACGCCTACACACGTGAACACTGAGAAGTCAAAAAAGGCCAAGCCTCTTGGGCCTAATTGCTGGCCACATAACCTCCAAGTTGGGACAACAAACCCCCCTATTGTTTGCTTTCTTTCATTCTTTTTATTTTCCTATTTTTATTTGTTTAATTTAGTTTTAATTTAATTCTTCAAATTAATATATTTTCATAAAACATAAAAATAATAAAAAATCAGAAAGTCACAAAATAAAATATGTTTTATTTAAATGGTATTTTGTAAATAAATTTTATCAATTGATTTAGTTTTTAATTCTAGGGTTAATTCTAACATTTTCTTAATAAATTTAAAAAATTTGTAGAATTAGGTTTTAATCACTTTTTTCTTTTTTCTTTTCTTTTACCATTATTAATTATTAATTACTATTTTTGTAAATAAAATTGTATTAATGAATTAGGTTAATTTTAGGTTCAATTTTAACATGTTTTTTTTAATAAATTAAAAATAGCTAGAATTAGGTTTTAAATCCCATTAATTCTCATTAAAAATCCATAAATACAAAAACTCAAAAAATAATTTCCTCTCTCATTTAACCTAATTAATTTGTTAATCGTAATTTAATTTCCTAAAAAGGGTCCAACGCCCTCGCATTCCCGACTTTAATTCTCTTCGTATTTTTATTTCTTTTTTGTGAATATTCATGTAATTCTCCCAAAGCCATGTAAATCAGACATTTATCTTTTCCACATTCTTTATTTTATTTCAAATCGGGTCCTGGATTAAATTTGGCGATGTGGACCCGCGCCTTTGTAATAGCGTAGAACTTTTAATTTCCGCATCTTTTAAACTGTTAATTAACCTGCATGAAAGAATGAATGCCCAAAATAAAAGCAACGCGTAGGTCACCAATCCATGAACAAGATAAAAATAAATGAACATGACACACAAATCACACACCACCTCTAGGGTACGCCTCACCGTTGCCTTGCCCCTCGAAAGGTGATCGTCGAGTAGAGGACGTTTTAGTAAGTCCTCATGTCCATGAACATGGCATGAGGGTAGCTTCTAAGGTGTCTTCCTATTGCTCCGGTGATCACCACGTCCCGAACCCTCGAATTGACCCGAACACCTCCAACGGTGGTGCTACCTACCTCTCAATGGTGGGATGGCACTACTTCAAGGACATTTACACAGACGAATTCCTTAGGGTAGGTAGACGACTCTAGATACTTGCTCTAATTTCTAAACAAATTCAAAAATACTTTTCACACCGACACCTTTTCAAAAAGCTTTCGAAAGCAATTTTTCAAACACTCTTGAGGACCGATACAAGAGTCGAACTGAAATTTTCAAAGAAACTTTTTAAAACCCACAGTTGAAAAGCAAACAAACCGTTTTGAAAACACAATGAGCAAGTATCTAAGAGCCCATGGATAACCATGGATAGAAAGGGTGCTAACACCTTCCCTTTCTATAATCTACCTCCCGAACCGAGAGCAATCTCTATAAGGAATTTTTCTGTGCTTTTGTCCTTTCCATTTGGAGAAAATAAAAGACGGTGGCGACTCTTGCTTACCGCGACATTTTGCGAACCAGCGTTAAACAGTCAGTTCCAGATCCACCGATCACAGAACTGGCGACTCTGTTGGGGAAACTTTAAAGTGAGGTGTACCTTAGGATAGATCATACTTATGTTTTCAATTGTTGTGCTTGTTTGCTTTATTATTGTGGGTTGCATCGGAGTTACATAGATCCTAACCCGGATCTGGGGATACCCTGTTTAGGTAGCATAAGCTGTGAGAGACCTGTCCGGCGTAGACCGACATGGGTGAAGCAGTGGCTACGTTGGTGTGGCACCTTGGTCTGTACCGATATCCCTTGTGTTGCAACGAGGAGAATATGGGTCTTCTGAGGAGTCATTAAGCACCAACAGACCTTAGAACCTTAAATGACACAACTTGGCCATTAGAACAGTAGCAGTATGCTACACCCATTGAGGCTAAACTCTCGTGATGGTTCTGGCCGCAAGAAAAGATTGCGATGCTGGAGTTATGACCGATTGAGGGTAGTCAATGATATTGGGATCCTCTAAGAACCCGGTTACTTTTGATAGGACAGGTATGAACCAACCAACTGAAAAAGGGTAATACCTAGACCTCATGCTGGCCTAAACTCTAAGGGCTTCTCTTGTGTGACTTGTGTGCCCTCGTACTTGACTACTTGCATGCTTGTTATCTGACACATAAGCTACTTGCAGGTTTTGTGTATAGTCCTTAATTGGGACTCATAACAGGGTTTACTAAGTTTCTGGCAGGTTTTGTTCATAGTCCTTAATTGGGACTCATAACAGAGTGTACTGAGTTTCTTGCAGGTTTTGTTTATAGTCCTTAAGAGGGACTCATAACAGGGTTACTTACATTACCCCATGCATAGCATAACATCATACCATTGCATGCATCCTGCATAAGGACTAACCCATTTTAATGATCTCAAGGGCTTGTGATGCAGGTCGCGATGAACCGACATGTCCAGCAAGGGGCAAAGGGGATTTATTTTCCTCTAGCCAAGGTTGTCAGGGGCTATGACCCACTGGATATGGTGAGCCTTTGACCCTTGAGGAAGAACTCTCAACAAACATGAAGTTCCCTCAAGCTACTGGATCCTAACTCTAACAAATTTTCTTGTTTATCCCGCGAGATCCTTGAAAACATTACATGCATGTCATACACATCATTGCATAACAGGTACCCTTTTGACAGGTCACTTACCATCTGCGCTGTTTATTTCAGCAATGGCTTCCCAACAAGACAACCAGGACTTTCTTGCTCAAGAGACTCGGTTCGGGGAAATCCTCCTGAATCTATCCAAGGGGCAGGAGGAGCTGAGAACACTTCTCATGGGGACTTTGGTCAGGAACAGCGCTGAGGACGAACGGCTGAAACATCTGCAAGCTGAAGTGGATGCATTGAAAGTCCAGATGCTGGGGCAGGTGACTATCATCCAAGACTTAGCTCAAAGACAAGATGAGCTCGGGGTTCTCGTCAACCAACTGCTTCGGGGTAACCAACTGGGGAAAACACCTAAAGGTAAAGAGCCATTCATCATTCAATCATCCTTGAGACAAGGAGATAAGGGGAGAGCTCCTCAAATGGCTTCAGTGTCACAAATTCAGCATCAACCTCACCAGCTTCAGCCAGACAAGCCCAGGAGGCAATTCACCCAACTCAATATGTCGCTGTTTCAAGCTTTGCAACGCCTGTTGAGGTTGAATCTGATCACATTAAGGGCTCATCCCCGGAACCCCAACACAGCATCTCCTGTCTATGATCCCAATAAAAGGTGTGCCTATCATTCTGTCAGTCCAGGACACGATACAAATGAATGTTGGGCTCTGAAGAACAAAATCCAGGACCTGATCGATGAAGGGGCATTGGAGTTCACCCAAGATGGTCAGGCTGAGTTTTTCTACCATCCCTCCAAGACTCACCATTTGAAGTAACAAGCCCTGAGATGAAAATACTTTTGTTCATTAGGATTTTCAAGTTGTGAATTTTCTTTTTGTTCAAACATTACTCATGTTAAACGTTGTTATTTCATTAAATGCATCGCATATGTCTGTTTTGAAGCAATATATTCGTATTCACTATACGCAAATTATTTTCATATTTTTTCTGATGTCAACTCTCAATTAATAATTCTAAGCCTCTTGAGGGAGGATGACGAAAACGATACCACAATCCTTACAGTATGCTTTTGAACAGACCCCGTTGATGAGGTACAGGCATTGTTTCAATTCCTAAACACTGGAGTTATAAGGAAGATAATCCCTCGTCAACCCCTCTGAGCCAAAGAAGTAGGAGTTTTTTCTTTTCGAAATTTAAAACCCTTAATCATAACCTGGGGAAGGGTAGTTCTCTCAGTTGATCCAAGTGCATAACGAACGGCACCAAAAGAGGTCCTTACAAAACAAAACAAAAAGTGATGGTTCAGAACAATCATAAGGACAGGCAGTCATTATAAAAAAAATCATAAACAAAAAGCCCAAGGAGTCAAGACCTGTAAAAGGGACTTACGAAACTGGGGCATCCCGCTGACTGTAATCACAAAAAGAAACAGTTCAGGCAAAAAAAATAGGGATAGCGAAATCAAAAAAAAAAAAGAAAGAGGTCCTATAAACCCTCAACAAAAAAACAAAAAATGACTGCTTATTCAAAATAAATTGTCAACATCCGAACCATCACTGGAATATCAAAGCAAGGACTCAATCAAGGTCTAATGCACGATCAACTGAGTTTAGGATCGAAGAACATCACGAAGAGCGGGTGGGTACAAATATAATTTTGAGCCTTTATCCTTTGTTTCTTAAACTGTGAACCAGGCCACGTTATAACCCTTAAAAGTCCTAGCTGAAGCATGGGTTAGTTCGAAAGCATACTGTTACGAAAGGTATCCTGACTCCTTAAGGCATACGGTAAAATACGGAGTTGACATCACGTTTTACAAACATTCACTTATTTTATGAAAAAGAATGCATTTTCAAAATCTTCAAGACAGACATAAGCTTTGCATTTTTAACATAACTTTGTTTGCATATGACTTTTTGTTTGAACAGCATAGAAATTCGCACGACGAATGCCTAATGAACAAAAGCACCTCCAATCAAGGGGCATGGCATGATCAATAGCCATCATCTAGGGCAGTCCAGTCAAGATTCAGAGAATCTCTCAAAAGGCCAACCAGCTTGGGGCAAATCTCCATCTGGATCACCTGGGACATTCCGACAACGAATCTTGCCTGATCAGACATCTTCTAGTGGTACGGCAACGCAATACTACTGACAGGGGCACCTCCCTACATTCTGAGAGCGTGGACATAGTCGAAAAATACTACGCACAACCAAAGACCCGCTAGGTTGACACACCTAGGAAAAAATTAGGGCTTCCTGGCGAACCAAAACGGTTCGGGTAAAATGAGGGGATGAAATGAAAAATCTGTACACCTGGCAAGTCGAAAACCTGAAAAGGCGGCTTGGGCAAAAAGGGGTATCCCGGTGGACTGAAAACCCGAAAGGGCGGTCCAGGAAAAAGTTAGGAATCAAAACGTACGACTATGTCCTGTCATCTTGTAACCTGCCTACCAGAAGGGTTTGTCCATCAACAACTATCAGCGCCCCACAGGTGTCTTCTCCCACTGAAACTGGGGCAATAAAGAGTTGTCTAAGCAATCTAGTTGTTCTGTCCTCCAAGATACCAAGGTAGGTTCAGCTGAAGAACATAACCAATACATCTCAATTCCCCAGAGAGTGCGTCAGCAAGTCAGTGCACTCTCCTCAAGCAAAGCTATTATCAACCTTAAGGAAGTTGGGTATCCTCCAGCAGATCTCAACATTCCCCAACACATCATACAAACATTCCTAACAAGCATCCCCGGCAGTCTTGACCTAAAGATTGTTCCCCGGCGGTATGTCAAACATTCAGTGGAGTCACTTCTCCAATACAATTCAAAACTTCCCCAGGAGAGTCCAATCCAGTTTCCCCAAGAAAGTAGGAATCCATCTCCCCAAGCAGTAAGCCTATCCCCAGTAGATTCTGGAAGCTTGCCACCCGCAGAGCACGAACGCGTCTCCCGGCTTTATTCAAAGGTTATTTCCCTACCAGGATATAACTGGGTTATCCTCAGCCAAAAGCCACGGAAAGATCGTCCCCGACGAAGTCTTCCTATCCCCAGCGAAGTCTATCAAAACTTCCAACATAACAATGGTATCCCCAGCAAAGTTACCATCAACACTTCAGCAAAGTACCTCTCTCCCCACAGAGTATTGTTCCCCCAGCAAGATCGCTAGAATAATTTTCTCCCCGCAGAGTAATCCATTCGCCAAGTTTATTCCCCAACGGAGTTATCTTCTCCTACCGGTATTCTTGCAACTATCACTCCCCAGCGGAAACAAATATTCTTTTCTGCAACATCAGCCCAGGAGTGACTTCCCGGCACCCGTCAAGGATTTATTTTCCTAAGACGAAAGGATACATTCATAAACATCAGATTTTCACACATTATAGCATGCATATACGCATCATATCTTACAAATCTCATTTATGTTGAGAACATCATTGCTTGATTCATATCATGCCTTGCATATGACTGACCTTTACCTTTTAGGAAAAAGACAGTTAAGTTCTCATCTAGACTCCAAGACCTTGACCGGTTCAGTTAAATCGACCCTAAGATTTTACTGTTTCTTATGCAGTCAAAGGCCTTCTCTGGTTCAGTCAGATCGACCCTAAGATCTCCCGGTTCCTTATCCAGTTGAAGACATTCAAGACCTTGACCGGTTCAGTTAAATCGACCCTAAGATTTTCCTGTTTCTTATCCAGTCAAAGGCCTTCTCTGGTTCAGTCATATCGACCCTAAGATCTCCCTGTTTCTTATCCAGTTGAAGACATTCAAGACCTTGACCGGTTCAGTTAAATCGACCCTAAGATTTTCCTGTTTCTTATCCAGTCAAAGGCCTTCTCTGGTTCAGTCAGATCGACCCTAAGATCTCCCTGTTTCTTATCCAGTTGAAGACATTCAAGACCTTGACCGGTTCAGTTAAATCGACCCTAAGATTTTCCTGTTTCTTATCCAGTCAAAGGCCTTCTCCGGTTCAGTCATATCGACCCTAAGATCTCCCGGTTCCTTATCCAGTTGAAGACATTCAAGACCTTGACCGGTTCAGTTAAATCGACCCTAAGATTTTCCTGTTTCTTATCCAGTCAAAGGCCTTCTCTGGTTCAGTCAGATCGACCCTAAGATCTCCCTGTTTCTTATCCAGTTGAAGACATTCAAGACCTTGACCGGTTTAGTTAAATCGACCCTAAGATTTTCCTGTTTCTTATCCAGTCAAAGGCCTTCTCTGGTTCAGTCAGATCGACCCTAAGATCTCCCTGTTTCTTATCCAGTTGAAGACATTCAAGACCTTGACCGGTTCAGTTAAATCGACCCTAAGATTTTCCTGTTTCTTATCCAGTCAAAGGCCTTCTCTGGTTCAGTCAGATCGACCCTAAGATCTCCCTGTTTCTTATCCAGTTGAAGATTTCAAGACCTAGACCGGTTCAGTTAAATCGACCCTAAGATTTTCCTGTTTCTTATCCAGTAAAATGCCTTCTCTGGTTCAGTCAGATCGACCCTAAGATCTCCCTGTTTCTTATCCAGTTGAAGATTTCAAGACCTAGACTGGTTCAGTTAAATCGACCCTAAGATTTTCCTGTTTCTTATCCAGTCAAAGGCCTTCTCTGGTTCAGTCAGATCGACCCTAAGATCTCCCTGTTTCTTATCCAGTTGAAGACATTCCAAGACCTAGACCGGTTCAGTTAAATCGACCCTAAGATTTTCCTGTTTCTTATCCAGTCAAAGGCCTTCTCTGGTTCAGTCAGATCGACCCTAAGATCTCCCTGTTTCTTATCCAGTTGAAGATTTCAAGACCTAGACCGGTTCAGTTAAATCGACCCTAAGATTTTCCTGTTTCTTATCCAGTCAAAGGCCTTCTCTGGTTCAGTCAGATCGACCCTAAGATCTCCCTGTTTCTTATCCAGTTGAAGACATTCCAAGACCTAGACCGGTTCAGTTAAATCGACCCTAAGATTTTCCTGTTTCTTATCCAGTCAAAGGCCTTCTCTGGTTCAGTTAAATCGACCCTAAGATCTCCCTGTTTCTTATCCAGTTGAAGATTTCAAGACCTAGACCGGTTCAGTTAAATCGACCCTAAGATCTTCCTGTTTCTTATCCAGTCAAAGGCCTTCTTTGGTTCAGTCAGATCGACCCTAAGATCTCCCTGTTTCTTATCCAGTTGAAGATTTCAAGACCTAGACTGATTCAGTTAAATCGACCCTAAGATTTTCCTGTTTCTTATCCAGTCAAAGGCCTTCTCTAGTCCAGTTAAATCGATCCCTAAAAGATTTTCCTGATAAAGACTCAGTAGAAGATATCCAAGATTCTCTCAGCGTTACTGTTGAGGTTGAAGTCGCCCAAGATTCTCTCAGCGTCCCCGTTGAGGTAGTAATCGCCCCAAGATTCTCTCAGCGTTCCTGTTGAAGTAGTAATCATCCAGGGTTCTCTCACCGTTCCTGTTGAGGTAGTAACCATCCCTGGTTCATTCATCGCCGTTTGAAGCTCCAGATTCAATTCCTGTAACCAGTCAGGGCGCATCTATATAAAGAGTTTGAAGATCAACTCCTGTAACAGGGCAGGTAATCACTTTCTTTTTCAGGTACGCAAGTTCTCGCTAAGGAATCTCTTACGCGATCAACACCCAGATGGCATCCATAAGCCCGTCCACCTTCCATCATCTCTCAGCATGGCATCTATAAGCCCATCATCATATCCATCAATCTCCAAATGGCGTCTGTAAGCCCATTCCCCTCACACTACTATGTGAGCGCAAATTTCTGGGCACTCTAGTGTTCAATCATCTTCCACCTTCGGATTACGAAAGGCACGTCAGCCAATCTGCATCCTCAGGTCTAAGAAGATTGAACAGGGGCAACTGTTGTACCCCAAAATTTTCCCTCCCATATTTATCAAGATTTGCAAAGAGCATGCTTCAAAATCTCCCCAAGGGTTGCACAGTTCAAGGGCCTCCTAACAGTCAAAAACTAGGGTTTTGGTTCTGACAAAGAAATTGAAGTTTCCAAGGGTCCAAACAAGTCCCACATGCCTATAAACATTGTCAAGTATCCTCATGTCAAGTTTCAAGACTTACAGCACAAGATTGCACAGTCAAAAACCCTAATTGCCCTACAGTCAACTACAGGGGCAAAATGGTCATTTGACAGTCAAAAGTCCAAATTTTTGGTCAACATCTCATTTTGAAGCCACAAACATCATTTGATCAATTCTTGATCATGATTCTCAAGGCATGGCTCAAAAAGTCTCAAGATGCAAAAGTTTCCATATTTGGACAGTTGAAAAAGTCAACTGTAACTTGACCAAGGCATAACTTCCACATGGTTTATCAGAAAAATTCCATCCAAAGCTCATTTTGAAGATAATGACATTTCCTACAACTCCTCTTCACACTTAAAGTCCAAGAAATGCTCTCACAAAAAGTTATCAATTTCAACATCATAGGTCATTTTCAAAAGTCAACAAAAAGGGACTTTAAGTCAAAGACCATAACTTGAGATTGGTAAATCAAAATGACATGGGACCAAAGGCATTGGTTAGAGGACTTCAAAAACTTTCCAAAATGTCCAAGAACATGATCAAAGCTTAAAAATTGAGCAAGATATGCCTTGTGGAAGTTGGGAAATTTTTGGGAATTTTGAAAAGTCAACATTACTTCAAATGCCTCAAAATTGCTAATGGGCCACATTTTCTTCCAAGAATCATCATCCAAAGACCATGCACGACCATTTGGCCCAAAGGGGATTTATTTCATCATTTTTATTTATTTATTTGAATTTTTAATTACTATTAATTCATTTAATAAAATAAAATATGACAAAAATACTAAAACGAGGTTTTCAAATCTTTTTGTGCATAGAATACCTTCAAGATTTCGTGCACTATCTGATATGGAAAGAATCAAGGTGATTTGGTCATGATTTGCATCAAAACACATGGAAAAAGATTGAAAAAATATGCCATTAAAATCCAATATTTGATTCATGATTGCAAGGATTTTTGACTCAAAAGTTCAACCCTAATCTATTGCCATACATATACTGAACCTAACCCTAGTGCAAGAGAGATGGAAGCTGCGCCCCATCTCAAGAACCAAGTTTGCACTTTTGTCAAAAAATCTGAAAACTGAAAACTACCTTCTAGCACGATTCAAAGAAAAGTAACAATCCAAATAGCTTGCCAAAGCATCAAGGAAGCTTTCTGAATCGTTTTCCAGTCCCCACGCCTCCAGAATTGGTATATGGGTGTCAAACTTTCTCAAAACTTTTCCATAATCGTATTCTAATATGCATACATTTTTGATACATTTTGAATGTTGATTTAGACTAATATGAAGGTTCTGAGACTAATGGTAACCTTTAATTTGACTAACAATGCTTGTAGCGAAAATTGCCATTGGAATGTTTTAGGGTTTCTCAAGTTTTAAATTGGGCGTTTACGTATACTGTAAAATCAAGACATCTCAGTTCCATGGTTAGAATCAGGACGTTTGGACGAATTCAATACACCAATCGCGCCTAATTTATATGGCCTCATAAGCTAATCGCTATTTTGGAAAAGGCTGCATTTTGGGGGGGTTTAAAACCCCCGCTACTTCTTTTTTGTTTCAGGGACAACGAAGAAGAAGATCATGTGGCACGACATGATTGGACAATTTGAATTCCAGCGCGCGTTTTTTGTTTCTATATCACTAACGCCATCTTTCTTTTATATTATTTATTCTTTATTACATGTACAACGCGCGCTAATGGCACAAGTGGTAGAGGAAAGTATTGGTAAGCCTTGGGACCTGGGTTCGAACCCTAGGTCCCCCTACTTTGTTTCATATTTTTCTTCCTAACGCAATTCTGTGTAGCTTGCCTCCTGAAGTCTACCATGCAGCCTTGCATCCAAGCGTGCCACACGTTCCATGATCTCAATCCAATGGTCCAGAATCAAGGTCTATGGAATGTCCCAGTCAACGCCTACACACGTGAACACAGAGAAGTCAAAAAAGGCCAAGCCTCTTGGGCCTAATTGCTGGCCACATAACCTCCAAGTTGGGACAACAAACCCCCTATTGTTTGCTTTCTTTTATTCTTTTTATTTTCCTATTTTTATTTGTTTAATTTAGTTTTAATTTAATTCTTCAAATTAATATATTTTCATAAAACATAAAAAATAATAAAAAATCAGAAAGTCACAAAATAAAATATGTTTTATTTAAATGGTATTTTGTAAATAAATTTTATCAATTGATTTAGTTTTTAATTCTAGGGTTAATTCTAACATTTTCTTAATAAATTTAAAAAAATTGTAGAATTAGGTTTTAATCACTTTTATCTTTTTTCTTTTCTTTTACCATTATTAATTATTAACTACTATTTTTGTAAATAAAATTCTATTAATTAATTAGGTTAATTTTAGGTTCAATTTTAACATGTTTTTTTTAATAAATTAAAAATAGCTAGAATTAGGTTTTAAATCCCATTAATTCTCATTAACAATCCATAAATACAAAAACTCAAAAAATAATTTCCTCTCTCATTTAACCTAATTAATTTGTTAATCGTAATTTAATTTCCTAAAAAGGGTCCAACGCCCTCGCATTCCCGACTTTAATTCTCTTCGCATTTTTATTTCTTTTTTGTGAATATTCATGTAATTCTCCCAAAGCCATGTAAATCAGACATTTATCTTTTCCGCATTCTTTATTTTATTTCAAATCGGGTCCTGGATTAAATTTGGCGATGTGGACCCGCGCCTTTGTAATAGCGTAGAACTTTTAATTTCCGCATCTTTTAAACTGTTAATTAACCTGCATGAAAGAATGAATGCCCAAAATAAAAGCAACGCGTAGGTCACCAATCCATGAACAAGATAAAAATAAATGAACATGACACACAAATCACACACCACCTCTAGGGTACGCCTCACCGTTGCCTTGCCCCTCGAAAGGTGATCGTCGAGTAGAGGACGTTTTAGTAAGTCCTCATGTCCATGAGCATGGCATGAGGGTAGCTTCTAAGGTGTCTTCCTATTGCTCCGGTGATCACCACGTCCCTAACCCTCGAATTGACCCGAACACCTCCAACGGTGGTGCTACCTACCTCTCAATGGTGGGATGGCACTACTTCAAGGACATTTACACAGACGAATTCCTTAGGGTAGGTAGACGACTCTAGATACTTGCTCTAATTTCTAAACAAATTCAAAAATACTTTTCACACCGACACCTTTTAAAAAAGCTTTCGAAAGCAATTTTTCAAACACTCTTGAGGACCGATACAAGAGTCGAACTGAAATTTTCAAAGAAACTTTTTAAAACCCACAGTTGAAAAGCAAACAAACCGTTTTGAAAACACAATGAGCAAGTATCTAAGAGCCCATGGATAACCATGGATAGAAAGGGTGCTAACACCTTCCCTTTCTATAATCTACCTCCCGAACCGAGAGCAATCTCTATAAGGAATTTTTCTGTGCTTTTGTCCTTTCCATTTGGAGAAAATAAAAGACGGTGGCGACTCTTGCTTACCGCGACATTTCGCGAACCAGCATTAAACAGTCAGTTCCAGATCCACCGATCACACCTTGCCAAGCCAAAGCCTCATCCTGCAAAACTACCTGAAGCTTGTACAAACTACATAAGCCTCATTCTGCAGAACCATAAGCCTAAAAAAACAAAAGCATAAGCCAAACCTGTAAACTCCAAACACAATGGCCGGCCTGCATAAGTCCCAAACATAAGCCAGACCTGTTTCAAAGGCCTCAAACCAGAAGCACCACAAGCTCTCAAAAACCTGTTACTGCATAAAAGCCTCAAGCCTTGTAGCCTGAAGTCTGCTAACATAATCAACAAACCAGCTCACCAACAAACTGTTAAACCTTCAAACAGAAGCCAAGCCTCAAAGCCCTCAAGCTTAACCTGTCCAAGCCTAAACTAACAGCATAAGCCAAAACTCAACGAAGCCTATACCAAAAAACAAAAGGCACAAAGCATTCAAACAGTACCAAGCCTGTAAACAACTGAAGCAACCAAACCCTCAGAATTGTGTTCATCACTGGGCCAACACCAACGGGCAATTCATAAGCAAAGTCCATCAAAAGCAACACTCAAAATCAGCATATCAAGCATATCAGAGGGGGAAAGCATACAAGCCAATATAAGAAGAGGAAAAGAGAGTTAAGCAAGGGTTCTCAGGTTATCATCATAAAACCCTAAGAAGCGAAATAAAGATACCAGATTTCCAAAGCTAGCTCAGTATCACGCGTTCTCCGCCTCCGGCCACCGTCCTCCTCCGTCTCCAACAAAGGTAGTATCCCTTCCCTTTTTCCTTTCATGCACCTCAAACGAGAACAACAACAACACTTAAAATCAGCACGCAAAGAATAAAAACATGCTCGAATGAAAACCTAAAAAATGTGTTGAGAGGAAACGAAGCTACCTTTTTCATCGTGGCCGGAATATCTGTGGAGAGAGGAGAAACGAAGGTGACGCCTGGAAACTGGGACGGAGAAAGGCATCAGAAACGTGGTTCGAGCGAGGAGACGAAGGAAGCAAAGGAGATGAGAGCGCCGTTTATCCTCTGTAACCCTAATTCCCCTTTCTGAAACAAACATCAAACCCTACAACAAAAGCGTGTGAAACCAGTTGGGCCTTGCCCCATACCAAAGCGCTTAAGCCCATTTGTCTTTCTAGCGCCTGACCCCTCCAATCTGGAACGCACCCCCCTCTGATTCCCTTTTACAAATCCATTTGGGCCAAGCAAATCCTTTAAGCCCATTCTATTCCCTTTTTTTAACTAACATTTTTTTTTCTTATTATCACATGACATTTTATTTACATAACTTATTTTTGTTAAATAAACCAATTGTTCATATTAAAATTAATTAACAATACTCTTTTTATTTTTATAATATAATTAAATTTTGTAAATAAAAAAATAACACATTAACTCTCTTATATAAAATGTTCTTAATTACTTTTTTATTTTAGCTAGTATAATTAAAATATATAGAGGAATAGAACTTTTGAGTTAAATAATTTTTCTTAAATTTAAAACAATTTTCATTTTTTTTAATTAAAACTTTGTATATAAAACATAAAAATATTAATACATAAAAAAATAGAATTTCTTAAAACATTTTCTTTTCTTTTATAAAAAACTTTTGTTTATACATATTTAACAAAAACACAAAAATACAAGAATAAATAAAATACTTAATAATACATTAAGTTAACATTTCGCACTTATAAATATTCACATACACTTTTACAATACACGTTTTGTTTCTCTTCGATTCTTGTACATTGCTATACATTACATTTTTACATTGCGATTGATTCGATTTGGTTGTAAATATTTGGACACTACTCTCCTATTAAGTCTCATCCCCATTTGTAAATATTTGTACCCCCATTCCCGGACACTTATTTGTAATAGCTAGGACTTTAAATTCCCGCAATTTATCGCTTTCAAATATACCATGGTTAGACCTAGGGTTTGCATGTAAATAAAATCAAGCGCTAGATAACCTAATACGAGACAAATGCATGACAATCAATACACTTTTCACACTTGTACCCCTAGGGTAATCCCGCTTGTTGCCTTCCAAAATGGGCCATGCTTGCACGTTAAGTTCTTTGGCAAAACAAAACGAATCAAATGATCATAGTCCCTCGATGACGCTTTAGAAAGTTGCCTAAACAAAATGATCAAGTCCCTTCAAGCAAATTGCCAAAGACACTTGACACCATTGCATTCATGGTCCATACGATGACCCGCGCCTGTCCCGTTAACATCCTAACACAAGATTGTCCACCAAATTCAATGGTGGAACAATACTGTTAAAAGGGTTAAAAACATGAAAAAACCTTTGAGTAAATTTAGGGGTAGACAACTCTTAGTTACTTGATCAAACTTGCAAAACACGCTTGCCTACTTTTCAAAACCACACTTTACAAACACAATTTCAAAACAACTTTCAAAACATTTGAAACATCTTTTCAAAAAGACAAACACCTTTGCATATACTCAAACACAAGTCATTTCAACGGTTGCCTAGACAAGGCATCTTTTTTCAAAACATTTTCAAACACACACACACACCACCATCTCAAGAAATTGAAAATCAAGGCAAGTGATCTAAAACAAGTAACTAAGAGCCCATGGATAACCATGGATGAAAAGGGTGCTAATACCTTCCCTTTTCATAATCTACCCCCCGAACCCACGAAACATCTCAAAAGGTTTTTCCTGTGCTTTTAACCTTTCCTTTGGGATAAAATAAAAAGTCGGTGGCGACTCTTGCTAAACCGAACAAGTGCGAAAACAAACGCAAACCTCAAGTCAGTTCTCCCACCGTATCACAGAACTGGCGACTCTGCTGGGGAGGCATTTAAAAGTGGGGTTACCTTAGGGTTTAGATCACCTTTACATTCTTGCTTTGATTTCCTTGATTGCTTTACTTTTTGGGTCCTTGTTTGGGTTTGTTGTAAATCCTACACCCGGATTTGGGGCACCTTCTTAGGTAAATAGCAATAAAACTGTGAGGGAACTGTGCGGGGTATACCGACATGGTTGAAGCAGTAAGCTATGTTAGTGCGACATATTTGTGAGTACCGGTAACCCTTGAGTTCAATCAAGGAGAGTACGGGGCCGCTGAGTGATGTTGTGAAGCACTAACGAACTCTTAGAACCTTAATTGACCATCTTAGCCTTTTTAGGGGTAGTGAGATGACCGACTTTGGTGCAGTCCGAAGTTGGTAGATACTCGATACTACACTCATTGAGGGTTGTTTTCTTGGAATATTTTGGTCGCCAGTTAAGTGGCTAAACCAAAACAATGAACATAGAAAACAATCCAATGATATTGAGCTCCTTAGAATCCGGTTTCTATTCTAGGACAGGATGAGCCAACTAACTTCAAGAGGGTACTTACCTACAAACCCCATGCAAGCCTAAACCTAAGGACTTGTTTGCTTTGTGTAAATATGATTACCTGTATATACACTTGCTTTTGCATACATGTACATAACATCATGACATCATACCATAGCATTTTCAATAACCATTTCAAGGATCTTGAGGGTTCTTTTGATGCAGGGTTACGTTGAACCAGATGTTTACCAAGGGGCAAGAGGTTTTCTCCTCTAAGTAAATGCCATCAAAGATCAAGTGCAACAACTTGAATCAGGGGCTATGACCCACTTGACATGGTGAGCTTGATTCTCGTGGAAAGACATCCACCGATGCAAAGTTCTCCAATCAAAGAGCAAAGTTCAACCTCTAACATTCTCTTGTGTTTACCCCAAGGGATCCTTGAAAACATGCATCTGCATATCATGCATTGCGTCATAACAATTTTTCCTTTTCAGGTTTCCTTACTCTCCTACTGTTTATTTCAGTAGAGATGGCTCTAGAAAGGACTGTCAAGGACATCCAGGACCAAAATGCTCAGCTTCAGCAAATGTTCTTGAACCTGTCCCTGGGGCAAGAAGAAATGAAAGCTCTCCTCACAAAGGGCTTAGTCCAGGAGAATTCAAACAATGCCAGGAGTGATCAGCAGGGGGAACTGCAGTTTGATTTGGCAACGTTGAGGATCCAAGTGATGGGACAGCTGGTGGGCCAGATGGCTCTCATCCAAGACTTATCTCAAAGACAAGAGGAACTCAGAGTTCTCGTCAACCAACTGCTTCGGGAAAACCAAGTGGGGCAAACATCTGAGGTTGAAGAACATGTCACCACTCAACCCCCCTCCAGACAAGAAGACAAAGGGAATGCTCCTCTACTTGCTTCAGGGTCACAACCCCGTCAACAACCTCGTCAGCATCAACAGGGTAATCGGCGTAAGCAAAATACGTCGGGAAGACAGTTCACTGAGACTGACATACTGTCATCTCTGATACTGGAGCGCTTGTTGGAGGTCAATCTGACTGCTTTGAGGGATCCTATTCGGAAGCCCAATACCTCCGCTCCTAACTATCATCCCGATGCATTTTGTGTTTACCACTCCTATAGCCCGGGACATGACACCGACGACTATTGGGCCTTGAAGAACAAGATTCAAGACCTGATCGACATTGGAGTGCTGAGGTTCAGGCCAGACGGCGAGATGAAATTCTTTCGTTAAGGGTTTCCCCACCTGGAGTGACAAAGCTCAAACTGAGAGGCTTTTGTTCTTTTGAATTTCCAAGTTGTAATCTATTTGTTATTCAAACAATTACCTTTTAATGTCAAACTCTGTTTCATTAATGCATTGCATATGTTTGTCTTGAATTCATCCATTCGTTTTCACTACTCTTATGCTTTCTTTATGATATTTAACTCTTGATAAAAAGCTGCAAGCCTTTAGAGGGAGGATGACGAAACAATACCATAATCTCATATAGTATGCTTTTGAATAGACCGTGCTGATGATGTACAGGCATTTCGTTCAATTCCCAAACACTGGAGTTATAAGGAGGATAATCCCTAGTCAACCCCTTCGAGCCAAAGAAGTAGGAGTTTTCTATTCTAAACAATCAAAACCTTTGATATAAACCTGGGGCAGGGTAGTCTCTCAGTTAATTCAAGAAGGTGCGCATTGAAGTCGCAAACTCTCAGTTCGTAACACAACGAACAACATCAAAAAGAAAGCATTCCTCTGGAATCAAAAGACAGTGATGGTTCCTTATCTCATAGGCAGTCATTATCTCTCAAAAAAGAAAAAGCCCAATAAGCCAAAACCTGTAAAGGAAGCTTAAGAAAGTCGGGGCATCCCGCTGACTGTGATCTCAAAAACGGGAACAGTCAAGCAAAAGTTAGGGATAACAAATCAAAAGAGAGAGGTCATTACAAATCCTCAAAAACATGAAAAAAATGTTGCAAAAGAAAAATGAGATGATGACTGTCTTCCAAAATTCAACTGGTGAACCATCACCCAAAAGTTCATTCCAAACTTGAATAGATTTCGACGCACAATTAACTGAGTCTAGGATTGAAGAACATCACGAAGAGCGGGTGGGTACAAATATACTTTGAGCCTTTACCCTTTGTTTCTTAAACCGTGAACTAGGCCACGTTACAACCCTTCAAAAGTCCTAATTGAAGCACAAGTTAGTTCGAAAGCATACTGTTACAAAAGGTATCCTGACTCCTGTAAGGCTTTGCTCTAAAAATCTTGTGTTGATTTGTCTTATAAAAAGTTTTCTGCTAAAAACGCATTTTTCAAAACTTCGAGACAAGCATAAAATTTGCATCACTTGAATATCACTGTTCGCATTTGGTTATTTGTTTGACAGCAAAGAAATTCATACAGCGAATGTTCGGAGGAACGAAAACTCTCTCAGTGAACAAAATCACTTCAAAAAGGATGACCCTTCCAACGACAAATCTCCTATCAACAAGAGGGGCATGACATGTCACCATCTAATTAACTTGGGGCAGTCCAGTAAAGGTTTCAACAGATCTTTCAAAGTTCAGTTAACCTGGGGCAGTCCAGTCAAGATTTCAAGAAATCTCCCAATTTGCAGAGTAACCTGAAGAGTCTCCGTCACCATCACTTGGGGCATTCGAATGTCAAAAGTGTTCAGCAATTCCTTCATCACCTGTTGGAAGATACAGTTTCAGATACGCTCTAGACATGGTAGCAATTCTGTCACTCATTCAGATCCTAGTTACAGTTTCAGATACACTCCAGACATGGAAGTCATTCTGCTACTCATACAGATCTCAATCCAAGATACAGTTTCAGATACGCTCCAGACACGGTAGCCATTCTGTCACTCATTCAGATCCCAGTTACAGTTTCAGATACACTCCAGACACGGAAGTCATTCTGCTACTCATACAGATCTCAACTCCAAGATACAGTTTCAGATACGCTCCAGACACGGTAGCCATTCTGTCACTCATTCAGATCCTAGTTACAGTTTCAGATACACTCCAGACACGGAAGTCATTTTGCTACTCATACAGATCTCAATCCAAGATACAGTTTCAGATACGCTCCAGACACGGTAGCCATTCTGTCACTCATTCAGATCCTAGTTACAGTTTCAGATACACTCCAGACACGAAAGTCATTCTGCTACTCATACAGATCTCAACTCCAAGATACAGTTTCAGATACGCTCCAGACACGGTAGCCATTCTGTCACTCATTCAAATCCCAGTTACAGTTTCAGATACACTCCAGACACGGAAGTCATTCTGCTACTCATACAGATCTCAACTCCAAGATACAGTTTCAGATACGCTCCAGACACGGTAGCCATTCTGTCACTCATTCAGATCCCAGTTACAGTTTCAGATACACTCCAGACACGGAAGTCATTCTGCTACTCATACAGATCTCAACTCCAAGATACAGTTTCAGATACGCTCCAAACACGGTAGCCATTCTGTCACTCATTCAGATCCCAGTTACAGTTTCAGATACACTCCAGACACGGAAGTCATTCTGCTACTCATACAGATCTCAACTCCAAGATACAGTTTCAGATACGCTCCAGACACGGTAGCCATTTTGTCACTCATTCAGATCCCAGTTAGAGTTTCAGATACACTCCAGACACGGAAGTCATTCTGCTACTCATACAGATCTCAACTCCAAGTTACAGTTTTAGATACACTCCAGACACGGAAGTCATTCTGCTACTCATACAATTCTCAAATTCAAAAGATTCTTGCAATCCCCAGCGAAGCTAAAACTTCCAACTATCAATCCCCAAGCAGATTGAAGACTCTCATTCTCAGTTCCTCACAGAATATTCTAATATTCTCCAGTGAAGATCTCCTCAAGACGGGAATCCCCAGTAGATTGGCATACAACCCAAGCTCCTGATTCCCCAACCGTGGTCCCAGGATTTCTCATCTTCAACGATCAAAAGATTCTTGCCCTCCTCTGCAGCAGTCAAGGATTCACTTTCCCCGACAGCAGTCAAGATTCTTTTATCTCCAGCTATCCAGGATTCATCTATCCTCAGCAAGACAGCTCATCAGCTTACATGCGCATTCATCACATTCATATCATAAACATTGATATAACATCCATTGCATCATGCATCATGACATTGCATACAACTAACTCTTTACCTTTTCAGGAAAGATCAGTCGACAGACAAAGATTACCATCTCCTGAGATTCTTTCTAGAAATAGTTAAGATGTGACCCAGACATGGCGACATTCTGATACTTATTCCAGATTCATCCAGATGCAGTTTTACACGGACTCATCATCAGGAAACCCTACATCGGTTCCTTCTCCACTTTCAAGACTTCTGAAAACAGTTTACGGATTCGTCCCAACAACGGATGTTAACCTATCGCTTGTTCAGATTCTTCTCAACCTTTGAAAACAGTTTACGGATTCCTCCCAACAACGGATGTCAATCTATCGCTTGTTCAGAACCCCGGTTCAAAGATGTTCCAAAACATGGATACCTTTCTGATACTCGTCCACTCACCAATGACATACAGTTCAACAAACACCTTCAGATGGCATCTCTAAGACCATCCTTCAACAAACATTTCCAGATGGCATCTTTAAGCCCATCCTCTACCAGCAACTTCCAGATGGCATCTCTAAGCCCATCCCTCGACAAGACTCTGTCACATCCCTAGATGGCATCTCTAAGCCCATCACCAAATGGCATCTTTAAGCCCATTCCCTCTACCATTACGTCACCGAGTGCAAATTTTTTCGGGCACTCTAGTGTCCAATCTCCTTTTACCCTCGAGTCGCGAAAGGCAAACGTGCCAATCTAACTCTTCAGGTTCAAGAAGATTGAACAGGGGCAACTGTTGTACCCCAAAATTTTCCCTCCTCTTTTTCACAAGAAATCATAACTTCGGGTTTTTCCTGATTTTTCAGACTGGCTCAAGAATCAGTCAAACAGACTTTTTTTCGTCAGTCAGACAAAATTTAGGGTTTTCATTGATTTTAAAGCAGTTCAAGCAGATTGCTAAGGTTTGGTTGACTTGGCTTAGGTTTTGGTCAGACATGCGCTTCTTTAAAATTAAATCAAGAATCAGGGTTTTGTGCGTGCATTCTCAAAAAGAATTAATTCTACATTCCTTTTCAAATTACTCTGAGATATGAGCTGAGGCATTTGAATTGAAAGGTTGCAGTATCTGATTTAATCAGTGAAAAGAGGACATGTGGGCGTTCGTTGTTTAGCTGTGCAATGCTTTGATTATTCGGAAACGCCGGGCGTTTATTGATTATTTATTATTCTGAGTTAGAATAGTTGGGATTTATTTCCAGTTATTATAATTTAAGAACTATAAATAATTAAATAAACGTTTAAAGAAGAAAAAGGAATATCAATAAATAGACTTTTATTTATTTTAATTATTTGTACAATTGTTATTTAAATACAGTAATTATTTACAAGTATTTACAATAATAATGTTACAATGATTAAAAGTAAAATAAAGCTATCCTAATTTCCTAAATCTTCATTCTTCTACTGATGCTCCTTTGCTCAAGTGATTTTATCTGCAAAAACAAGAAAAGAGAAAAAGTCAAATGCAGATAAAATTAAAGGCGGACAGTTAATTCAAAAATCATCATTAAAAGTAACTGGCCGGAATCAGTTTGCCCTCTCTGCAAATCGCAAGATTTCTCTTGGTTCACAAAGAGGGATGGAAATAGTGCTTGCAATAAAATATGAATGCACAAAGTTATAATTTTGCACAAATTCAAATTGTCAACCAACTGCACAGTTTCAAAACAAACAGCATGTACAAGTATAAAGTCCAAACTGAATTGCCTAACCAAATCAAAAAGGAAAACTGAATGTCAAAGCAACTGTCCACAAGCTGCCAAAAGGATATCAAGGCTATCAAAAAGGCTATCAAAGAGATATGCAGAAAATCTTGAAAGAAGTACAAAGTATGCAGAGGAAAACTAGTGTGCAAGCAACATTCCAAGTTACATCATTTTCCTAGGCCAGCTACTTTTTCAGCATAGTACAGTTTCTAAGCAATATTTTATGCTTTTAATCTGTCAAGAGAGAGAGAGAAGAGAGAAAGAAAAGAGGCTTACAGGCTTTAGGCTTAGGCAAAAAGATATAAAGAAGATATCAGAACAAGTAAAAAGGGGGCAGAAATAACACAAACCAAAAGACCATAAGCTTCAAACCTAAAGCCAAACCTTTCAAATCAGAAGCTTACAAACAAAGCCTTGCCAAGCCAAAGCCTCATCTTGCAAAACTACCTGAAGCTTGTACAAACTACATAAGCCTCATTCTGCAGAACCATAAGCCTAAAAAAACAAAAGCATAAGCCAAACCTGTAAACTCCAAACATAATGGCCGGCCTGCATAAGTCCCAAACATAAGCCAGACCTGTTTCAAAGGCATCAAACCAGAAGCACCACAAGCTCTCAAAAACTTGTTACTGCATAAAAGCCTCAAGCCTTGTAGCCTGAAGTCTTCTAACATCATCAACAAACCAGCTCACCAACAAACTGTTAAACCTTCAAACAGAAGCCAAGCCTCAAAGCCCTCAAGCTTAACCTGTCCAAGCCTAAACTAACAGCATAAGCCAAAACTCAACGAAGCCTATACGAAAAAACAAAAGGCACAAAGCATTCAAACAGTACCAAGCCTGTAAACAACTGAAGCAACCAACCCCTCAGAACTGTGTTCATCACTGGGCCTACACCAACGGGTAATTCATAAGCAAAGTCCATCAAAAGCAACACTCAAAATCAGCATATCAAGCATATCAGAGGGGGCAAGCATACAAGCCAATATAAGAAGAGGAAAAGAGAGTTAAGCAAGGGTTCTCAGGTTATCATCATAAAACCCTAAGAAGCGAAATAAAGATACCAGATTTCCAAAACTAGCTCAGTATCACGCGTTCTCCGCCTCCGGCTGCCCTAGGACGCCACCGTCCTCCTCCGTCTCCAACAAAGGTAGTATCCCTTCCCTTTTTCCTTTCATGCACCTCAAACAAGAACAACAACAACACTTAAAATCAGCACGCAAAGAATAAAAACATGCTCGAATGAAAACCTAAAAAATGTGTTGAGAGGAAACGAAGCTACCTTTTTCATCGTGGCCAGAATATCTGTGGAGAGAGGAGAAACGAAGGTGACGCCTGGAAACTGGGACGGAGAAAGGCATCAGAAACGTGGTTCGAGCGAGGAGACGAAGGAAGAAAAGGAGATGAGGGCGTCGTTTATCCTCTGTAACCCTAATTCCCCTTTCTGAAACAAACATTCAAACCCTACAACAAAAGCGTGTGAAACCAGTTGGGCCTTGCCCCATACCAAAGTGCTTAAGCCCATTTGTCTTTCTAGCGCCTGACCCCTCCAATCTAGAACGCACCCCCCTCTGATTCCCTTTTACAAATCCATTTGGGCCAAGCAAATCCTTTAAGCCCATTCTATTCCCTTTTTTTTAACTAACATTTTTTTTTCTTATTATCACATGACATTTTATTTACATAACTTATTTTTGTTAAATAAACCAATTGTTCATATTAAATTTAATTAACAATACTCTTTTTATTTTTATAATATAATTAAATTTTGTAAATAAAAAAATAACACATTAACTCTCTTATATAAAATGTTCTTAATTACTTTTTTATTTTAGCTAGTATAATTAAAATATATAGAGGAATAGAACTTTTGAGTTAAATAATTTTTCTTAAATTTAAAACAATTTTCATTTTTTTTAATTAAAACTTTGTATATAAAAAATAAAAATATTAATACATAAAAAAATAGAATTTCTTAAAACATTTTCTTTTCTTTTATAAAAAACTTTTGTTTATACATATTTAACAAAAACACAAAAATACAAGAATAAATAAAATACTTAATAATACATTAAGTTAACATTTCGCACTTATAAATATTCACATACACTTTTACAATACACATTTTGTTTCTCTTTGATTCTTGTACATTGCTATACATTACATTTTTACATTGAGATTGATTCGATTTGGTTGTAAATATTTGGACACTACTCTCCTATTAAGTCTCATCCCCATTTGTAAATATTTGTACCCCCATTCCCGGACACTTATTTGTAATAGCTAGGACTTTAAATTCCCGCAATTTATCGCTTTCAAATATACCATGGTTAGACCTAGGGTTTGCATGTAAATAAAATCAAACGCTAGATAACCTAATACGAGACAAATGCATGACAATCAATACACTTTTCACACTTGCACCCCTAGGGTAATCCCGCTTGTTGCCTTCCAAAATGGGCCATGCTTGCATGTTAAGTTCTTTGGCAAAACAAAACCAATCAAATGATCATAGTCCCTCGATGACGCTTTCGAAAGTTGCCTAAACAAAATGATCAAGTCCCTTCAAGCAAATTGCCAAAGACACTTGACACCATTGCATTCATGGTCCATACGATGACCCGCGCCTGTCCCGTTAACATCCTAACACAAGATTGTCCACCAAATTCAATGGTGGAACAATACTGTTAAAAGGGTTAAAAACATGAAAAAAACCTTTGAGTAAATTTAGGGGTAGACAACTCTTAGTTACTTGATCAAACTTGCAAAACACGCTTGCCTACTTTTCAAAACCACACTTTACAAACACAATTTCAAAAAAACTTTCAAAACATTTGAAACATCTTTTCAAAAAGACAAACACCTTTGCATATACTCAAACACAAGTCATTTCAACGGTTGCCTAGACAAGGCATCTTTTTTCAAAACATTTTCAAACACACACACACACACCACCATCTCAAGCAATTGAAAATCAAGGCAAGTGATCTAAAACAAGTAACTAAGAGCCCATGGATAACCATGGATGAAAAGGGTGCTAATACCTTCCCTTTTCATAATCTACCCCCCGAACCCACGAAACATCTCAAAAGGTTTTTCCTGTGCTTTTAACCTTTCCTTTGGGATAAAATAAAAAGTCGGTGGCGACTCTTGCTAAACCGAACAAGTACGAAAACAAACGCAAACCTCAAGTCAGTTCTCCCACCGTATCACAGTGTACCATAGTCTCTGGTAGGTGGGGCGTTGGATCGGATTGATGGTGAATCCCGTGGATGGATGTTGATGGCACATGGTGAGCGTTTGAGAGGATGATGCACCTGATGTGTAAAGGAGAAATAAAATGAAGAAAATTGCTGGGATCTGGGATCGAACCCAGGTCCTCACGTTCAACACTAATGTGCCTAGCCATCTGGGCTATCTTATTTATTTGTTAATACAATAAGAATAAAATATAATATAGGAAATAAAGTGGTTAGCTGGAAACACGCGCGAATTTCAAAATAGCCAGTGGTGGCTAGACACGTTGTCGTCTTCCTCCTCATCCGTCGCCTTGGGTTCCTGCCTTTTACCTACAGACAAACATCTGTAGCTATAGCCCTGCAAACTTCAAAAACTCATAAAACACATGATAAATGAAATTTAAGACTAGGATTCAACTGGTCTTGATGCCACGATCACCATGGTGCCCTGTTCTTGGTCTAATTTTACCTGTGGACAAAAACCCTAAAATGAACATGAAAACTCTAGCAATGGCAAATGCATATATAGGCATCCAAACTTCAATTAAACCATTCAGTCATGTTGCAAACATATCAATAATCACAAATATATCAATCAAATATGCTAATGATGCAAGAATTACTATAATCGATTTTGAAAAAGAGGGAAAACCGTATGAGGTCTAGGGAGTGATTATGGGCACGAGAGTGCTTGCTACTGATCCTGTTAGCTTCAGAGATGCTCCAGGATACGATTGGGAGTGTTGGAATGCTTTGAATCGTCCTCTAGGGTAGAGATCAGATCACCACTTTTTGCCAAAATTTTGAGTTTTGTGTTGTGCTTTCTACGACTACTAACCTCAGTTTTCGTGCTTGTTCATGCTCCATCTATATCCTTGAATGAATTAGGGTTATAAAAACAACATGTACCTTTGCAATTTTTGAAGATTTGATCTCATCCTTTTTTGTATGATTTGTTTCCAAATTAGGCCTAATCATGCCATTCTTGCTCCAATCAACCTTGATACGATTTGATTTTGATATGTCAGTATAATTATCTTGTGATCCTGCCCAAAAATCAGATCAAAAACAAATCTTTGCTATTATTTGTCATTTATTTGATTTAATTCAATTTTTAATTAATAAAAAATCAAAATAAAATGGAAAATGAAGCAAATAATGTGTGGGTGAATATTTGGGTCGTGGACCATATTATGAGTGAGGTCCAAGCATAAAAAGTTAGGCCCATTTAACAAATAGTGCATTTTTTAGCATATTGTACTTTTGGCAATTTTGCAAAAAGGGTCAACTTTGACAAGGCATATCTCTTCCAATTTTAACCCTAGAGAGGTGTTATTTGACTTTTTAGAAATCTTAGGATGTCCCCTGAACAACCCTTTTGGTATAATCTCAATTGGGTCTTCCATATTCATGTAAGAAGCTTTGACCTAAAAAGTGTTTTTGTTGACTTTTCAAAAGGACCTATAATGTGGAAATTCATATATTTTGATGAGTGCATATTTTGAACTTGAGGGCTGAAGATGAATTGTAGGTAATTGCATCCTCTTCAAAATGAGCCTTGGATGGAAAATTTCTGATAAAGTATGAGGAAGTTATGCTTGGTCAAAGTTTGGTTGACTTTTCCTGAGAAACCTTAATTTAGCAACTTTTGAGTTTTGATGAATTAGGAGCATTCCTTGAGGTATCATGATCAGCCCTTGATCAAATGATGAAAGTAATTTCAAAATATTGATGTTGACCAAAAATATTGAGGTTTGACTGTATGTGGGCCACAGTTGACTTTTGACCTAATATAGTCGATTCTCAAGCATTTGAGCAGTTGACTGGGCAAACTTCTTGTGCAAGGTATGAAATTTGACATGGATGACCTTGAGATAATATTAGTACCATGTAAAGCATTTGAGGCCTTTGGAGTACACATATCATGATTAAAATGGAAACCCTAATTTGGGACACTTGCCTTAGGAAAGAGTTTGTCTGGTCAACTCTTGGGCAACCTTGAGCAAATTGAGGATCTCAATGGGCATGTGTTGAGTAAAATGAGAGCGAAAATTTTTGGGTACAACAATGAGTATCTGATGACTTTCAAAAATGTGACACTTTGTTCAAGTTCACTTGAAATCGGGATGCCATATACCACTGACAACACCAGAGTTGATAACTAATTCATCAATGAATACTGAGACTTGTTCAAATTATTTTTTTAAAAGGATGCAAGAGTTAAACAAGTTGAGCGAGATTGAAAGAGCGTCAAATAAACAAAAGTCAAAGGCATTATCATCCATAAACATAAATTTAGTCGATGACACGTATTTTGATTCATTTGTGTATTTATGTGGTTTGACATGTTTTGTATGTAATCTTGTATTAATATTAATGATGTTAAATATATACATTTTCAATGATTTCAATACGTGTTTAAATTTTCAGGAAATTTCTCCATTTTCATTCTAAAGTAGGTTTTATTTCTCACTGTTTCTGAATTTGATTATGTGTTATGTGGTTCCGTCAATGTATTTCCATAAGATCAAGATAGGGTGGCTCTAAAAACGAATTTCTGAAACTTTCCCTGATACATGATATAATTTGTAAGATCCATATTGGCATAAAACTCGTATATGTATGATGATCTCATCTTTTTTTACCAAATCACATTGTTAGTACCATGATTTTTGGATTGGCATAATATTTACTAAAACATGGTTTGCAGCTTGATGTTAAAGCAGGTGTTTTAAACATGTTGGTCATGCTCATTTGAAAGTAAATGTTCTGAAATATGTTGTGACATCCAGTTCCAACATCAGTACAAAATGTTTATTCTTGATAGGTCCTTAATTGATTCTGTAAGATTTAAGTTGTTTTTGTCTCACTAGTTTAACGTAGGTTAAGAATTATAAACCTGGCACAAATAATTTATCTTCGGTTGTACACAGTTTACTATAATTGGTTGATTGAGACAAATTAGGAAACCGTGTGTTTGTTCCAAGGTTCAAGGAGATTTTCCTGTACATATTGGTGCAGCCTTCAGCTTGTGCAACAAGGAATATATGGGCGTAAATTCAAGGACCAAGGATTGATGAAGAGTATTTAAAGAAACTAACTAGACCTAAATTTTTTAAGAACTTTGTAAAAAATAAGGGGAGTCTAAATTTTCTTAGTATTAGGTTTTGAGGGTTCTTCAAGGGGTTTATGCTTTTGTCTGTACGACCTCATGTATCTTTTGATGTATTTGAGTTGATTGATTGTTACTGACAGTTTGTCAAGTTATTGATCTCGCTCTAAATCTTTTAAAAAAGAGTTTGAGTATTGTGGTTGAAGTGTAAACTTCGGTTTAATTTTATTTTGAGTCATTATGATTGTGACTTGATTATAGACGGTCACTGAGATTGGGGCATGTATTTTGTCACTATGGTGATTGGAGGTGAGATGGAGATGTCTCATATCTAGGAAGTTCCTAGGTAGAAGTTATAATGGATAGTGATTAAGTGATAAGTTATAAACTAGGATTGTTTAGGATTAGAATTTAATACTAGTGATAGTGGATTTTCTTCCTGGCTTGATAGCCCTCAGAGTAGGTGAGTTGCACTGAATTGGGTTAATAATTCTTTGTGTTCTTTTACCTTTTGAACTTTATTATTCTGTATAGTTTTGGTTATGGTGTTATACCCAAAAAATTTCCCTCTCATTTCTCAAGACATTTCCCACAAGATCTTCAATAGCTCAAGCTTGCACAAGGATTGACTAGGTCAAGCCATCTTCTCAACGCTAATACCTCAAATTAAGGTTTGAGTTTGCACAAGGACAATTGGACTTCTAATACTTTAAATGACTTTCATGGATCATTATGGACCCTCAAGATTCCTCATGTCAAGTTTCAAGCCTTACATCATAAAATTGCTCAGTCAATTGATCAGATGACCTAAAACCAGTTGTATTGGGTAAAAAGTCAATTATGGTCAACCTTGTAAGTTTAAGATTGCGCCTAAGAGGGGGGGTGAATTAGGTGGTGGTCGATTTTTGATTTATTTTACACTTTCTGGTTTGGTTTTAGTGCTTTGGAAAATGGTAAAGTGCAGAAAGTAAAGAGACACGGAGATTTATCCTAGTTCCTTCCACACCCCGGAAGTACGTCCAGTCCCCTTGCAAACACGCAAGAGATTTCACTATTTTGTTAGAACTTTTACAAGACTCTTCCTAGTCTTATCAACTAAAGACACTAAAAAATACCAAGAACACCCTCTTGGATTTCCAATAAGTCTCTTAAGAACAATCCTCTCAAAAGATACCTCTTGTTTCCAACAATGGACAACAAGGTACAAAAGTATTCTAACACTTAATTCCAACAATCCTGGAAATAAGTTACACTTTGTATAATTCTATGAAATATGATTTCTTGAAAGATGTTGATTCATATAGAGTGACTTCAATGAAGTTTCTTCTTTCTTCTCTTGTAGGAAATTCAAACTGTAACACAATGGTTAGACAATGCTCAAAGATTTATGTTCTTATATGTGTGAAAGTGCAGAAAATATTTGTTCTTAAAACTTAAGAAGTATGAAGTTTGAATATTTTACAAAGTTCATAATTATTGCATAAGAGAAGAGTTGTTTTATAATTTGAAAGACTTTGTATTTAAATTAATCAACATACCTTTCCAAAAGGATACTTTTCTGTTTGTAAAACTTGAGAAGATGCATTGCATGACCATGCATCTATTGGAGAAAAGGTGTGAAGGATATCTTGAAACCAGTTCAGATTTTTCAAAAATTACAACATGTAAATCGATTAGCATTAGATGTAAATCGATTGCACGAGTTTGAAACGTTCTTGTTTTCAAAAAAAATTGAAGTGTAAATCGATTAGCATGATGTGTAAATCGATTTACAAGTGTTAAAAAATTAATTCAGTTCAGTAATCAATCGATTTGCACTCCATGTAAATCGATTGCTGCCAGGGGCAATCAGTTTTTGAAAAAACATGTGTAAATCGATTTACATGATATGTTAATCGATTTACATCAGTGAAAAACTTAGAATTTGTTTTAAACTTTAAGTGAAGTGTTGTGGCAAGTGTGTATATCATTTTTGAGCATTTCTAATCAATGTATTTCAAAAGAGAATTGATATACTTGATTGCTTGTCATGATCCTTGAAGCTTTGAGTGAATGATGCTTTAAGCTAATTCCACTTCTTTTCCTTCTTGCCATAGTGCTTTTTGTCTTTCATCAAAACTAAAGTTTAGTTGAGGCTTGAGATTACATTCTCCCCCTTTTTGATGATGACAAACCATCTTTCTTTATGAGTTGTTCAGAATTGGAGCAAAAGAAGTTTTCTCCCCCTAAGATAGATTTCTCCCCCTATGGAGAAAAAGTTTTGAAAGCTTGCCCTGTAAAGAAAATTGAAACAAACAACCATAAAGTGCTATCACATCCTTCTCCCCCTTTGACATTATCAAAAAGAAGGGAAAGATGCAACATAAGATGATACTTATAACAAGTTGAAACAGATATGAACATAAACGAAAATGCAAATTTCTAAAAATAGTGAACAAAGTTTAAATACAAAATACAAAAACTAACACTTGAAATAATACAGAACAAAAACATAATGATAAATAACAAGAATTTAATAGTATAGGTATTAGAAGGGTCCTTGATATGGAAATTGTTGTTGTAGAGTTGGTTCGGTGTATTGAGGAGGCGGAGGTGCTGGATTGTTTGGATCGTATGGAGGAATATGGAGATGTGAGTAGAGGTATGAAAACTGTTGGTTCACATCGTTCTGAAAAGCATTGATGCGAGAGGAGGTTGATTCATTTACCGCGGTCCATCGAGCATTGATGTTAGTGTTGAGAGATGCAAACTGTTGAGTCATATAATCCATAACATCTTGGTTGGTTGGACCAGAAGAGGCAGCAGGAGGAGGAACTTCATTTTCTTCTTCATCCGCATTATTGCCTTCATCACCTATAACGTCCTCTCCAATATATGTGATGGTTTTTGCTTCAGAATTGAAATGAACACCCATCCGAGAATCAACATTTTTTATGGAGATCCTATTGCTGATTGGATCCATTTCAACTCTCTCAAACCCAGTAAAATCTATATCAAATGCTTCCAAGATCCTTGTGATGAAGTATGCATATGGAAGAAAAGTAGCCCTTGTGGCAACTCTTAACATATGCACCACAATCAGTTTAGCCCAGTTTACCGAAATGCCATTTTTCCTCGCATAGAGTATTTGCAATTCTAGGTCGGTCACAGTACAATGATTTCGTGCTCTAGGAAATAAAATGTATACCAGAAAATAATGGAACAATCTATCATCAATATGAAAATTACCAGCACTCCAAGTGTCCCGAGCCAGAATAACACCGCCAAGACTACGAATCCGCTTTGCACGGTATTCTGCTTCTGACAACCGGCCAATGCTGTAGAAGAATTCTCGCTTCTTATAATTTTCCCAGTCAGCATCCTCTGGGTCATAGAGGGTACTTCCAGTATATGGGATGTTCAAAATTCTGCCTATTGTTTTTTAATGCGGAGGAATTCTTGTTCCGAGCACATAGGTATAGCATTTGTTGTTATCATAATGCATGTTGTTGTGGAATACTCGAACTAGATCCGGATAATAGTAACCACGTGATGATATTAACGGTTCTAGCCTATAAGCAATCAAATCCTTTTGAAAAGTGAAGCATTCATCGGGAAAGGTAGATAACATACCGAATTTTGGAGCTGAGATAATTTTCTTTTGAAAATGCTTGATGAATCTTTCACGTTGTGTATCCGAAAGGGACTCGAGCAATGAGTTTTCAGAGGCTGCAACATTTTTCTTCTTTCCTTTTTCTAAGGTTGTTGCTTTTCTTTTGGGAGCCATGGAGATGGTTAGGGTTTTGAGTAAGGAAGATAGAGAATTTTTTGGTGTTGTTATGAGATAGTGAGTGAGTTTTGATGTTATGAGATAGTGAGGGAGTTTTGGAGAGATTAAATAGTAGAGAGGGTAAGTGAGGTCTTTATGAGACTTAATTGAGTGGAGTTGGTCAAGATTCCATGATTGGTCAAAAAGAAGGTGGGAGGTTGAGGGGCAAGGTAAGGTTGACCAATATATTAAAGACTCATAAAAAATATCACATGCTGAACAGGTTTAAATCGATTGAAGTGAAGGATCAATCGATTTTCACAGTGAAAAATTAAATAAAAACGCTTCTGTTTTAGTGGTAAATCGATTTACATACTTGGTAAATCGATTTACACAAGAAATTTTATCAAAAATGATTTTTGCTTCAGTGGTAAATCGATTTACACATTAAGTAAATCGATTTACTTAAAAGAAAAAAGTTTTAAAACAGTATTTTTAACATTTGAAACATGTTCTAAGCCCATATATATGTACATTTATGTATAGTTAAGGATATAGTGAACCTTATATATCTTGTTCTTCTAGGATTCCGAGTTCACGACGAATTTTGAAGAAGGCATCCTTTGCAAGTGGTTTTGTGAAGATGTCCGCGAGTTGGTTTTGAGTATCCACAAAAGTAATCTCGACATCTCCTTTGAGTACGTGATCTCTGATGAAATGGTGTCTAATGTCAATGTGTTTTGTCTGGGAATGCATAACTGGATTTTTTGTAATATTGATCACGCTTGTGTTATCACATCGAAGTGGAATGCATCCAAGGTTTACTCCATAGTCAAGTAATTGTTGTTTTAGCCAAAGAATTTGAGCGCATCCACTTCCAGCCGCAATGTATTCTGCTTCGGTAGTGCTGAGAGCGACGCTTGCTTGCTTTTTGCATGACCATGAAACCAAGGCATTTCCGAGAATGTGACATGTTCCACTTGTACTTTTGCGATCAGTCTTACAACCTGCATAGTCAGCATCAGAATAACCAACTAGATTGCACATACTACCTTTTGGATACCATAATCTGACGTTGGTTGTTCCTTTGAGATATTTTATTATGCGCTTGACTGCTGCAAGGTGAGACTCTTTAGGATTGGCTTGATATCTTGCACATAGGCAAACGCTGAACATGATGTCATGTCTACTTGCTGTTAAATAGAGAAGAGAGCCAATCATTCCATGATACTTAGTTATGAATAGAATTCCCTGAATCATCTGGATCAAGATAGGTGCCAGATCCCATAGGAATTGCACTTTCTTTGCTACTTTCCATCTCAAACTTCTTTATAAGGTCTTTGCAATATTTTGATTGGCTTATGAAGATACCGTGTTTGAGTTGTTTAATTTGAAGATCGAGAAATAAATTCAATCTTCCCATCATAGACATCTCAAACTCTCCTTGCATCATAGATGAAAATTCCTTGCACATATTTTGGTTAGTTGAACCGAAAACAATATCATCTATATATATTTATACAAGTAAAGTATGATGATTAACATTTTTTATGAAGAGAGTGGTATCAACTTTACCCTTTACAAACCCTTTTTCACATAGGAATGCGCTTAGTTTATCATACCATTCTCTTGGTGCTTGCTTCAGCCCATAGAGAGCTTTCTTTAATTTGAAGACATGATTAGTGTGATACGGTGGGAGAACTGACTTGAGGTTTTGCATTTGTTTTCGCAAATGTTTCGGTTGAGCAAGATTCTCCACCGGCTTTTTATTTTATCCTAAGGAAAGGTTAAAAAGCACAGCAAAAACCTTTGAGATGTTTTCTTGGGTTCGGGGAGTAGATTATAGAAAGGGAAGATATTAGCACCCTTTCTATCCATGGTTATCCATGGGCTCTTAGTTACTTGGTTAGATCACTTGCCTTTGATTTTCAATTGTTTGAAATGGTGCTATGTGTGTGGGTTTGAAAATGTTTTGAAAAGAGGCCATTGTGGTGGCAACCTTTATAATGATTCATGTGTGAATGTATACAAAGGTGTACTTGTCTTTTGAAAAGTTTTCAATGTTTTTGAAAGTTGTTTTGAAGGTGTGTTGTGATGTGTGTTTTGAAAAATAGGCAAGTGTGTTTTGCAAGTTGATCAAGTAACTAAGAGTTGTCTACCCCTAAATTTACTCAAAGGCTTTTCCTATGTTTTAACCCTTTTAACAATTTTGTTCCACCATTGTATTTGGTGGACAATCTTGTGTTAGGATGTTAACGGGACAGGCGCGGGTCATCGTTTAGACCAAGATTGCAATGGTGCCAAGTGTCTTTGGCAATTTTTCCTTTAAGGGACTTGATCATTTTTAGGCAACTTTCGAAAGCGTCATCGAGGGACTATGATCATTTGAATTGTTTTGTTTTGCCAAAGACATCCAACATGCAACATGGCCCATTATTGAAGGCAACAAGTGGAGTAACCCTAGGGGTGCAAGTGTGATTAGTGTTGTCCATTTTCATGCTTTTTTGTCTTTGAATTAGGTCAAGCTATTTGTCATTTTTTATTTGCATACAAACCCTAAGTCTATCATGGTATAATTAGAAAGCTTTAAAATGCGGAATTTAAAGTCCTAAACTATTACAACATAATTATGGGGATGGGGGTACAAATGTTCAAATGGGGATATTTGGCAAGAAATTTAAATCTAAGCTATTACAATCCAAATTGAATATACAAGTTATTTAATTGTACAATAATTAAATAAATACAAATAAAATGTAAAATGTATTATGCACAAAAATGTTTTTATGTGTATGTAAAAAGTATTTTTCATGTGACCTATAAAAAATAATAAAAAAAAGTTAATTTTTGGACATTTTCATGGTTTAGGGAAAAACCCTAATTTTGTGAATAAATAGTATTTATTATTTATTATATACAATATTTATTAATTATACACAAAAGATAAATAAAAAGGAAGTATATTGTAAAAAAGTGATTTTTGAGGTTAAATATTAATAAAAGAAAAAATGTATTGTTTTTATGTTTTTATCCTAAATATTCTAATATATAAGTATTTATATTATATATTAAATATATTAAATATATACAAAATAAAATATTTATTATTTATCAAAAAAAGTATTTTAAGAAAATGTTTTCTAAAGGTAAAATAAAATAATAGCTGAAAATAAAATGTATTTGTATTATTTTTTTAGTATTTTAAATAAAAGTATATATATGTATTTACATGTTTATGTTTAATAAAGCAAATAAATGTAAAAAATATAAAATAAATGTGAAAAAATATTTTTTATAATTTTTTATGTTTTGACAAAAATATCAAGTCAGAAGAAAAAATAAAAAGTCAAAAATAATTAAAATATCACATAATGGGCCAAGGGGGTGTAAGTGAAAAAAAGTGGTGTAAACAGAAAAACAAAACTCAGGCCCAACCCAAGTCTATCTTCTTCAACCTCCAGCCAGTTTGTTTGAAATTTGCGCGCCTCTTTGCTTCAACAACAAACTCCTGATTCTTTGATTTTCAACCAAAACTCACAACATAAACTATGTAGAGCATTAAATCACGAATTCATACATATAAAAAAGTTGTTCTAACTCTCAGAAATGAGAGAGAATTTCTTCTCCCCCAATTTTTAACCTAAGTTTTTTCCAATATTCATGTCTTAAATTCTCTCAGCACACACAATATAAATGGAAAGTGAGGATATGGGTGGCTTCAGGGACATGAGTAGGACATAACTTCTTCACAAACCTAAGCCTAGATATGCTTGGATAGAGAGATAGAAGTTCAAATTCTTACCTGTTCAGCTTGAATCATGTACAACAATGGAGGCACTTTCAATGAATTTTGAGGACTTGTACAGCTTGCTTGAGGTCCAGGGATGCTTCCTCTATGCTTGGTGTGCTTTGAATCCTTCTGAATCAAGCTATGGAAGTCAACCTGCAAGAGAGAAAAGTGAAAATGGCACGCTTTGCTAGAGGTGTTACAGTCTGTATCTAAGGCTTGGGATAGTTTATATGGATGTTATAGAATGTGTTTGAGCTGGTTTGGATGAAAACGCACGATGGAATGATGTTGTGGGATTCAAGTTGCAGAAAAGGCTCTGTTTTTGCAGCAAGAAGGTATTTCTGTGAATGAGGAGGTATTGAAGGTGCTTAGGTCGTGCCTTAGGTCTGGTTTTAAGTTTGGAAGATGCTCATGAAGTTTGTTTAGGCTTGTGTTGACAGGAACTCAATGTTAGACCATGAAAGCAAAGTTGCTTCTTTGATAAGTAAGAAAATACAAGTTTTCTAAACTAGCCTGTCCAGTGCCCTAAACTATGCTGCACCTCCTGTTCTTGATCAGAGTGATTTGTGTACAAAATGCTAGCTCCAAATATTTGGCCCATGCTTCTTAGATTTGTATTTGACATAAAGTGTACCTTTTCCAAAATGGCAAAAATGCTTTATCCATTTAAAGGTTAATCTTTCATGTAATGACCAAATGCACAAAATAACATCTTGGCACAATGGTTTAGCATTGAATTATTGAGTGTGAGAAGGATTAGAGGCCTGTAATCTAGCTTGGAACATGCTGACTTGAAAATGGAAATGTTATGAACATGTAAATGGCTTATGAACAAAGTGACTTTTGCCCATCTTCACAAATTCGATTCTCCCTAACCACAAGGGTGTTTGAGAAGTTCTTGGACAATTTTGAAAGCTTGGAATGTGTACTACAATCCATCTTTGTAATGCAAGTTGAGATTCCAAGTGGAAGCATGTGAAAAGTGGCCATGAAGTTGGGCAAAAATCCTGCCTAAAATAGGTCAAAAAATTTCTAAGTTAAGAATGTTTTGCACCCCTATTCCAAAAATTATAACTTGAGCTACAAGCTTCTTTTGAGAAAACTTTGTGAATCAAAGTTGTCGATTTTTCAATGGACTACAACTTTCATGTTTTGAGTTTTGTTTGAATCCAAATGTATCTTGATGAAAAAATGGGACAAAGTTAGGAAAAAATTAGGAAATTCCATAACTTAGAAAATTTCTAAGTTATGAAATTTCTTCATTTCAAACCCTAATTTGTAATTTTTGGTTTCTTGATGAACAAGTTTCATAATTTGACATGTTTTGATGAAAAATAAATCTTGGCACTTGATTTTGACCAAAAAGTCAAAGTTTGACTTTTCAGTATACAGTCAAATTTTGATTAGTTGATTGGAAAATTCATCTGTCAATCTTGTGCATTTGGGATCTTTTGAATTTGTTGAACATGTCAAGACAATGCCATTGGGTCCTTGAGTCCATATGTGATCTTGGTTTGCCATTGTCCAGGTCAAACAGTCAAAAATTGCCTTTGTGCAGTCAAAACCCTAAAAATGACCATTTTGCCCTTTTGGTGATTTGATCAAATTTCTTGTGGAATTGTGATCCAAACTTGATCAAATGGTTCATATGAGTTCACAATGTTGATGTGGGTCAAAAATCATGAGGTTTGACTGTCAATTGGCCACAGTTGACTTTTTCCTCAATACAGCTGATTTTTAGGTCAACTGTCCAATTGACTGGGCAAAGATTGGAATCAAGGCTTAAAACTTGGTATGGATAAACTTGTGAGTCCAACATGAAGCATGAAAGTCACTTTGGGCATTTTAGGTCAAAACATCTTTATGCAAACTCAAACCCTAATTTGGGTCAACAGTGCAAGGAGGAGTCTTGATCAGAGGCAAACCCTAACTTGATCTTGAGCTCCAAGGGTCTTGTGGTGAGAAAATATTGATGAAATGGGAGGGAAAATTTTGGGGTACAACAGTTGCCCCTGTTCAATCTTCTTGAACCTGAAGAGTTAGATTGGCAAGTTTGCCTTTTGCGACTCGAGGGTAAAAGGAGATTGGACACTAGAGTGCCCAGAAATTTGCACTCGCATAGTGGAGTATCAGCAATGTGATGTCGGGAATGGGCTTATAGATGCCATTTGGAGATAGGATAGATAGGAGGATGGGCTTATAGATGCCATCTGGGGGTGTCGATCGCGTAAGAGATTCCTTAGCGAGAATTTGCGTACCTGAGAAAGAAAGATGGTTTCCTGGCTTGCTACAGGTGTTGATCTTCAGTCTCCTCATGCAGATATGCCCTGGCTAGATACAGGTATCGAATCTACAATCAAATACTCACATATATGCCCTGGCTGGATATAGGAATCGAATCCGGAACTTCAAAAGGTTGCTTACAGACATGCCCTGGCTGGATACAGGTATCGAATCTCTAAACTACTCATGCAGATATGCCCTGGCTAGATACAGGTGTCGAATCCATAATTAAATACTCACAGATATGCCCTGGCTGGATACAGGAATCGAATCTGGAATTGGTCGTCTACAGATATGCCCTGGCTGGATACAGGAATCGAATCTCTAAACTCTTCATGTAGACATGCCCTGGCTGGATACAGGTATCAAATCTACAATCAATTGCTCGCAGATATGCCCTGGCTAGATACAGGAATCGAATTTGGAATTGGTCGTCTATAGATATACCCTGGCTGGATACAGGAATCGAATCTGGAATCTCTTCATGCAAATATGCCCTGGCTAGATACAGGTGTCGAATCCACAATCAAATACTCACAGATATGCCATGGCTGGATACAGGAATTGAATCTGGAATTGTGACAGTTGATAGTAATCATCTTCGGATTGTCCCTTTTTTTTTAAAAAGGCAAAACATCAGTTGTATGCAATGTCATGATGTATGAAATGCATGATGTCATGATGTTTTTCAAGAATAAATGAGATTGTGTGATATGATGCGTATATGCATGCGTCATGGTGTATGATAATGTGATGAATGTATTTTTGTCTAGGAAAATAAATCCTTGACGACTGCCGGGAGTTTGTGGAATCTTGGGCTGATGTTGAAGAGTGGAGTTCTTCGTTTCCGCTGGGGATGATGGTTGCAAGAATAAACTGGTAGGAGAAGATGACTCCGTTGGGGAATAAACTTGTTGGAGAGATTACTCTGCGGGGAATTACTCTGTGGGAAGAGATTCTTCACTGAGGTTTTGATGAGAGCTCCGCTGGGGATTCCACTGATACGTTATGTTGGGGAATTTGATGAACTCCGTTGGGGAATAGGAAGAACTTTGCCGAGGACGATCTTTCTGTGGTAATTAGCTGAGGATAACCCAGTTATACCCTGGTGGGGAAATAACCTTTGAATAAAGTCGGGGAGAGACGTATGTACTCTGCAGGTGATAAGCTTCCAGAATCTACCGGGGATAAGCTTCCAGAATCTACTGGGGATATGGATTCCACTTTCCTGGGGAAACTTTGGACTGTACTGGGGAATGGTTCCACAGGGGTGTCTGTATTCCGCCGGGGAACAAATCTTATATTAAAACTGTCGGGGATGTTTGCTGAGGAATGTCTATACTCCGCTGGGGAATGTTGAGATCTTCTGGGGATACCCAACCTCCTTAAGGCTGACAGTAGACTAACTTTGTTTGGGGAGAGTATCGCCGACTCGCTGGAGATACCGTGCCTTTTTAGGGCTGATGGGAAACCAACTCTGCCTGGGGAGAGTATTGCTGAATCTTGTCTTACTCAACGAGGAGTGAAGGTATCCTAGTTACGTTCTTCAGCCGAACCTACTTTGGTACCTTGGTGGACGGAGCAACTAGATCGCTTAGACAATTCTTTATTGCCCCTGTTTCTGATGTCATCTGCAATTAGTCCTTCGTTTCGCATGCAAATACTCATGATTAGCAATTAATATCAAATGCATATATCAAAAATGAACATTGGACGTTCTTTGCAAAACAAAACAGAAAAAGGAAAAACGATGGGTAATTTGTCTGAAAAATTGAACTTGTATTGATTTTGAAATTTTCCTGTAAATAGGCGTTTTATGTACAGGAGGCTGACGTCCTAGTAAGAGAACGCCGCCGAGCAAAATAGAGTTTATACAATTTTGTGAAAAAGAAACAAAACAGCTATGTGAAAAATAATCCTACTGGGTTCCAACTCTGCTATCGCCTTTATGTCTTCAAGCGTCTCATCACTTTGCTGCTTAGTTGAAGATGAAACTGATTGATTGTGTCGTCTGAGCCCAATAGTTGATGCCGAATTCTGGATGCAAGGTGATCCAATGAGACATGGTATTACGCTTTATCCCTAACTTTTGCCTGGACCGCCCTTTCGGGTTTTCAGTCCACCGGGATACCCATTTTTGCCCAAGCCGCCTTTTCAGGTTTTCGACTTGCCGGGTGTACAGATATTTTCATTTTCATCCCTTATTTTTGCCCGAACCCTTTTGGTTCGCCGGGAAGCCCTTATTTTTTCCTAGGTGTGTCAACCTATCGGGTCTTTAATTCATGCGTAGTATCTTTTTACTATGTCTGTATTGGCGGGGTGAGGAAGGTCGTCACCATCCATGGTGGTTAGAATCATAGCTCCTCCTGAGAAGATATGTTTAACCACAAATGGCCCTTCGTACGTAGGGGTCCATTTGCCCCTGGGATCACTTTGAGGAAGAATGATGCGCTTGATTACCAGATCTCCAACTTGATACTCTTGTCGTCTGACCTTCTTGTTAAATGCCCTGATCATCTGTTTTTGGTACGTCTGACCATGACAAATAGCAGTGAGTCTCTTTTCGTTAATTAGGTTTAATTGATCAAGCCGAGTCTGGATCCAATCATCTTCGCTCAAACCTGCATCATTCATTATCCGGAGAGAGGGTATCTGGACTTCAATAGGCAAGACTGCCTCCATGCCATAGACCAAGGAAAAAGGAGTTGCCCCTGTTGACGTCCGTGCTGAGGCACGGTAACCATGAAGAGCAAACGGTAACATTTCGTGCCAATCTTTGTAGGTCACTGTCATCTTCTGCACAATCTTCTTGATGTTCTTATTCGCTGCTTCTACAGCCCCATTCATCTTCGGTCGATAGGGAGAAGAGTTGTGGTGTTGTATCTTGAATTGCTCGCAGAGCTCAGTGATCATCTTGTTGTTAAGATTGGTACCATTATCCGTAATGATCCTCTCAGGTACACCGTATCGATAGATCAGGTTGTGCCGAATGAAACGTGCCACGACGTTCTTGGTTACGGTAGCGAAGGAGGCTGCTTCGACCCACTTTGTGAAGTAATCAATCGCTACTAAGATGAAGTGATGCCCGTTGGATGCCGTAGGTCTAATTTCGCCGATCATATCAATGCCCCACATTGCAAAAGGCCAAGGTGTTGTCAAGACGTTCAGAGGAACCGGAGGAATGTGCACCTTATCAGCATAGATCTGGCATTTATGACAAGTTCGAGAATGCTGATAACAGTCGGCTTCCATTGTGGACCAGAAATAACCTGCCCGAAGGATTTTCTTTGCCATGGTATGTCCACTGGAATGTGTTCCGAAGGTACCTTCATGCAGCTCTGCCATGATCCTTTCTGCTTCAGCCTTATCCATACAACGCAGTAAGGTTGAATCATGATTTCGCTTGTAGAGAATGCCATTGCTGAGGAAGAACTTTGCCGCAAACCTTCTCAGGAACTTCTTGTCATTAACAGATGCGCCTTCGGGATATTCTTGAGCTTCGAGATACCTCTTTACTTCATGATACCAGGGTTTCTCTGTTACCTCTTTGGTCTCGAGATCGCAGCAATGTGCAGGTTCATCCAACTTCCAAATAATGATCCGGGGCGCCTCGTTGTCCCATTTGACTTTGAACATAGAAGACATCGTAGCTAACGCGTCTGCCAACTGATTCTCCTCTCTTGGGAAGTGTTCAAAAGTTATCTCTTCGAAATGGGGGATCAATGTCAATACATACTCTTTGTAAGGAATAAGATTTGGGTGTTTCGTAACCCACTCGCCTTTGATCTGATTGATCACGAGAGAGGAATCTCCGAAGACACTTAGAAACTTGATCCTTAGGTCGATCGCAGCTTGAAGACCCATGATACATGCCTCATACTCTGCCATGTCGTTGGTGCAGTTGAAACATAGCCGGGCGGTGAGTGGAGTATGAGTGCCTTTAGGGGATATGATCACGGCGCCAATACCCTTACCCAAAGCGTTCGAGGCTCCGTCAAAGTGCATAGACCATCGGGATCCTTCCTCAGGTCCTTCATTCGGTCCAGGTACTTCACAATCAGTCACTACCATGATATCCTCGTCTGGAAATTCAAAGTTCATTGGCTGGTAATCGTCCACTGCCTGGTGTGCCAAATGGTCTGCCAATACACTTCCCTTGATTGCTTTTTGAGTCGTGTACTGGATGTCATATTCCGTCAAGATCATCTGCCATCTTGCTATTCTTCTGGACAAGGCGGGCTTTTCGAAGATGTACTTGATTGGATCCATTTTTGAAATCAACAGAGTAGTGTGAGTCAACATATACTGTCTCAGCCGGCGAGCAGCCCATACCAAAGCGCAGCAAGTTTTCTCGAGCAGTGAGTACCGGGTCTCACAGTCGGTAAACTTTTTGCTAAGGTAATAAATGGCGTGTTCTTTTCGGCCAGACTCGTCATGCTGCCCCAGCACACACCCCATTGAGTTGTCCAGTACTGTCAAGTATAAGATTAGAGGTCTCCCTTCGACCGGCGGCATAAGAATGGGTGGTTCTTGGAGATACTCTTTGATTCTTTCGAAAGCGGCCTGACATTCATCGTTCCAACGTACTACTTGATCTTTCTTCAGCAGCTTGAAAATTGGTTCACAGGTAGCAGTTAGATGCGAGATGAATCGGGCAATGTAGTTCAACAGTCCTAGAAAGCCTCTGACTTTTTTCTCTGTCTTGGGAGTTGGCATCTCTTGTATGGCTTTCACTTTGGCAGGGTCCACTTGAATGCCTTTGTCGCTTACGACGAAGCCTAGCAATTTTCCAGATCTCACCCCAAAGGTGCACTTGTTTGGGTTCAACCTCAGCTTGTACAACTTCAGACGGTCAAACAGCTTCTGTAGATGGTCAAGGTGTTCCTCCTCAGTTTGGGACCTTGCAATCATATCGTCGACGTATACTTCTATCTCGTGATGGATCATGTCATGAAACAAAGCAACCATGGCACGTTGGTAGGTTGCCCCAGCATTTTTTAACCCGAAAGGCATGACCTTGTAGCAAAAGGTGCCCCACTGAGTAACAAAAGTGGTCTTCTCCATGTCTTCAGGAGCCATCTTGATCTGATTATAATCGGAGAAGCCGTCCATGAAGGAGAATACTTTATGCTGAGCAGTGTTGTCAACCAGAACGTCGATATGAGGCAGAGGGAAATCATCCTTAGGGCTCGCCCTGTTCAAATCCCTATAATCAACACACATTCGGACCTTACCATCCTTCTTCGGCACTGGAACCATGTTGGCAATCCACTGAGGGTAAGAAGTCACTGCTAGAAACCCGGCATCAAATTGTTTCATAACCTCAGCTTTGATTTTCTCGGACATTTCTGGACGCATACGGCGGACCTTCTGTTTTACCGGAGGGCATTCTTCCTTGGTAGGCAGGTGATGAACTACAATGTCGGTATCCAACCCAGGCATGTCTTCGTAAGACCAGGCAAAGATTTCCATATAGTCATGCAGCATCTGAATCAACCGTTGTTTCATACTGACCTCTAGATTGGCACCAATCTTGACTTCCTTTCTGTCTGTCTCAGTACCCAGATTTACCGTTTCCACTGGCTCTTCATGTGGCTGAATGGTCCTCTCTTCCTGGCGTAGTAGTCTTGCAAGTTCACCAGGCACTTCGCAATCATCTTCACCTTCGTCTTCGGCTAAGTTGATCGGATTTTCGAAGTCATAACTGGAAGTAGCAGAGTCGTTACCAGTGAGATCCAGAGTGGATTGGAACCTGTATAAGTGAGTGTGTGTAAATATAGTTGTTTTGCAATACATAATAAAGAAAGAAAAGGAGCGCAAGATTTTGAAATGCAACAAACGTCCAATGTTTTTATTAATGATATATGAAAATGACACACAAAAGCCCTCACAAATGAAGCCACGGTGCCCCGGGTAAGACACCGAGCCATAAAAGTTTCAAAATATTGTCGGTTACAAATTCAAAACAAAAGAGTTCATTACTGAGTGACAAAAGTAATAGGTGTGAAGTCTTTGGCAGTCCAGTTGCTTGGTCCACCATCGGTTGTTGGGTAGATCCAGCTGTCGAATTCAGATTCCTCCACGTTGTCTTCAATAGCATTTATTCCTGGGTTGGTGATGAACACAGGAGGTCCTCCAATCCTTGCCTTACGAACAGCCCTCTGAGCCTCTGTAGTGAAACCTAAACCAAACTTGTTTGTCTTTGGAGTGAAATCAGGAAGTCGGCCCCAGTTTGCGCACTCATCCTTCTCAATCACAGCCCGGGCATCCTTTAAGGAAGCCATCTTCAAAGGAGAATCTTCTTTAGTCACAGTCTCTGCTGACGCCAGTGTCTGAGGCACCTCCTCAAAATGTTGAAAGGGGGTTTCAATGAACTCCCCATCCATCTCTATGTACCGGAACGAGTTGAGGTGGCTGACCATATATTCTTCCTCCCCCTGAACTGTAACAATCTTCCCTCTGACCGGGTATTTAAGCTTCTGATGTAGTGTGGAGGTCACAGCTCCAGCCTTGTGGATCCATGGACGACCCAGCAAACAAGAATAGGATGGACGAATGTCCATCACATAGAAAGTAGAATCAAACACCTGAGAACCAACCCTGATTGGAATGTCAACTTCGCCATGTACCATCCTCTTCGAACCGTCAAAGGCCCGGACAACAATGTTACTAGGCTTGAGCTCTAAACCCTCACAATCCAACCTGTCTAGGGCCTTCTTGGGTAATACGTTCAATGAAGAACCGGTGTCTACCAACACATGGGCAAGAGTAGTGCCCCTGCATTCAATGGAGACATGCAGGGCATCGTTATGGTTATTTCCTTTGGCAGTCAGATCGGCTTCAGAGAAGCCCAAACCATTATCGGCAGTCAAGTTGGCCACACAATCGGTAAATTGATCAGCAGACGTTTCTTGTGGCACATGAGCCGTCTTCAGGAAGGAAATCAGGGCCTTGGCATGGGCCTCTGAACACAACAACAGTGATAGCATAGAAATCTTTGATGGGGTGTGCCCCAGCTGCTCAACTACGTTGAAATCACTCTTCTTAATGATCTTGAGAATCTCTTCCATCTCTTGCTGGGAAGCTTCAACATTGGTTGTCTTTGGTGCCTCCGTCCGGGCAGGCATATCAGTAGCAATCCCTTTGCCCCGAGCGTCAGATGACTCGGCAGCAGGAGTAGAAACAGGAACTTGATCAGGAAGGGGAGCAGGCACACTTGCAGGTGTGATGATAAGGGGTCTCTGAATAGCTGGTGGCGCAATATCTGGTGAGAACAGCCTACCACTGCGAGTAACTTTGGCAGGCCCAGTGATGTTACTGACGCCGGTACTAGTATCAAATTCTTGCTTAACTCCAAGCACATAAACATCTGCCCCATGGTGCCACGGGACAGCTTTGTCAGACGTATAGGGGAGGGGCCCCGGAACAGTGATGATGATAGGAGCAATCTTCTTAGTGGACATGATTTTGGCAGGCTTCTTTGAAGGAGCCTTAGGAGGGTTGTTGAAAATAGTAACAATAGACACTTTTTCAGCAGGGATAGCAGGAACAGCAATCTTCTCGAACAAGATCTCTTTGCTATCCATCAGGTTTTGGACGCCTGACTTCATCAAGGGACAACCAGCAGGTGAAACAGCACATAAATGGCAACCTTTACTACATCCCGGAAATAAACCGGCTAGCAACAGATTCCTTTTGACGGTCAACAACGGAGTAACAATATCATCCACAGAGGCTACATACAGGTCTTCTTCCACAGCATTCACTCCATGCTGGGGCATGGGAGAAGTTACAACATTGGGCCTTTCGGGCGCCTCGAACTGTATTTCCTTAGCATCAATAAGGTCCTGAACCTTATTCCTCAGAGCCCAGCAATCATCCGTGGTATGCTCCGGGCTATCAGAGTGATAAGCGCAACGGGCGTTGGGGTTGTACTTTGGAGAAGTTGTGTTCACTACCTTCGGAGCTTCTTTGACAGTTACCAGATTGGTTGACAGTAGTTGCGGCAAAATCTGAGACAGGGTCACGCTGAGTCGAGTGTACTGCCTTTTGGGTCTCTCACCCCTTGGTTGGTTATACTGCTGAGGAGCAGCAGCAGGCTTTGAAATTACCAACGTGTTGACAGCTTGGCGGCGTTCCGGTTTGTTCTGTCTCCTTGGACCATAAACAGCACTGGCTTCCTTCTTGAAGGGCTTCTTTTCAGTACTCGAGGAGGCACCTTTCTGTATCTTTCCCGACTTGATACCGGCTTCTACTCGCTCGCCAGTCAGAATTAATTCAGTAAACCCTGCGGAAGAGCTACCGATCAGATGGTTAAAGAATGGACCAGACAGGGTCCCCAGGAACATATCAACAAGTTCTCTATCAGAAAGAGGTGGCTGCACTCTTCCGGCCAGATCGCGCCATTTTTGGGCGTATTCCTTGAATCCTTCACCTGAGGCCATCCCCATACTCTGTAGCTGAGTACGGGTTGGCGCCAAGTTAGAGTTATACTGATATTGGCGATAAAAAGCAGCTTCCAGATCCTTCCAACTATGTATCTCTGACCTTTCCATCTTGTAAAACCAGTCTAGCTGAGTGCCAGACAGGCTATCTTGAAAGAAGTGCACCCAAAGATTTCTGTCGGAAGTGTGAGGTTGGATTCTTTGGACATACGACCTTAGGTGCATTTTTGGGCAAGACAGCCCGTCATATCTTGCAAAGATTGGCACTTTAAACTTCGGGGGGATCACAATTCCAGCAACTAATCCCAAATCTTCGAAATCTAAGCCGGGAACTCTCTGCAGCTCCATAGCTGCCAACCTGTCTTCCAAGCTCTTGTACTTGTCGTCGGCGGGCGGGTATTGTTGCTCTGAGTAGTCTTCGTCTTCTTCAGCCTCTTCTTCTTCAGCTTCGGATTCGGAAGGTACCGCAGCCCCTTTTCCTTTACTGGTTCCCTCTTCAGATGTAGGGGGAAATTCAAGAACTCTTCTGGCTTCACCCTCAAACCTTATTCCCAGGGTAGCCACCCCGACTCTTTTATTCTTATTTTTCACTTGCTCTTTGTTCCCAAGCAGGGCTTTTAGATCCTCCTGACCCTTTGCCAAGGTCATCAGGAGATGTTGAAACTGTGAGTTTTGAGACTGCAAATCCTTGACCGTCTGTTCGAGATCCATCTTACTGAAATAAACAGCAGAAAGATAAGGAAACCTGGTGTGGAGACCTGCTTATGGCATGATGAATGATATGCTTATTTATGCAATGCATTCAAGGATTTAGAAAATTCAAAATTGTTGCAGACAAAAAGAACACACGTCATATTAATAAGAAGAAATTTTGTCAGTACATAAATTCCCCATGGGCCAAATATTACAAAAAATTCTCAAGGTAAAAAGACGTTGCACATCCTCTTTGGTGCGATGTAGGTGTTGAGGGTCTCTTCCTCATGGAGTCGGCGGGTAAGCTCCAAAACCTTCTTCTCGCTGGCGTAGAAGCTGGCTTCAAGTATTTTGTTCCTCTTTGAGTTGGATCCAACTCTTCTGCATCTCCTCACATGATGTTGGCATGTCAGGATATAGGATGGTGTAGGGAACCTCTCCTTCCTTAACGGGCTCTTTAATCACAGGGAGAACATGAGGGTAAGGCATCATTAGACTCTGGGCTCGGGTTCGTACCCATTTGAGATAAGGCTCAAGAGGGATGGAGTTCTTGTGCCCCAATGTCTTGCTGTCTACCTTGTTAGGCATCCTCCAAGCTCTGATGAATCTTTGGCGAAGTCCTTGCGCATCGTTGTCGAAGTCAAAAACTAGGTCAGGAATCAGCATGTCATGAGGGCCATCCCTCCGTGCATATCCAAATTGTCTCAAAGCTAGACAATGGTTGTAGGTAATGCCTCCTTTAATGCCAAGTAATGGAACATTAGGGAACTCTCCACAATGATCGACGATGATGACATTTTCTCTGGATCGAGAACACCAATGTACATCAGAGTGAGTGAGGGTCATCAACCGTTGTGACCACCTTAAGCCTTGGTCATTCTTCAAAACAGATTGTGGAAGGTGCGAAATAAACCACCTTGCAAGGAGAGGAGTACAGCACATGAGAACACCCCTCTTTCTCATTGTTCGAGTGTAAAATGAGTGGAGGATGTCCCCAAGCAATGTTGGTATTGGATTTCTGGATAAGAAGATCTTGACGGCGTTGACATCTATAAGCTGGTCAGGGTTTGGGAACAGGACCAACCCATAAATGAGGAGTGCCACAATTTCTTCAAAGGCTTGTAGATCCAATGAATTCCAACACTCTTGTGCCTTCTCCAACAAGAATTTTTCTAAGAAGCCTTCGACACCACTTCTAGTTTCCCAATGCCCCTTGATGTCAGATGGTTGCAAGTGTAGGGCTTGAGCAACATCTTCAGGCTTTGGTTCTTTTTCCGTACCGTTGTAGGGTAGTTGATTAAGAATAGGAATTCTAAGGAGTTGAGAAAATTCCTCCAAAGTGGGCACCAATTGGTAGTCGGGGAATGTGAAACAGTGGTGAAGGGGGTCAAAGAACTGGAACAGCATCTTTACCATGTCCTCTTCAATGTTGGTGTTGACTAGGCTGAGCAGTCTACCATGTCTTTCACTGAAGGGAGAGCTTTCGGGAATTCTGGATGTGAGCTCCTTGAGTTGAGGAGGGATTCTCACAAGGTTGACTTGGATAGTTTTCCTGCGAAGAATTTCCATGACCTACAAAACAAGAACAAAGATGAAGATCCAAACCCTTGAAATGGTTAATGTATGCATATGATGCTTTATGATGTTCATGATGTATGCACAAACATATGTACAAGCAATTCACACGAAACCCTAGTTTCAGGCTTGCATGGGGTTTCATAGGTAAGTACCCTCTTGAGTGTAGTTGGCTTAAAACCTGTCCTATAAATAGTAACCGGGTTCTAAGGAGCTCAATATCATTGGATTGTTTTCCATGTTCATTGTTTTGGTTTAGCCACTTAACTAGCGACCAAAGTATTCCAAGAAAACAACCCTCAATGAGTGAAGTATCGAGTATCTACCAACTTCGGACTGCACCAAAGCCGGTCATCTCACTACCCCTAATAAAAGGCCAAGATGGTCAAGTAAGGGTCTAGGTCATTAGTGCTTAGTGACATCACTCAGTGGCCCCGTACTCTCCTTGATTGAACTCAAGGGTTACCGGTACTCACAAATATGTCGCACTAATATAGCTATTGCTTCAACCGTGTCGGTATACCCCGCACAGTTTCCACAATGTATTGCTATCTATGAATGTTTCCCCAAATCCGGGTGTAGGATTTCAAGCCCAAACAAGAGAACCAAGATATAAAGCAATCAAAGCAAACAATTAGTCATGCAATAGGGTGATCTAAGCCCTAAGGTTACTCCACTTTTAAAATATTCCCCAGCAGAGTCGCCAGTTCTGTGATACGGTGGGAGAACTGACTTGAGGTTTTGCGTTTGTTTTCGCAAATGTTTCTGTTGAGCAAGAGTCGCCACCGACTTTTTATTTTATCCTAAGGAAAGGTTAAAAAGCACAGCAAAAACCTTTGAGATGTTTTCTTGGGTTCGGGGAGTAGATTATATAAAGGGAAGGTATTAGCACCCTTTCTATCCATGGTTATCCATGGGCTCTTAGTTACTTGCTTAGATCACTTGCCTTTGATTTTCAATTGTTTGAAATGGTGCTTTGTGTGTGGGTTTGAAAATGTTTTGAAAAGAGGCCATTGTGGTGGTAACCTTTGTAATGATTCATGTGTGAATGTATACAAAGGTGTACTTGTCTTTTGAAAAGTTTTCAATGTTTTTGAAAGTTGTTTTGAAGGTGTGTTGTGGTGTGTGTTTTGAAAAATAGGAAAGTGTGTTTTGCAAGTTGATCAAGTAACTAAGAGTTGTCTACCCCTAAATTTACTCAAAGGCTTTTCCTATGTTTTAACCCTTTTAACAATTTTGTTCCACCATTATATTTGGTGGACAATCTTGTGTTAGGATGTTAACAAGACAGGCGCGGGTCATCATTTAGACCAAGATTGCAATGGTGCCAAGTGTCTTTGGCAATTTTTCCTTTAAGGGACTTGATCATTTTTAGGCAACTTTCGAAAGCGTCATCGAGGGACTATGATCATTTGAATTGTTTTGTTTTGCCAAAGACACCCAACATGCAACATGGCCCATTATTGAAGGCAACAAGTGGAGTAACCCTAGGGGTGCAAGTGTGATTAGTGTTGTCCATTTTTATGCTTTTTTGTCTTTGAATTAGGTCAAGCTATTTGTCATTTTTGATTTTCATACAAACCCTAAGTCTATCATGGTATAATTAGAAAGCTTTAAAATGCGGAATTTAAAGTCCTAAACTATTACAACATAATTATGGGGATGGGGGTACAAATGTTCAAATGGGGATATTTGGCAAGAAATTTAAATCTAAGCTATTACAATCCAAATTGAATATACAAGTTATTTAATTGTACAATAATTAAATAAATACAAATAAAATGTAAAATGTATTATGCACAAAAATGTTTTTATGTGTATGTAAAAAGTATTTTTCATGTGACCTATAAAAAATAATAAAAAAAAGTTAATTTTTGGACATTTTCATGGTTTAGGGCAAAACCCTAATTTTGTGAATAAATAGTATTTATTATTTATTATATACAATATTTATTAATTATACACAAAAGATAAATAAAAAGGAAGTATATTGTAAAAAAGTGATTTTTGAGGTTAAATATTAATAAAAGAAAAAATGTATTATTTTTATGTTTTTATCCTAAATATTCTAATATATAAGTATTTATATTATATATTAAATATATTAAATATATACAAAATAAAATATTTATTATTTATCAAAAAAAGTATTTTAAGAAAATGTTTTCAAAAGGTAAAATAAAATAATAGCTGAAAATAAAATGTAGTTGTATTATTTTTTTAGTATTTTAAATAAAAGTATATATATGTATTTACATGTTTATGTTTAATAAAGCAAATAAATGTAAAAAATATAAATTAAATGTGAAAAAATATTTTTTATGATTTTTTATGTTTTTGACAAAAATATCAAGTCAGAAGAAAAAATAAAAAGTCAAAAATAATTAAAATATCACATAATGGGCCAAGGGGGTGTAAGTGAAAAAAAGTGGTGTAAACAGAAAAACAAAACTCAGGCCCAGCCCAAGTCTATCTTCTTCAACCTCCAGCCAGTTTGTTTGAAATTCGCGCGCCTCTTTGCTTCAACAACAAACTCCTGATTCTTTGATTTTCAGCCAAAACTCACAACATAAACTATGTAGAGCATTAAATCACGAATTCATACATATAAAAAAGTTGTTCTAACTCTTAGAAATGAGAGAGAATTTCTTCTCCCCCAATTTTTAACCTAATTTTTTTCCAATATTCATGTCTTAAATTCTCTCAGCACACACAATATAAATGGAAAGTGAGGATATGGGTGGCTTCAGGGACATGAGTAGTACATAACTTCTTCACAAACCTAAGCCTAGATATGCTTGGATAGAGAGATAGAAGTTCAAATTCTTACCTGTTCAGCTTGAATCGTGTACAACAATGGAGGCACTTTCAATGAATTTTGAGGACTTGTACAGCTTGCTTGAGGTCCAGGGATGCTTCCTCTATGCTTGGTGTGCTTTGAATCCTTCTGAATCAAGCTATGGAAGTCAACCTGCAAGAGAGAAAAGTGAAAATGGCACGCTTTTCTAGAGGTGTTACAGTCTGTATCTAAGGCTTGGGATAGTTTATATGGATGTTATAGAATGTGTTTGAGCTGGTTTGGATGAAAACGCACGATGGAATGATGCTGTGGGATTCAAGTTGCAGAAAAGGCTTTGTTTTTGCAGCAAGAAGGTATTTCTGTGAATGAGGAGGTATTGAAGGTGGTTAGGTCGTGCCTTAGGTCTGGTTTTAAGTTTGGAAGATGCTCATGAAGTTTGTTTAGGCTTGTGTTGACATGAACTCAATGTTGGACCATGAATGCAAAGTTGCTTCTTTGATAAGTAAGAAAATACAAGTTTTCTAAACCAGCCTGTCCAGTGCCCTAAACTATGCTGCACCTCCTGTTCTTGATCAGAGTGATTTGTGTACAAAATGCTAGCTCCAAAGATTTGGCCCATGCTTCTTAGATTTGTATTTGACATAAAGTGTACCTTTTCCAAAATGGCAAAAATGCTTTATCCATTTAAAGGTTAATCTTTCATGTAATGACCAAATGCACAAAATAACATCTTGACACAATGGTTTAGCATTGAATTATTGAGTGTGAGAAGGATTAGAGGCCTGTAATCTAGCTTGGAACATGCTGACTTGAAAATGGCAATGTTATGAACATGTAAATGGCTTATGAACAAAGTGACTTTTGCCCATCTTCACAAATTCGATTCTCCCTAACCACAAGGGTGTTTGAGAAGTTCGTGGACAATTTGGAAAGCTTGGAATGTGTACTACAATCCATCTTTGTAATTCAAGTTGATATTCTAAGTGGAAGCATGTGAAAAGTGGCCATGAAGTTGGGCAAAAATCCTGCCTAAAATAGGTCAAAAAATGTTTAAGTCAAGAATGTTTTGCACCCCTATTCCAAAAATTATAACTTGAGCTACAAGCTACTTTTGAGAAAACTTTGTGAATCAAAGTTGTATATTTTGCAATGGACTACAACTTTCATGTTTTGAGTTTTGTTTGAATCCAAATGTATCTTGATGAAAAAATGGGACAAAGTTAGGAAAAAATTAGGAAATTCCATAACTTAGAAAATTTCTAAGTTATGAAATTTCTTCATTTCAAACCCTAATTTGTAATTTTTGGTTTCTTGATGAACAAGTTTCATAATTTGACATGTTTTGATGAAAAATAAATCTTGGCATTTGATTTTGACCAAAAAGTCAAAGTTTGACTTTTCAGTATACAGTCAAATTTTGATCAGTTGATTGGAAAATTCATCTGTTAATCTTGTGCATTTGGGATCTTTTGAATTTGTTGAACATGTCAAGACAATGCCATTGGGTCCTTGAGTCCATATGTGAGCTTGGTTTGCCATTGGCCAGGTCAAACAGTCAAAAATTGCCTTTGTGCAGTCAAAACCCTAAAAATGACCAGATCTGATCAAATTTCTTGTGGAATTGTGATCCAAACTTGATCAAATGGTCCATATGAGTTCACAATGTTGATGTGGGTCAAAATCATGAGGTTTGACTGTCAATTGGCCACAGTTGACTTTTTCCCCAATACAGCTGATTTCTAGGTCAACTGTCCAATTGACTGGGCAAAGATTGGAATCAAGGCTTGAAACTTGGTATGGATAAACTTGTGAGTCCAACATGAAGCATGAAAGTCACTTTGGGAATTTTAGGTCAAAACATCTTTATGCAAACTCAAACCCTAATTTGGGTCAACAGTGCAAGGAGGAGTCCTGATCAGAGCAAACCCTAACTTGATCTTGAGCTCCAAGGGTCTTGTGGCGAGAAAATATTGATGAAATGGGAGGGAAAATTTTGGGGTACAACAATTAGGATGTTTGAAGTCTTCAAATCCGGGAGGTTGCTTTACATAGACTTCTTCATTTATGAATCCGTTGAGAAATGCGCTTTTTACATCCATTTGAAAAAGTTCAAAGTCCAATGAGCATGCATATGCAAGTAATAGTCTTATTGCTTCCAAACGTGCTACCGGAGCAAAAGTTTCTTCAAAATCAATTCCTTCCTCTTGGTTGTACCCTTGAGAAACTAGTCTTGCCTTGTTTCAAGTGATTATACCATTTTCATCCATCTTGTTTTTGAATACCCATTTGGTTCCAATGATACGTTTATTTCCTGGATTAGGAACAAGTTCCCAAACTTCGTTCCGCTCGAATTGGTTTAGCTCCTCTTGCATGGCAAGGATCCATTGATCATCTTCTAGTGCTTGAGCCACTTTGGTAGGTTCAACTTGAGATACAAAAGCCATATTCAAGCATGCATCCTTAAGATTTAGTCGAGTAGATACCCCTTTGCTAATATCTCCAATTATGTTGTCAATTGGATGATCACGATGAGTTCTCCATTCTTGAGGAAGACCATCATCATTTTCATTTTGATGTGAAAGTTCATGTGTTTGTTCCGAGTTGACAATTTTTCCACCTTCGCAAGAATTCTCATGAGGTAAATCTATAGAATCATCATCATCACAAATAACAACTTCCTCCTTGGAGGTGTTAGATTCATCAAAAGAAACATGCATTGATTCTTCTATAGTTAAAGTTCTTTTATTGTAAATTCTAAAAGCTTTGCTATAAAGGGAGTAACCAAGAAAAATACCTTCATCCGATTTTTCATCGAACTTACCGAGATTGTCTTTGTCGTTGTTAAGGACAAAACATTTGCACCCGAAAATGTGAAAGTGAGAGATATTTGGTTTTCTTCCTTTGAAGATCTCATATGGAGTTTTCTTTAGTATAGGTCTTATGATCACGCGATTGCTTATGTAACATGCTGTGCTTACCGCATCCGCCCAAAAATATTTAGGCAAACTTGAGTCACTTAGCATGGTTCTTGCAAGCTCTACTAAAGACCTATTTTTCCTTTCAACTACTCCATTTTGTTGTGGAGTCCTTGGTGCTGAAAAATTGTGGAAGATCCCATTTTCTTCACAAAAATCTTCAAACTGACTATTTTGGAACTCTCCACCATGATCACTTCGGATTGATGTTATCTTTAATGACTTCTCATTTTGAACTTGTTTTGCATATCTCTTAAATGCCTTGAATGCCTCATTTTTGTGCACTAAAAACAAAGTCCAAGTAAAACGGGAAAAATCATCTACAATAACTAAAGCATAAATGTTACCTCCGAAGCTTCTTGTTCTAGATGGACCAAAAAGATCCATGTGCAACAATTGAAGTGGTCTTGTTGTTGAAACCACATTCTTTTGTTTGAAAGTTGATTTTGTTTGTTGGCCCTTTTGGCATGCACTACATAATTTGTCTTTGATGAATTTCATCTTTGGTAGACCAATAACTAAATCATGCTTAACTAATTTGTTCAAGTGCTTCATGTGAATGTGAGCAATCCTCTTGTGCCATAACCAAGCGACATTGTTGTTTACCATAAGACATTGTACCTTCATAGACAAATCATCTAGAGTAATCATAAAAATATTGTTAGATCTTATACCTTTGAGTTTTACCTCATTGGTTGCCTCATCCATAATTAGGCATTCTTCTTTGTTGAATTTGATTTTGAACCCTCTATCGCAAAGTTGACTTATGCTAAGAAGGTTGTGCTTTAATCCTTCAACATAGAGAACATCCTCAATTTGAATGGATGGAGGTGTTCCAACTATTCCAACACCAATAATCTTTCCTTTGGTGTTGTCTCCATAGGTGACATACCCTTTGGCTTTATGTACTAGATATGAAAATTGGTGTACATCTCCTGTCATATGCTTTGAATATCCACTGTCAAGATACCAAAGGTTTGATGTGGATTTCAAGCATACCTACAAAAACAAATTATTTCTTGTTAGGTACCCAAGTTGCCTTGGGTCCTTCATAGTTAGTTCCCTTTTTCACCCATGCATAGTGTCCACTAGCCATACTGAAATTTCTAATATAGCATGCATTGGGTGTGTGTCCAATAATACCACAGTAAAAACAGTTTGGAACAAATTTGCTCTTGTATCTAGGAATTTGTTTTCTTTTAGATACATTAGGCTTTTTCTTTTGATGATTATGAACAACTTGCTTCTTTTCTGCTCTCTTGGGATTGGAACTATTACTAGCCTTTACAAAAACAGTGGGATTGTTACTTGGTTTCTTAGTATTCACATAACCAAGACCTCTTTTATCATTTGGATAACGTTGTTGGCTTAGTAATCCTTCCAATCCTATTTTTCCTTTTTCATATCGTTCAATGACTCTTTTCAATTGAACAATTTGAAAGACATTTGATTCACACTTGGAGCATGGAAAGTTTTCCTTTTCTTTTATAAAATTCTATTTTTGAAGATCAAAATCTTTAGTCATGGTGTCAATTTTTCGAGACAAATGAGAAGTTCTTTTTCTTGGTTTGACACCTTTTTGTATAAAATTTTGCATTCTTTCAAGAGTTCATCAATTGCACCTTGAACATCATCATCAAAAAGATTAAATTCATTACTAACTTCTTCTTCGTTTTCGGAGTGATGCGATGCCATTAAGGCTAAATTTGCACATTCTTCGCTTTCCAATTCCGATGTACTACTCATATCATTATCTTCCCATTCTATGTAGGTTTTCTTGTGTTTTGAGTCCTTTCCTTTGAATCCGTTTTTCTTTGGGAGATTTGGACAGTTTGGCTTGATATGTCCTTGCTTTCCACATTCATAACATGAGACATCTTGTATTGATGTGGAGGCTTCTCTTTTCTTGAAGTGCTTTCTCTTATTTGCATGAGATCCGCCCTTGTCATTTCTGCCAAAAAATTTCCCAAGTCTTTTAACAAGAAGCATGAAATTTTCATCTTCTTCCGGATTGTCTTCTTTTACTACTTCCTTTGAATCAGTTTTTAAGGAAATGTTTTTGGATTTCTTTTCTAGATTCTCATCTTTTTCAAGTCTACCGAGTTTCGTTTCGTATTCTTGAAGTTTGCCAAATAATGTAGCGGAAGTCATTGCAGAGAGAATCTTCTTTTCCGAGATTGCCGTTACCTTTGGTTGCCATTCCCTAGTCAATGATCTAAGGACTTTCAAGTTGAGTTCATCATTTTTCAAGGTTTTACCAAGAGCACTTAAGTGATTTGTTAAGTGCACAAATCTCTTTTGTAAGTCAAGAATGGATTCTTCGGGCTGCATTCGAAATAGTTCGTATTCTTGACTTAGGGTATTTAGCCTTGATCTTTTTACTTCAGTCGTTCCTTCATGAGTTTGTACCAAGGTATCCCATATTTCCTTTGTTGTTTTGCATGTCGAGACACGGAAGAATTCGTCCATACTAAGTGCACCTTGAAGAAGGTTTATTTCCTTTTTGTCATAGAGAACTTTCTTTTTATCATCGTCGTCCCATGAAGTTTTAGGCTTTGAAGACCCAACACCATTGATTACCGTTACTGGGATAAATGGACCATTTTCAACGGCATCCCATATTTCCTCTCCTTGCGCTTCTAGATGCGCCTTCATGAGTATTTTCCAGAAGTCAAAATATTCACCACAGAATAGAGGAGGCTTGTTGTTACTACCACTATCTCTGAAAAAGGGTTGATGATTTGCGGAAGCCATTTTGGATCTCTAGGAGCAGGTTACCTATAACCTGCTTTGATACCAATTGTAAGTTTAAGATTGCGCCTAAGAGGGAGGGTGAATTAGGTGGTGGTCGATTTTTGATTTATTTTACACTTTTTGGTTTTGTTTTAGTGCTTTGGAAAATGGTAAAGTGCAGAAAGTAAAGAGACACGGAGATTTATCCTAGTTCCTTCCACACCCCGGAAGTACGTCCAGTCCCCTTGCAAACACGCAAGAGATTTCACTATTTTGTTAGAACTTTTACAAGACTCTTCCTAGTCTTATCAACTAAAGACACTAACAAATACCAAGAACACCCTCTTGGATTTCCAATAAGTCTCTTGAGAACAATCCTCTCAAAAGATACCTCTTGTTTCCAACAATGGACAACAAGGTACAAAAGTATTCTAACACTTAATTCAAACAATCCTGGAAATAAGTTACACTTTGTATAATTCTATGAAATATGATTTCTTGAAAGATGTTGATTTACATAGAGTGACTTCAATGAAGTTTCTTCTTTCTTCTCTTGTAGGCAATTCAAACTGTAACACAATGGTTAGACAATGCTCAAAGATTTCTGTTCTTATATGTGTGAAAGTGCAGAAAATCTTTGTTCTTAAAACTTAAGAAATATGAAGTTTGAATATTTTACAAAGTTCAGAATTATTGCACAAGAGAAGAGTTATTTTATAATTTGAAAGATTTTGTATTTAAAGTAATCAAGATACCTTTCCAAAAGGATACTTTTTGTTTGTAAAACTTGAAAAGATGCATTGTATGACCATGCATCTATTGGAGAAAAGGTGTAAAGGATATCTTGAAACCAGTTCAGATTTTTCAAAAATTACAACGTGTAAATCGATTAGCATTAGATGTAAATCGATTGCACGAGTTTGTAACGTTCTTGTTTTCAAAAAAAAATTGAAGTGTAAATCGATTTACAAGTGTTAAAAAATTAATTCAGTTCAGTAATCAATCGATTTACACTCCATGTAAATCGATTGCTGCCAGGGGCAATCAGTTTTTGAAAAAACATGTGTAAATCGATTTACATGATATGTTAATCGATTTACATCAGTGAAAAACTTAGAATTTGTTTTAAACTTTAAGTGAAGTGTTGTGGCAAGTCTGTATATCATTTTTGAGCATTTCTAATCAAAGTAGTTCAAAAGAGAATTGATATACTTGATTGCTTGCCATGATCCTTGAAGCTTTGAGTGAATGATGCATTAAGCTAATTCCACTTCTTTTCCTTCTTGCCATAGTGCTTGTTTGTCTTTCATCAAAACTAAAGTTGAGTTGAGGCTTGAGATTACAAACCTACAGTTAAACTTCAAGATTTTTGGACTAATATCAACATTTTGAAGTTATATGTATCAATTGATCGAGTTTGGACCATAATTCCCCAAGAAAAATGTTCAAATCATCAAAAAGGCAAAATGGTCAAAATTAGGGTTTTGATTGTATTTGACTGATAAAGGGTTTTTAACCTAATACATGATCTAATGGATTGAAGCACAATCTCAAGGATTCAAATACAACATGTTGACCTAATTTCATGGCTCAAGACATTTCTCAAGATCAATTGATTGATAATTGAAATTCAGTCAACTTATGACAAGTCAACTGATACACCAAAAGTCAAACTTTAACTCAAACTTGAGTTTTAAAGATCACATTTCGTCAAGGCATTTAAAAATATGAAACTTTATCATCAAGAAATCAAGAAATTCAAAATTCAATGTGAAAAGTCAAACTTTTCAAGACTCCAAAATTTTTGTAACTGTTTTTTATATATGATAATTTCATTACTTCATGTCAATTTTTCACCAAGATGCAAGATGATTCAAGAAAAACTTCCAACATGAAAGTTGTAAAGCTTGATGAATTATACAACTTTTCTTTTTCTGGTGATGTCAAAAAATGCTTAGATTTGAAGATATGAGCTCATGAAGTCATGACATTTTTGTATAAACACTTAGAGAAATTTTCAACAGATTTTAGTCAGTTTTTATCTCAACTTCTTGGCCAATTTTCATCAAGTTCCAGTTTGATTTAACAAAAGTGAAAAACATGAAAGTTATAGAGGATGTTTCAAGCTTTCCAAAACATACAAGAGCATGAATTTATCATACTTGAGCTAGGAGATTCAAGGGCCTGAAGTTGGGCATCCATTCTTGAATTGCAAGTCATTTTGTTGAAGAACATATAACAAAATCCTTATGCCATGCTGCATAATCTTACTTTGCAGGCCTTTTGACTTGCAAATCTATCCATAATCAGATGTTTACATAATTGATTGAACCATTATCCAAGTGATTCGAGTATATCATTCCATATATGGCACAAAGGCACCATTGCCATTCACATAAAGCATACTTTATACAAAGTTATCTCTCCTTGAGCCTCTCACTAGTTTTTTCTACACACACAATGTTAAAGCAAGATTTAACATGCCTAAAAACTCCTAGCCACTTTAGATCCATTTTGTACCATGCATTGGGACATCAAATTTCACATAACTTGGTTGTTTCATCTCAACCAAACCATAATTCCACAGCTTGTGAAACAAACTTTCTCACCCTATCAAACCTTCTCTATAAATAGAGAGGCCATTTGCAAGCTAAAGGGCCAGAAGTTTTTTTTTGTATAGACAAGTTTCTCAAAACCCCTCATACTCTCAAAAAACCATAATTGTTCATAAAACCTCCATATTTGAGCTTTGAAGTCCAAACCCTTTGAGTCTCCAAAACCTTGCAAGTTTTACCTAAACAAACCGTCCAAATACTTCATATACATAATATAGAAGTTTTTAAAACACAAGAGCTACTTTTGTTACATCATCATCACCATTCTCCAAGCCCAAAAACAGCCACTTGACTTCTCCAAGACAATACAACAACTCTAAATCAAAACACAAATTTCAGTTTCAAGGTAAGTTTTCTTGACTTTGAACTCTTCATACAAGCATCATTAGTGGTTCATTTGTGAAGATAAAATGTAGATATCATTGCCCTGAAGCTAACCATATGTTTACTTTTCACTTTCATTAACCATGTGTTGAGAACTGACTCATATATGCAGCAGAAAAATGTTAGAAGTAAAAAAACAACAGTATGAGTCGATGCATATCTCAATGAGTCGACTCATATTAGGTATAAAACAGGTTATGAGCCGGTACAAAACACGAATGAGTCGATACAAAATAGAAATGAGTCGATGAAAACTATTATGTGTCGACTCATACTGAGTTGGTTTTAATTTCTAGGAGCAAGAAATGACATGTATCGATGCATAAGTGCATGTGTCGATGCAAAACAGATATGAGCCGATGCAAACCATTATGTATCAACTCATACTAAGTTGGTTTTTACTTTCAAGAACAAGAAATGATATGTATTGATACATAAGTGCATGTGTCAATGCATAAAAGTTTTCGTATCAATGCATAAGTGCATGCGTCAATGCATAAAAGTTTTCGTATCAATGCATAAGTGCATGTGTCAATACATAAAAGTTTTTTAAAACAATTTTCCTTTTTTTACATTATATTTATATTCCTTTATATTTTTTTTGTTATTCATTATTCAATATGGTTGTAATAGTAATTAGGTTTTGTAATACGGTGGAAGAACCGACTGTTATACTGATTTTGCATTTGTATTCGCAAATGTCGCGGTAAGCAAGAGTCGCCACCGAATTTTATTTCATCCAACTAAGGAAAAGGAAAAAGAACAGAAAAAACCTTTTTCGAGATGTTTCTGAGTACGGGGGGTAGATTATAGAAAGGGAAGGTGTTAGCATCATTTCTATCTGTGGTTTTCCATGAGCTCTTAGGTACTTGCTCATTTTGAAATTGCTTGTGTGTGCTTTCTTTGAAAAGTTTTGTTTTACTTCGCTTTAACCCTTGTTTCTGTCCTCAAGAGCGTTATGAAGTTATTTTTAAAAACTGTTTGAAAAGTGTTGGTGTGAAAAAGTTTGTTTGTTTGAGCAAGTACTTAAGAGTTTTCCACCTATTCGAAAAAGACTGTTCGTTTTCCTTTAGACAATGCTATCCCATTATTGAGAAATAGGTAGCATCGTCGTTGGAGTTTTTTAGGGACATTCGAAGGGACATGTAAGATCATTAAAGCAATGGTTAGGAAACTTTAGTAATTACCCTAAAGTCCTAAAGATCTTTCGGAGACAACATTCGAATGGGTCATTTTTTATCTTTTGAGAGTAGAGGGTGACCACTAAAATTCCCTATACTTCATGACCGTTTACCGAAGGCAACCGAAGTGGGGTAAACCCTAGGAGTGAATATGTGCAAGTGTGCTTTTTTTTCAGTTTATTTATCTTTGCACAATTAGGATTTGCTATTGTTTTAATCATGGATTTATCTTTGGCTTACAATCCTATTATCAATCATCTAGCAGTTAAATAGTGGCAGAAAATTAAAGTGCGGAAAAGAAAATCTAGCTATTACAAGGCCACGGGGAAGGGGTTACATAACCAAACTGGGAACTAAACAGTAAGTAAAAATCCGTAAAATAAACCCTAATTAAAAACTATTACAAACCTCGAAACAGTTACAATAATTGGAATTATAAATAAATAAATGTGTGCGAGACGAATTAAATACGGGAATCAAAATCCAAATTCGAAGGAAATCGAAGAAAATATTTTTGTTATTTTTTTATTGAGAAAATTAAACCTAATTTTCTAATTGATTTTATTTAACAAAATAATCAATGTTGAAATAATTAAAATAATTAATTTTCAAAATTTTATTTTTGTTATAAAAAACCTAATTCTATTTTTTGTGATTTTTTTATTTTTATAATTATTGAAAAAAAATATTTTTTTAAAAACAATAAAAATAAATAAACAAAATAATAAAGTAAAAATAAAACAAAGAAATGGGCCTGGCTAAAAGCAAACTGGGGGGTGTAGTGCCTAAATTTGGCTAGGCCCAAGCTAGCTGGTGGCCTAATTGCCCAACGCTTGATTCAGTGAGGCCTGCTTCTGAGGGTCCACCATGGGGGTGAATTATTGGGCGCTGGATCTGGATCTAGGATGATCCCATGGTTGGATCTGAGGACGTATGATACTCTTGTGAAGGTGAGGTGCATGGGATCTGAAAAGAAATATTTAGAAAAGAAAATGCCTGGACCTGGGATCGAACTCAGTTCCTCTCACTTACACACATGCTTCGTTGCCAGCTACGCTAGGATGTTAACTTGTCAATATAATAACGATAACATATCTTATATGAAACAAGGTGATTAACTGGAAAGAAAAATAAAAGTGTGCGCTTATTCAAAACACCCAATGGGATCAAGCCACATATCTTCTTCTTCCTTCCTCTGTCGTGTTAGATAATGACCCTTTACCTACAGACGATGTATGTAGCTGCAACCCTGCATCATTCAAAAATTAAGGACAAGCAATATAAATTCTTATGGAGACCATGAATCAATTGGGCTTGAAGCCCTGAACCCCATGGTATCCACGTCTAGCCTTAATTTTGCCTGCATTAGGAAACCCTAAAATGGAGCTTGAAACCCTAGGAATGGCATTTCGTGATTCTTGTACCTATACTCAAATTAAACAATCCAGATACATTGCATACATGATAATAAACATGAATATGTATTTAGAACATGTTTATGATGCCAAAATCAATGAAAATAATTTTCAAAAAAATAGCAAACCGTGAGACTTGATGAGCGTGATTCTGGATGTTTCAGGCCTTGAGGATGATTCGGATAGCCTCAGAAAATGTCTAGGAGTGTATTGCTGGCCTTGAAATTGCTTGAATTGGTCTATGGAAGAGAATCTGATCTTCACTTTTTGACAAAAATTGAAAACTTGGTTCTTGCTCTTGGAGGCAGCTGCGCGTCTGCATTCTCCTCCTTAGGGTTCACGATGATCTTGTATATGTATGGAATCAAATTAGGTCATTTGTTTTGGCAAGAATCCAAGATATGAATGTGTTTTTAATTTACTTCCATTATTTCCAATTGTGTAGATTCTCTCCTTTCATGGCATGGCACGATCTTGCTTGGCTATTGACTGCACATGAGATCTCCATTCAATGCAAAAAAACATCCCTAAACCAAATCATGTGATTTGTTTTGATTTTATTTGATTTTATTTCAATTTTAAATGAATTAAATCATAATAAATTAAATAAATAAGTGAATGAGTCATGGAGTGGTTCATGGGTCGTGGACCATGTTAGGAACAAGCTCCAAACTTAAAAAGATAGGCCCATGTGGAAAAATCAATTTTGGGCATTGTTGACTTTGTGCAAATTTCCAAAAATGGCCAACTTTGACAATGCATATCTCTATCAATTTTGACCCTAGGAGGGTGTTCGGTGACTTTTTAGAAAGCTTAGGATTTCCCCTAAACAAACCTTTTGGTTTCATCTCAATTGGTCTTCCATGTTCGTGTAAGAAGCTTTGACCCAAAAGGTGTTTTTGTTGACTTTTCAAAAGGACCTATAATGTAGAAATTCATATCTTTTGATGAGTGAATATTTTAAACTTGGGGGATGAAGATGAATTATAGGTAATTTTATCTTCTTCAAAATGAGCCTTGGATGGAAAATTTCTGATAAAGTATGAGAAAGTTATGCTTGGTCAAAGTTTGTTTGACTTTTCCTGAGAAACCCTAATTTAGCAACTTTTGAGTTTTGATGAATTAGGAGCATTACTTGAGGAATCATGATCAACCCTTGATCAAATTATGAATAGCACTTCAAAATGTAGATGTTGACCAAAAATCTTGAAGTTTGACTGTATGTGGGCCACAGTTTACTTTTGACCTAATACAGTCGATTCTCAAGCATCTGACCAGTTGACTGAGCAAACTTCTTGTGCAAGGCTTGAAATTTGACATGGAGGGTATTGATAACATATTAGAACCATGGAGAGCATATTAGGTCTTTGAAGTTCAACCATCTTGATGAAAATGGAAACCCTAATTGGGGGTTCATTGCTTTAGAAGGGAGTTTATATGGTCAACTCTTGGGCATCCTTGAGCAAGTTGAGTATCTTAATGAACATATATTGAGTGAAGTGAGAGGGAAAATTTTGGGGTACAACAGCTTCCCCTATTCAATCTTCTTAAACCTGAGGATGTAGATTGGTTGGTCTGCCTTTCGTGATCGGAAGGTGGAAGATAATTGAACACTAGAGTGCCCAGAAATTTAAACTCGCATGAAGTAATACTGATTGGTGATATCATTAATGGGCTTACATATTCCATTTGGAAGTCGACAGAGAATCGTCGGAGATGGGCTTAAAGATGTCATCCGGAAAATATATCGGTTGCATAAGAGACCCTTTGCGAAAATTCATGTACCTGCCGTTGAGGAGGACTTCGCCGAGAAATGTTGATTTATGTTCTGGGAAATAGAGTATAGGAGCTTCGGTTGTCCACTACTCTATTGGGGAATTATCCCTTAATCGAGGAGGTGGAAGTAAACTGCACATCTGGTCAGGGTCCATGCTGCACCGTGACTTACTGGGGAAATGTGAAATCGACTGTAATTGGTTGGGTCCAGTCTTACAGTGTTGTAAACTATTGTCTGGAGATTAAAGAGAGGGAGCCTTTTGTGGGGGTTACTTCGAAATGAAAGGTTGGATAGTAGGGCTATGAGAAGGAACCTGGATGGTAGGGTTACTTTGAAATGAAAGCCTGGATAGTAGGGTTGTGAGAAGGAACCTGGATGGTAGGGTTACTTCAGGATGAGAGCCTGGATAGTAGGGCTATGACAAGGAACCTGGATAGTGGGGTTACTTTAGAATGAAAGCCTGGATAGTAGGGCTTTGAGAAAGAACCTGGATAATAGAGTTACTTCGAAATGAGAGCCTGGATAGTAGGGCTATGAGAAGGAACCTAGATGGTAGGGTTACTTCAGGATGAGAGCCTGGATAGTAGGGCTATGAGAAGGAACTTGGGTCGTAGGGTTACTTCGAGATGAAAGCCTGGATAGTAAAGCTATGAGAAGGAACCTGGGTTGTAGGGTTACTTCGAGATGAAATCCTGGATAGTAGGGCTATGAGAAGGAACCTGGATGGTAGGGTTACTTCAGGATGAGATCCTGGATAGTAGGGCTATGAGAAGGAACCTGGGTCGCAGGGTTACTTCGAAATGAAAGCCTGGATAGTAGGTTTATGAGAAGGAACCTGGGTCGTAAGGTTACTTCAAAGCGATAGTGTATATTAGTTGACCCGTTTAGTTTAGGGTACTGAGTTTCAACTAGTCGTCTGCAGACGTGACCTGTATAACTGCGGGATTTGTTGAAGCTGGTCTTCTTTCCTGAAAAGATAACAGGGTTAATCATGTGCCATACATGAAATGCACGGTGAGATGATGTACTCAAAATGAATGAGATAATGTTGTATATGATACGTATGCGCATGTCATGATGTATGTACATGAAATGCTATCGGAGTATGTTCGGGTTTGGGAAAATAAATCCCTGACTGCTGCTGGAGATTTATGAATATTCTGTCAGGAAGATATTCTACTTGAGAATAAACTCTACGGGGAACAAACTTAGAAAGTGAATCTTTATAGCTGAAGTAATGAGCTTTGTCGGGGATTGAGCCTCTGCATCCAGAGAAATAAACTCTGCTTGGGGGATGAAATTTACTGACCCGCCCGCGATTATGAAATTCGGCTGGGGGATATAGTTGTCAGGTTTCAGAATGACCCTGGCTGGGGAGGTTACGTCCTGTTTCAAGAAAGCCGACATCAATGCTTTTGAATACTTTTACTCTGTGGGGAGTGTATGTACTGATGATTATGCTCCAAAGTTAACTCTATCCTGGTACCTGCTGGGCAGAGTAACTATCGGGTTTGGCACTTCTTGTTTTTGCCCCTGTTTTTGGAATTACGAGTAATTGTCTTTGTTTCTTATGTAAATATTTATGAGCAACAATCATTTTCAAATGCATATGTCAAAAATAAGTCATTTGGACGTTCTTGCAAAATAAAACAGAAAAAAAGAAAAAAACAAACTCGAAGTTTCTTGTGAAAATAATTTTGTATTGATTTTTGAAGTTGTCCTGTAATAGGCGTTTTTGTACAAGGAGGCTGACGCTCTAGTAAGAGAATGTCGTCGTAAAAATAGAAGCTATACAAATTTGTGTAAAAGAAAGAACAGTTATGTGGGACAACCCCCATCGGGTTCCAACTCTGCTATTTCCCTTATATCTTCAAGCGTCTCATCACTTTGCTACTTGGCCGAAAGTTGATCAGATCGATTGGTGTCGTCCGAGCTTGATAGTCGATACTGAAATCTGGTCGCAAGATGATCCAATGAGACATAGTGATACGTTTTATATCCCTAAATTTTTCCTAGACTGCCCTTTCTGGTTTTTAGTCCATCGGGATACCCTTTTTTTCCCAAGCCGCCCTTTCAGGTTTTCGACTTGCCGGGTGTACAGATTATTTTCATTTTCATCCCTTATTTTTTCCCGAACCCTTTTGGTTCGTCGGGAAGCCCTTATTTTTTCCTAGGCCAGTCAACCTAGCGGGTCTTTTGATTAGGCGTAGTATCTTTTCACTATGCCTGCATTGACAGGGTGAGGAAGGTCGTCACCGTCCATGGTGGTTAGAATCATAGCTCCACCCGAGAAAATGTTCTTAACCACAAATGGCCCTTCGTACGTGGGGGTACATTTTCCCCTGGGATCACCTTGCGGCAGTATGATGCGCTTGATTACTAAATCCCCGACTTGATATTCTTGACGCCTGACTTTCTTGTTAAAAGCCTTGGTCATTCGCTTTTGATACGTCTGACCATGGCAGATAGCAGTAAGTCTATTTTCATCGATTAGATTTTATTGATCAAGTCGGGTTTGGATCCAGTCGTCTTCGTCCAAACCCGCCTCCTTCATAATCCTGAGAGAAGGTATCTAGACTTCGATGGGTAGGACTGCCTCCGTGCCATATACCAGAGAGTAGGGTGTTGCCCCTGTCGAAGTTCGTGTTGAGGTACGGTACCCATGAAGAGCAAATGGTAACATCTCATGCCAGGATTTGTATGTCACCGTCATCTTTTGTACAATCTTCTTGATGTTCTTGTTAGCCGCTTCAACAGCGTCATTCATCTTCGGCCGGTAAGGAGAAGAGTTATGATGTTGTATCTTGAACTTTTTACAGAGCACGATGATCATTGTGTTGTTGAGATTCGTTCCATTGTCAGTAATAATTCTCTCTGGCACGCCGTATTGACAGATTAGATTATGTCGGATAAATCGCACCACGACATTCTTGGTTACTGTAGCAAAAGAGGCTTCCTCAACCCACTTCGTGAAGTAATCAATGGCTACTAGGATGAATAGATACCCATTGGAAGCGGTAGGCCTGGTTTCTCTGATCATGTCGATGTCCCACGTTGCAAAGGGCCACGGAGTTGTCAAGACGTTTAAGGGGACCAGAGGCACATGCACCTTATCAGTGTAGATTTGGCACTTATGACAAGTTCGAGAGTGCTGATAACAATAGGCTTCCATAGTGGACTTGTAATATCCTTCCCGTGGGATCTTCTTAGCCATGGTATGTCCACTGGAATAGGTTCCGAAGGTACCTTCATGTAAATTTGTCATGAACCTCTCCGCTTCGCTCTTGTCTACACACCTAGTAATGTAGAGTCATGATTCCGCTTGTAGAGGATTCCATTATTGAGGAAGAACTTTGCAGTGAACCTCCTCAGAAACTTCTTATCATTAACAGATGCCCCTTCGGGATACTCTTGAGCCTCGAGATACCTTTTGACTTCGTGAAACCAGGGTTTGTCTGCCACTTCTTCGGTATCAATTTCACATTAGTGTGTTGGTTCATCCAACCTCTCAATGGTGATTTGGGGAGCTTCATTTTTCCACTTAACTTTGAACATAGAAGACATGGTAGCTAACACATCCGTTAACTGGTTCTCCTCTCGTGGGAAATGTTCAAAAGTTACCTCCTCGAAGTGTGAGAGCAATGTCAACACGTACTCTTTGTATGGGATGAGATTCGGATGCTTTGTATCACATTCCCCTTTGATCTGACTTATTACCAAGGTTGAATCCCCGAAAACGTCCAAGAATTTGATCCTGGGGTCAATAGCAGCCTTGAGTCCCATGATATAAGCTTCATACTCCGCCATGTTGTTAGTGTAGTTGAAACATAGTCGGACGGTGAAAGGAGTATGAAAACCCTTAGGAGATATGATTACAGCAGCGATTCCATTACCCAGTGCATTCGAAGCTCCATCAAAAAACATAGTCCATTGGGATCCCTCCTCGGGTCCTTCATCCGGTCCAGGTTCTTCAAAGCCAGTCACCAGCATAATATTCTCATCTGGGAACTCAAAATTCATGGACTGGTAGTCATCCATGGCCTGATGGGCCAAATGATCAGCCAATACACTCCCCTTGATTGCTTTCTGAGTTGTATATTATATATCTTACTCGGTTAAGATCATCTGCCATCTTGTTATTCTTCTGGAGAGAGCGGGTTTCTCGAAGATGTATTTGATTGGATCCATCTTGGATATCAACAAAGTAGTATGGGTCAGCATATACTGTCTTAGTCGGCGAGCAGCCCATGCCAAAGCATAGCAAGTTTTCCCGAGCAGTGAGTATCTTGTCTCACAGTCGGTAAACTTTTTGCTAAGGTAGTATATTGCATGCTCTTTTCGACCAGACTCGTCATGCTGCCCCAGCACACACCCCATTGAATTGTCTAGCATTGTTAAGTATAATATCAAAGGTCTTCCTTCAACTGGAGGCATTAGAACTGGCAGTTCTTATAGGTATTCTTTGATTCTTTTGAAAGCGGTCTGGAATTCATCATTCCACTTTACCACTTGATCTTTCTTCAGAAGCTTGAAGATGGGCTCACAAGTAGCAGTCAGATGTGAAATGAACCTGGCAATATAATTCAAGCGTCCTAAGAAACCCCTAACTTCCTTCTCCATACGGGGAGCTCGCATTTCTTGTATAGCCTTTACCTTTGTAGGATCTACTTGGATGCCTTTGTCGCTGACAATGAAACCCAGAAGTTTACCAGACCTTACTCCGAAGGTGCACTTGTTTGGATTCAACCTCAACTTGTATATCTTCAACCTGTCGAATAACTTTTATAGATGATCAAGGTGCTCTTCCTCAGTTTGAGACCTGGCTATCATGTCATCAACATAAACTTCGATCTCATGGTGAATCATATCATGGAACAAAGCGACCATGGCGCGCTGATAAGTTTCCCCAGCATTCTTCAACCCAAAAGGCATCACCTTGTAGCAGAAGGTGCCCCACTGCGTGACGAAGGTTATCTTCTCCATGTCTTCAGGAGCCATCTTGATCTGGTTGTAGCCAGAGAAACCGTCCATGAAGGAGAAAATTTTGTATTGCGCGGTGTTGTCAACCAGAACATCAATGTGAGGAAGAGGGAAGTCATCCTTGGGGCTTGCCCTGTTCATATCTCTATAATCCACACACATTCGTACCTTACCGTCTTTCTTAGGTAATGGAACAACATTAGCAACCCATTATGGATAAGAAGTGACAGCTAAGAATCCTGCGTCAAACTGCTTCATGACCTCAGCCTTGATCTTCTTTTACATTTCGGGGCGCATACGGCGGACCTTCTGTTTAACCGGAGGACAGTCTTCTTTGATCGGAAGACGATGCACCATAATATCAGTGTCTAAGCCTGGCATGTCTTCATATGACCAAGCAAAGATCTCAGCGTAGTCGTGCAACATTTGTATCAACCGTTGTTTGACTTTAACTTCCAAATTTGCACCAATCTTGACTTCTTTTTTGTCTATCTTTGTGCCCAGGTTTATCATCTCAACTGGATCTTCATGAGGCTGTATAGCCCTTTCTTCCTGCTGTAATAGTCTAGCAAGTTCTCTAGGCACCTCACAATCATCCTCACCTTCGTCTTCGGCTTGGTTGATCAGATTTTCGAAGTCATAATTGGCAGTAGAAGAGCTGTTATCAATGAGATCCAGAGTGGATATGGATCTACAGTATGATACGTGGGTGTGTATAAGAGCATAGCTATTTTGATAAAGTGAAAACAGAAAAGAAAAATAGAGAGCGCAAAATTTGTATGCAAGAAACGTCCAATGCTTTATTAATGATATATGAAATGACAAATAATATCCCTCACAAGCAAAGCCAATGTGCCTCGGGAAAGGCACAAGGCCGTAGAGTTTTAAATTTTTTATTACAAATCTCAAAAACAAGTAATACAATTACTGCGGAATAAAATAAATTGGTATAAAGTCCCTAGTCGTCCAGTTATTCGGTCCACCATTGATAGTTGGGTAGACCCGGCTGTCAATGTCTGAGTCTTCCTCGTTGTCTTCAATGGCATTAATTCCCCGATTACTGATGCATAGGGGAGGTCCTCCGGCCCGAGCGCGTCGAATGGCCCTTTGAGCTCCTGAAGTAAAGCCCAAACCACACTTGTCAGTTTTATGATGAAATCAGGGAGCTGTCCCCAGTCGATACACCTACCTTTTTCAACCACTGCTCTGGCGTCTTTGAGGGAATCCATCTTCAAAGGAGGTTTGTTGGTAGTAGTTTCAGCCGATTCCAGGACCTGAGGAACCTCTTCAAAATTCTGATAAGGAGTCTCTATGAATTCCCCATCCATTTCTATGTACCTGAAGGAATTGAGGTGACTCGCTATATACTCCTCTTCACCTTGCACAGTGACAATCTTTCCTCTTACTGGATACTTTAGCATCTGGTGCAATGTAGATGTGACTGCCCCAACTTCATGGATCCAATGACGACCCAACAAACAGGAGTACGACGGACGGATGTCCATTAAATAGAAAGTGGACTCAAAGTTCTGGGAACCTACTTTGACGGGGATGTCCACTTCCCCATGCACCATTCTCTTCGACCCATCAAAGGCCCTCACCATAATGTTACTAGGCTTTAAGGTCAAGCCCTCACAGTCTAACCGATCCAACGCCTTCTTAGGCATAACATTTAGCGATGACCCGATATCTACCAGCACATGAGCCATAGTGGTGCCCTGCACTCAACCGAGCCATGTAGAGCATCATTATGCTTCCTCCCTTTCGGTGTCAGGTCCGCATCTGAAAAACCCAGCCCATTGTCAACAGTCAGGCTAGCCACACAATCTTTGAATTGATCAGCCGAGGTCTCCTGCAACACATGCGCAGTCTTGAGGAATGCGATCAAAGCCTTCGCATGGGCTTCGGAACAGAATAGTAGAGACAACATGGATATCTTTGAGGGGGTCTGCCCCAGCTGCTCGACCATTTTGTAGTCTCTCTTTTTGATTATTTTCAGTATTTCCTCTATCTCTTGCTTAGAGGCTTCCACGACAATTTTTCTAGGTGCCTTCGTCCGGGCAGGCTCACCTATAAATTCTTTGCCGCGGGTACCAGATGATTCGCCGACAGGGGTAATAATTGGAGTAAGAACAGGAGTAGTAGTTGAAGTACCAGCAGGAACAGTAGACGGAATAACAACAGGCATATTGACAGTCTTTAGGGAAATATCGGGAGAGAAAACCCTTCCACTTCGGGTAACCTTGCTGGTCCCGACAATGTTACTAATATCAGGATCATCCTACTCATTTTTCAGATCTTGTTCGATGCCATGATAGTACACATCGGCACCATAATGCCAAGGGACAACTTTGTCTGAGGCATACGGGACAAGACCAGGAACAGTGATTATTAGCGGAGCGACTCTTGGAGCAGATGTAATCCTAACAGGTCTTCTCGAGGGGACCTTGGAAGGATTGGCGGAAATGGTTATAATGGCAATGTCTTCAGATGGAACAACAGGAACCAAAGTTTTCTCGAACAAAATTTATTTGTTGTCCATCAGGCGCTGAACACCTGACTTCAGCAAATGGCAACCAGAAGGCAGAAATGAACACATGTGGAAATCTTCACCACAACCCAGAAATAAACCTACCAACAGCAAATTCTTATTCACAGTCATGAGAGGAGTAGAAACTTCATCCACCAAGGTCACAAACAAGTCGGTGTCAACGGCATTAACTCCACGGTCGTGCTTAGGCATGGGAGCAGTTATGACATTGGGCTTTTCCGGAGCATCGAACTCAATTTCCTTGGCTTCGATCAGATCATGTACCTTATTTCTTAGAGCCCAGCAGTCGTTGGTATCGTTACCAGGACTCTCAGAATGATAGGCACAATGAGCATTTGGATTATATCGGGGAGATGTGGTGTGCGGATTCTTGGGAGCCTCTTTCAAGGTCGCCAAGTTGGATCTCACCAGATGAGGTAGAACTTCAGCCAGTGTCATGTTGATTCAGGTAAATTGTCATTGTGGTCTTTTCACCCATTGTTGATTGTTGCATTGTGGAGCAGCCGCGGACCTAGGTATCATTAGGGCACTTACTGTCTAACAATGTTCAGCTCTGCTTTGGCCCCTCGGGCTATAGATGGAACTGGCTTCCTTCTTACCAGCAAAAGGCTTCTTTACCGAACTCGAAGAGGCATCCTTCTATATCTTGTCGCTCTGAATCCCAGCTTCTACTCTCTCTCTCTCTCCAGTCAGAATCAGCTCGGTGAAACCAGCTGACGAGCTACCGATCAAATGATTAAAGAATGGACCAGATAGCGTCCCCAGAAACATATCAACCAACTCCCTATCAGACAACGGCCGTTGGACTCTTCCAGCCAAGTCTCTCCACTTTTGTGCGTAGTCCTTAAAGCCTTCACTTTCCCCCATGGACATACTCTGGAGTTTAGTACGAGTAGGGGCAAGGTCGGCATTGTATTGGTACTGCTTATAAAAAGCAGCAGCCAGATCTTCCCAATTTCGGTCATTGGCTCTCTCCAGTTGGTAGAACCATTCAAGCTGAGTCCCTGACAAACTATCTTGAAAGAAGTGAACCCATAAATTTCTCAGCGGTGTGGGGCTGGATATTTCTGACATAAGAGCGGAGATGGAGTTTTGGGCAAGACACCCCATCATACTTTGCAAAAATTGGAGCCTTGAACTTCTGCGGGATGACCACTCTCGACACTAATCCCAATTCTTCGAAATCCAACCAAGGTATCCTCTGGACTTCCATAGCACTCAAACGATCTTCCAACTACTTGTATCTATCCTCAGTGGGAGGATATTGCTCATCATTGTAGTCGGTATCATTTTCAAAAACTTCAAGACTGGGATCTTTCTCCCTTGTCTCTTCTTCTTGATTCTCCCATTCTTTGGATGAAGAGGTCAGATCGACTTGTTGCTTCAATGGCCCTCTAAACCTTCTTCCCATATTCAGAATATCGGTAACCTTCTTCTTTTTCTTTTTCTCTTTCAAGATGAGGGCTTTCAGATCCTCCTGCCTTTTTTCCAGATTTATGAACATCTACTGAAACTGGGCGTTTTGTGCCTGAAGATCCTTGATGCTTTGTTCGGAAGACATTTCTGCTGAAATAAACAGCGAAGAAGATGAGAAACATGTAATGATACTTGTACATGCAATGCTATGAATGGGATGCGTATTCAATGATTTCAAAGACTTTGGGAAATTTAAATTTGCGAACCAAAATGAAACAAAGATTTTATTAGTTGAATTCAAAGTTTAAATGCCTTTTAGGCGTTACAATTAAAAATAAATCTAAAAACTAGAAAAATCAAAATTCCCATGGATGCTTCCTCTTTGTGCCGAGATAGACATTGAGTCCTCTTTCCTCATGGAGCTGCTTTGTGAGCTCTAAAACCTTCCCCTCTTGGGCATAGAACTGATCCCTGTAGGTATCCCTCTTTTTCTTTAACTGAATCCAAGACCTCTGTAGTTCTCCAAGATTAGTGGGCATATCAGGATGGAGAATCGTGTAAGGAATACCCCCCATTCAGTAGTGGGTTCCACAATCACTGGTAGAACGGCCATATAGGGCATCATAAGTTTCTGGGCGCGAGCTTGTACCCATTGGAGATAAGGTTCCATAGGAATAGAAGCCTTTGGCCCCAAATCCTTGGCGCCAGGTCTGTTTACCATGCTCCTAGCTCGTATAAGCCTCTGGCGATACCCTTGAACATCATCCTCATAGTTGAATATAATTCCCTCGATAAGTAACTCATGGGGACCATCCCTTCGAGCGTAACCAAATTGTCGCAGAGCTAAATAAGGATTATAGTTTATACCCCCTCTGATGCCAAGTAATGGGACATTAGGGTACTCCCTACAGCGGTCAATAATAGCAGTGTTTTCCATAGCTCAGGAACACCAGAGAATATCCGTGTGAGCGAGTGACATTATCCTTTGCGACCAACCCAAACCTTCTTTATTCTTCAGTACTGACTTAGGGAGGTGAGAAATAAACCACCTCGACAGCATTGGCATGCAGCACATAAGAACCCCTCTTCTCATCATGGTACGAGTATGGAGAGCATGCAAAATATCTCCGAGCAAGGTAGGCACGGGGTTGCGAGATAGGAAGATCTTGATAGCATTCACATCTATGAATAAGTCTGGATTAGGGAATAGTACTAACACATAGATTAGAAGGGCCAAGACCTCCTCAAAAGCCTTAAAATCTATATCATCCCAAAACAGCTGGGCCTTATTGTGATGCGGTGGGAGAACTGACTTGAGGTTTTGCGTTTGTGTTTTCAAATGTCGCAGTTAGCAAGAGTCGCCACCAACTTTTATTTTATCCAAAAGGAAAGATAAAAAAGCACAGGAAAGACCTTTGAGATTGTTTTTGGGCTCGGGGGGTAGATTATGAAAAGGGAAGGTGCTAGCACCCTTTTCATCCATGGTTTTCCATGGGCTCTTAGTTACTTGTTTTAGATCACTTGCTTTGCTTTTTCAATTGTTTGAAATGGTGCTTTGTGTGGTTTTGAAAGTATTTTGAAAAGAGACCGTCGTTTTGGCAATCTTTGTAATGATTTTCGTTCGTAAGAATGTATAGAAAGATGTTTGTCTTTTGAAAAATGTTTCAATGTTTTGAAAGTTGTTTGGAAATGTTTTGAAATGTGTGTGTGTGTTTGTTTGAAAATAGCAAGGATTGTTTGAAAGAGATCAAGTAACTAGGAGTTATCTACCTTACTCAAAAGTCTTTCTTATATATTTTTATTCCTTTGACATTGTTAACCTACCATTGTTTTGGTAGATAACCCTATCTTTGGATGTTAAACGGGACGGGCGTGGGTCATCGTATGACCATGATAGCAATGGTGCCAAGTATCTTAGCAAGTTTTAGGGACTAAGATCATCTTTGTTTTTAGGCAACCTTTTGATAGAGTCATCGAGGGACTATGATCTTTTGTTTTGTTTTGCCAAGATACCTAGCATGCATACCATAGCCATTTTGTTTAGGCAACCAAGTGGGTGAAACCCTAGAGGTGCTTATGTGCAATGTGTTGTCATTTTTCATGCATCTTTGTCTTGAATTAGGTCATGCTATTTGTTTGATTTTTTTGTCTTATCATACAAATCCTAATTTACTAAACATGTATATAATGCGATAAATTGCGTAAAGTAAATTTAAACTATTACAACAATATTATGGGAGGGGGATACAAGTTTTGAATGGGGAATATTTGCACAAAATAAAACCCTAATTTACTATTACAACCCAATCGGATTTATGGTACAATAAATAAATAAACAAATATTTAAATATGCAATAAAAATGTAAATATGCAAAAATGTTTTGTAATTTATTTTATGTATGAGAAAATAAAATTATCTAAGTCCTAAAAATAAGAAAAAATAATGTTATTATTTTTGAAAGGGGAAACCCTAATTTTGATTTAATAGTAAATATTGTTTTCTAATATTTATTTGTCCATTTTTTGTTTAAGAAAAATAATAATAATATTATGTACAAATGTTTAAAAAATAAAATATGTATGAAAATAATTATTTTTATGTGAAAAATAATAAAATAAAATGTATAGTATTTTCAAATTATTTACAAGTTTTATTTAAGAAAATAAAGCCTAATAAACTATTTTTATGCCAAAAAAATAATAAAAAATAATAAAATAAAATGCAAAAAATTAAGAAAATATTTTTGGATTTTTTTAATGTTCAGAAAAAAAATAATAAAGTCAAAAATATAAAATATGCAAGAAAATACAAAAAAATATAAAAATATGCAAAGGGGGGTGCATAAGTAAAATGGAGGGTGCAAAAAGAAGAAACAAAAAAGGCCAGAAACAAAAAAAGCCCAAGACAGCATCTTCATCCCTGTCCTCTGTCCCTGTGCGCGTTTTTGAGCTTGATTCTGTTCTTGCTCATGCTTGCATGGAATCAAAAACTTACAACATGAAACTTATAGCATTTTTAATCATGATTCCAACCATATCCATTTTGTGACCTAACTCTAAGAAACCAGGGAGAATTTCAGTGGCCCTAATTCCTGACCTAATTTTTTCATGAACTTCAACAATCAAATATTCTTAGCTCGGTTAATATAAATAAAAACTATGCATATGTACAGCTTAAGCAAGTTAAAGATTACATTTTTGCTTCACAAGTCGTGACCCAAGGATGCCTAAATAGAGAGATAGAAACTTGACAAATACCTTGTTCAATTGAGTTTGGATATGGCAATGTGGGAACTTTGAGTGAGGCTTGAAGTTCTTGTGAGCTTCCTTGAAGTTCCCTCAAGCTTCTCCAATGCTCAGCTTGCCTTGTAGATGCTTGAATCTTGCTGCACGAGTCAACCTGCAAACCTTCAAAATGAAAATGGTGAAGCTTGAAACAGGGCACACAGTTGTAAGACAAGGGCCTGGACAGTTTAGGTGTGATGTATGGAAGGTGTTTCAAGGGTTGAATCAAGAAACGCACGAGCCAATATTGATTTGGTTTGAGATTTGCAGAGACTGCCCTGTTTGGGCAGAAAATGGTATTTTTTGTGTTTGAGGGTGTTTGAGATGTTAGCAATTCGTGCTTAGGCTTGTTACAACAATATGAGGTTGTTTGAAATGAAGCCAAGGCTTGCCTTTATCAGATGGATGAGTTCTATTGACTTTTGCAAGTTTCTTGCTTTTGAAGAAAAGTTTGAGGTGACAATACCAAAGCTTGTACTTGCTAGCTCATGGACTGCATAGAGTTGGTACAAGTTGCCTGATCTTTATGGATCTTGTTTGCAACCAAAGATCAGGTCCATGGCTCAAGAAATGTAAAGTTGGAAAAAGCAAGTTTTATGAAAATGGTATTGAGAACTTTATGCCATAAATGGATTAATTCTTTGTCCAAATCTCCATAGGTCAGAATAAAGCCAATACCAATGTGTTAGCATTCAATTATAGAGTGTAGAAGGGATTAGGACCTGTAATACCAAGTACAAGCATGTTTGAAACTGATTTGCAACTTCTAACATTGTGAAAATGCCTTGCAAAAAAGTGATAAATTGCCATTTTCAATTCTTCGATTCTCTCTAATCATAAATGATCTTGGAGAGTTCTTGGACATTTTGGAAATATTGTAACATGCTCTAAAATCCATCTTTGAAATGAATTTTGAGATACCTCTTGGAACTAGGTGAAAAATTGCCATGAAGTTAGGTCAAAAATCTGCCTAACTAGGGCAAAATTTCACTAAGTTAAAAAGTTTATGGACCCCTATTCACAAAATCATAACTTGAAATCCAAGCATCTTTTGGGAAAACTTTGTTAATCAAAGTTGTATATTTCATGGAGGACTACAACTTTCATGTTGGAAGTTTTCTTTGAATCCAATTGCATCATGGTGAAAAAGTTATGGAAAGTTGGGAAAAATAAGAAATTTCCATAACTTAGAAAAATTCTAAGTTATGAAAAATTTCAAATTAAAACCCTAATTTTCAATTTTAGGTTTCTTGGTCAACAAGTTTCACATTTTGACATATTTTGATGAATTATGACCCTTGGCACTTGATTTTGACCAAAAAGTCAAAGTTTGACTTTTCAGTGTACAATTGATTTTTGATCAGTTGACTGCAAAATTCATCTGTCAATCATATGCATTTGAGATCTTTTGAACTATGTGATTAGGTCAAGATGATTCTATTGAGTCCTTGAAATAATTCTTGAACCCAATTGGTCATTGGCTAGGTTAAAAATCAGAAATTGCCCTTTCTCAGTCAAAACCCTAATTTTGACCATTTTGCCCTTTTGATGATCTGATCAAATTTCTTGAGGAGTTGTGATCCAAACTTGATCAAATGGTACATAGGAGCCTAGAATGTGATTGTGGATCAAAAATTATGAAGTTTTACTGTAAATTGGCCATGGTTGACTTTTTCCCCAATACAGCTGATTTTTAGGTCATTTGTCCAATTGACTGGGCAAAAATGTGATTCAAGGCTTGAAACTTGTCATGGGCAATATTTGGGGTCCAAGAGGGTGTATGAAAGCCACATGAAGCATTGATGATCCAAAATTCCTTGTGCAAACTTAAACCCTAATTTCAAGTCATCAGTGCAAGGTGAGGTCTTGAGCTGAGCAAACCCTAATCCTGTCTGGAGTCCAAGAGGTCTTGTGATAAAAAAAATTGATAAAATGAGAGGGAAAATTTTGGGGTACAAAAGCTGCCCCTGTTAAATCTTCTTGAACCTGAAGAGTTAGATTAGCGAGTTAGTCGTTCGTGACTCGAAGGTAAAAGATGATTGGACACTAGAGTGGTCGTAAATTTGCACTCGTTAAAATGTAGTTGAGAGAATGGGCTTAAAGATGCCATTTGGAGATGTGATAGAATCTTGTTGGAGATGGGCTTGAAGATGCCATCCAAGAATGTTTGCTTAATTCTAAGTTGTAGGTCAGGAGAATAAGTCTCAAAATGGTATCCGCGTTTGGAACGTATCTGAGCTGTATCTGGAGACTTGTAATGAGAAACAGAATAGCATCCGTGTCTGGAGCGTCTTTGAACTGTATCTGGTAGTTGGAATCTGAATGAGCAAAGGAATAGCATCTGTATCTGGAGCATATCCAAGCTGTATCTGAATGTTGAATCTGAATAAGCAATAGAATAGCATCCGTGTCTGGAGCGTCTCTGAGCTGGGGAAAATCAGAATAAGTGACAGAATGGCAACTGTGTCTGAAGCGTATCTGAACTTGAATTTGAATAAGTGACAGAATGACTTATGTGTCTGGAGTGTATCTGAACTTGAAATTGATAGTTAAATCTGAATGAGAAATAGAATGGCTTCCACGTCTGGAGCGTATCTAATTTGTATATGATAGTTGAAATCTGAATAAGTATCAGAATGGCATCCGTATCTGGAGCGTATCTGAACTTGAAATCTGAATAAATAGCAGAATGACTTCCGTGTCTGGAGTGTATCTGTATTATATCATGATTGTATATTGTTAATGGTAGCTTATTAATCTTATCCTGAAAAGGGTAAAATGTTAGCTGAAACACAAAGTTATGTTGCATGAAATGTATGATGCAATAAATGTGTTTTATCCATGTTTATGATATATGGATGTAATGTATGCTTATGTAAGCCAATTTGCTGTATTACTGAGGAAAATAAATCCTTGACGGCTGGGGATAATAAATCCCTTGACTGCTGCCGGGGAAAATAAATCCTTGACCACTGTTGGAGATTCAAAATATTTGATTGCTGAGGATGAGAAATCCTTGGTGACTGTTGGGGATTGACAACTTCTGTGGGGATATAAGGATCCTTCATGTCTTGAAGTTGGAGTGTTGGCAAAAATTCTATTGTGAACAATGCCATACTGCTTGAGCAATCTGCTTAGGGAATCCAGAGAACTTTGATGACTTCTACTGGGGGTAACACAATGGGAATCCTTACTCGGCTGGGGAATAGGGAAAACTCTGATGATTTCTGCGGGGAACTAAGAATGAGAATCTTCATTCTGTTGAGGAGTAATGAAAACTTTGGTGACTTCACTGGGGAGTAATGAAGACCCTGGCAACTTTGCTGGGGAATCAAGAATGAGAATCTTCATTCTGTTGGGGAGTAAAAACTTTGTGGGGAAGAAGGCTTACTGCTGGAGAGTAAGTTCGGGAGTTTTTGGTCGTCTTCCACTCTACTGGGGAGAATCCCAGGTTAGGGAGATACAAAGGTTAACTGTTATCTGATTGATTTCCAGGTTTCAAGGTAACTTGCTGGGGAAATTGGATGGTTTCCGCTGGGGATTGATAGTTAGAAGTCTTGACTCGACTGGGGGAGAAGGTTTCAGCTCCGCTGGGGATCTGTAACTCAAAGTTTTTGCTCCCTGGGGATTGGGAGTTTGAAGTATAAACTCTGATGGGAATTAAGGGTTTGAAATTATAACTCCGCTGGGGATATGTATTTCAAGGTTTTAGCTCCGCTGGGGATCTAAATGATGTACTGTAGGGATTGCTCCTGGAATAGCCTAAAGACGTTTTCATATCCTTTCAGTTTGTCAATAATTGTTCTTTTCCATCATGTTTATTTGTAAACAGTAATTATGTTCAAATGCATATGTTCATCAATGAATCATTGGACGTTTTTGAAAATAAAAATACAAGTGTAAAAAGAAAAATACAAATAGTTTTTGTACTTTGGAAGAGACATCTTTGTATTTACTTTGAGTAAGTGTTTTGTACAAAGGGAACAGACATCCTAGTAAGAGGATGGTGTCATAGAAGTAAGAAAAATTTATACAAAGAAAGATAGTTATGTGTGTAAAAATCCCATGGGGTTCCATTCTGCTATAGCCTTCGTAACTCCGGATATCTTATCCATTCGTTGCTTCGTTCGAAGATGATTGGATTGATCAGAAACTCAGATTTTGTTAGTGAAGAGATTGTCCTTAAAGTGATCCGACGAGACATAGTCATACGCTTTAATTCCCTAACTTTTGCCTGGACCGCCCTTTCGGGTTTTTAGTCCACCGGGAAACCCTTTTTTCCCAAGTCGCCCTTTCGGGTTTTCAACTTGTCGGGTATACAGATTTTTTTGTTTATCCCTAATTTTTTCCTGAATCGCCCTTTCAGGTTTTCGATTCATCGGGATGCCCTTTTTTTTGCATAGGTGTGTCAACCTAGCGGGTCATTTATGCGTAGTATCTTTTGACTCTGTCTGCGTTCGCAGGGTGCGGCAGATCGTCATTGTCCATGGTGGTTAAGATCATTTCCCCACCAGAAAAGATGTTCTTGATTACAAATGGTCCTTCATAGGTAGGAGTCCATTTTCCCCTGGGATCACTTTGTGGCAAGATGATGTGCTTGATCACTAGATCTCCAACTTGATATGTTTAGCGTCTGACTTTCTTGTTGAAAGCTTTGATCATCCATTTTTGATACGTTTGACCGTGGAAAACAGTAGTAAGTCTCTTCTCGTCAATTAGGTTCAATTGATCAAGTCGGGTTTGAATCCAATCGTCTTCACTCAAACCAGAATCTTTCATGATTCTCAAGGAGGGAATTTGAACCTCGATAGGTAAAACAGCCTCCATGCCATATACCAAGGAATAGGGTGTTGCCCCAGTTGATGTGTGTGCCGTGGTACGGTACCCGTGAAGAGAAAACGGTAACATTCCATGCCATTCCTTGTAGGTGACTGTCATCTTTTGTATGATCTTCTTGATATTTTTGTTTGCAGCTTCAACAACACCGTTCATCTTTGGCCGGTAGGGAGAAGAATTATGATGTTGAATCTTGAACTACTCACACAGGGCGGTGATCATAGTATTGTTAAGGTTTGTATCATTATCAGTGATGATCCTTTCGGGGATACCATACCAGAAAATAAGATTCTTCTTGATGAAGCGGGCAACAACATTCTTAGTAACGGATACGAAGGATGCTACTTCGACCCACTTGGTGAAATAGTCAATGGCCACCAGAATGAAATGGTGTCCATTGGATGTTGTAGGCTTGATCTCTCCAATCATGTCGATTCCCCACATAGCGAATGGCCAAGGAGCTGTTAAGACATTTAGAGGAACAGGAGGCACGTGCACCTTGTCTGCATAGATTTGACATTTTTGTCAGGTGCGAGAGTGTTGATAGCAGTCAGCTTCCATGGTAGACCAGTAATAGCCTGGCCTTATAATCTTCTTAGGCATCGTATGCCCGCTAGAGTGAGTGTCGAAGGTACCTTCATGCAATTCAACCATAATTCTTTCAGCTTCAACTTTATCCACACAACGGAGCAGAATAGAATCCTGATTGCGCTTGTACAGGATGCCATTACTCAAGAAGAAATTTTCCGAGAATCTCCTTAAGAACTTCTTGTCATTGACCGAAGCTCCTTCAGGGTATTCTTGAGCCTCGAGATACTTTTTGACTTCATGAAACCATGGCTGGTCCACTACTTCTTCGGTATTAATCTCGTGACAATGTGCAGGTTCGTCCATCCGCTCAATGGTGATTTGGGGAGCCTCATTATCCCAGTTAAGTTTAAACATGGATGACATTGTAGCTAGTGCATCTGCTAGCTGATTTTCTTCTCGCGGGAAGTGCTCGAAGGTAATCTGCTCGAAGTGTGGTAACAATGTCAAGACATGTTCTTTGTAAGGGATGAGGTTTAGATGCTTAGTATCCCACTCTCCTTTGATCTGACTGATGACCAAAGCTGAGTCCCCAAACACAATCAAAGATTTGATTCCCAAGTCTATGGCAGCCTTGAGTCCAAAGATGCAAGCTTCATACTCTGCCATGTTGTTCGTACAGCTGAAACAAAGTCTGGAGGTGAAAGGAGTATGGCAACCTTCTGGGGAAATGAGTACCATGCCGATACCGTTTCCAAGTGCATTGGAGGCCCCATCAAAGTACAGGTTCCATCGCAATCCTTGTTCAGGTCCGTCATATGGGCTGAAATCTTCAATGTTGTCCAAAGTCAAGATGTCTTCGTCAGGGAAGTCAAACCTCATGGATTGGTAATCTTCGACAGCTTGATGGGCCAGATGATCGGCTAGCACACTCCCCTTTATAGCTTTTTGGGTCGTGTACTATATGTTGTATTCCGTTAGGATCATCTGCCATCTAGCTATTCTTCCAGATATAGCAGGATTCTCAAAGATGTACTTTATCGGATCCATCTTAGATATCAGCAAAGTGGTATGAGTCAACATATACTGCCTTAGCCGGCAAGCAGCCCATACCAAAGCGCAGCAAGTTTTCTCGAGTAGTGAGTATTGGGTCTCACAGTCGGTAAACTTTTTGCTAAGGTAATAAATGGCATGCTCTTTTCGGCCAGACTCGTCATGTTGGCACAATACGCACCCCATTGAATTCTCTAGGACGGTCAGATACATGATTAGCGGTCTTCCTTCGATGGGTGGCATCAAGATAGGAGGTTCTAGCAAATACTCCTTGATTTTGTCGAAAGCAACTTGACAGTCATCATTCCATCGAACTACCTGATCTTTCTTCAACAGCTTTAAGATTGGTTCACAAGTAGATGTTAGGTGAGAAATGGACCTAGCAATGTAGTTTAGGTGTCCCAAGAAACCTTTGACCTCCTTCTCAGTGTGAGGAGCAGGCATTTCTTGTATAGCTTTGACTTTGGCAGGATCAACCTCGATGCCTTTGTTGCTGAAAATGAAACATAAAATTTTACCGGATCTGACTCCAAATGTAAACTTGTTTGGGTTCAATCTGAGCTTGTACTCCTTCAACCTGACAAATAGCTTTTGCAAGTGATCAAGGTATTCTTCTTCAGTTTTTGACCGGGCTATCATGTCATCTACGTAGACCTCAATCTCATGATGTATCAAATCATGAAATAAAGCTACCATGGCGCGTTGATAGGTTGCCCCGGCATTCTTCAGTCCGAATGGAATCACTTTGTAGCAGAATGTACCCCACTGTGTAACAAAAGTAGTTTTCTCCATGTCCTCAGGTGCCATATTGATCTGGTTATAGCCTGAGAATTCGTCCATGAAAGAAAATACTTTGTGTTGAGTTGTGTTGTCAACCAGGATATCGATCTGCGGAAGTGGAAAGTCATCTTTACGGTTGGCCCTATTTAAGTCTTTGTAATCCATGCACATTCTCACTTTTTCGTCCTTCTTAGGCACGGGCACAATGTTAGTAACCCATTGTGGATAGGAAGTAACAGCCAGAAATCCAGCATTGAACTGCTTCATAACTTCTGCTTTGATCTTCTCGGATATGTCAGGTCACATGCGGCGAACCTTTTGTTTAACTGGTGGACAGTCTTCTCTTGTGGGTAGATGGTGAACCACAATGTCTGTGTCAAGTCTCGGCATGTCTTCGTATGACCAGGCAAAGATCTCAACATAATCATGCAGTAGATGAATTAGGCGCTCCTTGACACTCGGCTCTAGATTGGAATCTATCTTGATTTCCTTTTTGTCGTCCTCAGTATCCAAGTTGATTGTGTCCAACTGTTTCTCATGAGGCTGAATTGCTCTTTCCTCTTGCTGTAGAAGTCTGGCCAATTCCCCTGGCACCTCACAATCTTCCTCACCTTCATATTCAGCTTGGTTGATCAGATCTTCAGAGTCACTGAAGGCTATAGCAGTATCGTTACCCATGGGATCCGGAATGGAAGGGTACCTACATTTGTGAGTGTGGGTGTGTGTAAGGGATAGCCATCTTAAAACAACAAAATGTAAAAGAAAAACAATGAGCACAAAAGGTTTAAATATGAAAAGCGTCCATGATTCATTAAAATAACATATGAAAATGAAATAAGAACCCTTACAAATGGACCTATGTGTCTCGGGTAAGACACAAGGTTGAAAAAGTACGAATTGTTTGTGAATTATTACAGTCCAATAGAAATGGAAAAGATAAATTACTGATTTATGAAAGTAATCGGAACAAAGTCTTTTGCTTCCCAGTTGCACAATCCTCCGCCAACAGTAGGAAAAATCCAGTCTTCCAAGTTGCCCTCTTCTTCACTATCCTCTAGTGTATTAACCCCTCGGTGGCTGATCTTCACAGATGGCCCTCCGGCACGGGAGCGGTGCACAACCTTATGACCAGTCGAAGTAAACCCTAGGCCGAATTTGTCTGATTTGAAAGGAAAGTCGGGAAGCTTCCCCCAGATTGTGGATCCGCCTTCTTCCACCACTGCCCTAGCATCCTTGAGAGAAGACATCCGAGGCGGAGGTCTTGTGATCACAGGAGTTGAGGACACTGCTTTTGTCGCCGCTATCTCCTGAGCTACCTCTTCAAAATGATGGAAGGGAGTTTCGATGAATTTGCCATCCAATTCTACATAACGGAAAGAATTAAGATGACTGATCATGTATTCCTCTTCTCCATGAACAGTTATAATTTTCCCCTGGACAGGGTACTTGAGCTTTTGATGCAGAGTAGAAGTGACAGCTCCAACATGGTGGATCCAAGGTCTTCCCAACAGGAAGGAATAGGAAGGAAGGATGTCCATCACGTAGAATGTTAAATTGAACGTCTGGGTACCCACCTTGATCGGGATGTCCACCTCTCCGTGGACCATCCTTTTAGAACCATCAAAGGCTCTGACAATGTTGTTGCTGGGTTTCAGGGTTAAGCCTTCACAATCCAGTCTATCCAAGGCTTTCTTCGGCAAGACATTTAGAGACGACCCAGTATCAACCAAAACATGAGCTAGGGTGGTTCCCCTACACTCCACCGAGACATGTAGCGCGTCATTATGTTTTCTCCATTTGGAGGTCAAGTCTGCATCGGAGAATCCCAGGCCGTTGTCAGTTGTTAAGCTGGCCACACATTCCTGGAATTGATCAGCGGAGGTTTCTTCTGGCACGTGGGTCGTCTTCAAAAACTTGACCAAAGCTTTAGAATGTGCCTCAGAGCACAGCAACAGGGCTAACATAGAGATTTTGGAGGGGGTCTGCCCCAGTTGCTCAACAACATCATAATCACTTTTCTTAATGATCCTCAGAATCTCTTCCATCTCTTTCTGGGATGTTTCAGGAATGACTAATGATTGATCCTTCGTCAAGACAGGCTCCTCTTGAACATTCTTTCCTTTTTTCTCGGCAGCGGAAACAGGGATGGGAATTGCATTGTCATTGTTGGCGGGTACACTTGCAGGTACAGTTCCTGGTATAGGTGTAATCTTCGGAATGTCCGCGAGTCTAAAGACTGTTGTTGGAGGAGCTATCTCTGGAGAAAAGATTCTTCCACTACGAGTAACCTTGCTTGTTCCGGCAATGTTACTAATGTCAGGATTATCTTCCTCAGAGCTTTCTTCTTCAATGGTCTGTTCAATCTGTTTGACACCATGATAGTAGATTTCTCCACCATAGTTCCATGGTACCATTTTATCGGATTTGTATGTGGTTGGTCCGGGCATTGTTATCTTCAACGGAGTAGTCATAGGAGCAGATGTAATCCTAACAGGTTTTTTAGAAACCCTGGAAGGATTGGCGTATATGGTTATTATTGAAACTTCTAGAACTAGAATGGGTGAGACGGGAGCTTTCTCAAACAAAATTTCCTTGTTATCAATCAATTGTTGGATTCCTTTCTTCAAAAGAGGACAGTCAAATGGGGAGGACAAGAAAGCATGGCAATCTTGGTCACAACCTGGGAACACCCCATCCTTCAACAAATTCAACTTGATGGTTAGGAGAGGAGTTGACAGTTCATCCATAGTAGAAACAAACAGATCTTCTTCCACAGCATTGGCATTGTGCCCATGCCTCGGCATTGGAGCGGAGATAACATTAGGCTTTTCAGGAGCTTCAAATTCGACTTCCTTTGCGTCAATCAGATCTTGAATCTTATTCTTCAGGGCCCAACAGTTGTTGGTGTCGTGCCCCGGACTTTCTGAATGGTACGCGCATCTGGCGTTGGGATGGTAATGTGGAGAGGTAGTGTTAGGGTTTTTGGGGGCCTCTTTTAGCATGGCCAGGTTCAGCTTCAAGAGATGGGGTAAGACTTGAGCAGGAGTCATGTTTATCTTGGTGAATTTACTTACAGGCCTTTCCACCCTTTGCTAGTTATTCCTCGGCTGATCATTTATCGGCTGACTGTTTCTCGGCTGGTCTGACGCAGACTTCTAAATCATGATGGCTCCCACAGTTGGTCGTCTTTCAATCCTTCCCTTATTTCTCTGGGCATATATAGCAAACACTTCTTTCTTTCCCGTGAAGGGCTTTTTTACAGCAACAGAGGTAGATGCATCTTTCTGAATTTTCTCGCTTCTAATACCGGCTTCAACCCTTTCGCCAGTTAGAATCAACTCAGTGAAACCTGCAGAGGTGCTTCCAATCAGGTGATTAAATAAAGGACCTGACAGAGTCCCCAAGAACATGTCCACTAGTTCTCTTTCAGATAAAGGTGGTTGCACCCTTCCGGCCAAATCCCTCCATTTTTGGGTGTAGTCTTTAAAACCCTCATTGGTAGCCATGGCCATACTCTGTAGTTGAGTACGGGTTGGCGCCAAGTCGGCGTTGTATTGATACTGTTTATAGAATGCGGCCGCTAAGTCTTCCCAATTATGGACATCTGATCTCTCCAACTGGTAGAACCAATCAAGTTGCGTTCCTGAAAGACTGTCCTGGAAAAAGTGGACCCACAGGTCCTTGTCAGAAGAATGTGGTTGAATTTTCCTGACATAAGATCGTAGGTTCATCTTTGGGCAAGACACCCCATCGTACTTAGCAAACAGCGGCACTTTAAATTTAGGAGGGATTACAATTCCAAAAACCAGCCCTAGCTCCTCAAAATCTAGCCCATGCACTCTCTGTATCTCCATGGCAGCTAGACGCTCTTCCAAGTTTTTGTATTTGTCTTCGGCCGGAGGGTACTGCTGTTCAGAGTAGTCCTCATCCTCTTCTTCTTCAGCTTCAGATTCAGATGGTACTGTAGTTCCTTTACCTTTCCCTTCCCCCTCTTCAGATGTTGATGGGAAATCCAAAGTCCGTCTGGCTTGTCCTTCAAACCTTCTGCCCAAGATAGCCACACCAGCTCTCTTCTTCTTCTTTTTCTCTTTTTCCTTCTCTAGTAGAGTCTTGAGCTCCTCCTGCCCCTTGGCCAAGGTCAGAAGTAGTTGTTAAAATTGTGAATTCTGAGCTTGCAAATCTTTGACCGTTTGTTCAATATCCATCTTGCTGAAATAAACAGCAGAGAGATGAGGAAACTTGGTGTGAAGACCTGTTTATGCATATGATGAATGATATGCATTCATTTAATGCTCTCAAGGATTCAGAAATTCAAATTTGTTTTAAACAACAAAGAAACACACGTCATATTAATAAGATAGAATTTGTTAGTACATCAATGCCCCATGGGAAAAATAATACAAAATTCTAAGGTAAAAAGACGTTGTGCATCCTCTTTGGTGCAATGTAGGTGTTGAGAGTCTGATCGTCGTGAAGTTGACGAGTGAGTTCCAAAACCTTCTTCTCGCTTGCATAGAATTGGGCTTCGAAAGTATCACGCTCTCCCTTGAGCTCTATCCAACTCCTTTGTAGATCTTCAAGTGATGTTGGCATGTCAGGATGTAGGAGGGTGTATGGAACCTCTCCTTCTATAACAGGCTCTGTAATCACAGGGAGAATGGAGGGGTAAGGCATCATAAGACTTTGGGCATGGGTTCGTACCCACTTGAGGTAAGGCTCAAGAGGGATGGAATTCTTGTGTCCCAAGGTATTATTGTCTACCTTGTTTGGCATCCTCCAAGCTCGGATGAACCTTTGCCGGAGTCCTTGGTTGTCGTTGTCGAAGTCGAAAACCAAACCTTGAATAAGCATATCATGTGGGCTATCCCTTTGGGCATACCCAAATTGTCTCAGAGCCAAGCAGGGGTTGTAGGTGATGCCTCCCCTAATGCCTAGTAGAGGGACATTAGGAAATTCCCCATAACGGTCAATGATAATAACATTCTCTTTTGATCGAGAACACCAATGGATACCTGAATGTGTAAGGGTCATCAACCATTGTGACCACCTCAAACCTTGCTCATTCTTCAAAATTTATTGGGGAAGATGAGAAATAAACCATCTTTCCAGTAGAGGAGTGCAACACATGAGAACACCTCTTTTCCTCATTGTACGAGTGTGAAAAGAGTGGAGGATATCCCCAAGCAATGTAGGCACTGGGTTGCGAGTCATGAAGATTTTGACAGCACTCACATCTATGAGTTGATCAGGGTTAGGGAACAAGACCATCCCATAGATGAGAAGAGCTACAATCTCCTCAAAAGCTTGTAAGTCCAAAGAATTCCAGCAGCTTTGGGCCTTCTCAAACAGAAACTTTGACAAGAAGCCTTTGACACCACTTCTAGTTTCCCAATGTGTTGTGACATCAGAAGAAAGCAAGTGCAGGGCTTGAGCAATCTCTTATGGCTTTGGATCTCTTTCCGTACCGTTGAAGGGTAGTTGATTGAGAATAGGAATCCTCAGGAGTTGAGAAAATTCCTCCAAAGTAGGCACAAGTTGGTAGTCAAGAAATGTAAAGCAATGATGCAAAGGGTCAAAGAACTGGAAGAGAACTTTCAGCATATCCTCCTCAGTGTTGGTGGTGACCAAGTTGAGTAGACGACCATGTCTCTCGGTGAATGGAGAATTCTCAAGAATCCTTGAAGCTAGCTCCTTTAGTTGAGGAGGAATTCTTACAAGGTTGACTTGGATAGTTTTTCTGCGAAGTGAATCCATAACCTACAAAACAGGAACAAAGATGAAAATCTAAAATCCTTGAAATGGTTAGTGGATGTAAATGATGCTTCATGATGTCCATGATATTATGCACAAGTATATATGTACAAGCAAATCACACAAGTTCCTAGTTTAGGCTTACATGGGGTTTCATAGGTAAGTACCCTCTTGAAGTTTAGTTGGCTCAACCTGTCCTAGAAATAGTAAATGGGTTCTAAGGAGCTCAATATCACTGGATTGTTTCCTTGTTCATTGTTTTAATTCATCCTCTTTACTGGCGACTGAAATATTCCAAGGAACCAACCCTCAATGAGTGTAGTATCGAGTATCTACCAACTTCAGACTGCACCAAAGCCAGTCATCTCACTACATCCTAAAAGGCCAAGTTGGTCAAGTAAAGGTTCTAAAAGTCCATTAGTGCTTCATGACATCACTCAGCGGCCCCGTATTCTCTTTGATTGACTCAAAGGCTACCGGTACCCACAAATATGTCGCACTAATATAGCTATTGCTTAGACCATGTCGGTATACCCCGCACAGTTTCCACAACGTATTGCTATTTAACTATGAATGTTTCCCAAATCCGGGTAGAGGATTCAAACCCAAACAATAGAACCAAAGTGTAAAGCATACAAGTCAAGCAAGATAAGCATGTAGTGGGAGAACTGTGATGTGGTGGGAGAACTGACTTGAGGTTTTGCGTTTGTGTTCGCAAATGTCGTAGTTAGCAAGAGTCGCCACCGACTTTTATTTTATCCAAAAGGAAAGGTAAAAAAGCACAGGAAAGACCTTTGAGATTGTTTTTGGGCTCGGGGGTAGATTATGAAAAGGGAAGGTGCTAGCACCCTTTTCATCCATGGTTTTCCATCGGCTCTTAGTTACTTTTTTTAGATCACTTGCTTTGCTTTTTCAATTGTTTGAAATGGTGCTTTGTGTGGTTTTGAAAGTATTTTAAAAAGAGACCATCGTTTTGGCAATCTTTGTAATGATTCTCGTTCGTAAGAATGTATACAAAGATGTTTGTCTTTTGAAAAATGTTTCAATGTTTTGAAAGTTGTTTGGAAATGTTTTGAAATGTGTGTGTGTGTTTGAAAATAGCAAGGATTGTTTGAAAGAGATCAAGTAACTAGGAGTTATCTACTTTACTCAAAAGTCTTTCCTATACATTTTTATTCCTTTGACATTGTTAACCTACCATTATTTTGGTAGATAACCCTATCTTTGGATGTTAAACGGGACGGGTGTGGGTCATCGTATAACCATGATAGCAATGGTTCCAAGTATCTTAGCAAGTTTTAGGGACTAAGATCATCTTTGTTTTTAGGCAACCTTTTGATAGCGTCATCGAGGGACTATGATCTTTTGTTTTGTTTTGTTTTGCCAAGATACCTAGCATGCATACCATGGCCATTTTGTTTAGGCAACCAAGTGGGTGAAACCCTAGAGGTGCTTGTGTGCAATGTGTTGTCATTTTTCCTGCATCTTTGTCTTGAATTAGGTCATGCTATTTGTTTGATTTTTTGTCTTATCATACAAACCCTAATTTACTAAACATGTATATAATGCGATAAATTGCGTAAAGTAAATCTAAACTATTACAACAATATTATGGGAGGGGGGATACAAGTTTTAAATGGGGAATATTTTCACAAAATAAAACTCTAATTTACTATTACAACCCAATCGAATTTATGATACAATAAATAAACAAACAAATATTTAAATATGCAATAAAAATGTAAATATGCAAAAATGTTTTTGTAATTTATTTTATGTATGAGAAAATAAAATTATCTAAGTCCTAAAAATAAGAAAAAATAATGTTATTATTTTTGAAAGGGGAAACCCTAATTTTGATTTAATAGAAAATATTGTTTTCTAATATTTATTTGTCCATTTTTTGTTTAAGAAAAATAATAATAATATTATGTACAAATGTTTAAAAAATAAAATATGTATGAAAATAATTATTTTTATGTGAAAAAATAATAAAATAAAATGTATAGTATTTTCAAATTATTTACAAGTTTTATTTAAGAAAATAAAGCCTAATAAACTATTTTTATGCCAAAAAAATAATAAAAAATAATAAAATAAAATGCAAAAAATTTAGAAAATATTTTTGGATTTTTTTAATGTTCATAAAAAAATAATAAAGCCAAAAATATAAAATATGCAAGAAAATACAAAAAAAATATAAAAATATGCAAAGGGGTTGCAGAAGTAAAATGGGGGGTGCAAAAAGAAGAAACAAAAAAGGCCAGAAACAAAAAAGCCCAAGACAGCATCTTCATCCCTGTCCTCTGTCCCTTCGCGCATTTCTGAGCTTGATTCTGTTCTTGCTCATGCTTGTATGAAATCAAAAACTTACAACATGAAACTTATAGCATTTTTAAATTACGATTCCAACCATATCCATTTTGTGACCTAACTCTAAGAAACCAGGGATAATTTCAGTTGCCCTAATTCCTGACCTAAATTTTTCATGAACTTCAACAATCAAATATTCTTAGCTCAGTTAATATAAATAAAAACTATGCATATGTACAGCTTAAGCAAGTTAAAGACTACATTTTTGCTTCACAAGTCGTGACCTAAGGATGCCTAAATAGAGAGATAGAAACTTGACAAATACCTTGTTCAGTTGAGTTTGGATATGGCAATGTGAGAACTTTGAGTGAGTCCTGAAGTTCTTGCGAGCTTCCTTGAAGTTCCCTCAAGCTTCTCCAATGCTTAGCTTGCCTTGTAGATGCTTGAATCTTGCTGCACGAGTCAACCTGCAGACCTTCAAAATGAAAATGGTGAAGCTTGAAACAGGGCACACAGTTGTAAGACAAGGGCCTGGACAGTTTAAGTGTGATGTATGGAAGGTGTTTCAAGGGTTGAATTGAGAAACGCACGAGCCAATATTGATTTGGTTTGAGATTTGCAGAGACTACCCTGTTTGGGCCGAAAATGGTGTTTTTTGTGTTTGAGGGTGTTTGAGATGTTAGAAATTCGTGCTTAGGCTTGTTACAAGGTTCTGAGGTTGTTTTAAATGAAGCCAAGGCTTGCCTTTATCAGATGGATGAGTTCTATTGAATTTTGCAAGTTTCTTGCTTTTGAAGAAAAGTTTGAGGTGATAATACCAAAGCTTGTACTTGCTAGCTCATGGACTGCATAAAGTTGGTACAAGTTGCCTGATGTTTATGGATCTTGTTTGCAACCAAAGATCAGGTCCATGGCTCAAGAAATGTAAAGTTGGAAAAAGCAAGCTTTATGAAAATGGTATTGAGAACTTTATGCCATAAATGGATTAATTCTTTGTGCAAAGCTCCATAGGTCAGAATAAAGCCAATATCCAATGTTTTAGCATTAAATTATGGAGTGTAGAAGGGATTAGGACCTGTAATACCAAGTACAAGCATGTTTGAAACTCATTTACAACTTGTAACATTGTGAAAATGCCTTGCAAAAAAGTGATAAATTTCCATTTTCAATTCTTCGATTCTCTCTAATCATAATGGATCTTGGAGAGTTCTTTGACATTTTGGAAAGCTTGTAACATGCTATACAATCCATATTTGAAATTAATTTTGAGATACCTCTTGGAACTAGGTGAAAAATTGCCATGAAGTTAGGTCAAAAATCTGCCTAAACTAGGGCAAAATTTCACTAAGTTAAAAAGTTTATGGACCCCTATTCACAAAAGCATAAATTGAAATCCAAGCATATTTTGGGAAAACTTTGTGAATAAAAGTTGTAGATTTCATGGAGGACTAAAACTTTCATGTTGGAAGTTTTCTTTGAATCCAATTGCATCATGGTGAAAAAGTTGTGGAAAGTTGGGAAAAAATAAGAAATTTCCATAACTTAGAAAAATTCTAAGTTATGAAAAATTTCAACTTAAAACCCTAATTTTCAATTTTAGGTTTCTTGGTCAACAAGTTTCAAATTTTGACATATCTTGACGAATTATGACCCTTGGCACTTGATTTTGACCAAAAAGTCAAAGTTTGACTTTTTAGTGTACAGTTGATTTTTGATCAGTTAACTGCAAAATTCATCTGTCAATCCTATGCATTTGAGATATTTTGAACTATGTGATTAGGTCAAAATGATTCTATTGAGTCCTTCAAATCATGCTTGAACCGAATTGGTCATTGGCTAGGTTAAAAATCAGAAATTGCCCTTTCTCAGTCAAAACCCTAATTTTGACCATTTTGCCCTTTTGATGATCTGATCAAATTTCTTGAGGAGTTGTAATCCAAACTTGATCAAATGGTACATAGGATCCTAGAATGTGATTGTGGATCAAAAATTATGAAATTTGACTGTAAATTGGCCATGGTTGACATTTTCCCCAATATAGTTGATTTTTAGATCAACTGTCCAATTGACTGGGCAAAAATGTGATTCAAGGCTTGAAACTTGTCATGGGAAATCTTAGGGGTCCAAGAGGGTGTATGAAAGCCACATGAATCATTGATGATCTAAAATTCCTTGTGCAAACTCAAACCCTAATTTCAAGTCATCAGTGTAATGTGAGGTCTTGAGCTGAGCAAACCCTAATCCTGTCTGGAGTCCAAGAGATCTTGTGATAAAAAATCTTGATAAAATGAGAGGGAAAATTTTGGGGTACAACACTTGTCTATCAGGAACTTGGCTAGAAAACCCTTGAATCCGCTTCTTGTTTCCAAATTGGATACCACGTCGACCTGTTTCAGATGCAAGGTTGAGGCAATGACTTCTAGCTTAGGAACTTCTTCCAGACCTGTGAAAGGCAACTGTTCAAGAATGGATATATACAATAACTGAGAGAACTCTTCCATGGTAGGAACCAACTGATAGTCTGGAAAGGTGAAGCAGTGGTGCTTGGGATCAAAGAACTGAAAGAGTACACTCATCATCTTTTCATCAAAGTTTGAAGTAACCAGGTTGAGAAGTCGACCATGTCTCTTAGTGAATGCAGAAGTTTCAGGGACCTTTGATACTAGCTCCTTGAGTTGGGAAGGTATTTTCACAAAGCTAATTCGGATAGTGTTTCTACGAGCGGAATCCATGATCTGCAAAACAGAACAAAGATAAATTCCCTTGGTCCTTGAAATGGTTAGTGCAATAATAATGGATGCTATGTTATGATGCATGATGTCATGTTCAAACAGGATAAATCACATATAAGAAAAACACACAATAGACCTTAGGTTCAAAGGCTTGCATGAGGTTAAAGGTAAGTACCCTCTTGAAGTTTAGTCAGTTCCAAACCTGTCTTAGAAAAGTAACCGGGTTCTAAAGATTCTCAATATCACTGATCATCCTTTATCGGGCATTGTTTCAGCTCAAGCAATCTTTTCTTGCGGCTGAAATATCCCGAAAGTCTAATCTCAATGAGTGTAGCATCGAGTATCAACCAATCCTCAGCTTTATACCAAGGCCAGCTATCTCACTACTTTCTAATGGCCAAGTTTGTTCAACTAAGGTTTTAAGGTCCGTTAGTGCTTCACGACACCACGCGGCGGCCTCGTATTCTCCTCGTTTCCACACGAAGGATACCGGTACCAACTAAAGTGTCACACCAACACAGCCATCGCTTAAACCATATCGGTCTATGCCGTACAGTCTCCACGATTTATTTTTGTTTACCTAAAAAGTGTCCCCAGATCCGGGTGTAGGATCTTTAATAATACCCAAACAAAACCCTTGAATTTAAAGCAGGCAAGGTAAAACAAGAAAGCAATTTTAAAATGACCTAGATCCTAAGGTAAACCACACTTTATATCCCCAGCAGAGGCTCCAGTTATGTGATATGAAGGAAGAACCGACTGTTATACTGGTTTTGCGTTTGTATTCACAAATGTCGCAGTAAGCAAGATTCACCACCGAATTTTATTTCATCCAACTAAGGAAAAGAAAAAAGAACAGAAAAACCCTTTTTCGAGATGTTTCTGAGTACGGGCGGTAGATTATAGAAAGGGAAGGTGTTAGTATCCTTTCTATCCGTGGTTTTCCACGGGCTCTTAGGTACTTGCTCATTTTGAAATTGCTTGTGTGTGCTTGCTTTGAAAAGTTTTGTTTTACTTCGCTTTAACCCTTGTTTATGTCCTTAAGAGCATTATGAAGTTGTTTTTGAAAACTGTTTGAAAAGTGTTGGTGTGAAAAATTTTGTTTGTTTGAGCAATTACTTAAGAGTTTTCTACCTACTCAAAAAAGACTGTTCGTTTTCCTTTAGACAATGTTATCCCATTATTGAGAAATAGGTAGCATCGTTGTTGGAGTTTTTTAGGGACATTCGAAGGGACATGTACGATCATTAAAGCAATGGTTAGGAAACTTTAGTAATTACCCTAAAGTCCTAAAGATCTTTCCGAGGCAACATTCGAATGGGTCATTTTTTATCTTTTGAGACTAGAGGTGACCACTAAAATTCCCTATACTTCATGACCATTTACCGAAGGCAACCGAAGTGGGGTAAACCCTAGGAGTGAATATGTGCAAGTGTGCTTTTTTCAGTTTATTTATCTTTGCACAATTAGGGTTTGTTATTGTTTTAATCATGGATTTATCTTTGGCTTACAATCCTATTATCAATCATATAGCAGTTAAATAGTTGCAGAAAATTAAAGTGCGGAAAAGAAAACCTAGCTATTACAAGGCCTCGGGGAAGGGGTTACATAACCAAACTGGGAACTAAACAGTAAGTAAAAAGCGGTAAAATAAACCCTAATTAAAAACTATTACAAACCTCGAAACAGTTACAATAATTGGAATTATAAATAAATAAATAAATAAATGCGTGCGAGACGAATTAAATACGGGAATCAAAATCCAAATTCGAAGGAAATCGAAGACAATACTTTTGTTATTTTTTTATTGAGAAAATTAAATATTTGCAAATTAAACCTAATTTTCTAATTGATTTTATTTAACAAAATAATCAACGTTGAAATAATTAAAATAATTAATTTTCAAAAATTGATTTTTATTATAAAAAACCTAATTCTATTTTTTGTGATTTTTTTATTTTTATAATTATTGAAAAAATGATTTTTTTTAAAAACAATAAAAATAAATAAACAAAATAATAAAGTAAAAAGAAAAACAAAGAAATGGGCCTGGCTGAAAGCAAACTGGGGAGTGTGGTGCCTGAATTTGGCTAGGCCCAAGCTGATTGGTGGTCCAATTGCCCAACGTTGACTCAGTGAGGCCTGCTTCTGAGGGTCCACCATGGGGGTGAATTGTTGGGCGTTGGATCTGAATCTAGGATGATCCCATGGTTGGATCTGAGGACATATGATACTCTTGTGAAGGTGAGGCGCATGGAATCTGAAAAGAAATATTTATAAAACAAGAAAATGCCTGGACCTGGGATCGAACCCAGGTCCTCTCACTTACACATGCTTCATTTCCAGCTACGCTAGGATGTTAACTTGTCAATATAATAATGATAACATATCTTATATGAAACAAGGTGATTAACTGGAAAGAGAAATAAAAGTGTGCGCTTATTCAAAACACCCAATGGGATCAAGCCACATATCTTCTTCTTCCTTCCTCCGTCGTGTTAGATAACGACCTTTACCTACAAACGATGTTTGTAGCTACAACCCCGCGTCATTTAAAAATTAAGGACAAGCAATATAAATTCCCATGGAGACCATGAATCAACTGGGTTTGAAGCCCTGAACACCATGGTACCCACATCTAGCCTTAATTTTGCCTACATTAGGAAACCCTAAAATGGAGCTTGAAACCCTAGGAATGGCATTTCGTGATTCCTGTATCTATACTCAAATTAAACAATCCAGATACGTTGCATACATGATAATAAACATGAATATGTATTTAGAACATGTTTATGATGCCAAAATCAATGAAAACGATTTTCAAAAAAATAGCAAATCGTGAGACTTGATGAGCGTGATTCTGGATGTTTCAGGCCTTGAGGATGATTGGGATAGCCTCAGAAAATGTCTAGGAGTGGATTGCAGGCCTTGAAATTGCTTGAATTGGTCTATGGAAGAGAATCCGATCTGCACCTTTTGACAAAAATTGAAAACTTGGTTCTTGCTCTTGGAGGCAATTGCGCGTCTGCATTCTCCTCCTTAGGGTTCACGATGATCTTGTATATGTATGGAATCAAATTAGGTCATTTTTTTTGGAAAGAATCCAAGATATAAATGTGTTTTCAATTTGCTTCCATTCTTTCCAATTGTGGAGATTCTCTCCTTTCATGGCATGGCACGATCTTGCTTGGCTATTGACAGCACATGAGATCTCCATTCAATGCAAAAAAAAAACATCCCTAAAACAAATTATGTGATTTGTTTTGATTTTATTTGATTTGATTTTATTTCAATTTTAAATGAATTAAATCACAATAAATTAAATAAATAAGTTAATGAGGCATGGAGTGGTTCATGGGTCGTGGACCATGTTAGGAAAAAGCTCCAAACTTGAAAGCATAGGCCCATGTGGGAAAAAAATGCAATTTTGGGCATTGTTGACTTTGTGCAAATTTCCAAAAATGGCCAACTTTGACAATGCATATCTCTCTCAATTTTGACCCTAGGAGGGTGTTCGTGGACTTTTTAAAAAGCTTAGGATGTTACCTAAACAACCCTTTTGGTTTCATATCAATTGGATCTTCCATGTTTATGTAAGAAGCTTTGACCCAAAAGGTGTTTTTGTTGACTTTTCAAAAGGACCTATAATACAGAAATTCATATATTTTGATGAGTGCATATTTTGAACTTGGGTCTGAAGATTAATTGTAGGGAATTTCATCTTCTTAAAAATGAGACTTGGATGGAAAATTTCTGATAGAGTATGAGAAAGTTATGCTTGGTCAAAGTTTGGTTGACTTTTCCTAAGAAACCCTAATTTAGAAACTTTTGAGTTTTGATGAATTAGGAGCATTCCTTGAGGAATAATGATCAACCCTTGATCAAATGATGAATATCACTTCAAAGTATAGATGTTGACCAAAAAACTTTAAGTTTGACTGTTTTTGGGCCACAGTTGACTTTTGACCTAATACAGTCGATTCTCAAGCATCTTACCAGATGACTGAGCAAACTTCTTGTGCAAGGCTTGAAATTTGACATGGAAGGTCTTGGGAACATATTATAATCATGGAGAGAATATGAGGTCTTTTAATTTCAACCATCTTGATGAAAATGGAAACCCTAATTGGGGGTTTATTGCTTTAGGAGGGAGTTTATCTGGTCAACTCTTGGGCATCCTTGAGCAAGTTGAGTATCTTAATGAACATATATTAAGTGAAGTGAGAGGGAAAATTTTGGGGTACAATAGGTTTTAATTTCTTTCATTCCCAATTTGTAAATTGTATCCCCCATCCCCTAAAGTATTGTAAAAGCGTAGGACATTTAATTTCCGCAATTTATCGTTTTCCATATTATTGTTAATAATTAAGGTGTGTATCGCAAGATAAAATCAATCTTAGAGAACCCTAACCTCAAAGACAAAAATGCATGAAACTAAACACTTTGCACACTTGTACCTCTAGGGTTAACATCACTTGTTTCCTTGATAAAAACAGTCATGTCCCTCGAACATGGGATACTTTAGCAATGACCCTCGATTAAAACATCATAGTCCCTCGATGACCCTTCAAATGTTGCCTTCGGTAAATGATCTCAGTCCCTTAAGACAATTACTAAAACATCTTACAAGTTTCCTTCTATGACTATATGATAGCCCATGCCCGTCCCTTCACATCCAATGATAGAGCTTCTTATCAATCAATGGTAAGATAGCAATATCTAAAGGGGAGGGAAATGAACATGGACTTTTTGAGTAGGTAAAACGCTCGTAGTTGCTTGCTCACAACATTTCAAAACACTTTCCAAACACACCAACACTTTTCCATGAAATATTTTCAAAAGTCAACACTTTGTATACATTCTTATAGAGACGAGAATCATTACAAAGTTTTCTTAAACAAAGGCACTTTCAAAAACACTTTCAAAAATATCACAAACATATTTCAAACAAAGCATTTCAAAGTGAGCTAGCAACTAAGAGCCCGTAGATAACTACGGATGAAAAGGGTGTTAACACCTTACCTTTTCATAACCTACCCCCCGAACTCAAGAAAATATCTTAAAAGGTCTTTCGTGTTCTTTTCACCATTTTCTTTATTGGATAAAAGAAAAGTCGGTGGCGACTCTTGTTATCTGCAACAATTCCGATCAAACTCAAAACACCCAAGTCAGTTCTCCCACCGTATCACATATGGTAAAAGCTTTTGTTCTGTCAGAAGATGTCATAATATTTATCGTGATATTGTGCTTGTGTGTTGAGACATCAGTCTTGACATTTATATTGTGTGTGCAAGAATTTCAGTTAGACAGAGCTGCCACCTTATTCTGTTTATTGGGTGAGCTCAAAGAAAAATATATTATGGTACTATAGACAAAGAAGAGGGATATTACAACATGCCTCCTCTGTTGGATGGTATAAATTATGACTGGTGGAAGATTAGAATGATGCATTTTATGATATCCATGAACAGGAAAGCGTGGAAGGCTGTCTTGAAAGGATGGGATCCTTCTAGCGTGAAGGAAAAAGATGGGAATATACACTTAAAACCAGAGGAAGACTGGTTTGAAGATGAAGAAAAAACAGCTAGTGGAAACTCTGAGGCTTTGAATTCTATATTCAATGAGTAGACAAAAATGTCTTCAGGATGATAAATACTTGTACCTTGGCCAAGGATACTTGGGAAACTCTCAGGATAACTCATTAAGGTACATTTAAAGTAAAGATTCCAAGGCTTCAGATTCTCACCTCTAAGTTTGAAAATTTGAAGATGAATGATAATGAGACTTTTCAGGATTTTCATATGAAGATTCTTGAAATTTTTAATGCATCAAGTTTATTGGGAGAAAAAATGCCAGAAGAAAAACTGGTCAAGAAGATTCTTAGGTCCTTACCTAGGAAATTCGACATGAAGGTGACTGATATTGAAGAGACCCAAGACGTCAGAAGCATTAAAATGGATAAACTTATTGGATCTCTACAAATTTTTGAGTTGAAGATGAGTGAAATATATGAGAATAAGAGTATCGCAAGTACTCTTGACTCTGATGCGGGACTATCAAAAGGAATTATGCTTCTTGAAGAAAACTTTAATCAGTTCATGGATAAGATAAAATTAGAACCACGTGTTCAGAACATATTTTTTGACATCATAAAGGTTAGTAATGTTATAAGTGTTGAAACTGCAAAGAATGCAGCTATGACTGGCATGTATGAATCTGATACGGATTCTTGTAATGAAAATCTTACCTATGAAGAACTAGTAAGTCTCTACAAAGATATCCGTGTGAAGAGTGAAAAAATGTGTGAGTGAAATGAAGCTCAAAAGAAAGACATGGCTAAACTTCAGTAAGAGAAAGGAGAACTTTAGGCTAAAAACTATGAACTTGAAGAAAAGATATTATTGATCACCTCTAAACTTGAAAACATGACAAATGGATCTAGTGGAATGAACGAAGCTATTCAAATCAATGAAAAAGGCAGAAATTTAAGTAGGATAGGTTTTGACTATCAACCCTTTAATGATAAAGGAAAATCCTATGTGACAAAACATGATGTTGGTGGTAAAATAGCCATGTCAAACTCAATGTTTCAACATCCTGTCAAGGAACAAAAATTCCAAAATAAAGATAATGTTAACGCCTAGAAATGTCACTATTGTAGAAAGCATGGTCACATAAAACCCTTTTGCTTTAGAATGTATGGATATCCAAAACACACCTCTCAATCTAGGAATGAGTATGTAAAGGGAAGAATCGGGAAGAGAAGAAAAGGCAAAGATAAGTCCACTAATAATAGAATGTATCTGAATAAAGTATCTGAAGATGTTGTATGTCTTTTCTCGTGTTCAGTAGTTAAGGATGATGAATTCAAGGTAAACAAACAAAATTGTAAGGGTCTAATTCCTTCCAGGTCCAAAGAAGATAAAAGAAAAGTGACTCTAAGGAATTGGAAGCATCAAAAGTCTTAGGTCTAATTCCTTCCAGGTCCAAAGAAGATAAAAGAAAAGTGACTCTAAGGAATTGGAAGCATCAAAAGTCAGAAGAGTTCAATGTCCCGCTAAATGTCTTGACAACATTCTATGAACTCAATGATATTAAGGATCAACGGTCAAAAATTTTAATCTATCTCATAGGTTTAGACCAATATAAGGGTTATCGTTTATACCAATTAATGAAGTACATTTATTTAGGAAAATCATTATATTCCTTATATAAACCTTTTCAACACGCTACTTATTCTATCATAGTAAAATAAAGGGTTTCAACTTTTTGTGTGTGTTCTCACATTCTTCAATCATCTCAAAGTTATTCATCCTTCAAAATGGCAAGTTCTGATAACACTAGTTCTAGAGAGGAATTCCTTAAATCCCTCAATGTTGTTCCTCTTGTTGTTATTCCTTTTACCGATGACTCTCCCGTCTCTGCTCCTCCAGTTGCCCCTACCAAGAAAAGAACCAATACTACTGCGGTAAGGGTACGAAGATCTCTATTAAAAGGTAAGTCATCTTCATCTGCAACCATCCCTGAAAAAAATAGGAAGAATGAGTCCATACATATGTCGTTGAAAACCTCTAATGCTGAAAAGCCCTAGGGAAAATGATCATAGCACTTGTAGATTTGTCTCAACTATCTTGGGCTTAAGCCTTAATGTTACATCAAATGTTACTGTATCTTCCGCATAACCTGGAGGTTTCACACAGAAACCTAACATATCATGTGACACTCAATCCTCAGAACGCACTCAGAATGATAGGGAGATTAAGAATACTGATGAAATAAAAGGAGTACAATCTCATACTCAAGAAGACAACTTTCTGGATAAATATCAGCATCCTGATGTGATCATCATTGATGATCTGGATATTGATGACACTTCAAATGCTAGGAGAATGACTCCTGGGATAGCCAAGATATTTAGAAATAAAAATGGAAAAGTTGTTGACACATCTGTCAATAAGAGTCATTATGTTGGTCCTGATAAGAGATGGAGTAAGGTAGAAATTCCTGTTGGGCAAGAGAAATCATTGAAGAGAAAATAAGCAGTATCTAGCGACTCTGAATATGATGAAGATGTTGGAACCAATGTTGGATGCATTTCTTCATCTTCTAGGAAGGTTTTTTCAGGAAGTAAGATTCCTCTCAATATACCTGAAGTTCCAATTGATAATATTTCTTTCCACACTACTGTATATATAGAGAAATGGAAATTTGTGTGTAAAAGAAGGATAGCTTTAGAAAGAGAGTTGAGCAGAGATGCTCTTGACTGTAGAGAAGTCATGAGACTCATTGAGAAATCATGTATAATAATAACGGTAACATAATTAGGAGAGTGCTATGAGACACTTGTAAGGGAGTTCATAATAAACATCCCTAGAGATTGTGATAACAAAAGCAGCAGCGAGTACAGAAAAGTGTTTGTTAGAGCAAATTGTGTGGAATTATCACCGAAGATTATCAACAGGTATGTGAGAAGAAATGAAAGTGACATAGGAGAAGTAGAGGTTACTGATAATAATGTGTGTAGACAGATTACTGCAAATAGGGTGAGTTGTAGGCAGAGGAAAAAGAAGCTCTCATTGAGTAATCTGAGTGTTAAATATGTTGTGTTAAATAGAATAGAAGTTGTCAATCGGGTTCCTACAAATCACACATCATCAATAACTCCAGGATTAGGAAGATTCGTTTATATAGTTGGAACAGAAACCAAAGTTTATTTTGGTAACTATGTATTTGAACAAACTATCAAGCATGATCCCTCCTATACTCTGAAAATTCCAATTGCCTTTCCCATAATTATTTGTGGTATAATCCTAAATCAACATGCTAGGATCTTAAACATGTCATATGAAGCAATTAAGAGATAGTCTCATATATCCTTGCACTACAAGTTGTTTACATGTTCATATGTTCAGGACATTGCTATAACATCTGGGAAAGAGGATGTTGGTCCAGCCTCAATAGAAGAAACTATTTTTGAACTAAGGAGTTGGATGAAACCATCAAGAGTTGCACTGCAAGAAAGACTATAATGGGACATCATATGGTTGATAAGGGAGAATAAAAACATGCTAATGATGGATCTGAAGAAAGAAATGAAGAGGAAGAGACAACTAGCATCGGTAATAGGTGAACTTATGTGCTCTCTGATGTTTTGGGTGGATTTTGTGCTTATCTACTGTGTTAACAATCTATTGTTTAAGGGCTTATGATCCATTTTTTTGTTTGGCACTATACCTTATGTTCCAAAACATGTGTGCTTCCACCTGGTGTTTAGTAGTTCGTTTGTTTCCATCTTTAGTTGTGTGTTTTTTTCAGCTGTACATGGCTCTATTCTGTGTTTCCAATTGTGTGTTTACTTGTGTTTCCAATTATTTTGTATTGTTTATATGCAATGTGTGATCTTACAATTTGTATATTTACTCTGTTTCTTTTTGTCAATATTTTGGCTAAAAATGGAGAGTAAAGTGTTGTGTTGTTTGTGGTTGCTTCGATGCAACTACTTAGGGAGAGCATGATGTTTCATGTTATTCCCTTAGTGTGTGTGTGTGTGTGTGTGTTTGTGCTTCTGATGCTGCTACTGACGTAGCTATGTGTTGTACCCAAAAAATTTCTCTCTCATTTTATCAACATTTCTCATCACAAGGCTCTTTGAACTCAAGATCAAGTTAGGGTTTGCTCTGCTCAAGACATCTCCTTGCACTATTGACCTAAATTAGGGTTTGAGTTTGAACAAGGAATCTTGGACTTTCAATGCTCAAATTGGCTTTCATACTTCATGTTGGACTTACAAGATTACCTCTACCAAGTTTCAAGCCTTGAATTAAATTTTTGCCCAGTCAATTGGACAGTTGACCTAGAAATCAGTTGTATTGGGAGAAAAGTCAACTATGGCCAATTTACAGTCAAACTTCATAAATTTTGACCCACATCAACATTATTAACTCATATGAACCATTTGATCAATTTTGGACCACAACGCCATAAGAAATTTGATCAGATCACCAAAAGGGCAAAATGGTCATTTTTAGGGTTTTGACTGCACAAGGGCAATTTCTGATTTTTGACCTAGCCAATGGCAAATTGGGTTCAAGAATGGATTAAAGGACTCAATGGCATCATCTTGACCAATTCACAAGGTTCAAAAGATCTCAAATGCATTGGATTGACAGATGAATTTTCCAGTCAACTGATCAAAATTTGACTGTACACTGAAAAGTCAAACTTTGACTTTTGGTCAAAATCAAGTGCCAAGGGTAATTTTTCATCAAGATGTGTCAAAACATGAAACTTGTTCATCAAGAAACCCATTTTTGCAAATTAGGGTTTAAAGTTGAAAATTTTCATAACTTAGAATTTTTCTAAGTTATGAAATTTTCTTAATTTTTCCTAACTTTGCCCAACATTTTCACCATGATGCAATTGGATTCAAACAAAACTTCCAACATGAAAGTTGTAGTCCTCCACAAAATCTACAACTTTGATTCACAAAGTTTTCCCAAAAGAAGTTTAGATCTCAAGTTATGATTTTTGGAATAAGGGTCTCAAGTTATGATTTTTGGAATAAGGATCTCAAGCTTAGATCCCTAGTTTAGGCAGGATTTTGATCTATCTTCATGGCCATTTTTCACATAGTTCCACTTGGAATTTCAAATTTCATTTCAAAGATGGATTGTAGAGCATGTTGCAAGATTTCCAAAATGTCCAATAACTCTCCAAACTCATTTTTGGTTAGGGAGAATCAAAGGCTTGAAGTTGGCAAAAACTCACTTTTCATCCATGGCATGTTCATTGTGATACAAGTTGCAAATTCAAATCAGTTTGCTTTGCACTAGATTACAGGCCTTAAAACCATTCCACACTCAATAATTAAGTGCAAAACCATTGGTATAAGGCATTGTTTTGGTCATTAGAGCATTGCACATTAGATTAATCCCTAAATAGAAAAAGCAACATTACCATTTTTGCCAAAAACTGAATCCCTTGAGCATTGGTCCATATCTTATGCAGAAAATCAAATCCAAAAATTAGAGGGGCCAAGAGGATAGTCTGAAAGGTGATAAGATGGCCTGTACAGGCCTGCTTCAGATCACTTGTCCATATTTGCTTCATATACAAGAAAGATATCCAAAACACAAAAACGAGAACATCAGCTAAAACTAACTTGTGCAAGCTTTTGAAACATCTTTCTCACATCCCCTTGAAACAGAAATACGACCCTTTGAGCCCTCAAACCTCCCATAGCACAAAATCACATCTCATTGGTAAAACAGGGCACCCCCTGCAGTTTGAGTTCCACAACACAAATTGCTTGTGCGTTTTGTCCCAAATTGGTTCAAACATCTTCCACATAACCCATCCAAACTATCCCAACCCTTAAACACCAACTGTAACTTCATTTACAGGGTTTGCCGTTTTCAATTTGAGCTTGTGCAGGTTGAGTTATATAGGCTTGTTCAAGTGCATTCAAGGCAAGCTAGACATTGGAGAAGGTCAAGTGAAGTTCAAGCAAGCTCTCAGACATCTCAGGCTTTGTTGACAAGCTCCACATTGCCATACACGAAGTCAGCTGAAACAGGTTTTTATCAACTTCCTATCTCTCTATTTAGGAACATTTAGACTTAGGTTTGTGAATAAGAAATGTAGTAGTCATTACCATGAAGTTGTACATATGCTCAGTTTTCATTTTAGTTAAGCATGCTAAGAGAATTTGATCCATGAACATACTGAAAAAATTAGGTTAGGATTTGGGGCCAGAGAATTTCTCTCTGGTCTTTGAGAGTTAGGACAAGTTTTTTATATGGTTGGATTCGTATTGAAAAATGCTACAACTTTGATGTTATGTGTTTTTGCAATTGAGCTCGTATGCATGATCTAGCATTTGTGTACAGGGCGCGCGCGAATTTTGAACAGAGGTTAAAGATGAAGCTTGTTGGGCTGGGCTTGGTCCTGGCTCACTATTGACACCCCCCTTTTACTGAATGCACCCCCTGGCCTAATTTCTTTATATTTTATATTTTGGTATTTTATTTTCATTTCTGATTTTATTTTATTATTTCTAAATATAAAAAATACCCAAAAATATTTTAATAAATTTTTTACATTTATTTTGTATTTTATTTTTATTTTTTCTAACATGAAAGCAATTTAATTAGTATATGTTTTATTTATTGAAAACTTAAAAATAAAATATAAATTATACTTTTATTTTATTCTTTATTTTTATTCACACTAAAAATATTATTCTAAATATATTTTTATTTTTGTATATATTTTATTTTATTTTTATTATATAATTAACATAATTATATATATATATATATATATATATATATATATATATATATATATATATATATATATATATATATATATATATATATATATATATATATATATATATATATATATATATATATATATATATATATATATATATATATATATATATATATATATATATATATATATATATATATATATATATATATATATATATATATATATATATATATATATATATATATATATATATATATATATATATATATATATATATATATATATATATATATATATATATATATATATATATATATATATATACATACTTTTATTTTATTTAATATATACTTTAGAATAAAAACATAAAAATACTATACTTTGATTTTTTTTATTATTATTTATACTTAAAAAATACTTTTCTAAATATATTTTATTTTTTGTATACACACTATTTTATTTTATTGTATATAAATAATATAGTAAATATATTTATATTCTTAAAAATTAGGGTTTTACCCTTAATGTAAAAATATAATCTTTTTTATTTGCATTAAACATTTTTACATACATAAAAAAAATAATAAACATAAACCTTTTTGCATATTCATATTATTTTGTATATTTATTTAATTTGTTTATTTAAATATTATTCATTTGTTATTTATGCCATTTGATTCAATTTGGATGTAATAGTAAAACTAGGGTTTTAATATCTTGTCAAATATTCCCCATTCAAAATTGTATCCCCCTCCCTATAATCATGTTGTAATAGTGTTAGATTTATTTTACGCATTTACGTTTTCAATTATGCCATGATTAGAGATTAGGGTTTGTATGTAAAAATCCTAAATTAACAAGTAGCTTGACCTAATGCAAAGACAAGAATGCATGGAAATCAATACACAATGCACACTTGCACCCCTAAGGTTTCATCCACTTGTTGCCTTTAAATGGGCCATGTTATGCATGTTGAGTACTTTGGCAAAACAAAAATAAAACAAAAGATCATAGTCCCTCGATGACGCTATCTTGGTTGGCTATACAAAATGATCTAGTCCCTCGGAAAATTGCTAAAGATACTTGGCAATATTGCTATCATGGTCAATACGATGACCCGCGCCTGTCCCGTTTAACATCCTAATACAAGGTTGTTTACCAAATACAATGGTAAAACAACACTGTCAAAAGGGTTAAAAATGTGTAGGAAATATCTTTGAGTAAAATAGGGTAGACAACTCTTAGTTACTTGATCAAAAACTTGCAAAAACATCCTTGCTATTTTCAAACACACCTCACAACACAATTTCAAAACATTTCCCAAATCAAACTTTCAAACATTGAAATATCTTTTCAAAAAGACAAACACCTTTGTATATATTCAAACAAGAATCATTGCAAAGGTTGCCACAATGATGGCCTCTTTTTCAAAGCATTTTCAAAACCACACACACAAAGTATCATTTTAAACAATTGAAAAGCAAAAGCAAGTGATCTAAACAAGTAACTAAGAGCCCATGGATAACCATGGATGAAAAGGGTGCTTGCACCTTCCCTTTTCATAATATACCCCCCGAACCCAAGAAAACATCTCAAAGGTCTTTCCTGTGCTTTTTGACCTTTCCTTTGGATAAAATAAAAAGTCAGTGGCGACTCTTGCTAAACCGCACAATTACGAACACAAACGCAAAACCTCAAGTCAGTTCTCCCACCGTATCACAGAACTGGCGACTCTGCTAGGGAAATACTTTTAAAGTGGAGTAACCTTAGGGTTTATATCACCTTTGCATGCTTATCTTGTTTGCTTTGATTGTTTTACATTTGGTTCTATTATTTGGGTTTGAAATCCTCTACCCGGATTTGGGAAACATTCATAGGTAAATAGAAATACGTTGTGGAAACTATGCGGGGTATACCGACATGGTTGAAGCAATAGCTATATTAGTGCGACATATTTGTGGGTACCGGTAGCCTTTGAGTCAATCAAAGAGAATATGGGGCCGCTGAGTGATGTCATGAAGCACTAATGAACTCTTAGAACCTTACTTGACCATCTTGGCCTTTTTAGGGGTAGTGAGATGACCGGCTTTGGTGCGGTCCGAAGTTGGTAGATACTCGATACTACACTCATTGAGGGTTATTTTCTTGGAATATTTCGGTCTCCAGTTAAGTGGCTAAACTGAAACAATGAACACAGAAAATAATCCAGTGATATTGAGCTCCTTAGAACCCGGTTACTATTTATAGGACAGGTTGTGCCAACTAACTTCAAGAGGGTACTTACCTATGAAACCTCATGCAAGCCTGAAACTAGGATCTTGTGTGATTTGCTTGTACATATACTTGTGCATACATCATGAACATCATAAAGCATCATATGCATCCACTAACCATTTCAAGGGTTTGGATCTTCATCTTTGTTCTTGTTTTATAGGTCATGGAATCTCTTCGCAGGAAAACAATTCAAGTCAACCTTGTGAGAATCCCTCCTCAACTCAAGGAGCTTACTTCCAAGATTCCAGAGAATTCTACCTTCAGTGAAAGACATGGTAGACTTCTCAACTTGGTCAACTCCAACATTGAAGAAGACATGGTGAAAGTTCTCTTCCAGTTCTTTGACCCCCTACAACATTGCTTTACATTTCCTGATTACCAACTAGTACCTACTTTGGAGGAATTTTCTCAACTCCTGAGGATTCCTATTCTCCATCAACTACCCTAAAATGGTACCGAAAGAGAACTAAAGCCTGAAGATGTTGCTCAAGCATTACACTTGCAACCATCTGATATCAAAGGTCATTGGGAAACCAGAAGTGGTGTCAAGGGTTTCTTGGCAAAGTTTCTGTTTGAGAAGGCACAAGACTGCTGGAATTCTCTAGATCTACAAGCTTTTGAAGATATTGTAGCACTACTCATCTATGGGTTGGTCTTGTTCCCAAACCCTGATCAGTTTATAGATGTGAATGCTGTAAAGATTTTCATATCTTGGAATCCTGTGCCTATATTGCTTGGGGATATCCTCCACTCATTTCACACATGAACAATGAGGAAAAGAGGTGTTCTCATGTGTTGTACTCCTCTTCTAGCAAGGTGGTTTATTTCTCACCTTCCCTAATCAGTCTTGAAGAATGAGCAAGGCTTGAGTTGGTCACAATGATTGATGACTCTTACACATTCTGATGTTCATTGGTGTTCTCGCTCTAGAGAAAATGTCATCATCATTGATCGTTATGGGGAATTCCCTAATGTCCCACTACTTGGCATTAGAGGAGGCATTACCTACAACCTCTGTTTAGCCTTGAGGCAATTTGGGTATGCCCGAAGGGATGGCCCTCATGATATGTTGATTCCTGACTTGGTTTTTAACTTCGACAACGACGCTCAAGGACTTCGACAAAGGTTTATCCGAGCTTGGAGGATGCCCAACAAAGTGGATAGTAAGACACTGGGACACAAGAATTCCACCCCCCTTGAGCCTTATCTCAAGTGGGTACGAACCCGCGCCCAGAGTCTTATGATGCCTTACCCCCACATTCTCCCCGTGATCAAAGAGCCTGTTATGGAAGGAGAGGTTCCATACACCCTCCTACATCCAGACATGCCAACATCATTGGAAGAATTGCAAAGGAGTTGGATACAGCTCAAGGAAGAACAAAATACTTTTGAAGCCAGCTTCTATGCCAGTGAGAAGATGGTTTTGGAACTTATCCGCTGACTTCATGAAGAAGAGACTCTTAACACCTACATCGCGCCAAAGAGGATGCGCAACGTCTTTTTACATTAAGAATTTTGTAATATTTTGCCCATGGGGCATTTATGTACTAACAAATTTCTTCTTATTAATATGACGTGTGTTCTTTTTGTTTGCAACAACTTTGAATTTCTAAATCCTTGAATGCATTACATGAATACACATCATTCATCATATGCATAAACAGGTCTTCACACCAGGTTTCCTTATCTTTCTGCTGTTTATTTCAGCAAGATGGATATAGATGGTCAAAGATCTGCAAGCACAAAATTCTCAGTTCCAACAACTCCTCATGACCTTGGCAAAGGGTCAAGAGGATCTTAAAGCACTGTTAGAGAAAGAGAAGGAAAAGGACAAAGAGAAAAAGAAGAAAAGAATTGGTGTGGCCACTATGGGAAGAAGGTTTGAGAACCAGGCTAGAAGGGTCCTCGAGTTCCCCTCGACGTCTGACGAAGGGGTTGGTAAAGGTAAAGGAGTTGCAATGCCCTTTGAGTTTGAAGCTGAAGAGGAAGAACCCTTTGAGTTTGAAGCTGAAGAGGAAGAAGAAGAAGAGCAGGAAGATTACTCTGAGCAGCAGTATCCTCCTGCAAACGATAAGTATAAAAATATAGAAGAGTGGTTGGCGGCTATGGAGGTACAAAGAGTACCTGGGTTGGATTTCGAAGAACTAGGGTTGGTTGCTGGGATTGTCATTCTCCCCAAGTTCAAAGTGCCTACATTTGCTAAATATGATGGGTTGTCCTGTCCGAAGATGCATCTGCGGTACTACGTCAGAAAGATCCAACCTCACTCTTCTGATAAGGATCTGTGGGTCCACTTTTTTCAAGATAGTTTGTCGGGTACGCAATTGGACTGGTTCTATCAACTTGAGAGATCTGATGTCCATAATTGGGAGGATTTGGCTGTTGCTTTCTACCGACAATACCAATATAATGCAGATTTAGCACCTACTTGTACTCAACTACAGAGTATGGGTATGGTTTCTAATGAGGGCTTTAAGGAGTATGCCCAGAAGTGGAGGGACCTGGCTGGAAGGGTGCAGCCACCGTTGTCAGATAAAGAGCTGGTTGATATGTTTTTGGGGACGCTGTCTGGTCCATTCTTTAATCACCTGATAGGGAGTTCATCGGCAGGGTTCACTGAATTAATTTTGACTGTTGAACGAGTGGAAGCAGGCATCAAGAGTGGTAAAATTCAGAAGGATACATTTGCTTCTGCCGCTGTCAAAAAACCTTTTCCAGCTAAGAAGGATGTGTCAGTTGTTTACATTCAAAAAGGTCGAGGAAGAGAAGAGCGTCGGTCAACGGTTGGGGCTGTAATGATCCAAAAGACCGCAGTTGATCAACCAAGGAATGATCAGCCAAGGACCAACCAACAAAGATGGGGAAAGCCTGCTAGGCAGTTCACCAAAATAAACATGATGCCTGCCCAGGTTCTCCCTCATCTATTGAAGCTGAATCTTACAACCTTGAGAGATCCACCACAAAATCCGAATATAACTTCTCCTTTTTACCATGCCAATGCTAAATGTGCTTACCATTTCGACAGTATAGGGCACGACACCAACAACTGTTGGGCCCTTAAAAACAAGATCCAAGATTTAATAGATGCCAAGGAGGTAGAGTTTGATGCTCCCGAAAAACCTAATGTGATATCCGCTCCTATGCCAAAACATGGTCATAATGCCCATGCTATTGTAGAAGATCTTCATGTTACTGCTATTGATAACTTAATGACTCCATTGCTAATGATCAAGATGAATCTGTTGAAAGTCGGGATTTTCCTGGGCTGTGAAAAAGATTGTTACTTTTGTTCAACCTTGCAATCTGACTGTCCGTTGTTGAAATCAGGTATCCAACGCCTGATGGATACTCAAGAGATCCTCTTTCAGAAAACTCATGTTGATACTATTACTCAGGTTACTCCTGTTACTCCAATCAATGATATCGCTATAATCACCATTTCCAACAATCTTTCCAAGACCTGCAAAAGGCCTGTTAAGATTACACCTGATCCAAAGTTTGTACCGCTGAAGATTACAATGTCGGAGCCTATCCCATATAAGTCCAACAAGACAATACCATGGAATTATGGAGGAGAGATCTCCTACCATGGTGTTAAGCAGATCGAATCAGCCGAAGAGAATTCCGATGAAGAAACTTCTGATGTAGGAAATATTGCAGGAACAAGTAAGATAACTCGTAGCGGAAGAATCTTCTCTCCGGAGATTGCTCCTCCAAGGGCAGTCTTCGGACCCTCAAGTGCTCCTGTGCCAGTCAAGATATCTGTGTGAAGTCCAGTGATTGAAGAAATTGTTACTCCCGAAGTTGTACCCTCTGTTGTCACTGCTGATAAAGGTAAGGGGATCCAAGAAGCGCCCGTCAGGACGAGGGATCAGACTTTGGTTATCCCTGATACCACCCAAAAGGAAATGGAGGAAATCTTAAAGATAATTAAGAAGAGCGACTATGATGTCGTAGAACAGCTGGGGCAAACCCCTTCAAAAATATCTATGCTAGCTCTGTTGCTTTGCTCAGAGGCTCATGCCAAAGCCTTGATCAAATTCCTGAAGACAGCGTACGTGCCTCAAGAAACTTCTGTGAATCAGTTTCAAGAGTGTGTAGACAGCCTTACAGCCGACAATGGTCTTGGATTTTCTGACGCCGATCTAACACCTAAGGGAAGAAAGCATAATGATGCACTGCATGTTTCGGTAGAATGCAGAGGGACCACACTTGCTCATGTTCTGGTTGATACCGGTTCATCTTTAAATGTCCTACCAAAGAAAGCATTGGACAGGCTAGACTGTGAAGGTTTGACCTTAAAGCCCAGTAATATCATTGTTAGAGCCTTCGACGGTTCTAAGCGGATGGTTCACGGAGAGTTGGACATCCCAATTAAGGTGGGAACGGAAATTTTCAACTCTACGTTTTATGTGATGGACATCCGTCCTTCATATTCATGCTTGTTGGGAAGGCCATGGATCCACAACACTGGGGCATTCACTTCCTCTCTACACCAAATGCTCAAATACCCAGTCCAGGGTAAAATCATAACAGTTCATGGTGAGGAGGAGTATATGATAAGCCACCTTAACTATTTCCGCTACATGGAGTTAGATGGTGAATTCATAGAAACACCTTTCCAACACTTTGAAGAGGTTTCTCCTAAAGTTGCAGTAGCCAAGACAATGACTGATGTGCCCATCATTACCAAACCTGTGTCCCAAATGTAATCCCTTAAAGATGCGGAGGCTGTAATCAAGGAAGGAGGAAGCACAATATGGGGTCAACTGCCAGATTTTCCTTATAAGACAGATAAGTTCGGATTGGGTTTCACTTCTGCTAGTCAGAAGGCTGTGCGTCGCTCCCGGGCTGGAGGAACACCCTTAAAGATCACTCATCACGGAGTTCATGCTTTAGAAGATGATGATGAAAAAAGCAATTTTGAAGATTGGATCTTTCCAACCATTGAAGGGGGACTGAACAACTGGGAGGCGAAAGACTTTGTTCCCATTACTTTCATCAATCAGTAATTTATCTTTTGAACATTTCCTATTTAGTCTGTAATAATTATTACAATTCGTACACTCTTTTCGCCTTATGCATTACCCGGGGCATATAGGTCCATTTGTAAGGGTTTTGATTCTTCATTTTCATATGCCATTTTTAATGAATCATGGACGTTTTCATCTATAAACCTTTGTGTTCATTTTCTTTCCTTTTACATTTTATTTTGTTTAAGGATGGCTATCCCTTACACACACCCACACTCACAAAATGCAGGTACCCGTCCACTCCGGATTCCATGGGTGACTATTCTGCTTTGGCCTTCAGCGACTCTGAAGATTTGGTCAATCATGTCGAGTACGAAGGTGATGAAGACTGTGAAGTTCCTGGAGAGTTGGCTAGACTTTTGCAACAAGAAGAAAGGGTTATTCTGCCCCATGAAGAGTTGTTAGAGACTATCAATTTAGGTACTGCAGAAGACAGAAAAGAGGTTAAAGTGGGTGCCAACCTGGAGCCAAGTGTCAAAGAGCGCTTAGTTCAGCTGTTGAATGAGTTTGTTGATATCTTCGCCTGGTCCTACGAAGACATGCCGGGACTGGATACAGATATTGTGGTTCACCGTCTCCCTACAAGAGAAGACTGTCCACCAATCAAACAGAAAGTCTGCCGAATGAGGCCCGACATTTCCGAAAAGATCAAAGCTGAGGTGATGAAGCAGTTCAATGCTGGCTTTCTGGTTGTTACTTCCTATCCAAAATGGGTTTCTAACATTATGCATGTGCCTAAGAAGGACGGCAAAGTCAGAATGTGTGTGGACTACAGAGACTTAAATAGGGCTAGCCCTAAAGATGATTTCCAACTACCATACATTGACATCTTGGTTGACAACACCGCTCAACACAAGGTATTCTCTTTCATGGACGGATTTTCAGGGTATAACCAGATCAAAATGGCCCCCGAAGACATGGAGAAGACTACTTTTGTTACGCAGTGGGGTACCTTTTGCTATAAAGTAATGCCATTCGGACTGAAGAATGTCGGGGCAACCTATCAGCGAGCCATGGTAGCTTTGTTTCATGACATGATACATCATGAGATTGAAGTCTATGTAGATGACATGATAGCCCATTCACAAACAGAAGAAGAACACCTTGACCATCTGCAAAAGCTGTTTGTCAGGTTGAAGGAGTATAAGCTCAGACTGAACCCTAGCAAGTGCACTTTCGGAGTCAGGTCTGGTAAACTCTTGGGATTCATCGTCAGCAACAAAGGCATTGAAGTCAATCCTGCTAAAGTCAAAGCTATACGAGAAATGCCTGCCCCCCGTACTGAAAAGGAGGTCAAAGGTTTCTTAGGACGCTTAAACTACATTGCAAGGTTCATTTCTCATCTAACTTCTACCTGTGAACCAATCTTCAAGATGTTGAAGAAAGATCAGGTGGTTGAATGGAATGAGGACTGTCAAGTTGCTTTCGATAAGATCAAGGGGTATTTGTTGGAACCTCCTATCTTAATGCCACCCGTCGAAGGAAGGCCGTTAATCATATATCTGACTGTTTTGGATAATTCAATGGGGTGCGTACTGGGCCAATATGACGAGTCTGGTCGAAAAGAGCATGCCATTTATTACCTTAGCAAAAAATTTACCGACTGTGAGACTCGCTACTCACTGCTCGAGAAAACTTGATGCGCTTTGGTATGGGCTGCTCGCCGGCTAAGGCAGTATATGTTGACACATACCACTTTGCTGATTTCTAAAATGGATCCGATCAAGTACGTCTTCGAGAAGCCTGCTTTATCCGGAAGAATCGCTAGATGGCAAATGATCCTGACTGAGTATGAAATCCAGTACACAACCCAAAAAGCTATAAAGGGGAGTGTACTAGCTGACCATCTAGCTCATCAAGCTGTCCAAGATTACCAATCTATGAGGTTCGAATTCCCTGACGAGGACATTATGACATTGGACAACATTGAAGGTAACGGACCGTATGATGGACCTGAACAAGGATCCCGATGGACCCTGTACTTTGATGGTGCTTCAAATGCACTTGGCAACGGTATCAGCGTGGTACTTATTTCTCCAGAAGGTTGTCATACACCTTTCACTGCTAGACTCTACTTCAGATGCACCAACAACATGGCCGAGTATGAAGCTTGTATCTTTGGTCTCAAGGCTGCGATTGATTTAGGAATCAAATCCTTGGTTGTGTTTGGAGACTCTGCTTTGGTTATCAGTAAAATCAAAGGAGAGTGGGACACTAAGCATCCTAACCTCATCCCATACAAAGAACATGTCCTGGCATTGCTGCCTCATTTCGAGCAGATTACCTTCGAGCACTTCCCGCGAGAAGAAAATCAGCTAGCGGATGCTCTAGCTACAATGTCTTCCATGTTTAAACTTAACTGGGATACTGAGGCTCCCCAAACCACCATCGAGCGAATTGACGAACCTGCACATTGTCATGATATTAATACCGAAGAAGTAGTGGGACAACCTTGGTTTCATGAAATCAAAAGGTATCTCAAGACTCGAGAATACCCTGAAGGAGCTTCAGTCAATGACAAAAAGTTCTTAAGGAGATTTGCTGCCAAGTTCTTCCTGAGCAATGGCATCCTATACAAGCGCAACCATGATTGTGTTCTGCTTCATTGTATGGACAAGGTTGAAGCTGAGTTGATCATAATTAAACTGCATAGTGGCACATTTGGTACCCACTTGAGCGGACATACGATGGCTAAGAAGATTCTAAGGGCAGGCTACTACTGGTCTACCATGAAAGCCGACTGTCATCAATACGCCTGTACTTGTCACCAGTGCCAAGTCTATGCTGACAAGGTACATATTCCTCCAGTCCCTCTCAATGTCCTAACATCTCCTTGGCCATTCGCAATGTGGGGAATCGACATGATTGGAGAGATCAAGCCTACGGCATCCAATGGACATCGTTTCATCTTGGTGGCTATTGATTACTTTACCAAGTGGGTCGAAGCAGCTTCCTTCGCCTCCGTTACAAAGAATGTGGTTGCCTGCTTCATCAAGCAGAACCTCATATGCCGGTATGGTATCCCTGACAAGATCATCACGGACAACGGTACAAACCTGAATAACATTGTGATCACCGCTCTGTGCGAGCAGTTCAAGATTCAACATCACAATTCATCTCCCTGTCGTCCAAAGATGAACGGTGATGTTGAAGCTGCAAACAAAAATATCAAGAAGATCATTCAAAAGATGATAGTCACCTACAAGGACTGGCATGAGATGTTACCGTTTGCTCTGCACGGATATCGTACCACGGCACGTACTTCAACTGGGGCAACCCCCTTTTCTTTGGTGTATGGCATGGAAGCTATTCTACCTATGGAGATTCAGATTCCTTCTTTAAGGATTATGAAGGATGTTGGTTTAAGTGAAGATGACTAGATTCAGACCCGACTTGATCAACTTAATTTGATCGACGAGAAACGACTTACTGCTGTTTGTCATGGTCAGACGTATCAAAAACGGATGATCAAGGCTTTTAAAAAGAAAGTCAGGCGTCAGGTGTATCAAGTCAGGGATCTTGTAATCAAGTGGATTATCTTTCCGCAAAGTGATCCCAGGGGAAAATGGACTCCTACTTATGAAGGACCATTTGTGATCAAAAACATCTTTTCTGGTGGGGCAATGATCTTGGCCACCATGGACGGTGATGACCTGCCGCACCCTGCGAACGCAGACACAGTTAAAAGATACTACGCATAAACGACCCGACAAGTTCAAAACCCGAAAGGGCGGTTCAGGAAAAAATTAGGGATAAACAAAAAATTTGTACACCCGGCAAGTTGAAAACCCGAAAGGGCGACTTGGGCAAAAAAGAGTTTCTCGGTGGATCGAAAACCTGAAAGGGCGATCCAGGTAAAAGTTAGGGAATTAAAGCGTATGACTATGTCTCATCGGATCACTTTGAGGAAAATATCTTAACGAACAAGCTTTGGGCTTCTGATCAACCTAATCAGCGTCGAACGAGGCAACGAATGGATAAGATACTCAGAGTTACGAAGGCTATAGCAGAATGGGAACCCCATGGAATTGTTACACATAGCCATCTTTCTTTGTATAAATTTTTCTCATTTTTTATGACAACATTCTCTTACTAGGATGTCTGTTTCCTTTGTACAAAATACTCATACAAGGTTAATACAAAGTTACTTCAAAGTGCAGAAAATTGTTTGTCTTTTCTTTCTTTTTACACTTGTGTTTTATTTGAAAACGTCCAATGATTTATTAAAATGAGCATATGCATTTGAATATAATCACTGCTTACAAATAAAATGAAATGAGAAAGAATAATTATTGATAGGATGGAAGTATAGGAAGATGTCTTTATGCTATTCCAGAAGAAATCCCTTGCACTACATTATCCAGATCCTCGGCGGAACTAAAGCCATAAAATGCATATCCCCAGCGGAGTTAAGTTTCAAGAATCCCCATCAGAGTTGAGTTTTCAAGCTGCCGACCACCAACAGAGCAAAACTTTGAATTACAAACCCTTAGTGAAGATGAAACCTTCTTCCCCAAACAGAATCAAACTTCAGCCTTTTAACCCCAGTGGAGACCATCCAGTTTCCTCCTTTATCCCTGAAGAGTCACTTTAAAACCAGATAATTCCCCAGAGAGTTATCCTCCCCCAGTGAGGCCACGATCAAATCAGCATGTCATCCAGATCCTCAGCGGAGATAAAATTTTGATCTACTAATCCCCAGCAGAAACCATTCAGTTTTCCCCTGATATCCCCAACAGAACGGAGATCCTCACTCTTGAAGTCCCCAGTAAATTGGCATACAACCCAAGCTCCTGATCTCCCCAGCAATATAGATTTCCCCACAGAGTTTTTCAAAGATCTGGAATCTCCAATAGTGGTCATGGATTTATTTTCCCCGATAGCAGTCAAAGATTTTTTTATCTCCGACTATCCAGGATTTATTTTCCTCAGCAAAACAGCTAATCAGTTTGCATGCGCATACAATACATTCATAAATCATGAGCATTGACAAAATACATATATTGCATCATACATTTCATGCAACATAACTTCGTGTTTTAGCTAACATTTTACCCTTTTCAGGACGAAGTTAATAGCTACCTAAAATGGATATTCAAAGCTCGGAAAACGGCTTAGAGATGCTCCAGACACGAACGCTTCTCTATTTTTATTCAAATCAAGAAGCAGATTCCTGTTCTAATTGTGAAGCCTGGATTCGACTAGATATTACCTTGATTATACTGAAACTCGGAGATCGATCGGATAATAGTTTAATCCCCTGCAAATTCTTCTGAAGCCTGGATGTTGACCAGATAGGAAGCAAAATATTGTGAAGCCTGGATATTGACCAGATAGCAATACAAGACTGTGAAGCCTGGATGTTGACCAGATAACAGTAAGGTGAACTGTGAAGCTTGGATGTCGACCAAGTAACAGTTTACTCGGCCATTTACCTTGAAGCCCGGATTCAACCGGATATTGGTAGGTCTCAAAGTCAAAAGGAAACTCGGAGGCGACCGGATAACCGTTTTATTTTCTTATGAAGATTGGATGTTGACCAGATAGGAAGCAAAGTATCGTGAAGCCTGGATGTTAACCAGATAGCAATACAAGACTGTGAAGACTGGATGTTGACCAGATAGCAGCTCACTGTCACCTCTTCGACCAAGAGATGACTCCCCGGTAGAATAACAGACAACTGAAGTTCTATTTCTACCACAACAGAGACCAGCATTCCCCGGCATAGCCCTCCTCAACAACAGGTGTACGGGCTCTCGCAAAGGAATCTCTTATGCGATCAATTTTCCTCCAAATGGCATATTTAAGCCCATCTCCGACAAGATTCTGTCACATCCTCCAAATGGCATCTTTAAGCCCATTCCCTCAGCTATACTATGACGAGTGCAAATTTACGGGCACTCTAAGTGTCCAATCCTCTTTTACCTTCGAGTCACGAAAGGCCAAACTTGTCAATCTAACTCTTCAGGTTCAAGAAGATTGAACAGGGGAAACTGTTGTACCCCAAAATTTTCCCTCTCATTTTATCAACATTTCTCATCACAAGGCTCTTTGAACTCAAGATCAAGTTAGGGTTTGCTCTGCTCAATACATCTCCTTGCACTGTTGACCTAAATTAGGGTTTGAGTTTGAACAAGGAATTTTGGACTTTCAATGCTCAAAGTGGCTTTCATACTTCATGTTGGACTTACAAGATTACCTCTACCAAGTTTCAAGCCTTGAATTAAATTTTTTCCCAGTCAATTGGACAGTTGATCTAGAAATCAGTTGTATTGGGGAAAAAGTCAACTATGGCCAATTTACAGTCAAACTTCATAAATTTTGACCCACATCAACATTATGAACTCATATGAACCATTTGATCAAGTTTGGACCACAACCCCATAAGAAATTTGATCAGATCACCAAAAGGGCAAAACGGTTATTTTTAGGGTTTTGACTGCACAAGGGCAATTTCTGACTTTTGACCTAGCCAATGGCAAATTGGGTTCAAGAATGGATTCAAGGAATCAATGGCATCATCTTAACCTATTCAAAAGGTTCAAAAGATCTCAAATACATTGGATTGACAGATGAATTTTTCAGTCAACTGATCAAAATTTGAATGTACACTGAAAAGTCAAACTTTGACTTTTGGTCTAAATCAAGTGCCAAGGGTCATTTTTCATCAAGATGTGTCAAAACATGAAACTTGTTCATCAAGAAACCCATTTTTTCAAATTAGGGTTTAAAGTTGAAAATTTTCATAACTTAGAATTTTTCTAAGTTATGAAATTTTCTTAATTTTTCCTAACTTTGCCCAACATTTTCACCATGATGCAATTGGATTCAAACAAAACTTCCAACATGAAAGTTGTAGTCCTCCACAAAATATACAACTTTGATTAACAAAGTTTTCCCAAAAGAAGCTTAGATCTCAAGTTATGATTTTTGGAATAAGGGTCCATAAAACTTTTAACTTAGTGAAATTTTGCCCTAGTTTAGGCAGGATTTTGACCTATCTTCATGGACATTTTTCACATAGTTCCACTTGAAATTTCAAATTTCATTTTAAAGATGGATTGTAGAGCATGTTGCAAGCTTTCCAAAATGTCCAATAACTCTCCAAACTCATTTGTGGTTAGGGAGAATCGAAGGCTTGAAGTTGGCAAAAACTCACTTTTCATCCATGGCATGTTCATTGTGATACAAGTTGCAAATTCAAATCAGTTTGCTTTGCACTAGATTACAGGCCTCAAAACCATTCCACACTCAATAATTAAGTGCAAAACCATTGGTATAAGGCATTGTTTTGGTCATTAGAGCATTGCACATTAGATTAATCCCTAAATAGAAAAAGCAACATTACCATTTTTGCCAAAATGTGCTTTATGTCAAAACTGAATCCCTTGAGCATTGGTCCATATCTTATGCAGCAAATCAAGTCCAAAAATTAGAGGGGCCAAGAGGATAGTATGCAAGGTGATAAGATGGCCTGTACAGGCCTGCTTCAGATCACTTGTCCACATTTGCTTCATATACAAGAGAGATATCCAAAACACAAAAACGAGAACATCAGCTAAAACTAACTTGTGCAAGCTTTTGAAACATCTTTCTCACATCCCCTTGAACCAGAAACACGACCCTTTGATCCCTCAAACCTCCCATAGCACAAAACCACATCTCATTGGAAAAACAGGGCACCCCCTGCAGTTTGAGTTCCACGACACAAATTTCTCGTGCGTTTTGTCCCAAATTGGTTCAAACATCTTCCACATAACCCATCCAAACTATCCCAACCCTTAAACACCAACTGTAACTCCATTTACAGGGTTTGCCATTTTCAATTTGAGCTTGTGCAGGTTGAGTTCTGTAGGCTTGTTCAAGTGCATTCAAGGCAAGCTAGACATTGGAGAAGGTCAAGTGAAGTTCAAGCAAGCTCCCAGACATCTCAAGCTTTGTTGAAAAGCTCCACATTGCCATACACGAAGTCAGCTGAAACAGGTTTTTATCAACTTCCTATCTCTCTATTTAGGAACATTTAGACTTAGGTTTGTGAATAAGAAATGTAGTATTCATTGCCATGAAGCTGTACATATGCTCAGTTTTCATTTTAGTTAAGCATGCTAAGAGAATTTGATCCATGAGCATACTGAAAAAATTAGGTTAGGATTTGGGGCCAGAGAAATTCTCTCTGGTCTTTGAGAGTTAGGACAAGTTTTTTATATGGTTGGATTCATCTTGAAAAATGCTACAACTTTGATGTTATGTGTTTTTGCAATAGAGCTCGTATGCAGGATCTAGCATTTGTGTACAGGGCGCGCGCGAATTTTGAACAGAGGTTGAAGATGAAGCTTGTTGGGCTGGGCTTGGTCCTGGCTCACTATTGACACCCCCATTTTACTGAATGCACCCCCTGGCCCAATTTCTTTATATTTTATATTTTGGTATTTTATTTTCATTTCTGATTTTATTTTATTATTTCTAAATATAAAAAATACCCAAAAAATTTTTAATAAATTTTTTACATTTATTTTGTATTTTATTTTTATTTTTTCTAACATGAAAGCAATTTAATTAGTATATGTTTTATTTATTAAAAACTTAAAAATAATATATAAATTATACTTTTATTTTATTCTTTATTTTTATTCAAACTAAAAATATTATTCTAAATATATTTTTATTTTTGTATATATTTTATTTTATTTTTATTATATAATTAACATAATTAATATATATATATATATACATACTTTTATTTTATTTAATAGATACTTTAGAATAAAAACATAAAAATACTATACTTTTATTTTTATTATTATTATTTATGCTTAAAAAATACTTTTCTAAATTTATTTTATTTTTTGTATATACACTATTTTATTTTATTGTATATAAATAATATAGTCAATATATTTATATTCTTAAAAATTAGGGTTTTACCCTTAATAAAAAAATATAATCTTTTTTATTTGCATTAAACATGTTTACATACATAAAAAAAATAATAAACATAAACCTTTTTGCATATTCATATTATTTTGTATATTTATTTAATTTATTTATTTAAATATTATTCATTTGTTATTTATGCCATTTGATTCAATTCGGATGTAATAGTAAAACTAGGGTTTTAATTTCTTGTCAAATATTCCCCATTCAAAATTGTATCCCCCTCCCCATAATCATGTTGTAATAGTGTTAGATTTATTTTACGCATTTACGTTTTCAATTATGCCATGATTAGAGATTAGGGTTTGTATGTAAAAATCCAAAATTAACAAGTAGCTTGACCTAATGCAAAGACAAAAATGCATGAAAATCAATACACAATGCACACTTGCACCCCTAGGGTTTCATCCACTTGTTGCCTTTAAATGGGTCATGTTATGCATGTTGAGTACTTTGGCAAAACAAAAACAAAACAAAAGATCATAGTCCCTCGATGACGCTATCTTGGTTGCCTATACAAAATGATCTAGTCCCTCGGAAAATTGCTAAAGATACTTGGCAATATTGTTATCATGGTCAATACGATGACCCGCGCCTGTCCCGTTTAACATCCTAATACAAGGTTGTTTACCAAATGCAATGGTAAAATAACACTGTCAAAAGGGTTAAAAATGTGTAGGAAAGATCTTTGAGTAAAATAGGGTAGACAACTCTTAGTTACTTGATCAAAAACTTGCAAAAACATCCTTGCTATTTTCAAACACACCTTATAACACAATTTCAAAACATTTCCCAAATCAAACTTTCAAACATTGAAATATCTTTTCAAAAAGACAAACACCTTTGTATATATTCAAACAAGAATCATTACAAAGGTTGCCACAATGATGGCCTCTTTTTCAAATCACTTTCAAAACCACACACACAAAGCACCATTTCAAACAATTGAAAAGCAAAAGCAAGTGATCTAAACAAGTAACTAAGAGCCCATGGATAACCATGGATGAAAAGGGTGCTTGCACCTTCCCTTTTCATAATCTACCCCCTGAACCCAAGAAAACATCTCAAAGGTCTTTCCTGTGCTTTTTGACCTTTCCTTTGGATAAAATAAAAAGTCGGTGGCGACTCTTGCTAAACCGCACAATTGCAAACACAAACGCAAAACCTCAAGTCAGTTCTCCCACCGTATCACACTATGTATGCAGGATGGAGATGTCTTAGCAGATGTTCCAACACCATGTGTCTGTGTGTGTTGAGCATTCTGATGTTCAAGATTTCTCTTATGAATTATTCTATGGAAGAGAATATGATCTGCACTTTTTGACAAAAATTGAAAACTTGGTTCTTGCTCTTGGAGGCAACTGCGCGTCTGCATTCTCCTCCTTAGGGTTCACGATGATCTTGTATATGTATGGAATCAAATTAGGTCATTTGTTTTGGTAAGAATCCAAGATACGAATGTGTTTTCAATTTTCTTCCATTATTTCCAATTGTGGAGATTCTCTCCTTTCATGGCATGGCACGATCTTGCTTGGCTATTGACAACACATGAGATCTCCATTCAATGCAAAAAAAAACATCCCTAAAACAAATTACGTGATTTGTCTTGATTTTATTTCAATTTTAAATGAATTAAATCACAATAAATTAAATAAATAAGTGAATGAGGCATGGAGTGGTTCATGGGTCGTGGACCATGTTAGGAAAAAGCTCCAAACTTGAAAAGATAGGCCCATGTGGAAAAAATGCAATTTTGGGCATTGTTGACTTTGTGCAAATTTCCAAAAATGGCCAACTTTGACAATGCATATCTCTCTAAATTTTGACCCTAGGAGGGTGTTCTTGGACTTTTTAGGCTTAGGATGTCCCCTAAACAACCCTTTTAGTTTCATCTCAATTGGATCTTCCATGATGTAAGAAGCTTTGACCCAAAAGGTGTTTTTGTTGACTTTTCAAAAGGACCTATAATGCAGAAATTCATATCTTTTGATGAGTGGATATTTTGAACTTGGGGGCTGAATATGAATTGTAGGGAATTTCATCTTCTTCAAAATGATACTTGGATGGAAAATTTCTGATAAAGTATGAGAAAGTTATGCTTGGTCAAAGTTTGGTTGACTTTTCCTAAGAAACCCTAATTTAGCAACTTTTGAGTTTTGATGAATTAGGAGAATTCCTTGAGGAATCATGATCAACCCTTTATCAAATGATGAATATCACTTCAAAATGTAGATGTTGACCAAAAATCTTGAAGTTTGACTGTGTGTGGGCCACAGTTGACTTTTGACCTAATATAGTCGATTCTCAAGCATCTGGCCAGTTGACTGAGCAAACTTCTTGTGCAAGGCTTGAAATTTGACATGGAGGGTCTTGAGAACATATTAGAATCATGGAGAGCATATGATGTCTTTAAAGTTCAACCATCTTGATGAAAATGGAAACCCTAATTAGGGGTTCATTGCTTTAGGAGGGAGTTTATCTAGTCAACTCTTGGGCATCCTTGAGCAAGTTGAGTATCTTAATGAACATATATTGAGTGAAGTGAGAGGGAAAATTTTGGGGTACAATAGGTTTTAATTGCTTTCATTCCCCATTTGTAAATTGTATCCCCCATCCCCTAAAGTATTGTAATAGTGTAGGATATTTAATTTCCGCAATTTATCATTTTCCATATTATTGTTAATAATTAGGGTGTGTACCGCAAGATAAAATCAATCTTATAGAACCCTAACCTCAAAGAAAAAAATGCATGAAAATAAACACTTTGCACACTTGCACCTCTAGGGTTAACCTCACGTGTTTCCTTGAGAAAAACAGCCATGTCCCTCGAACATGGGATACTTTAGCAATGACTCTCGATTAAAAGATCATAGTCCCTCGATGACCCTTCAAATGTTGTCTTCGGTAAATGATCTTAGTCCCTTAAGACAATTACTAAAACATCTTACAAGTTTCCTTCTATGACTATATGATAGCCCATGCCCGTCCCTTCACATCCAATGATAGAGCTTCTTATCAATCAATGGTAAGATAGCAATATCTAAAGGGGGAGGAAATGAACATGGACTTTTTGAGTAGGTAAAACGCTCGTAGTTGCTTGCTCACAACATTTCAAAACACTTTCCAAACACACCAACACTTTTCCATGAAATATTTTCAAAATTCAACACTTTGTATACATTCTTATAGAGACGAGAATCATTAAAAAGTTTTCCTAAACAAAGGCACTTGCAAAAATACTTTCAAAAACATCACAAACACATTTCAAACAAAGCATTTCAAAGTAAGCTAGCAACTAAGAGCCCGTAGATAACTACGGATGAAAAGGGTGTTAACACCTTCCCTTTTCATAACCTACCCCCCGAACTCAAGAAAATATCTCAAAAGGTCTTTCATGTTCTTTTCACCATTTTCTTTATTGGATAAAAGAAAAGTCGATGGCGACTCTTGCTATCCGCAACAATTGCGATCAAACTCAAAACACCCAAGTCAGTTCTCCCACCGTATCACATATGGTAAAAGCTTTTGTTCTGTCAGAAGATGTCATAATATCTATCGTGATATTGTGCTTGGGTGTTGAGACATCAATCTTGACATTTATATTGTGTGTGCAAGAATTTCAGTTAGACAGAGCTGCCACCTTATTTTGTTTATTGGGTGAGCTCAAAGGAAAATATATTATGGTACTATAGACAAAGAAGAGGGATATTACAACATGCCTCCTCTGTTGGATGGTATAAATTATGACTGGTGGAAGATTAGAATGATGCATTTTATGATATCCATGAACATGAAAGCATGGAAGGCTGTCTTGAAAGGATGGGATCCTTCTAGCGTGAAGGAAAAAGATGGGAACATACACTTAAAACCAGAGGAAGACTGGTCTGGAGATAAAGAAAAAACAGCTGGTGGAAACTCTGAGGCTTTGAATTTTATATTCAATGGAGTAGACAAAAATGTCTTCAGGATGATAAATACTTGTACCTTGGCCAAGGATGCTTGGGAAACTCTCAGGATAACTCATGAAGGTACATTTAAATTAAAGATTCCAAGGCTTCAAATTCTCACCTCTAAGTTTGAAAATTTAAAGATGAATGATAATGAGACTGTTCAGGATTTTCATATGAAGATTCTTGAAATTGTTAATGCATTAAGCTTATTGGGAGAAAAAATGCAAGAAGAAAAACTGGTCAAGAAGATTCTTAGGTCCTTACCTAGGAAATTCGACATGAAGGTGACTGCTATTGAAGAGACCCAAGATGTCAGAAGCATGAAAATGGATAAACTTATTGGATCTCTACAAATTTTTGAGTTGAAGATGAGTGAAAGATATGAGAATAAGAGTATCGCAAGTACTCTTGACTCTGATGCGGGACTATCAAAAGGAATTATGCTTCTTGAAGAAAACTTTAATCAGTTCATGGATAAGATAAAATTAGAACCACGTGTTCAGAACATATTTTTTGACATCATAAAGGTTAGTAATGTTAGAAGTGTTGAAATTGCAAAGAATGTAGCTATAACTGGCATGTATGAATCTGATACGGATTCTTGTAATGAAAATCTTACCTATGAAGAACTAGTAAGTCTCTACAAAGATATCCGTGTGAAGAGTGAAAAAGTGTGTGAGTGAAATGAAGCTCAAAAGAAAGACATGGCTAAACTTCAGTAAGAAAAAGGAGAACTTTAGGCTAAAAACTCTGAACTAGAAGAAAATATATTATTGATCACCTCTAAACTTGAAAACATGACAAATGGATTTAGTGGAATGAACGAGGCTATTCAAATCAATGAAAAAGGCAGAAATTTAAGTAGGATAGGTTTTGACTATCAACCCTTTAATGATAAAGGAAAATCCTATGTGACAAAACATGATGTTGGTGGTAAAATAGCCATGTCAAACTCAATGTTTCAACATCCTGTCAAGGAACAAAAATTCCAAAATAAAGTTAATGTTAACGCCTAGAAATGTCACTATTGTAGAAATCATGGTCACATAAAACCCTTTTGATTTAGAATGTATGGATATCCAAAACACACCGCTCAATCCAGGAATGAGTATGTAAAGGGAAGAATCGGGAAGAGAAGAAAAGGCAAAGATAAGTCCACTAATAATAGAATGTATCTGAATAAAGTATCTGAAGATGTTGTATGTCTTTTCTCGTGTTCAGTAGTTAATGATGATGAAGTCAAGGTAGACAAACAAAATTGTAAGGGCCTAATTCCTTCCAGGTCCAAAGAAGATAAAAGAAAAGTGACTCTAAGGAATTGGAAGCATCAAAAGTCTTAGGTCTAATTCCTTCCAGGTTCAAAGAAGATAAAAGAAAAGTGACTCTAAGGAATTGGAAGCATTAAAAGTCAGAAGAGTTCAATGTCCCGCTAAATGTCTTAACAACATTCTATGAACTCAATGATATTAAGGATCAATGGTCAAAAAATTTAATCTATCTCATAGGTTTAGACCAATATAAGGGTTGTCGTTTATACCAATTAATGAAGCAGATTTATTTAGGAAAATCATTGTATTCCTTATATAAACCTTTTCAACACGCTACTTGATCTATCATAGTAAAATAAAGGGTTTCAACTTTTTGTGTGTGTTCTCACATTCGTCAATCATCTCAAAGTTATTCATCCTTCAAAATGGCAAGTTCTGATAACACTAGTTCTAGAGTGGAATTCCTTAAATCCCTCAATGTTATTCCTCTTGTTGTTATTCCTTTTACCGATGACTCTCCCGTCTCTGCTCCTCCAGTTGCCCCTACCAAGAAAAGAACCAAGACTACTGCAGTAAGGGTACAAAGAACTCTATTAAAAGGTAAGTCATCTTCATCTGCAACCATCCCTGAAAAAAATAGGAAGAATGAGTCCATAAATATTTCGTTGAAAACCTCTAATGCTGAAAAGCCCTAGGGAAAATGATCATAGCACTTGTAGATTTGTCTCAACTATCTTGGGCTTAAGCCTTAATGTTACATCAAATGTTACAGTATCTTCCGCATAACCTGGAGGTTTCACACAGAAACCTAACATATCATGTGACACTCAATCCTCAGAACGCACTCAGAATGATAGGGAGATTAAGAATACTGATGAAATAAAAGGAGTACAATCTCATAATCAAGAAGACAACTTTCTGGATAAACATCAGCATCCTGGTGTGATCATCATTGATGATCTGGATATTGATGACACTTAAAATTCTAGGAGAATGACTCGTGGGATAGCCAAGAGATTGAGAAATAAAAATGTAAAAGTTGTTGACACATCTGTCAATAAGAGTCATTATGTTGGTCCTGATAAGAGATGGAGTAAGGTAGAAATTCCCGTTGTGCAAGACAAATCATTGAAGAGAAAATAAGCAGTATCTAGCGACTCTGAATATGATGAAGATGTTGGAACCAATGTTGGATGAATTTATTCATTTGCTAGGAAGGTTTTTTAAGGAAGTAAGATTCCTCTTAATATACCTGAAGTTCCAATTGATAATATTTCTTTCCACACTACTGTATATGTAGAGAAATGGAAATTTGTGTGTAAAAGAAGGATAGCTTTAGAAAGAGAGTTGAGCAGAGATGCTCTTGACTGTAGAGAAGTCATGAGACTCATTGAGAAATCATGTATAATAAGAACGGCAACATAATTAGGAGAGTGCTATGAGACACTTGTAAGGGAGTTCAGAATAAACATCCCTAGAGATTGTGATAACAAAAGCAGCAGCGAGTACAGAAAAGTGTTTGTTAGAGAAAATTGTGTGGAATTATCACCGGAGATTATCAACAAGTATGTGAGAAGAAATGAAAGTGACATAGGATAAGTAGAGGTTACTGATAATACTGTGTGTAGACAGATTACTGCAAATAGGGTGAGTTGTAGGCAAAGGAAAAAGAAGCTCTCATTGAGTAATCCGAGTGTTAAATATGTTGTGTTAAATATGTTGTGTTAAATAGAATAGGAGTTGTCAATCGGGTTCCTACAAATCACACATCATCAATAACTCCAGGATTAGGAAGATTCGTTTATATAGTTGGAACATAAACCAAAGTTGATTTTGATAACTATGTATTTGAACAAACTATCAAGCATGCTCCCTCATATACTATGAAAACTCCAATTGCCTTTCCCATAATTATTTGTGGTATAATCCTAAATCAACATGCTAGGGTCTTAAACATGTCATATGAAGCAATTAAGAGATAGTCTCATATATCCTTGCACTACAAGCTATTTACATGTTCATATGTTCAGGACATTGCTATAACATCTGGGAAAGAGGATGTTGGTCCAGCCTCAGCAGAAGAAACTATTTTTGAACTAAGGAGTTGGATGAAACCATCAAGAGTTACACTGCAAGAAAGACCATAATGGAACATCATATGGTTGATAAGGGAGAAGAAAAACATGCTAATGATGGAGCTGAAGAAAGAAATGAAGAGGAAGAGACAACTAGCATCGGCAATAGGTGAACTTATGTGCTCTCTGATGTTTTGGGTGGATTTTATGCTTATCTACTGTGTTAACAATCTATTGTTTAAGGGCTTATGATCCATTTTTTTGTTTGGCACTATACCTTATATTCCAAAACATGTGTGCTTCCACCTAGTGTTTAGTAGTTCGTTTGTTTCCATCTTTAGTTGTGTGTTTTTTTTCCAGTTGTGCATGGCTCTATTGTATGTTTCTAATTGTGCGTTTACTTGTGTTTCCAATTATTTTGTATTGTTTATATGCAATGTGTGATCTTACAATTTGTATATTTACTCTGTTTCTTTTTGTCAATATTTTGGCTAAAAATGGAGAGTAAAGTGTTGTGTTGTTTGTGGTTGCTTCGATGCAACTACTTAGGGAGAGCATGATGTTTCATGTTATTCTCTTTGTGTGTGTGTGTGTGTGTGTATGTGTGTGTGTGTGTGCTTCTGATGTTGCTACTGACGTAGCTATGTATGCAGGATGGAGATGTCTTAGCAGATGTTCCAACACCATGTGTCTGTGTCTATGTTGAGCATTCTAATGTTCAGGATTTCTCTTATGATGTTGGTTTTCCTTGAGAGGAGAACTTATTATGTGTGACCGGGGGAGTACTGTACTTGTCTGAGTGTGTAGTTGTTGTAACTATGATATGTATATCTTTTATGCAGTTTGATTTACTTATGGTTTTATTCCTCTCTCAGGAACTTTGTGTTCTAAGGTTGTTTTAGCCAAAAAAAATTTAAAGGGGGAGATTGTTAGTACCATTTTTTTTGGATTGGCATAATTTTTGCTAAAACATGATTTGCAACTTGATGTTAAAGCAAGTGTTTTAAACATGTTGGTCAGGTTCATTTGGAAGCAGATATTTGGACAGATGTTCTAACATCCGGTTCCAACATCAGTACATGTTGTTTATTCTTGACAGATCTTTAATTGATTATGTGAGACAAATTAGAAAACCTTGTGTTTGTTCCAAGATTCAAGGAGATTTTCATGCACAGATTGGTGCAGCCTTCAGCTTGTGCAACAAGGAATATATAGGCGCAAATTCAAGGTCCAAGGATTGCTGAAGAGTATTTAAAGAAACTACCTAGACCTAAATTCATTAAGAACTTTGTAAAAAATAAGTGGAAGCCGAATTTTCTTAGTTCTACTTTTGAGAATTCTTCAAGGGATTTTTGTTTTTGTCTGTACGCCCTCATGTATCTTTTGATGCATTTGAGTTGATTAAGTGTTACTTGACAATTTGTCAAGTTATTATTCTTGCTCTAAAACTTTTAAGCAAGAATTTAAGTATTGTGATTAAAGTGTAAACTTCAGTTTAATTTGATTTTGAGTCACTGTGATTGTGACTTGATTATAGACTGACACTGGGATTGAGACATGTTTTTTGTCACTGCGGTGATTGGAAGTGAAATGGCGATTTCTCATATCTAGGAAGTGTCTGGGTAGAAGTTGCATTGAGTAGTGATTAAGTGATAAGTTATAAATTGGGATTGTTTAGACTTAGAATTGATACTACTGATAGTGGATTTCCTTTCTGGCTTGGTAGCCCCCTGAATAGGTGAGTTACACTGAACTAGGTTAACAATTCTTTGTGTTCTTTTACCTTTTGCACTTTATAATTCTGCATAGTTTTTTTTTGGTAAAAGCTTATGTTCTGTCAGCAGATGTCATAACATCTGTCGTGACATTGTGCTTGTGAGTTGAGACATTAGTCTTGAAATTTATATTGTGTGTGACAAAATTTCATACATTACACTAGAATGAACATTGGCATGTCGTATATGTCTACTCCAACGTATGTATGGATTTAAGGTCAATGAGTACACACTGTTGTAGATCTAAAATTCACACTGAAGAGTCTTCTATCATACTCCGAAAATCAAAAAATTATAAAGCTCGAGTATTGTTCACCCTTGATTGACACTGAAAGGAAGATTGAGTTTAATAAATTTGAGCTGAAGACGGGTGCAGATGTAAGAGTTATGTGGAATACATTTTTTTGTTACCAAATAAAATATTTGATCAAGCTGAATGTGATTATTGCGAAATCGATCAAAGATATTATGAAGATGTTGAAACGTCCATCTGAATGTTGAAATGCAATGTTCAATTTATATTAAAAATTAGCTATGTAATGTTTCATTTTTTATATTATCAATGTTAATTTATTTTTATTATGTATCTTTTCTTCCGTTTCTGTGTTTGTTTATGGTTCAGTATGTTCTGGAAATTCATCGGCGTATGAAGATACATTTCTAGATTGAATTCAGTCTAATATTTGGGCCGTGGGTCAAAAACAAATGAGTTATGTGTGGTTAATGTGTGTCCGAAGATGCATTTCCGAATTTTAAAAGTATTTTTAGTTTTTCACAAGTGGAGAAACAATTCTAAGGGTGCGTTAAGCAATCCCTTTTCATTGATATGACGATCGAAATGGGCCTAATAAAGTTACTCTTAAAGCCCATGATGTACTATTCGGCAATCTTCAGTAACACATGGCTCTCAAATCCTAGAAAAGAGCTAATCCTTGATCAACAACTCACTTACACTGTCTCAAACGCTACCTTATCGAGCTTCATCTTCCTATTCAAACCTCAATTCTCTGCCGATTCAGATTCCATGTCGCCGCGTTACGGGTTTCACCATTTCCACCATTGATAATCAGGTTAGCATCAGTATTCATTGTTCTAATGCTTTTCTTTTGCTTAATCCATTTAAGAGGTCTTCATTGCTCTGTACTTGTTTCACTGCTCATTGTAGAAACTTTCACCATTATTAATTACTTACTTTTTAAGGAAAGAAAGAAACTTTATATTTTAATCAGATTCTCTAATTCAAGTTTATCTTAAGTTTTTTAATTACTCATTATTAATATTTATTTTATTTAAGCAGGGTTAGGTGATGTACCTAAAGAAGAAAGGAGTTGTTGTGTGACAGTTGTCGTGTGAGTCAATGTAACGTGCTTTGTTCCTTAAGCTTTTCTTAACAAGTGCTTTCTCTTCCTTAACTAACTGCTTTTCTCTTAACAGTCACAGAATTTTTATCTTCACCAAACAAAAATAGAATGAAGGTAAGAGGATAATGCTATTCCTGTTCTAATTCTACTCATCGTTTATTAGATTATTGTCGTTTAAATTCCTAGGATGTTTTGTTTTCTGCAGAGGTTACATAGGGAAACTCGCATCCATAGTTTACAAACTCATGTCTTTGTGTTAATCACTTTGTGTCTCTTCACATATTCATCCAGCTCCAAGGTAATTTTCAATTTTGAATAATCAATTTTTTTTATTTCCAATATTTGCAAGCAATCATGTTTTGTTTTTGTGTTTGGTTTTTCTGACTGAGTATACGAGGTAACAGATCGGAGAGACCTGCGGGACATGTGATGTTGGTCTTACATGTCAAACATGTCCTGCCAATGGGAATACAAGACCCAGATGTAGCAGAATACAAAGCTTAAACCCAATTACCAAAGTTAGTTTCTTTTGCTAAATTATGATAGAAAATTCTAACCATGGTTTTTTTTTTTGTGCAGTTTTTTGTTATTATTATTATTATTATTATTATTATTATTATTATTATTATTATCATTATTATTATTATTATCATTATCATTATTTTGTGAAGGTGAAAGGTTTACCTTTTAATCGGTATTCATGGTTAACGTCGCATAATTCGTTTGCTTTAGCTGGGGCAAGATCAGCCACAGGGTCCATTATCATTGCTCCTATGAACCAAGATGACACGATTGCTGATCAACTTAAAGTAAGATTTGATTTCTCTTTTCATGAAATCTAAATAGAATAATTATTATTTAAAATTTATTCATTTTTCGGCCGAACTTTAAATTACCAAAATTCTCTTTTCAAAATTCAAGGGTTAAATTACCGAAACTCATGTTTTTTTTCCATTTCAGAACGGTGTTCGAGGATTTATGTTAGATATGTATGATTTTCAAAATGCTATATGGTTGTGTCATTCTACTCAAAACCAATGTTTCAACTTCACTTCCTTTGTAAGTGCGTGACTCTGCTATCAGGTTAATTACTATTCACTCTAACACAATATATGCAAAAGAGATCCAAAAATCAAGTATTTTTTATCGAAATTTTGGATTCTTTTGTTTATGTTGTCACATAAAGAGTACTTTGTTAATCATTAATAACATAATATAAACTTTGGTGCATTTGGTTCATTTAGTAACAACCATGTGTCAATCTATGATCTGCAGCAACCTGCAATAAATGCGCTTAAAGAAATGCGTTCGTTTCTAGACAAAAATCCGTCTGAAATAGTCACCATCTTCATTGAGGATTATGTCAAATCTCCTTCAGGCCTAACTAAGCTCTTCCAAGCTTCAGGAATTAACAAGTACATGTTTCCTCTTGCTCGGATGCCCACAAATGGTGAAGATTGGCCTACCGTTGATGACATGATCCAGAAGAATCAACGATTCATCGCATTCACCTCGAAAGCTTCCAAGGAAAAATCTGAAGGCATTGCTTTCCAGTGGAAATATGTAGTAGAAAACCATTGTTAGTAATTAATTGCATTGCACTTCTCTTTGTCTCACACACGTATGTGACATAGCGTAAGTAAGTGGACTGTGTTTTATTAATAGTGATTGTATATGTGTGAAAATTTTAGATGGAGATGAAGGCATGCATGAGGGTTCTTGTTCGAACCGTGGAGAATCGCCACCAATTGACTTAAAATCTAGGTCACTGGTTCTGGTTAACTTTTTTCGTTCTACTCCGAATCGTTCTCAATCCTGTGCCGATAATTCAGCTCCATTACTTAACATGATAAAGACTTGCCATAAAGCAGCTGGCAACCGATGGCCAAATTTCATCGCCGTTGATTATTATCAGGTAGTTATATATTTCTTGAAATTTCGATTAACTTATTAATCACAAAAGTTGTTAATTAATAACTCTAAACATATCCGAGTTTATAATAATTCATTAATGATGATAATGATGTTACAGAGAAGTGATGGAGGAGGAGCAGCAGAAGCTGTTGATGAAGCAAATGGTCATCTCACTTGTGGATGTGACAACATTAACTATTGCAAGGTTTGATTTCGGCATCCTAACATGATTATACTATAGCATATGCTGCATATTCATTGGAAATATTTACCATAAAACTTTACCTCAATGTGTATTTAACTGTATATTAATATAGGTTCTGGCAAATGGTACGTTTGGTGCATGCGATGTTCCTCAAATTTCTCCACCTCCACCTGCTGCAGAAGCTGCACCAGATGGAAACCAACAGTCCCCAAATCAGACAAGCAGTGCATATATTGGTAGAAGAGCAACAACAATGCAAACATTTGTGTTAATTTTGGTTGCCACAACTTTCTTGGCATTTTTATGAAAATTTCACTAGTTTGGCAGTGTTAAAAATCATGTGAAAATATGTTATTGTACACATTGAGTTATTTGATTCTGAGTATTATTGTATAGAATCTGATTCGACTTAGTTTTCTTTTGTATGTTTTTCTTTATTAGTAAGCTTCTGTATGTTTTAATCAAAAGTCTATTATGAGACTAATCCATGTTACATGACGTGCTTCCTTATTCTATAGCCATTAGCATACTGAGGTTGAGTTAATTAAAGTAGAATTGTTAGTTACTTCTTTGTAAGGGGAATCTTCAACTTCAAGCATTTGTACTACATGTCCCATTTTAGGCAGATTTTGTGCATTAGGGGGAATCTTTAACACTCGCTCTGGATTTCTGTTACCAACTATCTTGAGCCAATCCACTAAATTCACTTCTAGTTTTCAGATTCAAGAATAATGAGTAACAAATAAATAGTCAATAACATGAAGGTTCACAAATCACAATACTATATTCAACTGGATTCCTTCACGTAATCACTTCCATGATAACAGCTCCAAAACTATATACATCACTTTCGGTCTTTACTTTTTTGCTGTCCCGGGAATAAAGTTCATTTGAATTTTCCATGTTAGAGGACTCCATGGTCTTATTGCATAATCCTGTATATCAAGACGTTTCTAATGGTAATGGTAATTTCTCAATTAATGAGATTGATTTTTTAAATAAATACAAATGGATATATTAAATAAATAAAAAAGACATTTGTTAAATATAAAAGTTGTTTATATGTTCAAATATACTCTTGTAGTCAAAATTAGAGGATGTCGAATATTGAGACTAAATCAAAAATCATTAAAGAGTTGTCGTGGAAGGCTTTTAGTGAAGATGTCAGCTATTTGGTATCGTAGAGAGACATGTATCACACGAATTTGGCCTCGAGTAACTTTCACACACACAAAGTGAATATCCATTTCAATGTGCTTAGTGCGTTAATGCTGAACGAGATCGCCTGAGAGATATATGACGCTTACGTTATGATAATGGACTAATGTGACCTTCAAGACAAGGTAATGTAGTTCCAAATGAAGATTCATAAACCAACATGACCCATATATTACATTAGCGACTCCACGATTTTCATCTTCAACATTGAAATGAGATAATGTAGGTTGTCGTTTGACAAACTAAGAGATGAGGTTGTCCCCAAATTATAAACAATACTTAGATGTTGATCTTCTAGTGTGTGGACATCTACCCCAGTCCGCTCAATATATGTGATGAGCTTATCAATTGAGGAATAATATAGATGTAGATTGAAATCAAGAGTGTTCTAAATATATCGAATGATGCACTTTAAGATAGACAAATATTTTGTTTCCAGATCATGCATAAAAAACACGTTTATTGCATGACATAAGTAATAATTAAGTCTTGTAAAAGTCAAGTATTGAAGTGCTACAGCAAGACTATGATACTCAGTGAAATCGCTATATGGTTTTCCAGAAAATCTAGTTAATTTGACTTGTATGTCCATTGGTGTAATAGATGGTTTTTAAGAAGTCATACTCGTGCGCTCAAAATTTCCTCAACATATATTTTGTGACATAAAAAGACATCATGTGTGTCTGGTAACAAAAATACTGAGAAAGTAACTAAGAGGGACTAAATCCTTCATAGCAAATTCGAAGATGGGTTTAGTCATGATGGATTGGCGAAGGAAATCAGAGGAGATAGTTAAAATGATGGCGTCCACATAAAAAAAAAATATCAAAGATGTTGTGAGAAAAACACAAGATAGAAACATAGTCAATAAACAACAGCTACCAGTCACATGGTGCTTTTTTAAGTCCTTATAGTGACTTCCTGGGCAAGCATACATAATCAGGATATTAAAGATTGCAAAAACGGATGATGCTTGTACAATTTCATCTAGATTACCATGAAAAAAATGTGTTATTGACATCTAATTAATAAAGGCACCGTGATTTTGAGAAAGCATCATTGAATATCGTTTGACTAATGGCTAGTTTGACTATGGGACTGAAAGTATCACCACAATCGATACCATTTTGTTGGTTGACACAATCACCCACAAGTTGAGCTTTATACCTTTCAAATGACCTATTTGATTTATTTTTATGTATAAAAATCCATAAACTTCGAATAATATTAGCATTAGGCGGATGAGGCACTAAGCCCCACGTTTTAATTTCAGTAAGAGTATCATATTTGTCTTTCATGGTCATTTTACAATTATGATCATGTAATACATGAATGATATTGTTAGGGGATGGAGAAATAGAGTTTGGAGATAAGGTATAGATATTAAAAAGTTTGTAAAGCTTAAAAATTTTATGTTGGAGTTGGGTGATGCAGTGAAATGATTGGGTCGCTAGTTTGTAGTAGTGGAATTTGAAGATTATGTAAGTGTGGTTGATTGGGTAGTATTTTGAGTAGGGAGGTTTTGGTGTGTTGTAGTAATATTTTTATGAGAATATATTGGATAAAATTTAAGAGTGTGTCGCTTGTATCCAAAAATTCATAATTAGAGGTTGAAGGAGCATTTAAGATAGAAAATGAAAATACATGTGACATGCTTAGAAATAATTACTTTATTACCTGACAAATCATAACATTTGTAACATTTATGATTGGAAGATAAATCTAAAATACACATGATGTTGAGTAAGACCAGTGTTTTAAAACTCAGAATGGTGATTGACTCAGTCAATACACTGGATTATTAGGTCAGTAGTTGGACCAATGAGTCACTAATTAACCTGCATAATTGTTGATCCGGTCTTTATAATATATATATATATATATATATATATATATATATATATATATATATATATATATATATATATATATATATATATATATATATATATATATATATATATATATATATATATATATATATATATATATATATATATATATATATATATATATATATATATATATATATATATATATATATATATATAACGAAATTAAGATCAATAAAAAAAATATAATTATCCTATTTTAATTTAATCATAAGTTTTAAATAACAAGTCAATTCAAAAAGTACATATTAATTCATGAAAAAAAATAATAATAACACGTTAATATTCTACTTTATGACTATGCACAAACATCTAAAATAAATGTAATATATGTACTCTTTAATATAATCATTTATAAAAAAAATATTGATACAATATATTTTAATATATTAGTTTTAAATAAATTATAAATATATATTAAATTAATAATTACATGAAAACAAAATGTAATACCAATATTTCTTTTTACAATATTATACATGAATCTTGGTTTATTATTAAATATATAAATTTACTTCTCTATACATGTATTTAATATATATAATTTAGCTCTTAATATTAACACAAAAGGCTTATGACCGAATGGTAAAGTGAAAGTAACATATTTTTCAAGATACGGGTTTGATATTTTGCAGGACAATTTGAAAATAATTTAGAAGAGGAATATCTTCTTACCTTCATTCTATTTTTATTTTTATTTTTTGTATGAGAGAGTAATGTCGTGAGTTCTATTTATTTTTAGATATAAAATAAAGGAGAGATGAGTTGTTTGGTGACGTTAATATAATGCGTGTCTGTCTCTTTTTTTAGTTAATGGATGATTTTATTATTTGTTCTCTAAACTATCTATCTAAAAGCTTCTCATTCTTTCAGCAAATGTTTTTCTGTTAATCATTTCAAACTTTTTACCTTCACAAAACAAAGAACTCGTTCCTCAAAATTAACATCAAGAGGAAATAGAGAGCGCAAGACGTGACGCTCTCATATAAAAAAAAATTAAAATGAAGGTAAGAGAATAATGTTATTCATCTTCTAATTCTATTAATCGTATATTATTGCATTTATTAAATTGTTTTTATACATCAATCATTGTCTCTCTGTGTCTTTTAAATTCGTACAATGTTTTGTTTTCTGCAGAGGTTACATAGCGACATTTACATCCATAATTTAAAAAGTCATATTTTTGTGTTAATCGCTATGTGTCTCTTCACCTATTCATCAAGCTCCAAGGTAATTTTAAATTATGAATTTTGTGTTTAATTTTTAATATTTGCAAGCAATCTTGGTTTTTATTGTCTTTCATTTTTCTGACCAAGTACGAGGTAACAGATAGGAGAAACTTGTGGGACATGTGATGCTGGTCTTACATGTCAAACATGTCCTGCGAATGGAAATACAAGACCAAGATGTAGCAGAATTCAAACTTTAAACCCAATAACCAAAGTTAGTTTTGCTTCCCAAATTATAAATTATAATTGAAAGTTTTTCTATATTTTTTGATTTGTTCTTTTTCGAAAATTTTCTGATTATTTATATTTATAATAACATTACGAAGGTGAAAGGTTTACCATTTAATCGATATTCATGGTTAACAACACATAATTCGTTTGCTTTAGCCGGGGCAAGATCAGCCACGGGATCATTTCTCATTGCCCCTATGAACCAAGACGACACAATTGGCGATCAACTTAAAGTAAGATTTGATTCCTCTTTTCATATTTCTTTATTGTTAGAATATATTGTAGTATTGTAACATATGAATGTGAATTGGTGTATTATAGTTTGACACAAGAGAATTATAAAATCATATATATGATTGATTAAACTCTTGTCTTTTTTTTCACCCACCTATATATTTTGTATTTACAGAATGGTGTTCGAGGGTTCATGTTAGATATGTATGATTTTCAAAATGATGTATGGTTGTGTCATTCTACTCGAAACAAATGTTTCAACTTCACTTCCTTTGTAAGCGTGTGACACTATTATAAGATTAATTACTACAATAACATAAACTTTGGTGAATTTAGTTCATTTAGTAACATTCATGTGTCAATATGTGATATGCAGATACCTGCGGTCGATGGACTTAATGCAATACGTGCGTTTTTGGACTCAAACCCTTCTGAAATAGTCACCATCTTCATCGAGGATTATGTCGCAGCTCCTTCAGGCATAACTAAGGTCTTTCAAGGTTCGGGAATTACCAAGTACTTGTTCCCACTTGCTCGGATGCCAACGAAGGGTGAAGATTGGCCTACTGTCGATGACATGATCCAGAAGAATCATCGCTTCATCGCTTTCACCTCGAAAAAATCTAAGGAAGAATCTGAAGGCATTCCTTTCCTGTGGAAATATGTCGTAGAAAACCAATGTGAGTAGCTGTGTTACACTTTTTCTGTCATGAAACTCAATAAATAAAAGATAGATAGAGATGTTGTCAAATACGTCATACGTCACATGACATGTGACATCGTGTAAATAAGTGAATTTTGTTTTATTAATAGTAGAATACAAATTTAGAAGTTAATGTGGTTGTATATGTATGAAAATTTTAGATGGAAATGAAGGTATGCAAGAAGGTGTTTGTTCGAGACGACCAGAATCGCCACCACTTGACCTAAAGTCTAGGTCACTGGTTTTGGTTAATTTTTTTCGTTCTTTTCCGAATCGTTCTCAATCATGTGCGGATAATTCGGCTCCATTACTTAACATTATTAGGACTTGTCATAAAGCAGCCGGCGGCAATCGATGGCCAAATTTCATCGCCGTTGATTATTATCTGGTAATTATATATTTGTTTAAATTTTAAATCATTAAAGCTAGTTTATAATAATTCATTAATGATGATAATGGTGTTATAGAGGAGTGATGGAGGAGGAGCAGCAGAAGCTGTTGATGAAGCAAATGGTCATCTCACTTGTGGATGTGACAACATTAACTATTGCAAGGTTTGATTAAAGTATAGCATATGCTGCATATTCATTGGAAACTTTTACCATAAAACTTTACCTTAATGTGTGTTTAACTGTGTATTAGTATATGTTTAGGTAAATGGTACATTTGGTGAATGTGATGTCCCTCAAATTTCTCCACCTCCACCTGCTGCAGCAGCTCCACCAGATGCAAACCAACAGGCCCCTAAGAAGAATCAGACAAACGGTGCATATATTGGTAGAACAGCAAAGATGATGCAACTAGTTATGTTAGTTTTGGTTGCCACAACTTTCTTGGCATTGTTATGAAATGTCACTAGTTTTGCAGTGTTTTTAATCATGTGAAAATATGTACGTAAGTACAATAATCTACATATTGATTCATTTGATTCCTGTAATAGTATAAAATCATATTCTTTTAATTTTAAAATATCAAACGTATAACAAAATATAGTGGTAGTCCTCTAAAATCGCAAACAGACTTTGGTGAACTTCCAAACTTGAGGTGGAGCAAGTCATGCCAAAAATCTGTTTTCAGGTGATGGAAGTGATATCTAGTGAATATATGATATGAGATATGAATCAATTGTGGGGCTTCTCTTTTTCATGAGACAAAATATAGTGGTCACGCATGAGATGCCTTATAAAGATGAATTGAGTTATGAAACTTTCACTATACAGCTGTCAGGGGGTTATAAAGATGAATTGAGTTATTATACAGCTGTCAATTGAGTTATATTTAAAATTAATTTTAATTATCATTTCAAATTAAACTTATAATTTAAAATGATAATTAAAATTAATTTTAAATACATTGCATATAATTAAAAACAATAAAAATAAATAACATCACATAAATTAATTAAATTTAAATTTCATCATCTTCATGTCCAAAATGTTCCCAATCGAAAGCTAATAAGATGAAATTATGAGAGAAAAATTTGAATATACAATTTTTTATCATATCATATTTATAGGCAAATAAATTATTAAAAGAAAAAAAGAAAAAAAAACCCAAAAGTGCAGTTCAGCAACTTGCGACAGCTGGCGAACAGGCCAAAGAAACACCCGTTGGAGATACTCTAAATATCAACATAAATTCTCCCCCACTTATTTATACATGGGGAGCTATTGGTCCACTGCATTGATGCGAAGATAGTCTGTCATATAATGCCAACTAAATAACATGAATTTGTAGTTGTGTGTCTCACTTGTATGCATCGTAGGAGTAACTGTCAACCAAGAAAAAACCGAGGATAGGGTGGATCGCCGTGATTCTGACAAACTCACTGTAATACTGAAAACATGAACTAAGACTTGAAGGAAATCAAAATAGATTTATTGGATGAATTGAATCATATAACTATAATTTACATGAAAAGCCTATAGCTACAATGCAATCATCCCCTTAAAAAATGACATGGGACATAGAAAGTGAAGAAATCTCTACGCCTGAGGTATAGAAGATGCCAACAATCTAAAGCAAAAAGCACGATAAGGCCCCCTGTGTTTGCGTTTTGCAATGACAGGTTGTAAAGGGAGGATGAGTAGCACAAGTTTTTGTTGTTGTCATTGAAGAAACAGCTATGCAAATTTATTGCTTCTGTATTTCATGATTTGAACTTGTCTCACTTATAGAATTCTCGTTTTCAAGTATACCATCATCAACGGATACAGTGGCCTCCTCTTTCGATCTATCCTCTATTCTGGTAAAAGGTGACTGTCCGGCTGCCTCTCTTCTAGCTCGGCGATCCTATATCATTATAGTTGTTGAAATATTTCAGATTGATATCTCAGTTAATAAAAGTAACAAACAACATGCTATGCTTCCTGATTTGTTAGCTAATACCATAATTGAAGCATAAAGTATAGTTACCTCTTTGTAAGGGGAATCTTCAGCTTCAAGCATGTGTATTACATGTCCCATTTTAGGCCGCTTTTGTGCATTAGGGTCGGTGCATCGTAAGGCTACAAGAAGAGCTCGCTTTAGTGCTCTCGAAGTTGGTTTCTCAGGAAGCTTTGGATCCAACACTCCCTCGGGATTTCTGTTACCAACCATCTTCTTCAGCCACTCAACTAAATTCACCTGAAAATCTCTAGTTTTAGATTCAAGCGTAATAGACACGCAATAACCGAGAGGCTCACAATAGTGAAAGAAATAAACCAAACCAAACCTCTTCTGCAGGACGACTATATTCAACTGGATTCCTGCCTGTAATCACTTCCATAATAAGAATTCCAAAACTATATACATCACTTCGTTCATTCAACATTCCAGTACTTGCATACTCAGGAGCTACATATCTGCAAAAATAAAAATCTGTAATTTATATATAGTCCTTCTAGCATAGAATAGTACAAAAACTAATCTGAGAAGAATGTACAAACCCAAATGTTCCCATAACGCGGGTCGTAATATAGCTGCTATCAGGGCTAAGGAGTTTGGCAAGACCAAAGTCAGAAACCTTTGAATTCCACTGCTTACTAAGCAAAATGTTACTCGATTTAATATCACGGTGAACAACTTTCGGTTCTAGCCCCTCATGAAGATAAGTCAACCTATCAAAAAACAATATCAGGAAAACCATTTTTTGCCATTAAATTCAGAAATTGAAGAACACACAATAGACAACAACAAAAAAAAAAAAAACTCAATCGATGTTGTTGTTATTGTTGCTTAGTGTCTTACCCTTTTGCCGTTCCAAGAATAATATTCATTCGAATTTCCCATGTTAGAGGACTACACGGGCCAACATCACCATGTAACCATTGCTCCAAGTTACCATTATCAACAAACTCATAAACTAGCATCCTATAAGTAGCAAAAAACACACTCATCAGTAACTATCATAACAAGGGAAAAAAACCAAAAACATGTAAATTACATGAAACACAAAAACACTATAGTACTACCTATGAGCACCTTCAGCACAATAACCAAGCAACCTCACTAAATTCTTATGGCGAACCCGTCCTATAGCTTCAACCTCAACCTTGAACTCTCTCTCAGCTTGTCCCCTAATTAAATTACAAAGAAAGCATAGTTAATTTAATTGAATTTAACAAGTTGAATATAAATAAAAGGATGATTTAGAGAGAATATGAAAGAAAAAGAACCTGTTGTTAAGCAAATTTTTAACAGCAATTTGAGTGTTATCTTTCAAAATACCATGATAAACAATTCCGTAACCACCTTCACCAATAACATTATCAGGAGCAAAAGCATTAGTAGCATCTTCTAACTCTCTTAGAGTATACCAATGACCCCAGCCGAGATGAGAAACTTGCGGAATGACAGTAGGAACTTGATCCAACGGTCGAGATTCTCCACTATTTTCATGAGAATTATTATTATTACTAGGTCGAGAAGTAGCACGTTGTTCAGGGTAAGAGATTCTATGGTTTTTTCCTATCTCAAGCTGAATTCTCTTGTAACTCAAGGGAGTTTCTTCTTGTTCGGTGGATGAGAGTGGGTCGGGTTCAGGAAACGGGTCGGGTTGTGGGTTGTTGAATGGAGGGATTTCGAGTTTGAGTTCTTTGATTTCTTTGGAGATATTTGGGATGGAAGTTTTGGAGGTTTTGGAGATTTTGTTGTTGTTGTTGTTGTTGTTGCGTTTGGAAGCGAGATAGATGGAGATGAGGAAGAGGAGGAGGACGATGGCGACACCGACAGAGACACCGAGGACGACCCAGAGACGGAGGCCGAAGATGGATGTTTGGTTGGAGAGTTGGTCGGTCATGGTGGAGTTGTTGTGCATTGAATGGGTGAGAGATGAGGGGGAGATGATGATGATGATGAAGAAGAAGATGGCAGCTGGCATGGTGGGGCCATAATGAATTGGTGCTGTCTGTTTGGAAGGGAGTGAGTGGGAAATACTGTTGGTTTTGGGGTTTGAGTTTAACTAGTTAAGTCAAACACATTAAAGAGATGCTGAGGTAACTGCTACTTTTGACTTTAACTCTGTTTTCGGAAACTCTATTAATTTGCTTTAAGTCCGATATTGTTTTATCAATAAAAATTTATGCTCAAATAAATGCGGTGCCGAGAAAATTCTTTTACTTGTTTTTGGCTCATTTGTGTTCCATGGACATATATTAAAAAATTATAAATAAAAAATTTGTGTTAAATATAAAAAAAATATTTTGAAATTTGTAGATTAATTTGATTTGATTATATACTTTGGTTATAGTGAGAGAGAAATTTTTACTAAGAATGAATGATTTGAATACTATCTGAATTCGATTTTGATGGAAACAAGATTTGATCAATGAGTCGTTTCTTTGAATTACGAAACTAGATTAGTCGATTTATTATGGAAATCGAAACTGATTGATTAAACTAAAAAAAATATAGATTGATTTGATTAAAAATTTATAATTTATTTTTCATTACAAATTTTTTATTTATGATTTCTTGACATATATAGTTGTAATACGGTGAGAGAACTGACTTTTGGGTTTTGCATTTTATCACAAATATTGCGGATAGCAAGAGTCGACATCGACTTCTCTTTTATCCAATAAAGAAAAGGGTGAAAAGAACAGGAAAAATCTTTTGAGAATTTTCTGAGTTCGGGGGTAGGTTATAAAAAGGGAAGGTGTTAGCATCATTTTCATCTGTAGTTATCTACGAGCTCTTAATCGCTAGCTCACTTTTTGGAAATACTTTGTACTTGTGTATGTTTGAAAATATTTTTAAAATGTCTAAGCGCGGGTAGTTTTGTAATGACTCTCGTATCATTGAGAATGTATACAAAATATTTGTTTTTTTTAAAATATTTTGAAGGAAAGTGTTGTTTTGTGAAATATTTTGAAGATGTCAATGTAAGGCAGTTTGTTTTATAATAACCCTTGTATCAGTTCTCAAGAGTGTTTACAAAGTGTTTTAAAAGTAGTTGTTTTTGAAAGGGTGAGTTTTGAAGATTTGCCTTTTTAGTTTGTGAGCAAGCGATTACGAGCGATCTACCTACTCAATGGTCTTTCGTTCTTTTTCTCTTCCTTTAGATAGTTCTATCCTACCATTAGTTACTAGGAAGTCCTATCGTTAGATGTGAAGGGGCAGGCGCGGGTAATGTACAGTCATAAAAGTAACTTGTAGGACGCTTTATCAATTTTCGTAAGGGACTAAGATCGTTTACCGAAGGCAACATCGAAGGGTCATCGAGGGACTACAATCTTTCAACCGAGGGTCTTTGCTAAAGCGTCTCACGTTCGAGGGACATGACTGTTTTATCTGAAGCAACAAGTGAGGATCACCCTATAGGTGTGCGTGTGAATGATGTTCTGATTTCAGTTATTTTTATTTTGAATTTATGGTTATCTAGCATTTTGTTTTCATGTCTTTCCATACAAGTCTATTAAACTAACAATAATAAAGAAAGCAGTAAATTACAGAAATTAAATGTCTTACGCTATTACAACGCTTCGGGAATGGGGGTACAAATTTATGAATGATGATGAAAAGTAAAGTAAACCCTAATTAAACTATTACATATTGTAGCAGTTACAACGATTGAGAAATAAAGTACGCGGAGATTTGTAAAATAAAGGGAAAAAGAAAATTGAAAATCGTTTTGTGATTATTTTGATAAAAGAATTGGATGATTAACCTAAAAATAATAATTAATTTTAATTAAAAAAGAAGTTAATTAATTAATTAAATTAAATTAAACTCTAAAAAATCTATGTTTATTTTAATTAATTAAACCCTACAAAATCTATGTTTGAATTAATTTATAAAAAAAAACCTAAATTTAAATTAATGTTAATTATTAAAAAAAGAATAATTAAAAATTATATAAAAAAAGTTAATTAGAATTATGTAAAAAAAGTTAATTAGAATTATGTAAAAAAAGTTAAAGCAAAATAAATAAAAAATGGGATTGGGCTTTGTTAAGCAGAAATTGAGGGTGTTGTACCCAAAAATTTACCTTCTCATTTCTCAAAAGATTATCCTGGACCCTCAGTTTTGCTTCTATCAAGTTTCAAGTCTTGGATTACAATTTTTCAAGAAAACCATTCACATGAGCAAAATGGTCAAAAGCGCACTGAAAAGTCAAACTTTGACTTTTGGATCAAAAATCAAGTTTCAACAATCATATTTCATCAAGACATGAAATCGGTTCATCAAGAATCAGAAGCCAAAAATTACCTTGAAAAAAGTCAAATTTCTAAACATTTAGAAAATTTTCTAAGTGTTAAGAGAATATGATACTTCACAACTTCTGGGCCAGCCTCCACGCGAGTGCAGTCAGAATTTGCAAACACAGTTCAGAACATGATGCTTCAATCAGAACATTACTCTTCAGCATATGGGGGCTATGTTCAATGCTTCAATCAGAGTTTCACCCTTCAAATCTCACTCTGGTCTTCTGCGATCAGAACATCACCAAATCCCAAAACCTCGTTTAAGCAGCCTGCTGCCCTGCTACAACACAGTCCTGCGACCAGCTGTTGATCCAGTCCACGCCTGCACTTTCTCAAACCCCATATTTGCACCAAATTAGCATATAAAAACTGTGATTAAAAAGCAATGGAACAGTATGCCAAAAAGGTTTAAATTCTATTTGTTTTCCCCCTAAAACCACAGTAAACTCACATATAAATAAGTTGCTCCATCACACTTTCAAGGGACTGGATTTTGGATAGAGAGAGAGAGAGAGAGAGAGAGAGAGAGAGAGAGAGAGAGAGAGAGAGAGAGAGAGAGAGAGAGAGAGAGAGAGAGAGAATTATAAAAGAGATAAGAAAGAAAATAGTCAAACATTCATAAACACATAATTCCCAAACAAAACAAAAACCTCTGTTCTTCTCTTTAAATCAGAGAACATAGCATTTTATGTTCCGTTTTCCTTGCTGACTCTAGAACATCTGAAGGCAGCAGCTCAAGCCCCAAACGCACGTTCCAGATTCAAGGTAAGTCTTTCTGACTTTGAATCTTTTCATTCAGAACATCATTAAATATGTAAATATCATAGTATTGATGTTGTCCATATCATTGCATAAGTAGAAAAAAACAGTGAATCAGAACTTCTTGAATAAAGCTAGGCTCAGAATTAGGATTAAAACTTTTATGAACTGTTGTGCTTTTATCTTTCTGATTTGCTGTTTGTTGTACCCCAAAATTTTCCGTCTCATTTCTCAAGGATTCTCTCACAAGATCTTCTATGACGTCAAGTTTACAGCACTCATACATTAATTTAGGCTTGGAATTGGCACAAGGGCAAAACGGTCAATTGCATATTAGAAAGTCAAACTTTGACTTTTTGGTCAACATTACATTCCAAAGATCAAATTTCATCAAGACATGCAAGAATATCAACTTGATCATCAAGAAAGTCAAGAAAGTCAAAAGTCAACTTGAAAAGTTAAGATTTCCAAGACTTAAAAATTTTCTAAGTGTTTTATACATGATAATTTCATCACTTCATGCCATTCTTTCATCATGATGCAAGATGATTCAAAAGAAACTTTCAACATGAAAGTTGTAGATTTCCATGATATCTATAACATTTCTTTACACAACTTCTCCTAAATATGATGGGATCTCAAGTTACAAATTCATGAAGTCATGACATTTTCATTTAACACAGAGAAATTTTCAACAGATTTTGATCAGGATTTTACCCCAACTTCTTGGCATTTTTTCACATAGTTCCAAGATGATTTTGTTAAAATGGCCAACATGAAAGTTATAGAGGATGTTTCAAGCTTTCCAAAACATCCAAGAGCATAAATTTATCATGCTTTAGCTAGGAGATTCAAGGGCTTGAAGTTGGCCATCCATCTTTGAATTGCAAGTCATTCTAAGTGAAGAACACATAACAAAACTCTCATGATTTGCTGCATAATCTTATGTTGTAGGCCTCCTTGCTTGAAAATCTCATTATAATTTAATGCTTACACCCACTCTTGAGCTATTACCCAAGTGTTTAAACCATTTCCCAAAAGATCTTTCCATTTATGGCATAAAGGCACCATTGCTATTCTTGAAAAACAAGCTTTTCGTACAAAGTTTGTCTTGAGCCCATACCTTTCTTGTTGCTGATTATACTCCACCATAAATCATGGGATGTAGCTCCTCAATACCAGCAACTTTGGTACTTCATCTTGGAACTATGAAGTACTTGACTTAGTTTGATCTTTGTAATCCAACCAAACCATAACATGCTGTCTTATAAACCTAATCAGATCATATACATAAACCCCTTGCCTATAAATAGAAGAAGCATTTGCAAGAGAAAGAGGTTGGAAATAGGTTGTAAGAGGTTGGAAAAAGGTTAGAAAAATAGAGAGAAAATCCAGAAGTCTTGTTGTAAACTAGCCATCAAAAGCCATAACAGTCCATAAAACTTCCACTCTTGAGTTTTAAAGTCCAAACCTTTGAACCTCTCATGCCTTGCAAATTCTGTCCAACCATCTAAACACTCCACATGCATCATATAGAAGTTGTTCAAACACAAGAAAAGCTTTTGTAACATCACTACCATCAGTTCCCAAGCTCAACAACAGCCCATACAACAGCTCAAACTCAAAGCACAAATTTCAGTTTCAAGGTAAGTTTTCTTGACTTCGAACTCTTCATACAAGCATCATTAATGGTTCATTTGTGAAGATAAAATGTAGTAACCATTGTCCTTGAAGCTAAACTTTTGTTTATCTTCCATTCTTTTCATTATGTGTTGAAAACTAACCCATGTATGCAGTAAGACAATGTTGAAGTAGAAAAATAACAGTATGAGTCGACACATAACCTTATGAGTCGATACATACTGATTTACAGGCCCAAAACAGAAGGAAAAACAATGTATGAGTCGACACATAGCCTTATGAGTCGATACATATTGCTTTACAGGCCCAAAACAGAAGAAAAAACAATGTATGAGTCGATACAAAACACGTATGAGTCGACACATGCAGTGTATGAGTCGACACATACCATTATGTATCGACTCATACTGAGTTGATTTGGTAATACAGGGGCAAGGAAAGTTATGTGTCGATGCATGTGAGCTTGTGTCGACACATAATAGTTCAAAATGCATTTTTCCCCTTCTTTTTACACTGTTTTTACGTTTCCTTCATGGTTATTCGATATGGTTGTAATATTTAAGTTCCTACTTCATCCCCATTTATAAATTGCACCCTCATCCCCTAAATGATGTAATAGCATAAGACTTTACATTTCCGCAATTTATTGCTTTCAAATATAAATGCTAGTAACTAGGGTTTGTATGGTAAGACATAAAATCAATAAGTAGATAACCCTAATCATAGATTAAATGCATGCAAATCAAACACACTATTCACACATGCACCCTTAAGGTTAACTCCACTTGTTGCCTAAAAAATGGCCATGTTATGCATGTGGGGGTGTCTTAGCAAAAACAATCGAAATACAAGATCATAGTCCCTCGATGACGCTGTAAATGTTGCCTTTCAAAATGATCTTAGTCCCTCAAAAATAAATGCTAAGATACCTCACAACATTGCTATCATGACTATACGATGACCCACGCCCGTCCCGCTTACATCCAAAGATAGGGTTGCTTACCAAATCAATGGTAAGACAACAATGTCAAAGGAATAGAAAATGAACAAGAAAGACATTTGAGTAGGTAGATTGATCCTAATTACTTGCTCCATTTCAAAACAAACATCCTTGCTATTTTAAAAAATAATCACCTACACTTTCAAAAACATATTTCAAACTTGAAAACCTTTTCAAAAGATCAACACTTTGTATACATTCTTACGAACGAGAATCATTACAAAGTTTGCCTAAACGATGACATCTTTACAAAATACTTTCAAAAACCACACAAAGCACATTTTCAAACAAAAGCAAGTGATCTAGCAAGTAACTAAGAGCCCATGGAAAACCATGGATGAAAAGGGTGCTAATACCTTCCCTTTTCATAATCTACCCCCCCGAACTCAAGAAAACATCTCAAAGGTCTTTCCTGTGCTTTTTCACCTTTCCTTTTGGATAAAAGAAAAGTTGGTGGCGACTCTTGCTAACCGTAACATTTGTGATCAAACGCAAAACAACCAAGTCAGTTCTCCCACCGTACCACACTATTGTTAAGAACTGAGTAAGCTACAGATGTTTTGACCAATGTAAGGAATGAGGCGAAGTGTAACACATAATTTCTGGGTTTTCTTTCCCGCTGTTTAACACAACACATAACTTCTGAGTTCTCCTCACTGTTAACACACACAAAACTTCTGATTTTCTTACTGTTAGCATGCACAAAACTTATGATTTTTGCTCACTGTTAATACACACAGAACTTCTGATTTGCTTACTATTAACATGCACAAAACTTCTCATTTTCACTCACTGTTAACACACACACAACTTCTGATTTCCTTACTGTTAACATGCACATAACTTTTGATATTTACTCACTGTCTAAACACAACCCAAAACTTCTGTTTTTACCCTCTAACGCTTCTTTCAGGATCCCAATGGCATCAATCCAGAACTTCTGATCACCTCTGACGTTTCATTCTGAACCACAACGCGCCTGGCATCAGAACTTCTGATCCCCATTTGTTTTGCTTTCAGCAACATGCTGGTCCTATTTTTCATTATTTTTTTTCTTTTCCTCCTTTATTTTTATCAACATACAAAAACATCAAAAATATATTCTCTTATTATTTTCCTTTATTTTATTAAGACAAAAATAATTTTCAAAACAAACCCTTTCCTTTTTCTTTTTTTTTATATTGTACAATTCGATATGGTTGTAATAGATAATTAGGATTTAAATTCTTGAAAATCCCCATTTGTAATTTGTACCCCCATCCCTAAATGATGAAATAACGTAGGACTTTACATTTCCACAATTTACCGCTTTTCAAATATAAATGTTAGTAATTAGGATGTGTATGGCAAGACATGAAATCAACAAATAGATAACCCTAATCAAGACTAAAAGCATGTAAATCAAACACACCATTCACACTTGCACCCTTAGGGTAATCCCATTTTGTTGCCTATCAGAAAATAGTCATGTCCCTCGAATATGGGCGTTTTAGCAAAGACCCTCGATAAAAGATCATAGTCCCTCGATGACCCTCAATGTTACCTTCGGTAAACGATCTAGTCCCTAAACGACATTGCTAAAGTGTCCCAATAAGTTACCTTTTATGACTATACAAATGTCCTGTGCCCGTCCCTTCACATCCAACAATGGGGTTTCTTACCAAAACAATGGTAAGATAACAATATCTAAGGAATAGGAAAAGAACGTTTAAGACCTTTTGAGTAGGTAGGTTACTCCCAGTTTCTCGCTTGCTCACAACAAAAACATCTTATACATCCACAACTTCAATTTGAAACATTTTTCAAAAGACAAAACACTTTGTACGCGTTATTATAGAGACGAGAACCATTACAAAGACACCTTTTCAAAATACTTTCAAAAACACACATCACAAACACATTTCCAAACTAAAAGCAAGTGATCTAGCAAGCAACTAAGAGCTCGTAGATAAATACAGATGAAAAGGGTGCTAATACCTTCCCTTTTCATAACCTATCCCCCGAACTAAAGAAAAATATCTCGAAAGGTCTTTCCTGTTCTTTTCAGCCTTTCCTTTTGGATAAAAGAAAAGTCAGTGGCGACTCTTGCTAACCGCAACAATTACGATCAAACATAAAACACACCAAGTCAGTTCTCCTACCGTGTTATAGAACTGGCGACTCTGCTAGGGAAATCTTAAAAGTGGGGTTAGCTTAGGACTAGGCCACCTTTAATTGCTTTTTATTGTTTGGTTTGTTTGCTTTATATTATGGTTCCTTGTTTGGGCTTGTTTTGATCATCTACCCGGATTTGGGATACCTTATAAGTAAGTAGAAATACGTTGTAAAAACTGTGCGGGGTATACCGACATGGTCTAAGCAATAACTACGTTAGTGTGACACATTTGTTGGTACCAGTAGCCCTTGAGTAGATAAGGAGAATACGGGGTCGCTGTGTGGTGTCATGAAGTGCTAACTTACTTTAGAACCTTACTTGACCAACTTGGCCATTAGGAAGTAGTGAGGTAGCCGACTTTGGTTCAGTCCGAAGTTGGTTGATACTCGATACTACACTCATTGCGATCAGACTTTCGGGATATTTCGGTCGCCATTAAAGAGGCTTGCGCTGAAACAATGCCCGATGAAGAAAGATCAGTGATATTGAGATCCCTTAGAACCCGATTACTATTATTAGGACAGGTTGAGCCAACCAAACTTCAAGAGGTTACTTACCAATAAAACCTCATGTAAGCCTAAACCTAAGGATTTATTTGATTTAACTTGTGCATATGCTTGTACATAACATCATGACATCATACCATAGCATTTTAGACTAACCATTTCAAGGATTTTTGAGATTCATCTTTGTTTTATTTTGTAAGATATGACTCCCACTCGTAGGAACACAATCTAAGTCAACCTTGTACGAGTACCTTTTCAGCTCAAAGAGTTAGCATCAAGGGTCCCTGAGAATTCTCTGTTCACCAAAAAACATGGACGACTTCTCAACTTGGTTACCTCGAGCTTTGATGAAGATATGATGTTCTTTTCCAGTTCTTTGACCTTTTGCACCATTGTTTTACCTTCCTCGATTACCAGCTTGTACCAACTATGGAAGAGTTCTCTCAGCTCTTGAGAATTCCTATCCTTGATCAACTACCTTTCAACAGTACCGAAAGAAACCCGAGCCCTGAAGAGGTTTCCAGAGCTCTACACTTGCAACATTCCGACGTCATGGATAATTGGGAAACAAGAAGTGGTGTCAAAGGATTCTTAGCCAAGTTCTTACTGGAAAAAGCTCAAGATTGTTGAAACAACCTGGATTTACAAGCTTTTCGAATAAATTTTGGCTCTTCTCATCTATGAGTTGGTACTATTTCCAAATCCTTACCAACTTATATATGTGAATGCTGTCAAAATCTTTTTATCTCACAATCCAGTGCCTACTTAGTTGGGAGATATCTTGCATTTTCTTCATGCTCGCACCATGAAGAGAAGAGGAACCCTTATGTGTTGTACTCCTCTGTTGGCTAAATGGTTTGTTTCACATCTTCCCCGATCCGTTGTGAAGAATGAACAAGGTTTGAGGTGGTCCAATAGGCTGATGTCACTCAGGCATTCGGATATCCACTGGTGTTCTTGATCCTTAGAGGATATTACTATCATCGACCGTTGTGAGGAATTCCCCAATGTCCCTCTGCTTGGCATTAGGGAAGGTATCACTTATAACCCTTGCTTAGCTCTGTGACTGTTTGGATATGCACGAAGAGATGGTCCTCATGACGCGCTCATCCAAGGTGTGGTGTTCGACTATGAAAGCGACGATCAAGACTGTCGTTGGAGGTTTATACGAGCCTGGAGGATGGTAAACAAGGTGGACAGTATGACATTGCGGCACAAGAATTACATTCCCCTTGAGACTTACTGTTGTACCCCAAAATTTGACCTCTCATTTATCAAGATTTTCTCACAAGATCTCTTTGACTCAAGACTGGATTAGGGTTTGATCAGCTTAAGACATCTCATCTTACACTGATGACCCAAAATTAGGGTTTGAGTTTGCACAAGGATTTTTGGACTATCAATACTTCATATGACTTTCAAGGATCATTATGGACCCCCAAGATCACTCATGTCAAGTTTCAAGCCTTGGATCACACTTTTGCTCAGTCAATTGAACAGTTGACCTAAAAATCAACTGTATTGGGGAAAAAGTCAACCATGGCCAATTTACAGTCAAACTTCATAATTTTTTACCCACATCAACATTTTAGAATCATTTAATCAAGTTTTGACCACAATTCCTCAAGAAATTTGATTAAATCATCAAAAGGGCAAAATGGTCAAAATTAGGGTTTTGACTGAGAAAGGGTAATTTCTGATTTTTGACCTAGAAAATGACCAATTGATTTAAAGCATGATTTCAAGGTTTCAATTGCATTATCATGACCTAATGACATGGTTCAAAACATTGCAAATCCATTGGATTGACAAATGAAATTTGCAGTCAACTGATCAAAAGTCAATTGTATACTGAAAAGTCAAACTTTGACTTTTTGGTCAAAATCAAGTGCCAAGGATCACAATTCATCAAAACGTGTCAAAATGTGAAACTTGTTCATCAAGAAATCAAATATTGAAGATTTGGTTTTGAAATTTGAATTTTTCTTAACTTAGAAATTTTTCTAAGTATAGAAAATTTCTTATTTTTTCTCAACTTTAAGCCATTTTTTCACCATGATACAAGATGATTCAAAGAAAGTTCCCAACATGAAAGTTGTAGATCTCCATGAAATCTACAACTTTTCTTCACACATTTCCCCCTAAAGATTCTTTGATCTCAAGATATAATTTTGTGAATACATGCTCATGAACTAAAATAACTTAGTGAAATTTTGCCTTAATTTAGGCAGGTTTTTGACCCAACTTCATGGCAATTTTTCACCTAGTTACAAGAGGAGTCTTGAAATTAATTTCAAATATGAGTTATAGAGCACATTACAAGCTTTCCAAAATGTCAAATAACTCCTTGAGATCATTTTTGAGTAGGGAGAATCGAAGAGATGAAGTTGACAATTTCTCACTTTGAATTCAAGCTATTTCATGAAGAACAAAACTCCAATCTGAACCTATGCTGCCTAATCCTTGCTTTACAGGCCTCAAACTTATTTCTGACTTAATAATTTAATGCTTACACAGATGTTAAATACACAAACATATTACAGTTTAGAACACGATTGCTAAAGTCCAGAAACACCCAAAAACTCCCTTTCACCAAAAACCTGTCAAAAACTTGCAGTTTGAGCATAAGCATAGCAATCCACAAATTCACTCATGCGATTCAAATTTTAATCATTCAAACACTTTACCTACCTCATATCTAAGTGATCCAGACCATTATCCCAGCACTGTAACTCCTCCTTCTTCATCTGCCATTTTTGTTTTTCAAGCTTGCATGTTGACTTGGATAGAGAGTTTCAGACACTTTCAAAGCAAGGTAAAGATTGGAACATACTCAGGGAGGTTCAAGCAAGCTAAAGGAATCTTCAGGCCTTAATAAATCTCACTCAAACTCCATACACGATCTTAGCTGAAAGAGGTAAGAACTCCAACTTTTATCTCTTCATACAAGCATCCATTGGCCACGATTTGTGAAAGAAAAATGTAGATATTATTGTGCTGAAGCTAACCATGTGCATAGAATTTATTTATATTCATTGTGTATAGAGAATTTTAGAGTTTAAATTTCTGTAAAAATTAGGTTTAAAATTAGGGCCTTTAAAATTCGTTTTGATCTTTGATTGTTAGTTTCCATAAGTTACATGTCTGAAATCGTGGGAAAGAGTACTATCATTTTCATGTTAGAAGTTTCCATTTTTATGGAGAAATGAGAAAGATATATTTGGTCTGGCTAGCTAGAGGAAGAAGACGAAGTACATGGTAAAGGAAGCTTTTTGTGTTATGTTTTTCTTGTTTCACATAAACTAACGGATGTACAGCCACCCCAGTGGAAAGGCAGCGCGCTGAGAATGCCAAGGTCATGGGTTCGAGCCTTGGTGCCCGCCTTTTTGCATTTTTCACATATTTTTCATCTTTTTTTGGCTGTTTGCAGGATGGGCTTCAATATTTGGGCCTAGCATTTTTTTTATAACATAATAACACCTGATTACTCAGGATACCCCCTGGCCCATACATTTTATTTATTTGTTTCTTTTTCTTTTTTTTTGTTTTATTAAATATTTTCTTTAATACATAAAATCATGAAAAATATAAAACATGATAAATATTGCATTTTGTTTATTTTATCTTATTTTCACATAAAAAATATTTTTATTAAACTATGTATTCATTATTTTTCTTAAATAAACTTGTAAATATAAAAAAAAATAGAATTAGGTTAATTATTTTATTCCTTTTCATTCATACTTGTAAATATTTATTTTGACATATAAAAAGACTAAATATTTTCATAAATATTATTTATTATTTTCAATACAAAAAATACACAAAAAATAATACTTGAAGAACTTTATTTTCCTTTTAAATTAGAAATTAGGGTTAACCATTTTCTCAAGATTTAATTTCCTTTTCTTAAGTCATTAGGTTTAGGTCAAAATTCTTTTGCATATGAAAAAATAAAACAATTTCTTTTCCTTGCATATACATAATATTGCATATTTAAATGTTGAATATTTGTTTATTCAATTATTCGTACAAATTTGATTTGGTTATAATAGCCTAATTAGATTTATGTTATTGCAAATCCCCATTCACAATTTGTATTCCCCCCTCCCATAAAATGTTGTAATAGCGTAGCAATCTTTAAATTACGCAATTTATCACTTTTACATAACATGCTAGTAATTAGGGTTTGTATGGCAAGATAAAAGCAAATAAAATAGAAACCCATAACCTAAGACAAAATCAAGCATGAAAATAACACACTTACACACAAGCACCCTTAGGGTTTCTCCACTTGGTTTCCTTATATAAAAAATGGTCATATTACGCATGCGAAGTATCTTGGCAAAAACAAATAAATATAAAGATCATAGTCCCTCGGTGACGCTATTCTAAGTTGCCTTATGTTGTACCCAAAAATTTGCCCTCCCATATTCTTCAAGGCTTGTCAAGAATCATCTCCAAATGGTTCAAGGTTTCTCAAAGGGTTGCACAGTCCAAACACCTCCTAAGCCAGTCAAAATTAGGGTTTTGGTTCTTTCAAGGAATCTGAGGTTTTCAATGGCTCAATCAAGTCTCATGGGTCTATAGATATTCTCAAGCATCTACATGTCAAGTCTCAAGACTCACAATGTCAAATTGCACAGTCAAAAGCCCCATTTGACCTACAGTCAACTACAAGGGTAAAATGATCATTTTACAGTCAAAAGTCAGAATTTTTGGTCAACATCTTATTTTGAGCTCACAATCATAATTTGATCAAGTATTGATCATGATTCCTCAAGCATGGCTCAAAAATCATCAAGATGCAAAAAGTTACTATTTTTGGACAGCAGAAAAGTCAACTGTATCTTGACCAGGGCATAACTTTTTCATGGTTCATCAGAAAAATCCCATCCAATGCTCATTTTGAAGGGGATGACATTTCCTACAATTCATCTTCACACTCCAAGTACAAGAAATGCTCTCACAAAAAGTTATCAATTTCTACATTATAGGTCAATTTCAAAAGTCAACAAAAAGGCACTTTAAGTCAAAGACCATAACTTGAGATTGGTAAATCCAAATGACATGGGACCAAAGGCATTGGTTATAGGACTTCAATACCTTTCCAAAATGGCCAAGAACATGTTCATATGATCAAAATTGAGCAAGATATGCATTGGAGAAGTTGGGAAATTTTTGTGAATTTGCAAAAGTCAACTTTGCTCAAAACACCTTGTTTTGCTAATTGGCCTCAAATTCCTTCTTGAAACTTTATCCAAGGCTTATGCACGACCCATTGAGATTAAATTGAATTATTTTCTTATTTTTATTAATTAATTGGATTTTTAATTGATTTTTAATTCATTTAATTAATTTAAAATGTAGGAAATTCAAAGATATGATTTCTCAATCTTTTGGTGAAGCAAAGATGACCAATATATGCTGGAGATTTCGTGTGCCAATCAAGGATATCAAAAACTCCAATTAGCAACTTTCTTCAATAAAAAAGATTGAAAAATATTTGATTTTCAATCAAATATTGAAACATCAATGCAATGGATTTTTGGTCAAAGATTTAACCTAAATTCAGTCCATTATATATACACAACTCAACCCTAATGCCATGAACGTGAGAATTGCTGCAGAAAGCCATATGCAACATTGAAAAAATCAAGAAAAACTTGAAAACTGTTTTCCATAATTTAACGTGATTCAAAGCTTTTTCTTGTTTCTAATACATTGCAGGAACTCTCAGGGACCTTTTGCAATCAAAATCATACGCTAGAACTCAAGAAACACGCAAGAACAGAATCACGATGCGTCCACTTTTTTTCAGAATCGAAACTCATGATTCATAAGCATTTGATGTGATTTATGGTTTGTTTTGTATTGCTTGCATCCATACAAAGCTAATGATATTAATTAATTGGATTATAATGTACAGAATTGTGAATTGCCATTAACGAATTTTAGGATTCATAAGTTCTTGAAATAGGGCTTTCCAAATCCAGTAAAATTGGGAGCTCTAAGGCATATGATTGAAACCGTCATGATGAGACGAATACACTGAGACCATCGCGCCATATTTATATAGCCTAGGGAGCTAATCGCTATTATTCCTCGTTCTATATTGTGGGGGTTAAAAACCCCCTCTATCTATTTGTCTTTTTTGCAGGCAAATGAAGAAGACGATGAGCTGGTGATGTGATATTGGTTCATTCAAATATAATAGCACGCGCGTGTTTGTTTCCAGCATAATGGTTGATTTTATATATTAAAATTGATCATTATCATATTAACAAAGGCGTTCAGCTGGCGTAGTGGAAGATGAGCTGTCTGGTAACCATTGGGACCTGGGTTCGATTCCCAGGTCCCCCAAAACGCCTGTTTCTATTTTTTCTAACGTATTCACGTGCAACTTTCCAAAGGTGTTCCATCATACACCTCAAACAATCAGGCGCCATGTGTCCTCAAGCCTAGATATGATGACAAAGGATGAGTGACCACCATGCTCCAAGTCAATGAACGTGCACCTGATCCAGAAAGTCAAACGTGACTTTGTGGCTTAATGGGCCTCAGATTGCCAAGCAAACCCCCAATGCTGGCCTAGCACCCCTGGTTTCTCTATTCCTTTTTCTTTTACATTTTAATTTTTATTCTTATTATTTAATTCTCATTATTATTATTTAACTCACAAATTAATTAACTTTCATAATAAATTCAGACCATTAAAATGTAAATATTTTTCTTTATTATTATTAATTATTAATTTCACCTTAATTCATTATTTTGTAAATAAAATGCCAACAAATTAATTTAGTATAATTAGGTTTAATTTTGACTTTTTCATAATAAATAAAATAGATTAGAATTAGGGTTTTTTCTCTTGGCAACTTTTAATTTCTTTTTATTTTATTTTCATTAAAGACCTAAAAAGCTAAAAAAATATTTTTTTTCTTTTAATTAATTAATTAATTAGTAAATTAGGTTTAACATTAATTAATTGCAAAAAGGGACCAAATTCCATTCTTTTTCTAAAAAAGGGTCAAAACCCTAAGGACGTCCCGATTCAATTTCTTTTCGCGCATTATTCCTATTTTGATTATATTTATGTATCTGCTTTGAGGATTAATAGATAATTAGGACTTTTATTGCTTTCTTTATTTTCTCGCATTTATTTTCGAGGGTTATGTTTTTGGCGATGTAAATACCCGACGCCTTATAATAGCATAGATTCACTTTCCGCAATTTATTTTCCGTACAATTATTAACTGTTAATTATGCATGACAAGACTTGTATGAAAAATAAAATCAACCAGTAACTCACAATAATACATGTGCAAAGATAATATAAACTGAACCCTGACACACTCGCACATGTCACTCCTAGGGTACGCCTCACTTGGTTGCCTCGAGGTGGTCATTAAGTATAGGGTGTTTTAGAGGTCGCCCTCCTGTCTAAAGATCCAGTTGCCTCGAAACTGTTGCCTCGGATAAAAAGGATCTAGGACATTAGGGTTACCGCTAAGGCGTCCTGCTATTTCTTTGGTGACCACACATGTCCCTATAATCGAATTGACCCTAAAAATCCAACGACGGTACTACCTAATTCTCAATAGTGGGATAGCGCTGTCTAAAGGACTCTTACACAGCTTAATTCCTTAGAGTAGGTAGATTTCTCCTGGGTACTTGCTCTTTCAAAAAAACAAAAACAACTTTTCGCACTCACACTTTCAAAAAGTTTTCAAACAAACACTTCATACACTCTTGAGGACTGATACAAGAGTTAAACAGAGTTTTCAAACAAAATTTTTCAAAACCCACATACACAAGAAAAGCAAACATTTTTTGAAAACATAGTGAGCAAGTACCTAAGAGACCGTGGATCACCACGGATAGAAAGGGTGCTAACACCTTCCCTTTCTATAATCTACCTCCTTGTGACCGGTGGAAATAGAACTGACTGTTTTTAAGCTGGTTTTGCGAAATGTCGCGGAAGCAAGAGTCTCCACCGTCTTTTATATTCTCCAACATGGAAAGGACAAAAGAACAGCAAAATTCCTTATGAGAATGTTTCTCGGTTCGGGAGGTAGATTTATAGAAAGGGAAGGTGTTAGCACCCTTTCTATCTGTGGTTATCCACGGGCTCTTAGGTACTTGCTCTTATGTTTTCAAAATTGTTTGCTTTTCAAATGTGTGTGTGGGTTTTGAAAAAGTTCGTTTGAAAGATTTCTAAGTAACTCTTGTATCAGTCCTCAAGAGTGTATGAAAAATTTGTTTGAAAACTTTTTAGAAAGTGTGAAGTGTGAAAAGTATTTTTTGTTTGTTTTTAAAAGAGCAAGTACCCATGAGTCATCTACCTACCCTAAGGAATTAAGCTGTGTAAGAGTCCTTTAGATAGTGCTATCCCATTATTGAGAGGTAGGTAGCACCATCATTGGAGTTGTTCGGGTCAATTCGATTATCGGGACAGTGTGGTCACCGAAGCAATGGTAGGACATATTAGTGGTAACCCTAATGTCCTAGATCCTTTTTTATCCGAGGCAACCGTTTTGAGGCGACTGGATCTTTTGAACAGAAGGGCGACCTCTAAGACACCCTATACTTATTGACCATGTTCGAGGCAACCAGTGAGGCGTACCCTAGAAGTGACATGTGCTTGTGTGTTGTTTTTCAGTTAATTGTCTTTGTACATGTTATTTGTGAGCTACAGATTGATTTTATTATTCATACATTCTTTCATGCATTGTTAACAGTTAGGAGTGCGGAAAATAAATTGCGGAAATGTAAATTTAACGCTATTACAAGGCGCGGGTCTATACATCGCCAAAAACAAAAACCCGTTTTGGTAAATAAATGCGAGAAATTAAATAAAGCGGTAAAATTCCTATTTAACTATTACATATCTGGAGACAGTTACATAAATAATCAAAATAAATAGATGCGCGCGAGAAGAAATTTAATCGGGAACGTCCTAAGGGTTTTGACCCTTTTAAGAAAAGAAATGAATTTTTTTGTCCTTTTTTGTGATTAAATGAAATTAAAATTAATAACTAATTAATTAATTTATTAAAAGAAAAATGTTTTTGTATCTTTATATTTTTAATGAAATAAAATAAAAGGAAATAAAATTAAAAGTTAATAAAAACCTAATTCTAAATTTATTTTAGTTATTAAGAAAAAAAGGTTAAAGTTGCCTAATTAAAACTAATTCAATTTATTAGTATTTATTTACAAAAGTAAAATGAAATTAATAATAATAATAATATTAGTTTTTTTATTTTTTATTTTATTGTGAAAGGGTTAAATAATTAATTTTGGTGATAATAATAATAATTAAAAAAAAGTTAATAACTAAATTAGAGAATATAAAAAGGAAAAGAAAAAGAATAATCCAAGGGAGGGGGTCTGGGCCCAATATGAAGGTGAAAATTGGAATCTGAGGCCCATTACTCATCCAGCCACGTTGACTCCTTGGATCAAGTGTTTGTTGGTTGACTGAGTGCATGGTGAGGATCACTTCCTGGCCTTTGGATGCATGCCTGTAGCCACCTGGCGCTTTGGATTTGTGAGGCGCATGATAAGCCTTCTTTGAAGCCTGCACACAAGTACGTGAGAAAAAATAATATGGGATTTTGAGGGGACCTGGGAAAACTTACAGCGCGGTATGATGGACCTTAGGACGTGGCAAGGGTTGCTTTAGCTTCAGGGGATGGCAAAGAAGAGAGTCACGTTCTCCTTTTGGCCTGAAAATGCTTGCAATACTCCTTTTGATCTCACACTTTTTTTGACACTTTTTGGATTTTGCTCTGGCCGTTTGTGTAATGTTCTAGGTTGTGAATAAGGCTTGCAAGGCTTGTATATATAGTAATGAGTGAGAATAAGTCACATTTAGGAGCCTTTAACCATTGCAATTAAGCTTTGGATTTTGTCTTAACCACCATTAAAGGCCTTTCAAAGCTTGTTCAAAATTTGAATTTTCATGCCTAAATGAGCTTAGCACGAAATTGGTAGGTTGAAAATGCTTCATGAAGGCTATTCAAACCATAAGATACCATTTAATTAATTTTTTTAGATTTACTTGAATTATTATGGATTAAAATGAATTAAATCCATAAAAATTAAATAAAAATAGAAAAATAATTATTTAGTCTTGAAATTGATCATGGGACACGTGGGTGGCATGACAAGGATGAATCAAGTGGAAAAAAGTGGGCACTTTTGTCAAAAATTGAAGTTTCAAGGATAATTGACTTTTGCCATTTCACAAAAAAATTTCAAATTCTCCAATGCATATCTTGCTCAATTTTGATAATATGAACATGTTCCAGGAAATTTTGGAAAGGTCTTGAAGTCCTATAACCAATGCCTTTGGTCCCATGTCATTTTGATTTACCAATCTCAAGTTATGGTCTTTGACTTAAAGTGTCTTTTTGTTGACTTTTGAAAATGACCTATAATGTTGAAATTGATAACTTTTTGTGAGAGAATTGCTTGGACTTGGAATGTGAAGATGAGTTGTAGGAAATGTCATCCCCTTCAAAATGAGAATTGGATGGGATTTTTCTGATGAACCATGAAAAAGTTATGCCTTGGTCAAGTTACAGTTGACTTTTCAGCTGCCCAGAAATAGAAACTCTTGACACCTTGATGATTTTTGAGCCATTCTTGTGAAATCATGGTCAAGATTTGACCAAATGATGATTGTGGCTTCAAAATAAGATGTTGACCAAAATTTTTGACTTTTGACTGCCAAATGACCATTTTGCCCCTGCAGTTGATTGTGAAGCAATTAGGGTTTTTGACTGTGCAACTTGACCTTGTGAGCCTTGAAACTTGGCATGTAGATGCTTGACAATGTTTATGGGCATGTGGGACTTGATTGAGCCCTTGAAAGCCTCAATTTCCTTGCAAGAACCAAAACCCTAATTTGACTGGCTTATGAGGGTGTTTGAACTGTGCAACCCTTGAGTAGACTTGAGCCAATTGAGATGATGCTTGTCAAAACTTTGAAGAATATGGGAGGGCAAATTTTGGGGTACAACAGTTGCCCCTGTTCAATCTTCTTAGACCTGAGGATGTAGATTGGCTTGCGTGCCTTTCGTGATCTGAAGGTGGAGGATGATTGAACACTAAAGTGCCCAGAAATTTGCACTCACATAGTAGAGTATCAGTAGTGCGGTGGCGGGAATGGGCTTACAGATGCCATTTGGAAAGATGGTGGATAGGGGGATGGGCTTATAGATTCCATCTGGAGATGTGACAGAACCTTGTCGGGAATGGGCTTATAGATGCCATTTGGAAGTGTAATGGATAGTTGTGGAGATGGGCTTAAAGATGCCATCGGGGGATGTGACAGAACCTTGTCGAGAATGGGCTTATAGATGCCATTTGGAGACTGTTGACAGGTGGATGGGCTTATAGATGCCATCTGTAGGTGTAATTTTTTTAAGTTGAAAGGGGGAACCAGTGTAGGGTTGCCTGACGTTGAGCTCGTGTAAAGCTGCATCTTGGAGGAAGGAAACCTGTGTAGGGTTTACTGATAATGAGTCCGTATAAGACTGCATCTAAAATGGAGAAGGAACCTGTGTAGGGTTACTTTGATGACGAGTCCGTGTAAAACTGCATCTATAGCTGAGAAGGAAACCTGTGTAGGGTTTACTGATGACGAGTCAGTGTAAAACTACGTCTGGAGTTTGAGAAGGGAACCTGTGTGGGGTTACTTTGATGATGAGCCCGTGTAAAACTGCATCCTGGAAGAAGTAAAACCTGGGTAGGGTTTCTGATGACGAGTCCGTGTAAAACTGCATCTTTGGGAAGAGAGAACCTGTGTAGGGTTTCTTTGACGACGAGCCCGTGTAAAACTACGTCTGGAGAGAGAGAACCTGTGTAGGGTTTCTTCGGGATAAGTTCATGTAAAACTTCTGGAGGAACCGGGGTAAGGTTACTTCGGGATAAGTCCGTGTAAGACTTCTGGAGGAACCGGGGTAAGGTTACTGCAGGATAAGTTCGTGTAAAACTTCTTGATGAACCGGGGTAAGGTTATCTTGAGATAAGTCCGTGTAAGACTTTTGGAGGAACCGGGGCAAGGTTATTGCAGGGTAAGTTCGTGTAAAACTTCTTGATGAACCGGGGTAAGGTCATCTTGAGATAAGTCCGTGTAAGACTTCTGGAGGAACCGGGGTAAGGTTACTGCAGGATAAGTTCGTGTAAAACTTCTGGAGGAACCGGGGTAAGGTTACTGCAGGATAAGTTCGTGTAAAACTTCTGGATGAACCGGGGTAAGGTCATCTTGAGATAAGTCCGTGTAAGACTTCTAGAGGAACCGGGGTAAGGTTACTGCAGGATAAGTTTGTGTAAAACTTCTGGATGAACCGGGGTAAGGTCATCTTGAGATAAGTCCGTGTAAGACTTCTGGAGGAATCGGGGTAAGGTTACTGCAGGATAAGTTTGTGTAAAACTTCTGGATGAACCGGGGTAAGGTTATCTTGAGATAAGTCCGTGTAAGACTTCTGGAGGAACCAGGGTAAGGTTACTGTAGGATAAGTTCGTGTAAAACTTTTGGATGAACCGGGGTAAGGTCATCTTGAGATAAGTCCGTGTAAGACTTCTGGAGGAACCGGGGTAAGGTTACTGCAGGGTAAGTTCGTGTAAAACTTCTTGATGAACCGGGATAAGGTTATCTTGAGATAAGTCCGTGTAAGACTTCTGGAGGAACCAGGGTAAGGTTACTGTAGGATAAGTTCGTGTAAAACTTCTTGATGAACCGAGGTAAGGTTATCTTGAGATAAGTCCGTGTAAGACTTCTGGAGGAACCGGGGTAAGGTTACTGCAGGATAAGTTCGTGTGAAACTTCTTGATGAACCGGGGTAAGGTCATCTTGAGATAAGTCCGTGTAAGACTTCTTCTGAAAGAAAAGGAATCGGTGTAGGGTTACTTGTGGAGGGTGAGTCCGTGTAAGACTTCGTCTGAAAATTGAGAAGGAACCAGTGTAGGGTTGCCTGATGAGTTCGTGTAAAACTGCATCTGAAGTTGAGAAGGAACCGGTGTAGGGTTGCCTGATGATGAGTTCGTGTAAAACTACATCTGAAGTTGAGAAGGAACCGGTGTAGGGTTGCCTCATGATGATCAAGTAGATAATTGTCCTGTTTGGTTTCGGATATTAACCCACGATCAGTCGTCCACAGAATTTTCCTGGCTTGTTACCGGTGTTGATCTGGAACTGTAAAGGTAGATGGTAATCATCTTTTGATTGACTTTTTTTCTTCTGAAAAGGCAAAGTATTAGTCATATGCAATGTCATGATGCATGAGCTGCATGATTTTAAGATGTTCTCAAAAATAAATGAGATTTGTGTTGTATGATGCGTATGCATGCTATAATGTATGAAGATGGGATGTTTATGAATGTATTCTCGTATGGGAAAATAAATCCTTGACGAATGCTGGGAGTTTGTTGAATCCTGGGCTGATGTTGAAGAGTAGAGTTCTTCGTTTCCGCTGGGGATGATGATTGCAAGAATAAACCGGTAGGAGAAGATGACTCCGTCGGGGAATAAACTTGTTGGAGAGACTACTCTGCGGGGAATTACTCTGTGGGAAGAGATACCTTGCTGAGGTTTTGATGATAACCCTGCTGGGGATTCCGTTGATAAGCTCTGTTGGAAGATTTGATGAACTCCGCTGGGGATAGGAAGAGCTTCACCGAGGACAATCTTTCCGTGGTAATTAGCTGAGGATAACCCAGTTATAAGTTCTGGTGAGGAATAATCTTTGAATAAAGCCAGGGAGATGCGTTCGTACTCTGCAGGGATAAGCTTCCAGAATCTACTGGGGATGAGCTCCCAGAATCTACTGGGGAGATTGATTCAACTCTCCTGGGGAGACTTTTGAACTGTACTGGGGAATAGCTCCACTGGGGTGTCTGGTATTCCGCTGGGGAATAATCTTATATTAAGACTGCCAGGGATGCTTGCTTAGGAACATCTGTATACTCCGCTGGGGAATGTTGAGATTTTCTGGGGATACCCATCTTCCTTAAGTCTGACAGTAGGCTAACTCTGCTTGGGGAGAGAGTATTGCTGACTTGCTAGGGATACTGTGCCTTTTTAGGGCTGCTGATAGACCAACTCTGCCTGAGGAGAGTATTGTTGAACCTTGTCTTTACTCCGCGGGGAGTGGAGGTAACTTGGTCATGTTCTTCAGCTGAACTTACCTTAGTACCTTGTGAGCAAAGCAGCTGTACAGTTTGGACAACTCTTATTGCCCCAGCTTCTGCGGGAGAAAAAAGACCTAGGAGGTGCTTGATAACTGCTGATTGATGAACCTTCTTCTGGTAGGCAAGTGACGAGATACCGGGACATAGTCGTACGCTTTGATCCCTAACTTTTTCCTGGACCGCCTTTTCGGGTTTTCAGTCCACCGGGATACCCATTTTTGCCCAAGCCGCCTTTTCAGGTTTTCGACTTGCCGGGTGTACAGATTTTTTTTTATTTCATCCCTTATTTTTGCCCGAACCCTTTTGGTTCGCCGGGAAGCCCTTATTTTTGCCTAGGTGTGTCAACTTAGTGGGTCTTTGATTATGCGCAGTATTTTTTCGACTATGTCCACGCTCTCAGGATATAGGGAGGTGCCCCTGTTGTTATGTTGCCATGCTACCAGAAGATGTTTGATTGTGCAAGATTCGTTGCTAGAATTCCTGTCCAATGCCCCAAGTGATCCAGATGGAGATTTTCCCCAAGCTGGTTGGCCTTTTGAGAGATTCTCCGAATCTTGACTTAACTGCCCCAGATGATGGACAATGATCATGCCATGCCCCTTGATTGGAGGTGCTTCTGTTCATTAGACATTCGTCGTGCGAACTTCTATGCTGTTCAAACAAATAGTCATATGCAAGCAATATTATATTAAAATGCAAAGCTCATGTCTGTCTTGAAGTTTTTGAAAATGCATTGTTTCATAAAAACAAGTGAATTTTTTGTAAACTGTGATGTCAATTCGTTATTTTACCGCAAGCCTTAAGGAGTCAGGATACCTTTCGTAACAGTATGCTTTCGAACTAACCCATGCTTCAGCTAGGACTTTTTGAGGGTTATAACGCGGCCTGGTTCATGGTTTGAGAAACAAAGGATAAAGGCTCAAAATTTATCTGTACCCACCTGTTCTTCGTGACGTTCTTCAAACCTAAACTCAGCTGATCGTGTGTTAGACCTTGTTTGAGTCTTTGCTCTGATATACCAGTGATGGTTCGGATGTTGACAGTTTATTGTGACTAGGCAGTCATTTCTTTTTTGTTGAGGGTTTGTAGGACCTCTTTCTTTTTTGATTTTGTTATCCCTGTTTTTTGCCTGGACTGTTTCTTTTGTGATTACAGTCAGCGGGATGCCTCAGTTTTGTAAGTCTCCTTCATAGGTTTTGACTTAATGGGATTTTATCTCTGAAAGATGAAGACTGCCTGTCTTTATGATTATATGGACCATCACTGTCTTTTTGTCTCGGAAGGACTTCTTTGCTGCTATTCGCTGTGCACTTGGATCAACTGAGAGAACTACCCTGCCCCGGGTTATGATTAAGGGTTTTAATTTTCGAAAAGAAAAACTCCTACTTCTTTGGCTCAAAGGGGTTGACGAGGGATTATCTTCCTTATAACTCCAGTGTTTAGGATTTGAAACAATGCCTGTACCTCATCAACGGGGTCTGTTCAAAAGCATACTGTAAAGATCGTGGTATCATTTTTGTCATCCTCCCTCAAGAGGCTTAGAATTATTAATTGAGAGTTGACATCAAAAAATGAAAGCAGTTTGAATATAGCGAATGCGAATATATTGATTCAAAGCAGACATATGCGATGCATTGATAAAGTAATAACGTTTGCCATGACAATAATTGTTTAAACAATCAAAAGAAAATTACAACTTGAAAATTCTAATGGACAAAAAGTATTCTCATCTCAGGACTTGTCACTTCAAATGGTGAATCCTGCAGGGATGGTAGAAGAACTCAGCCTGACCCTCTTGGGTGAAATCCACTGCTCCTTCATTAATCAGGTCCTGGACCTTGTTCTTCAGAGCCCAGCAGTCGGCAGTGTCATGTCCAAGACTATCAGAGTGGTATGCACATCTTTTGTTAGGATGATAGTTAGGAGCAGAGATGTTGGGATTCCGGGGAGGAGCCCTTAGTGTAATCAGATTCAATCTCAACAGGTGTTGTAAAGCTTGAAACAGCGACACGTTGAGCTGGGTGAATTGCCTCCTGGGCTTGTTTGGCTTACTCTGATCAACCTGTTGCTCTGGGCGAGGTTGTGGTTGGACCTGTGAAGTGGTAGCAATTTGGAGAGGTCTATTCTTCACCATACCAGACTCTTGTCCTCTTGGAAGCTGATCAACGACCTGGTCCATGACTTGGACTGGTTGCTTCATGTTGTATCTGTCTTGATGAAGCTGACTGATCATGGTCCTCAACTCTTCTTGCTCCCGAGCTAAGCCTTGGATGAGATCCATTTGCCCCAGCATCTGGGTTCTCATTGTATCTACCTCAGCTTGCAGACGTTTCAGCCATTCGTCCTCATCATCTTCGGGACTTTTCTTGGCCAAATTCCCCATGAGGAGTGTCCTCAACTCTTCCTACCCCTTGGATAGGCTTAGGAAGATCTCCCTGAACTGAGTCTCTTGAGCATGAAGACCCTGGTTATCTTGTTGGGAAGCCATTGCTGAAATAAACAGCGAAGAAGGTAAGTGACCTGTAACAAGGGTACCTGTAATGCAATGATATGTATGATATGCATGCAATGTTTTCAAGGATCTCGCGGGATAAACAAGAAAGATTGTTAGAACTTGAATTTTGTAGCTTGATTGAAGGAACTTCATTTTGTTGAGAGTCCTTCTTCAAGAGTCAAGGCTCACCATATCGAGTGGGTCATAGCCCCTGACAACCTCGGCTATAGGAAAATAAATCCCCTTTGCCCCTTGCTAGACACTTTGATTCATCATGACCTGCATCACAAGCCCTTGAGATCCTTGAAATGGATTAGTCTTTATGCAGGATGCATGCAATGGTATGATGTTATGCTATGCATGGAGTGATGTAAGTAGGCCATGTAATGAGTCCCAATTAAGGACTGTAAACAAAACCTGCAAGGAACCCGTGTTGTTAGATAACAAGTATGCAAGTAGTTCAAGTATGAAGGCACACAAGTCACACAAAAGAGCCCTTAGAGTTTAGGCCAGCATGAAGTTTGGGTACTACCCTCTTGAAGTTGGTGGGCTCAAACCTGTCCTATCAAAAGTAACCGGGTTCTAAGGAGCTCAATATCTTTGGGTTGTTTTCTGTGTTCATTGTTTTGATTTAGCCACTGAACTGGCGATCAAAATATTCCAAGAAAACAACCCTCAATGAGTGTAGTATCGAGTATCAACCAACTTCGGACTGCACCAAAGTCAGTCATCTCACTACCCCTAAAGAGGCCAGGATGGTCAAGTAAGGTTCCTAAGGTCAGTTGATGCTTCACGACACCACGCGGCGGCCCCGTACTCTCCTTGACTTCACTCAAGGGTTACCGGTACTCACCAAAGTGCCACATCAACGTAGCAAACTGCTTCAACCGTGTCGGTATACCCCGTACAGTTCCCTCACAGTTTGTTGCTACTTTCTAAGAGGTATCCCCCAGATCCGGGTTAGGATCTATGAAACTCCCAAAACAGGCCCGCAATTTTAAAGCAAACAGATCAAGCAATTGAAAACATGATGATGAACTATTCCTAAGGTACACCTCACTTTATTAATCTTCCCCAGCAGAGTCGCCAGTTCTGTGATCGGTGGAAATAGAACTGACTGTTTTTAAGCTGGTTTCGCGAAATGTCGCGGAAGCAAGAGTCGCCACCGTCTTTTATGTTCTCCAACATGGAAAGGACAAAAGCACATCAAAATTCCTTATGATAATGTTTCTCGGTTCGGGAGGTAGATTTATAGAAAGGGAAGGTGTTAGCACCCTTTCTATCCGTGGTTATCCACGGGCTCTTAGGTACTTGCTCTTATGTTTTCAAAATTGTTTGCTTTTCAAATGTGTGTGTGGGTTTTGAAAAAGTTCGTTTGAAAGATTTCTAAGTAACTCTTGTATCAGTCCTCAAGAGTGTATGAAAAATTTGTTTGAAAACTTTTTAGAAAGTGTGAAGTGTGAAAAGTATTTTTTGTTTGTTTTGAAAAGAGCAAGTACCCATGAGTCATCTACCTACCCTAAGGAATTAAGCTGTGTAAGAGTCCTTTAGATAGTGCTATCCCATCATTGAGAGGTAGGTAGCACCATCGTTGGAGTTGTTCGGGTCAATTCGATTATCGGGACAGTGTGGTCACCGAAGCAATGGTAGGACATCTTAGTGGTAACCCTAATGTCCTAGATCCTTTTTTATCCGAGGTAACCGTTTCGAGGCGACTGGATCTTTTGGACAGAAGGGCGACCTCTAAGACACCCTATACTTGATGACCACGTTCGAGGTAACCAGTGAGGCGTACCCTAGAAGTGACATGTGCTTGTGTGTTGTTTTTCAGTTAATTGTCTTTGTACATGTTATTTGTGAGCTACAGATTGATTTTATTATTCATACATTCTTTCATGCATTGTTAACAGTTAGGAGTGCGGAAAATAAATTGCGGAAATGTAAATTCTACGCTATTACAAGGCGTGGGTCTATACATCGCCAAAAACAAAAACCCGTTTTGGTAAATAAATGCGAGAAATTAAATAAAGCGGTAAAATTCCTATTTAACTATTACATATATGGAGACAGTTACATAAATAATCAAAATAAATAGATGCGCGCGAGAAGAAATTTAATCGGGAACGTCCTAAGGGTTTTGACCCTTTTAAGAAAAGAAATGAATTTTTTTGTCCTTTTTTGTGATTAAATGAAATTAAAATTAATAACTAATTAATTAATTTATTAAAAGAAAAATGTTTTTGTATTTTTATGTTTTTAATGAAATAAAATAAAAGGAAATAAAATTAAAAGTTAATAAAAACCTAATTCTAAATTTATTTTAGTTATTAAGAAAAAAAGGTTAAAGTTGCCTAATTAAAACTAATTCAATTTATTAGTATTTATTTACAAAAGTAAAATAAAATTAATAATAATAATAATATTAGTTCTTTTTTTTTATATTTTTTATTGTTAAAAGGTTATATAATTAATTTTGGTGATAATAATAATAATTAAAAAAAAGTTAATAACTAAATTAGAAATTATAAAAAGGAAAGAAAAAGAATAAACCAAGGGAGGGGGTCTGGGCCCAATATGGAGGTGAAAATTGGAATCTGAGGCTCATTACTCATCCAGCCACGTTGACTCCTTGGATCAAGTGTTTGTTGGTTGACTGAGTGCATGGTGAGGATCACTTCCTGGCCTTTGGATGCATGCCCGTAGCCACCTGGCGCTTTGGATTTGTGAGGCGCATGATAAGCCTTCTTTGAAGCCTGCACACAAGTACGTGAGAAAAAATAATATGGGATTTTGAGGGGACCTGGGAAAACTTACAGCGCGGTATGATGGACCTTAGGACGTGGCAAGGGTTGCTTTAGCTTCAGGGGATGCCAAAGAAGAGAGTCACGTTCTCCTTTTGGCCTGAAAATGCTTGCAATACTCCTTTTGATCTCACACTTTTTTTGGACACTTTTTGGATTTTGCTCTGGCCGTTTGTGTAATGTTCTAGGTTGTGAATGAGGCTTGCAAGGCTTGTATATATAGTAATGAGTGAGAATAAGTCACATTTAGGAGCCTTTAACCATTGCAATTAAGCTTTGGATTTTGTCTTAACCACCATTAAAAGCCTTTCAAAGCTTGTTCAAAATTTGAATTTTCATGCCTAAATGAGCTTAGCACGAAATTGGTAGGTTGCAAATGCTTCATGAAGGCTATTCAAACCATAAGATACCATTTAATTAATTTTTAGATTTACTTGAATTATTATGGATTAAAATGAATTAAATCCATAAAAATTAAATAAAAATAGAAAAATAATTATTTGGTCTTGAAATTGATCATGGGATACGTGGGTGGCATGACAAGGATGAATCAAGTGGAAAAAAGTGGGCCCTTTTGTAAAAAATTGAAGTTTCAAGGATAGTTGACTTTTGCCATTTCATAAAAATTTCCCAACTTCTCCAATGCATATCTTGCTCAATTTTAATCATATGAACATGTTCTTGGACATTTTGGAAAGGTCTTGAAGTCCTATAACCAATGCCTTTGGTCCCATGTCATTTTGATTTACCAATCTCAAGTTATGATCTTTGACTTAAAGTGCCTTTTTGTTGACTTTTGAAAATGACCTATAATGTTGAAATTGATAACTTTTTGTGAGAGCATTTCTTGGACTTGGAATGTGAAGATGAGTTGTAGGAAATGTCATCCCCTTCAAAATGAGAATTGGATGGTATTTTTCTGATGAACCATGAAAAAGTTATGCCTTGGTCAAGTTACAGTTGACTTTTCAACTGCCCAAAAATAGAAACTCTTGACACCTTGATGATTTTTGAGCCATTCTTGTGAAATCATGGTCAAGATTTGACCAAATGATGATTGTGGCTTCAAAATAAGGTGTTGACCAAAAATTTTGACTTTTGACTGCCAAATGACCATTTTGCCCCCTGCAGTTGATTGTGAAGCAATTAGGGTTTTTGACTGTGCAACTTGACCTTGTGAGCCTTGAAACTTGGCATGTAGATGCTTGACAATGTTTATGGGCATGTGGGACTTGATTGAGCCCTTGAAAGCCTCAATTTCCTTGCAAGAACCAAAACCCTAATTTGACTGGCTTAAGAGGGTGTTTGAACTGTGCAACCCTTGAGTAGACTTGAGCCAATTGAGATGATGCTTGTCAAAACTTTGAAGAATATGGGAGGGCAAATTTTGGGGTACAACACTCTCGAACCGAGAAACATCTCGAAGAGGAATTTTGTTGTGCTTTTGTCCTTTCCTTGTTGGAGAATATAAAAGATGGTGGCGACTCTTGCTTACCGCGACATTTCGCGAACTAGCATTACAAAACAGTCAGTTCTATTTCCACCGATCACAGAACTGGCGACTCTGTTTGGGATCTTTTTTTAAGTGAGGTGTACCTTAGGATTAGACCACTCTTGTTTTCAATTGCTTGCTTTGTTTGCTTTAATATTGTGGGCTTGTTTTGGAGTTTCATAGATCCTAACCCGGATCTGGGGGATACCCTTTTAGAAGTAGCAACAAACTGTGAGGGAACTGTGCGGGGTATACCGACACAGTTGAAGCAGTTGCTACGTTGATGTGGCACTCTGGTGAGTACCGGTAACCCTTGAGTCAAGTCAAGGAGAGTACGGGGCCGCCGCGTGGTGTCATGAAGCATCAACTGACCTTAGGAACCTTACTTGACCATCCTGGCCTCTTTAGGGGTAGTGAGATGACCGACTTTGGTGCAGTCCGAAGTTGGTAGATACTCGATACTACACTCATTGAGGGTTGTTTTCTTGGAATATTTTGATCGCCAGTACAGTGTCTAAATCAAAACAATGAACATAGAAAACAACCCAATGATATTGAGCTCCTTAGAACCCGGTTACTTTTGATAGGACAGGTTTTGAGCCCACCAACTTCAAGAGGGTAGTACCTAAACCTCATGTTGGCCTAAACTCTAAGGGCTGTCTGGTGTGACTTGTGTGCCTTATCATGTTTACCTTTTATGAATACTTTTGGTGTGCTTTTATCATAACATCATAAAGCATCATATGCATTTACTAACCACTTCAAGGGTTCGAATCTTCATCTTTGTTCTTGTTTTGTAGGACATGGAGATTCTCCGCAGAAAGACAATTCAGGTCAACCTTGTAAGGATCCCTTCTCAGCTTAAAGAGCTTACATCCAGGATTCCCGAGAACTCTTCCTTCAGTGAAAGGCATGGTAGACTGCTCAGCTTGGTCAATACCAACATTGAAGAAGATATGGTGAAAGTGTTGTTCCAGTTCTTTGACCCCTTGCACCACTGTTTTACTTTCCCGGATTATCAATTGGTGCCTACTTTGGAAGAGTTTTCTCAACTTCTGAGGGTTCCTATTCTTAGTCAACTACCCTACAACGGTACGGAAAGGGAACCAAAACTTGAAGAGATTGCTAAAGCATTACGCCTACAACCATCTGACATCAAGGGGCATTGGGAGATCAGAAGTGGTATCAAAGGATTCTTGGCAAAGTTCCTGTTTGAGAAAGCACAAGAATGTTGGAATTCCCTTGACTTACAAGCCTTTGAAGAAGTTGTGGCACTCCTTGTCTATGGGTTGGTGTTGTTCCCGAATCCGGATCAGCTTATAGATATCAATGTTGTCAAGATTTTCATGTCCAGGAATCCTATACCTACGTTGCTTGGGGACATCCTCCACTCATGTTACACTCGAACCATGAGAAAAAGAGGTGTTCTCATGTGTTGCACTCCTCTCCTGGCAAGGTGGTTTATTTCGCACCTTCCACAATCAGTTTTGAAGAACGAGCGGGGTTTGAGATGGTCACAATGATTAATGACTCTTACACATGCTGATATACATTGGTGTTCTCGGTCCAGAGAAAATGTCACTATCATTGATCATTGCGGAGAATTTCCTAATGTTCCTTTACTTGGAATTAGAGGAGGCATTACTTACAACCCCTGTCTGGCGTTGAGACAGTTTGGATATGCTAGGAGGGATGGCCCTCATGACATGCTGATCCCTGATATAGTTTTTGACTTCGACAACGATACGCAAGGACTTCGCCAGAGGTTTATCAGAGCTTGGAGGATGCCTAACAAAGTGGATAGTAAGACACTGGGGCACAAGGACTCCATCCCCCTTGAGCCTTATCTCAAGTGGGTACGAGCCCTCTCCCAGAAGCTTGTGATGCCATATCCTCATGTTCTCCCTGTAATCAAAGAGCCTGTTTTGGAAGGAGAGGTGCCATACACCATTTTACATCCTGACATGCCAACGTCTTGGGAAGAAATGCAAAAGAGCTGGATCCAACTCAAGGAAGAGCAGAATTCTCTTGAAACCAGTCTACATGCCAGTGAGAAGAAGGTCTTGGAGCTCACCCGCCTACTGCACGAGGAAAAGACCCTCAACACTTACATCGCTCCAAAGAGGATGCGCAGTGTCTTTTGGCATTAAGTATTTTGTAATATTTCTCCCATGAGGCATTGATGTACTAAACAAATTATTTCTTAATATAACGTGTGTTCCTTTTTTGTCTACAACGAATTTGAACTTTCGAACCCTTGAATGCATTGCATAAATAGCATATCATGCATCATGTGCATAACATGTACTCTTTTTTACAGGTCACTTATCTTCTTCGCTGTTTATTTCAGCAGTCATCATGTCTTCTGAGCCTACTACTGAACAAGCTATCAAGGCCCTCCAGGCCCAGAACGCCCAGTTCCAAGAGTTGGTCATGAGCTTAGCCCAGGGTCAACAAGAGTTGAAGACTCTGATTCTGAAGAAGAAGAAGAGGACTGTGCTGTTTAACACCGGACGCAGATTCGAGAATGGACTACAAAATGAGGCTGATCTGGCTACTTCCTCTGTAGGGAAAGACAGTCCCTAAGAGGGAAGGGTTCCTAGTCCCGTGGTCTCCGACAACGAGACGGATTTCAATGATGAACAATATCCTCCTGCTGAGGACAAGTACAAATAGCTAGAGGACCGTCTAAGTGCTATGGAAATTCAGCATGTGCCCGAGTTGGACTTTGGAGACCTAGGCTTATCTTCTGGGGTGGTGATCCCTCACAAGTTCAAGGCACCTGCTTTTGCAAAGTACGACGGAGCTTCCTGCCCTAAGATGCATCTTAGATCATATGTAAGGAAGATCCAACCGTATACTGCTGACAAGAATTTATGGATCCATTTCTTCCAGGATAGTCTTTCAGGGACTCAACTCAAATGGTTCTATCAGCTAGATGGAGCCAGTATTCGAAACTGGGAGGACTTGGCTACTGCATTTTATAAGCAGTACCAGTATAATTCCGACCTCGCTCCTACGCGTACCCAACTCCAGGGTATGTCACTAGGGACGGGTGAAGGTTTTAAGGAGTATGCGCAAAAGTGGAGAGACTTGGCTGGAAGGGTGCAGCCACCCTTAACTGACCGTGAGCTTGTGGACATGTTCTTGGGGACCCTGTCTGGTCCGTTCTTCAACCATCTGATTGGGAATTCTTCTGCTGGGTTTACAGATCTGATCTTGACTGGTGAGAGGATAGAAGCTGGTATCAAGTCTGGGAAGATACAGAAAGGTGCCTCCTCGAGCTCTGAAAAGAAGCCCTTCAAGAAGGAATCTAGTGCTGTTTATGGTTCAAGGAGACAAAATAAACCGGAACGCCGCCAAGTTGTCAACGCGGTGGTAATTTCAAAGCCTACTGCTGCTCCTCAGCAATATAACCAACCAAGGGGTGAGAGACCCAAAAGAAAGTACACTCGGCTCAATATGACCCTGTCTCAGATATTGCCACAACTACTGTCAACCAATCTGGTAACGATCAAGGAAACTCTGAAGGTGGTAAACACAACCTCTCCAAAGTACAATCCCAACGCCCGCTGCGCTTATCACTCTGACAGCCCGGGGCATACTACGGATGATTGTTGGGCTCTGAGGAATAAGGTTCAGGACCTTATTGATGCTAAAGAAATACAGTTCGAGGCGCCAGAAAGGCCCAATGTTGTGACCGCTCCCATGCCCCAGCATGGAGTGAATGCTGTGGAAGAAGACCTGTATGTAGCCTCTGTGGATGATATTGTTACTCCGTTGTTGACTGTCAAAAGGAACTTGTTGCTAACCGGTTTATTTCCGGGATGTAGTAAAGGTTGCCATCTATGTTCGGTTTCACCTGCTGGTTGTCCTTTGTTGAAGTCAGGCGTCCAAAACCTGATGGATAACAAAGAGATCTTGTTCGAGAAGATTGTTGTTCCTACTATCCCTACTGAAGAAGTGTCCATTGTTACTATTTTCAACAATTCTCCTAAGGCTCCCTCAAAGAAGCCTGTCAAAATCATGTCTACTCAGAAGGTTGCACCTATCATTATTACTGTTCCGGGGCCCATCCCCTATACATCTGACAAAGCTGTCCCTTGGCACTATGGGGCAGATGTTTATGTGCTTGGAGTTAAACAAGAGTTTGATACTAGTACCGACGTCAGCAACATCACCGGGCCTGCCAAAGTCACTCGTAGTGGTAGACTGTTCTCACCAGATATTGCACCACCAGCCATCCAGAGACCTATTGTCATCACACCTGCAAGTGTGCCCACTTCCCTTCCTGACCAAGTTCCTATTTCTACCCCTGCTGCCGAGTAATCTGACACTCGGGGCAAAGGGATTGCCACTGATTTGCCTGCCCAGCCGGAGGCACCGAAGACAACCACTGTTGAAGCTTCCAAGCAGGAGATGGAAGAGATCCTCAAGATTATCAAGAAGAGTGATTTCAATGTAGTTGAGCAGCTGGGGCACACCCCATCAAAGATTTCTATGCTATCACTGTTGTTGTGTTCAGAGGCCCATGCCAAGGCCTTGATTACCTTCCTGAAGATGGCCCACGTGCCACAAGAGACATCTGCTGATCAATTTACTGAGTGTGTATCCAACTTAACTGCTGATAATGGTTTGGGTTTCTCCGGCGCTGATCTGACTGCTAAGGGGAAGAACCATAACGATGCCCTGCATGTCTACATTGAATGCAGGGGCACTACTCTCGCCCATGTGTTGGTTGACACTGGTTCCTCATTAAACGTATTACCCAAGAAAGCTCTAGACAGGCTGGATTGTGAGGGTTTAGAGCTCAAGCCAAGTAACATTGTTGTCCGGGCCTTTGACGGGTCCAAAAGGATGGTACATGGTGAAATTGATATTCCAATCAAGGTTGGTTCTCAGGTCTTTGATTCAACATTCTACGTGATGGACATCCGACCATCCTATTCTTGTTTGCTGGGTCGTCCTTAGATCCACAAGGCTGGAGCTGTGACCTCCATACTACATCAGAAGCTGAAGTACCCGGTCAGAGGGAAGATCATAACAGTTCAAGGGGAAGAAGAATATATGGTCAGCCACCTCAACTCGTTCCGGTACATAGGGATGGATGGGGAGTTCATTGAGACCCCCTTTCAACATTTTGAAGAGGTTCCTCGGACATTGGCGTCAGCAGAAACTGTGCTTGAAGATGCTCCTTTGAAGATGGCTTCCTTAAAGGATGCCCGGGCTGTGATTGAGAATGAAGCTCAAAGGGTTGTTCGTAAGGCAAGGATTGGAAGACCTCCTGTGTTAATCACTAACTCGGGAGTAAATGCTATTGAAGATGACATGGAGGAATCTGAATTCGACAGCTGGATCTACCCAACGACCAACGGTGGGCCGAACAACTGGACTGCCAAAGACTTCACACCTATTACTTTTGTCACTCAGTAATGAACTCCTTTGTTTTGAATTTGTAACAAACAATTACGAAACTTTATGGCCCGGTGTCTTACCCGGGGCACCGTGGCTTCATTTGTGAGGGCTTTTGTGTGTCATTTTCATATATCATTAATAAAAGCATTGGACATTTTTTGGATTTCAAATCTTGCGCTCCTTTTCTTTCTTTATTATATATATTGCAAAACAACTATATTTACACACACTCACAACATACAGGTTCCAATCCACTATGGATCTCACTGGTAACGATTCTGCTACTTCCAGTTATGACTTCGAAAATCCGATCAACTTAGCCAAAGACGAAGGTGAAGATGATTGCGAAGTGCCTGGTGAGATCGCAAGACTGTTACTCCAGGAAGAGAGGGCCATTCAGCCACATGAAGAGCCAGTGGAAACGGTAAATCTGGGTACTGAGACAGACAGAAAGGAAGTCAAGATTGGTGCCAACCTGGAGCTTAGTGTGAAACAACGGTTGATTCAGATGCTGCATGACTATTTGGAAATCTTTGCCTGGTCTTACGAAGATATGCCTGGGTTGGATACTGACATTGTGGTTCATCACCTGCCCACCAAGGAAGAATGTCCTCCGGTAAAACAGAAGGTCCGCCGTATGCGTCCAGAGATGTCCGAGAAAATCAAAGTTGAGGTCATGAAACAATTTGATGCCGGGTTTTTAGCAGTAACTTCTTACCCTCAGTGGGTTGCCAACGTGGTTCTGGTACCGAAGAAAGATGGTAAGGTCCGAATGTGTGTTGATTACATGGATTTGAACAGGGCGAGCCCTAAGGATGACTTCCCTCTACCTCACATCGACGTTCTGGTTGACAATATTGCTCAGCATAAGGTATTCTCCTTCATGGACGGTTTCTCTGGTTATAATCAAATCAAGATGGCTCCTGAAGACATGGAGAAGACCACTTTTGTTACTCAGTGGGGCACCTTTTGCTACAAGGTCATGCCTTTTGGGTTGAAAAATGCTGGGGCAACCTACCAACGTGCCATGGTTGCTTTGTTTCACGACATGATCCATCATGAGATTGAAGTATATGTTGACGACATGATTGCAAGGTCCCAAACTGAGGAGGAACACCTTGACCATCTACAGAAGCTGTTTGACCGTCTGAAGTTGTACAAGCTGAGGTTGAACCCAAACAAGTGCACCTTTGGGGTAAGATCTGGAAAATTGCTAGGCTTCGTCGTAAGCGACAAAGGTATTCAAGTGGACCCTGCCAAAGTGAAAGCCATACAAGAGATGCCAGTTCCCAAGACAGAGAAAGAAGTCAGAGGTTTTCTAGGATGGCTGAACTACATTGCCCGATTCATCTCGCACCTAACTGCTACCTGTGAACCAATCTTCAAGCTGCCGAAGAAATATCAAGTAGTACGTTGGAATGATGAATGTCAGGCCGCTTTAGAAAGAATCAAAGAGTATCTCCAAGAGCCACCCATTCTTATGCCACCGGTTGAAGGGAGACCTCTAATATTATACTTGACAGTACTGGACAGCTCAATGAGGTGTGTGCTAGGGCAGCATGATGAGTCTGGCCGAAAAGAGCACGCTATTTATTAGCTTAGCAAAAAGTTTACCGACTGTGAGACCCAATACTCACTGCTCGAGAAAACTTGCTGCGCTTTGGTATGGGCTGCTCGCCGGCTGAGATAGTATATGTTGACTCACACTACTTTGTTGATTTCAAAAATGGATCCAATAAAGTACATCTTCTAAAAGCCTGCCTTGTCCGGAAGAATAGCAAGATGGAAGATGATCTTGACCGAATATGACATCCAGTACACGACTCAAAAAGCAATCAAGGGAAGTGTGTTGGCAGATCATTTGGCACACCAGGCAGTGGATGACTACCAATCTATGAACTTTGAATTTCCAGACGAGAATATCATGGTAGTGACTGATTGTGAAGTACCTGGACCGGATGAAGGACCTGAGGAAGGATCCCGATGGTCTATGCACTTTGACGGAGCCTCAAACGCTTTAGGTAATGGCATCGGCGCCATGATCATATCTCCAAAAGGCACTCATATTCCACTTCCCACCCGGCTATGTTTCAACTGCACCAACAACATGGCGGAGTATGAGGCATGCATCATGGGTCTTCAAGCTGCAATCGACCTGAGGATCAAGTTTCTGAGTGTCTTCGGAGATTCCGCTCTCGTGATCAGCCAAATCAAAGGCGAGTGGGATACGAAACACCCAAATCTTATTCCCTACAAGGAGTATGTATTGACATTGATTCCCCATTTCGAGGAGATAACTTTTGAACACTTCCCAAGAGAGGAGAATCAGTTGCCGGACGCGCTGGCTACGATGTCTTCTATGTTCAATGTCAAATGGGACAACGAGGCTCCCCGGATCATTATCTAGAAGTTGGATGAACCTGCACATTGCTGCGATCTTGAGACCGAAGAGGTAACAGAAAAAACTTGGTATCATGAAGTGAAGAGGTACTTGGAGGCTCAAGAATACCCCGAGGGTGCATCTATTAATGACAAGAAGTTTCTGAGAAGGTTCGCAGCAAAGTTCTTCCTCAGCAATGACATTCTCTATAAACGAAACCATGATTCAACCTTACTGTGTTGTGTGGATAAGACTGAAGCAGAAAGGATCATGGCAGAGCTACATGAAGGTACCTTCGGAACTCATTCCAGTGGACATACCATGGAAAAGAAAATCCTTCGGGCAGGATATTACTGGTCCATAATGGAAGCTGACTGTTACCAACATTCTCGGACGTGTCACAAATGCCAAATCTATGCTGATAAGGTGCACATTCCTCCAGTTCCTCTGAACGTCTTGACAGCGCCTTGGCCTTTTGCAATATGGGGGATTGACTTTCTCGGCGAGATCAGACCTACGGCATCCAACGGGCATCGCTTCATCCTGGTAGCGATTGATTACTTTACAAAGTGGGTTGAAGCAACTTCCTTCGCTACGGTAACCAAGAATGTCGTGGCACGGTTCATTCGGCATAACCTGATCTGTCGCTATGGCGTCCCGGAAAGGATCATTACGGATAATGGTACCAATCTTAACAACAAGATGATTACTGAGCTCTGCGAACAATTCAAGATACAGCACCACAACTCTTCTCCTTACCGGCCGAAGATGAATGGGGCTATAGAAGCAGCGAATAAGAATATTAAGAAGATTGTGCAGAAGATGACAGTGACCTACAAAGATTGGCACGAAATGTTACCGTTTGCTCTTCATGGGTACCGTACCTCAGCACGGACGTCAACAGGGGCAACACCTTTTTCCTTGGTCTATGGCATGGAGGCAGTCTTGCCCATCGAAGTTCAGATACCCTCTCTCCGGATAATGAAGGATGCAGGTTTGAGCGAAGATGACTGGATCCAGACTCGGCTTGATCAATTAAACCTAATTGACGAAAAGAGACTCACTGCTATTTGTCATGGTCAGACGTACCAAAAACGAATGATCAAGGCATTTAACAAGAAAGTCAGATGACAAGAGTATTAAGTCGGAGACCTGGTAATCAAGCGCATCATTCTCCCTCAAGGTGATCCCAGGGGAAAATGGACTCCCACATACGAAGGGCCATTTGTGGTTAAGAACATATTCTCAGGAGGAGCGATGATTCTAACCACTATGGACGGTGACGACCTTCCTCACCCCGCCAATGCAGACATAGTAAAAAGATACTACGCATGAATTAAAGACCCGCTAGGTTGACACACCTAGGCAAAAATAAGGGCTTCCCGGCGAACCAAAAGGGTTCGGGCAAAAATAAGGGATGAAATAAAAAAATATGTACACCCGGCAAGTCGAAAACCTGAAAAGGCGGCTTGGGCAAAAATGGGTATCCCGGTGGACTGAAAACCCGAAAGGGCGGTCCATGCAAAAGTTAGGGATTAAAGCATAATACTATGTCTCATTGGATCACCTTGCATCTAGACTTCGGTATCAACTATCAGGCTCAGACGGCACCAATCAATCAGCTTCATCTTAAACTAAGCAGCAAAGTGATGAGACGCTTGAAGACATAAAGGCGATAGCAGAGTTGGAACCCAGTGGGACTTTTCACATAGATGTTTTGTTTTCCTTTTGTATAAACTCTATGTTGTTCGGTGGCGTTCTCTTACTAGGACGTCAACCTCTTGTACACAAACGCCTATTTACAGGCAAATTTCAAAATCAATACAAGCTCACTTTTCCAGACAAATTGCCAACTGTTTTTCCTTTATCTGTTTTGTTTTGCAAAGAACGTCCAATGTTCATTTTTGATATATGCATTTGACATTAATTGCTAATCATAAATATTTGCATGCAAAATAAAGGACTAATTACAGGTGACATCAGAAACAAGGCCAATAAGAATTGTCTAAGCGATCTAGTTGCTCTGTCCACAAGGTACCAAGGTAAGTTCAGCTGAAGAATTTGACCAAGATACCTTCACTCCCCGCAGAGTAAGACAAGATTCAACAATACTCTCCCCAAGCAGAGTTGGTCTCCCATCAGCCCTACAAAGGCACAGTATCTCCAGCAAGTCAGCAACACTCTCCCCAAGCAGAATTAGGCTACTGTCAGCCCCAAGGAAGTTGGGTATCCCTAGAAGATCTCAACATTCCCTAGCAGAGTATACAGATATTCCTCAACAAGCGTCCCCGACAGTCTTAATATAAGATTGTTCCCCGGTGGAATACAGACATCCAGTGGAGCCATTTCCCCAGTACAGTCCAAAGTTTCCCCAGGAGAGTTGAACCATCTCCCCAGTAGATTCTGGAAGCTTATCCCCAGTAGAGTCTGGAAGCTGGTCCCCTGCAGAGTACAAATATCTCTCCCCGACCATGTTCAAAGGTTATCCCCCACCAGAGTCTATAACTGGGTTATCCTCAAGCAAATTGCAACCAAAAGATCGTCCTCAGCAAAGTTCTTCCTATCCCCCAGCGGAGTTCATCAAATTCCTCAACAGAGCTTATCAACAGAATCCCCAGTGGAGTTATCGTTAAGATCTCAGCGAAGAATCTCTTCCCCACAGAGTAATTCCCCACAGAGTAATCTCTTCAAGTTTATTCCCCAACGGAGTCATCTTCTCCTACAGGTTTATTCTTGCAATCATCTTTGTTCATCATCCCCAGCGGAAACGAAGAACTCTACTCTTCAACATCAGCCCAGGATTCAACAAGTTCTCGGCATTCGTCAAGGATTTATTTTCCTAGACGAAAATACATTCATAGACATTTCATATTTCATACATCCTGCTTACATACATGATAAAGTGCATACGACACAATCTCATTTATTCTTGAGAACATCATGACATCATGCATTTCATACATCATGACATTGCATAAAACTAACGTTTTGCCTTTTCAGGAAAAGGTCAATCCAAAGATGATTACCATCAACCTTTTGAAGTTCCAGATTCGATACCTGTATCTAGCCAGGGCATATCTGTGAGCGATTGATTGTAGATTCGATACCTGTATCTAGCCAGGGCATATTTGCATGAAGAGTTTGAAGATCAACCCCTGTAACAAGCCAGGAAATTATCTTTCATTCTCAGGTCAGAGGTCTACACCTGTATCCAGCCAGGAAAGCTATCTCTACCAACCTTTTGAAGTTCCATATTTGATACCTGTATCTAGCCAGGGCATATCTGTGAGCGATTGATTGTAGATTCGATACCTGTATCTATCTAGGGCATATCTGCATGAAAAGTTTGAAGATCAACCCCTGTAACAGGCCAGGAAATTATCTTTCATTCTCAGGTTAGAGGTCTACACCTGTATCCAGCCAGGAAAGCTATCTCGATCAACCTTTTGAAGTTCCAGATTCGATACCTGTATCTAGCCAGGGCATATTTGTGGACGACTAATTCCAGATTCGATACCTGTATCTAGCCAGGGCATATCTGTAGACGACTAATTCCAGATTCGATACCTGTATCTAGCCAAGGCATATCTGTAGATGACAAGTTCCAGATTCGATACCTGTATCTAGCCAGGGCATATCTGCGAGCGACTGATTAGAGGTCTACGCCTGTATCCATCCAGGAAAGCTATCTCGATCAACCTTTTGAAGTTCCAAATTCGATACCTGTATCTAGCCAGGGCATATCTGTGAGCGACTGATTAGAGGTCTACGCCTGTATCCAGCCAGGAAATCTATCTCGATCAACCTTCTGAAGTTCCAGATTCGATACCTGTATCTAGCCAGGGCATATCTGTGGACGACTAATTCTAGATTTGATCCCTGCATCTAGCCAGGGCATATCTGTAGACGACTAATTCCGGATTTGATACCTGTATCTAGCCAGGGCATATCTGTAAGCGACTGATTGAAGATTAACACCTGTAACAGGCCAGGAAATTATCTTTCTTTCTCAGGTACGCAAGTTTTCGCTAAGGAATCTCTTACGCGATCATCATCTCCAGATGGCATCTTTAAGCCCATCTCCACAACTATTCATTACACTTCCGAATGGCATCTATAAGCCCATTCCCGACAAGGTTCTATCACATCTCCAGATGGCATCTATAAGCCCATCCTCCTATCCATCATCTCTCCAAATGGCATCTGTAAGCCCATTCCCGACATCACATTGCTGATACTACTACTATGCGAGTGCAAATTTCTGGGCACTCTAGTGTTCAATTATCTTCCACCTTCGGATCACGAAAGGCACGCAAGCCAATCTACATCCTCAGGTCTAAGAAGATTGAACAGGGGCAACTGTTGTACCACAAAATTTGCCCTCCCATATTCTTCAAGGCTTGTCAAAAATCATCTCCAAATGGTTCAAGGTTTCTCAAAGGGTTGCACAGTCCAAACACCTCCTAAGCCAGTCAAAATTAGGGTTTTGGTTCTTTCAAGGAATCTGAGGTTTTCAATGGCTCAATCAAGTCTCATGGGTCTATAGATATTCTCAAGCATTTACATGTCAAGTCTCAAGACTCACAATGTCAAATTGCACAGTCAAAAGCCCCATTTGACCTACAGTCAACTGCAGGGGTAAAATGGTCATTTTATAGTCAAAAGTCAGAATTTTTGGTCAACATCTTATTTTAATCTCACAATCATCATTTGATCAAGTCTTGATCATGATTCCTCAAGCATGGCTCAAAAATCATCAAGATGCAAAAAGTTACTATTTTTGGACAGCAGAAAAGTCAACTGTATCTTGACCAGGGCATAACTTTTTCATGGTTCATCATAAAAATCCCATCCAATGCTCATTTTGAAGGGGATGACATTTCCTACAATTCATCTTCACACTCCAAGTCCAAGAAATGCTCTCACAAAAAGTTATCAATTTCTACATTATAGGTCAATTTCAAAAGTCAACAAAAAGGCACTTTAAGTCAAAGACCATAACTTGAGATTGGTAAATCCAAATGACATGGGACCAAAGGCATTGGTTATAGGACTTCAATACCTTTCCAAAATGGCCAAGAACATGTTCATATGATCAAAATTGAGCAAGATATGCATTGGAGAAGTTGGGAAATTTTTGTGAATTTGCAAAAGTCAACTTTGCTCAAAACACCTTGTTTTTGCTAATGGGCCCTCAAATTCCTTCTTGAAACTTTATACAAGGCTTATGCACGACCCATTGAGATTAAATTGAATTATTTTCTTATTTTTATTAATTAATTGGATTTTTAATTGATTTTTAATTCATTTAATTAATTTAAAATGTAGGAAATTCAAAGATATGATTTCTCAATCTTTTGGTGAAGCAAAGATGACCAATATATGCTGGAGATTTCGTGTGCCAATCAAGGATATCAAAAACTCCAAATTTAGCAACTTTCTTCAATCAAAAAGATTGAAAAATATTTGATTTTCAATCAAATATTGAAACATCAATGCAATGGATTTTTGGTCAAAGATTTAACCTAAATTCAGTCCATTATATATACACAACTCAACCCTAATGCCATGAACGTGAGAATTGCTGCAGAAAGCCATATGCAACATTGAAAAAATCAAGAAAAACTTGAAAACTGTTTTCCATAATTTAACGTGATTCAAAGCTTTTTCTTGTTTCTAATACATTGCAGGAACTCTCAGGGACCTTTTGCAATCAAAATCATACGCTAGAACTCAAGAAACACGCAAGAACAGAATCACGGTGTGTCCACTTTTTTTCAGAATCGAAACTCATGATTCATAAGCATTTGATGTGATTTATGGTTTGTTTTGTATTGCTTGCATCCATACAAAGCTAATGATATTAATTAATTGGATTATAATGCACAGAATTGTGAATTGCCATTAACGAATTTTAGGGTTCATAAGTTCTTGAAATAGGGCTTTCCAAATCCAGTAAAATTGGGAGCTCTAAGGCATATGATTGAAAGTCATGATGATACGAATACACTGAGACCATCGCGCCATATTTATATAGCCTAGGGAGCTAATCGCTATTATTCCTCGTTCTATATTGTGGGGGTTAAAAACCCCCGCTATCTATTTGTCTTTTTTGCAGGCAAATGAAGAAGACGATGAGCTGGTGATGTGCTATTGGTTCATTCAAATATAATAGCGCGCGCGTGTTTGTTTCCAGCATAATGGTTGATTTTATACATTATAATTGATCATTATCATATTAACAAAGGCGTTCAGCTGGCGTAGTGGAAGATGAGCTGTCTGGTAACCATTGGGACCTGGGTTCAATTCCCAGGTCCCCCAAAACGCTTGTTTCTATTTTTTCTAACGTATTCACGTGCAACTTTCCAAAGGTGTTCCATCATACACCTCAAACAATCAGGCGCCATGTGTCCTTAAGCCTAGATCTGATGACAAAGGATGAGTGACCACCATGCTCCAAGTCAATGAACGTGCACCTGATCCAGAAAATCAAACGTGACTTTGTGGCTTAATGGGCCTCAGATTGCCAAGCAAACCCCCAATGCTGGCCCAGCACCCCTGGTTTCTCTATTCCTTTTTCTTTTACATTTTAATTTTTATTCTTATTATTTAATTATCATTATTATTATTTAACTCACAAATTAATTAACTTTCATAATAAATTCAGACCATTAAAATGTAAATATTTTTCTTTATTATTATTAATTATTAATTTCACCTTAATTCATTATTTTGTAAATAAAATGCCAACAAATTAATTTAGTATAATTAGATTTAATTTTGACTTTTTCATAATAAATAAAATAGATTAGAATTAGGGTTTTTTCTCTTGGTAACTTTTAATTTCTTTTTATTTTATTTTCATTAAAGACCTAAAAAGCTAAAAAATATTTTTTTTCTTCTTTTAATTAATTAATTAATTAGTAAATTAGGTTTAACATTAATTAATTGCAAAAAGGGACCAAATTCCATTCTTTTCTAAAAAAAGGTCAAAACCCTAAGGACGTCCCGATTCAATTTCTTTTCGCGCATTATTCCTATTTTGATTATATTTATGTATCTGCTTTGAGGATGTAATAGATAATTAGGACTTTTATTGCTTTCTTTATTTTCTCGCATTTATTTTCAAGGGTTATGTTTTTGGCGATGTAAATACCCGACGCCTTGTAATAGCGTAGATTCACTTTCCGCAATTTATTTTCCGCACAATTATTAACTGTTAATTATGCATGACAAGACTTGTATGAAAAATATAATCAACCCGTAGCTCACAATAATACATGTGCAAAGATAATATAAAATGAACCCTGACACACTCGCACATGCCACTCCTAGGGTACGCCTCACTTGGTTGCCTCGAGGTGGTCATTAAGTATAGGGTGTTTTAGAGGTCGCCCTTCTGTCTAAAGATCCAGTTGCCTCGAAACGGTTGCCTCGGATAAAAAGGATCTAGGACATTAGGGTTACCGCTAAGGCGTCCTGCTATTACTTTGGTGACCACACATGTCCCTATAATCGAATTGACCCTAAAACTCCAACGACGGTGCTACCTACTTCTCAATAGTGGGATAGCGCTGTCTAAAGGACTCTTACACAACTTAATTCCCTAGAGTAGGTAGATTTCTCCTGGGTACTTGCTCTTTCAAAAAAACAAAAACAACTTTTTGCACTCACACTTTCAAAAAGTTTTCAAAAAAACACTTCATACACTCTTGAGGACTGATACAAGAGTTAAACGGAGTTTTCAAACAAACTTTTTCAAAACCCACATAAACAAGAAAAGCAAACATTTTTTGAAAACATAGTGAGCAAGTACCTAAGAGCCCGTGGATCACCACGGATAGAAAGGGTGCTAACACCTTCCCTTTCTATAATCTACCTCCCGAACTGAGAAACATCTCGAAAAGGAATTTTGCTGTGCTTTTGTCCTTTCCTTGTTGGAGAACATAAAAGATGGTGGCGACTCTTGCTTACCGCGACATTTCACGAACCAGGATTACAAAACAGTCAGTTCTATTTCCACCGATCACACCTTACAAAATGATCTTGGTCTCTCAAAGATGATAAGATACTTTGCAACATTGCTAATCATGGCTATATGATGACCCACGCTCGTCCCGTTTACATCCAAAGATAGGGTTTCTTACCAAATCAATGGTAAGACAACAATGTCAAAGGAATAAAAAATGAACAAGAAAGACATTTGAGTAGGTAGATTACTTCTAGTTACTTGCTCTATCTTCAAACAATTATCCTTGCTATTTTCAAAACAAACACACACATTTCAAAACATCTTACAAATATTGAAAACATTTTCAAAAAGACAAACATCTTTGTATACATTCTTATGAACGAGAATCATTACAACGATCGCCTAAACAATGTCCTCTTTTACAAAATACTTTCAAAACCATACAAAGCACAATTCCAAACAAAAAGCAAGTGATCTAGCAAGTAACTAAGAGCCCATGGAAAACCATGGATGAAAAGGGTGCTAATACCTTCCCTTTTCATAATCTACCCCCTGAACTCAAGAAACAATCTCAAAGGTCTTTCCTGTGATTTTTCACCTTTCCTTTTGGATAAAAGAAAAGTCGGTGGCGACTCTTGCTAACCGCAACATTTGCAATAAAACGCAAAACCTCAAGTCAGTTCTCCCACCGTATCACAGAACTGGCGACTCTGCTGGGGAAAATTATGAAAGTGGGGTTACCTTAGGTCTAGATCACATTTATTTGCTTACATTGTTTGACTTGTTTGCCTTGGATTATGTTTCTTTGTTTGGGTTTGAAATACTCTACCCGGATTTGGGATATACTATAGGTAAATAGCAATACATTGTGGAAACTGTGCGGGGTATACCGACATGGTCTAAGCAATAGCTATGTTAGTGTGACATATTTGTGGGTACCGGTAGAATTTGAGTCAATCAAAGAGAATACGGGGCCGCTAAGTGATGTCATGAAGCACTAGCGAACTTCTAGAACCCTTTACTTGCCCAACTTGGCCTTTAGGATATAGTGAGATGACCGGCTTTGGTGCAGTCCGAAGTTGGTAGATACTCGATACTACACTCATTAAGGGTTGGTTTCTTGGGATATTTTGTTCGCCATTAAATAGGCTTGAGCTGAATTAATGACCAAGGAAACAATCCGGTGATATTGAGCTCCTTAGAACCCGGTTACTATTATTAGGACAGGTTTAAGCCAACTAAACTTCAAGAGGGTACTTACCTATAAAACCCCATGCAAGCCCAAACTAAGAACTTGTTTGCCTTGTTTGTATATGCATACTTGTACATAACATCATGGACATCATGAGCATCATACACATCACTAACCATTTCAAGTATTTTGGAGATTCATCTTTGTTCTTGTTTTGTAGGATATGGATTCACTTCGCAGGAAAACTATCCAAGTCAACCTTGTAAGAATTCCTCCACAACTCAAGGAGTTAGATTCAAGGATCCATGAGAACTCTCCACTCACCGAGAGGCATGGTCGTCTACTCAACTTGGTCACCTCCAACACAGATGAGGATATGATGAAGGTGCTCTTCCAGTTCTTTGATCCTTTACACCATTGCTTCACATTTCCCGACTATCAGCTTGTGCCTACTGGAAGAATTCTCCCAACTCTTGAGGATTCCCATTCTCAATTAACTACCTTTCAACGGTATGGAAAGAGACCCAAAGCCAGAAGAGATTGCTCAAGCTCTACACTTGCACTCATCTGATGTCACAACTCATTGGGAAACTAGAAGTGGCGTTAAAGGCTTCTTAGCAAAGTTCCTGTTTGTGAAAGCCCAAAGCTGTTGGAATTCCTTAGACTTGCAAGCCTTTGAGGAAATTGTGGATCTCCTCATCTATGGGATGGTTTTGTTTCCCAATCCTGACCGACTCATAGATGTGAGTACCGTCAAAATCTCCACGTCATGCAATCCGGTGCCTACATTGCTTGGGGATATCCTACACTCTTTTCACACTCGCACAATGAGGAAAAAAGGTATCCTTATGTGTTGCACTCCTCTCCTGGAAAGATGGTTTATTTCTCATCTTCCCCAATCAGTCTTAAAGAATGAGCAAGGTTCAAGGTGGTCACAAAGGTTAATGACGCTCAAACATTCAGATATTCATTGGTGTTCCCGATCCAAAGATAATGTTATCATTGTTAACCGTTGTGGGGAATTCCCTAATTTCCCTTTGCTTGGCATTAGAGGAGGCATCACCTACAACCCATGCTTAGCTCTAAGACAATTTGGTTACGCCTGAAGGGATGGCCCGCACGAGATGCTGATTCAAGGTTTGATATTCGACTACGACAACGACGATCAAGTTCTTCTCCAGAGATTCATCCGAGCTTGGAAGATACTAAACAAGGTGGATAGCAAGAATTTGGGACACAAGAATTCCATCCCTCTGGAGCCTTACTTCAAGTGGGTACGAACCCGCGCTCAAAGTCTTATAATGCCTTATCCTTCCATTCTCCCGGTGATCATTGAGCCTGTTAAGGAGGGAGAAGTTCCATACACTATCCTATATCCTGAGATGCCCACATCTCTTGAAGACCTACAAAGGGATTGGATACAGCTCAAAGGAGAGCGAGATACTTTCGAAGCCCAATTCTACGCAAGCGAGAAGAAGGTTTTGGAACTCACTAGGCTACTTCATGAGGAGCAGACTCTAAATTCCTACATTGCACCAAAGAGGATGTGCACTACCTTTTTATCTTAGAGTTTTGTATTATTTTGCCCAAGGGGCATTGATGTACTCAAACTTTATCTTATTAATATAATGTGTGTTCCTTTTCGTCTAAATTGAACTTGAATCTTCGAAATCCTTAAAAACATTACATATGCTCATATCATTCATCATAACATAAACATGTCTTCTGCAACAAGTTTCCTCATCTCTCTACTGTTTATTTCAGTAAGATGGATCTCGAACAGACAGTCAAAGATCTCCAAGCTCAGAACATGCAATTTCAACAGTTACTCATGACCCTAGCCAAGGGGCAAGAGGAGTTGAAGACTCTGCTGGATGAGGAAAGAAAGAAGAAAACAAAAAAGGTCACCGGGGTTTTAAACATGGGGAGAAGGTTCCAAGGACAGACTAGAAGAACCCTGAATTTTGCAACAACATCTGGTGAAGGAGAGGGGAAAGGAAAAGAAACAGCGGTTCCGTCAAAATCTGAAGAGGAGGAAGAAGAGGAAGAATACTATGAGGAACAGTATCCCCCAGATGATGATAAGTACAGACATCTTGAAGAGCGTTTGAGCGCCATGGAAATACAAAAGGTGCCAGGTCTAGACTTTAAAGAATTGGGACTAGTGTCGGGGATCATGATCCCTCAAAAATTCGCAGTACCTTTGTTTGTAAAATATGATGGGGTGTCATGTCCTAAGATGCATCTCCGATCTTATGTGAGAAAAATCCAGCCGCACTCTGCCGATAAAGACTTGTGGGTGCATTTTATCTAAGATAGCCTATCTGGAACACAACTCGATTGGTTTTACCAATTAGAAAGGGCCAACGTCCACAACTGGGAAGACCTTGCCGCAACTTTCTATAAGCAATATCAATATAATGATGATTTGGCGCTTAACTGTACTCAACTTCAGAGTATGGCTATGGCTTCCAATGAGGGTTTCAAGGATTACGCGCAGAAATGGAGAGATCTAGCTGGGAGAGTGCAACCCCCTCTGTCTGAAAGGGAATTGGTGGACATGTTCTTAGGCACTCTATCGGGCCCTTTCTTCAACCATCTGATTGGAAGCTCATCTTTAGGATTTACTGAGTTTACTGACCAGAGAGAGAGTGGAAGCTGGCATAAAAAGTGGAAAGATTCAGAAGGATTCATCTGCCTCTACAGCTGTGAGGAAGCCCTTCATTAAGAAGAAGGAGGCATCTTCTGTATATACACAAAGGAACCAAGGGAGAGCTAAACGCCGACAAAGTGTAGGGGCTATTATGATCCCAAAGCCTACATCTAATCAACCAAGAAGTAATCAACCGAGGGTGGAGAGGCCAGTCTGGCAATTCATCAGATTTAATATGACTCTAGCCCAGGTTTTACCGCATCTTTTTAAATCCAATTTGACAACTTTAAAAGAAGCCCCAAAGAACCCCAACACGACGTCCCCTCATTATCACCCAAATGCCCGTTGCGCATATCATTCCGAAAGTCCGGGTCACGACACCAACAACTGTTGGGCCTTGAAAAACAAAATTCAAGACCTTATAAAGGCAAAAGAGGTTGAGTTTGATGTGCCCGAGAAGCCAAATGTCATTTCTGCTCCTATGCCCAGACATGGTCACAACACCAATGCTATTGAAGAAGATTTGTTAGTTACCACAATTGATGAACTCTTGACTCCACTCCCAATAATTAAGATAAACTTGTTGAAAGCTGGTGTTTTCCTGGGTTGTAATGAAGACTGCCACCTCTGCTTATCCTCACCAACTGTTTTCCATTTGTTGAAAACAAGCATTCAATGCTTGATAGACAACAAAGAACTTTTGTTCAAAAGTCCTCCAGTTTCACCTGTTCTTGTTGAAGACGTTTCAATCATTACCATCTCCGCCAATTCTTCCAGGGTCCCCAAAAGACCCGTTAGAATTACATCGGTTCCAAAAACTACTCCTCTCATAATCACAATGCCTGGGCCAATCCCGTATGAATCAGACAAAACTGTGCCGTGGAATGACGGTGGGGACATCTACTACCATGGCATCAAACAAGATGGGCTGGCCGCCAAAGAGATAAACTCCGAAGAAGAAGACTCCAACATTAGCAATATTTCTGGAACTAGTAAGATTACCCGAAGCGGTAGAATCTTCTCTCCAGAAATTGCCCCCCCAAAGGTAGTTTTTGGACCCGTGGCTGCTCCAAAGATTACTTCCATACCAATAATCATCTCTGCAAGTGCTCCTATTAACGAAGACGATACAACCCCTGCTGTCCTTCCTACCAACACTCCTGCTGCTGAAACTCGAGGAAAAAGTATTCAAGTAGAGCCTGTCCGGACGAAGGCTCAATCACTGACTATCCCCGAGACCTCCAAGAAAGCGATGGAGGAGATCCTGAGAATAATTAAAAGGAGCGACTACGACGTTGTTGAACAGTTGGGGCAAACTCCCTCCAAAATCTCCATGCTAGCATTGCTGCTATGTTCCAAAGCACATGCGAAAGCCCTGGTGAAATTCCTAAAGACAGCCCATGTGCCTCAAGAGACGTCTGCTGACCAATTTCAAGATTGCGTGGCCATCTTAATGGTGGACAACGACCTAGGCTTCTCAGATGCTGATCTAACCCCAAGGGGAAGAAAGCACAACGAGGCATTGCATGTCTCTATGGAATGTAGAGGCACAACTCTGGCCCATGTCTTGGTGGACACTGACTCATCTTTGAATGTTTTACTGAAGAAAGCTCTCGACATACTAGACTGCGAAGGACTGACGTTAAAACCCAGTAACATAGTCGTAAGGGAATTTGATGGCTCAAAGAGGATGGTACACGGGAGGTGGATATCCCCATAAAGGTTGAGACTCAAACTTTCAACTCAACCTTCTATTTAATAGACATCCGTCCCTCTTACTCCTGTCTGCTAGGATGGCCGTGGATCCATAAGGCTGGCGCTGTCACCTCTACACTGCACCAGATGTTGAAATATCCGGTCCAGGGAAAGATTATCACTGTCCACGGAGAAGAAGATTATATGATTAGCCACCTCAATTCTTTCTGGTATGTATAATTGGACGACGAGTTCATTGAAACTCCTTTTCAACATTTCGAAGAGGTCCCCCAAGAGGTAGCAGTGACCAAGACTGCGTTCCAGGTTCCCAAGATCACAAGACCTCCGCTTCGGATACCATCTCTAAAGGACGCCAAAGCAGTAGTAGAGGAGGGTGGATGCACCATCTGGGGGAAACTTCCGGATATTCCGTATAAATCTGACAAGTTTGGTTTAGGGTTCACTTCAAGTGCTCAGAAGGCTGTACGCCATGCCCGTGCTGGAGGGCCACCCTTGAAAATTAGCAACCGAGAGGTCAATACGGTGGAAGATGGTGAAGAGGATTGCAGCTTGAAGGATTGGATATTTCCAACTGTCAACGGAGGACTTCGCAATTGGGAAGCCAGAGACTTTGTCCTAATAACTTTCATCCCTCAGTAATTTATCTTTACATTTCTGTTGGACTTGTAATATTCATAAACAATTCGCACATTTAAAACCTTGTGTCTTGCCCGAGGCACAATGGTTCATTTGTAAGGGTTTTTTATTTCATCTTCATATGACATTCAATGAATCATGGATGTTTTTCGCATACAAACTTTTATGCTCATTGTTTTTCTTTTACATTTTATTTTTTAAAGATGGCTATACCCTTACACACACCCACACTCACAAATGCAGGTACCCATCCATTCCAGATCCCATGGGTAACGATACTGCTATGGCTTTTTGTGACTCTGAGGATCTAATCTACCAAGCCGAAGACGAAGGTGAGGAAGATTGTGAAGTACCAGGGGAACTGGCTAGACTACTACAACAAGAGGAAAGAGCTATTCAGCCTCACGAGGAACCTGTGGATACGATCAATCTGGGTACCGAGGAGGATAAAAAAGTGGTCAAGGTGGGTGCCAATCTGGAGCCCAGTGTCAAGGAGCGTCTGATTCATCTATTGCATGATTATGTTAAGATCTTTGCCTGGTCATATGAAGACATGCCAGGACTTGATACAGACATCATGGTACATCGTCTACCTACAAGAGAAGATTGTCCACCAGTCAAACAAGCCGCATGAGGCCTGATATGTCAGAAATGATCAAAGCGGAGGTCATGAAGCAATTCAATGTTGGATTCTTAGCTGTCACTTCCTATCCTCAATGGGTTGCCAACACTGCTCGCGTACCTAAAAAGGACGGCAAAGTACAAATGTGGGTGGATTATAGAGATTTGAATAGGGTCAACCCTAAAGATGATTTTCCACTCCCCCACATTGATATCCTGGTTGACAATACGACCTAACACAAAGTGTTTTCCTTCATGGATAGATTCTCAGGTTACAACCAAATCAAAATGGGCCCTGAAGACATGGAGAAAACTACATTTGTCACATAGTGGGGCACATTCTGCTACAAGGTGATGCCATTCGGACTGAAGAATGCTGGGGCAACCTATCAACGCGCCATGGTAGCTTTATTTCACGACATGATACATCATGAAATAGAGGTCTACGTAGATGGAATGATAGCCTGATCACAAACAGAAGAAAAGCACTTGGATCACTTGTAAAAGCTGTTTGAGAGACTAAGGAAGTACAAGCTAAGGTTGAATCCAAACAAGTGCACATTTGGAGTACGGTCCGGTAAACTCTTGGGCTTTGTCGTCAGTAACAAAGGAATTGAGGTCGATCCTGCCAAGGTTAAAGCAATACAAGAAATGCCTGCTCCTCGTACTGAGAAGGAAGTCAGAGGATTCTTGGGACGCCTGAACTATATTGCCAGATTCATTTCTCACCTAACGACTACCTGTGAGCCAATCTTCAAACTATTGAAGAAAGATCAAGTAGTCAGATGGAATGATGAATTCCAGGTTGCTTTTGACAAGATCAAAGAGTACTTACAAGAGCCTCCTATTTTGATGCCACCAGTCGAGGGAAGACCACTGATCATGTATCTAACTGTTTTAGAAAAATCAATAGGGTGTGTGTGATACGGTGGGAGAACTGACTAGTGTTTTGCGTTCGTATTCGCACTTGTGCGGTTGAGCAAGAGTCGCCACCGACTTTTTATTTTATCCTAAAGGAAAGGTTAAAAAAAGCACAGCAAAAACCTTTTGAGATATTTCGTGGGTTCGGGGGGTAGATTATGAAAAGGGAAGGTATTAGCACCCTTTTCATCCATGGTTATCCATGGGCTCTTAGGTACTTGCTTAGATCAATCTTGCCTTGGTTTTCAATTGTATGAAATGGTGCTTCGTGTGTTGTTTTGAAAATGCTTTGAAAAGATGCCTTGTGCTAGGCTAACCTTGTAACAATTCTTTACTCGAATGTTTTACAAAAGGTGTTTTATCTTTTTAAAAAGATGTTTCAAGGGTTTGAAAAGTTTGATTTTTGAAAGTGTTTGTGAAGTGGGTTTTGAAATTAGGCAAGTGTTTTCTTTGCAAATTAACAAGTACTTAAGAGTTTATCTACCCTAAAGTTTTCTCAAAGATTTTTGTCGTGTTTTAACCCCTTTGACAATTTTGTTCTACCATTGAAATTGGTAGGCAATCTTGTATTTAGGAAGTTTATTCGGGACGGGTGTGGGTCATCGTATGGACCATGAATGCAATGATGCCAAGTGTCTTTGGCAATTGGTTTTGAAGGGACTATGATCATTCCGTTTAGGCAACATCCGAAAGCGTCATCGAGGGACTTATGATCATTTGATTTTATTTTGCCAAAGATACTCGACGTGCAAGCATGGCCCATTTTGGAAGGAATCATGTGGGATTACCTTAGAGGGTGCAAGTGTGATTGTGTATTGATTACATGCATTTGCTTTGTATTAGGTTATCTAACGTTTGATTTTATGTACATACAAACCCTAGGTCTAAACATGGTATAATTGGAAAACTGTAAATTGCGGAATGTAAATCTACGCTATTACAAAATAGTGTCAGGGAGTGGGGATATAAATGTACAAGGGGATGAGACTTATAGTATTTACAACCAAATCGAATGTCACAATCAAAATATAAATATCGAATGTACAAATATAAGATAAAATGTGTATAGGGCAATATATTGTGTAAGTGCAAATGTGAGATGTATATGTATATGAATTGTGTATTTATGTACAAATGCGAAATGGAATTGAAGCGTATTAGGGTTTGACCTAGATACATGTTTTAATCTTGTATTTTTGATTTATATGTTAATTTTGTACAAAAGAAAAAATGAAGTGTTTTGATTAACATGTTAAGTTTTAATTAAAAAGTATTTTAGTCAAATGTTTGTGAATTTCGATATTTAGAAAATAAATGTATTCGAATTGGTATGTACAAATGTGTATATTAATTAAAAAGTTTCAATTTAATTATGTATAAAAGTGTATAATATGTACAAAAGGAAAAGTTTTAATTAGGAAATGTATTATGTATGAGAAAAAAAAGATAATATGTACGAATATGTATTTTAATGAAAGAGTAAATAAATAAATGCAAATAATTATTTTCAAACTCAATATATGAGGTAAAGATGTATTTTTAATTAGGTTAGTATATTTAATTAAATTAAGAAATAAATTGTGTATGTTAAAAAAAATGAATTAATTGAGTTAGTATATAAAAAGGTAAACATTGTTTTTTTATAAAAAATGAAAAGAGTTAATATTTTATCAAAAAGAAGAAGTAAATATAAACTAAGGTTAGTGATTAATGGGCTTAGAATAAGTAGGAACGGGTCAGGCCCATGGATCTGGAAACAGAATTAGGGTTAGGCAATTTGTTAGTGAACGTTTTAGAACGAAAGTTAGGGTTCGTGAGGTGACGACGGCGCGTTGGGTTCGTCTTCTCCGATTAGGCTTTCTGAGCGCTCGATTCCGGCCACCAACATCATTCATACACTCTCTTCCCTCCAAGGCAAGAATTCCGCATCCTTCGAAACAAGGTTGGTTTTTGTTGTTATGTTTCTTCTTCTACTGAATTCGCGTGTTTTACTTTGAGTTCTTATTTTTTCGTTTTTTATGAGGTGAAGGAGAAGGGATAGAAGGCTCGTTACCTGATTTTGGAGATGGAGGAGAGAAGAGGGGTGATGCTTCAGGAGGCCGGAACGGCGAAGGGGGATGTGACGAAACTTTGAGCTTCCCTGGTACTTTCGTTCTTTTGATATATTAGGGTTTTGATGATGATGCTAGATTTGCCTGAAAACCCTTCTTAAAAACTCACTTTTTTTATCTTCTTCTTCCACTGTGATGCCTTTATATGGTTGCCTGAGTATTTGCTTCTTGTTGTTGCCTGAGATGATTTGCTCTCTTCTTCTCTTGTTGCCTTGTGATGACCTCAGAGGTCTGAGGGTCTCAGTTGCCTTGAATCTGCCTCGTCTGTATGTTTGCTTGTCTAATCTGAAATGTTTCTCCCTCGCCCCATGATGAATCCAAGATTCTGAGGGCTTGAAGGCTTGATGGATTTGGATATGTTTGAGAGATTATGTGTTTGATTATGCTTAAGATTGGGTTGTCTTTGAATTGTTGCCTATGATGAAGCCCACTTCTGAGGCTTGGTTTTGATCAGTTTGCAGGTATGGTTAGGTTATTGGTGGTTTTTTGTATGGTTATGTGTTTGGAAGCATTTTAACAGGCAAGAGGTTTTGCAGTAGGTTATGCTGGTGCAGGTTTGTATTATGACAGGGTATTCTGAGTTTTGGGGATTTTCGCTATTCTAAACTCTTACCTCTTTGTATTAGCTTCTGTATATTTGTTATGCAGAGTTGTGTTGGATGGTTGAGGCCTGATGCAGGTTTTGGTGGTTTTGGACAAGGTTCAGGTTTGATAGATTTTTGGTTCTCCCTTTTGCTTCTGCTAGACTGAGTTTTGTATTGAGGCAGAGTGGGTAAATTTTGTATCCCTTTTCTTCTGAACTGTCCTGAACTGTTTTATTGGCTTGCTATGCTGGACTGAGTTGCTTGGATTTGTATAATCTTTTCTCTTCCTTTTGCCTGCTGTCTATTCTGAACTGCTGCTGAACTGAGCTTTGCTTGGATTTGTATAATCTTTTTCTGTCTTGCTTTTTTCTGCTGTCTATTCTGAACTGTCTGAAAACCTGCCTATGCTTTATCTCTTTTTTCTTCTCTCCTAGTACAGTTTTGAATTTTATGTGTTTATACTGTACTTGCTCTGAAGGGGCTATGATGGGAAGTGATGAAAAGATTACTTGCAAAACACATTTTGCATCTTTATCTCCAGCTTTTGACAGTTTGTGTCTGACTTTGCATTTGATATCTTGGCAAAAATCTTTCCATGACAGCTTTTGAGCTTTGATAGCAACTTGTACTACTTTGATTTCTTTGAGTGGACTTTGGGCATTTTGACAGTAGTGCCTTTGCTTTTGGATAGAAAGTTGAGATTGAACTTTTCAGTTTGGATTTGAACTATATGGTTTTGAATTGGAAATTGAGATTTTAAATTTCTATGCAGCTTGAAATTTGTAACTTATGCATTTTTGACATTCGCATTCATGAAATAAAAATCTTCCCTCTCTGTGAACCGGGAGAAATCCCGTGATTTGCAGAGAGGGTCAACTGATCCCAGTCAGTGGCCCCTAATGATGAGCAATTTTTATCTGTCTTTTCCAATTTAATGCTTTCTGACTTTTCTTGTTTCTTTTTGCAGATGAAAAATGGGATACCGGAGCGGAAAGAAGAACGAAGAATATTAGAAAATAGGATAATTTTAATTTTATGTAATATTTAAATTAATGTATATCGTTGTTTATAATTTAAATTATAAACAACAATTTGTACAAATAATTCAATTATTCAATAAAATCTAAATTATCCAATTAATTCCAATTTCTTTATTGTTTATTTATTTATTTAAAATTCTTAGAATTAGAACAATTGAAAAATAAATTCAATCATTCAATTTCAGAATAATAAATAACTAAAATAAAACAACATTGATCAATTAAAGTCTGTCTTATTCAACATCCAAAGCAAAGCAGCAGTTAACCCAAATGGACTGATCAAACGCAAAAACACTGTGAATCCAATACTGCACCCTGTATATGACTGGCCCAAACAAAATGAATTTACGCCACTGTCTCTTTTGCTGATTAAACCAAGATAACGCGAATTTTAATCCGAATCTTGAAATAAACCGCAAAGCGCTGTGAAATTTAAATTCTTCTGAGAATATGCCCATAAAACCCTAATTCCGATTAAATGCCAAATCACGCTCGCTTGATCAAAATTGAACCAAAAATCAATCCAACCCTAAGCCCACTGTATGAAACAATTCAGAGCTCTGAAAATCAGTAAAAACCCTAGTTTTGATTGACTGTCAAGAAAAGTCCGTTTGTCCGATTCTTGAGCCAGTTTGAAAAGTCAGGAAATGTTTGAAGCTGAGATTTCTTGTGGAAAAGCGCGAGGGTAAATTTTGGGGTACAACAGTTGCCCCTGTCCAATCTTCTTTGACCTGAAGAGTTAGATTGGCAAGTTTGCCTTTCGCGACTTGAAGGTAAAAGGAGATTGGACACTAGTGTGCCCAGAAAATTTGCGCTCGTCGATGTGACGGTGGAGGTGAATGGGCTTAAAGATGCCATCTGAGAATGGGCTTACAGATGCCATTCGGCGACTGCTGGTAGGAGGATGGGCTTATAGATGCCATATGGTGATGTTGAACTGTAGGTCGATGGTGAGCGGACGAGTATCAGAAGGGCATCCCTGTTTTGGAATATCTCTGAATCGGGGTCCGAACAAGCGACAGATTGACGTCCATGTCTTGGAGAATCTGTAAACTATTTTAGGTTGAATAAGCAATAGAGCAATATCCGTTGTTGGGACATGTCCGTAAACTATTTCCAAAAATTGTGAAGAGTCTGAATCAGTTGGTAGATTGACATCCGTTGTAGGGAAGAATCCGTAAACTGTTTTCAGAAGTCTTGAAGAAGAATCTGAACAAGTGATAGGTTAACATCCGTTTACTTGGAGAACCCGTGAACTGTTTTCAGAAATCTTGAAGTTGAAGAGGAACCGGTGTAGGGTTTCTTGATGATGCGTCTGAATGAACCTGGAATAAGTATCAGGATGTCGCCGTGCCCGGGTCACATCTGAACTATTTCTGGATGAATCTCAGGAGATGATCTGTGTCTGTCGACTGATCTTTCCTGAAAAGGCAAAGGGTTAGTTGTATGCAATGTTATGATGCATGATGCAATGCAGGTGACATTAATGTTTATGATATGAATATAATGAATGCGCATATAGGCTGATGAGCTAATCCTGCCGAGGATACATGTATCCGAGATGGCTGAAGATAAAAGCATCTTGACTGCTGCCGGGGAAAATAAATCCTTGGCTGTCGCTGGGGAAGAGAATTCCTGATGACCTCTACTGGGGAATTCCAACTAGCAGACTCATGCTGGGGAGACCAGATTGAGAATCTTCGGCTTGATGGGAAGTAACCCTGGTGACTTCACTGGGGAACTCAAGATTTGTCCGTCCAAAACTCTGTGGGGAGAAGGTTTAAAGGTCTGACTTCGCCGGGGATTGTTCACTTGAAGCTCTTGATCTGCTGGGGATACTGAAGCTTAAACTCTGAGGGGAATTGAATTCCGGAGGATTCCCTGGCTGGGGATTTGCAAAGATAAGTTACTGCTGGGGAATTTTGATGAACTCCGCTGGGAATAGGGAGAATTCTGGCGAGTGCGATCTTACGTGGTTGTTAGCTTGAGAAGAATCTGAACAAGCGAAAGGTTAACATCCGTTTACTTGGAGAACCCGTAAACTATTTTCAGAAATCTTGAAGTTGAATTAGCAATAGAGTCGCATCCGTTGTTGGGAAGCGTCCGTAAACTAAATTCGAAGGTTGCATCTGAACAAGCTGATAGATTAACATCCGTTACTTGGGAAGAATCCATGAACTATTTTCAGAAGTCTTGAGAGGAATCTGAACAAGTGATAGGTTAACATCCGTTTACTTGGAGAACCCGTGAACTGTTTTCAGAAATCTTGAAGTTGGATCAGCAATAGAGCCGCATCCGTTGTTGGGAAGCGTCCGTAAACTGAATTCAAAGGTTGCATCTGAACAAGCTGATAGATTAACATCCGTTACTTGGGAAGAATCCATGAACTGTTTTCAGAAGTCTTGGGAAGAATCTGAACAAGTGATAGGTTAACATCCGTTTACTTGGAGAACCCGTGAACTGTTTTCAGAAATCTTGAAGTTGGATCAGCAATAGAGCCGCATCCGTTGTTGGGAAGCGTCCGTAAACTGAATTCAAAGGTTGCATCTGAACAAGCTGATAGATTAACATCCGTTACTTGGGAAGAATCCATGAACTGTTTTCAGAAGTCTTGAAGTGGAACCGGTGTAGGGTTTCCTGATGATGAGCTTGTGTAAAACTGCATCGGGTTTGAACACTTTTGACATTCGAATGCCCCAAGTGGTGATGTAGATAAAATCCTGGTTTATTACAGGTGTTGGTCTACAATCGGTCGTTCACAGATGTTTCCTGGGTTGTTGCAGGTGTTGATCTGGAATTCTTCAGACATGCCCTGCCTGGATACAGGAGTCGAGTCTGGAAATGTTGTAGTTGATTTTTTGAACACTTTTGACATTCGAATGCCCCAAGTGGTTGTGAAGGAGTCTTGGATTAGATTACTCTGCATATTGAGAGATTTCTTGAAATCTTGACTGGACTGCCCCAGGTTGACTGAACTTTGAAAGATCTGCTGGACCTTGACTGGACTGTCCCAGGTTAACTGAATGGTGACATGTCATGCCCCTTGCGGATAGGAGATTTGATGGAAGTGTCATTCTCTTGAAATGATTTTGACTTACTGAGAGAGTTTTCGTTCCTCCGAACCTTCGCTGTGTGAAACTCTTCGCTGTCAAACAAAAAGGGTCAAATGCAGACAGTGATATTCGAATAATGCAAAGTTTATGTTTGTCTTTGAAATTTTAAAAAATGCGTTTTTAGCGGAAAACTTTTCACAAGACAAGTTAACACAAGATTTAGAGCAAAGCCCTACAGGAGTCAGGATACCTTTTGTAACAGTATGCTTTCGAACTAACCCATGCTTCAATTAGGACTTTTGAAGGGTTGTAACGTGGCTTGGTTCACGGTTTAAGAAACAAAGGATAAAGGCTCAAAGTATATTTGTACCCACCCGCTCCTCGTGATGTTCTTCAACCTAAGCTCAGTTAATTGTGCGTCACACTCTGTTTTGAGTTTGGAACGACTTTTGGGCGATGGTTTACCAGTTGAATTTTTGGGAGACAGTCATCATCTCCTTTTTCTTTTCCAACACTTTTCATGTTGTTGAGGATTTTGTAATGACCTCATTATTTTGATTTTGATTTGTTATCCCTAACTTTTGCCTGACTGCTACCGTTTTCGGGATTACTGTCAGCGGGATGCCCCAGCTTTCTTAAGCCTCCTTTATAGGTTTTGGCTCGGTGGGCTTTTCTCTCTTGAGAGATTGACTGTCTATGTGATAGGGAACCACCCTTGCCTTTTGATCCCGAAGGAACGCTTTCTTTTTTTTTCGACATCGTTCGTTGTATTAAGAACTGAGAGTTCGCGGCTCCAACGCGCATTTTCCTTTGAATTAACTGAGATACTACCCTGCCCCAGGTTTATATCAAAGGTTTTGATTGTTCAGAACAGAAAACTCCTACTTTTTTGGCTCGAAGGGGTTGACTAGGGATTAACTTCCTTATAACTCCAGTGTTTGGGAATTGAAAGAAATGCCTGTACATCATCAGCAAGGTCTGTTCAAAAGCATACTGTATAAGATCACGGTATTGTTTCGTCATCCTCCCTCTAAAGGCTAGCAGCTTTTTATCAAGAGTCAGATATCATAAAGAAAAGCATAAGAGTGGTGAAACGAATGGATGAACTCAAGACAAACATACGTAATGCATTAATGAAAACAGAGTTTAACATCAACAGATAATTGTTTGACAGCAAAAGTAAATTACAACTTTGAAAATTCAGAAAGAAATAAAAGTCTTTCAGCTCGAGCTTCGTCACATCAAGTGGAGAACCCTTTAACGGAAGATTTTCATCTCGCCGTCTGGCGTGAACCTTAGCACTCCAATGTCAATCAGATCTTGAATCTTGTTCTTCAAGGCCCAACAGCTATCGGTGTCATGTCCTGGGCTATAGGAATGGTAAACACAAAATGCATCGGGATGATAGCCAGGAGCGGAGGTATTTGGGTTCCGGATAGGATCCCTCAAAGCAGTCAGATTAACCTCCAACAAGCGCTCCAGAATTAGAGATGACGGTATGTCAGTCTCCGTGAACTGCCTTTCCGACGTTTCTTGTCTACGCCGATTGCCCCGCTGACGCTGGCGAGGTTGTTGATGGGTTTGTGACCCTGAAGCAAGCAAAGGAGCTTTCCCCTTGTCCTCTTGAGTGGATGGAGGCTGAGCGGTGACTTGCTCTTCGACCTCAGATGTTTGCCCCAGTTGGTTGTTTGGAAGCAGTTGGCGGACAAGAACTCTGAGTTCCTCTTGTCTTTGGGATAAGTCTTGAATGAGAGCCATCTGGCCCACCAACTGTCCCATCATTTGAGTCCTCAGTGTTGTCAGATCAAACTGCAGCTCCGCAATCTGATCACTTCTGGCATTGTTGGAACTCCCCAAGTCCTTGGTGAGGAGAGCTTTCATCTCTTCTTGCCCCAGAGACAAGTTCAGGAACATCTCCTGCAGCTGAGCAGTCTGGTCTTGGATGTCTTTGATAGACCGTTCTAGAGCCATCTCTTGCTGAAATAAACAGCAGGAGAGTAAGGAAACCTGAAAAAGGAAAGATTGTCAAAATGCAATGCATGATATGTGGATGCATGTTTTCAAGGATCTCTTGGGGTAAACACAAGAAAATGTTAGAGGTTGAACTCTGCTCTTGGATTGGAGAGCCCTGTACCGGTGGACGTCCTTCCACTAGAATCAAGCTCACCATGTCGAGTGGGTCATAGCCACTGATTCAAGTTGTTGCACTTGAGCTTTGACTGGAGAACTTTGTGTTGGTGGAAGTCTTTCCACGAGAATCAAGCTCACCATGTCGAGTGGGTCATAGCCACTGATTCAAGTTGTTGCACTTGAACTTTGACTGGATTGGTTAAAGGAGAAACCTCTTGCCCCTTGATAGATGTCTGGTTCAACGTAACCCTGCATCAAAAGAACCCTCGAGATCCTTGAAAAGGTTATTGAAAGTGCTAAAATGCTATGGTATGATGTTATGATGTTATGCACATGTATGCACAAAGCGTATATACAGGCAAGCATATTCACACGAAGCACACAAAGCCTTAGGTTTAGGCTTGCATGAGGTTCAGGTACTACCCTCTTTCAGTTTATTGGTTAAAACCTGTCCTACCAAAAGTAACCGGGTTCTAGAGGTCCCAATATCACTGGATTGCCTTCATTGTTCATCGTTTCGATTTAGCCACTGAACTGGCGACCGAAATATCCCAGGAAAGCAACCCTCAATTGAGTGTAGTATCGAGTATCAACCAACCTCGGACTGTACCAAAGTCAGTTATCTCACTACCCTAAAAAGGCTAAGATGGTCAATTAAGGTTCTAAGGTCAATTGATGCTTCACGACACCACGCGGCGGCCCCGTACTCTCCTTGACTGAACTCAAGGGTTACCGGTACACACCAAAGTGCCACATCAACGTAGCAGACTGCTTCAACCATGTCGGTATACCCCGCACAGTTCCCTCACAGCCTTGTTGCTACCTAAAAGGGTTTCCCCAGATCCGGGTTAGGATCTATAAAGCTCCGATACAAAGCCCACAAATGTAAAGCAAACAAAGCAATCAATTGAAAGTAAAGGTGATCTAAACCCTAAGGTAACCCCACTTAAAAAGTAGTCCCCAGCAGAGTCGCCAGTTCTGTGATACGGTGGGAGAACTGACTAGTGTTTTGCGTTCGTATTCGCACTTGTGCGGTTGAGCAAGAGTCGCCACCGACTTTTTATTTTATCCTAAAGGAAAGGTTAAAAAAAGCACAGCAAAAACCTTTTGAGATATTTCGTGGGTTCGGGGGGTAGATTATGAAAAGGGAAGGTATTAGCACCCTTTTCATCCATGGTTATCCATGGGCTCTTAGGTACTTGCTTAGATCAATCTTGCCTTGGTTTTCAATTGTATGAAATGGTGCTTCGTGTGTTGTTTTGAAAATGCTTTGAAAAGATGCCTTGTGCTAGGCTAACCTTGTAACAATTCTTTACTCGAATGTTTTACAAAAGGTGTTTTATCTTTTTAAAAAGATGTTTCAAGGGTTTGAAAAGTTTGATTTTTGAAAGTGTTTGTGAAGTGGGTTTTGAAATTAGGCAAGTGTTTTCTTTGCAAATTAACAAGTACTTAAGAGTTTATCTACCCTAAAGTTTTCTCAAAGATTTTTGTCGTGTTTTAACCCCTTTGACAATTTTGTTCTACCATTGAAATTGGTAGGCAATCTTGTATTTAGGAAGTTTATTCGGGACGGGCGTGGGTCATCGTATGGACCATGAATGCAATGATGCCAAGTGTCTTTGGCAATTGGTTTTGAAGGGACTATGATCATTCCGTTTAGGCAACATCCGAAAGCGTCATCGAGGGACTTATGATCATTTGATTTTATTTTGCCAAAGATACTCGACGTGCAAGCATGGCCCATTTTGGAAGGCATCATGTGGGATTACCTTAGAGGGTGCAAGTGTGATTGTGTATTGATTACATGCATTTGCTTTGTATTAGGTTATCTAACGTTTGATTTTATGTACATACAAACCCTAGGTCTAAACATGGTATAATTGGAAAACTGTAAATTGCGGAATGTAAATCTACGCTATTACAAAATAGTGTCAGGGAGTGGGGATATAAATGTACAAGGGGATGAGACTTATAGTATTTACAACCAAATCGAATGTCACAATCAAAATATAAATATCGAATGTACAAATATAAGATAAAATGTGTATAGGGCAATATATTGTGTAAGTGCAAATGTGAGATGTATATGTATATGAATTGTGTATTTATGTACAAATGCGAAATGGAATTGAAGCGTATTAGGGTTTGACCTAGATACATGTTTTAATCTTGTATTTTTGATTTATATGTTAATTTTGTACAAAAGAAAAAATGAAGTGTTTTGATTAACATGTTAAGTTTTAATTAAAAAGTATTTTAGTCAAATGTTTGTGAATTTCGATATTTAGAAAATAAATGTATTCGAATTGGTATGTACAAATGTGTATATTAATTAAAAAGTTTCAATTTAATTATGTATAAAAGTGTATAATATGTACAAAAGGAAAAGTTTTAATTAGGAAATGTATTATGTATGAGAAAAAAAAGATAATATGTACGAATATGTATTTTAATGAAAGAGTAAATAAATAAATGCAAATAATTATTTTCAAACTCAATATATGAGGTAAAGATGTATTTTTAATTAGGTTAGTATATTTAATTAAATTAAGAAATAAATTGTGTATGTTAAAAAAAATGAATTAATTGAGTTAGTATATAAAAAGGTAAACATTGTTTTTTTATAAAAAATGAAAAGAGTTAATATTTTATCAAAAAGAAGAAGTAAATATAAACTAAGGTTAGTGATTAATGGGCTTAGAATAAGTAGGAACGGGTCAGGCCCATGGATCTGGAAACAGAATTAAGGTTAGGCAATTTGTTAGTGAACGTTTTAGAACGAAAGTTAGGGTTCGTGAGGTGACGACGGCGCGTTGGGTTCGTCTTCTCCGATTAGGCTTTCTGAGCGCTCGATTCCGGCCACCAACATCATTCATACACTCTCTTCCCTCCAAGGCAAGAATTCCGCATCCTTCGAAACAAGGTTGGTTTTTGTTGTTATGTTTCTTCTTCTACTGAATTCGCGTGTTTTACTTTGAGTTCTTATTTTTTCGTTTTTTATGAGGTGAAGGAGAAGGGATAGAAGGCTCGTTACCTGATTTTGGAGATGGAGGAGAGAAGAGGGGTGATGCTTCAGGAGGCCGGAACGGCGAAGGGGGATGTGACGAAACTTTGAGCTTCCATGGTACTTTCGTTCTTTTGATATATTAGGGTTTTGATGATGATGCTAGATTTGCCTGAAAACCCTTCTTAAAAACTCACTTTTTTTATCTTCTTCTTCCACTGTGATGCCTTTATATGGTTGCCTGAGTATTTGCTTCTTGTTGTTGCCTGAGATGATTTGCTCTCTTCTTCTCTTGTTGCCTTGTGATGACCTCAGAGGTCTGAGGGTCTCAGTTGCCTTGAATCTGCCTCGTCTGTATGTTTGCTTGTCTAATCTGAAATGTTTCTCCCTCGCCCCATGATGAATCCAAGATTCTGAGGGCTTGAAGGCTTGATGGATTTGGATATGTTTGAGAGATTATGTGTTTGATTATGCTTAAGATTGGGTTGTCTTTGAATTGTTGCCTATGATGAAGCCCACTTCTGAGGCTTGGTTTTGATCAGTTTGCAGGTATGGTTAGGTTATTGGTGGTTTTTTGTATGGTTATGTGTTTGGAAGCATTTTAACAGGCAAGAGGTTTTGCAGTAGGTTATGCTGGTGCAGGTTTGTATTATGACAGGGTATTCTGAGTTTTGGGGATTTTCGCTATTCTAAACTCTTACCTCTTTGTATTAGCTTCTGTATATTTGTTATGCAGAGTTGTGTTGGATGGTTGAGGCCTGATGCAGGTTTTGGTGGTTTTGGACAAGGTTCAGGTTTGATAGATTTTTGGTTCTCCCTTTTGCTTCTGCTGGACTGAGTTTTGTATTGAGGCAGAGTGGGTAAATTTTGTATCCCTTTTCTTCTGAACTGTCCTGAACTGTTTTATTGGCTTGCTATGCTGGACTGAGTTGCTTGGATTTGTATAATCTTTTCTCTTCCTTTTGCCTGCTGTCTATTCTGAACTACTGCTGAACTGAGCTTTGCTTGGATTTGTATAATCTTTTTCTGTCTTGCTTTTTTCTGCTGTCTATTCTGAACTGTCTGAAAACCTGCCTATGCTTTATCTCTTTTTTCTTCTCTCTTAGTACAGTTTTGAATTTTATGTGTTTATACTGTACTTGCTCTGAAGGGGCTATGATGGGAAGTGATGAAAAGATTACTTGCAAAACACATTTTGCATCTTTATCTCCAGCTTTTGACAGTTTGTGTCTGACTTTGCATTTGATATCTTGGCAAAAATCTTTCCATGACAGCTTTTGAGCTTTGATAGCAACTTGTACTACTTTGATTTCTTTGAGTGGACTTTGGGCATTTTGACAGTAGTGCCTTTGCTTTTGGATAGAAAGTTGAGATTGAACTTTTCAGTTTGGATTTGAACTATATGGTTTTGAATTGGAAATTGAGATTTTAAATTTCTATGCAGCTTGAAATTTGTAACTTATGCATTTTTGACATTCGCATTCATGAAATAAAAATCTTCCCTCTCTGTGAACCGGGAGAAATCCCGTGATTTGCAGAGAGGGTCAACTGATCCCAGTCAGTGGCCCCTAATGATGAGCAATTTTTATCTGTCTTTTCCAATTTAATGCTTTCTGACTTTTCTTGTTTCTTTTTGCAGATGAAAAATGGGATACCGGAGCGGAAAGAAGAACGAAGAATATTAGAAAATAGGATAATTTTAATTTTATGTAATATTTAAATTAATGTATATCGTTGTTTATAATTTAAATTATAAACAACAATTTGTACAAATAATTCAATTATTCAATAAAATCTAAATTATCCAATTAATTCCAATTTCTTTATTGTTTATTTATTTATTTAAAATTCTTAGAATTAGAACAATTGAAAAATAAATTCAATCATTCAATTTCAGAATAATAAATAACTAAAATAAAACAACATTGATCAATTAAAGTCTGTCTTATTCAACATCCAAAGCAAAGCAGCAGTTAACCCAAATGGACTGATCAAACGCAAAAACACTGTGAATCCAATACTGCACCCTGTATATGACTGGCCCAAACAAAATGAATTTACGCCACTGTCTCTTTTGCTGATTAAACCAAGATAACGCGAATTTTAATCCGAATCTTGAAATAAACCGCAAAGCGCTGTGAAATTTAAATTCTTCTGAGAATATGCCCATAAAACCCTAATTCCGATTAAATGCCAAATCACGCTCGCTTGATCAAAATTGAACCAAAAATCAATCCAAACCTAAGCCCACTGTATGAAACAATTCAGAGCTCTGAAAATCAGTAAAAACCCTAGTTTTGATTGACTGTCAAGAAAAGTCCGTTTGTCCGATTCTTGAGCCAGTTTGAAAAGTCAGGAAATGTTTGAAGCTGAGATTTCTTGTGGAAAAGCGCGAGGGTAAATTTTGGGGTACAACAGTGTGTATTGGGGAAGCATGACGAGTCTGGCCGAAAAGAGCACGCTATTTACTACATGAGCAAAAAGTTTACCGACTGTGAAACCAGATATTCAATGCTCGAGAAAACTTACTACGCTCTGGCATGGGCTGCTCGCTGGTTAAGACAGTATATGCTGACTCATACTACCTGTTGCACCCTAAAATTTACCCTCTTGATTTAGGCTTATGTTTCATCATGAATATCATATTGCATTGCATTCATACATTGTGATGGGGTCAAAGTACTTTGGTTATCAAGTCTTCCTTAAGCTTTGAAGGTTGGTTGCTTTGACAAGTTGCTCAAGTAGAACCTTGTCATTTGAACCTCTGGATATTTCAAGCTCAAATTTAATTGCATATCTCAAGATGTTTCATCCATCTCTTTGGATCTCCAGAAGATAGGAGTTTGTGTTTGATTATATGAAGGAACCACTCCTTTGATTCACCAGTCAAATTGGGGTTTTGAAGCTTGACCAACTATCTCCAAGCACCTTGGTTGTGTATTTTGTATATGTATTGTTGACTAACTTCTAATCAAAATAAAAAAATATTTGTCTTTGTCTTTGCACAATTTGTGTTTTATAGGTACCAAGTCGAAGCATCTGACAAATAAGGATTTCTGAGGTTTGTGTCGAGCTCAGGAAAACAATCATTTCTGTATTGTGTCGAAAGGCAACTTGTATTGATCCATAAAGCTTGTGTCGAACTCATGAAAGTTGATTTGATTCTGTTTGTGGCAAAAGAAGGCACGCATCAACCCATAAAGGTATGCATCGACCCATAAACCTAAGTATCGACTCATCTTGTTGAGCATAACTAGCATGTGTCGACACATGCATGTATGCATCGACTCATCCTGTTTGAATAACTTGCATGTGTCGACACATACGTGTTATGTATCGATCATGCAGTTTGTGTGATTCTGTAATATGTTGAAGAAACAACATATATCAACATATAGAGGCATGTATCGACACATGCTGTGTTACACATCTAGGATGTATCGATACATACCACCTATGTATCGACTCATAACAGCAAAATGCACGTGTTTTTTTTTAGAAAAGCCAGCAAATTCAAACTGTTATCATTTTGGCTCCAATTTTTTCTGCATAATTTGAAATTATATCATTAATTAAAATTTGGCTCCAAGAATCAATTACCAAATTACCACTAATCTCAATACTAAAACTCTATAAATAGAGCCCTCATTTCATTCAAATGTCAAGCTTTTGATAGCCAAAATCACTTTGTTAAAAATCTCTCAATTCTCTCCATCTACCAAATTCACTCAAAGCTCTATTTTCAAAAAGTTAGTAAGCTTTGCATTGAAGCTTGCTAATCTTTGAGCTAAACCTTCATCCAAACACTTTTTCTCCATCAATTCTATACACCCAAGCTTTGATAATTGATTATTGTGGTTGAATTGAAACAGATTTTGAAGTTGTTTGATAATTCTCAAATTCTACCTTTGGTAAGTTGGATCATCATCTTTCACAATGTGATCTCTTGTAGATTTCTGGTTTTGATTCATTGAGCACTGTTTTTATGATTCTATTAGTGCTATTTTCTCATAATTTGATGAAATTTTCATGCTCAATTGGATCCATGATCATAAGGTGTTTGATGAAAAGTTGGAACAAGAATTTGATCTTTGAAATACTGTTTTCTACTGATTTTAACCGGTTGCAATCAATTGTTGCAACATTGCAATTGATTGTTACAGAAAACTGATTTGATAAAAAGCTGCACTGATACAATAAGTTGTTGTCTAAGCACAATCGATTGTAACAGTGCCAAAAATACTTTTTCTGCCTTATTTTGGGGCTGTTTTGACTCAAACTTTTTCCTGCACACTCTCTTTGATGGATAATTTGGACTGCAATTTTAAATGTTCAATTTGTTTTTAAACTCAATGAACTTTGTGATGTAGATGAAGTTAGATAAATGTTCATCAATTCAAATCTACCTAATAGTGAATTATTTAATTCATTTTTGGTGCTTTGGATTAATGATATGTTTAGTGCTTTAATCCATCTAGAGGAGTGGTTGGATTTAAAAATGAAAGAATTTTGAAATGGCGATCCAAATTAGCTTATCATTCCCTTCCCTCTTCATCTTATCCCTTTCTTTTTTAATTGTGCTACATGTTAAAGGATGGTGATCTCTATATCATTTATCCAAACATGAAGTACATAGATTGCTATTGACCGGCCTCAAAATAGGTGCGACTTCTACATAAGTCCACTTACGATTGCTTAACATAGCGCTAAATTTTGTCCTGATTCGAATAAATGATCATTCGTGGCCCAAACTTATGATTGTAAGCCCAAGTATGTTAATTTGATCTCTTTGATCTAATAACCTTGAGATTCATTGTGTGGAGGCTTTGGTTCTACCAATCCTCTAATGGATCTACAACACCTTTGGTCAACGCGGATCACTTAAACATCGTTGATCATTAAATGTTACCTTTTGAGAATTCCAAAATGGATGATATACTTGACAAAAAGCAAATGCAACTTGTTGTGTGGAGGCTTTGGTTCTACCAATCCTCTAATGAGTTCCAAATGCAAGTTTCAAGATGATCATCCAACTAACCACTAATTTCTAACAATTGACTTTATTTTATGCTTGTATTTTTTATGCTTTATGTACCATTTACTCTTAGCATTTTACATTTCATGCTATTTTCATCATTGCTCACTTGAGCATTTACTTTTATGTCATTTTTATTTTGATCACTTGAGCTTTTCTTTTCCTTTTAAAGACACCTAATAATCAACATGAACCATAAAAATCTTTAATGATACTTGGACTATTTGGTTACTATCCTTGGCATTATGGAGCATGAGACTTTTTCTTGGACTTAGGATTAGAGACCTTGGCCTATCTTGGAGACTTTGTGACAATGTATAGCATCCCACTTTTGGCCTGAGGCTACTGTGTTCCACTTTATTTGTGGAACACAACTTATTACACTGGCACTGCTTTTGTATTTGGCATATTTGATATTCCATACAGGATATATACATGATATTGTGAATACTATACATTGCCCATGGGGATCTGTTCATATCTGATAATCTCATTACTTACATCCTTATGGCGAAATTCCTGACTTGATTCGTCTACTGATGCCAGCTTGCTTGAAGTTTTCTGGGTTTCTTTTTATTCTTGCTCGGTTGCTACAGATAGTTATCCGTTTGGTATTGCACTATCTCCTTTCTTCCATTTTCATTTTGCATAGTTCTCTGATTGCATGACGGGACCTCTGTTGCTGATCGATGAGTCACTCAATTTAGAAATTGAGATCACGACTTCGCTCTCATTGCATGTTCCCTATAGGATGATTATTGCTTTTCTTCTTTAATTGTTGATCGATGAGTCACTCAATTTAGAAATTGAGATCACGACTTCTCTCTCATTGCATGTTCCCTATAGGATGTCTATTGCTTTTCTTCTTTAATTGTTGATCGATGAGTCACTCAATTTAGATATTGAGATCACGACATCACTCTCATTGCATGTTACCTATAGGATAGTTTTGTTAAGCTTTCTTTGACATGCTGATTAAGGTAGGGTTTTCCTTTATCCTCAACCTTAGGGTCAACCATTGTATGATAACACTAGGGATAGTGCTAGGCTAGTTCCCCTTAGTTGTTTTTTCTTTCTTTGCATCTTGCATCTTAAAACAAAAACCCATTTTCTTGGCAAATCCTAAGACACCTCTAATGAATTCAAGCTCTTCTTCAAAGTAAAAGATACAAACCAATCTTACTTTGTTTATGTTATCTTGAAGCCGATGTTTCGCCATCACACATGTTTGTTATCCTACATTGATTCCCAATATCATTGTTAGGTGTGATGTTTTGTCATCCGTTTTATTGATGTTTCGCCATCTTTGTCATGATATCTTGTTATCTTGAAGCCGATGTTTCTCCATCACACATGTTTGTTATCCTACATTGATTCCCAATATCATTGTTAGGTGTGATGTTTTGTCATCTGTTTTATTGATGTTTCGCCATCTTTGCCATGATATCTTGTTATCTTGAAGCCGGTGTTTCGCCATCGCACATGTTTGTTATCCTACATTGATTCCCAATATCATTGTTAGGTGTGATGTTTTGTCATCTATTTTATTGATGTGTCGTCATCTTTGCCATGCTATCTTGTTATCTTGAAGCCGATGTTTCGCCATCGCACATGTTTGTTATCCTACATTGATTCCCAATATCATTGTTAGGTGTGATGTTTTGTCATCTGTTTTATTGATGTGTCGTCATCTTTGCCATGATATCTTGTTATCTTGAAGCCGATGTTTCTCCATCGCACATGTTTGTTATCCTACATTGATTCCCAATATCATTGTTAGGTGTGATGTTTTGTCATCTGTTTTATTGATGTTTCGTTATCTTTGCCATGATATCTTGTTATCTTGAAGCCGATGTTTCGCCATCGCACATGTTTGTTATCCTACATTGATTCCCAATATCATTGTTAGGTGTGATGTTTTGCCATCCATCTTATTGATGTTTCACCATCTCTACCATGATATCTTTGTTATCTCTTTGCCGATGTTTTGCCATCACACATTTGTTTGAAGCCGATGTTTCGCCATCGCATATTTTGTTATCCTACTTTGATTCCCAATATCATTGCTAGGTGTGATGTTTTGTCATTCATTTACCATTTTATGTTTCGCCATCTTTTACATGTTACTTTACAATTACTTAGCTGATGTTTCACCATCGCACATTTGTTTGAAGTCGATGTTTCGCCTTCGCACATGTTTGTTATCCTACTTTGACCCACAATGTCACTGTTAGGTGTGTTATCTTACCATTTGATGTCTTGCCATCTTTGACATGTTGCTTTGTTATTATTTAACCGATGTTTTGCCATCTCATTTGTTTGTTGTTTTTCGATGTTTTGCCATTTTGATTATCTTTGTTTGTCTTAACTAAAAAACACAAACCAACCAAAACAGATAAGTCGAACTACGGCTGCTCTGATTCCTTAAAAGGGATACGTAGGCATTGGGGTAGGGCCCAACAGAGCATAACTTTTATTTTCCCTACATTATTTTCTTCTCTTTTTCATGCATCCCCTTTTCAGTTGTAAGCCATAGACATAGGATTTGACCACGCCCATTCAGATTAGATAACAAGAGTGGATACCGTAGAGTACTAAGGGCGTGTGGGGTGCTAACACCTTACCCCCGCGTAACAGACTCCCTTACCCGATCTCTCGATCGAAAGACCATGATTTCTGATAACGAGATATCGTATCATATAATTACTACGCTTTTTACCGATTTTTATAATACATTGAGTCATCTAACTCGCGATTATTCAGAGTTTTTGTGTCTTTTCACAGGTACAACATGTGTCAACTCAAATCAGTGAAAAAGGACCACATGAAAGAAGCTAACCAAGAAACAGAGGAGAAAGAACCAAATCTGCAAAGTCTGCAGATTTTGTAGCTGTGACGACCGTCACACCCTGTGACGACCGTCACGCCTCCCCAACTAGAAAGAACGCTCGTCACACATCATTGACAAGCATAATGTGCTATTTAAGCGCATTACGACCGTCACCCACCTGTGACGACCGTCACACGCGTAAAGAGGAACGTTATGAATTAGTGGAGACGTGGGCAACGTGAGGGAAGAATTCTTCTCCTATATTTCCTCCACTCAGTAACCTTGCATCCTGGTTTTGCTCCACTAGTGCCTTTTCCAAGATTTTCTCAACTGTAATATTTTCTCATATATATATGTGGTACTTCAATGGATGAGGGTCGAAGAATTTTTCCAGAGACCAAAATTGCTGCTTTTCTACATTAAACTATATTATTTATTTTTGAACCATTTTCATTCGTACTGTAATTTTTATTTCTAGAATTAGTTTTTAGAGTGTTAATTCTTCATCTAAGAATTAACACAATTATAGATTTCGATTGAATTGCAAGGAATTTGTAAGCATCCAAGATTACCACAGCAACATTATTTCCAGATTTTTTATGAAATTGATATTTATTTATTCTTGTGTTGTCATTTATTTTTACAGATTATATTTTAAATTGCATAGTTATTAAATATATTATGTCCGGCTAAATTAATTGTACCGGTATGTGACTCCTAAGTACCGAAAGAATTCAGTGATAACTTGGTTAAAAACATTTACAAATAATTTCTGGTTTCTAATTTCCATGTTTAATTTAACTACCCTTGTCACGAGAGTGAGAGGATAATTAACACGATTTTGCCACGAGAGTGGGAAATTAATTAAGGCAAGAACCTGCATGTGAGAGCTGGGGTTCGACCCAGATAGTGGTAATGAAACATTAATTTTTAAATACATGAGAGTATTTTAATAAATTAATTAAACTCAAATTGTTTTCAAAAAGTGTTATTAAATTTAAAGTGCATCCACTAGGTTTAGTAGCATGACTTATTTCATGAACACGAGAGTGTATGTCTCAGGTTTTTAAACAATTCGTTTTTACCGAAATACTTTATATGCCAAGCGATTCACCGAATTCCCGAAGTCCGACCATCACATACCGGTATAACTATTACTATTATTTTTAATTAAACTATTTCCCCCCTAAAACCAAATATTCATCACTTAGTTAAACAACTGTAGCATTAGATCGTATACGATTGATCATCAGTCTCTGTGGGTTCGATAATCATTTAAAACTAGAACGAATAAACTGTATACTTGCAGTTAGTATCCCAATAGACTTATAAAGTCCCGATCAAGTTTTTGGCGCCGTTGCCGGGGACTGATTAGTCAATTAAGTACGATTCTTCTGTTGCGCGTTTAGACTAGGCAACAGAAACCCTCTTTCAATTTGTATGCCAAATACTCACTCCCGAAGCGAGTCTTTGCATCTACGAATCTTGTCCCAATTACTACGTATCACCCAAATTTTTTCTACAACCCCCACTCTGAGTATTTCGAGGAATCACAAGAATTCCATAAATCCGACCTCGAAATTCTATTGGAGAATTTCAATGCATCACAAACTCATTCTCACCCGAATTACCTTTCCAACCACCAATCCCAACGTTTTGAGGAGTCGCAAGAATATTATAATTCCAACCAAACTTATCCTCAACCAAATTTCCCCTACAATCACTATACCCAATATTTCGAGGAGACGCAAGTATCCTATAAATCCGAACTCGAAATATTACTGGGAAATTTTAATGAAATATCAATGATGACAAAGCGCTTTATGGAAACACAAAATGCGACTTTAACTCAATTTGAAGAATCAGAAGAATCACATGATTTCAACTTCAAAACATCAACGGAGGATTCCGACGCGACACTAATTCATTCTAGGTTAGAATCTCTGATGGAGCACTTTGTAGAGACACAATCTGTCCAGAACGAAGAGTTTAGAAAACAAAGTCTTCAAAATAGTGAAAACCTTAGGCAACTGACCACTGTGGTTGAGTCGCTCGCGACTCACAATATAGCCTTAGAGACTCAAATCTCCCAGCTTGAAGAAAACCCTCTAGGACCCTTCCCTGAGGAAAAATTGGATGTTGTAACAACCAGTAGTGAAAAACAAGTTGAAAATTCTAAGGAGAGTGGTAATGAGGTTGAGGAGAGTGATGATGTGGGTGAGGAGAGTTCAGACGAGAAAAGAGTAAAGATTGAGAAAAATCCTCCAACACCATCTAAAAGGGAGGTTGTAGAAGAGGTAGAAAAGGGAGCACCTATTGTTATGTCTCACCCCTATACCCCACCGTTTCCTTTCTCGAAAAGTTTTATGGAAGCTCAGATAGACTCCCAATCTAAAACATATATGGAGGTATTGGAAAATATCCGCACTAATGCACCCTTGTTGGAAGTCTTGCATAAAAAGAGAAAATTAGAGGACCGTGAAACTAGGGATATAATTACTGTTAAGAAGGTAAGGTTAACCTTTGAGGTGGTGGATGAAATCACTAAGCCCAAACTTGAAAAGTTGATACTTAGGATAGATCCAGAACCACCACCACAAGTTCAGAAGAATGCACTACCCAACAAAAGAAAGAAAAGAAAAGGTGAGGGATATGTGAGATGGCTTGATAAGTGGCCATGGAAAATGATGATTACTAAAAGTTCAACCGAGGAGTCATTCTCGAGAGAACCACCATGAGTGCTTGCACTCCTGAGCCGTCAAGCTATCGACGTTAAACAAAGCCCTGCGTGGGAGGCAACCCACCTATTTGTTTTTGCTATTATTTTCGTTTGTTTTTATTTTTGTTTTTCTTTTCCGTTTCTACATTTATTTCTTTTAAAGCCTTATTTTCATTTTTTTTTCTTTTTCATTTTTTCTAAAAATTTTTATACAACTGCTGCTGATTTTCAATCAACTTTACAGGTTTTCTGAAAAAAGTCTTTTTCTATCCTACCTTCTCCCCTGATTTGCTTTCCCTCTTTGCTATTTACTATGGAAACCACTTTTAGAGGCAGGAACCAAATGAGGAGGTTTGAGGAATTATCACACAGAAATATTGGTATGACCTTATATTATGATGAACCAACAATGGACACTTTAGGCATTAAGGATAGTGTCCATTATCTGTTTAGCCAGCTGGGGTGGGAAAAAGCCCACACTAAATCTAGGTATGTTACATACCGCGAGCTCACCCTTGAGTTTCTGAGCTCCTTAGTTCATATACCCGAGCGATGTTTCGGAACTAGAAAGGGATTTATAGCCTTCAGGTTATTTGGTATTGAATTTGCTTACACCCATAAAGAATTAGCCGACCTTCTAGGATTCCCTAGCGGGCCTTTTGCTTTTTCTACCACCCAGGAAGAGTTAATGGATTTTGAGCTAGACTATTTTTGGGGGACTTTAACCGGAAATTACCACCCTGAGCCGGATAGCATGGATAATAATGAAATACACAACCCCGCTATCCGCTATTTCCACAAGATTCTAGCACATACCATTTTCGGCAAAGAACAGAACCGCACTGCCGTATCTAAAGATGAGATATTTTTACTGCAGTGTATGACCCAGGTCCGACCTGTAAATGCAGTGCCATTCTTAATGCAGACATTTACCCGCATTTCTGAGAACCCTAGCGAGCCAATCATCACAGGAGGCCTTGTTACCATGATTGCTAACGCCCTCGGACTTAGATACCAGCTACATAGGTGTACACAATTTGGTTCAATCCGCCCTATGAACATTGATTTTTGTTTCCACCTACGAATAATAGGTAACCTAGGTCCTGCACCCTTCGATTACTTGATAAGGGACGAAGTAGTCACGACATTTACACTTCCTAACCATGCCAAAACAAGTGCCCACAATCGCGACAATTGGCTGTATGAGCTTAACCCTCCCGACCACCCTTCGACACCTGAGACACCACAATCCTACCAAGTTTATGATACCACAATGTCTAATGAGAGTGACCCCGAGACCCCTCCTAGTTACCATGATGGTAACAACATCGTAGAGGATGTTGATGCCCCTGCAACAACAAAAGGAGAATATGCTAGAAATTTGAATAAGATCTTTTCTACACTGGACGTTTACCAGACGGATATCAATGGAATCAAGAACGAGTTGAAGGGTATGCGTATGGACGTGATATGCTTAACTGATATTACTGTGGAACAGTTTTATCACATACATACAGCTTTCGAAGACTTGAAGACGCGACTGGGATGAAGCAGCAGAATCAACACTTATTTTTACCTTGTGTTTTATGTTTCTAGGCAGTTTATGATTTCATTTTAAATAAGTTTACTCTTTACAGTTTTTAAAGTTCTGTTAGAAACATATATTTATTTCAATTTTAGTTTATTTTGATTTCAATTTCAGTTTATTTTCATTTTATTTCATTTTCAGTTTATTTTCATTTTCATTAAATTTACTGTGTGTTACATCTAATATTATATTCACTTATCATATTATCATTTTGCAAAATTTTGTTATACGATGTATGTTGGAAATACTCTGCATGTATTGAATTATTGTGTTATAATGTTTTGGAATTATACTGTTTCGTCCATTTCATAAATATGATTCTTTGCACCCGTAACGATCGTAACGTCCCCATGATGAGCGTAACACGCGTTTCACCGTGTTACGCCTGTCAGCCCATTGTGATGGTCGTCACGCGCGCCCAATAGCAGATTCTGCTATTACAGAAGCTGTTCCACTTTCCATTCATTCTTCCCTTTTTCCCAAATCCGTAACAGTACCCATTCAAATTTTCTCTTAAATTCCAACACTCCAACACTTAAACTCCATCAACCCACTACTAAATCCACATTCCAAACCATTTTCACGATTAAATCTTTTGCATGCACTATGGCCAACAACCACCAAAATCAAATGAGCGCAGCGCTTGAAAGAAGACAGCAGGAGCAATATGAGTATCTATGCGCTCAAAACACTCAGATCTTGACTGGACAGTGGAGCATGAATGAGAGGTTGGATGAGGCCCTGTCAGAGCTCAATGCCTTAAGGTTGGACGTCAGCACCCTTGGTTACTAGGATACTGACACAGAAGCCACTCCTACCAGACGCTCTTGCACCAGGAGTAGAGGACGTGGTCACCAGTAGTTTTCTTTATTTTCTATGTAGTTTATTATTATTTTTTTTTATATTTTTTTTTCTGTTTCATTTCCTTTCCGTTTGTTTTTGTAATTGTACTTCCCCGCCTATATACCGCAACATTGAGGACAATGTCGGATTTGATATGGGAGAGGTACCTTTCCATATTTTATAAACTAGTAAATTTTTATGATATGTCTCAATTCAAATTCTTCGCTTTATTTAGCCATACCGAAAATTTTTTATCTTCGCATTAGCCCGACATACCTATTTTAACAAAATCCCAGTTGAGGAAGCCGAAAATGACATAACAAGATCGATATGGTTATGACACCGTAGACTTCCTACTTACGCGATCCGTTTCAATAGCCATTATACCGATATCTGGAGTTTTAGTTCTAAAGTAACCCCTAGTAGTTTATACTAGCAGTCAACACCGTCTTGACACAAACCACGTGGAGAATCGATGAATATAAGTGTTTGATGCCTGATCATTGGAATATCCTTCTTATCTCGCTGCTAAAAGAAAAGAAATTTTGTGCACCAAAATATACAGTCACATATAAGAGCTGAGCAAATAATGAAGGAATCCACTGTTGGTTGGTTCAGAGGTATCTGGTTCTGGACTTGGTAGGGCGTGCTACGGCCCGATCCCCCACAACCTCCAATTTGGATAACATATGTAGGGTTGCCACATTCGTGTACCAGACCCCGTGCTAAAAGGATCAAAGTCACTAACCGGTTACTCCACTACGTGCATGCTAAGACAAAGGGCTTAATGTGATTGCGCCAGAATGAAACCGGGTGAAATAGATACGAGGAACTCCGGGCAGAATTATAACGGAACTGTTGGATAGCTCGTTTGAAATGGAAGCCTACGACTAAACTTATTGCTTGTGTCATTAGCGTATCTTTAGTGTTTCACTCAAGTATCGGCCGAACCGACGAGGATTTCCCGAAATTGCTTTAAAAATTCAAGGTATGTCATGCATATGCGCTTGACAAAACTTTTCCGACCTTTCGAATGACTATTTGCTTGAGGACAAGCAAAGGTTTAAGTATGGGGAAATTTGATAACGAGAAATCGTATCATATAATTACTATGCTTTTTACCGATTTTTATAATACATTGAGTCATCTAACTCCTGATTATTCCAAGTTTTTGTGTCTTTTCACAGGTACAACATGTGTCAACTCAAATCAGTGAAAAAGAACCACATGAAGGAAGCTAACCAAGAAACAGAGGAGAAAGAACCAAATCTACAAAGTCTGCAGATTTTGTAGCTGTGACGACCGTCACACCCTGTGACGACCGTCATGCCTCCCCAACTATAAAGAACACTCGTCACACATCATTGACGAGCGTAATGCGCTATTTAAGCGCATTACGACCGTCACCCACCTGTGACGACCGTCACACGCGTAAAGAGGAACATTATGAATTAGTGGAGACGTGGGCAACGTGAGGGCAGAATTCTTCTCCTATATTTCCTCCACTCAGTAACCATGCATCCTGGTTTTGCTCCACTCGAGCCTTTTCCAAGATTTTCTCAACTGTAATATTTTCTCCTATATATATGTGGTAGTTCAATGGATGAGGGTCGAAGAATTTTTCCAGAGACCAAAATTGTTGCTTTTCTACATTAAACTATATTATTTATTTTTTAACCATTTTCATTCGTACTGTAATTTTTATTTCCAGAATTAGTTTTTAGAGTGTTAATTCTTCATCTAAGAATTAACACAGTTATAGATTTCGATTGAATTGCAAGGAATTTGTAAGCATCCAAGATTACCACAACAACATTATTTCCAGGTTTTTTTTATGAAATTGATATTTATTTATTCTTGTGTTATGTCATTTATTTTTACGGATTATATTTTAAATTGCATAGTTATTAAATGTATTATGTCCGGCTAAATTAATTGTACCGATATGTGACTCCTAAGTACCGAAAGAATTCAGTGATAACTTGGCTAAAAACATTTACAAATAATTTCTGGTTTCCAATTTCCATGTTTAATTTAACTACCCTTGTCACGAGAGTGAGAGGATAATTAACACGATTTTGCCACGAGAGTGGGAAATTAATTAAGGCAAGAACCTGCATACGAGAGCTGGGGTTCGACCCAGATAGTGGTAACGAAACATTAATTTTTAAATACATGAGAGTGTTTTAATAAATTAATTAAACTCAAATTGTTTTCAAAAAATGTTATTAAATTTAAAGTGCATCCACTAGGTTTAGTAGCATGACTTATTTCATGAACACGAGACTGTATGTCTCAGGTTTTTAAACAATTCGTTTTTACCGAAATACTTTATATGCCAAGCGATTCACCGAATTCCCGAAGTCCGACCATCACATACCGGTATAACTATTACTATTATTTTTAATTAAACTATTTCCCCCCTAAAACCAAATATTCATCGCTTAGTTAAACAACTGTAGCATTAGATCGTATGCGATTGATCCTCAGTCTCTGTGGGTTCGATAATCATTTAAAACTAGAACGACTAAACTGTATACTTGCAGTTAGTATCCCAATAGACTTATAAAGTCCCGATCAATTTCTCCCTTTCCAGGTTTTCTCGATGTTTACCTTTCCCTCCATATGGGATAAAAGACGTTCGGTGGCGACTTCTTTGTTTCGATGATTTCCAGCCGGTGGTTTCAGCCGGCGACTTCACTGGGGACAGATTGACCTTTTGCTGGTCCATCCCGGAGTCGATCCTAGCTCTTGTTTGTTTTCTTTTTGGGTGTTTATTTACCGCTTTGCATGTTTATCTGTTTGCATTGCATCCTATATGCGCTTTACTTTCTACATACTGGATTTGGCTGGACTGTTTGGTTTCTGGATTTTCTTGGTGGGTGGGGTGTTCCATGAGGTAAAAGGCCTCATACTCAGGATATGAGTGAATTGCATAGGAACTAGGAATAGAGTGGCCATGGCAGCTATGAGGCAGATGCTTTGTAGACCTGACCATGAGATCCATGACTTCAGAGGTAGTTCGGATAGGTGTCATCGTATGATAATACCGACATTCGGGCTCTCGTACTCTGATTTGGCTTCTAACCTTAACTTGACCTAGACTACACCCGTGAGAGGGGCGGGAAAATTTTTCATTACAGGTACAAGTACTGTTGGTGACTTTGTGTTGTGAAGATGATTCAGGTTCCCATGTTAGTTTTAAAGCTTCAAGATTCTCCTTTGATCTTGATGGGTGTTGTTCTGTGATGGTCCAACCACGATCTAGTGTGAACTTTGATCCTGTCATACTGCATCATAGCATATTTATTTCTGAAAAAAATGATGTAAAAAAAAAACTAGCATGCGCATGTCATTTTCCAAAGACATTCAAGAGTTTTCTTTCCGTTAGAATGGTTGATCTCCCTCCAGTTGAGTCCGCTTCAGTTCATGCTAAAGAGCTCACCAAGCATACTTTCTCTTATCAGATCCCTACCATTGATATGGCCGAGTTGAAGAGGTTGAGTTCTTATTTGAAGGGTGATGTTCTGAACAACTTCAACAAAAATTATGGCTACTTGTTACTAGTCCTTAACACTCCGTCTGACCCGATGGCTTTGATCACTCTTTTCCAGTTCTATGACAAAGAATTAAGGTGCTTTACTTTCCAAGATTACCAACTGGTTCCTACCCTAGAAGAGTATGCACACTTGCTTAATATCAGATTGACCGATGAAGTTCCTTTTGTCCAAGTGCCGGAAAAGCCAAAGTTTGAAGTTGTCGCTGAGATTCTTCGTTTGAGTTTGACAGAGGTGAAAGACAATTGGAAGTCTAGTGAGGGTTTTGCAGGATTTTATTTGGGTTTCTTAGTGAAGAAAGCTGAAGATTTGGCAAAGAAAGGCAATTGGAGTGACTTCAGCTCTTTGTTCACTCTCATGATATATGGGATTGTCCTCTTCCCTCGCAAGAGAAATTTTGTGGATTTGACGGCTATCTGTGTTTTCAGAAACAAGAACCCGATACCGACACTCTTAGCAGATACTCTTTATACCATCCATTCCAGGCATGGAAAAGGTGGTAATGTAGGTTTATGTCATTCGATGTTGTATCAATGGCTTAAGTTGCATCTACCAGTAAGTGGCTCTTTCATGGATACCAAACATTCTCTCTGATGGTCATCAAGGCTTGTAAACCTTACTTCATTTGATATCCGGTGGAATTATGACATGGGGGAAGTGCAAAGTATTGTCACTAGCTGCGGAGATTTCCCTAATGTTCCCCTCATATGAACTAAGGGGTGTATCAACTATAATCCGGTGCTTGCTTATCGTCAATTGGGATATGCAATGTATGGACCGCCAAAGGTTGAGGAGGTGTCTGAATTAGTATACTTCACTAGGGGAAGTGATCCTGAGATGTTGAAAAAAGTGACAAGTGCTTGGAAGGGAATTCACAGGAAGGATAAAACTACTTTGGGTAAGAAGGTTCCTATTTCTAGGGTTCCTTACATGGAGTGGGTTAAAGCCAGGGTTAAGATCTTACGATTACCATTTGCAAGGTCGGCTCCTCTATATGAGCAACCTCCTATTGTTCTAAGTAACATGGTGCCTACCGAGATGTTCGCCCAGGTTCATGTTGAGAACATTCAGCTTCGTGCAAAAGACCGTGAGGCGAGGATGAAACTTTATTGGGCAGATCAAGAAAGGGCCGACTTAGCTCGTAAACTCAAGGAAGCTCAAAGGGAAACTTCTGATGCAACCGGTTCTAGGAAGAGGTCTCATGCTGAATTGGAAGAAGAATTGAGTAAGATTCAGCGAGAGTGTCAGAAGCTTCAGGCCTTAGAAAATAGTTACAAGAAGAAGATTCAGAACTTAGAAAAACAGCTCAAGGACAAAGACGCCCAGCTTGAGAAGGAAATGGCCCATAAGCGTGTCGCAGAAGATCGGTTCCAAGAAAGTAAAATAGTTGCATCTCAACTCTTGAAAGAGAAAGCCAGACTTGAAGAGTACTATCAACACCTTGAAGCATGCTTAGTTCCGGAGATTTAGTTCCGTTATTTACTTTTGGTGTATTTGGTCACCCCCAGAATTGTTGGAAGGGACCAATTGATTAATGATTCAGTTCTTTTTTCTTTATTGTCAAGACATGTATTTAGTTGTTTGTCATTTTACTCTTAATTGTCCGAAGACACTTAGACATCGTTTCTTTGTTTGTAAATAATTGAAGTGTTCATCTTATTATCCTTTCTATTTTTGATTGTATGGTTGCACGCCGCGACTGATGAATAAAAGGACTCTTGGATACTTGGAAATGACAAACATATCATGCACATCATGCATTTCATAACATTACAGGTTATCTCAAGATGATTTTCTTATTCTGCTGCTTTTCTTATTCAGAATTCAAGACGACTACTCATCGGTATTCCACCAGAACCAACTTGCCAAGACAGATGGAACAGGTTCAAGCTGAACTCGCTAAAATGAGGGCTCAGATGGCTACTCAGATGACTCAGTTCATGGAGGTCATCACCAATGTGAATCGCCGACAGGAGGAACTAACTGCCATTGTCAACAACCAGCACCACCATCCAGGGGATGGTGGAAATCAAGGGCTTTATCAGGACATTTCTGTAGGAGTGGGAGATGTGTAGGATCAGCCTACTGGAAATTTTCACGGGATGCCGGGGAACCCTTTTGTGCGCAACGTAGGGCAGTTTCCCCCGTCTCCTGGACCTCGTCTTGTGGGGATCAAAAGAGCTGATCAGGGTGGTGTAAGGAATTATCAGGATCAGGATCTCGACTTTGACCAGGATGAAGACCAATTTTCTGTTTGGCGTTCAGAGCCGGGGGTCCAGATTGAGGATATGAAGTACCGTCTATTGGAAGAGCATTTGAAGGTTGTGGAAGGACAAGGAGTCCTTGGTATGGATGCTAATGATCTCGGGTTGGTGTCTGGGGTGAAAGTTCCTCCAAAGTTCAAGCCTCCTACATTTGAAAAGTACAACGGAATGTCGTGTCCTATTACTCATGCAACTGCTTATTTCCGGAAAATGTTAGTACACATGGAGGATCAAGGGCTTTTGATTCACTTTTTCCAAGATAGCCTATCTGGGGCATCCCTGGAGTGGTACATGAAGTTGGAGAAAACCCATATTCATTGCTGGAATGATCTTGCTCGGGCTTTTGTCAAACATTATCAGTACAATATGGATATGGCACCTAATCGCACTCAGTTACAAAATATGTCACAAGGACCAAAAGACTCTTTCAAGGAATACACTCAGAAGTGGCGTGAGTTGGCTGCGAGGGTTCAACCTCCACTCATGGAGAGAGAACTCATTGATATGTTTATGAGTACCCTTCAAGGGCCATTCTATCAGCACATGATAGGAAGCACTTCGGCAGGATATACAGACTTGGTTATGGCTGGTGAAAGAATTGAAGTGGGTTTAAAATTGGGAAGGATTCAGATTGGAGGTTCTAGCAGCTCATCAGGGGGCAAGTGTGGTTTACTCTCATAGAGGAAGAAGAGAGGATCGCCAACATCAACAAATCAATGCTGTTTCTATTCCTGTTAATTCTCCTCCGCAGCAGAGACCAAATGTAGTGCCTCAACAACAAAGGCAGCAAGATGCTCCCCGATAGTATAACAACCAACAACAGAGACAACCGAGAAAATTCGATCCCTTGCCGGTATCTCTCACTGAAGCACTCCACCACCTTCTTGATTTGAAGTTGATCAGTTTGAGAAATATGCCGCCGCCACCTGCAAGACTCCCTGTTAACTATGATGCTAATGCAAGATGCGAATTCCATTCGGGCAGAGTTGGTCATTCTACTGACAATTGTTTTGCGTTGAAAAGTAAAGTGCATGACTTGTTGGATGCAAAGGAGATTGAGTTTACACCAGTGACTGGTCCGAATGTTACTCAGAACCCAATGCCATGGCATGGAGGGGGTGTTGTTAACATGATTGAGAATGATGGTGAATTGTTGAATTTAATCATGAATGTGGAACAAGTAATTACTCCGTTGAGTTATGTTAAGAAGTATTTTCTTGTCAATTCTGTTTTCCCAGGTTGTACTCCAGAATGTGCCAAGTGTAGAGAGCAACCGAAGGGCTGTGATGATCTAAAGGCTGGTATCCAGCTGATCATAAATGAGGGCTCCCTGCAATTTGATAGAAGACCGATCTACCGCAAGGTCGCCGAAGAAGATGTTGCTGTGATATCTATTCCTTACACCCCTGCGTGCATTCCTGCCCCTTCGAGGGCATCCCCTCTGATGATTACGGTACCTGGTCCTATGCCGTATACTAGTGAGAAGGCTGTCCCGTGGCATTACAGCGCTGATGTTTATTACCATGGGGTAAAGCAGGAGGTTAATGCTCGTTTGTCTGAGAAAGAACATGCTGAAGGTGATGAAGAGGAAGTCCATAACTTTTCTGGTGTGGGTCGAATGACTAGAAGTGGGAGAGTATTTGGTCCTTCCAATGTGCAAGATGCGGAAGATGCTTCTGCAGGAGAAAAAGGGAAACAACAGGTAATGATTGGAAATCCAAGGCTTATGCCAGCCAATATGACTCAGCCAATTCCGATACCAGAAGCTTCTTCAGTTCCCGATGAGGTTGAAGAGTTGATGCGAATTATCAAAAAGATTGATTATAGCATAATTGATCATTTGAGCCATACTCCTTCCAATATGTCTATCTTATCCTTGTTGATTTATTCAGAACCTCACCGAAATGCTTTGATGAGGTTGTTAAAGAATGCGTTTGTGCCACATGAGATAACAGTCAATCAGTTCGAAAATGTTTGTGTCAATATATCCGCCGAGAATGGTTTGGGCTTCACCGATTTTGATCTTCCTCCAGAGGGACCAAACCATAACAAAGTGTTGCATATTTCAATGGAGTGCAGGGGCACTACTTTATCCCGGGTTTTGGTGGACACAGGATCGTCTTTAAATGTATTGCCGAAGTCAACATTATTGTAGATTGATTATTCTGGGCTGGAGTTGCGCCCAAGCGACTTAGTGGTAAAGGCGTTTGATGGGTCTCGAAGATCAGTGTTTGGGTAAGTGGAGCTACCTATTAAGGTTGGTCCTCGTACCTCCACGGCCACGTTTTTCGTGATGGATATACAGCCAGCACACTGTTGCTTGTTGGGGAGGCTGTGGATTCATAGAGCAAGAGCAGTCACTTCTACTCTTCATCAGAAACTCAAGTATCTTGCCGAAGGAAAGGTGATAACTGTATGCGGTGAGGAAGAGTACATTGTAAGTCATTTGACGTCATTCCTCTATGTCGAAGTTAAAGGCGAGATTCACGAGACTCCGTTTCAAGCATTCGAGACAGTTCATGCTGTCAACTTTCCTCCTCCAGAGCAGAAAAGGAAATCAAAAACTGTTATGTCTTCCCTTAAAGATGCAAAAGCTGTAGTGGAAGGTGGTAACCCTGAAGGTTAGGGTCAGGTGCTGGACGTTACTCCGAAGTTTGATAAATTTGGTCTTGGTTTTTGCCCAGGTCAGCAGAGTGCAGCTCCCAGAGCATCCAGTTTATCTACTCCTGTGAAGTTTTCCCATCCTTGTGCTACCCAAGAAGGACACGTCAGTGCAGTTGGTGATGATACGGCTGATGGTTACAACGTTGAAGATTGGATTCGTCTGAGTGTTCCAGGCCAGACACTCAACAATTGGACTTCCGTGGATGTTATCCATGTTTCAAGCGCTGAGGAGTAATTTTCTTGTTTCTTTTATTGTCATATCATAATTCCTACGCTCTGCCCAAGGCGTAGTGAATCATTTATATAGGGCCACCATGTTTATTTTGCAAGTTTATCATGAAATAAAGGACGTTTTTACATTCAAAATCTTGTTTCTTTTTCTTTTTTAAATGACAATGTTTCTCTTTCCACACACGGTCACTAAAAATGCAAAAATGTCATTCATGCAGATGCACTTCCACCCCCGATTCTATTGATAACGACTTTGCTATGGCTCATTATGACTTTGATACTCCTATTTATCAAGCTGAAGAAGAAGCATACGAGGATTGTGATCTTCCTGAGGATTTAGCAAGACTGTTGAAACAAGAGGAGAAGGTTATCCATCCAAATCAAGATTCGATTGAGGTGGTGAATATTGGTACAGAAGAGGTAAGAAGAGAAGTCAAGATAGGGGCCGATCTCGAAGATAGTGTAAAAGCCAGATTGATTGAGCTACTCCGTAAGTATTTTGATATCTTCGCCTGGTCTTATGAGGATATGCCTGGGTTGGATACAGACATAGTGGTGCATCGACTACCAGTCAAATAAGGTTGTTCTCCTATCAAGTAGAAGCTCCGAAGAACTAATCCTGAGATGTCCAAGAAGATCAAGGAGGAGGTCCAGAAGCAGTTGGACGCAAATTTCTTAAATGTTGTCAATTATTCACCATGGATTGCAAATATTGTGCCTGTGCCCAAGAAAGATGGTAAAGTCAGGATGTGCGTGGATTATAGGGATTTGAACAAGGCCAGCCCTAAAGACGATTTCCCTCTTCCGCATATTAATGTGTTGGTTGATAATACTGCTTATTCCAAAGTGTTCTCGTTCATGGATGGTTTTTCGGGTTATAATCAAATTAAGATGGCTCCGGAGGATATGGAGAAGACAACATTCATCACGCCTTGGGGAACCTTCTGTTATAAAGTGATGCCGTTTGGTTTAAAAAATGTCGGGGCAACATATCAACGCGTTATGGTCACTCTCTTTCATGACTTGATTCACAAAGAGATTGAAGTTTATGTAGATGATATGATTGCTAAGTCTGACACGGAAGAAGAACATCTTGCTCATCTGGAAAAATTGTTCGGGAGACTGAGGTAGTTCTTGCTAAGGCTGAATTCGAATAAGTGCACCTTCGGGGTAAGATCCGGCAAGCTGTTGGGTTTTATTGTAAGTGAAAAAGGTATCGAGGTAGACCCAGCCAAAGTCAAAGCGATACAGGAAATGCCTGAGCCAAGGACAAAGAAGGAAGTACGTGGTTTCTTGGGAAGATTAAACTATATTTCCAGATTTATATCCCATCTCACAGCCATCTATGAACCTATGTTCAAGTTGTTGAAGAAAAGTCAGACGGTGAAGTGGAATGAGGATTGTCAGAAGGCCTTTGACAAGATAAAGGAATATTTGTAAGAACCTCCGATGCTCATGCCGCCAATGGAAGGAAGGCCACTAATCATGTACCTCACTGTGTTGGAAACCTCAATGGGTTGTGTCCTGGGTCAGCACGACGAGACAGGGAAGAAAGAGCAGGCCATTTACTACTTGAGTAAGAAGTTTATAGAATGCGAGTCAAGGTACTCATTGCTGGAAAAGACTTGTTGCGCGCTTGCCTGGGCCGCCAAATGTTTGAGGCAGTACATGTTAACTCACACCACCTACTTGATATCCAAAATGGATCCAATCAAGTACGTTTTTGAAAAGCCAACTCTTACAGGCAGGGTAGCCCGTTGGAAGATGATACTCACTGAATATGATATCCAATACACTACTCAAAAAGCAATTAAGGGTAGTGTACTGGCTGACCATCTTGCTCATCATCCCATGAACGATAATGAATCGATGAAGTTTGATTTTCTAGATGAGGAAATTATGTATATTCGGGATTGTAACATACCAGACCCAGACGAAGGACCCGAGCCGAGATCACGTTGGACGCTTGTCTTTGATGGTGCCTCCAATGCCATGGGCAACGGCGTCGGAGCTGTTATCACTTCCCCTGAAGGATACCACATTCCTTTCACGGCTTGAATCTGTTTTGATTGCACTAACAACATGGCTGAATATGAAGCTTGCATTTATGGCATTGAAGTAACGATTGACCCGTGCATCAAATTCTTGAAAGTTTACGGGGATTCCAATCTTGTTATCAGCCAGATCAATGGAGATTGGGATACTCGCCATCAGAACCTAATTCCATATCGTGAGCATGTCATAAGCTAATTCTGTACTTCGAAGAGATCACGTTTGAACACATTCCCAGAGAAGAAAACAATCTAGCTAATGCACTAGCAACTTTGTCCTCCATGTTCAAGGTTAAGTGGGCTAATGAGGCACCTTCCATTACTATCAGGAGTTTGAGTAAGCCAGCTTTCTGTTTTGAGGCCAACTTGGAGCCAGATGGTAATCCTTGGTTTTATGATGTTAAGCGATATCTGGAAAGGCAAGAGTACCCTGAAGGGGCATCCGTCACAAATAAGAAGTTCTTGAGAATATTTTCAGCCAGGTTCTTTCTCAGTGGTGGTGTGTTGTACAGAAGGCATCACGATGGTCTACTGCTCAGATGTGTTGACAAGAAAGAAGCGGCTAGAGTCATTGAGGAGATACATGAAGGTGATTTCAGGATCCATTCCAATGGGCATACTATGGCTAAAAAGATCTTGCGAGCGGGTTATTATTGGTCCACCTTGGAGACTGACTGTTACAATCATGCACGGGTTTGCCACAAATGTCAAGTCTATGCTGACAAGGTGCATGTGCCACCAGTACCTTTGAATGTCTTGACCTCCCCTTGGCTGTTTGCAATATGGGGAATTGATACGATCGGAAAGATTGAACTGACTGCGTCCAACGGGCACTGTTTCATTCTGGTTGCCATTGATTATTTTACCAAATGGGTCGAAGCAGCATCCTATTCCAATGTCACCAAGCAGGTGGTAACTCGGTTCATTAAGCATAACATTATCTGTCGCTACGGGGTGCCTGAAAAGATCATTACCGATAATGGGTCTAACTTGAACAACAAGATGATGAAGGAGCTTTGTGAATCCTTCAAAATCAAGCATCATAACTCTTCCCCATATAGACTAAAGATGAACGACGCTGTCGAAGGGACCAATAAAAATATCAAGAAAATTGTGCAGAAAATGGTGGTGACCTATAAAGATTTGCATGAGATGCTGCCTTTCGCTTTGCATGGTTATCGCACCACGGTGCATACTTCGACTGGGGAAACCCCATTTTCATTAGTTTACAGCATGGAAGCAGTACTGCCGGTAGAAGTCGAGATTCCTTCTCTTAGGGTCATGAGAGATGGTGAGCTGGATGAAAGTGAATGGGTTCAGAATCGGCTGGATCAGTTGGAACGCATTGATGAAAAGAGATTGATGGTCGTTTGCCACGGTCAGGTATATCAGCAAGGGATGAGAAAGGCTTTTTATAAGAGGGTGCGACCTCAGTGTTACAAGCCAGGTGACCTTGTGCTCAAAAGGATAATTGTTTCCTAGGGAGATCCCAGGGGCAAGTGGGTTCCAACTTATGAAGGTCCTTTCGTGGTCAGAAAAGTTTTCTCTGGAGGAGCGATGATGCTCACGACTATGGATGGAGAGTACTTCCCTCTCCCTGTGAATGCTGACGTAGTTAAAAATACTTTGCATAAAAAACAATAAAAACCTGCTAAACTGAAAACCCGAAAGGGCGGTTTAGGCAAAAAGAGGGTGTCCCGGTGAATCGAAAACCCGAAAGGGCGATTCAGGCAAAAGTTAGGGACTTAAGGCAAATGACTACGCTCATCATGAGATCCTTTATTTCTTTCCTTTGTTCTGTCACCTGGCATAAGCTCGAAGCTAATCCAAGAATGATTTGCCTGAAAGCAGGAAGATGAGAGTCATCAGAGTCATAGCGGAGTCGGGACTTGATGGATATTCACATTCACATTGCCATTTGTAAACACTTGTTTGTTTTAATTTTGTAATTTCTTGTTTCCAAATGTAAAGGCCTTTTTCACAGGCAGATTTCTCAAAATCAATAGAATATCTTTTTTCAAGTATATGTATACTTTTCTTCTCTTTTTTTTTTTAATTTTGTTTGCAAAAAAAAAGTCCAATATTTTTGATGAGCATGTGCATATAAACTTCGTGGCCCTTACATAGATATGATAATCTAAGTCACGATTGGCTGATCGCTTGAAATACGAATAACAAACACCGCTACTACTGTGCAAAGGGCATGTTTGGTTCTATGTTTGATGGGTCTCCCCTTTACTCTGTTGGCGTTTGCCTTGCGGTTTTGTTTCACAGCTTCGGGCTGTTGGTAAAATCATGGGCCAGGGTAATATCAAGGATACGGCAAGGCAGTGGGACCGGTGAACTTGGTTGGAGATGCTTCTTCCGCATAATGGATTTTATTACATTTCTTTGCTGTGCTTTTATGTGACATCTTGATTGATTGTTTTAAGCATTGTCTGCATATAGGATTTTGTTTATAGCTGGATGTCGGTCTTGATGCACTGATTGTTTTTTTGCCTACAATCTTTTTTATGCAAAATCACTTTTTAACTGTTTTTCGGGCATTTTGATACCAACTGTGCCAATTCTTTTGCATAACCAATAATTTTTGGGGAGGGAGTTTAGCTAAGGAACGATGATGACTGTAACAGTATGCTTTTGAGTAGAATCCTGTTGACGATGTACAGACATTGTTTCAATCCCCAAACACTGGAGATATAAGGGAGTTAGACCCTCGTTAATCCCTCTGAGCCTTCGAAGTAGGAGTTTTCTTTCTGTTCGAAAAAGAAAAATAAACCTTTTTTACCAGGGGAAGGGTAGATGTTCAGTTGATTTGCCCAAGCGTTCAAATTTAAGAAGAAATGTCCCCTCTGAGGATCACGGCATTTTATCTTTCATATCGTGAGAGCAGAAATGTCTAAACAAAGTCCAGAAGTCGAGATCGAATCAATACAATAATGGCTATCCCTCGCCGACCAAGGAATGGGGAATTTGTTTTCTTCAAAAAAAAAGAGAGAGAAGAAAAGGAAAAAAGAATGGAAAAGTTTAAAGACCTGAAGTCACATTGAATTGTTCAAAACGGAAAGCATGAATAAGAAAGAAACAAAAAGTCCCGCTAAGTCGAAACTTGAAAACAAGCCGCTTAGGCAAAAGTTAAGGCATCCCGCTGGACTCCCAAAATGGGAACTCAAAAGATTTTTTGTCCAGGCAAAAGTCAGGAAAAAGAGAGCCTAAAAAGCAAAAAAAAAAAAGAGTAAAAAATATTCAATAAAATTTTCATCAAAGGAAGAACAATAATATCAAAAAACCAGAGCAGCGAAAGTTAAGCGACAATCATGTTGGAGGATTTGTCGTGATCACTCAGCCATTATAAATCCTTTTGAAAGGTGAACGCTTGTGAAAAGTCAACTGGATTTAGGACAGGAGAATATCATGAAGGGGGTGGGCACTAAATAATTTGAGCCTTAAAAACTTTTTTTCAAAAGAACCTCGAACCAGGCCACATTACAACCTCTAAAAGTCCTAACTGAAACAAGGGTTTAACTCGAAAGCATACTGCAACGGGATAGTATTTCCTAAACTCTCTGAATATGTGTTGCATGGCCGTGTTGGTATCTTTTCACCCGTATCTTGACTTGTTTTTCAAAAGAGGAAGAAAAGTTTTAAAACCTTTTTGCACTCTAGCCAGTGATTCGTTCACAACAGAGATGCGACATTTTGTTAAAGTTTTCAACTTTCAGGCTTAAATAATCATCGCATCAGGTCTATCATTCTCAATAAATGTCTTTCTGTATGCAAAACAGTTGTTTAACATCAAAAGAGTTTATGCTTCGAACACTTGTAAAGAGCTTAATGATGGTCAAGAAAGGAATGTTTGGCTCTCTTCCATTTTGATCGAGCCCATGTTTGTTTAGGACTCTGCTTATCCCCTGTGAAGTCTCATTTCCCCAGTGAAGTTTCCTTTCCCCGGTGAAGTTTCCTTTCCGCATTAAACTTCTGTTACTCCAGGAATTTTCTTTAAAAAAAAAAGAGGCCTCACTCCAAGACTTCAAGTTTGGATGTGTCGCCTATCCCCAATGGAGTCGTTAAGCCGGGAGCCCTTGCTTTGACCTCTCAGTCCCCAGCCGATCTGTTGACTGGGGCATCCTTTGTTAAGGGGCTACTTTTATTCCCCATTAAGGTCTTGATACCATGTGACTATCTGCATGATTCATCCTTTGGTTGCATTCAAAGAGAATATCTCTCCACCGAGATAATCTTCAACAAGGTTCTATCTCTCCAGTGAAGTCCCACCTCTTCAACAGAGTTTTGTTCCCCCAGCAAAAGGCTTTCGTCCTTTTCCAGAAGTTGCAGTGTCGACCTGATCTTCCCCGGGAATTCGCAATTTATTTTTGCAGCTCATCTCTTTGTTTGTGGCCCGTTTCTGTTGATTGCTCGATTGTTATTCTCCGCAAAGCTTCATCTCTTCGAGGCTCCCTCTCTAGTGATTCCCCGTTTTTTTCTCCTCTCCTTTGGATTTTGCAATTTATTTTTGTAAGTCATGTCAGATTCAGACTTCTTGGTTATTGGCTTCTCATTTGGCCATTCCCTAGTGGAACTTTTAAACATGCATCATTACATTGCATCTACCGAAAGCGTAGCATTTCCATCATATGGAGAATTGCGCTATAAAAAAAGAATTCAAACATGCATCGGAACATAAGACATTCTTATTTCCGTCATCCCCAGTGATTTGCTAATACTTCGGATTTAATCCCCATCGAGGTCTTCGTCCTTATTATCCACCCCGTACCAATATCCTTATGGCGTGAATCATTTGTTTGTTTGAGTGTCTACTCTTGACTGTGGTTCAGTTTCACCCTGGCGCAGTCTTCGTGGGTTTAGTCTTCACTACCCTCTCCGGTTCATTCTAAAGTCTATTGATGCACCTTTCGAATACTAGTTTCTTCCTAATATTCGCTTTCAGCAGGTTTTTAGGTGTACGCCCTAATCTCTTTGCTTTGGGTTGAGTTCAGAGTTTCGTCTCCTCACCTTGTGCGTGAAATCCAGTTTCGTCCTGGTACTCAGCTAGTTTAGTTTCGCCTAACTAGTTATTGAGTCGAGTTTCGTCTCATTTTTTCTCTCATACCTTGGACCCTTTGACGGTGTTCGTTTTCCGAGTGCAGTGTTTGTACTGCATCCCTGGTTTGAGATCAGTCTCCTTTGTTCCTTGTATTCTTCTATCAGTTTTCGTCACTGTTTATCCATTGATCCGAGACCAGCAGGTGCTCTGAGAAACATGCGCTCTCATCACTCTCGCTTTGGGTTGAGTTTCGCCTCGTCGCCTGTGCATGAAACCCAGTTTCGTTCTGGTACTCATCTAGTTTAGTTTCGCCCAACTAATTATTGAGTCGAGTTTCGTCTCGTTTTTGCTTTCATACCTTAGACCCTTTGACGGTGTTCGTTTGCCGAGTGCAGTGTTCTTACTGCGTCCCTAGTTTGAGATCGGTATCCTTTGTTCCTTGGATTCTTCTATCAGTTTTCGTCACTGTTTATCCATTGATATGAGACCAGCAGGTGCTCTGAGAAACATGCACTCTCACCACTTCGCTTTGGGTTGAGTTTCGCCTCGTTACCCGTGCGTGAAATCCAGTTTAGTCCGGGTACTCATCTAGTCTAGTTTCGTCTGACTAGTCGTTGAGTCGAGTTTCATCTCTTTGTTGTTCCTTATTTCTTGGATTCTTTCAGTTCCTTCATACTGTCTATCCTAGTTGAGATTAGCAAGTGCTCCTAGAATTGCGCACTCTAGCCACTTTTACTTTGGGTTGAGCTCAGAGTTTTGCCTCCTCACCCGTGTACACTTTCTTTTCCAGAGCTTAGTTTTGCCTACACTTTGTGGTTTGAGTTTTGTCTCGTCCCTTTTGAAGCCCAATTTTGCCCTGGCACATCTGTCCGGAAGTTTAGTCGCGTCTACTCTTCTTTGTTTTTGTTCTGTTTCAACCTGCGTTACAGCTTCATTCTGACGCATGTCTTGGGAGTTTTCTATTTCTGTTTCTTTTTTCTTCAAGAGTGTAAATTTTCGGGTTCTTTCATATTCAAACATCTTCAACCTTGTACGCTCGAAAGTTGTCACTTTTCTCACTTATCATGTTGAAGATATTTGAATAGGGGCAGCTGTTGCACCCCAAAATTTACCCTCTTGATTTAGGCTTATGTTTCATCATGAATATCATATTGCATTGCATTCATACATTGTGATGGGGTAAAAGTACTTTGGTTATCAAGTCTTCCTTAAGCTTTGAAGGTTGGTTGCTTTGACAAGTTGCTCAAGTAGAACCTTGTCATTTGAACCTCTGGATCTTTCAAGCTCAGATTTAATTGCATATCTCAAGATATTTCATCCATCTCTTTGGATCTCCAGAGGATTGGAGTTTGTGTTTGATTATGTGAAGGAACCACTCCTTTGATTCACCAGTCAAATTGGGGTTTTGAAGCTTGACCAGCTATCTCCAAGCACCTTGGTTGTGTATTTTGTATATGTATTGTTGACTAACTTCTAATCAAAATAAAAAAAATATTTGTCTTTGTCAATTTGTGTTTTATAGGTACCAAGTCGAAGCATCTGACAAATAAGGATTTCTTAGGTTTGTGTCGAGCTCAGGCAAATCAATCATTTCTGTATTGTGTCGAAAGGCAGCTTGTATTGATCCATAAAGCTTGTGTCGAACTCATGAAAGTTGATTTGATTCTGTTTGTGGCAAAAGAAGGCATGCATCGACCCATAAAGGTATTCATCGACCCATAAACCTATGTATCGACTCATCTTGTTGAGCATAACTAGCATGTGTCGATACATGCATGTATGCATCGACTCATCCTGTTTGAATAACTTGCATGTGTCGACACATACATGTTATGTATCGACTCATGCAGTTTGTGTGATTCTGTAATGTGTTGAAGAAATAGTATGTATCGACACATAGAGGCATGTATCGACACATGCTGTGTTACACAGCTAGGATGTATCGACACATACCACCTATGTATCGACTCATAACAGCAAAATGCACGTGTTTTTTTTGAGAAAAGCCAGCAAATTCAAACTGTTATCAATTTGGCTCCAATTTTTTGTGCATAATTTGAAATTATATCATTAATTCAAAATTGGCTCCAAGAATCAATTACCAAATTAACACTAATCCCAATCCTAAAACTCTATAAATAGAGCCCTCATTTCATTCAAATGTCAAGCTTTTGATAGCCAAAATCACTTTGCTAAAAAATCTCTCAATTCTCTCCATCTACCAAATTCACTCAAAGCTCCATTTTCAAAAAGTTAGTAAGCTTTGCATTGAAGCTTGCTAATCTTTGAGCTAAACCTTCATCCAAACACTTTTTCTCCATCAATTCTCTACATCCAAGCTTTGATAATTGATTCTTGTGGTTGAATTGAAGCAAATTCTGAAGTTGTTTGATAATTCTCAAATTCTACCTTTGGTAAGTTGGATCATCATCTTTCACAATGTGATCTCTTGTGGATTTCTGGTTTTGATTCATTGAGCACTGTTTTTATGATTCTATTAGTGCTATTTTCTCATAATTTGATGAAATTTTCATGCTTAATTGGATCCATGATCATAAGGTGTTTGATGAAAAGTTGGAACAAGAATTTGATCTTTGAAATACTGTTTTCTACTGATTTTAACTGGTTGCAATCAATTGTTGCAACATTGCAATTGATTGTTACAGAAAACTGATTTGATAAAAAACTGCACTAATACAATAGGTTGCTGTCTAAGCACAATCGATTGTAACAGTGCAAAAAATACTTTTTATGCCTTATTTTGGGGCTGTTTTGGCTCAAATATTATTCTGCACACTCTCTTTGATGGATAATTTGGACTGCAATTTTAAATGTTCAATTTTTTTTAAACTCAATGAACTTTGTGATGTAGATGAAGTTGGATAAATGTTCATCAATTCAAATCTACCTAAGAGTGAATTATTTAATTCATTTTTGGTGCTTTAGATTAATGATATGTTTAGTGCTTTAATCCATCTAGAGGAGTGGTTGAATTTAAAAATGAAAGAATTTTGAAATGGTGATCCAAATTAGCTTATCATTCCATTACCTCTTCATCTTATCCCTTTGTTTTTTAATTGTGCTACATGTTGCAGGATGGTGATCTCTATATCATTTATCCAAACATGAAGTACATAGATTGCTATTGACCGACCTCAAAATAGGTGCGACTTCTACATAAGTCCACTTACGATTGCTTAACATAGCGATAAATTTTGTCCCGATTCGAATAAATGATCATTCGTGGCCTAAACTTATGATTGCAAGCCCAAGTATGTTAATTTGATCTCTTTGATCCAATAACCTTGAGATTCATTGTGTGGAGGATTTGGTTCTACCAATCCTCTAATGGATCTACAACACCTTTGGTCAATGCGGATCACTTAAACATCATTGATCATTAAATGTTACCTTTTGAGAATTCCAAAATGGATGATATACTTGACAAAAAGCAAATGCAACTTATTGTGTGGAGGCTTTGGTTCTACCAATCCTATAATGAGTTCCAAATGCAAGTTTCAAGATGATCATCCAACTAACCACTAATTTATAACAATTGACTTTATTTTATGCTTGTATTTTTTATGCTTTATGTACCATTTACTCTTAGCATTTTACATTTCATGCTATTTTCATCTTTGCTCACTTGAGCATTTACTTTTATGTCATTTTTATTTTGCTCACTTGAGCTTTTCTTTTCCTTTTAAAGACACCTAATAATCAACATGAACCATAAAAAGCTTTAATGATACTTGGACTATTTGGTTACTATCCTTGGCATTATGGAGCATGAGACTTTTTCTTGGACTTAGGATTAGAGACCTTGGCCTATCTTGGAGACTTTGTGACAATGTATATCATCCCACTTTTGGCTTGAGGCTACTGTGTTCCATTTTATTTTTGGAACACAACTTATTACACTGGCACTGCTTTTGTATTTGGCATGTTTGATATTCCATGCAGGATATATACATGATATTGTGAATACTATACATTGCCCATGGGGATCTGTTCATATCTGATAATCTCATTACTTACATCCTTATGGCGAAATTCCTAACTTGATTCGTCTACTGATGCCAGCTTGCTTGAAGTTCTCTGGTTTTCTTTTTATTCTTGCTCGGTTGCTACGGTAGTTATCCGTTTGGTATTGCACTATCTCCTTTCTTCCATTTTCATTTTGCATAGTTCTCTAATTGCATGACGGGACCTCTGTTGCTGATATATGTCAGGAGGCCCTCTGTTTTTTTCTTCTAATACATATGTTGTGCTTGTGTTGATCGATGAGTCACTCAATTTAGAAATTGAGATCACTACTTCACTCTCATTGCATGTTCCTTATAGGATGATTATTGCTTTTCTTCTTTAATTGTTGATCGATGAGTCACTCAATTTAGAAATTGGGATCACGACTTCGCTCTCAGTGCATATTCCCTATAGGATGTCTATTGCTTTTCTTCTTTAATTGTTGATCGATGAGTCACTCAATTTAGATATTGAGATCACAACTTCTCTCTCATTGCATGTTCCCTATAAGATAGTTTTGTTAAGCTTTCTTTGACATGCTGATTATGGTAGGGTTTTCCTTTATCCTCAACCTTAGGGTCAACCATTGTATGATAACACTAGGGATAATGCTAGGCTAGTTCCTCTTAGTTGTTTTTTCTTTCTTTGCATCTTGCATCTTAAAACAAAAACCCGTTTTCTTGGCAAATCATAAGACACCTCTAATGAATTCAAACTCTTCTTCAAAGTAAAAGATACAAACCAATCTTACTTTGTTTATGTTATCTTGAAGCTGATGTTTCGCCATCGCACATGTTCGTTATCCTACATTGATTCCCAATATCATTGTTAGGTGTAATGTTTTGCCATCCTTTTTATTGATGTTTTTCCATCTTTGTCATGATATATTGTTATCTTGAAGCCGATGTTTCGCCATCGCACATGTTTGTTATCCTACATTGATTCCCAATATCATTGTTAGGTGTGATGTTTTGTCATCTATTTTATTGATGTTTCACCATCTTTGCCATGATATCTTGTTATCTTGAAGCCGATGTTTCGCCATCGCACATGTTTGTTATCCTACATTGATTCCCAATATCATTGTTAGGTGTGATGTTTTGTCATCTGTTTTATTGATGTGTCGTCATCTTTGCCATGATATCTTGTTATCTTGAAGCCGATGTTTCGCCATCGCATATGTTTGTTATCCTACATTGATTCCCAATATCATTGTTAGGTGTGATGTTTTGTCATCTGTTTTATTGATGTGTCGTCATCTTTGCCATGATATCTTGTTATCTTGAAGCCGATGTTTCGCCATCGCACATGTTTGTTATCCTACATTGATTCCCAATATCATTGTTAGGTGTGATGTTTTGTCATCTGTTTTGTTGATGTTTCGTCATCTTTGCCATGTTATCTTGTTATCTTGAAGCCAATGTTTCGCCATCGCACATGTTTGTTATCCTACATTGATTCCCAATATAATTGTTAGGTGTGATGTTTTGCCATCCATCTTATTGATGTTTCACCATCTCTACCATGCTATCTTTGTTATCTCTTTGCCGATGTTTCGCCATCGCACATTTGTTTGAAGCCGATGTTTCGCCATCGCACATTTTGTTATCCTACTTTGATTCCCAATATCATTGCTAGGTGTGATGTTTTGTCATTCATTTACCATTTGATGTTTCGCCATCTTTGACATGTTACTTTACTATTACTTAGCCGATGTTTCGCCATCACACATTTGTTTGAAGCCAATGTTTCACCATCGCACATGTTTGTTATCCTACTTTGACCCACAATGTCACTATTAGGTGTGTTATCTTACCATTTAATGTCTTGCCATCTTTGACATGTTGCTTTGTTATTATTTAACCGATGTTTTGCCATCTCATTTGTTCGTTGTTTTTCGATGTTTTTCCATTTTGATTATCTTTGTTTGTCTTAACTAAAAAACACAAACCAACCAAAACACATAAGCCGAACTACGACTGCTCTGATTCCTTAAAAGGGATACGTAGGCATTGGGGTAGGGCCCAACCGAGCACAACTTTTATTTTCCCTACATTATTTTCTTCTCTTTTGCATGCATCCCCTTTTCAGTTGTAAGCCATAGACATAGGATTTGACCACGCCCATTCAGATTAGACAATAAGAGTGGATACCGTAGAGTACTACGGGCGTGTGGGGTGCTAACACCTTCCCCTCGCGTAACAGACTCGCTTACCCGATCTCTCGGTCGAAAGACCGTGATTTATACCTTTCCAGGTTTTCTCGATGTTTACCTTTCCCTCCATATGGGATAAAAGACGTTCGGTGGCGACTTCATTGTTTTGATGATTTCCAGCCGGTGGTTTCACTACCTTGTTGATATCTAAGATGGATCCGATAAAATACATCTTCGAGAAACCTGCTCTGTCTGGGAGGATAGCTAGATGACAGATGATCCTAACAGAATATGACATACAATATACTACCCAGAAAGCTATAAAGGGCTGTGTATTAGCTGATCACCTTGCTCACCAAGCTGTAGAAGACTATCAGTCTTTGAAGTTTGAATTCCCGGATGAAGATATCATGACACTAAACAACTGTAAAGAAATCAAACCATATGACAGACCTAAACAAGGATTCCGATGGACCCTGTTATTTGATGGGGCATCCAATGCACTTGGTAATGGTATCAGCACTGTACTCATATCTCCGGAACAGTGTCATACTCCTTTTACTGCCATACTTTGCTTTAACTGTACAAACAACATGGCAGAGTACGAAGCATGCATCTTTGGTCTCAGGGCTGTCATAGACTTGGGAATCAAAGCTTTAGATGTGTTTGGAGATTCAGCTTTGGTCATCAGTCAGATCAAAGGGGAATGGGACACTAATCACCCAAACCTTATCCCTTACAAAGAACATGTTTTGAAATTGCTACCACATTTTGAGAAGATTACCTTCGAGCATTTCCCGCGAGAAGAAAATCAGCTAGCAGACGCTCTAGCCATAATGTCATCTATGTTTAAACTTAATTGGGATAATGAGGCTCCCCAGATCACCATCAAACGAATGGATGAACTGGCACATTGTCACGAGATTAATACTGAAGAGGTAGTGGACCAGCCTTGGTTTCATGAAGTCAAGAGGTATCTCGAGGCTCAAGAATATCCAGAAGGAGCTTCGATCAATGATAAAAAGTTCTTAAGGAGATTCTCTGCTAAGTTCTTCCTTAGTAATGGCATCCTGTACAAACGCAATCATGACTCCATTTTGCTTCGGTGCATGGATAAGGTTGAAGCTAAAAAGATCATGGCTGAATTACATGAAAGTACTTTTGGCACTCACTCCAGTGGGCATACGATGGCGAAGAAGATCCTACAGGAAGGCTATTATTGGTCTACCATGGAAGCAGATTTCTATCTACAATCTTGGACTTGTCATAAGTGTCAAATTTATGCTGACAAGCTGCACGTACCCCCAGTTCCTCTGAATGTCTTAACGGCTCCTTGGACCTTCTCTATGTAAGGAATTGATATGATTGGAGAGATCAAGCCGACAGCCTTCAATGGACATCGCTTCATCCTAGTGGCCATTGACTATTTTACCAAGTGGGTTGAGGCAGCTTCCTTCGCTTCAGTTACCAAGAACGTTGTTGCCCGCTTCATCCAACAAAATCTCATTTGCGATATGGTATCCCGAAAAGGATCATCACTGACAATGGTACAAATCTTAACAACACTACGATCACCGCCTTGTGCAAGCAATTAAAGATTCAGCATCACAATTCTTCCCCCTATCGGCCAAAAACGAATGGTGATGTCGAAGCTGCGAATAAAAACATTAAGAAGATCATACAAAAGATGACAGTCACATAAAAAGACTGGCATGAGATTCTACCATTCGCTCTCCATGGGTATCGTACCACGGCTCGCACATCAACTGGGGCAACACCCTATTCTTTGGTTTATGGCATGGAGGTTGTCTTGCCTATTGAGGTTCAAATCTCCTCTCTCAGAATTATGAAGGATGCAGGTTTGAATGAAGACGATTGGATCCAGACTCGACTTGATCAACTGAACTTAATTGATGAAAAGAGGCTTACTGATGTTTGCCATGGCTAGATGTATCAGAAGCGGATGATCAAGGCTTTCAACAAGAAAGTCAGGTGCCAAGTATATCAAGTTGGGGATCTGGTGATCAAACGTATCATCTTGACACAAAGTGATCCCAGGGGCAAACAGACTCCTACCTATGAAGGACCATTTGTAATCAAGAACATATTCTCCGGTGGGGCAATGATCTTGACCACCATGAATGGCGACAACCTGCCACACCCTGCGAACGCGGACATAGTCAAAAGATACTACGCATAAGGGACCCGCTAGGTTGACACACCTAGGAAAAAAAGGGCATCCCGGCGAACCAAAAAGGTTCCGGAAAAAATTAGGGATAAAATAAAAAAAAATCTGTACACCCAGCAAGTTGAAAACCCGAAAGGGAGACTTGGGCAAAAAAGGGTTTCCCGGTGGACTGAAAACCCGAAAGGGAGGTCCAGGCAAAAGTTGGGGAATTAAAGCGTATGGCTATGTCCAGTCGGATCACTTAATGGATAACATTTGACTTCCACTGACAAACTCGGAGTTTCTGATCAATTCAATCATCTTTGGACGAAGCAACAAATAGACAAGATTTTCGGAGATATGAAGGCTATAGCAGAATGGGAACCCCATGGGATTATTACACATAGCAATCTTTCTTTGTATAAATTTTTCTCGTTTTATGGCACCATTCTCTTACTAGAATGTTTGTCTCCTTTGTACAAAATACTTATTCAAAGTCAATACAAAGATATCTCTTTGAAAGTACAAAAAAGAACTATTTGCCTTTACTCTTGTGTTTTGTTTGCAAAAATGTACAATGATTCATTGATGAACATATGCATTTGAACATAATTACTGTTTACAAATAAACAAAATTAGAAAGACAATTACTGATAGGTTGGAAGGACAGGAAAACGTCTCTAGGCTATTCCATAAGTAATCCCCACAGTACGTCATTTAAATCCCCAGCGAAACAAAGTTCAAATTATTAATCCCTAGTAGAAATCGTCAAATTTCTCAAGATTCCCCAAGCAGATCTTACAAGCGGTACATGGCATTAGCAACAGAACTTACTTCTCTCAACAAGAGTTCGTCAAGACGTGAAATTGACATATCCTCATCAGCGTCCAGGGATTTATTTTCCTTAAACAGACAACAATACAACAAATCAACTTACATGCGCATACATTACATCCACATATCATAAACATTGATAAAGCAAATACATTGCATCATACATTTCATGCAACATAACTTTGTATTTCAACTAACATTTAACCCTTTTCAGGATAAGATTAACAGCTACCATTAACAATATACTTTCATGATACAGTTCAGATACGCTCCAGACACGGATGCCATTCTGATACTCATTCAGATACTACCTTTCAGATACGCTCCAGACACGGATGCCATTATGATACTCATTCATATTTCAAGTTCAAATACATTTCAGATACGCTCCAGACACGGATGCCATTCTAATACTCATTAAGATACAACCTTTCAGATACAGTTCAGATACGCTCCAGACACGGATGCCATTCTGATACTCATTCAGATTTCAAGTTTAGATACAGTTTAGATATGCTACAGACACGTATGCCATTCTGATACTCATTCAGATACAACCTTTCAGATACAGTTGAGATACGCTCCAGACACAGACGCCATTCTGATACTCATTCTTTCAGCTTACAACTTAGAATTCAACAAACATTCTTGAATGGAATCTACAAGCCCATATCCAACATGATTCTATCACTTCTCCAAATGGCATCTTCAAGCCCATTCCCTCAACTATACATCGTCGAGTGCAAATTACTGGGCACTCTAGTGTCCAATCATTCTCTCACCTTCGAGTCACGAATGGTAAAACTCGCTAATCTAACTCTTCAGGTTTAAGAAGATTGAACAGGGGCAGCTGTTGTACCCCAAAATTTTCCCTCTCATTTATAAAGATTTTCTCACAAGATCTCTTTGACTCAAGACTGGATTAGGGTTTGATCAGCTCAAAATATCTCATCTTACACTAATGACCCAAATTAGGGTTTGAGTTTGCACAAGGATTTTTGGACTATCAATACTTCATATGACTTTCAAGGATCATTATGGACCCCCAAGATCACTCATGTCAAGTTTCAAGCCTTGGATCACACTTTTGCTCAGTCAATTGAATAATTGACCTAAAAATCAGCTATATTGGGGAAAAAGTCAACCATGGCCAATTTACAGTCAAACTTCATAATTTTTGATCCACATCAACATTTTAGACTCATATGTATCATTTAATAAAGTTTGGACCACAATTCCTTAAGAAATTTGATCAAATCATCAAAAGGGCAAAATGGTCAAAATTAGGGTTTTGACTGAGAAAGGGTAATTTCTGATTTTTGACCTAGCAAATGACCAATTGATTTGAAGCATGATTTCAAGGTTTCAATTTCATCATCATGACCTAATGACATGGTTCAAAACATTGGAAATCCATTGGATTGACATATGAAATTTGCAATCAACTGATCAAAAGTCAATTGTATACTGAAAAGTCAAACTTTGACTTTTTGGTCAAAATCAAGTACCAAGGATCACAATTCATCAAAACATGTCAAAATGTGAAAATTTTTCATCAAGAAATTGAAGATTGAAGATTTGCTTTTGAAATTTGAATTTTTCTTAGAAATTTTTCTAAGTATAGAAAATTTCTTATTTTTTCTCAACTTTAAGCCCTTTTTTCACCATGACACAAGATGATTCAAAGAAAGTTCCCAACATTAAAGTTATAGATATCCATGAAATATACAACTTTGATTCACACATTTCCACCTAAAGATGCTTGGATCTCAAGATATAATTTTGTGAATACATGCTCATGAACTAAAATAACAGTGAAATTTTGCCCTAATTTAGGCAGGTTTTTGACCCAACTTCATGGCAATTTTTCACCTAGTTCCAAGAGGATTATTGAAATGCATTTCAAAGATGAGTTATAGAGAACATTCCAAGCTTTCTAAAATGTCAAAGAAATCCTTGAGATCATTTTTGAGTAGGGATAATCGAAGATATGAAGTTAGAAATTTCTCAGTTTGAATTCAAGCCATTTCATGAAGAACAAAACTCCAATCTGAACCTATGCTGCCTAATCCTTGCTTTACATGCCTCAAACTTGTTTCTCACTTCATAATTTAATGCTTACACAGATGTTAAAGCCTTAATCCAAGCCCAAGGGTCTTTGTCCAAGCTTTAATTCCATAAATGGCACAAAGTTGCCATTGCCATTTTGGAAAAGCTTAACTTTTGCAACTTTTCAATTCTTGAGCATTGGACCTCTCTTCTCTGCACACACAAGTCCTACAAACCTAAAGAAATTTGTATAGAGCTTGTACCAACTCCAAGTAGGCTATTACAAGCATGTAGAGACTTGTCTCTTCACTTTGCTTCAAAAGCAAGAAAGAGTGCAAAAAGGCTACAACTGAGAAATCTGTTGAGGAGTGGATTTGAAACATTCTCCATACTAATACACAAACATATTACAGCTTAGAACACGATTGCTAAAGTCCAGAAACACTCAAAAACTCCCTCTCACTAAAAACCTATCAAAAACTTGCAGTTTGAGCATAAGCATAGCAGTCCACAAATTCACTCGTGCGTTTCAAGTTTTAATCATTCAAACACTTTACCTACCTCATATCTAAGTGATCCAGACCATTATCCCTGCACTGTAACTCCTCCTTCTTCATCTGCCGTTTTTATTTTTCAAGCTTGCAGGTTGACTTGGATAGAGAGTTTCAGACACTTTCAAAGCAAGGTAAAGGTTGGAACATACTAAGGGAGGTTCAAGCAAGCTAAAGGAATCTTCAGGCCTTCATAAATCTCACTCAAACTCCATACACGATCTCAGCTGAAAGAGGTAAGAACTCCAACTTTTATCTCTTCATACAGGCATCCATTGGCCACGATTTGTGAAAGAAAAATGTAGATATTATTGTGCTGAAGCTAACCATGTGTATAGAATTCATTTACATTCATTGTGTATAGAGAATTTTAGAGTTCAAATTTTTGCAAAAATTAGGTTTAAAGTTAGGGCCTTTAAAATTCGTTTTGATCTTTGATTTTTAGTTTCCATAAGTTACATGTCTGAAATCGTGGGAAAGAGTACTATCATTTTCATGTTGAAAGTTTCCATTTTCATGGAGAAATAAGAAAGATATGTTTGGTCTGGCTAGCTAGAGAAAGAAGACGAAGTACAAGGCAAAGGAAGCTTTTTGTGTTATGTTTTTCTTGTTTCACCTAAACTAACGGATGTACAGCCACCCCAGTGGCAAGGCAGCGCGCTGAGAATGCCAAGGTCATGGGTTCGAGCCTTGGTGCCTGCCTTTTTGCATTTTTCACATATTTTTCATTTTTTTTGGTTGTTTGCAGGATGGGCTTCAATATTTGGGCCTAACATTTTTTTTCTAACATAATAACACCTGATTACTCAGGATACCCCCTGGCCCATACATTTTATTTATTTGTTTCATTTTTTTTATTTTATTAAATATTTTCTTTAATACATAAAATCATGAAAAATATAAAACATGATAAATATTGCATTTTGTTTATTTTATCTTATTTTCACATAAAAAATATTTTTATTAAACTATGTATTAATTATTTTTCTTAAATAAACTTGTAAATATAAAAAAAATAGAATTAGGTTAATTATTTTATTCCTTTTCATTCATACTTGTAAATATTTATTTTGACATATTAAAAGACTAAATATTTTCATAAAATATTATTTATTATTTTAAATACAAAAAATACACAAAAAATAATACTTGAAGAACTTTATTTTCCTTTTAAATTAGAAATTAGGGTTAACCATTTTCTCAAGATTTAATTTCCTTTTCTTAAGTCATTAGGTCTAGGTCAAAATTCTTTTGCATATGAAAAAATAAAACAATTTCTTTTCCTTGCATATACATAATATTGCATATTTAAATGTTGTATATTTGTTTATTCAATTATTCGTACAAATTCGATTTGGTTGTAATAGCCTAATTAGATTTACATTATTGCAAATCTCCATTCGCAATTTGTATTCCCCCTCCCATAAAATGTTGTAATAGCGTAGCAATCTTTAAATTATGCAATTTATCGCTTTTACATAACATACTAGTAATTAGGGTTTGTATGGCAAGATAAAAGCAAATCAAATAGAAAACCCTAATCTAAGACAAAATCAAGCATGAAAATAACACACTTACACACAAGCACCCTTAGGGTTTCTCCACTTGGTTGCCTTATATAAAAAATGGCCATATTACGCATGCGAAGTATCTTGGCAAAAACAAACAAATATAAAGATCATAGTCCCTCGATGACACTATTCTAAGTTGCCTTACAAAATGATCTTGGTACCTCAAAGATGCAAAGATACTTTGCAACATTGCTAATCATGGCTATACGATGACCCACGCCTGTCCCATTTACATCCAAAGATAGGGTTGCTTACCAAATCAATGGTAAGACAACAATGTCAAAGGAATAGAAAATGAACAAGAAAGACATTTGAGTAGGTAGATTACTTCTAGTTACCTGCTCTATCTTCAAATAACTATCCTTGCTATTTTCAAAACAAACACACACATTTCAAAACATCTTACAAATATTGAAAACATTTTCAAAAAGACATACATCTTTGTATACATTCTTACGAACGAGAATCATTACAAAGGTCGCCTAAACAATGGTCTCTTTTAAAAAATACTTTCAAAACCACACAAAGCACAATTCCAAACAAAAAGAAAGTGATCTAGAAAGTAACTAAGAGCCCATGGAAAACCATGGATGAAAAGGGTGCTAATACCTTCCCTTCTCATAATCTACCCCCCGAACTCAAGAAACAATCTCAAAGGTCTTTCCTATGCTTTTTCACCTTTCCTTTTGGATAAAAGAAAAGTTGGTGGCGACTCTTGCTAACCGTAACATTTGCGATAAAACGCAAAACCTCAAGTCAGTTCTCCCACCGTATCACACTTACCTTAGGTGGGTATGAGCTCGTGCTTAGAGTCTCGCAATGCCTTACCCCTCCATCCTCCCTGTCATCATAGAGCCTGTTGTTGAAGGAGATGTCCCGTATACTCTCCTTCATCCCAACATGCCTACCTCTCTCGAAGACTTGCAAAAGGATTGGATTCAGCTGAAGGAAGAACGAGACACTTTCGAAGCCAAATTCTACGCCAGTGAGAAGAAGGTTCTGGAACTCACCAAGAAGCTTCATGAAGAGCGGAGTCCGAACGCCTACATCGCGCCAAAGAGGATGTGTTCAAATTTTTTGTCTTAGGAGTTTTTGCATTTTATTTCTTTCATTGTAAGCCCGAAAAGGCATGATGTACTCAAACTTTGATTTATTAATGCAACATGTGTTCTTTTTTGTCTAAAGCAAATTTAAATCTCTAATTTCCTTGAAATCATTTGCATATGCATTGTCATTCATCATAACACAAGCAGGTTTCTTGCCACAGGCCTCCTTATCTTCCAACTGTTTATTTTAGTAAGATGAATATGGAACAAACCATGAAGGATACCCAAGAACAAAACACTCAGTTTTAACAAATGTTCTTAACTCTGGCAAAAGGACAAGAGGAGTTGAAAACTCTGTTGATCAAGGAAAAGAAGAAGAAAACGAAGAAATCAACCGGTGTTTTGAATCTGGGAAGAAGGTTCAAAGGACCATCCAGACGGACACTAGACTTCACAACATCATCGGGTGAAGGGGATAATCAAGAAGGGAAAAACAAGGAAGTGAATGACCATCTAGAGTCTGAAGAAGAAGAAGAGGTTGATTACTCTAAAGAGCAGTATCCTCCAGCTGACGATAAATACAAGCAGTTAGAGGATCGCCTCAATGATATGGAGATCCAGAGGGTACCCAGATTGGATTTTGAAGAGTTAGGACTAGTATCAGGGGTTGTCATCCCACATAAATTCAAGGTCCCCACTTTCACTAAATATTACGGTGTCTCTTGTCCAAAGCTGCATTTAAGGTCATACGTCAGAAAGATTCAACCCCATACTGCAGATAGGAACCTATGGGTGCATTTCTTCCAAGAAAGCTTGTCGGGGACGCAGTTGGATTGGTTATATCAGTTAGAAAGGACCAATATTCACAATTAGGAAGATTTGGCTGCCGCTTTTTACAAACAATAGCAGTATAATGCTGACTTAGCTCCAAATCAGACACAATTTCAAGGCATGTCTATGGGTGCAGGTGAAGGTTTCAAAACCTATGCTAAAAAATGGAGCGATCTTGCAGGAAGAGTCCAACCCCCTCTATCTGACAAAGAATTGGTGTATATGTTCTTAGGCACGCTATCTGGTCCATTCTTCAACCACCTGATCGGAAGCTCCTCAGCTGGATTTACTGAATTAATCATGACTGGTGAACAGGTAGAAGCGGGTATAAAAAGTGGCAATATTCAAAGAGAGGTATCCTCGAGCATGGTGAAGAAACCCTTTACCGGAAAAAAGGAGGTCAGTGTTGCATACGACCATATGAATCAAAACAAAACTGAGCGTCACCCAACGGTAGGGGCTGTTATGATTTCTAATCCTGCACCAAATCAACAGAGAAATTATCAACGCAGGCCAGAGGTGCCCATGAGACGATTCATCGAATCAACATGACCTTGTCCCAAGTTCTGTCACATCTTTTGAAGTCCAATCTGGTGACCCTAAAAGAAGCTCCCAAGAACCCCAATACAGCTTCTCCTTGCTACAACTCGAATGCTCGATGTGCCTATCATTCTGAAAGCCCGGGGCACGACAGAAATAATTGTTAGGCCTTGAAGAATAAGATACAAAACCTTATCAAGGCAAAAGAGATTGAGTTTGATCCCCCGAAAACACCTAATATGATAACAGAACCAATTCCCAAACACGGTCAAGGTGTCAATGCTGTTGATGATAACTATTTTGTTTCCTCTGTAATTGATTTAACTACTCCTCTTTTGACCATTAAACAGAATCTACTGCGAGTCGGTCTGTTTCCGGGTTGTGATCAAAGTTGTCAATTATGTGTGTCTCAACCAAATGGCTGTTTGTTACTGAAGATGGGCGTCCAACGCATGATGGATACGAAAGAAATCTTGTTCGAAAAAGTTCCTTTCATAAGAAATTCCTGTGAATATGTCTCGATAATCACCATTTCCAACAATCCTCCCAGGGTCTCCACCAAAAGACCCGTCAGGATTACATCTGTTCCAAAGTCTGCTCCCCTAGTCATCACCATGCCAAGGCCAATACCATATTCTTCGGATAAAGCCGTTCCCTGGAGCTATGGGGCTGACGTCTATTACTACGGCGTCAAGCAAGATCTGTTGGCTGTCCAAGACAAAGTTGAGAAAGACACTGATCCTGACGTCGTCAATATCATTGGGACCAGTAAGATAACAAGAAGTGGAAGAATCTTCTCACATGAGATCACTCCAAAGACTATTTCTACTCCTGTAATTATTCTCGCCATCGCTCCTACCAGCATTCCCAGTAATACTCCTGTGAAAATCCTACCAATATCTCTACAAGGGGAAAGGAGGTATTATCTGAGCCTATCCAGACGAAGGCGCATCCAGAGGATATTCCTGAAGCTTCTAGAAAGGAGTTAGAGGAGATACTAAAAATAATCAAGAAAAGTGACTACAACGTCATGGAATATTTGGGGCAAACCCCCTCGAAAGTATCAATGTTGGCCTTACTCTTGTGTTCAAAGGTCCATGCCAAAGCCTTGGTAAAGTTTCTAAAGACCGCCCACGTGCCCCAAGAGACTTCCATTGACCAATTTGAGAATTGTATGGCCAATCTAACTGCTGGTAACAGATTGGGCTTTTCTAACACCGACTTGACTCCCAAAGGAAGGAAACACAACAATGTCTTGCACGTCTCCATTAAGTGCAGGTGCACTATGCTAGCCCATGTTCTGGTGGATACGGGCTCATCGCTGAATGTCTTGCCCAAAAACTCTCTTGATCGGCTAGATTGTGAGGGACTTACTTTAAAGCCCAACAACATTTTAGTGAGAGCCTTTGATGGTTCTAAGAGGACAGTACACAAAGAAGTTGACATCCCTATAAAAGTTGGAACTCAAACTTTTGATTCAACTTTCTATGTGATAGATATCCGCCTTTCCTATTCATGTCTTTTGAGCCGACCCTGGATTCATGGCACTGGTGCCGTCACCTCTACATTACATCAGATGTTGAAGTACCCAATCAGGGGGAAAATCATCACTGTCCATGGAGAGGAGGAATATATGGTCAGTCACCTGAACTCTTTCAGGTACGTGGAAATGGATGGTGAGTTCATCGAAACTCTGTGTCAACATTTCAAGGAGGTCCCTCAAACAGTTGCGGCATCCAAGACTACTACCAAGACTCCAAGGGTTACCAGACCGCCATTGAAAATGGCCTCTCTGAAAGATGCTAGAGCAATGATTGAAGATGGTGGATGCACTATTTGGGGTCAACTTCCGGATATTCCTTACAAGTCCAACAAATTTGGTTTGGGTTTCACCTCGGAAGCATAAAGGGCTGTTCGACGAACTCGCACGGAGGGGGCCACCTTTACGCATCAGCAATCAGGGAGTCAACACAGTGGAAGACAGTGATGGTAGCTGTGATATAGACGAGTGGATCTTTCCAACCATCAACAGAGGACTCAACAACTGGGAAACCAAAGATTTTGTCCCTGTTACTTTTATTCAAGAGTAATTGTCTTTTAATTTTTGTCAGACTTGTAATAATTAAACAATTTAGTTTTTAAAACCTTGTGTCTTACCCGAGGCACAACGGTCCATTTGTGAGGGTTGTTACTTCATCTTCATATGTCATCAATAAATCATGGACGTTTTCTGCATACAAATTTTACGCTCATTGTTCTTCTTTTTATACCTTTTATTTTATCAAAGATAGCTATGCCCTTACACACACTCATATATCAAAATACAGATCCACATCCACTCAGGGTCCCATGAGTAACAATTCTGCTATGGCCTATCATGACTTTGAAAATCCGATCTACCAAGCCGAAGGCAAAGGTGAGGAAGATTGTGAGGTACCAGGAGAACTATCCAGGTTATTTCAACAAGAATAAAGAACCATACAACCCCATGAAGAGCCAGTGGAAACAGTTAACATGGGTACTGAAGAGGACAAGAAAAAAGTCAAGATAGGTGCCAACCTGGAGCTTGGTGTCAAGAAGAGCTTAACTCAGTTACTACATGACTATGTTAAGGTCTTTGCCTGGTCATACGAAGACATGCCATGACTCGACACTGACATTGTGGTCCATCGTCTGCCGATAAAAGAAAATTTCCCTCCGATAAAACAAAAAGTCTGTCGCATGCGGCCAAAAATGTCAGAGAAAATCAAGACTGAAGTCATGAAGCAGTTCAACACCGGATTCTTGGCTGTCACCTCGTATCCACAATGGGTCTCCAATGTTGTTCCAGTGCCTAAAAAGGACGGTAAGGTACATATGTGTGTGGACTACAGAGACTTGAATAAGGCAAGCCCCAAGGATGACTTCCTGCTTCCCTACATCGATATTCTGGTTGACAACACCGCACAACATAAAGTATTTTCCTTCATGGATGGTTTCTCCGGATACAACCAGATCAAAATGGCACCTGAGGACATGGAAAAAACGACCTTCGTCACACAGTGGGGCACATCCTGTTATAAGCTTATGCCATTCGAGTTGAAGAATGCTGGAGCAAACTATCAGCGTGCCATGGTAGTTCTATTTCACGTCATGATCCATCACGAAATAGAGGTCTATGTGGATGACATGATAGCCATATCTCAGAATGAAGAAGAACACCTTGACCATCTGCAGAAACTGTTCGAAAGACTGAAGAAATACAAATTAAGGCTAAACCCGAATGATTGCACTTTTAGAGTGAGGTCCGGCAAACTCTTAGGCTTCATTGTCAGCGGCAAAGGTATCGAAGTGGACCCTGCAAAGGTAAAAGTAATACAAGAAATGACTTCTCCTCACACTGAGAAGGAAGTTAGGGGATTCTTAGGACGAATAAACTATATCGCCCGGTTCATTTCCCATCTAACTGCTACTTGTGAACCAATCTTCAAATTACTGAAGAAAGATCAAGTGGTGGAATGGAACAATGACTTCCAAACCGCTTTCGATAAGATCAAAGAGTAACTTCAAGAGCCTCCTGTTTTGATGCCTCCAGTTGAGGGAAGACCCCTGATCATGTATCTAACTGTCTTGGAAAATTCAATGGGGTGTGTGTTGGGGAAACATGACGAGTCTGGCCGAAAAAAGCATGCAATATACTACCTGAGCAAAAAGTTTATCGACTGTGAAACCAGATATTCACTGCTTGAGAAAAGTTGCTGCGCTCTGGCATGGGCTGCTCGCTGGTTAAGACAGTATATGTTGACCCATACTACCTTATTGATATCTAAAATGGACCTAATTAAATACATATTCGAGAAACCTGCCCACTCTAGGAGAATAGCAAGATGGCAGATGGTCCTGACTGAATACGACATTCAATACACTACCCAAAAAGCAATAAAGGGTAATGTGTTGGCCGATCACCTTGCTCATCAGGCTGTGGATGACTATCGGTCCATGAATTTTGAATTTCCAGACGAAGACATCATGTTGCTAAACAATTGTGAAGTACTCAGACCATATGTGTTGCACCCCAAAATTTGTCCTCCCATTTCCTCAACATTTTCACCACAAGACCCTTGGAGTTCAAGATCCAACTAGGGTTTCCTCTGCTCAAGACTTCTCCTTGCACTGTTGACCCAAATTAGGGTTTGGGTTTGCACAAAGATGTTTTGACCTAAAATTCCTAAGATGACTTTCATGCTTCATATTGGACTCCCAAATTTATCCCTGCCAAGTTTCAAGCCTTGATTCCAATCTTTGCCCAGTCAATTGGACAGTTGACCTAGAAATCAGCTGTATTGGGGAAAAAGTCAACTGTGGTCAATTGATAGTCAAACCTCATGATTTTTGACCCACATCAACATTATGAACCCATGTGGACCATTTGATCAAGTTTGGATCATAATTCCACAAGAAATTTGATCAGATCACCAAAAGGGCAAAATGGTCATTTTTAGGGTTTTGACTGCACAAAGGCAATTTTTGACTGTTTGACCTAGCCAATGGCAAACCAAGCTCACATATGGATTCAAGGACCCCATGGAATTGTCTTGACATGTTCAACAAGTTCAAAAGATCCCAAATGCACAAGATTGACAAATGAATTTTCCAGTCAATTGATCAATTTTTGACTGTATACTGAAAAGTCAAACTTTGACTTTTTGGTCAAGATCAAGTGTCAAGATTCATTTTTCATCAAAACATGTCAAAACATGAAACTTGTTCATCAAGAGATCAAAAATCACAAATTAGGGTTTAAAATGAAGAATTTTCATAACTTAGAATTTTTCTAAGTTATGAAAATCCCTAATTTTTTCCTAACTTTGTCCCATTTTTTCATCAAGATACATTTGGATTCAAGGAAAACTCAAAACATGAAAGTTGTAGTCCATTGCAAAATCTACAACTTTGATTCACAAAGTTTCCTCAAAAGAAGCTTTTAGCTCAAGTTATGATTTTTGGAACAAGGGTGCAAAACATTCTTAACTTAGAAAAAAAATTTGACCTATTCTAGGCAGGATTTTTGCCTAACTTCATGGCCACTTTTCACATGCTTCCACTTGGAATTTCAATTTTCATTACAAAGATGGATTGTAGTACACATTCAAAGCTTTCCAAAATGTCAAAGAACTCATCAAACAACCTTGTGGTTAGGGAGAATCGAATTTGGCAATTTGAGCAAAAGTCACTTTGATTCATGGCCATGTACATGTTCATACACTTTGCAATTTTTCAAATCAGCATGAGCAAGCTAGTTACAGGCCTCTAATCCTTTTCTTACTCAATAATTAAATGCCAATCCATTATGTTTTAGCTTTGTTTTGTTCATATAGTCATTACACAAAGAATTAAGCCTTAATTGGAAAAAGTGATTTATCCATTTTTGTAAAGTAGAACTTTATGTCAAGTTTGAAAATCAAGAGGTACAATGCATATATTTGGACACAAGATTCATGGACATGACACACTGATCATGACTAAAAGATGCAGCACATTTGAGGGGCCTGGACAAGCCTAGAAAAAAAAGTTGGCATTTCCTGGCTTCACATAGAAGAAACTTTGCATTTTAAAACACAACTCTCATTGCTGCAAGAACTAGCTTAGACAAACTTGTTAGACACATTCTAAACAACATAACTGAGCTAAGGCACGACCAAAACATCTTCTAAACCTCATCAAACCTCAAAACACCATCCTACTGCAGAAAACAGAGTCACCTCTGCAGTTGGACTTCCATAAGCAAATCCACTCGTGCATTCTTGCTAAAACCAGTTCATACACATTCCATATCACATATACAAGCTATCCCAAGCATTGGACATGACCTGTAACACCTCTAACCAACTTCACCATTTTCACATTTTCTGTTTTGCAGGTGGATTGCTATAGCTTGATTCACTTGGTTTCAAACCAAACTAAAGGTTGGAGAAGCATCCCTGACCTTCAAGCAAGCTGTACCAATCCTCACTTTGCCTTGAAAGTGCCTCCATTGCCAGATACGATCCAAGCTGAACAGGTAAGTTCATGGACTCCTACCTCTCAATCTAGGAAGAGTTAGCTTTAAGTTTGTGAATGAAAAATGTCATATTCATGTCCCTGAAGCTATACCTATCCTCACTTTCCATTTATATTGCATATGCTGAGAGTATTTTGAACCTGAACATTGACAAAAACTTAGGTTAAGAATTAGGGATGGAGAAATTCTCTCTCATTTTTGAGAGTTAAGTTAAGTTTTTTATATGTCTGGATTCGTGGTTCAATGCTTGACATTTTTCATGTTATGAGTTTGTGCTGAAAATCAAAGAATCAAGAGATAGCAAGCAGGGAAGAAAACGCGCGCATTTTTGTGTTTGAAGGTGCTGGAGGTTGAAGACAACCATCCTTGGGCTTGGGCCTGGCTTTTTTTCTGTTTGCACCCTATTTTTACAAATGCACCCCCCTGGCCCATTTTGAGATATCTTTGTTATTTTTGATTTTTTCCTTTTGATTTTGTTTTTATATTTTTGTCTAAACATGAAAAAACATTAAAAATATTTTTTCCACATTTTTTGCATTTTTTTTGACATTTATTTTGTTTCATTTAGTTTTGTATATAAATAAACATAAACATACTATTATTTAAAATAACTAAAAATAATACAAAACACTTTTATTTTCTGATTTTATTTTATTTTATCTTTTGAAAACGTTTTATAAAAAATATACTTTTTTTAATAATATTAAATATTTTATTTTTGTACATATTTAATATATTTAATAAATGATGTAAATATTTATATATTTATTAGCATATTTAGGTTAAAAACATAAAAAATAATACATTTTTATTTTTATTAATATTTAACTTGAAAATCACTTTTTGACAATATACTTTCTTTATTTATTTATTTATTTTTTACACATAATTAATAAATATTGTATATAATACTTAAATAAATAATTAATACCTTTTATTTAGCAAAATTAGGGTTTTAGCCCTAAACATGAAAATATTCAAAAATTAACTTTCTTTTATTTATTTTTATTTTATTTGTGAATAAAATATACACTTACACAAAAATACCTTCACATACATATTGCTTTATTCTTATACATCTTTATATTTACATTTGCGCAATTCGATTTGGTTGTAAATATTGGACACTACTCTCCTATAAAGTCTCATCCCCATTTGAACATTTGTACCCCCATTCCCATGATTATTGTGTAATAATTTAGGATCTTTAAATTCCGCATTTAAAAGTTTTCTAATTATACCATGATAGAATTAGGGTTTTGTATGCAAATCAAAAACAACAAATAGTTTGACCTAAATTCAAGATAAACAAGCATGAAAATGGACAACACAAATCACACTTGCACCCCTAGGGTACTCCACTTGTTGCCTTCAATAATGAGCCATATTGCATGTTAGGTATCTTTGGCAAAAACAAAACAAATTCAAATGATCATAGTCCCTCGATGACGCTTTCGAAAGTTGCCTAAAAATGATCAAGTCCCTTAAAGGAAAAATTGCCCAAAGATACTTGGCACCATTGCAATCATGGTCTAAACGATGACTCGCGCCCGTCCCGTTCACATCCTAACACAAGATTGTCCACCAAATACAATGGTGGAACAAAATTGTTAAAAAGGGTTAAAACATAGCAAAAATCTTTGAGAAATTTAGAGTAGACAAACTCTTGGTTACTTGCCAACTTGCAAAACATAAACACTTGCCTATTTTTCAAAACCACACATCACTACACTTTCAAAACAACTTTCAAAAACATTGAAAACCTTTTCAAAAGACATACACCTTTGTATACATCCCAACATGGATCATTACAAAGGTTGCCACCACATTGGCCTCTTTTTAAACCATTTTCAAACCCACACACAAAGCACCATTTCAAAACAATTGAAAATCAAAGGCAAGTGAGCTAAGCAAGTAACTAAGAGCCCATGGATAACCATGGATAGAAAGGGTGCTAATACCTTCCCTTTCTATAATCTACTCCCCGAACCCAAGAAAACATCTCAAAGGTTTTTTGCTGTGCTTTTTAACCTTTCCTTAGGATAAAATAAAAAGTCGGTGGCGACTCTTTCTCAACCGAAACATTTGCGAAAACAAACGCAAAACCTCAAGTCAGTTCTCCCACCGTATCACAGAACTGGCGACTCTGCTGGGGAAAACTTAAAAGTGGAGTAACCTTAAGGGCTTAGATCACTCTTGTTTTCAATTGTTTGCTTTGTTTGCTTTTATATTTGTGGGCTTTGCATCGGAGTTTCATAGATCCTAACCCGGATCTGGGGAATACCCTTTTAGGTAGCATAATCTGTGAGGGACCTGTCTGGCGTAGACCGACATGGGTGAAGCAGTGGTTATGTTGGTGTGGCACCTTGGTCTGTACCGATATCCCTTGTGTTGCAACGAGGAGAATATGGGTCTTCTAAGGAGTCATTAAACACTAACCGACCTTAGAACCCTAAATTGACCTAACTTGGCCATAGAACAGTAGCAGTATGCTACACTCATTGAGGCTAAACTCTCGCGATGGTTCTGGCCGCAAGAAAAGATTGCGATGTTGGAGTTATGACCGATTGAGGGTAGTCAATGATATTGATATCCTCTAGAACCCGGTTACTTTTTATAGGACAGGTTTTAACCAACGAAACTAAAAGAGGGTAATACCTAAACTTCATGTTGGCCTAAAACCTAAGGGTTGTCTTGTGTGACTTGTGTGCCTTATCATGCTTGCCTTTGTGAATACTTGTGGTGTGCTTCATCATAGCATCATAGCATCATACCATTGCATGCATCCTGTATAAGGACTGACCCATTTCAAAGACAAAAAGGTTTCATCTTTGCTCTGTTTTGTAGGACATCATGATGCCCGTGTGTAGGAATACTATCCGACTCAACTTTGTTCAACCACCTACCTTGCTCAAATAATTGGTTGATAGGATTCCAAACACTACTTCCTTCATCAAGAGGCATGGTTCTCTCCTTGGTTTGATCACTTCAAAGTGGGACCAACAACTGATAAGTGTCCTGACCCAGTTTTATGATCCCCTGTATCATTGCTTCACCTTTCAAGACTTCCAGCTGGTCCCTACCCTGGAAGAATTCTCTGATTTGCTTGGTATCCCTGTTTTGGAGCAAACTCCATTCACTGGTTGGGAGAAGACTCTTAGGCCTGAAGAGATTGCTGCAGTCCTTCCCTTGACTAAAGAAGAGGTAATGGCTAACTGGGAAACTAGAAGTGGAGTTAAGGGCTTTTTGGTTAAGTTTCTGGTTGGCAAAGCTAATGGTTTCTGGAATGACTTAGACTTCAAGGCATACGAAGACATTCTGGCTCTCTTAATCTATGGTCTGGTATTGTTTCCAAATCCTGACACCTTTATCAATATCTATGCCATAAGGATCTTCATGTCTCGGAATCCTGTACCCACTCTTTTGGGTGATATCCTGCAACAACTCTATGCTCGTACTGCCCGAAGACGGGGAACTCCGTGGTGTTGTGCTCCTTTGCTAGTGAGGTGGTTTATTTCGCACCTTCCTAAGTTCATACTGAAGAATGAAGAAGGAAAGGGTTGGGCTCATAGGTTAATGTCTCTCACTGATAATGACATCACTTGGACTCTCAGAGGTTTAGATGAGGTAGCTGTTATTGATTGTTGCGGAGAATACCCTAATGTTCCATTGATCGGTACCCAGGGAGGAATCTCTTATAATCCGTGTTTAGCTCTCCGTCAGTTTGGAAGAGCCAGAAGAGTAGGGCCTCATGAGATGTTGGTTCCTCACTTCCATTTTGAATTTCAGGTAGGCAGTGACAAACTACGCCATGGATTGGTTAAGGCTTGGGACAAAATTCACAAAGCTGACCCACATGAGTTGGGACCAAAGACTTCTCTACCATTGGAACCCTATTGCAGATGGGTCCGCATCCGTGCTCAGAAGTTAGGAATGCCATATGAAGCTGTCAGACCTATCATTCTTGAATCTCCCGATGAAGACGGGGTTCCTCCAACTGTCTTCCCTCCTCAGAAACCCACTGATGTTGATACACTAAAGAGATCTTGGGCGCAGCTACAGGAAGAACGGGATTTTTATCGGGAAAAGTTCAACGAATAGGAACGGAAGATCCAGAAGCTGACTAAGCAATTGGAGGAAGAGCGGGTCCTGAACGACTATATCCGTACTGAGAAGAGGAGGCCATGGGAGCACTAATGAGCTTTGGATGTTTCCTTTTACAGCTTTTATTTTCAGTATTTTCATTCTTGTAATGCCTAAGGGCAAGTTGTTGAACAATTTAAAGTTTGAATCTAATGAAGTGTGTTTCCCTTTTGTCTACAAAGTTGAATCTCGTTTGTCTTTGAAAACATAAATCATACGCATCTCATTGCATCATATGCATAACAGGTACCCTTTTTCCACAGGTTGCTTAATCTTCTTCGCTGTTTATTTGAACAGTCATCATGAATCCTGAATCATCCAACGAACAAGCTATCAAGGCCCTCCAGGCCCAGAACGCCCAGTTTCAAGAGCTGGTCATGAGCTTAGCCCAAGGTCAACAAGAGTTGAAGACTTTACTCTTGAAGAAGAAGAAGAAGAAGAGGACTGCACTATTTAACACTGGACAGAGGTTTGGGAATACACTCCATAATGAGGCTGATCAGGCTACTTCCTCTGCAGAGAAAGACAGTCCCCAAGGGGGAAGGGCTCCTAGTCCTGCAGTCTCCGACAACGAGACGGATTACAATGATGAACAGTACCCTCCTGCTACCGACAGATACAAGAAACTAGAGGACCGTTTAAGTGCCATGGAGATTCAAAATGTGCCGGGGTTGGATTTCGGAGATTTAGGTTTATCTTCTGGGGTGGTGATCCCACACAAGTTCAAGGCGTCGGCCTTTGCAAAGTACGACGGGGCTTCCTGTCCTAAGCTGCATCTCAGATCATATGTAAGGAAGATCCAACCTTACACTGCAGACAAGAACCTATGGATCCATTTCTTTCAGGATATCTTTTCGGGGTCTCAACTCGAATGGTTTTATCAGTTAGATGGAGCCAATATCCGAAACTGGGAGGATTTAGCTACTACGTTTTATAGACAGTATCAGTACAATTTTGACCTCGCTCCCATGCGTACCCAACTTCAGGGTATGTCACTGGGAACGGGCGAAGGATTCAAGGAGTATGCGCAAAAGTGGAGAGACTTGGCTGGCAGGGTGCAGCCTCCTTTGACTGACCGTGAACTTGTTGACATGTTTCTAGGGACCCTGTCTGGTCCATTCTTCAATCATCTGATTGGTAATTCTTCTGCTGGGTTTACAGACTTGATCTTGACGGGTGAAAGGATAGAAGCTGGTATCAAGTCAGGGAAGATACAGAAAGGTGCCTCCGCAAGTACTGAGAAGAAGCCTTTCAAAAAGGAAGCTAGTGCCGTTTATGGTCCCAGAAGACAAGTTAAACCGGAACGCCGCCAAGCTGTCAATGCATTGGTAATTTCAAAGCATGCTGATACTCCTCAGCAGTATAATCAACAAAAGGGTGAGAGGCCTAAAAGGCAGTACACTCGGCTCAGTATGACCCTGTCTCAGATTTTGCCGTAACTACTATCAACCAATCTGGTAACTGTCAAGGAAGCTCCGAAGGTGGTGAACACAGCTTCTCCGAAGTATAACCCCAACACCCGTTGCGCTTATCACTCTGATAGCCCCGAGCATACTACGGAAGATTGCTGGGCTCTGAGGAATAAGGTTCAAGACCTTATTGATGCTAAAGAAATACAGTTTGAGGTGCCCGAAAGACCCAATGTTGTGACTGCTCCCATGCCCCAGCATGGAGTGAGTGTTGTGGAAGAAGACCGATATGTAGCCTCCGTGGAAGAGATTGTTACTCCGTTATCGACTGTTAAAAGGAATATGTTGCTAGCCGGTTTATTTCCGGGATGTGATGAAGATTGCCTTCTATGTGCTGTTTCTCCTTTTGGTTGTCCTTTGCTGAAATCAGGTATCCAAAGCCTGATGGATAGCAAGGAAATCTTGTTCGAAAAGATTGTTGTTCCTGCTGTCCCTGTCGAAGAAGTTTCTATTGTCACTATTTTCAACAAACCTCCTAAGGCTCCCTCAAAGAAGCCCGTCAAAATCATGTCCACTCAGAAGATTGCTCCTATCATCATCACTGTTCCAGGACCCCTCCCTTATACATCCGACAAGGCTGTCCCATGGCACTACGGGGCAGATGTTTATGTGCTTGGAGTAAAACAAGAGTTTGATACAAATACCGGTGTCAGTAGCATCACCGGGCCTGCTAAAATTACTCGCAGTGGTAGGCTGTTTTCACCAGATATTGCGCCACCAGCTATTCAGAAACCCCTTATCATCACACCCGCAAGTGTGCATGTTTCACTTCCCAATCAAGTTTCTGGTTCTACCCCTGCTGCCGAGTCCTCTGATGCTCGGGGCAAAGGGATTGCTGCTGATTTGCCTGCCCTGACGGAGGCGCCGAAGACAACCACTGTTGAAGCCTCCCAACAAGAGATGGAGGAGATCCTCAAAATTATCAAGAAAAGTGATTTCAATGTTGTTGAGCAGTTGGGGCACACCCCATCAAAAATTTCTATGCTATCACTGTTGTTATGTTCAGAGGCCCATGCCAAGGCCCTGATCTCCTTCCTAAAGACGGCCCATGTGCCACAAGAAACGTCTGCTGATCAATTCACTGATTGTGTGGCCAACTTGACTGCCGATAATGGTTTGGGCTTCTCTGACGCCGATCTAACTGCAAAAGGAAAGAACTATAATGACGCCCTGCATGTCTCTATTGAATGCAGGGGCACTACTCTTGCCCATGTGTTGGTAGACACAGGTTCTTCATTGAATGTATTGCCCAAGAAGGCCCTAGACAGATTGGATTGTGAGGGTCTGGAACTCAAGCCTAGTAACATTGTTGTCTGAGCCTTTGACGGTTCGAAAAGGATGGTACATGGTGAAGTTGACATTCCAATCAGGGTTGGTTCTCAAGTTTTTGATTCGACTTTCTATGTAATGGATATCCGTCCATCCTATTCCTGTTTGTTGGTTCGTCCATGGATCCATAAGGCTGGAGCGGTGACCTCCACGCTACATCAAAAACTTAAGTACCCAGTCAGAGGAAAGATTGTTACAGTCCAAGGGGAAGAAGAGTATATGGTTATCCACCTCAACTCGTTCCGGTACATAGAAATGGATGGGGAATTCATTGAAACCCCCTTTCAACACTTTGAAGAGGTGCCTCAGACGTTGGCATCAGCTGAAACTATGATTGAAGACCCTCCTTTGAAGATGGCTTCCTTGAGGGATGCCCGGGCTGTGATTGAGAAAGGCGAGTGCGCAAACTGGGGTCGACTTCCTGAATTCACTCCGAAGACTGATAAGTTTGGACTGGGCTTCACTGCAGAGGCTCAGAGGGCTGTTCGCAAAGCAAGGATCGGAAGACCTCCTGTGTTCATCACCAACCCAGGAGTGAATGCTATTGAGGACGACGTGGAGGAAGCGGAATTTGACAGCTGGATCTACCCAACAACCGACAGTGGACCAAGCAACTGGACTGCCAAAGACTTTACACCTATTACTTTTGTCACTCAGTAATGAACTCTTTTGTTTTCAATTTGTAACAAACAATATGTTGAAACTTTTATGGCTCGGTGTCCTACCCGGGGCACCGTGGCTCCATTTGTGAAGGCTTTTGTATGACATTTTCATATATCATTAATCAAAACATTGGACGTTTGTTGCATTTCAAATCTTGCGCTCCTTTTCTTTCTTTATCATATATTGCAAAACAGCTATATTTACACACACTCACTTATACAGGTTCCAATCCACTCTGGATCTCACTGGTAACGACTCTGCTACTGCCAGTTATGACTTCGAAAATCCGATCAACTTAGTCGAGGACGAAGGTGAAGAGGATTGCGAAGTGCCTGGTGAACTTGCAAGACTGCTACTCCAGGAAGAGAGGGCCATTCAGCCACACGAAGAGCCAGTGGAAACGGTAAATCTGGGTACTGAGACAGATAGAAAGGAAGTCAAGATTGGTGCCAATCTAGAGCTCAGTGTGAAACAACGGTTGATTCAGATGCTGCATGACTACATGGAAATCTTTGCTTGGTCTTACGAAGACATGCCTGGTTTGGATGCCGACATTGTGGTTCATCACCTGCCTACCAAGGAAGACTTCCCTCCGGTAAAGCAGAAGGTCCGCCGTATGCGTCCAGAGATGTCCGAGAAAATCCAAGCTGAGGTTATGAAACAATTTGATGTCGGGTTTCTAGTTGTAACTTCTTACCCTCAGTGGGTTGCCAACGTGGTTCCAGTGCCAAAGAAAGATGATAAGGTCCAAATGTGTGTTGATTACAGGGATTTGAACAGGGCCAGCCCTAAGGACGATTTCCCTCTGCCTCATATCGACGTTCTGGTTGACAATACTGCTAAGCATAAAGTTTTCTCCTTCATGGACGGTTTCTCCGGTTATAATCAGATCAAGATGGCTCCCGAAGATATGGAGAAGACCACTTTTGTTACTCAGTGGGGCACTTTTTGCTACAAGGTCATGCCATTTGGGTTGAAAAATGCTGGGGCAACTTACCAACGTGCCATGGTTGCTTTATTTCATGACATGATCCACCACGAGATAGAAGTGTATGTCGATGATATGATTGCAAGGTCCCAAACTGAGGAGGAACACCTTGACCATCTACGGAAGCTGTTTGACCGTCTGAAGTTGTACAAGCTGAGGTTGAACCCAAACAAGTGCACCTTTGGGGTGAGATCTGGAAAATTGCTGGGTTTCATTGTAAGTGACAAAGGTATTCAAGTGGACCCTGCCAAGGTGAAAGCCATACAAGAGATGCCAACTCCCAAGACAGAGAAAGAAGTCAGAGATTTTCTAGGACGGTTGAATTACATTGCTCGATTCATCTTGCATCTAACTGCTACCTGTGAGCCAATCTTCAAGCTGCTGAAGAAAGATCAAGTAGTACGTTGGAATGATGAATGTCAGGCCGCTTTCGAAAAGATCAAAGAGTATCTCCAAGAACCACCCATCCTTATGCCACCGGTTGAAGGGAGACCTCTAATACTATACTTGACAGTACTTGACAACTCAATGGGGTACGTGCTGGGGAAGCATGACGAGTCTGGCCGAAAAGAGCACGCTATTTATTACCTGAGCAAAAAGTTTACCGACTGTGAGACTCGGTACTCACTGCTCGAGAAAACTTGCTGCGCTCTGGTATGGGCTGCTCGTCGGCTGAGACAGTATATGTTGACTCACACTACTCTGTTGATTTCAAAAATGGATCCAATCAAGTACATATTCGAAAAGCCTGCTCTGTCCGAAAGAATAGCAAGATGGCAAATGATCTTGACGGAATATGACATCCAGTAAACGACTCAGAAAGCAATCAAGGGAAGTGTATTGGCAGACCATTTGGCACACCAACCTGTGGACGATTACCAGTCGTTGAACTTTGAATTTCCAGACGAGGATATCATGGTAGTGACAGATTGTGAAGTACCTGGACCGGATGAAGGATCCGAGGAAGGATCCCGATGGTCTATGCATTTTGATGGAGCCTCGAACGCTTTGGGTAATGGTATTGGCGCTGTGATCATATCCCCCAAAAGCACTCATACCCCACTCACCGCTCGGTTATGTTTCAACTACACCAACAACATGGCGGAGTATGAGGCATGTGTCATGGGTCTTCAAGCTGCAATTGACATAAGGATCAAGTTTCTAAGTGTCTTCGGAGATTCCGCTCTCGTGATCAATCAGATCAAAGGCGAGTGGGATACGAAACACCCGAATCTTATTCCTTACAAGGAGTATGTGCTAACATTGCTTCCCCACTTCGAAGAGATAACTTTTGAACACTTCCCAAGAGAGGAGAATCAGTTGGCGGACGCGTTAGCTACGATGTCTTCAATGTTCAAAGTCAAATGGGACAACGAGGCGCCCCAGATCATTATCTGGAAGTTGGACGAACCTGCATATTGCTGTGATCTCGAGACCGAAGAGGTAACAGAAAAACCCTGGTATCATGAGGTGAAGAGGTACTTGGAAGCTCGAGAATACCCCGAGGGCGCATCTGTTAATGACAAGAAGTTCCTGAGAAGGTTTGCAACAAAGTTCTTCCTCAGTAATGGCATTATCTACAAGCGAAACCATGACTCAACTTTATTGCATTGTGTGGATAAGACTGAAGCAGAAAGGATCATGGCAGAGCTTCATGAAGGTACATTTGGAACACATTCCAGTGGACATACCATGGCAAAGAAAATCCTCCGGGTAGGATATTTCTGGTCCACAATGGAAGCCGACTGTTACCAGCACTCTCGGACTTGTCATAAATGCCAGATCTATGCTGACAAGGTGCACATTCCTCCGGTTCCTCTGAACGTCCTGACGGCACCTTGGCCTTTTGTAATGTGGGGAATTGATATGATCGGCGAAATCAGACCGACGACATCCAACGGGCATCGCTTCATCCTGGTAGCGATTAATTACTTCACGAAGTGGGTTGAAGCAACTTCCTATGCTACCATAACCAAGAACGTCGTGACACGTTTCATTCGGCACAACTTAATCAGTCGGTACGACGTACCTGAGAGGATCATTACGGATAATGGTACCAATCTTAACAACAAGATGATCACTGAGCTCTGCGAGCAATTCAAGATACAGCACCACAACTCTTCACCTTACCGGCCGAAGATGAATGGGGCTGTAGAAGCAGCAAATAAGAATATCAAGAAGATTGTGCAGAAGATGACAGTGACCTACAAAGATTGGCACGAAATGTTACCGTTTTTTCTTTATGGTTACCGCACCTCGGCCCAGACGTCAACAGGGGCAAATCCTTTTTCCTTGGTTTATGGCATGGAGGCAGTCTTGCCTATTGAAGTCCAGATACCCTCTCTCCAGATAATGAAGGATGCAGACTTGAGCGAAGATGACTGGATCCAGACTCGACTTGATCAATTAAACCTAATTAACGAAAAGAGACTTACTGCTATTTGTCATGGTCAGACGTACCAAAAACGGATGATCAGGGCATTTAACAAGAAAGTCAGACGACAAGAGTATCAAGTTGGAGACCTGGTAATCAAGCGAATCATTCTTCCTCAAGGTGATCCCAGGGGAAAATGGACCCCTACGTACGAAGGGCCATTTGTGGTTAAACATATCTTCTCAGGAGGAGCTATGATTCTAACTACCATGGATGGTGACGACCTTCCTCACCCCGCCAATGCAGACATAGTAAAAAGATACTACGCATGAACTAAGGACCCGCTAGGTTGACACACCTAGGAAAAAATAAGGGCTTCCCGGCGAACCAAAAGGGTTCGGGCAAAAATAAGGGATGAAATGAAAAAATCTGTACACCCGGCAAGTCGAAAACCTGAAAAGGCGGCTTGGGCAAAAATGGGTATCCCGGTGGACTGAAAACCCGAAAGGGCGGTCCTGGCAAAAGTTAGGGATAAAGCGTAATACTATGTCGCATTGGATCACCTTGCATCCAGAATTCGGCATCAACTATCAGGGCTCAGACTTCGGCATCGATCAATCAGCTTCATCTTCAACTAAGCAGCAAAATGATGAGACGCTTGAAGACATAAAGGCGATAGCAGAGTTGGAACCCAGTGGGATTAGTTTTCACATAGATGTTTTGTTTCTTTTTCAAAATTGTATAAACTCTATGTTATTCGGCGGCGTTCTCTTACTAGGACGTCAGCCTCCTGTACATAAACGCCTATTTACAGGCAAATTTCAAAATCAATACAAATTCAATTTTTCAGACAAATTATCCATTGTTTTTCCTTTTTCTGATTTGTTTTGCAAAGAACGTCCAATGCTCATTTTTGATATATGCATTTGACATTAAATTGCTAGATCATAAATGTTTACATACGAAACAAAGGATTAATGACAGGTGACATCAGAAATAGGGGGCAATTTTGAAATGACCAAGCGGTCTAGTTGCTTTGTCCGCCAAGGTACCAAGGTGGGTTCAACTGAAGAACGTGACCAAGCTGCCTCAACTCCCCCACAGAGTAAGACAAGATTCAGCATTGCTTTCCCCAAGTAGAGTTGGTTTCCTATCAACCTTGGAAAGACACATTATTCCCCTAGCAAGTCTGCAATACTCTCCTCAAGCAGAGTTAGTCTACTGTCAGCTTTAAGGAAGTTGGGTATCCCCAGAAGATCCCAACATTCCCCAGCGGAGTATAGACATTCCTCAACAAGCATCCCCGGCAGTCTTAATATGAGATTGTTCCCCGGCGGAATACCAACACCCCAATATAGTCTGAAAAGTTTCCCCAGGAGAGTGGAATCCATATCCCTAGTAGATTCTGGAAGCTTATCCCCTACAGAGTACGATCGACTCTCCCGGACTTTATTCAGCAGTTATTTCCCATCAGGGCTTATAACTGGGTTATCCTCAGCTAATTACCACGGAAAGTCCGTCGTCAGCAAAGCCCTTCCTACCCCCAGCGGAGTTCATCAAATTCTCCAACATAACTTATCAACAGAATCCCCAACGAAGCTCTCATCAAAGCCTCAGTGAACTATCTCTTCCCACAGAGTAATTCCCCTCAGAGTAACCTCTCCAACAAGTTTATGCCCCAACGAAGTCATCTTCTCCTATCGGTTTATTCTTGCAACCATCATCCCCAGCGGAAACGAAGAACTCTTCTCTTCAACATCAGCCCAGGATTTGATTCCCCGGCCAGTCGTCAAGGATTTATTTTCCTAGACGAAAATATATTCATAGACATTTCATATTTCATACATCCTGTTTACATACATGACAAAGTGCATACAACACTAACTCATTTTGAGCATCATGACATCATGCACCTCATACATCATGACTTTGCATACAACTGATGTTTTGCCTTTTCAGGAAAAAGATCAATCCAAAAGATGATTACTATCAAATATCACAAATCCAGATTCGATTCCTGTATCTAGCCAGGGCACATCTGTGAGTGATTGATTGTAGATTCGATACCTGTATCTAGCCAGGGCATATCTGCATGAACAGTTTGAAGACCAACCCCTGTAACAGGCCAGGAAGTTATCTTTCATTCTCAAGTCAGAGGAAGACACCTGTATCCAGCCAGGAAAGCTATCTCTACCAACTTTTTGCAATTCCAGATTCGATTCATGTATCTAGCCAGGGCACATACGTGAGCAACTAATTCCAGATTCGATTCCTGTATCTAGCCAGGGCACATCTGTGAGCAACTAATTCCAGATTCAATACCTGTATCCAGCCAGGGCACATCTGTAGACAACAGTTCCAGATTCGATTCCTGTATCTAGCCAGGGCACATCTGTGAACAACCAATTGTAGATTCGATACCTGTATCTAGCCAGGGCATATCTGCATGAAGAGACTGAAGATCAACACCTGTAACAAGCCAGGAAAACATCTCTCTTTCTCAAAGTACGCAAGTTCTCGCTAAGGAATCTCTTACGCGATCAACACTTCCAAATGGCATCTATAAGCCCATTCCCGACATCACATTGCTGATACTCCAACATGCGAGTGCAAATTTCCGGGCACTCTAGTGTCCAATCTCCTTTTACCCTCGAGTCACGAAAGGCAAACTTGCCAATCTAACTCTTTAGGTTCAAGAAGATTGAACAGGGGCAACTGTTGCACCCCAAAATTTGCCCTCCCATTTCCTCAACATTTTCACCACAAGACCCTTGGAGTTCAAGATCCAACTAGGGTTTCCTCTGCTCAAGACTTCTCCTTGCACTGTTGACCCAAATTAGGGTTTGTGTTTGCACAAAGATGTTTTGACCTAAAATGCCTAAGATGAATTTCATGCTTCATATTGGACTCCCAAGTTTATCCCTACCAAGTTTCAAGCCTTGATTCCAATCTTTCCCCAGTCAATTGGACATTTGACCTAGAAATCAGCTGTATTGGGGAAAAAGTCAACTGTGGTCAATTGACAGTCAAACCTCATGATTTTTGACCCACATCAACATTATGAACTCATATGGACCATTTGATCAAGTTTGGATCACAATTCCACAAGAAATTTGATCAGATCACCAAAAGGGCAAAATGGTCATTTTTAGGGTTTTGACTGCACAAAGGCAATTTTTGACTGTTTGACCTAGCCAATGGCAAACCAAGCTCACATATGGATTCAAGGACCCCATGGAATTGTCTTGACATGTTCAACAAGTTCAAAAGATCCCAAATTCACAAGATTGACAAATGAATTTTCCAGTCAATTGATCAATTTTTGACTGTATACTGAAAAGTCAAACTTTGACTTTTTGGTCAAGATCAAGTGTCAAGATTCATTTTTCATCAAAACATGTCAAAACATGAAACTTGTTCATCAAGAGATCAAAAATCACAAATTAGGGTTTAAAATGAAGAATTTTCATAACTTAGAATTTTTCTAAGTTATGAAAATCCCTAATTTTTTCCTAACTTTGTCCCATTTTTTCATCAAGATACATTTGGATTCAAGGAAAACTCAAAACATGAAAGTTGTAGTCCATTGCAAAATCTACAACTTTGATTCACAAAGTTTCCTCAAAAGAAGCCTGTAGCTCAAGTTATGATTTTTGGAACAAGGGTGCAAAACATTCTTAACTTAGAAAAAAAATTTGACCTATTCTAGGCAGGATTTTTGCCTAACTTCATGGCCACTTTTCACATGCTTCCACTTGGAATTTAAATTTTCATTACAAATATGGATTGTAGTACACATTCCAAGCTTTCCAAAATGTCAAATAACTCATCAAACAACCTTGTGGTTAGGGAGAGTCGAATTTGGCAATTTGAGCAAAAGTCACTTTGATTCATGGCCATGTACATGTTCATACACTTTGCAATTTTTCAAATCAGCATGAGCAAGCTAGTTACAGGCCTCTAATCCTTTTCTTACTCAATAATTAAATGCCAATCCATTATTTTTTAGCTTTGTTTTGTTCATATAGTCATTACACAAAGAATTAAGCCTTAATTGGAAAAAGTGATTTAACCATTTTTGTAAAGTAGAACTGTATGTCAAGTTTGAAAATCAAGAGGTACAATGCATATCTTTGGACACAAGATTCATGGACATGACACACTGATCAAGACTAAAAGATGCAGCACATTTGAGGGGCCTGGACAAGCCTAGAAAAAAAAGTTGGCATTTCCTGGCTTCACATAGTAGAAACCTTGCATTTTAAAACACAACTCTCATTGCTGCAAGAACTAGCTTAGACAAACTTGTTAGACACATTCTAAACAACATAACTGAGCTAAGGCACGACCAAACATCTTCCAAACCTCATCAAACCTCAAAACACCATCCTACTGCAGAAAACAGAGTCACCGCTGCAGTTGGACTTCCATAAGCAAATCCACTCGTGCATTCTTGCTAAAACCAGTTCATACACATTCCATATCACATATACAAGCTATCCCAAGCATTGGACACGACCTGTAACACCTCTAACCAACTTCACCATTTTCACATTTTCTGTTTTGCAGGTGGATTGCTATAGCTTGATTCACTTGGTTTCAAAGCAAACTAAAGGTTGGAGAAGCATCCCTGACCTTCAAGCAAGCTGTACCAAACCCCACTTTGCCTCTAAAGTGCCTCCATTGCCAGATACGATCCAAGCTGAACAGGTAAGTTCATGGACTTCTACCTCTCAATCTAGGAAGAGTTAGCTTTAAGTTTGTGAATGGAAAATGTCATATTCATGTCCCTGAAGTTATACCTATCCTCACTTTCCATTTATATTGCATATGCTGAGAGTATTTTGAACCTGAACATTGACAAAAACTTAGGTTAAGAATTAGGGATGGAGAAATTCTCTCTCATTTTTTAGAGTTAAGTTAAGTTTTTTATATGTCTCGATTCGTGGTTCAATGCTTGACATTTTTCACGTTATGAGTTTGTGCTGAAAATCAAAGAATCAAGAGATAGCAAGCATGAAAGAAAACGCGCGCATTTTTGTGTTTGAAGGTGCTGGAGGTTGAAGACAACCATCCTTGGGCTTGGGCCAGGCTTTTTTTTCCTGTTTGCACCCTATTTTTACACATGCACCCCCTGGCCCATTTTGAGATATCTTTGTTATTTTTGATTTTTTTCCTTTTGATTTTGTTTTTATATTTTTGTCTAAACATGAAAAAACATTAAAAATATTTTTTCCATATTTTTTGCATTTTTTTTGACGTTTATTTTGTTTCATTTAGTTTTGTATATAAATAAACATAAACATACTATTATTTAAAATAACTAAAAATAATACAAAACACTTTTATTTTCTGATTTTATTTTATTTTATCTTTTGAAAACATTTTATAAAAAATATAATTTTTTTAATAATATTAAATATTTTATTTTTGTACATATTTAATATATTTAATAAATGATGTAAATACTTATATATTTATTAGCATATTTAGGTTAAAAACATAAAAAATAATACATTTTTATTTTTATTAATATTTAACTTGAAAATCACTTTTTTGACAATATACTTTCTTTTTTATTTATTTATTTTTTACACATAATTAATAAATATTGTATATAATACTTAAATAAATAATTAATACCTTTTATTTAGCAAAATTAGGGTTTTTGCCCTAAACATGAAAATATTCAAAAATTAAGTTTCTTTTATTTATTTTTATTTTATTTGTGAATAAAATATACACTTACACAAAAATACCTTCACATACATATTTCTTTATTCTTATACATCTTTATATTTACATTTGCGCAATTCGATTTGGTTGTAAATATTGAACACTACTCTCCTATAAAGTCTCATCCCCATTTGAACATTTGTACCCCCATTCCCATGATTATTGTGTAATAATTTAGGATCTTTAAATTCCGCATTTAAAAGTTTTCTAATTATACCATGATAGAATTAGGGTTTTGTATGCAAATCAAAAACAACAAATAGTTTGACCTAAATTCAAGATAAACAAGCATGAAAATGGACAACACAAATCACACTTGCACCCCTAGGGTACTCCACTTGTTGCCTTCAATAATGGGCCATATTGCATGTTAGGTATCTTTGGCAAAAACAAAACAAATTCAAATGATCATAGTCCCTCGATGACGCTTTCGAAAGTTGCCTAAAAATGATCAAGTCCCTTAAAGGAAAAATTGCCCAAAGATACTTGGCACCATTGCAATCATGGTCTAAACGATGACCCGCGCCCGTCCCGTTCACATCCTAATACAAGATTGTCCACCAAATACAATGGTGGAACAAAATTGTTAAAAAGGGTTAAAACATAGCAAAAATCTTTGAGAAATTTAGAGTAGACAAACTCTTGGTTACTTGCCAACTTGCAAAACAAAAACACTTGCCTATTTTTCAAAACCACACATCACTACACTTTCAAAAACATTGAAAACCTTTTCAAAAGACATACACCTTTATATACATCCCAACATGGATCATTACAAAGGTTGCCACCACATTGGCCTCTTTTCAAAACATTTTCAAACCCATACACAAAGCACCATTTCAAAACAATTGAAAATCAAAGGCAAGTGATCTAAGCAAGTAACTAGGAGCCCATGGATAACCATGGATAGAAAGGGTGCTAATACCTTCCCTTTCTATAATCTACTCCCCGAACCCAAGAAAACATCTCAAAGGTTTTTTGCTGTGCTTTTTAACCTTTCCTTAGGATAAAATAAAAAGTCGGTGGCGACTCTTGCTCAACCGAAACATTTGCGAAAACAAACACAAAACCTCAAGTCAGTTCTCCCACCGTATCACAATATGACAGAGCTGAACAAGGATCCCGATGGACCTTGGTTTTTGGTGGAGCTTCCAACACACTCGGCAATGACATAGGCGCTGTGATCATATCTCCTAAAGGATGCCTTACTCCCTTCACTGCTAGATTGTGTTTCAACTGTACCAATAATATGGCGGAATATGAAGCGTGTATTATGGGTCTCAAAGCTGCCATAGATTTAGGAATAAAGTCCTTAAGTGTATTTGGAGATCCATCTTTAGTCATCAGCTAGATCAAAGGAGAATGAGACACGAAGCACCCTAATCCCATCCCCTACAAAGAACATGTATTGACATTAATCCCACATTTTGAGGAAATTACCTTTGAGCATTTTCCACAAGAGGAAAATCAACTAGCGGACGCGCTAGCAACTATGTCATCCATGTTCAAAATCAAGTGGGATAATGAGGCTCCTCAAATCACCATAGAGAGAATGGACGAACCAACTTACTGTCACGAGATTGATACTGATGAAGTAGTGGACAAGCCTTGGTTCCATGAAATTAAGAGATATATCGAGGCTTAAGAGTATCCAAAAGGAGCTTCAGTCGATGACAAGAAATTCCTGAGAAGATTATCTGCTAAGTTCTTCCTCAGTAATGGGATTCTCTACAAGCGCAACCACGACTCTACTTTGCTTCGGTGCATGGACAAGAGTTAGGCAGACAAGATCCTGGATGATTTAAATGAAGGTACCTTTGGCACCCATTCCAGTGGTCACACGATGGCTAAAAAGATTCTACGGGCAGGATACTATTGGTCCACCATGGAAGCACATTGTCATCAGCATTTGCGAACCTGTCACAAGTGTCATATCTATGCTGACAAGATACATGTGCCTCTAGTTCCTCTAAACGTCATGACTTCTCCTTGGTCATTCACGATGTGGGGCATTGACATGATTGGAGAGATCAAACCCACGACTTCTAATGGACACCGCTTCATATTGCTTTCCATTGATTACTTCACGAAGTGGGTTGAAGCAGCTTCCTTCGCTTCTGTCACCAAGAATGTTGTTGCTCGATTCATCAAACAAAATCTTATCTGTCGGTATGGTATCTCGGAGAGAATCATTACAGATAATGGTACCAATATCAACAATACTATGATCACTGTACTATGCGTGCAATTCAAGATCCAGCATCACAACTCTTCTCCTTACCGGCCGAATATGAATAGCGTTGTAGAAGCCGCTAATAAAAACATCAAGAAGATCATACAAAAAATGACAATGACCTACAAGGAATGGCATGAGATGTTGCCACTCGTTCTCCATGTTTACCGTACCACGGCACGCACATCAATAGAGGAAACTCCTTTCTCTTTGTTATACGGCATGGAAGTTGTCCTACCAATTGAAGTCCAAATACCTTCTTTAAGAATCATAAAGGATGCGGGGTTGAGTGAAGACGAATGGATCCAAACTCGATTTGACCAGTTGAACTTGATTGATAAGAAGAGGCTTACGGCTGTCTGCCATGGCCAGATGTACCAAAAACGTATGATCAAAGCTTTTAACAAGAAGGTTATACGTCATATATATCGGTTGGAGATTTGGTAATCAAGCGTATCATATTTCCACAAGGTGATCCCAGGGGAAAATGGACTCCTACATACGAAGGAACATTTGTGATTAAAAGCATATTTTCCGGTGGGGCAATGATCTTAACCACTATGGATGGTGACGATCTTCTGCACCCTGTAAATGCTAACATAGTTAAAAGATACTACGCATAAACAAAGATCCGCTAGGTCGACTGGCCTAGGAAAAAATTAGGGCATCCCGGCGAACCAAAAGGGTTCAGGAAAAAATTAGGGATAAAATACAAAAAGAAATCTGTACACCCGGCAAGCTGAAAACCTGAAAAGGCGGCTTGGGAAAAAAAGGGTATCCCGGTGGACCGAAAACCCGAAAGGGAGGTCCAGACAAAAGTTAGGGATTTAAAGCGTATGACTATGTCCCGTTGGATCACCTTACAACCAATCTTCAGCATCAATCGTCAAACTCAAACGGGTCTAATCAATCCAATCAGCTTCAGACAAAGCAGTAAGTGGGTGAGACGCTCAGAGACATGAAGGCTATAACAGAGTGGGAACCCCATGGGATTATTTCACATAGCTAACTTTTCTTTGTATCAGTTTTCATTTTTACGACGACATCCTCTTATTAGGATGTTCGTCTCTTTGTACAAAAATACTTATTCAAGTCAATACAAAGAGATTTCTTTGGAAAGTGAAAAACTATCTGTTTCTCCTTTACTGTTTCTGTTTTGTTTGCAAAAAACGTCCAATGTTTATTCTTGAACATATGCATTTGAATGTAATAACTGTTTATAAATGACTGCTTAAAAAAAGGAAAACTAAGACAATTACTAATGGCTTTAAGAAACAGGACAACATCTGTGGGCCATTACACAAAACCCCCGCAGGTACTTTCTCCAACAGAGCGGAAGCAAGAACATCCTGCTACAAGATCATTGTAATATCCCCAGCAGGTAGCCTAGTGGTGCCTTTTGCCTTCATATCTCTGACGGAGCAAAATTTCTAGTTACCACCTCAGAGACTCTCTAGCAAATGTCGCTCAGCTTCTCAGGATTCTCCAGCAGGATTTCATAAAGCCCACAGGAAATGCACGACATTTTCTCTTCCCCAACATAGTTTATTTCTCTAATTATGGAAACCCATCCTTCAACATTTCAACTACAACAAAACATGAAAACTTACACTCCTCATTTCCAGCAGCAGTCAGGGATTTATTTTCCCTAATCTAACAACACTGTAGCATAACAACTTAATTTGTGGATACATTGCATTCATACGTCATAACATCAACAACACAAATGCACACATCGCAATCTCATTTATTTTGAGAAACATCATTGCGCCATGCATTCCATACATCATGGCATCACATACAACTAACTCTGTAGCTTTTTCAGGAAAGATCAATCAAAAAAAAGTTATTATCAAGATTTTCAACAAGACAAGGCAAATATCTATGAACAAATCAATCGTAGATCAATTCCCGAAACAAGACGGGGTGACTATTACTTCCTCCAGACTCCTTCCGGTTCAGTTTAAACCTCTCAACAGTTTATCCTAATTCTTTCCCGCAGACATTTTCTCTGGTTCAGATAAATCGCTCCAAGATTTATTCTGATTTTTTTCCAGACCCCTGTTGGTTCAGTTTAAACCTCTCAATGGTTTATCCTGATTCTTTCCCGCAGATATTTTCTCTGGTTCAGATAAATCGCTCCAAGATTTATTCTGATTCTTTTCCAAACCCTTGTTGGTTCAGTTTAAATCTCTCAACGGTTTATCCTGATTTTTTCCTGCAGACATCTTCTCTGGTTCAGATAAGTCGCTCCAAGATTTACTCTGATTCTTTTCCAGACCTCTGCTGTTTTAGTTTAAATCTCTCAACTGTTTTAGACACTTTCTCTAGTTCAAATAAATCGCTCCAAGATTTATTTTGATTATCTCCAGTTAAAGAATACCCAAGACCTCTTTTGGTTCAGTTTAAACCTCCAAAGATTTATCCTGATTCTTCCCAGTTAAAGATTATTCAAGACTTCTGCTAGGTTCAGTTTTAAATCAACCAAAGGTTTATTCTGTTTCTTTCCCCGACTTAAGTCCAGTTTAGACTTAGTCTAATTTCTATCAACGGTCACCTCCGGATGGCATCTGTAAGCCCATCTCCGCCAACTCTCCATCATTCCTCCGAATGGTGTCTATAAGCCCATTCCTTACACCTCAACCACAATATCATCAAGTGCAAATTCCTGGGCACTCTAGTGTTCAATCATCTTCTACCCTCAAGTCACAAATGGCAGATTCGCCAATCTAACTCTTCAAGTTTAAGAAGATTGAACAGGGGCAGTTGTTGTACTCCAAAATTTGCCCTCTCATTTCTCAAAATATTATCCTGGACCCTCAGTTTTGCTTTTATCAAGTTTCAAGTCTTGGATTACAATTTTCCAAGAAAACCATTCACAAGGGGAAAATGGTCAAAAGCGCACTGAAAAGTCAAACTTTGACTTTTGGATCAAAAATCAAGTTTCAACAATTATATTTCATCAAAACATGAAATTGGTTCATCAAGAATCAGAAGCCAAAAGTTACCTTGAAAAAAAGTTAAATTTATAAACATTTAGAAAATTTTCTAAGTGTTAAGAGAATATGATACTTTAGAACTTCTGGGCCAGCCTCCACGCGAGTGCAGTCAGAATTTGAAAACATGATTCAGAACATGATGCTTCAATCAGAACATTACTCTTCAGCATATGGGGGCTATGTTTAATTCTTCAATAAGAGTCTCACCCTTCAAATCTCACTCTGGTCTTCTGCGATCAGAACATCACCAAATCCCAAAACCTCATTTAAGCAGCCTGCTGCTCTGCTACAACACAGTCCTGCGACCAACTGCTGATCCAGTCCATGCTTGCACTTTCTCAAACCCCATATTTGCACCAAATTAGCATACAAAAACTGTGATTAAAAAGAAATGGAACAGTATTCCAAAAAGGTTTAAATCCCATTTGTCCCCCCCCCCCCAAAAAAAACACAACAAACTCACATATAAATAAGTTGCTCCATCACACTTTCAAGGGGCTGGATTTTGGAGAGAGAGAGAAAGAATTATACAAGAGAGAAGAGAGAAAACAATCAAACATTCGTAAACACATAATTCCCAAACAAAACCAAAACCTTTGTTCTTCTCTTTGAATCAAAGAACATAGCATTTTCTGTTCCGTTATCCTTGCTGACTCTAGAACATCTGAAGGAAGCAGCTCAAGCCCCAAACACACGTTCCAGATTCAAGGTAAGTCTTTGTGACTTTGAATCTTTTCATTCAGAACATCATTAAATATGTAAATATCATAGTATTGATGTTGTCCATATCATTGCATAAGTAGGAAAAAAACAGTGAATTAGAACTTCTTGAATAAAGCTAGGCTCAGAATTAGGATTAGAACTTCTATGAACTGTTGTGCTTTTATCTTTCTGATTTGCTGTTGTTAAGAACTGAGTAAGTTACAGATGTCATGACCAATGTACGGAATGAGGCGAAGTGTAACACATAATTTCTGGGTTTTCTTTCCTGCTGTTTAGCACAACACAGAACTTCTGAGTTCTCCTCACTGTTAACACACACGGAACTTCTGATTTTCTTACTATTAGCATGCACAGAACTTCTGATTTTCGCTCACTGTTAACACACACAAAACTTCTGATTTTCTTACTGTTAACATGCACAGAACTTCTGATTTTCGCTCACTGTTAACACATACAGAACTTCTGATTTCCTTACTGTTAACATGCACAAAACTTTTGATTTTTACTCACTATCTAAACACAACCTAGAACTTCTGTTTTTGCCCTCTAACCCTTCTTTCAGGATCCCAATGGCATCAACCCAAAACTTCTGATCACCTCTGACGTTTCATTCTAAACCACAACGTGCCTGGCATCAGAACTTCTGATCCCCTTTGTTTTGCTTTCAGCAACATGCTGATATTGTTTTTTTTCTTTTCCTCCTTTATTTTTATCAACATACAAAAACATCAAAAATATATTCTCTTATTATTTTCCTTTATTTTATTAAGACAAAAACCATTTTCAAAACAAACCCTTTCCTTTATTTACTTATTTTTATATTGTACAATTCGATATTGTTGTAATAGATAATTAGGATTCAAATTCTTGCAAACCCCCATTTGTAATTTGTACCCCCATTCCTAAATGATGTAATAGCGTAGGACTTTACATTTATGCAATTTACCTCTTTTCAAATATAAATGCTAGTAATTAGGGTGTATATGGAAAGACATGAAATCAACAAATAGATAACCCTAATCAAGACTAAAAGCATGTAAATAAAACACACCATTCACACTTGCACCCTTAGGGTAATCCCATTTTGTTGCCTATCAGAAAATAGTCATGTCCCTCAAATATGGGTGTTTTAGAAAAGACCCTCGATAAAAGATCGTAGTCCCTCGATGACCCTCAATGTTGATTTCGGTAAATGATCTAGTCTCTAAACGACATTGCTAAAATGTCCCATAAGTTGCCTTTTATGACTATACAAATGTCCCGTGCCCGTCCCTTCACATCCAACGATGGGGTTTCTTACCAAAACAATTGTAAGATAACAACATCTAAGGAAGAGGAAAATAACGTTTAAGACCTTTTGAGTAGGTAGGTTACTCCTAGTTGCTCGCTTGCTCACAACAAAAATATCTTATACACCCACAACTTCAGTTTGAAATTTTTTTCAAAAGACAAAATACTTTGTACGCATTCTTATAGAGACGAGAACCATTACAAAAACACCTTTTCAAAATACTTCAAAAACACACATCACAAACACATTTCCAAACAAAAAGCAAGTGATCTAGCAAGCAACTAAGAGCCCGTAGATAACTACGAATGAAAAGGGTGCTAATACCTTCCCTTTTCATAACCTACCCCCCGAACTCAAGAAAAATATCTCGAAAGGTCTTTCCTGTTCTTTTCAGCCTTTCCTTTTGGATAAAAGAAAAGTCAGTGGCGACTCTTGCTAACCGCAACAATTACGATTAAATGCAAAACACACCAAGTCAGTTCTCCCACCGTGTTAAAGGGGGTATGCTGAAAGAAATTCGTTTGGGCCCAAACATGCAAGTCCAGAATATGAATGGGATCCAATGCGGCTCTCTAGTGAGGGTTCATCATAGGCATGTGGATCTAGGGCGTCAGAACTGAGATTGTAAAGATCTGATGGTGATGAGGTGAGGGCACACGATTGACTTGTGAAGGCTTGGTGTGTTGAATCTGCAAGAAAAATATATGAAAAAAACAAAAGGGTACTGTTGTACCCAAAAATTTTCCCTCTCATTTTATCCAGATTTCCCCTCACAAAGCTCCTTGAACTCCAGACAGGATTAGGGTTTTACTCTGCTCGATACATCTCCTTGTACTGTTGACCTAAATTAGGGTTTGAGTTTGCACAGGTATTTTTGGACCTTCAATGCTCAAAGTGACTTTCATACTTCATATTGGACTCATAAGTTTGTCCATACCAAGTTTCAAGCCTTGAATCAAACTTTTGCCCAGTCAATTGGACAGTTGACCTAGAAATCAAATGTATTGGGGAAAAAGTCAAATATGGTCAATTTACAGTCAAACCTCATGAATTTTGACCCACATCAACATTATAAACTCATATGAATCATTTGATCAAGTTTGGACCACAACTCCATAAGAAATCTGATCAGATCATCAAAAGGGCAAAATGGTCATTTTTAGGGTTTTGACTGTACAAGGGCAATTTCTGACCTTTTAACCTAGCCAATGGAAAATTAGGATCAACCATGTACTCAAAGACTCAATGACATCATCTTGACATATTCACAAATTTCAAAAGATCCCAATTGCATTGGATTGACAGATGAATTTTTCAGTCAACTAATCAAAATTTGACTGTACACTGAAAAGTCAAACTTTGACTTTTTGGTCAAAATCATGTGCCAAGGGTCATTTTTCATCAAGATGTGTCTAAACATGAAACTTTTTCATCAAGAAACCCATTTTTTGCAAATTAGGGTTTAAAGTTGAAAATTTTAATATCTTAGAATTTTTTCAAAGTTATGAAATTTTCTTAATTTTTCCTAATTTTGCCCAACATTTTCACCATGATGCATTTGGATTCAAACAAAACTTCAAACATGAAAGTTGTAGTCCTCCACAAAGTATAAAACTTTAATTCACAAAGTTTTCTCAAAAGAAGCTTGGATCTCAAGTTATGATTTTAGGAACAAGGGTCCCTAAAGCTTTTAACTTAGTGAAATTTTGCCCTAATTTAGGCAGGATTTTGACCTATCTTCATGGTCATTTTTCACATAGTTCCACTTGGAATCTCAAGTTTCATTTCAAAGATGGATTGTAGAGTATGTTACAAGATTTCCAAAATGTCCAAGAACACTCCAAACACATTTGTGGTTAGGGAGAATCTAAAGTTTGAAGTTGGCAAAAACTCACTTTTCATCCATGGCATGTTCATGTTCATACAAGTTGCAATTTTAAGTCAACATGCTTTGCACTAGTTTACAGGCCTTTAAAACATTTCACACTCAATAATTTAATGCAAATCCATTGGTCTAAGGCATTGTTTTGTTCATTAGGGCATTGTACACAAAATTAATCCCTAAGTAGAAAAAGGTACATTTCCATTTTTGCTTAAATGTGCTTTATCTCAAAACTGAATTCCTTGAGCATTGGCCCATATCTCATACAGCAAATCAAATCCACACGTTGGAGGGGCGAAGGGCAAAGTGTACAAGGTGTTGGATAGCCTGTACAAGCCTGTGACATATCACTTCCCACTTTTGCTTCATATACAAGAAATATGCCAAATACATGAGAACTTGAACATGAGCCAAAACAAACTTGTGAAAGCATTTTGAACATCTTTCACACATCCCTCTGAGCCAGAAACATGACCTCTTAAGCCCTCAAACATCCCATAGCCAGAAATCACCTTCCATTGGCAAAACAGGACAGAACCTGTAACTTGACTTCCATAGCTCAATTGGCTTGTGCGTTTTGCCCCAAGTTGGTTCAAACACCTTCCATTCAATCCATCCAAGCTATCCCAAACCTCAAACACCAACTGTAACTCGATTTACAGGGTTTGCCATTTTCATTTTGAGCTTGTGCAGGTTGAGTTCTGTAGGCTGATTCAAGTACATTCAAGGCAAGCTAGACATTAGGGAGGGTCAAGTGAAGTTCAAGCAAGCTCCCAGACATCTCAGGCCTTGTTGAAAAGCTCCACATTGCCATACACGAAGTCAGCTGAAACATGTTTTTGTCAACTTCCTATCTCTCTATTTAGGAACATTTAGCCTTAGGTTTGTGAATAAGAAATGTAGTATTCATTTCCATGAAGCTGTACATATGCTCAGTTTTCATTTATATTAAGCATGCTAAGAGAATTTGGTCCATGAACATACTGAAAAAACTAGGTTAGATTTTAGGGCCAGAGAAATTCTCTCTGGTCTTTAAGAGTTAGAACAAGTTGTTTATATGGTTGGATTCGTCTTGAAATGCTCTACAACTTTGATGTTATGTGTTTTTGCAATAGAGCTCCTATACAGGATCTGGCAATTGTACAGGGCGCGCGCGTTTTTGAAAGTCAGAGGTTGAAGATGAAGTGGCTTGGGCTGGGATTTGGTCCTTTCACTTTTGACACCCCCCTTTTACTTTTTGCACCCCCTGGCCCAATTTCTATATATTTTGTATTTTTATATTTTATTTTCATTTCTGATTTTATTTTATTATTTCCAAATATAAAAAACACTCAAAAAATATTTTTATAATTTTTTCATATTTATTTTGCATTTTATTTTTATTTTTCTAACATAAAAAGCAATTTAATTACTTTTATCTTATTTATTAAAACTTGAAAATAATATATAAATTATACTTTTATTTTTTCTTTATTTTTATCCACACTGGAAATATTTTTCTAAATATATTTTTATTTTGTATATATTTTATTTATTGTACATATTTAATATAATTAATACATATATATATATATATATATATATATATATATATATATATATATATATATATATATATATATATATATATATATATATATATATATATATATATATATATATATATATATATATATATATATATATATATATATATATATATATATATATATATATATATATATATATATATATATATATATATATATATATATATATATATATATATATATATATATATATATATATATATATATATATATATATATATATATACTCTTATTTTATTAGATATTTTAGAATAAAAATATAAAATATTACACTTTTATTTTTATTATTAAATATACTTAAAAATACTTTTTCTAAATATATTTTATTTTTTTACATATACTATTTTATTTTTATTGTATATAAATAAAATAATTAATATATTTACTTTCTTAAAGAAAATTAGGGTTTTACCCTTAACCAAATAAAATTAATCTTTTTATTTATTTCTTTATTTTTTACATTAAATATTTTTACATACATAAATAAACAAAAACCTTTTTTGCATAATTCATATTATTTGATATATTTATTTATTTTGTTTATTTAAATATTGTCCATTTATTATTTATGCATTTGATTCAATTTGGATGTAATAGTAAATTAGGGTTTATATTTCTTGTCAAAATAACCCCCATTCAAAGATTGTACCCCCATCCCCTTAATCATGTTGTAATAACTTAGACTTTTAATTCTCCACTTTATGCTTTCAATTATGCCATGATTAGAGATTAGAGTTTGTATGCAAAAATCAAAATCAACAAGTAGTTTGACCTAATACAAAGACAAAAATGCATGAAAATCAAACACAAATGCACACTTGCACCCCTAGGGTTACCATCCACTTATTTCCTTAAAAATGGGTCATGTTATGCATGTTGGGTACTTTGGCAAATCAAAAACAAAACAAAAGATCATAGTCCCTCGATGACGCTATCTTGGTTGCCTAAACAAAATGATCAAGTCCCTCAAAAATTTGCCAAAGATACTTAACACAATTGCTATCATGGTCTATACGATGACCCGCGCCTGTCCCGTTTAACATCCTAACACAAGGTTGTACACCAAATGCAATGGTGAAATAACACTGTCAAAAGGGTTAAAAATTGTATAGGAAAGATCTTTGAGTAAAATAGGGTAGATAACTCTTAGTTACTTGATCAAAGATTGCAAAAAACATCCTTTCTATTTTCAAACACACTTCACAACACAATTTCAAAACATTTCCCAAATCAAACTTTCAAACATTGAAATCTTTTCAAAAGACAGAAACACCTTTGTATACATTCAAACAATAATCATTACAAAGGTTGCCACAACGATGGCCTCTTTTCAAAACATCTTTCAAAACCATACACAAAGCACCATTTCAAACAATTGAAAAGCAAAAGCAAGTGATCTAAACAAGTAACTAAGAGCCCATAGATAACCATGGATGAAAAGGGTGCTTGCACCTTCCCTTTTCATAATCTACTCCCCGAACCCAAGAAAACATCTCAAAGGTCTTTCCTGTGCTTTTTGACCTTTCCTTAGGATAAAATAAAAAGTCGGTGGTGACTCTTGCTAAACTGAAACATTTGCGAACACAAAACGCAAAACCTCAAGTCAGTTCTCCCACCGCATCACAGAACTGGCGACTCTGCTGGGGAATAACTCTAAAATTGGAGTAACCTTAGGGTTTAGATCACCTTTGCATGCTTATCTTGTTTTCTTTGATTGCTTTACATTTGGTTCTCTTGTTTGGGTTTTGAATCCTCCACTCGGATTTTTTGAGAAACATTCATAGGTAAATAGCAATACGTTGTGGAAACTCTGCGGGGTATACCGACATGGTTGAAGCAATAGCTATATTAGTGCGACATATTTGTGGGTACCAATAGCCTTTGAGTCAATCAAAGAGAATACGGGGCCGCTGAGTGATGTCATGAAGCACTAATGAACTCTTAGAACCTTACTTGACCATCTTGGCCTTAATAGGGGTAGTGAGATGACCGGCTTTGGTGCAATCTGAAGTTGGTAGATACTCGATACTACACTCACTGAGGGTTGTTTTCTTGGAATATTTCGGTCGCCAGTTAAGTGGCTAAACTGAAACCATGAACACAGAAGATAATCCAGTGATATTGAGCTCCTTAGAACCCGGTTACTATTAATAGGAGATGTTGAGCCATCTAACTTCAAGAGGGTACTTACCTATGAAACCTCATACAAGCCTGAAACTAGGAACTTGTGTGACTTGCTTGTACATATGCTTGTGCATACATCATGAACATCATAAAGCATCATATGCATCCACTAACCATTTCAAGGGTTTGGATCTTCATCTTTGTTCCTATTTTGTAAGTTATGGAATCACTCTGCAGAAAAACAATTCAGGTCAACCTTGTGAGAATCCTTCCTCAACTCAAGGAGCTTACTCCCAAGATTCCAGAGAATTCTCTCTTCAGTGAAAGACATGGTAGACTTCTCAACATGGTCAACTCCAACATTGAAGAAGACATGGTGAAAGTCCTCTTCCAGTTCTTTAACCCCCTACACCACTGTTTCACATTCCCTGATTACCAATTAGTACCTACTTTGGAGGAATTTTCTCAACTCCTGAGGATTCCTATTCTTCATCAACTACCCTACAACAGTACGGAAAGAAAACCAAAGCCTGAAGATGTTTCTCAAGCCTTACACTTGCAACCATCTGATATTAAAGGTCATTGGGAAACCAGAAGTGGTGTCAAGGGTTTCTTGGTAAAGTTTATGTTTGAGAAGGCACAAGACTGCTGGAATTCTTTAGACCTACAAGCTTTTGAGGAGATTGTAGCACTTCTCATCCATGGGTTGGTCTTGTTCCCAAACCCTGATCAGCTAATAGACGTGAATGCTGTCAAGATTTTCATATCTCGGAATCCTGTGCCTACATTGCTTGGGGACATCCTACACTCATTTCACACACGAACAATGAGGAAAAGAGGTGTTCTCATGTGATGTACTCCTCTTCTAGTAAGGTGGTTTATTTCTCACCTTCCCCAATCAGTTTTGAAGAATGAGCAGGGTTTAAGGTGGTCACAACGGTTGATGACCCTCACACATTCTGATGTTCATTGGTATTCTCGGTCCAGAGAAAATGTCACCATCATTGATCATTGCGGAGAATTCCCTAATGTCCCATTACTTGGCATTAGGGGAGGCATTACCTACAACCCCTGTTTAGCTCTGAGATAATTTGGGTATGCCCGAAGGGATGGCCCTCATGATATGCTGATTCCTGACTTGGTTTTTGACTTCGACAACGATGTGCAAGGACTTCGACAAAGGTTTATCTGAGCTTGGAGGATGCCCAACAAAGTGGATAGTAAGACACTGGGACACAAGAATTCTATCCCTCTTAAGCCTTATCTCAAGTGGGTACGAACCCGCGCCCAGAGTCTTATGATGCCTTACCCTCACATTCTCCCCGTGATCAAAGAGCCTGTTGTGGAAGGAGAGGTTCCATACACCCTCCTACATCCTGACATGCCAACATCATTGGAAGAATTGCAAAAGAGTTGGATACAACTCAAGGAAGAGCAGAACACTTTTGAAGCCAGCTTCTATGCCAGTGAGAAGAAGGTTTTGGAACTTACTCGCCGACTTCACGAAGAGGAGACTCTCAACACTTACATTGTGCCAAAGAGGATGCGCAATGTCTTTTTACATTAAGAATTTTGTAATATTTTGCCCATGGGGCATTTATGTACTAACGAATTTCTTCTTATTAATATGACGTGTGTTCTTTTTGTTTGCAACAACTATGAATTTCCGAATCCTTGAATGTATTACATGAATAACATATCATTCATCATATGCATAAACATGTCTTTACACCAGGTTTCTTTATCTTTCTGTTGTTTATTTCAGCGAGATAGATATAGAGCAGACGGTTAAAGATCTGCAAGCACAGAATTCGCAACTCCAACAACTCCTCATAACCTTGGCAAAGGGTCAAGAGGATCTTAAAGCACTGTTAGAGAAAGAGAAGGAACCAGAAAAGAAGAAAAAGAAAAGAATTGGTGTGGCCACTATGGGAAGAAGATTTGAGCATCAGGCTAGGAGAGTTCTGGAATTCCCCTCGACGTCTGACGAAGGGGTTGGTAAAGGAAAGGGAGTTGCAATGCCCTCCGAATCTGAAGCTGAAGAAGAAGAAGAGGAAGAGGATGAAGATTACTCCGAACAGCAATAACCTCCGGCGGACGATAAGTATAAGAATCTTGAGGACCGTTTGGCAGCCATGGAAGTACAAAGGGTACCTGGGCTAGATTTCGAAGAACTAGGGTTGGTTGCTGGGATCATCATTCCTCTTAAGTTCAAAGTACCTATATTTGCTAAATATGACGGTTTGTCCTGTCCGAAGATGCATCTGAGGTCCTACGTCAGAAATATCCAACCTCACTCTTCTGATAAGGATCTTTGGGTCCACTTTTTTCAAGATAGTTTGTCGGGTACGCAATTGGACTGATTCTATCAACTTGAGAGATCTGATGTTCATAACTGGGAAGATTTGGCTGCTGCTTTCTATCGAAAATACCAATATAACACAGACTTAGCGCCTACTCGTACTCAACTACAGAGTATGGGTATGGTTTCTAATGAAGGATTTAAGGAATATGCCCAGAAGTGGCGGGATTTGGCTGAAAGGGTGCAGCCACCATTGTCGGATAGAGAGCTAGTTGACATGTTTTTGGGGACCCTGTCAGGTCCATTCTTCAATCACTTGATCGGGAGCTCATCTGCAGGGTTCACCGAATTAATCCTGACCGGTGAAAGGGTCGAAGCTGGCATTAAGAGTGGTAAAATTCAGAAGGATGCCTCCGCTTCCACTGCTATCAAGAAGACCTTCCCAGCCAAGAAGGAAGTTTCTGCTGTTCACACCCAGAGAAATCAAGGGAGAATGGAGCGCCGACCATCGGTGGGGGCTGTGATGATCCAGAACTCCTCATCCGATCAACCTTGAAGCACTCAACCTAGAGCTAACCAGCAAAGGGTAGAAAGGCCACAATGGTAATTCACCCGAATCAATATGACTCCGGCTCAGGTCCTCCCTCATCTGTTAAAGTTAAACCTTACCAACTTGAAAGAAGCACCAAAAAACCCAAATACCTCTTCTCCCTATTATCATTCAAATGCAAAATGTGCATACCATTCGGACAGCGTAGGGCATGACACCAACAACTGTTGGGCCCTTAAAAACAAGATCCAAGATTTGATAGATGCCAAGGAGGTAGAGTTTGATGCCCCTGAAAAACCTAATGTGATATTCGCTACTATGCCAAAACATGGTCATAATGTCCATGCAATTGTGGAAGATCTTCATGTTACCACTGTTGATGAATTAATGACTCTGTTGCCAATGATTAAAATGAATCTGTTGAAAGCTAGGATTTTCCCGGGATGTGAAAAAGATTGTTACTTCTGTTCAACCTTGCAATCTGACTGCCCATTATTAAAATCAGGCATCCAACGCCTGATGGATACTCAAGAGATCCTCTTTCAGAAAACTCATGTTGCTACTATCACTCATGTTACTCCTGTTACTCCAATCAATGACATTGCTATAATCACCATTTCTGACAATCTTTCCAAGACCTGCAAAAGGCCTGTTAAGATTACGCCTGATCCAAAGCTTGTACCGCTGAAGATTACCATGCCGGGGCCAATCCCATATAAGTCCAACAAGACGATACCATGGAATTATGGAGGAGAGATCTTATACCATGGTGTTAAGCAGATCGAATCAGTCCAAGAGAATCCCGATGAAGAAACTCCTGACATAGGGAATATTGCAGGGACAAGTAAGATAACTCGTAGCGGAAGAATCTTCTCTCCGGAGATTGCTCCTCCATGGGCAGTCTTCGAACCCTTAAGTGCTCCTGTGCCTGTCAAGACACCTGTGCAAAGTCTGGTTATTGAAGAAATTGATGCTCCCGAAGCTATACCCTCTGCTGTTACTGCCGATAAAGGTAAGGGGATCCAAGAAGCGCCCGTCAGGACGAGGGCTCAGACTTTGGTTATCCCCGAGACCACCCAAAAGGAGATGGAGGAAATTTTAAAGATAATTAAGAAGAGCGACTATGATGTCGTAGAGCAGCTGGGGAAAACCCCTTCAAAAATCTATATGCTGGCTCTATTGCTCTGCTTTGAGGCTCATGCCAAAGCCTTAATCAAAATTCTGAAGACGGCACACGTGCCTCAAGAAACTTCTGCAAATCAGTTTCAAGAGTGTGTGGCTAGCCTTACAGCCGACAATGGTCTTGGCTTCTCTGATGCTGATTTGACCCCTAAGGGAAGAAAGCATAATGATGCGCTGCATCTCTCGGTAGAGTGCAGAGGGACCACACTTGCTCATGTTCTGGTTGATACCGGTTCATCTTTAAATGTTCTACCAAAGAAAGCATTGGACAGATTGGACTATGAAGGTTTGACCCTAAATCCCAGTAATATCATTGTTAGAGCCTTCGACAGTTCTAAGCAGATGGTTCACGGAGAAGTGGACATCCCAATCAAGGTGGGAACGGAAATTTTCAACTCTACATTTTATGTGATGGACATCCGTCCTTCATATTCATGCTTGTTGGGAAGGCCATGGATCCACAACGCTGGGGCAGTCACTTCTTCTCTACACCAAATGCTAAAATACCCAGTTCAGGGTAAGATTATAACAGTTCATGGTGAAGAGGACTATATGATAAGCCACCTTAACTCTTTCCGCTACGTGGAGTTAGATGGTGAATTCATAGAAACACCCTTCCAGCACTTTGAAGAGGTTTCTCCTGAGGTCGCAGTAGCAAAGACAACGACTGATGTGCCTATCATTACCAAGCATGTGTCCTGGATGTCATCCCTTAAAGATGTGGAGGCTATAATCAAGGAAGGAGGAAGTACAATGTGGGGTCAACTGCCTGATTTTCCTCACAAGACAGACAAGTTCAGATTGGGTTTTACTGCTGCTAGCCAGAAAGTTGTGCGTTGCTCCCGGGCTGGAGGACCACCCTTAAATATCACTCACCGTGGAATTCATGCTTTAGAAGATGATGATGAAGAAGGCAATTTTGAAGATTGGATCTTTCCAACCATTGAAGGGGGACTGAACAACTGGGAGGCGGAAGACTTTGTTCCCATTACTTTCATCAATCAGTAATTTATCTTTTGAAACATTTATGTTGGTCTGTAATAACTTTTAAACAATTCGTACACTCTTTTCGCCTTATGCCTTACCCGGGGCATATAGGTCCATTTGTAAGGGTTTTGATTCTTCATTTTCATATGCCATTTTTAATGAATCATGGACGTTTTCATCTATAAACTTTTGTGTTCATTTTCTTTCCTTTTACATTTTATTTTGTTTAAGGATGGCTATCCCTTACACATACCCACACTCACAAAATGCAGGTACCCATCCACTCCGGATTCCATGGGTGACTATTCTACTTTGGCCTTCAGTGACTCTGAAGATTTGGTCAATCATGTCGAGTACGAAGGTGATGAAGACTGTGAAGTGCCTGGAGAGTTAGCTAGACTTTTGCAACAAGAAGAAAGGGCTATTCTGCCCCATGAAAAGTTGTTCGAGACTATCAATTTGGGAATAGAGGAAGACAAAAAAGAGGTTAAAGTGGGTGCCAACCTGGAGCCAAGTGTCAAAGAGCGCTTAGTTCAGCTGTTGAATGAATATGTTGAGATCTTTGCCTGGTCCTATGAAGACATGTCAGGACTAGATACAAATATTGTGGTTCACCGTCTCCATACAAGAGAAGACTGTCCACCAATCAAACAGAAAGTCCGCCGAATGAGGCCCGATATGTCTGAGAAGATCAAAGCTTAAGTGATGAAACAGTTCAATGCTGGCTTTCTGGCTGTTACTTCCTATCCATAATGGGTCGCTAACATTGTGCCCGTGCCTAAGAAGGACGAAAAAGTCAGAATGTGTGTGGACTACAGAGACTTAAATAGGGACAACCCTAAAGATGATTTTCCAGTACCATACATTGATATCTTGGTTGACAACACAGCTCAACACAAGGTATTTTCCTTCACGGTTTGATTCTCGGGATACAACCAGATCAAGATGGCCCCCGAAGACATGGAGAAGACTACTTTTGTTACGCAGTGGGGTACATTCTTCTATAAAGTGATGCCATTCGGACTGAAGAATGCCGGGGCAACCTATCAGCGAGCCATGGTAGCTTTGTTTCATGACATGATACATCATGAGATTGAAGTCTACGTAGACGACATGATAGCCCGTTCACAAACAGAAGAAGAACACCTCGACCATCTGCAGAAGCTGTTTGTATGGTTAAAGGAATATAAGCTCAGACTGAATCCTAGCAAGTGCACTTTCGGAGTCAGGTCCGGTAAAATTTTGGGATTTATCGTCAGTAACAAAGGCATCGAAGTTGATCCTGCCAAAGTCAAAGCTATACAAGAAATGCATGCCCCCCGCACTGAAAAGGAGGTCAGAGGTTTCTTGGGACGCTTAAACTACATTGCAAGGTTCATCTCTCACCTAACATCTACCTGTGAGCCAATCTTCAAGTTGTTGAAGAAAGATCAGGTGGTTGAATGGAATAATGATTGTCAAGTTGCTTTTGATAAGATCAAGGAGTATTTGTTGGAGCCTCCTATCTTGATGCCACCCGTCGAAGGAAGACCTTTAATCATGTATCTGACTGTTTTGGATAATTCAATGGGGTGCGTACTGGGCCAACATGACGAGTCTGGCCGAAAAGAGCATTCCATTTATTACCTTAGCAAAAAGTTTACCGACTGTGAGACTCGCTACTCACTGTTCGAAAAAACTTGTTGCGCTTTGGTATGGGCTGCTCGCCGGCTAAGGCAGTATATGTTGACACATACCACTTTGTTGATTTCTAAAATGGATACGATCAAGTACATCTTTGAGAAGCCTGCTTTATCCAGAAGAATCGCTAGATGGAAGATGATCCTGACTGAGTATGATATCCAGTACACAACCCAAAAAGCTATAAAGGGGAGTGTACTAGATGACCATCTAGCTCATCAAGCCGTCGAAGATTACCAATCTATGAGGTTCGACTTCCCCGACGAGGATATTATGACTTTGGACAACATTAAAGGTAACAGACCGTACGACGGACCTGAACAAGGATCCCGATGGACCCTGTACTTTGATGGTGCTTCAAATGCACCAGGCAACGGTATCGGCGTGGTACTTATCTCTCTAGAAGGTTGTCATACACCTTTCACTGCTAGACTCTGCTTCAACTGCACCAACAACATGGCCGAGTATGAAGCTTGTATCTTTGGTCTCAAGGCTGCTATTGACTTGGGAATCAAATCTCTTATTGTATTTGGGGACTCATCTTTGGTTATCAGTCAAATCAAAGGAGAGTGGGACACTAAACATCCTAATCTTATCCCATACAAAGAACATGTCCTGACATTCTTGCCTCATTTCGAGCAGATTACCTTTGAGCACTTCCAGCGAGAAGAAAATCAGCTAGCAGATGCTCTGGCTACAATGTCTTCCATGTTTAAACTCAACTGGGATAATGAGGCACCTCAAATCACCATTGAACGAATGGACGAACCAACGCATTGTCACGAGATTAATACCGAAGAAGTGGTGGACCAACCTTGGTTTCATGACGTCAAAAGGTATCTCGAAGCACAAGAATACCCTGAAGGAGCTTCAGTCAACGACAAAAAGTTCTTAAGGAGGTTCGCAGCCAAGTTCTTTCTGAGCAATGGTATCCTATACAAGCGCAATCTTGATTGTGTCCTACTTCGTTGTGTGGACAAGGTTGAAGCTGAGCAGATCATGGTTGAACTATATAATGGCACCTTTGGCACCCACTAGAGCAGTCACATGATGGCTAAGAAGATTCTAAGGGCAGGCTACTACTGGTCTACCATGGAAGCTGATTGTCATGAACATTCCCGTACTTGTCACAAATGCCAAATCTATGATGACAAGGTACATATTCCTCCAGTTCCTCTCAATGTCTTAACAGCACCTTGGCCATTCGCGATGTGGGGAATCGACATGATTGGAGAGATCAAGCCTACAACATCCAATGGACACCGTTTCATCCTGGTGGCCATTGATTACTTTACTAAGTGGGTCTAAGCAGCTTCCTTTGCCTCCGTTATAAATAATGCGGTTGCACGCTTCATCAAGCAGAACCTCATATGCCGGTATGGTATCCCCGACAGGATCATCACGGACAACGGTACAAATTTGAACAATACTATGATCACCGCTCTGTGCGAGCAGTTCAAGATTCAACATCACAATTCAACTCCCTATCAGCCAAAGATGAACAGTGTTGTTGAATCTGCGAACAAAAATATCAAGAAGATCATTCAAAAGATGACAAACACTTACAAGGACTGGCATGAGATGTTACCGTTTGCTCTGCACGGGTACCGTACCACGGCACGCACTTCAACTGGGGCAACACCTTTTTCTTTAGTATACGACATGGAGGCTGTTTTACCTATCAAGGTTCAAATTCCCTCCTTGAGAATTATGAAAGATGCTGGTTTGAGTGAAGACGACTGGATTCAGACCCGGCTTGATCAACTTAACTTGATTGACGAAAAGAGACTTACTGCTGTTTTCCATGGTCAGGCGTATCAAAAACATATGATCAAGGCCTTCAACAAGAAAGTCAAGAGGCAAATATATCAAGTCGGGGATCTTGTAATCAAGCGGATCATCTTACCGTAAAGTGATCCCAGGGGAAAATGGACTCCTACTTACGAAGGACCATTTGTGATCCAAAACATCTTTTCTGGTGGGGCAATGATTCTGACCACCATGGACGGCGACGACCTGCCGCACCCTACGAATGCAGACATAGTAAAAAGATACTACGCATAAACAACCCGACAAGTCGAAAACCTGAAAGGGCGACTTGGGCAAAAATGGGCTTCCCGGTGAATCGAAAACCCGAAAGGGTGGTTCAGGCAAAAATAAGGGATAAATAAAAAAAAATCTGTACACCCGGTGAGTTGAAAACCCGAAAGGGCGACTTGGGAAAAAAAGGGTTTCCCGTTGGATCGAAAACCTGAAAGGGCGGTCCAGGAAAAAGTTAGGGAATTAAAGCGTATGACTATGTCTCGTCTGATCACTTTAAGGACAATCTCTTCACGGACAAGCTCCAGGCTTCTGATCAATCCAATCATCTGCGGACGAAGAAACGAATGGACAAGATACTCAGAGTTGTGAAGGCTATAGCAGAATAGGAACCCCATGGAATTGTTACACATAGCCATCTTTCTTTGTATAAAATTTCTCAATTTTACGACAACATTCTCTTACTAGGATGACTGCCTCCTTTGTACAAAAATACTTACAAAGTTAATACAAAGATTACTTCAAAGTGCAGAGACTTGCTTTCCTTTCCTGTCTTTTTACACTTGTGTTTTTATTTGAAAACGTCCAATGATTTGTTAAATGAGCATATGCATTTTAATATAATCACTGCTTACAAATAAAATGAAATGAGAAAGGATAGTTACTGATAGGTTAGAAGTATAGGAAAACTTCTTTAGGCTATTCCAGAAGAAATCCCCTGCAATGTGTCATTCGGATCTAATACATATCCCCATCGGAGTTAAGGTTCAAGATCCCCAGCAGAGTTAAATACATGTCGCCATCAGAACTAAGTTTCCAAACTCCATATTCCCAGTGGAGCCCGAAAACTTTGAACTACAGATCCCCAGTAGATTTGCATACAACCCAAGCTTTCGAAGAATTCTCCAACAGGATAAACATTTTCCCCACAAAGTTATTTCCCGGTAGAACGAAGATTCTTGTTCCCGTTTCTCCAGTTGAAGCCTCCTAGGTTTTAATTCCCCAGTAGAGATCGTCGGAGTCGCCCTTATTTCCCCAGGAAAGTCTTGAAGGATTCTCAATTCCCCGCAAGTTACCAAGAATTTTCAATCCTCAGCAGTAGTTCAAATGACGTTCTCAGTCTCAGCAACCAAAGGTTTTGAATATCCAACAGCAGTCAAAGGTTTATTTTCCCCGACAACAGTCAAAGATTTCATTATCTCCAACTATCAAGGATTTATTTTCCTCAGCAAGACGGCTACTCAGCTTACATGCGCATCCATTACATTCATATATCATAAATAGAACACATTTTATTGCATCATACATATCATGCAACATAACTTTGTGTGTTTTAGCTAACATTTTACCTTTTTCAGGATAAGATTAAAAGCTATCTTTAGCAAATATTCAAAAATCTCAAATACAGTGTGGATACACCCCAGACACGGCGGTCATTTTATTACTCATTCAGTATTTCGAATCAAGATACAGTCCATATGCGCTCCAGACGCGGATGCCATTATGTCACTCATTCAGGCTTCAGTAATCAGATACAGACTAGATACGCTCCAGACACGGAAGCCATTCTATTTTTCATTCAGATTCAACTATCAATTTCAAAGTCCAGATACACTCCATGACAAGGAAGTCATTCTGTCACTTATTCAGGTCCCAATTACAGTACGGATACACTCCCAGCACGAAAGTCATTCTGCTACTCATACAGATCTCAACTTCAGATACAGTCCAGATACGCACCAGACACGGTTTCCATTCTGTCACTCATTCGGAATTTATCCCCAGCCCGGAGATGATCCATACACAGATGTTTCTCTGTTGCCCATTCAGATTTCATATACAATACAGATACACTCCAAACACGACAGTCATTCTGATATTCATTCAAGAATCAAATACAGTTACAGCTTGGATACGCTCTAGACACGAATGTTATTCCTTGGCTCATACCAATCAAATCTCCAGATACAACTCAGATACGTTCCAGATATGGATACCATTCTGACGTTCATTCTCCTGATTTTCGACAAACAATTTTGGATGGCATCTTTAAGCCCATCTCCAGCAATATTCTACCATCTCCAAATGGCATCTTTAAGCCCATTCCCTCAGCTACATTTTTGACGAGTGCAAATTTACGGGCACTCTAATGTCCAATCCTCTTTTACCTTCGAGTCACGAAAGGCAAGCTCACCAATATAACTCTTCAGGTTCAAGAAGATTGAACAGGGGCAGCTGTTGTACCCCAAAATTTTCCCTCTCATGTTATCCAGATTTCCCCTCACAAAGCTCCTTGAACTCCAGACAGGATTATGGTTTTGCTCAGCTTAATACATCTCCTTGTATTGTTGACCTAAATTAGGGTTTGAGTTTGCACAGGGATTTTTGGACATTCAATGCTCAAAGTGACTTTCATAATTCATATTGGACTCATAAGTTTGTCCATACCAAGTTTCAAGCCTTGAATCAAACTTTTGCCCAGTCAATTGGATAATTGACCTAGAAGAAATCAACTGTATTGGGGAAAAAGTCAATTGTGGCCAATTTACAGTCAAACCTCATGAATTTTGACCCACATCAACATTATAAACTCATATGAATCATTTGATCAAGTTTGTACCACAACTCCACAAGAAATTTGATCAGATCATCAAAAGGGCAAAATGGTCATTTTTAGGGTTTTGACTGTACAAGGGCAATTTCTGACCTTTTAACCTAGCCAATGGCAAATTAGGCTCAACCATGGACTCAAAGACTCAATGAAATCATCTTGACATATTCACAAAGTTCAAAAGATCCCAATTGCATTGGATTGACAGATGAATTTTTCAGTAACTGATCAAAATTTGACTGTACACTGAAAAGTCAAACTTTGACTTTTTGGTCAAAATCAAGTGCCAAGGGTCATTTTTCATCAAGATGTGTCAAAACATGAAACTTGTTCATCAAGAAACCCAATTTTTGCAAATTAGGGTTTAAAGTTGAAAATTTTCATAACTTGGAATTTTTTCTAAGTTATGAAATTTTCTTAATTTTTCCTAATTTTGCCCAACATTTTCACCATGATGCATTTGGATTCAAACAAAACTTCCAACATGAAAGTTGTAGTCCTCTACAAAGTCTACAACTTTGATTCACAAAGTTTTCTCAAAAGAATCTTGGATCTCAAGTTATAAATTTTGGAACAAGGGTCCCTAAAACTTTTAACTTAGTGAAAATTTGCCCTAATTTAGGCAGGATTTTGACCTATCTTCATGGCCATTTTTCACATAGTTCCACTTGGAATATCAAGTTTCATTTCAAAGATGGATTGTAGAGCATGTTACAAGCTTTCCAAAATGTCAAAGAACTCTCCAAACACATTTGTGGTTACGGAGAATCGAAAGCTTGAAGTTGGAAAAAACTCACTTTTCATCCATGGCATGTTCATGTTCATGTTCATACAAGTTGCAATTTTAAGTCAGCATGCTTTGCACTAGTTTACAGGCCTCTAAACCATTTCACACTCAATAATTTAATGCAAATCAATTGGTCTAAGGCATTGTTTTGGTCATTAGGACATTGTACACAAAATTAATCCCTAAGTAGAAAAAGGTACATTTCCATTTTTGCTTAAATGTGCTTTATGTCAAAACTGAATCCCTTGAGCATTGGTCCATATCTCATACAACAAATCAAATCCACAAGTTGGAGGGGCCAAGGGCAAAGTGTACAATGTGTTGGATAGCCTGTACAGGCCTGTGACATATCACTTCCCACTTTTGCTTCATATACAAGAAATATGCCAAATACATGAGAACTTGAACATGAGCCAAAACAAACTTGTGCAAGCATTTTGAACATCTTTCACACATCCCTCTGAGCCAGAAACATGACCTCTTAAGCCCTCAAACATCCCATAGCCAGAAATCACCTTCCATTGTCAAAATAGGGTAGAACCTGCAACTTGACTTCCATAGTTCAATTGGCTCGTGCATTTTTCCCCAAGTTGGTTCAAACACCTTCCATTAAATTCATCCAAGCTACCCCAAACCTGAAACACCAACTGTAACTCCATTTACAGGGTTTGCCATTTTCCTTTTGAGCTTGTGCAGGTTGAGTTCTGTAGGCTGATTCAAGTACATTCAAGGCAAGCTAGACATTGGAGAGGGTCAAGTGAAGTTCAAGCAAGCTCCCAGACATCTCAGGCCTTGTTGAAAAGCTCCACATTGCCATACACGAAGTCAGTTGAAACAGGTTTTTGTCAACTTCCTTTCTCTCTATTTAGGAACATTTAGCCTTAGGTTTGTGAATAAGAAATGTAGTATTCATTGCCATGAAAATGTACATATGCTCAGTTTTCATTTATATTAAGTATGCTAAGAGAATTTGGTCCATGAAGATACTGAAAAAACTAGGTTAGATATTAGGGCCAGAGAAATTCTCTCTGGTCTTTGAGAGTTAGAACAAGTTGTTTATATGGTTGGATTCGTCTTGAAATGCTCTACAACTTTGATGTTATATGTTTTTGCAATAGAGCTCGTATACCGGATCTGGCAATTGTACAGGGCGCGCGCATTTTTGAAAGTCAGAGGTTGAAGATGAAGTGGCTTGGGCTGGGCTTTGGTCCTTACACTTTTGACACCCCCCTTTTACTTTTTGCACCCCCTGGCCCAATTTCTATATATTTTGTATTTTTATATTTTATTTTCATTTCTGATTTTATTTTATTATTTCCAAATATAAAAAACACTCAAAAAATATTTTTATAATTTTTCACATTTATTTTGCATTTTATTTTTATTTTTCTAACATAAAAAGCAATTTAATTACTTTTATCTTATTTATTAAAACTTGAAAATAATATATAAATTATACTTTTATTTTTTCTTTATTTTTATCCACACTGAAAATATTTTTCTAAATATATTTTTATTTTGTATATATTTTATTTATTGTACAAATTTAATATAATTAATACACACACACACACACACACACACACACACACACACACACACACACACACACACACACACACACACACACACACACACACACACACACACACACACACACACACACACACACACACACACACACACACACACACACACACACACACACACACACACACACACACACACACACACACACACACACACACACACACACACACACACACACACACACACACACACACACACACACACACACACACACACACACACACACACACACACACACACACACACACACACACACACACACACACACACACACACACACACACACACACACACACACACACACACACACACACACACACACACACACACACACACACACACACACACACACACACACACACACACACACACACACACACACACACACACACACACACACACACACACACACACACACACACACACACACACACACACACACACACACACACACACACACACACACACACACACACACACACACACACACACACACACACACACACACACACACACACACACACACACACACACACACACACACACACACACACACACACACACACACACACACACACACACACACACACACACACACACACACACACACACACACACACACACACACACACACACACACACACACACACACACACACACACACACACACACACACACACACACACACACACACACACACACACACACACACACACACACACACACACACACACACACACACACACACACACACACACACACACACACACACACACACACACACACACACACACACACACACACACACACACACACACACACACACACACACACACACACACACACACACACACACACACACACACACACACACACACACACACACACACACACACACACACACACACACACACACACACACACACACACACACACACACACACACACACACACACACACACACACACACACACACACACACACACACACACACACACACACACACACACACACACACACACACACACACAGATATATATATATATATATATATATATATATATATATATATATATATATATATATATATATATATATATATATATATATATATATATATATATATATATATATATATACTTTTATTTTATTAGATATTTTAGAATAAAAATATAAAATATTACATTTTTATTTTTATTATTAAATATACTTAAAAATACTTTTCTAAATATATTTTATTTTTATTGTATATAAATAAAATAATTAATATATTTACTTTCTTAAAGAAAATTAGGGTTTTACCCTTCACCAAATAAAATTAATCTTTTTATTTATTTCTTTATTTTTTACATTAAATATTTTTACATACATAAATAAACAAAAACCTTTTTTGCATAATTCATATTATTTGATATATTTATTTATTTTATTTATTTAAATATTGTCCATTTATTATTTATGCATTTGATTCAATTTGGATGTAATAGTAAATTAGGGTTTATATTTCTTGTCAAAATAACCCCCATTCAAAGATTGTACCCCCATCCCCTTAATCACGTTGTAATAGCTTAGACTTTTAATTCTCCACTTTATGCTTTCAATTATGCCATGATTAGAGATTAGGGTTTGTATGCAAAAATCAAAATCAACAAGTAGTTTGACTAATACAAAGACAAAAATGCATGAAAATCAAACACAAATACACACTTGCACCCCTAGGGTTACTATCCACTTGTTGCCTTAAAAATGGGCCATGTTATGCATGTTGGGTACTTTGGAAAAACAAAAATAAAACAAAAGATCATAGTCCCTCGATGACACTATCTTGGTTGCCTAAACAAAATGATCAAGTCCCTCAAAAATTTTCCAAAGATACTTAACACAATTGCTATCATGGTCTATACGATGACCCGCGCCTGTCCCGTTTAACATCCTAACACAAGGTTGTACACCAAATGCAATGGTGAAATAACACTGTCAAAAGGGTTAAAAATGTATAGGAAAAAGCCCATGGATAACCATGGATGAAAAGGGTGCTTGCACCTTCCCTTTTCATAATCTACTCCCCGAACCCAAGAAAACATCTCAAAGGTCTTTCCTGTGCTTTTTGACCTTTCCTTAGGATAAAATAAAAAGTCGGTGGCGACTCTTGCTAAACCGAAACATTTGCAAACACAAAACGCAAAACCTAAAGCCAGTTCTCCCACCGTATCACAGGTACCACTAGGGCTCGAACCCAGGTCCCTGAGACCATTGGTGATCTGGATTGGGCCTACATTTGGCCTTCGAACGGGAAGCCCAAAAACAGCCTAAGTTAGGGACTGTTAGGCAACTCCCCACCCGACCGTTGGAGGACGTGGCCCATGATCCCACGAAAGCCATCTTAAAATGCCCTCCGGAAATCACGGGTCCAACCCTGTTCTCGCGGAGCAGTTGACCAGGGGGGAGTCCACTTGTTGGACTCCATAAACACTTAAGCCCTGACAGTTCCTGTTATTAGGCCTCAACATGGCCCAATAGTGGGAACTTTGGCCCAGCGCTGAGGGCTATAAATACCCTTTCTGCTAAGAGGGTCAGGTATTTAATTCAACATCTTTCTTTGAACTTATACTTGCTTTCTCATTTCGCAACTTACTTTACCATCAGAGTGTCTTGCAAGTACCCCCCCCCCCATCTCCTTCAACTTCTACCTGAGCTAGCTGTGACGGTCCCTTTCTGATCTGGTAAGATTAGTGGCGCCGTCTGTGGGAATCTTGCTTCCCTATCTTCTATTTACTTGAGACCAAAGCTAAACAATCCCTGACTGTCATGGATGACCATACTCCCGGTGTTAATATGCCCGAGCCTTTTAACTATAGAGACGGAGCAACTGCTTCGTCATCATCACTTCCTCGTCGACTCAAAGATGATCTGCCACCTCCCCAGAACTACCAACACGTCTAGTTCCATGAGGTCCCCGTTCCCACCGGGGCAGACGCCACGACCAGGGCACTGTTCGCGGTGATAAATCAGACCAACTACCTGATCTTCTCCGAGGGAGAAAGATTGAGGGCACTCGAAGATGATCGGAGACCCCAAGAAGACACAGGAGACCTCAATATCCTCCTCCTCGACAAGCAGAGGGACATCCCCAATCTCCCCCACAGAGACGTAGTCGGGACATCTCTCGAAGCCCTTTTCCCCGACCAATCGTGCGACGGTCCACATTAGAAAGGGACCAGCCTGTTGATACAGGGAGACGCGATCATGACCCCTCGCATCAAGAACGAAGACCCCCTGGAGACAGAAACGGGGGAAACCACGAACAACTATACCGCCCGAGGATTGCTCTGCGCGACCAGGGCCACCATAACTGCCACTACATCAGATCTCCATCTCGCTCGCTCGAGCGGAGTGACGAGGAAGACCCCCGCGGTCCCTTGTCACAAGATATCATGGAGGCACCCATTCCCCCAGGCATGGAGAAGCCTCCCCACCTAAAGTAATACGACAGCATCGCCGACCCGGTCGACCATATAGACGGGTTTGAGGCCATGCTGCACTATCACAATGTCAGTGGACCGATCAAATGTCAATTGTTCCCCACGACTCTGAGGAAAGCTGCGATGGACTGGTACAAAGGTCTCACCCCGGGGTCAATTACCTCTTGGAGAAATCTGAAGAACCAATTCATCAGTTCATTAACTGCTTCACAACGACACCGGAAGACCGAAGAAGCCCTCGAGGCCATCTTCCAGAGACACGATGAGACCCTGAGGGAATTTATTGATCGGTTTAACCGGGAGGCCATCCAGGTCCCCTGTACGGATCACATGAAGATATACCTGCTCGAGAGAGGACTCCTCCCTGGCATGGAATTCAGAAAGTTCATAGGCATCGAACTACCCCGGACATTCGATGCCCTCCTCGAGAAATCCAGAGCCTACATGGACTGCAAGGAGAGAGAAGCGGCCAACAGAGCCCTGGATCCCAGGAATCACAGATCTACCAGTCATCCGCGATAAGACACTACCCCTCCTTGACGAACTGGCAAGAAGAGAAGGGACGACAAACCCTGAGACGCCCGGGAACAAAGGGGACCCTCTGGGAGGTTCACTGAGTACACTCCGCTAACGGCTTCCTACAAGTGCATCTTAGTGGAGTGCGCGAATACAAATTTCAAGGACGGAAGCGTCAAGCGTCCTCGCCCCTCTCCTGCTAAACCCGGGGTAGATTGAAGAAAGTACTTCTAGTATCACCAGAGCCATGGGCACTTGACCGAAGATTGTGTCCATCTCAAGGACGCCATCGAGACCCTCATAAAAGGGGGGAGACTCGGGAAATATCGGCACAACGACGCCCCTCATCGAGACGCCCGTGAAACAAGGGAGGTAGAGGAGGATGCCCGACCATCTGACGAGTCGGTCCCCATCCAAACCGCATTCTCTGTCATGAGACCGGAGAGCTTTTATGTCCCTGAACATATGCAAGAGCCTCTGTCTACGCACAACAGGTGGGAAAAATTCCCCTCCTCCATGGTCATAAATGGTGGAGGGTTTAATGATTTGACTATAAATTCAGTAAAGAGGAAGCTGGAAGAACTGGTCGACGCGGCTCCCCCGCAAACGGTGACCTTCGAGAGGGTGAAAGGCAGATCAGAGCAGATCACCTTTTACCTCTAGGAACATCCCGGGGCCCCCCAATTCAGCCATCCCTCTTTTGATAAGGGCGAGAATGGCCAACTTCGACGTTCATCGCATCCTGGTCAACGAGGGAAGTTCTGTTGACGTGATGCACAACCATCTGTTCAGAACCCTGCAACTTGATGGCTCTCACCTTTCACCATATGTTGGGTCAGACTTGCAGGGCTTTAATGGCTCAACCTCTAAGCCATGGGGGTACGTGGAGCTTATGGTCACCTTCGGCGAAGATAGTGCTACCAGGCAGGTCAAGGTGCGCTTCCTCGTCATCGACTGCCCATCCCTCTACAACTGAATCCTTGGGAGGCCGACACTAGCAGAGCTGACCGCAGTGCCCTCCACCGTCCATCTGAAGATGAAGTTCTACACCAAGAGGGCACTGGTCGCCACCATTCAAGGCGACCTAGCAGTCTCCCAAAGATGCTTCAATGCGGTGGCCAAAGGACAAAGCACAATCGACACCGGGGCACGACATGCCAAGAAAGCTGCAACAGTGCGACCGGAGCCTCAGCAGTCAGAGCCATAACCCATCAGAGCGGAGGTACAGAGGGACCCTCCAAAGTTCGATTTGATCTCACTGGACACTCGCTTCGACCAAGACAAACCCTCTAACAGCGAGCAGGAGCTCCTCCGACCAATTCCAAATGGGGACTTTGAGCTCGTCCCTCTTGGTGAAGACCCGAGCAAAGGGGTGAAGATTGGCACCAGACTCCCCGACTTAGCAAGAAAGAAGATCAAGGTCTGCTTGAGGGAGAATGCAGATATGTTCGCGTGGAGCACTGCGGAGATGCCCGATCTCGACCATGAGGTCGCCTGTCATCAACTTACCATTGATCCAGCTGCTAGGGTAGTAGTATAACGTAGGCGTAGGCAGTCTCCCGAGAAAGCGAAGGCTGGTGAAAAAGTTGTAAAAGACCTCCTAGAGGTAAATTTTATTTCTAAATCCCGACATTCAACCTAGCTGTCAAATGTTATACTTGTTAAGAAAAATAATGGAAAATGGCGTATGCGTGTTGACTATACCAATTTTAACCCGACATGCCCCAAAGATGCATTTCCCTTGCCTAATATTAACATGCTGGTCGACAACTCGGATGACTATAAAATTTTATCTTTTATGGAAGCCTATTTGGGCTACAACCAAATCCCAATGCCAATGAGCGACAAACACTGCACTGCTTTCATGACCAGCTCGGGCAACTATTACTATAACGTAATGCCATTCGGTCTAAAAAACGCAGGATCAATGTATCAGCGGATGATGAACAAAGTCTTCTGCAACCAGATCAGAGATATGCTCGAGGTAAACATGGACGACATGATCGCCAAATCCTGAGTAGACACCGAGCATGCCGCTCATCTCAGGGAAGTCTTTGCCCAAGCAAGGCAATGTAGAATGAGGTTTAACCACGAGAAGTGCACGTTCGGGGTTAAGGCTGGAAAGTTCCTTGGCTTCTACCTAACAAAACAAGGAATCAAAGCCAACCCCTAACAAGTGTCGGGCTTTCTCTGACCTCCCTACACCCACATCGAAAAAATCCATACAAGTCTTGAATGGTATGCTCGCCTCACTCTCCTGTTTCGTCGCAAAACCCGCTCAACACGCCCTGCCTTTCTTCAAACTCCTTCGCAAGGAGGCAGCTTTCGAGTGGACCGAGGAATGCGAACAAGCCCTTCTCCATCTCAAACAGAGCCTCTCGCAACTGCCCGTGTTATCACGACCAGTCAACGGGGAGACCTTATTTCTATACCTGTCCGTCTCTGTCGAAGCCGTCAGTGCGGCCCTCATTCGCGAGACTCTTGACAGACAAAAACCCATTTATTTCACGAGCAAAGCGCTTCAGGGGCCCAAGGTCAGATACCAACAGACCGAGAAGGTGGCTTTGGCCATCGTTAACACAACGAGAAGGCTTAGACACTATTTCCTCGTGGACACGATCGTTGTACGAACAGACCAGCCCGTGAGAAAGCTCTTAGGTCGACCAGACATGGCAGGCGGAATGCTAAAATGGTCATTGGAACTTTCAGAATTCGATGTTCAGTATGAAAGCAGGAAGGCTCTGAAGGCCCAGGCTCTGGCCGATTTCGTCACGGATGTGACTGCTCATAACCCCCCGCAGGGAAGGAGCACAAATGGACCATCTTTATCGATAGAGCCTCCAGCTCGATCGGGAGCGGAGCATGAATTTTCATCGAAAACGAGGAAGGTGTAGTGATCAGACATTCGCTCACCCTCTCCTTTCCAACCTCAAACAATCAGGCAGAATACGAGACTTTACTTGCAGGTCTAAGACTGGCCGAGGATTTAGGTGCCTGTGAGATACAATTTTTCACTGATTCCCAACTTGTCGCGTCTCAAGTTCAAGGGGGATACCAGGCTAAGAACAACAACCCTATCAAATATTTAAACTTGGTCAGAGAACATATGAAAAAGTTCGACCGAGCAGAAATTACATACATACCACGTGAACAAAACACACGGGCCGGCATAATTTTGAAGCTCGCAAGTACGAAGAAGAAAGGCGGAAACAAATATGTGATACATGAATCCCTATCTCGCTCGAGCATTGAAAAATACATGCCTTTACCCAAAGTAAATGCCATTAGGGACAACTCATGCTGGATGACCCTGATATTCAATTTCCTAACGAAAGGAGAACTTCCCCTGGACCAAAGGGAGGCGACCTCGACCAAACAACGAGCATGCTCTTATGTGGTGCTCGAACACAAATTGTATCGTCGGGGATTTTCCATCCCACTCTCGAAGTGCGTCGAAAAGTCCATGGTCCCCGAGATACTATAGGAAATTCACGAAGGAATCAATGCCCAACACATGGGCGGAAAGTCCCTAGCGCGAAAAGCATTGCGAGCGGGGTACTACTGGCCGACCATGCAACAAGATGCCAAAGAACACGTCAAGAAATATGACAAGTGCCAAAGACACGCCGACATGCACCTCGCCTCATCGCACGAGCTGAACACATTATCGTCCCCGTGGCCATTTTGCTGGTGGGGAATAGACATCCTTAGACCATTCATGCAAGGGACATACCAAAAAAAATTCCTCGTCGTGGCCGTAGATTATTTTACAAATTGGATAGAGGCCGAAGCCCTCGCGAAAATCACCTCACACAACATTCTCCGTTTTTACAAACGAAACGTGCTCGCTCGATTTGGAATCCCACAAGCGCTCGTCATGGACAACGGCACCCAGTTCACCGACCAAGGTTTTCAAAGCTTCATTGCCAAACTCGGCACCAAACATCATTTTACTCAGTTGAACACCCCAAGACTAATGGGCAAGCCGAAGCCGCAAATAGGGTTATGTTGCGAGGACTCAAACGCAAGCTAGGCGAAGCCAAAAGGGGATGGGTCAAAGAATTACACAGTGTCCTATGGGCTTATCGAACAACGCCCCACTCGATGACCGGCGAGACACCATTCCAACTGACTTACGGCACCGAGGCAGTCATCCTAGTAGAAATCATAGAGCCATCTAGGCGAACTGAAATGCTCCTCGACAAGGAGATGAACGACGAGGTCCTAAGAGACGAGCTCGACCTTGTTGAAGAAATACGATCAAGAGCAGCCCTGCGCGAGGCGACGCTGAAACAACAGGTATCCCTACGCCATGACAACAAAGTCATAAAACGCGAATTTCAGGTCGGTAGCCTAGTCTTGAAAAGAAACCAGAAGGATTCCCATGAAGGAAAGTTGGCCGCAAAATGGGAGGGACCTTATTGCGTCCAAGGAGCTACGGGAACCAAATCATATTACCTCGAGCAATTAAATGGAGAACCATTACCTTGACCCTGGAATGCTGCAAAGTTAAAATAATATTATAGCTAAAGTCCCTCACCTGCTGAGGACTTTTGCCGTTGAATATTCATCTTCAGTCGACGAAGGGAAAAGCTCGACCATGTAGGCGAGTCGAGGTACATATGTGACCTACCAACCAACAAAAGCATAATTTTTTTCATTTTGATGAGTAATATCATTGCCCGACAGGGACACCTCGATCAAGCTCTGTTGTCGAAGTACCCCAACATGGCAGAACACCCAGCTCGCGATGGGCTGTTCACGCCACAAGCGTAGGATCTCGATCGCGATGATACGCCCGTACCGTGGATCCCCACATCGCGCCCTCGACACATTTCGAAGTGTGTCGAACTGATATTAGGGTCGAGCAAATATCTCCACACGAAAAACACGAACTTCGTGAAAAATTCATAATGACCACAGCAATGGTCGGGCACATATATCCAAAGGTTATACCAAGTATTCATCAAATAAACAATCATAAAAAACACAATTATATGGGAATCAAAGCAAACAACTCAATTATAATATTCCGACAACAAGGCCCGATGTTGTTCAAAATTACAGTTTAGGAACGACGGCCACAAAACTAAATGAATGATAGCGGGCACGCAAGCCCTGAAATGACAGCGGACACGCATGCCCTGAATAAAAAATGCAATCAAGCTTCATCCTCCCCGTCGCTACTATCAGTGGGATAAAGGATCTTCCCGTTAACGACTTGGTTAAATGGGCCCGCCCCCTCGACCACTATCTCAACCCCCAGGTTCAAGATCTTTAGCTGCTCGAGAGTAGTGTTGAAGTTGTAGCCAAGGGTATCAATGACATCTTGTTCGAGCACGCGGATGCGAGCGATCAAATCTGCCCTGGTCGCCATATTCTTATCTGCATCGGTCTCATCCTTGGCTGGGGCAGTGATCCCTTCTAACTCCGATGTACGAGCGACCAAACGCTCGTTCTCTTTAGTGGGGGCCTCCAGTTGAGGCCTCAGCTCATTTAAATCCTTGAGAAGCTGAACTTGGGTCTCAAACTTTGATTCGTGGTTGAGGATATCACACTTTAACTTCTCATTTTTGGCCTTCAGCTTGTGAATTTTGGCACATGTCGTGTCAAGAGAGGCTTGAGCACTCAAGGACTCATTGTTTATAGAAAGAGTTGTCTCGAGCACTCTCATCACAATGGCTACATCCTCGGCCAAGTGCTTCCGACGAACCTCCTTATCTTCAGTCAAGATTGCCTCCCTCTCCTTCTCGCGCACGCCGATGGAGCTCTCTTCGCCGAAGAGATCACGTTTTAGGTAGCAAGGAGGAAATACAAAGACCCCCGAGGGTACTTTGTCACCCTCGGGTGTTACTCCCACAACGCTATCCACACGCTTCCTCTTAGCCCCGGTCTCATTGACGGGAATCTAGACGGGTTCAACAGAGGAAGCTGGTTTTTTTTATAAGGAAGGGGAACCACTAGCCTGACCGGAAGATTTGGCCTATTCTTGAAGCTAGGTGACTCTGTTTTTTGGCCCAGAGGTGGACGCGTTCTTAGGCCTCAACTTCAAAAGATGCTCAAAAAGGGATGCCATTCGACCTACAATCAAAAAGAATCGTTAGTCGGGTTGGAAAACTAAAAATAGCGCGAGCACGTTCCTGCATAAAGAGGAGCAAATTAACTAGGCTACGTCCCCTACGTAAAAGCCTCATGGCTTCCCCTTTTAAGGAGAACTCGAGCAAGGCCTTCGTGTTGATCAACCAAGTGACTAAAAGTTACTCCCCCTCTTCATCGAACAATAGGTTGTTGTTCACATCCACGCACTTCGCAGGGGAGAAACTCTTGACATAAGCCGAAAACTTCTCGTACGAAAGCTGGTCTTGAGCGTCTAGGTCCTCGGGTTTCACAGCATAATATTCGGGCCTTTGTTCATAGTGCTTCCACTGCCATTCGAGTGGAAATCTGGCCACAAGTTAGGTAACTGGTCGCCCGTCCTCCACCTCTTCCACACGAGTATACATGGAATCTATGCCCGCGTTCGTCAGGGGCTTCACGATGAAATACCTCTCTTTGAAATTTCGAACGGACTCCAAGTAAGGCCGGAAGAGCTTCCCGAACTGCTTGAATGATACTCACGCCTGCCCCCCTCCGATGGATTGTCTTTAGAGGTAAAAGATGCGGAAAAAAAGGGGTAGTATGGCACCTATCCTCAAATACTGGAAGACGAGCTCAAATGCTCGCATAAACGCCAGCGCGTTTGGATGGAGTTAAGAAGGTGCCAATTAAAGCCACTGGAAAACCCTGACTTGAAAATCATTGAAGGGCAAGCGCATCCCCGCCTCTTAAAATCAAATTGATACATGGGAAACCATTTTCTCGGGTACGTTGAGCATATTCTTCAGTCGTGATGAGGGATTTGGAACATCTAATTGGTGGGGGGCCCTTATGCGTGTTCCTCCGGGCAATTGAATGCATCCGTCGTGTCTTAGGAAAAGTACGACCGTTTATCCCGGGGCTCAAGAGCAACCCAAGCCAAAGGGTCCTCGTCAGTGTGGGGCTCGTCTTTATAATTGGAGGCCGGAATGTCGTCCCCAACTGAGTGTGCCATTATACCTGAAAAGCAGGGGAAAATAGTGAATTCGACATTATCAAATCCACCCTTCCACTATATATCAAGTGAAAGGACGACGAACTCGACCCAAACCCTCGACTACACGCTAAAGCGGACTATTACGTTGGGAGGTCATGTTGTCGGGGGGATTATCACTCATCGAGCGAGAAGCCCGAGATAATCACTATATCTGGGGAAGTCATCCCCTGTGTTACGGACATTTTTCGGGGAGGCCGCCTTGACACTATAGCTAATGAATGTTCATAAAGTGTTTGACACATTAATGAGTTCTCGACACAGAATCCATGAACTTCAATGAACATTCATGAGTATTCATCATAAAACTCATAAATGTCCATCCAATCAAGGCATAATTTAGACATTTAATCCAGAAATGCTTACAAAACATGGTGTTAAGAGGTTGTAACTTACTTGGATAAAGAACTCAAAGAGAATCTGAGAAGTTGATAGGATTGCTTCGCACAACGAGCAAGGAAATCTGGAAAGTTGAGAGGATCGCTCCACACCACGAGCAAGAAAAGTTGAAAGGAAACTTGAGAAGATGACAAATGAGACCCAGGGGCCCCCTTTTATAGGTGACCCACGCCCCAAGAGGTCCCTCATGAAAGGTCATCATTTCATTGGGCCTTTTGGATTTCCCCTTGAAGGGGTGGCATCCCAAAACATTAGCCACGTGGCTCAACTATCAACCACGCGTCCCTTCTGGACTGAAGAGCATATGCCCTACTCCTACGCGTCATCCCCATACGTGTACGGGACAGATACCCACGCGAGGGAATGCTCGACATTAGAACGCGTATAAGGGCACATCCATTCGACCACCTCAGGGACGAAGTAATGCTCGACATATCGACAACTCCCTCAAGATGGGCACGTCAAAGGGAATATCGCGGAGGCTCTCCATCATTAATACAACCCTCTCGAGCAAACGACTGATCCCTTTGGTCTCGCTGCCTGCTCATCCATAATATCCCCGACACACTCGATGTTGTCCCCCACGTAGGCAACAACTTGTTCCTTTCGGGGGACTTTGGTCGTCTTCCTCGATCATGTCTCCGGTATCGAGAGCTGAACTCAAGTCACCTCCCTTTTCTCAAGGGAAATAACTTGGGGGGCTCCTGATCTGGATTGGGCCTACACTTGCCCTTCGAACGGGAAGCCCAAAAACAGCCCAAGTTAGGGACCGTTGGGCAACTCCCCACCCGACCGTTGGAGGACGTGGCCCATGATCCCACAACAGCCATCTTAAACTGCCCTCCAGAAATCACGGGTCCAACCCTGTTCTCGCGGAGCAGTTGACCAGGGGGGAGTCCACTTGCTGGACTCCATACACACATAAGCCCTGGCAGTTCCTGTTATTAGGCCTCAACATTGCCCAATAGTGGGAACCTTGGCCCAACGCTGGGGGCTATAAATACTCTCTCTCCTAAGAGGGTCAGGTATTCAATTCAACATCTTTCTCTGAACTCATACTTGCTTTCTCATTCTACAACTTACTTTTCCATCAGAGTGTCTTGCAGGTACCCCCCCTCCCCCATCTCCTTTAACTTCTTCCTGAGCTAGCTGTGACGGTCCATTTCTGATCCAGTAAGATCAATAGGCGTGCATAGTTTACCACTGGGGTGGCTGTTTCATCCGGTCATTATACAACATTCACTAAATATATTTTGAACTCGCTTCTAAAAATTTGAATATGAAACTTCATCTTCTTCCCCGCGCCAGACCAAACAAACCATTATTCAATTTTTTGAAAATATTTATTTCTCAACCATTTTAAAAAGTGTAAACACCAAACTTGCTTAAAATTTAATCATGAATTCAACCATGTAATTTACTCAAGCTAAAACTCAAAGATTAAAGAGAATTTATGTTGGCACCAAAAATAAACCTGTCATACGGTGGGAGAACTGACTTGGATGTTTTGCATTTTATCGCAATTGTTGCGGATAGCAAGAGTCGCCACCGACTTTTCTTTTATCCAATAAGGAAAGGGTGAAAAGAACAGGAAATACCTTTGAGATATTTTCTTGAGTTCGGGGGGTAGGTTATGAAAAGGAAAGGTGTTAGCACCCTTTTTATCCGTAGTTATCTACAGGCTCTTAGTTGCTTGCTAGATCATTTTTGAAATTGCTTTGTTTCAAATGTGTTTGTGGTGGGTTTCGAAAGTATTTTTGAAAAGCGCCTCCGTTTAGGAATACTTTGTAATGATTCTCTTCTCTATAAGAATGTATACAAAGTTTTGGACTTTTGAAAATATTTCATGTTTTGAAAGTGTTTGGTGTGTTTGAAAAGATGTTTGTTTTTGAAGATATACTGTGAGCAAGCAACTATGAACATCCTACCTACTCAAAAAGTCTTTTATTTATTTCTCTCTTCCTTTGACATTGCTATCTTACTATTGATTGGTAAGAAGCCTTATCATTGGATGTAAATGGATGTGCGTGGGTCATCGTATAGTCCTAGATAGCAATATTGTGAGATACCTTAGCATTTCCTTAAGGGTCTAAGATCATTTGTAAGGAAACATTCGTAGCATCATCGAGGGAATATGATCTTGTATTTTTTATTATTTTTGCTAAAGTGTCTCACATGCATATCATGACCATTTATTTAAGGAAACAAAGTGGAGTTAACCCTAGAGATACAAGTGTGCAAGTGTTTATTTCTTTCATGCATTATTTTGTCTTGAATTAGGGTTTTATAATTATTGATTTTATCTTTCCATACAAACCCTAATTACTAGCATTTATATTTGAAAGCGATAAATTGCAGAATGTAGATATCCTATGCTATTACATCTCTTAGGGTACGGTGATACAAATTTATGAATGGGGAATGAAAGAAATTAGAGCCTAATTACTATTACAATCAAATTGAATGAAAATAATAACAAAAGAGTCTCAAAAATAAGAATTTTTGGTGTTGAAGCTGACACGGGCCGTGTCCTGTGACACGGGCACCCGTGTCAGAACCCTGTAATAATTATGTAAGTCTTTTTTGTCTCAACTATGCTAACATGGGCAGCATCCCGTGACACGGGCACCCGTGTCAGGACCCTGTCCTTCCATTTTGTCAAGTTTTCTCCCAGTAAGAGGGACACAGGCCGTGTCCTGTGACACAGGCACCCGTGTCAGAACCCTGTATTTTAACTTTGTCCTATTTTCTACCTAACACGTCCCGTGTCAGGCAACACGGCCGGTTGTGTCAGGCTTCCAGAAGCATTTTTTTGTGGTTTTGAGTGTTTGCAACTCTTCTAATTTGATTTGTCCTGTTTTATTCTTTTGAAAATGAAAGTAAAATGATGTATGAATAAGGAAATTACAGTTTGAGAAAACTTACCTCTTGAAGTGAAAAATCAAAATGTGTTTGGATTTTTTCAATCACAACGTGATGATTGATTGAGCTCTCTAAGACCTTTTTGAAGTTGTTCCGATCCTCACTTTATGCTGAAAGTTGTTGAACCACTCCAACCAAGTCAAATTGCAAAGTACGGTTTTTTATTTTAGCAGGTGGTGACAATGATGTTAAAAAAGTTGTTCTTATGTTTGAACAACTTCTATATGGTATATGTGAAGTGTTCGGATGGTTTGTTTGGAGAAAACTTACAAGGTATGAGATTCAAAGATTTGGACTTCAAAGCTCAAAAATGGAGGTTTTGTGGACTATTCTGGTTTTTGACAGTAAAATGATTTTGAGTGTTAGTTTAGCCTTCTTTTTTCTGACCTCTTTCTCTTGCAATTGGCCTCTCTATTTATAGAGAAGGTTTTAGACTTGAAACAACTCAGATTTTTAATCACATGTTATGGCTATCTTGCTTGTTTTTGAAGCAAGCATGAAGAACATGTTCCCAATGCTTGTACTAAGCTATCTAAAGTGGTTGATCACTTTAAACATATTTGTTCTGACTTTTAGAAGTTTAGTATGATTATAACAATAAGTTAGAGGCTCAAGAAATTGACTTTGTGATTAAAGTGAACTTTGCAAGAATGGCAATGGTGCCTTTGTGCCAAAAATGGAAAGTTGCAATGGACAATACTTGAATCACTTAGATAATGGTTCAATTAATTGTGTAAGCATCTGATTATGGATATATTTTCAAGTCAAGAGGCTTGAAAAGCAAGATTATGCAGCATAGCTAAGATTTTGGTTCCTTGTTCATCACAAATCTGCCTTGTAAATCAAGAATGAATGCCCAACTTCGGGTCTTTGAATCTCCTAGTTCAAGTATGATAAATTCATTCTCTTGGATATTTTGGAAAGCTTGAAACATCCTCTATAACTTTCATGTTTTCCATTTTTACAAATTCATCTTAGAACTATGTGAAAAAGTGCCAAGAAGTTGGGATAAAATCCTGACCAAAATCTGTTAGAAATTTCTCTAACTGTATAATAAAAATGTTATGACTTCATGAATTTATAACTTAAAATACAAGAATTTCTAGAAAACTTCCTGACCTACAATGTTTTATATCTCATTGAGATCTACAACTTTCATGTTGGAAGTTTTCCTTGAATCATCTTGCATCATGGTGAAAATTTGGCACAAAGTCATGGAAAAAAGTTAACTTTCTAACACTTAGAAAAAATTTCTAAGTCTTAGAATTTTGACTTTTCAAAGATAATTTTGAATTTTTGACTTCTTGATGAACAATCTTCATATTTTGACATGTCTTGATGAAATATGATTTTTTGAAACTTGATTTTGATCAAAAAGTCAAAGTTTGACTTTTCAGTGTACAATTGACTTTTTCATCAGTTGACCAAATTTCAACTATCAATCAATTGATCTTGAGAAGTGTTTTGAACCATACCATTAGGTCAATATTATGCATTTTAATCCTTGATATCATGTATCAAACCAATAATTCATGTATTTGGTCAAAAGTAAAAAATTGAGCCTTCTCAATCAAAACCCTAATTTTGACCATTTCACCCTTTTGGTGTTCTGATCAAATTTATTGAGTAATTGTGATCCAAACTTGAACAATTGAAATATATGAGTTCAAAATGTTGATATGGATACAAAATTATGAAGTTTGACTATAAATTGACCACAGTTGACTTTTTATCCAATATAGTTGATTTCAGGTCAACTGATCAATTGATTGAGCAAAAATGTGATCCAAAGCTTGAAACTTGACATTAGCAATCTTGAGAGTCCAAAATTATCCATGAAAATCATATGGGGCCTTAAAATTCAAATTTTACTTGTGCAAACTCAAACCATAATTTTGAGTCATCAGTGCTTGAGGAGGTGTCTTGAGCTGATCCATCCTTGTGCCTTCTTGAACTAATGGACATCTTGTGAGAGAAATCCTGAGAAAATAAGAGGGAAAATTTTGTGGTACAACAAAACCCTAACGGTTCAGAGTCAAAATTCTCATCACACATCCAATTTAAATGAGAACTAAGGACATGGTTAGCTTTAGAGGCATGATATCTACATTTTTGCTTTAGAATGTATTTGCAAATGATGCTTGTATCAAGATTTCAAAGATGGAGAAACTTACCTCTTGAAGTGAGAATCGAGTTTGAAGTTAGAGCACTTATGGAGGTGTTAAGATGATCTGGATAGCTTCACTGAACTCCTATGAAGTTTTTGCAACACCTACCTTGGATTGAGAGGACCTCAACTCTTCTAGAGAAATCAAGTTTCATAAGTGTTTTAGCTCAGTTTGGATGAAGTGTTTAGGATGTTACAGTGACAAACTATTGCATACATAAGCTTAGGTATGATGTGGAGATGGTGTGTGAATACTTATTTCACAAGAAACTTGTTGGGAATGGGAGATTCGAAGAATCAGGTTTCAAGCTTTAATGGAGTTCTTGAAATGCCAGATCTGAACACAAGAGTGTTTAGGAGTGACTAGGGTTGTCAAATTCTTTCTTCATAAGTGCAAGGATGACCTCTATTTATAGGGAAAGGTTGGAAGGAATGGAACATCATTTTTGAAAGTTGAAGAGTTATGATTTGGTTGGAAGTGAAATATCAAGTTATGGTGAAAATGGTGGTTTCGAGGATCAAGTACAAGTGTGCTATGATGTTTGTTGGGTGAAGGGAGGTTTATTCTTCTCTTTAGAATGGAGTGTGATCATAGGAAACAAATAAGGAGCTCATTGCATTAACTTTTTCAAAAAGCTTGCTTTATGTGAATGACAATGGTACCTTTGTGCCATTAATGGAAAATTATCTTGGATAAAGCTTGAATCAATAAGATAATAGCCAAAAAGAGTGTGTAATCTTCTGATTATGGAGATATTTAGGAGTTTATAGACCTTCAAAATGAGATTGTGTAGCATGGTTATGAGATTTGGTCATGAGTTTATCACAAAATGACCTATAATTCAAGAATGAAATGCCAACTTCAACTCTTCGAATCTCTCAGCTCAAGTATGATATTTTCATGCTCTTGGACATTTTGAAAAGATTGAATCAAGATCTTCAACTTTCATGTTGACCACTTTGTCTAAATCAGCAAGAAAATTGGTGAAAATTTGCTAAGAAGTTGAGATAAAAAACTGATCAAAACTTGTTGAAAAAAATTCTAAGTGTTAGATAAAAATACCAAAACTTCATGGGTTCATATCTCTTAATTTAATAACTTTTTGGAGATCAACCCTCATTAACAAAGTCGTAGAAATCATTAAACCCTACAATTTTCATGTTGAAAGTTTTCCTTGAATCAATTTGTATCTTAGTGAAAAATGGCCATAAAGTAATGACTTTGTTAAGAACAAAACACTTTGAAATTTTTTTAAGTGTTGGAAATTTTCCAAGTTTTGAATTTTGTTGACTTTTTCTTGATTTTTTATGATCAAACTTGATAATTTTAAATGTTTTGATGATTCTTGATTTTTGAATTCTAATGTTGACCAAGAAGTCAAAGTTTGACTTTTGTGTGACTGTTGACTTTTTATCAATTGATTCAATTCTTCAACTATCAACCACTTGTATATTTGGAAATGTCTTGAGCCATGTAATTAGGTCAATATGTTGTATTTGAGCCCTTGAGATCACGCTTTAAGCCATCAGGTCATGCACTAGGCCAAAAGTCAATGATCAGAGTCATCTTCGATCAAAACCCTAATTTGGCAATTTTTGACCTTTGATGAGTTGAGGGCTTTCCTTGAGGAATTATGATCAGCCTTTGATCAAATGATGAATATCACTTCAAAATTTCGGTGTTGACCAAAAATCTTGAAGTTTGACTGTATGTTAACTATATTGACTTTTTACTCAATACAGTTGATTTTCAATCATCTGAACCATTGACTGAGCAAACATGTGATGCAAGACTTGAAACTTGACATAAGCATTATTGAGGACCTATGATGAACCATAAAAGTAAATTGAGACCCTTGGAACCCAATATTCTTTGAGAAGCACCAAACCCTATTTGAAGACCCTTGCTTAGGAGGTGGTTTTGACCAGTCAACTCTTGAGTAGCTTTGAGCAAATGGGGACCTCATGAGAATGTCTTGAAGAAAATGGGAGGGCAAATTTTGGGGTACAACATTTTCCCCTGTTCAATCTTCTTAAACATGAAAAGTTATATTGGCATGTCCGCCATTCGTTACTTGAAGGTAGAAGATGATTGAACACCTAAGTGCCCAGAAGTTTGCACTCGCCGGTGCACGAAGTAACACCGTTGGTTGATTATACTGGCAATGTGCTTAAATATGCCATTTGGAGAGGTGGTGGAGAGTTGTTGGAGATGAGCTTATAGATGCCATCCAAAGTAACTTTTGATAGAACTTAGACTACGTCTATGCTCGACTTCGACGGGAAGAAGTATCAGAATAAATATACGCTTGATTTAATCTGAGCCAAAAAATGTCTAATGGAAGAAGCATTATAATAAATCTATACTTGATTTAATTTGAGCCAAAAGATGTACGACTGTCTTTAACTAGAAGAAGTATCAGAATAAATCTTTACTCGATTTAATCTGAGACAAAAGAGGTCTTTTTGTCTTTAACTAGAAGAAGTATCATAATAAATATTCACTCGATTTAATCTGATCCAGAAGAGGTCTTTTTTGTCTTTAACTGGAAGAAGTATCTGAATAAATTTGTGGTTGATTTAATCCGAGCCAGAAAATGTCTACTGGAAGAAGTATTAGAATAAATCTATGATCGATTTAATCTGAGCTAGAAAATGTCTACTGGAACAAGTATCAGAGTAAATCTATGGTCGATTTAATCTGAGCCAGAAGATGTCTGTGTCCGTCTTTAACTGGGAGAAGTATCAGAATAAATCTATGGTCAATTTAATCTGAGCCATAAAATGTTTATGCCTGTCTTTAACTAGAAGAAGTATCAGAATAAATCTATACTCGATTTAATCTGAGCCAGAAGAGGTCTTCTTGTCTTTAACTGGAAGAAGTATCAGATTAAATCTATGGTTGATTTAATCTGAGCCAGAAAATTTCTACGCCTGTCTTTAACTGGAAGAAGTATCAGAATAAATCTACACTCGATTTAATCTGAGCTAGAAGATGTCTTTTTATCTTTAATTGGAAGAAGCATCAAAATAAATCTATGGTTGATTTAATATGAGCTAAAAAATGTCTACTGGAAGAAGTATCAAAATAAATCTATGGTCGATTTAATCTGAGCCAGAAGATGTCTTTTTGAGTATTATCCTTTGAGGAAATTGATGAAATAGCCCTTTGTCAGATGTAGCCTTGGAAAATATTGTCAGGTCGTATAAGTATTTCATGATGTTTATTTGTTGATTGATCTTTCCTGAAAAGGTAAAGAGTTAGTTGTATGCGATGTCATGATGTATGAAATACATTTCGTAATGATGTTCTCAAAATAAATGAGAATGTGCTATATGCGTTTCGTATGTATATACTATGATATTGTCAAGTGATGTATGAATGTGAAATGTTGTTGGAAGTGTATCAACAGTTCCGTATGACATCTTGTTGGGAAAATGAATCCCTGACTGGTGCTGGGGATGAAGAACATGTATAATCTTCAACCTTGTCTAGAATGCTTCTGTTGGGGATTCCTGCTTGCTGTTTGAGGAAACTCCACTAAGGAATGTTGACTTCTGTTTGGGGAGAAGAGTTTAGGAACATTAGTCGTTCATCGCTCTACTGGGGAGTTTAATTCTCATATACCCTTGTTGTACCCCAAAATTTTCCCTCCCAATTTTCATGCAAGATACTATCCTAGGGTTTCTCGAATATCCAACTTGGCTAAAAAGTTAATCAGGCAGATTCTCTTCCTAAGCAGTAAGTCAACAGTTAGGGTTTGTTATTTCCAATAGAAAATTGAGTCTCCAAGGTTTCAAATGGTCTTTATAGATCTTAATGTCTCCTCAAGGATTCCCTTTCCAAGTTTCAAACCCCGCATTGCAAGTTTGCTCAGTCAAGGGTTCAGATGACTGAAAATGACTCCATTGACCCAAAAGTCGACCTTTTGCGAGACCAAGTTCAAACGATTGTAAGTTCTTCTTTATTCGATATTTTTGAGAGGTTCTTCTTGCATATGACTTTCCTTAACGTCATATCCAATTTCTCTTTACAAATCAAGAGCTGATTATGTGTGGAGGATCACCAAAATTCGAATACTTTAGAGGTCGCTTCATGGACTTTGACCTAATCTTAAGTAACTGTCGTCTGATTTCTAAGAAATATGATTTCCTCAAATTAAAAGATCTTGAGACGATTATTTCTGCATATGGTCATAAGTGATGTCGCTTACGAGTTTATCTTCAAAGATCTAAGGAAAATTGTGTTTGGAAGACTTTGAAAGTTATCAAATCATTGCAAGTTATTTGTTTGGTTTCGAATGTTCTTAACCACAATTGTTTTCTCAGGACTATGATTCTCATGTTGAAGTTTGTTAATTTTACAAGATTGATGAATACTCTTAAAGCATATGTTTTGTCATCAAGAGATTGAATTCATGTTTGGCAATGAAGTTCCATTTGAATCGAGCATGGCATGCGAGGTTCATTTTAAGTGCAAGTTTCATGGAATCAAGAGGGTACAATGTTCAAAACATGTATGATATTATCAAACAAACTCCACTCAATACATGTGCGAAATCGCGTTGATTCACTAATGTGTCAATTTCCTTCAAGCTTTTGAGATAAATGAGTTTACACAAGGAAATTTTGAGTTTCTATCTCGAAAATTATTCAAAGTTGTTACATTTACTACAAGAAATTTGAAAACTTCAAGATTCATCAACTTATGTTACAAAGATTACAAGTTAATACAAGCTACAAATTTTGTTTTGTTTACAAAGAAAGAAATATTGTTTTGTTTCTTCAAGTCTTCTTTGCTTCATCTTCAAGCAACTCATCCACTCCTTGATAGCCATGGTTTTCTCTTCACCTTGCCTCGCTTGCCATCCACTCCTCGTGTTCATGAAACAAGAAAAGGAAAATTAGCAAGCAATCAATATATGAAAAAATTCAAGCAAGAATGATTTGTAAAAAAATGAAAATTCATCATTAGGGTTTGCTCAAAGAATCAGTGCGCGGTTTAAGTATTTCACCATTATATCATTTTCCAAAGCCTAACAAAGGCCTCATTTATCTTTGTCAATCAATTTCTAATAATTGGCCCAAAGCAATATTTTCATTGCAAATCACAAAAATATATATATTCTTTTTGGTTCACAAAGAAAAATACTATCAAAAAAGAGAGAGAAAACCAGCCTGCATTACTCTAAACAAAACAAAACACAAGAAAACAAATACTGTCAAGAAAGAAGACTGTACTGCAGCCCGCATTGCTACCCAAGCCTGTACCAAGAAAAATAGTCCAGCAATTGCATAAAATTGGCAAATAAGGGAACTGCAGCAAAAAGGAGCAAAGCAGCATAACAATTTTGTTCAAAAATCCATACCCTTTTCCCCCCAAAAGTTGTTTCCTCATGTTAATATACGAGGAGATTAACACAACAAAAGGGAGAGGTTTTTTTGGGTGTTGTTATCAGAAGAGAAAAGAAAAAAATATAACAAAGCATTTTTTACAGCAACCAAATCACATACATAAACAGTTCTGTAAAAGGCCGAGCATCAAAGAAATTCCTATTTTTTTGGTCATCATTTTCTTCAAGCTATAACCTTTCAGAAAAGTGCCTATTCAGAAATACAGAAAGTCCTACAAAGGTTCACAGAAATATACTTCCCTGTCAAAGAAAGTGCGGAGTCACAGTAACAACAATAAACAACCTCTGTAAGTCTCCATTTCCTGCCTCATAAACATGTTATTTGTTTGGTTTTTACTGTCATTCTCATAAGCACCATGTTAGAAAAAAAACACACAGTAAGTAATACAATAAAAATAAAAAAGAAAATTATACAGTACAACCAAATCTTTCCCCGCTCCAAACAGCCACCGCAAAAAATCCCCAAACCAGAGCCTCTTTGTCTTCCTCCCAACAAATTGTTCATACACCCTCAATCTTTATCAAAACTGCACAACCTTCATCATAGCATCGTCTATTTTCATCATCGTGTCAATATCACTGGTGCGATAACAAATTCACGGTCATGCCATAATTTCAACAAATGCCTCAGTTTTAATGTGAATAGAACAACTACGACCTGCAAATTTGACATCATCATTTTCTGAACAAAACACAACAATAACTGTTGAGAATCATACATAAATTGACACACCTCACCAAAGGGCTCCAAAATGTAGAAGCCGTCAAAGATGAATCAGAGATAAAGTTTCGAGCAAGGACGAAGCTGACTCAGATCTAGATGTTGGAGTTTGGAGGAGTTCAAAGATGAGGGTTGAGGCGATATCACGTAGAACTCAAAGGGTGGAGGTTTGTGTTTGAAGGGGGAGATTTGATGAACAAAGAGCAGAGGGAGATGAAGTTTGATTTATGATTGTTTCTTTGTTTTTACAATAAAATAGAAATGAAGTAGTGAGGTTAGACTTGCGTTTTCCTTACCCATGTTAACAATGATGATCTGCCTCTTTGCCTTTCCCAATAATAATAATTTTTTTAATCCCTTTGCATTCCCCTAGCACAACTCCCAGCGGCGCCACTTTCTATTCCTTTAGGGTTTCTCCAAATTCTTCCTTTATTCAAAACCCCAATCGGGTCAGCCCATTGGGCTGCTGGCCCATTCAACTATCCATTTTTCCCTTCTTGTAGTAATATGTGTGATAGAAGTAATGAATGAATGACTTGGTGTAGCGGTTGAGAAAGTGTCAGTTAGGAGAAATGTCCCAGGTTCGATCCCCCCAGGGACATTTTCTATTTTTTTTATTTGTATTTCTTTCTTCATTTTTTTGGATAGAAGGGTAAAAAAAAGAGCTATCTTGGGCCTAATCTTGTAGCCCATCCAGATTTCTATCATACTCCCCCACCATCCTGTTTACACCCCTTGATAAATTAACTTAATTTATTTTGCTAACTTTTTTTTTTAGTTTTCGTTAATTCAATATTTCTTTAAATTAGTTTAGGTTTAATCCAACAACTTAGATATTTTTTTAATTTAGCTTCAAAATGTATTTTTTTAGGACTTTGTGAATAATTTTGTTAACATTTTTAGTAAACTTTCTTTTAAACTATTTAGTTTCTACATGATAAAATTCAAAATAATAGAATAGAGTTTTATTCTTTTCAAATTTTCTCACAAACAAAAAATATCAAGATCTTTATTTCCATGCTTTGTTAATTAATTTACTTTATGGATTGCTGTAGTTTTAATTAATTACTCGATTCGATTTGGTTGTATTGGTTGCCTATTTGGACTTTTAATCGTATTGATCCATCCCCATTTGTAAATTTGTACTCCCCATTCCCGAAAACACTGTAATAGCGTAGAATTTTAATATTCGCAATTTACTGTTTTCCTTATACTGTATAGTAATTAGGCGTGCATGGCAAGATCTAAAATCAACCGCTAGATGACCCTAATTAAAGAGAAAATTAACTTGAATCGAACACACTTTTCACACGCGCACCTCTAGGGTAACCTCGCTTGTTGCTTCGGAAACACAGTCATGTCCCTCGAATATGGGATGCTTTAGCAAGGACCCTTCAATAAAAAAAGATCGTAGTCCCTCGATGTTGCCTTCGATAAAACGATACAGTCCCTTACGAAAATTGCTAAAGCGTCTCATAAGTTTCCTTCTATGACTGTACGATTGACCCGCGCCCTTCCCTTCACATCCAACGATGGGGATTCTTACCAAATAAATGGTAAGATATAAACATCTAAATGAGGAGTAAAAGAACATCTAAGACCTTTGGAGTAGATAGATTCGCTCCTAGTTGCCTCACTTGCTCATAATAAAAACTTTCATCTTGAAACATTTTCATCTTGAAACCTTTTCAAAATACAAACACTTTGTACGCGTTCTTATAGAAATGAGAGCCATTACAAAGAAGACACCTTTTCAAAATCACTTTCAAAAACAAATTCCACAAACACATCTTTAAACTATTTTCGAAACAACACTTTGTACGCGTTCTTATAGAAACGAGAACCATTACAAATACATTTTCAAAATACTTTCAAAACCCACATCACAAGAATACTTTCAAACAAAAGCAAGTGATCTAGAAAGCAACTAAGAGCCCGTAGATAACTACAGATGAAAAGGATGCTAATACCTTCCCTTTTCATAATCTACCCCCTGAAATCAAGAAAACATCTCTAAAGGTCTTTCCTGTTCTTTTCCACCTTTCCTTTTGGATAAAAGAAAAGTCGGTGGCGACTCTTGCTATCCGCACAATTGTGATCAAATGTAAAACAACCAAGTCAGTTCTCCCACCATGTCACAGATCTGGCGACTCTGCTGGGAATGAAATAAAAAGTGGGGTTACCTTAGGGATAGATCACCTTTATTTGCTTTCTTTGTTTGAATTGTACGCTTTACATTTTGGTTCTTTGTTTGGGCTTAAATCCTCTACCCGGATTTGGGATACCTTATAGGTAAGTAGCAATACATTGTGGAAACTGTGCAGGGTATACCGACATGGTCTAAGAAGTAGCTACGTTAGTGTGACATATTTGTGGGTACCGGTAGCCCTTGAGTAGTCAAGGAGAATACGGGGCCGCTGAGTGATGTCATGAAGCACTAACTGACTTTTAGAACCTTTACTTGACCAACTTTGCCATTAGGACATAGTGAGATGACCGACTTTGGTGCAGTCCGAAGTTGGTAGATACTCGATACTACACTCATTGAGGTTTGGCTTTTTGGGATATTTCGGTCGCGGTGAAAGAGGCTTGCGATGAAATAATGCTCGAGAAGATAAATCAGTGATATTGAGATCCCTTAGAACTCCGTTACTATTACTAGGACAGGTTGAGCCAACTAAACTTTAAGAGGGTACTTACCTATGAGACTCCATGCAATCCTAAGCCTAAGAATTTGTTTGATTTAACTTGTGCATATGCTTGTACATAATATCATGACATCATACCATAGCATTTTAGACTAACCATTTCAAGGATTTTGAGATTCATCTTTATTCTATTTTGTAGGATATGACGCTCACTCGTAGGAACACAATCCAAGTTAACCTTGTACGAGTACCTTTTCATATCAAGGATTTAGCGTCAAGGGTCCCTGAGAATTCTCCGTTCACCAAAAGACATGGACGACTTCTCAACTTGGTTACCTCGATCTTTGATGAAGACATGATGAAGGTGCTTTTCCAGTTCTTTGACCCATTGCACCATTGCTTTACCTTCCCCGATTACCAGCTTGTGCCAACTATGGAAGAGTTCTCTCACCTCTTGGGAATTCCTATCCTTGATCAACTACCTTTCAATGGTACCGAAAGAGACCCAAGCCCTGAAGAGGTTTCCCGAGCTTTACACTTGTAATAATCCGATGTCACGGCTAATTGGGAAACAAGAAGTGGTGTCAAAGGGTTCTTAGCCAAGTTCTTACTGGAAAAATCTCAAGCCTGTTGGAACAACCTGGATTTACAAGCTTTCGAAGAAATTTTGGCTCTTCTCATCTATGCGTTGGTACTATTTCCAAATCCTGACCAACTTATAGATGTGAATGTTGTCAAAATCTTTTTATCTCATAATTTGGTGCCTACTTTGTTGGGAGATATCTTACATTCTCTCCACACTCACACCATGAGGAGAAGAGGAACCCTCCTATGTTGTACTCCCCCGTTGGCTAAATGGTTAGTTTCGCATCTTCCCCGATCCGTTGTGAAGAATGAGCAAGGTTTGAGGTGGTCCAACAGGCTGATGTCACTCAGGCATTCGAATATCTACTGGTGTTCTCGATCTTTGGAGGACATTACTATCATCGATCATTATGGGGAATTCCCTAATGTTCCTCTGCTTGGCATTAGGGGAGGCATCACTTATAACCCTCGCTTAGCTCTGCGATAGTTTGGGTACGCACGAAGAGATGGTCCACATGATACGCTCATCCAAGGTGTAGTGTTCGACTATGAAAGTGACAATCAAGACTACCATCGGAGGTTTATATGAGCCTGAAGGATGGTAAGCAAGGTGGACAGTAGGACATTGGGGCACAAGAATTCCATTCCCTTTGAGCCTTACCTTAGGTGGGTACGGGCTCACGCTCAGAGTCTCGCAATGCCTTACCCCTCCATTCTCCCAATTATCATAGAACATGTTGTTGAAGGAGATGTCTCATACACTTACCTTTATCCTAACATGCCCATCTCTCTCGAAGACTTACAAAGGGATTGGATACAGCTTAAAGAAGAGCGAGACACTTTCAAAGCCCAATTCTACGCCACCGAGAAGAAAGTTTTGAAACTCACCAAGCAGCTTCATGAAGAGTGGAGTCTGAGCGCCTACATCGCAACAAAGAGGATGCGTTCAACTTTTTTGTCTTAGGAGTTTTTGTATTTTATTTCTTTCATTTTGTAAGCCCAAAGAGGCATGATGTACTCAAACTTGGATTTATTAATATAACGTGTGTTCCTTTTTTGTCTAAAGCAAATTTAAATCTCTAATTTCCTTGAAATCATTTGCATGTGCATCTTCATTCATCATAACACAAATAGGTTTCTTACAACAGGTCTCCTTATCTTTCTACTATTTATTTCAGTGAGATGGATATTGAACAGATAGTAAAAGATCTCCAGGCACAGAACGCCCAGTTTCAACAAATGTTCTTGACTCTGGCAAAAGGAAAAGATGAGTTGAAAACTCTGCTGATCAAAGAAAAGAAGAAGAAAGTGAAGAAATCAACCGATGTTTTGAATCTGGGAAGAAGGTTCAAAGGACCACCCATACGAACTCTAGACTTCGCAAATCGTCAGGTGAAAGGGATAAGCAAGAAGGAAAAAACAAGGAAGTGACTGACCCTCTAGAATCTGAAGAGGAAGAAGAGGTTGACTACTCTGAAGAGCAGTATCCTCCAGCTGATGACAAATACAAACAGTTGGAAGATCGCCTCAATGCTATGGAGATCCAGAAGGTACCCGAGTTGGATTCTGAGGAGCTAGGACTTGTCTCAGGGGTTGTCATACCGCAGAAATTCAAGGTCCCCACTTTCTCTAAATATGACGGTGTCTCTTGTCCAAAGATGTATTTGAGATCATACGTCAGGAAAATTAAACCCCGTACTACAGATAGGAATCTATGGGTGCATTTCTTCCAAGAAATATTTTCAGGAACGCAGTTGGATTGGTTTTATCAGTTGGAAGGGACCAACATCCGCAATTGGGAAGATTTGGCAGCTGCTTTTTACAAGTAATACCAGTATAATGCTGACTTAGCTCCAACACGGACACAATTGCAAGGCATGTCTATGGGTACAGGTGAAGGTTTCAAAACCTATTCTAAAAAATGGCGAGATCTCGCGAGAAGGGTCTAACCCCCTCTATCTGACAGAGAATTAGTGGATATGTTCTTAGGCACGCTATCTGATCCATTCTTCAAACACCTGATCGAAAGCTTCTCGGCTGGGTTTACCGAATTAATCATGATCGGTGAACGGGTAGAAGCGTGTATAAAAAGTGTCAAAATTCAAAGAGATGCATCCTCGAGCGTGATAAAGAAGCCCTTTACCGGAAAGAAGGAGGTCAGTGTTGCATATGACCATAGGAATCAGGACAGAACTGAACACCATCCAGCGGTAGGGGCTGTCATGATCTCTAAACCTGCACCTACTCAGCAAAGGAACAATCAGTCTAGAACAGAAAGGCCGGTAAGATAGTTTACCCAGATAAATATGACGCTGTCTCAAGTCTTGCCGCATTTGTTGAAATCTAATCTGGTAACCTTGCGGGAAGCTCCGAAGAATCCCAATACTGCCTCTCCCCGTTATAACCCAAATGCTCGTTGTGCTTACCATTCAGAAAGTCCAGGTCATGATACAAACGACATTTGGGATTTGAAAAACAAGGTGCAAGACCTTCTTGAGGGAAATGAAATTGAATTTGACGCTCCTGAGATCCCAAATGTTATCACCGCTCATATGCCCAAGCATGGTCGTGGTGTTAACACTGTTGAAGATGATGTGTTTGTTAATGTTGTTGGTGAACTTGTTACTCCCCTCCTAACCATCAAAAGGAACTTGTTGAAGGCCGGTTTATTTCCAGGCTGTGGCGGAGGCTGCCACCTCTGTTTATCTCTACCGACTGGTTGTCATTTATTGAAGGCAGGTGTCCAGCGCCTGATGGATGACAAAGAGATTTTGTTTGAAAAGACTCCCGTTCCAACCATTTCTTATAAGGATGTCTCAATAATAACCATTTCTTCCAATCCTCCCAGGGTATCCACCAAAAGACCCGTTAGGATTACATCTGTTCCGAAGGTGACTCCACTGATAATTACTATGCCAGGGCCAATCCCGTACTCCTCAGACAAAACAGTTCCCTGGAACTATGGGGATGACGTCTACTACCACAGCGTCAAGCAAGAATGGCTGGCTCTTGAAGACCCGGTTTTTGAGAAGGCTGACCTCAACATTCGTAACATTGTGGGAACCAGCAAAATAACCAGAAGTGGAAGAGTGTTCTCCCCTGAGATTGCTCCTCTGAAAGTTGTTACCGGTCCTGTGATCATTCCTGCTTTTGTTCATGCTAATATTACTACTACATTTCCTATGATTACCCCTGCTGAAACCCCTATCATCGAGTCGACCGAGAGTCGGGGAAAAGACATTTTGCTTGAGCCTGTCCGGATGAAGGCGCAGTCAGTATCTATCCCAGAGGTTTCCAAGAAAGAGATGGAAAAATTTTTGAAAATTATAAAGAGAAGCGACTACAATGTAATCGAACAGCTAGGGCAGACCCCTTCAAATATTTTTATGCTAGCTCTACTGTTGTGCTCCAAAGCTCATGCGAAGGCCTTGGTGAAATTTCTTAAAACTGCCCATGTGCCACAGGAAACCTCTGCTGACCAATTCGAAGATTATGTGGCTAGTTTGACAGTTGATAACGGTTTGGGATTTTCTGATGCTGATCTGACACCTAGAGAGAGGAAACACAATGAGGCGTTGCATGTCTCTGTCGAATGCAGGGGCACTACTTTAGTCCATGTCCTGGTAGATACTGGTTCATCATTGAATGTGCTGCCTAAGAACGCTTTGGATAGACTAGACTGTGAAGGTCTAACTTTAAAACCAAGCAATATAGTGGTAAGGGCCTCCGATGGTTCAAAGAGAATGGTGCACAGGGAGGTGGACATCCCCGTCAAAGTTGGAACTCAGACCTTCGATTCAACTTTCTATGTGATGGATATTCTCCCTTCCTATTCCTGTTTATTGGGCCGACCTTGGATTCATGACGTTGGTTCCGTCACCTCTACATTACATCAGATGTTGAAGTACCCAATCAAGGGAAAAATCATCATTGTCCATGGAGAGGAGGAATATATGGTCAATCACCTGAACTCCTTCATGTATGTGGAATTTTAATTTGTACATTTGTAAATTTGTACTCCCCATTCCCGAAAACTCTGTAATAGCGTAGAATTTTAATTTTTGCAATTTATTGTTTTTCTTATACTGTATAGTAATTAGGCGTGCATGGCAAGATCTAAAATCAACGACTAGATAATCCTAATCAAAGACAAAATTAACTTGAATCAAACACACTTTTCACACGCGCACCTCTAGGGTAACCTCGCTTGTTTCTTCGGAAACACTGTCACGTCCCTCGAATATGAGACGCTTTAGCAAAGACCCTTCGATAAAAAAATATCGTAGTCCCTCGATGTCCCTCGATGTTTCCTTCGATAAAACGATCTACTCCCTTACGAAAATTGATAAAGCGTCTCATAAGTTGCCTTCTATGACTGTACGATTGACCTGCCCCTGTCCCTTCACATCCAAAGATGGGGCTTCTTACAAATCAATGGTAAGATAGCAACATATAAAGGAGGAGGAAAAGAACATGTAAGACCTTTGGAGTAGGTAGATTTTCTCCTAGTTTCCTCGCTTGCTCATAATAAAAAATCATTTTTACACCAACACTTTCATCTTGAAACATTTTCAAAAGACAAACACTTTGTACGCGTTCTTATAGAAACGAGAGCCATTACAAAGAAGACACCTTTTCAAAATCACTTTCAAAAACACATTCCACAAACACATCTTTGAACTATTTTTGAAACAACACTTTGTACGCGTTCTTATAGAAACGAGAACCATTACAAAGACATTTTCAGAATACTTTCAAAACCCACATCACAAGAATACTTTCAAACAAAAACAAGTGATCTAGCGAGCAACTAAGAGCCAGTAGATAACTATGGATGAAAAGGGTGCTAATACCTTCCCTTTTCATAATCTACCCCCCGAACTCAAGAAAACATATCTAAAGGTCTTTCTTGTTCTTTTCAGCCTTTCCTTTTGGATAAAAGAAAAGTCGGTGGCGACTCTTGCTATCCGCATAATTGCGATCAAACGCAAAACCACCAAGTCAGTTCTCCCACCGTGTTACAACCCTGATTGAGGATAAAAGAGATGGATAACATTTCGACACGTCTAGGGAGGATAAAGTTGACTGATATCTGGTCCAATTCCAGGTTCTGTAGAAACTCTTTGGGGATAGTGGCAATTTCACTGGGGAGAGGAATTTTTCCGGTGATTCGTAGCCATATGAGGAATAGACTCAAGATAGGGAGACTGTAATCTATTAGGGAAATAAACCCTGTTGGGGAAATAAACCCTGTTGATAGAGAAATACTCTGCTGACGAAACACCCTTACTAAGGAAACGAGCTCTGCGGGAGAGAGGAAATCTGCAGGTTTTTTTTACAGTTTTGTAGGAATAAACTCAGCTGAGGAAGAGAACTTCCATGAATTATCATGATTAGAACTCCGTAGGTTAGTGATATTTCTGGGAAGGAGATCATACTCCTTTATCCGCCAGAGCAATCTGTCGGGGAAATTACGGGGAATGTATCTTCATTGAAGATTAATTTGTGAAGATTACTCTGTGGGGATAATCTCATAGAAGTGGCTCTATAGGGATTTGTGGACAGCTTGAACATCATCCCAACTCCTAGAGTCTTGACTAAATGCTTATTCCTGTTCTTATGCATATATTTGTTAACAATTAATCGTGTCCATATGCATATGTTCATTCAATTTTAGTTATTGGACGTTTTTGCAAACAAAACAGAAAAAATAAAAAAATAAAAAGTTTGAATTTTAGGGTGTATTTGTATTGATAGTTTGCCTATAAACAGGTGATTTTGTAGAAAGAAACATAAATCCCAGTAAGATGAAATTGTCATGAAATTAAAAAGAGTACAAAGTGGAAACAAAACATATAGCTACGTGGAAATGATCTCGTTGGGTTCCAACTCAGCTATTGCCCATATTTCTTCAAACATCTCATCCCTTGCTGTCGGAAGAAGTTGATTGAATTGATATGTACCATTTAAACTTTTGACTTTGGTAATAAAGCTTACAGTAAGTGATTCAATGGGACATATTCGTAGGCTTTTAATCCCTAACTTTTTCCTGGACCGCCCTTTCGGGTTTTCAGTCCACCGGGATACCCTTTCTGAGGGTTACTCTGGTAACTAGTATTGGTAGAGCTTTAAAGTCGCGTAAGTTGACGCTGCGTTTTATTGGTCCTTGTCAGATTTCCGAGAAAGTAGGTGAAGTGGCATATCAGATTGCTTTGCCACCATCACTTGCTAATCTTCATGATGTGTTTCATGTATCTCAGTTTAGGAAATACATTGTAGAACCGTCCCATGTTGTCCAATTAGATGATGTGCAAGTAAGGGATAATTTGACCGTTGAGACATCACCTATGCGGATGGAGGATAGGGAAGTGAAGAAACTTCGAGGTAAAGAAATAAATTTGGTAAAAGTGGTTTGGGGAGGACCGCCAGATGGTAATGTGACTTGGGAGCTTGAGAGTCAGATGAAGGATTCATATCCTGAGTTGTTCGTTTGAGGTAATTTTCGAGGACGGAAATCTTTTTAGTGAGGGAGAGTTATAACATCTCGATTTATATTTAGTATTATTTAATTATTTTATTAATTATTATATTTTATGGTAATTAATTTAATTGCGTGATTTGGTGAATATTTGAATTATTAGAACATATGTGTTATTTGAATAATTGAGTTTATGAGTAAGAATGGAAAATAGATAATTGGGCCTAATAATGAGAAATAGAAGTAATAAGGAGGTGTGAATTACTAAGCCCAATAAGAAAACTATATCTAGTAAGGGTTATGAGAGATAATAGATTAGAACTCTCATTTTGTGAAAAGAAGCGAAGAACAATAAGAGAAGAGGAGAAAGATGAAGAGAGAAGAGGCAAAACCTAGAGGTGAATCTTCAAGAAGTAAGGGGGAGAATCCTTATTATTATGGTGTGATACGGTGGGAGAACTAACTTGGGTCGTTTGCGTTTGATCGCAATTGTGCGGTTAGCAAGAGTCGCCACCGACTTTTCTTTTATCCAATAAGGAAAGGTAAAAAAGCACATGAAAGACCTTTCGAGATTACTTCTCAGGTTCGGGTGGTAGATTATGAAAAGGGAAGGTATTAGCACCCTTTTCATCCATGGTTTTCCATGAGCTCTTAGTTACTTGCTAGATCACTTTCTTTTGTTTGAATGTGCTTGTGATGTGGTTTTTGAAAGTATTTTGAAAACATCTTTGTAATGTGTTGTACCCCAAAATTTGCCCTCCCATATTCTTCAAGAAATTGCCAAGTCATGCTTCCAAATTCCCCAAGGGTTGCACAGTGCAAAGGTCTCCTATACAGTCAAAATTAGGGTTTTGGTTCTGTTCAAGAAAATGAAGTTTCCAAAGGTCCAATCAAGTCCCACATTCCAATAAATATGGTAAAACATACTCATGCAAAGTTTCAAGACATTCAGCACAAAATTGCACAGTTAAAACCCTAATTGCACTACAGTCAACTGTAGGGGCAAAATGGTCATTTGACAGTCAAAAGTTCAAATTTTTGATTAACATATCATTTTGAAGCCACAAACATCATTTGATCAATGCTTGATCATGATTCTCAAAGCTTGGCTCAAAAATCATCAAGATGCAAAAGTTTCCTTATTTGGACAGCTGAAAAAGTCAACAAAAAGGGACTTTAAGTCAAAGGCCATAACTTGAGATTGGTAAATCAAAATGACATGGGACCAAAGGCATTGGTTAGAGGACTCAAAGACCTTTCCAAAATGTCCAAGAACATGAGAAAAGCTTAAAAATTGAGCAAGTTATGCCTTGTAGAAGTTGGGAAATTTTTGGGTATTTTGAAAAGTCAACATTGATTCAAATGACCTAAAATTGCTAATGGGCCCATTTTTCTTCCATAATTCATCATCCATGGCATGTGCACGACCACTTGGCCAAAAGGGAAGTATTTCTTCAATTTTTATTTATTTATTTGAATTTTTATTTATAATAATTCATTTAAATCAAATTAAATACATGGAAAATATTTAACCTAAGTTTTACAATCCTTTTTTGCATGAAATCCACTCAATAACTCGTGCATGATCCAATATGGAAAGATTTGGAGAGAATTGATATGATTGAGAGCAAAAACACATGAAAAAGATTGAAAAACAATGCTTGAAAATCAAATCTCAAAAACCATCATTGCAAGAGATTTTGATCAGAATTGTTGACCTAATTGATTCATACATAAGCATAGAACGAAAACCTAATGCCATTGACCACTGAGCTGCGCTAGAAACCAATTGACAAACTTGAATTTTTTGCAAAGAAACTCAATTCTGAAAGCACCTTTGTAAGGCGATTCAAGACAAAATAGTGTTTCCATTAGCTTCTTTGAGCATTATAGGACGTATTCCAATCAAAAACATCAAGCCTTACGCTTTGAAACGGTATACAGAAGTCACACTTTTCCATTTTTTTTTCATTATCGTGTTTTAACATCCATGCACATTCATAGCGTTTTGTTTATATATTCATGATCAGTGAAGTGTTTGCAAGCTAACCATATGCCTTGATTGAAGTTTTACGCATTATATGCCCAGATGCCATTGTTGCTTTTTAGGGTTTGCAGAGTTTTGAATTAGGGGTTTTCAGATAATGTAAAATCAGCCTACCACGATGCCATGGTTGTAATCAGCATGTCTGGACGAAGAAGAAGCTACCCTCGCGCCCAATTTATGAGCGTCCAGTAGCTAATCGCTATTTTCTTGTATGGTGTCTACAGCAACGCTTAAAAACCGTTGCTTAATATATTCATGTTTCAGGAAAAAGAAAGCCACGCGAAGAAGATGAGGACGTGTGGAGCGCTGATTGGAAGGTTTAAAATTTTTGCGCGTTTTGAATCACTGACCATCGTTTCTTTTATAATATTTGTTAGGTATTCTATATTAAACGCGTTTGAAGTGGCTCAGTGGCGCACGTATTGACTGGTAATGTTAATGACCTGGGTTCGATCCCAGGTCTTCACCCTTTCCATTTGTTTTTTTCCAATTAACGTTCATATGTAGCGCCCATGCTGAAGACTATCATGCATCCTCAAAAAATCAACGTCCACGTCTCCCAGAGCGTCAGATCAAAGGCCATGGATTGAAGAACACAATGCACCCCAGTCAACATGCCAGCACGTTGCATGGAAAAGTCAAACGGACCATGCTAAATGGGCCTGAATTACTAGGGCTTAACCTCCATGTTGGGGACTACAACCCCCCTTGGTTTGCAAATTCTTTTAACTTTCTTTATTTTTTTAATTTTTATAAATTGTTTGTTTAATTAATTAATTATTTTCATAAAAAAAACAAAACAACACAAAACAATTAAAAAATCAGAAAAGAATTAAAATAATAAATATTTTTATTTCTAGTATTTTCATCAATAAATGCATATAATTAAATTTAGTGTAAATTAGGTTTAATTTTAATACTTTTAATAAAAATCTAAAAAAAACATAGAATTAGGATTTTATTAATAATTTTTCATCCTTTTTATTTTCCATAATAGTTAAATAATTAAATATTTATTTTTATAATTAAATTTGTATATAAAAATTAGGGTTAATTTAGGTTGAAATTCAATGTTTTCTTAATAAATTAAAAGCCACTAGAATTAGGGTTAGTATTTATTTTAATTAATTCTTTTTTTCATATTAAATCCTAAAATACTAAAAAATACCAAAAAAATAAATTCTTTCTTTCTTTTAATTTTAATTTAATTCCTCATTAATTTAATTTTTACAAAAAGGGTCCAACGCCCTCGTTTCGTTTAAATCTCATTAATTCGCATATTTATTTTATTTCGTTTAAATATTTATGTATTTCTCCCAAGGCCATGTAACCTCTTAATTTCTTGCACTTTTTATTCTTTATTTACTTTCTTTATTTTTTCTGTCAAATCGGGTCCTGGTTTAATTTTGGCGATGTGGACCCGCGCCTTTTGTAATAGCTTTAGATCTTTACTTTCCCGCAAATATTTTAACTGTTAACAAATGGCATGAAAGAATGTATGGACAAAAATAAAAACAAGCGTAGAACACCAATAACATGACAAGATAAATGCAAATGAAAACGACACACAAATCGCACACACCACCCCTAGGGTACGCCTCACTGTTGCCTTGCCTCGAAAGGTGATCGTCGAGTAGAGGATGTCTTAGTAAGTCCTCATGATCCGGGAACCTGGCATGAGGGTAGCTTCTAAGGTGTCTTCCCATTGCTCTGGTGATCACCATGTCCCGAACCTCGAATTGACCCAAACACCTCCAACGGTGGTGCTACCTACCTCTCAATGGTGGGATGGCACTACTTTAAGGACATTTACACAGACGAATTCCTTAGGGTAGGTAGACGACTCTAGATACTTGCTCTAAATTCAAAACAATTCAAAAAAACTTTTCACACCGACACCTTTTCAAAAAGCTTTCGAAAGCAATTTTTCAAACACTCTTGAGGACCGATACAAGAGTCGAACTGAAATTTTCAAAGAAACTTTTTTAAAACCCACAGTTGAAAAGCAAACAAACCATTTTTGAAAACACAAATGAGCAAGTATCTAAGAGCCCATGGATAACCATGGATAGAAAGGGTGCTAACACCTTCCCTTTCTATAACCTACCTCCCGAACCGAGAGCAATCTCTTTAAGGAATTTTTCTGTGCTTTTGTCCTTTCCATTTGGAGAAAATAAAAGACGGTGGCGACTCTTGCTTCCGCGACATTTCGCGAACCAGCGTTAAACAGTCAGTTCCAGATCCACCGATCACATAATGGTTCTCGTCTCTATAAGAACGCATACAAAGTGTTGTTTCGAAAAATAGTTCGAATAGGTGTTTGTGGAATTTGTTTTTTAAAGTGATTTTGAAAAGATGTTTTTGTAATGGTTCTCGTCTCTATAAGAACGTATACAAAAAGTTTGTCTTTTGAAAAATGTTTTAATGTGAAAGTGTTGGTGTGATACGGTGGCCAGAACTGGACTTTTTTAGGAAAATGTTGGTTTGTGTTCGCAAAATGTCGTGGTAAGCAAGAGTCACCACCGACTTTTATTTTATCCAACTGGAAAGGAAAAAAGCACAGAAAAATTCATTTTTCGAGATTTTGAGTACGGGGGGGGGGGGGGGGGGGGGTAGATTATAGAAAGGGAAGGTATTAGCACTCTTTCTATCCGTAGTTTTCTACGGGCTCTTAGGTACTTACTCATCTTTTTAAATTGCTTTTGTGTGTGCCTTGTTTTAAAAAAGTTTGTTTTATTTCGTTTTAACCCTTGCTTCTGTCTTCAAGAGTGTTACGAAGTATTTTTGAAAACTTTGTTTGAAAAAAAAGTGTAAGTGTGAAAGTTTGATTTTGAGCAAGTACCTACATGCATCTACCTACTCGAAAAAGAGAATGTTTATGTTCTTGTTTCCTTTAGACATCGCTATCCTACTATTAGTGAGTGGGTAGCACCGTCGTTGGAGTTGTAAGGGTCAATTCGAAAGGGACGTACGATCACTGACGTCTTAGTAATAACCCTAGTGTCTTAAGATCATATTCGAAGCAACATTTCTGAGGCAACATTTCCGAACGGGACATTTGATCTTTGTTTAGACAAAAGGGCAACCATTAAAACAACCTATACTTAATGATCGTTTACCAAAGGCAACCAAAGTGGGAGTATACCCTAGGAGTACGCATGTGTGAGTGATTTGATTTCAGTTATTATCTTTGCACATTTAGGGTTTGCTAACCATTTTAAAATTAACATGCATTCTTGTCATGCAATCCTATTATCATACATCTAACAGTTAATATTTGCGAAAATTAAAGGGCGAGAAATAAAGCTACGTTATTACAAGGCTTCGGGGAGGGGGATTAATTACACAGCCAAAAACCCGTAAAACGATAAATAAACGAAAAGTCTTAATTAAACTATTACATCCCATGAGCAGTTACATTAATATCGTAAAATAAATAAACGCGCAATGAATCGAGGACGAGCAAAATTAGGGTTTTGACCCCGTCTAACCTAATTAAAAAGAAAAAACATTTTTTTGGTTGTTTTTGGTTATTTTAAGAAAATGTGGTTTTAATGAATAAATACAAACCTAATTACTAATTAAATTAAATTTAAGAAAAATAATTAATTTTGACCTATTTTGTATTATTGGTTATTTAAGAAAATAAAATAAAAATTAATTTAAACAAAACCTAATTTTCTAATTGATTTTAATTTATTTACAAAAGAATTAAAGTTACCCTAAAATTAAATTAAACTAATTAAATTAGTAAAAAAAATAAAACCTAGTTTTAGTTTATGAATTTTTTTTGTGAAAAAAAGAATTAAATTTGTGTGAGAAAATAAATTAAATAAAATAAATAAAAGAAAGAAAATATAAAAAGAAAAAAGAAAGAATATGGGCCTTGTGATCAGCAAACAGGGGGTGTCCATAGCAATTTTGGGCCCAATAAGCATGGTCCACGTTTGACTTTTCCGATTCAGTGTTGCAAGTTGATTAGGGCCTTTGGTAGACCCTCAGATGATGACCTTTGGGTCCAGCTCATGGACATCTGGCTGGCTAAGCGTTGAAGGCGTATGGTGGATGCTTGAACCAAGGGTGCACTGAATCTATAACAAGAAAACAATAAAATAACATTTTTGCTGGGACCTGGGATCGAACCCAGGTCCTCAAGCTTCAAACCATCACCTTGTTGCCAACTGTGCCACGCTGCTTATTTGTCTATGAAATAATAACAATTAATAATATGTAATAACGTGAGTTAGTGGAGGACAAAAGCAAAAAGCGCGCGCCAGAATTCAAATGGGCAAATGGGGTGGTGCCACGCAGGCCTTCTTCTTCCTCTCTCTGTTGGTAAAAGTCATGGATTTTTACCTACAGACAAAAGTCCGTAGCTATAACCCCTGCAGTTTTCAAAATCTTACACAGGCACAATAAATCAAAACCAATGATGCAGATCAACTCGCCTTGACCTTGTGAACACCATAGCATTCCTCTTTTGGCCCAATTTTACCTGCACTCAAAACCCCTAAAACGAACAAGAAACCCTAGCCATGGTGGATTTCAGTATAGCTAACAAAAATGTAATTACTCATTACCAATAGCTTGCAAATGCTTCAATGAACAAGAATATATAAGTGATTCATGCTACAAGTGCCAAAATAATGAGATTCGATTTCAAGAAAATGTCAAGGTCGTGAATCACTTACAGTGAGTTTTGGTGCACGAAAATGCTTGCTAAGGATTGCTATGGACTCCTTGAACACCCAGGAAACGAATGAGATCGCTTGGAAGGCTTGAGAATGCCTAGAAGTATGAAAATAGATCACCACTTTTTCTTGATTTTTTGAAAGTTGTTCTTCCCTCTACACACCTCTAACCCCTGTCCTTTTGATCTGAATTTGTCCAATATATATCATTGAGTGAATTAGGTTTACAAATGTGCATCCGATCTTTGTAATTATGAAGATTTGATCCTTGATTCACACTTGTACCCAATCTTTCCAAAACAAGATAAAATCAATCTTTTTGTGTACAAACATGCCTTGCACGATTTGATTTCATTGCTAGCTATATAAGAGACCGGAAATATGCACAAAATCTCAAGGTTTAAATGATTTTGATGTTTCCATGATTTTATTTTGATTTAATTTGATTTAATTGAAATAAAAATCAAAATAAATGGAAAAAATAAAATAAAGGCAAGTGGGAAGGATCATGGTTCGTGGACTATGTTACAAACTCAAGACAAGTACAAAAAGTTGGGCCCATTTGACAAAAATTGCAATTTGAGGCATATTTGACTTTTGTAAATTTTGCAAAAAGGGTCAACTTCACCAATGCATAACTTATTCAATTTTGACTCTATGAAGGTGTTCTGGGGACTTTTTAGAAAGCTTGAGATGTCCTCTAAGAAACCTTGTTGGTCTCATCTCAATTTAGTCTTCAATGTTCATGTATGAGGCTTTGACAAAAAAGGTGTTTTTGTTGACTTTTCAAAGTGACCTATAATGTCCAAATTCATAACTTCTTGTGAGTGCATATTTTGAACTTGGTAGATGAAGATGAATTGTAGGTCATTGCATCCTCTTAAAAATGATCTTTGTATGGGTCATTTATAATAAAGTATGATAAAGTTATGCTTGGTCAAAGTTGAGTTGACTTTTCCTACAAAACCCTAATTTAGCAACTTTTGGGTTTTGATGAATTGTGAGCAACCCTTGATGAATCATGATAAACCCTTGATCAAATGATGAATAATACTTCAAAATGAGGATGTTGACCAAAAATATTGAAGTTTGACTGTATGTGGACAACAGTTGACTTTTGCCCTAGCATAATCAATTTTCAGGCCCTTGAGCAATTGACTGAGCAAACTTCCTCTACAAGGCTTGAAACTTGACATGGATGATCTTGAGAACATATTAGGAAAATGGTGAGCATTTGGGATCCCTTGGACTCAAGTATCTTGATGCAACATGAAACCCTAATTTGAGGTAGACTGTCTTAGGAAAGAGTTTGTCTGGTCAACCCTTGGACTTCCTTGATCAATTTGAGGATCTCACTTGAAATGTTTTGAGAAATATGGGAGGGAAAATTTTGGGGTACAACAGTTGGTGTAAAATGTTTGGTTGTGAGCAAGCGAGCAACTAAGAGCGAATTTACCTACTCGAAAGGTCTTAAATGTTCTTTTCCTCCTTTAGATGTTGCTATCTTACCATTGATTTGGTAAGAAGCCCCATCGTTGGATGTGAAGGGATAGGCGCGAGATGTTTGTACAATCATAGAAGGCAACTTATGAGACGCTTTATCAATTTTTGTAAGGGACTAGATCGTTTTACCGAAGGCAACATCGAGGGACATCGAGGGACTACAATCTTTTTTTATCGAAGGGTCTTTGCTAAAGCGTCCCATATTCGAGGGACATGACTGTGTTTCTGAGGCAACGAGCGAGGTTACCCTAGAGGTGCGCGTGTGAAAAGGTGTGTTTGATTCAAGTTATTTTTTGTCTTTGATTTGGGTTATCTAGCGATTGATTTTGAATCTTGCCATGCACGCCTAATTACTATACAGTATAAGGAAAAACAGTAAATTGCAGGAATTAAATTTCTACGCTATTACAGAGCTTTCAGGAGTAGGGGTACAAATTCACAAGGGGGGATGAATTAATGCAATTAAATGTCCAAATAGGCAATCAATACAACCAAATCGAATCGAATAATTAAAAATTATAACAGTCTATGAAATAAAAAAAATTAATTAACAAAGTATAGAAATAAAAGTCTTTGTAATTTTATTTGTGAGAATTTGGAAAGAAAAATAAGATTCTATTTTAAAGAAAATAATTGATTAAAGAAATTAAGTCATTTGCATATATGTTTTTAGTATTTTTGGTATTTTTTATGAAGGATTTAAACAAACAATTTAAGACTAAATACAAAGTTAATTAGAAAAATTATTTACAAAATTTATTAACTAATTTCAAAACTAAACTAATTAAGAAAATTATCTAATTAAAAATATTATTATTGAATTATCAACAAAACAAATAAAAAAAACTAAAATATTAAAACAAAGCAAGATAGAAAGGTGGTGTAAACTGAAAATAAGGGGTGATGCTGATTTTTCGTATGGGCTTTTGATTACAAGCCCAAACATTTTTGATGACTTTGTCTAATAGTAAAAAGAAGAAAATGATGAAAAGATAAAAATGAACCAAAACGTCCCAGGGGGGAATCGAACCCGGGACATCAAGCTTCTAAACCCAAGCGTTCACCACTGCTCAATTTGACTCATTCATTTATTTATTTACTTCTAATCATATAAACGCTAAGAAAAGATTAAAAATATCATATAAAAAAATAAGGTGGGCCTGGGCCGAACCGGGTCGACCCAAGGTCCACCTTCTCTCTTCAAGCTCGTGCAAGGGTTTGTTAACCCTAAAATGAAAACAATGAGGTAGCGCCTCCTCTCTCTCTCTCTCTCTCTCTCTCTCTCTCTCTCTCTCTCTCTCTCTCTCTCTCTCTCTCTCTGTTCATCTGTCACAGCTCTCTCTCTCTCTCTCTTTGAACAAAACAACAATGCAACACTCAAACCCTTTCACGATTCCACCATAATCAAACATCAAAACAAACAATCAAGCATGCAAACTAAGCCTTATTTCCAACTGAAACCCTAAAGCCCCAATTCGTTACTGATTCAGACGATTTCACATTACATGGTGCTTCAATGTAAATCGATGGAAAATGAAACAAAAAGTGACAAAGCAATAATCGAATCCGTGCCAGATTTACCTGATACGAAACTTACAAAAGAAAGAGAAATCTGGGTAATTCAAGCTCTTCTCCTCGGTCTACTTTAATCTTCTACTGGCTCTGTTTTTGTGGTGATGCCGTGAGCTTTAAAGGTGTAAGGTTTGAGGTTATGATCATGCGTGAATAGAAGTTTGTGGGAGTAAGGTTGTGTGTATGCTTCTGAGTTTTGATGTTTCCTGATGAAGGTGATTCTGAGTTTGGAGCTTGGTTGGAAGTTGCGGTTACAGTGGAGGGTTTGGATTTGTAAATGGTGGTGATGAAAGCTTTGACAGGGAAGTTCTTTTCGATCAATTTTTTCTCTCTTTCTCTCTTTGCCTTAAGTTTCTGAAGGGTTTGTGAAAGAAAAATGATGACTTGAAAGTAGGGTTTGTATGATAGCTGTGATTTTGCGGTTTCTTGGTATGCTGGCTGTTTTTTACTCTTGGTTTGAAATCTGGTTCCTTTTTTTTTATTTTCTGATATGCTGCCCTAGTTTTTTTCTGGTTGGCCTGTATATGTCCTTTGGCTCAGTGGGAATTGGAGGGAAGAGAATGACAAGTTTGAACTTATTCTCATATACTGTTTTGATCCTTTCTTGATGTAGGTTGATGTTTTTGCCATTTTGGTGCAACTCCTAGACTGTTTATGATGTAGTGAAACAACATGTTTAGGGATTGCCTATTTTGGTGCAAGTTTTTGGCCTGCCTTGGACAGGTTATTATACAGGATGTAGCAGGGCTATTATTGCTGGATTTTTTGGGACTGTTATTGCTAGGTGATATCCTTCTGTCTCTTTTCTTTCCCTCTTCATCTTTCTATGATGCCAATAAATTCTGAAGGGTTTGAATTTTTTTAGGAAAGTGATGATAGCTTGTTTGTTGAGCAAGCTTGCTATTGTTCTGCTGTGCTGTTTGCTTTATGTTGCAGGCTTAGGCTGTTGTTCTGTTTGTATTTTGTTGTTGTTTGACCTGCTGCTATATTTGCTGCATGTTTTGGACAGTCTTGCCTTGGCTTGTTGTGCTTGGCAGCTTTGACTTGTTTGCATTTCTTGTTGTATGTTTGCTATATTTGATGCATGTTGTGCTGCTTGTATAACAACATGCTATTTAGCAGCCTATTCTTGCTGTTATGCTTGCTTCGTTTGCTGGCTTTGTAGCCTATTCTTGCTTCTATATTTACAGCAGTTTGCCTTTGTTTTATTTTCTTGCACATTTTATTTTCCTTCTTGTGAACCAAGGTCCAACCTTGTGATTTGCAAGAATGGGAGGAGAGGAATTATGATAAAATCAAACAACTTAAAATCCGATTCCTATATGCAAACCCTAGTGATGAAATTCTTTTTTTTCTTTTCTTTACATATCACCTCGCTTGAATTGCTAATTTTCTCTTCTTTATTTCATGAAGATGAGGCGTGGATGGCGAGCGAGGATTGCTTGAAGATGAAGCAATGGAGACTTGAAGAAACAAAATAAAAGTTCTCTCTTTGTAGACAAAAAAATTCTGATTCTTTGTAAACAAAACAAAAAACTTGTAATTTATTTCATTTGTAATGTAATGAATACAAAACCTTGAATAAATTTGGTGTATTGAAATTTATTGTACAAAACTTGAATTTACTTAAACTTTGCAATTCTCAATTGAATGTTTTGGATTAAGACATCTTGGTTTGGTAACTTGGATTTCAAGCAATCACAAAATGATCAGACAACCAATGCGCCTTGTACTCCAATCAAATTTCTAAACAAAATAAATGTTTAAGAATTCAATTCTAACTTTGTTAACTCAAACTCAAAGCCATGGTCATCTAAATGACAGTCTTAATCTTTACCTCTTGTCTACACCAAATTTGAATTCAAAATGAAACTCGCATGCCATGGTCGATAAAAATGGAACTTCATTGCCAAAAAGTCATGCTTTGGGAACAATCATCAACCTTAACAAATTTCAAAAACAATGATGATTAAGAACACTTGAAATCAAACAAGTGACTTGTGATGATTCGATAACTTTCAAAGTCTTCCCAACATAATTTTCTTTCGATCTTTGAGGATAAACTCGTGTGCAACATCACCTATGACCATATGCAAAAATAATTGTCTCAAGACCTCGTAATTTGAGGAAATCACAATTCTTAGAAATCAGGTGACAATTATTTAAGATTAGGTCAAAATCCATGAAGTGACTTTTAATGCATTCGAATTTGGTGATCTTCTACACATAATCAGCTCTTGATTTGTGAAGAGAAATTGGAGATAACATCGAGGAGAGTCAAACTCAAAAAGAACTGCTCAAAAAATATCAAATAATGAAGAAGTTACATTCGCTTGAACTTGGTCTCGCAAAAGGTCGGCTTTTGGACTAATGGAGTCATTTTCAGTCGTCTGAACCATTGACTGAGCAAACTTGTGATGTGAGGTTTGAAACTCGGCATGAACATCCTTGATGAGACATGAAGATTTATGAATACCATTTGAAACCTTGAAGAATCAATTTTCTTTGAGAAACGTCAAACCCTAATCGTTGACTTACTGCCTAGGAAGAGAATCTGTCTGATCAAACTTCTGAGCCAAATTGAGTATTCAAGAAGACCTAGGATAGTATCTTGAATAAAAAATGAGAGGTCAAATTTTAGGTTACAACATATGGGTTTGTATGGTATGCAATGGGTAGTAACATCTAGGTGTGATTTGATTTTCAATTTCTAGATCTAAACTCTCACATGTTAGGGTTTGTGTAGAAATCTATGGATTTGATAGAAATTGATGTGTTGAATGGAATAGAATGAGTACCTTCATGTTAGGATGATGGATTATTGATAAAATTGGCAAACTTGATGTTTTGTAGTGATGGGTAGTGTTTTTGATAAGAAAAATCGTGTGGAAATTAGTTAAAATGTAGAAAAAAACCATGTTTTAGAAGTTTGAGTCGACTCAAACTGAAGTGGGGTCAGTGCGAGAGAACCCACCAGGAAAGGAAGTGTTGTCACGCAGTTTTGCATCGACTCATAGTTCTTTTGCATCGACTCATTCTTTGCATCGACTCATACAGGGTTTTGCGTCGACTCATACAACAATTTTTTTGGCAGATTTTGTAACGACCATAACTTTTGAACCGTAACTCCATTTTAGGCGCCATTCGAATCGTTAGGAAGCTAACGCAATAAAATATAAGATAAACTAGGTTTGTTGGCATTGGATGATTGGAGTAATAGTTTGGATATTATTTTTTATGTGTCATGAATGGATGATGAATAGAAATAACATGTTTTGGCATTGTTTGTTATTCGTGATATGTGTGATTGATTAATGTTATATGATTGCATTATATTGATGATATATGTGTGTTTATGAAATGGTGGATAATTCATTTTGATGGATTATTGTGATATGCGGTATAATTAAGTTTTGGTGATAATCTTAATTTGCATATAATTAGTTATGTTTGTACATGCATGCATGGGGAGATTGAACTCCGGTTGGTTGTTTTGATCCTTATGTGGAAATAGAAGCAGTGAATTATATGTTCATATTGGTTGCTTTGATCCTTGTGTGGAAATAGAAGCGGTGAACTATATGTTCATATTGGTGGCCTTTGGTCTTGTCTGGATCAGAAGCATGGCTCTGGTTCTAAATATTGAATCGGGAGCGAGGCGAACTTGATGTTCACGATGGTACCATATGCATGAGTCATATTGGAGTCACATTTGTTGTTATGTGATGTTTTTCTTTGAATGCGTAATGTGTGTGATAATTGGTTTAACCGTGACTTTGTTGATGATTTCAATGTACGTGATGATTGTGTGAATTATTCTACTTGGATATAATTTTCTTAGTACTTGTGTTGGTGAAGCCATGTTGTATAGATGATTATACGAAGTGTGATGATTCTTGGAATATATGCGTGTTATATACATAATGATGTGAATTCTCACCCTTCTGTTGTAATGATGTTCTATGTGACATCTGCAGGTACCGAGGATAGCGATGATACTTTCCAGAATTAGTCAGAGGAGTTAGATCCTTATCTATCCGTTTATCCCTAGGTAGTGAGTCATTGCTCTGGTCTATATAACACGGGGGAGGGGGGGTTGAACTCATGTTTATTTGAAGAGATATTGTTGTTTCTCTTATTTGAATTGTATGTTGAGAGTTTATGTTGAGTGGCCTCAGTGCCTAATGATTTTAGATCCATGACTTGTTATGAAAACTTATGATTATAGTATGGGATATAATAATAATAATTATTATTATTTGAGTAAAGAATTATTCCGCTGTGATGTGCATGATTTTGAAAACATGAAGTTTGAATACATGTTATGATCATGACCAGTATGCATGTTTGAATTTCTTGGATATTTTGTGAATTCAAAATGTGACGCCCTCTTTAAGATGCATGTTATTTTACTCTGATTATGCTATTTATGCTATGTGGTATTAGAGGGTGTTATAGGAGAGCGGAAGCTGGATCCGATGTTGGATTCTATTATAGAATGTGGGGGACTCACACTTGTAGACAAGTTTAGGTGATTAAAGTCTCACATTGCCTATGAATGAGTGGAATGTTGGATTTATAAGAGAGATGACTCATTAACCTAACACCTTAAGGTTTTGGATTCAGATGTGGTGTGTCTCTCTCTCTCTTGTGGTCCTGGAGCATTGATCTTATTGATGTTCTCGGACTCCCCAACAAGAGACACCATATATTTATCCAAAATCTTAAGGCAATAGGGATATGGGTCCTCTCACTTATAAAGTGGCTTTCATTCAACTATGTTCCCCCAAGTGGAAGCTCTTTCATGCACATTGTGATAACAGACACTCTTACGACGTCACGGGCATTTCAATAGAACTCGTCATCTGACCACCACCGTATGAAGAAGACCTCTGATACAAGGAATTAGTCTCTTACTCGGACTAAGCTCTAATACCACTCAAGGGTCATTGATGACGGAAATCATCCATATTGGGTCAAAAACTCACCCAAACAAGTGAGAGACATCGCATATTCACTCTAAATCTTAAGGAAATATATTCACTCTAAATCTTAAGGAAATGTGTCACTTATAAAGTGTTCAACCTCCATTTTTTCAAATAATGTAAAACTTACATAACTCACACTTGTTTTTCAACAAATAAATTATTATACATTTTTAATATAAATGTTTGTTTATGTCATATTTCTATAATAAATTTTTTAATATTGTTAAAAACTAAAAAATGTATGATATTTTTTAATTAATAAATTTATTTTTGTTTAAAATACGGATAAATGAATGAGTATTATTGGTACATGAGGACATACACTACTATGTTCATCTACTATCTAACATTTACTCAAAGATTGGTCAAACTACTTGAAATGTCCTTCTCCCAAAATTTATTTACACTACAAATTGGACATCATAGTAATTAGCAAAATAACTCTTACATTCTTCAACTTTTCTAAATCTATTCACCAAGTGTTGTGATATTATTGGTCCAAATTTAATTACAAATTTTCAGCTTATCTTATCTTGGTCTAAAAGAGCGTGAGGCCTCACTCATCTTATAAGTCAATTTTATACAGTTTTGCAGGTACACTCGAAATTGAAGGAAATAACTACAAGGCTGGAGCAACAATTGGCACAAGTTTAGATTGGATGAATCTTTTAGTTTAGAAATTGGTAATGTTGGCTTGATGCATGGAGTGACTGATTGCATGGAAAATCTTATTTGAGTTGGAGCTAATAATGTATGTCATGCATGCTTTCTTCTCTTACTTTTTATGATTAGATTCAATGCAATTTAAGGCTAAAATCATTGTCCTTAAGCACATGAGAGCTTATAGTTTATATAAAACAAGTAGACTTTATTCTATCTATAGCTATATAAATAGTTTAATAAGCACTTGAATGATAAACACATCTGAACAAATAAGACTTTAGTTTGAGATGGAAGTAGATAGGAATGTGTAATATCAAGGCTTCTCAAATGATTCTCAATGCACTTTATTTTAATGAAGACAAACTATATTGGCAAGAAGACAAAGATTTTGATCAAGCTAAAAGCATCATTGGATAAAAGACTTTGTCTCAAGTTCTTAGCAAATTTCACAAGGTATAGTGACAATACTTACTTTGAACTTAAGTCTTAAATGCTCAATGATCAAAAGAAGTGTTTTATCTTTCCAAACTTTTTCTCAAGTTTTCTAAGCAAAAATTCAATTTTCACTTATGTGCAATCGATATGCATGTTGGTGCAATCGATTGCATACTTCACGTTTTCAAAGTGTTAGCTACTGTTTCTAAGTGCAATCAATTGCTCTCTATCAAATTTTGCTACTGTTTTAAAGTGCAATCGATTTACACACATGTGCAATCGATTGTTCACTGAAAATATTTGAATTTTTTAGCTGTTAAAACCCGTGCAATCAATTTACACAAGGGTGCAATCGATTGCATGCTGAACGTTTTTGAAAATCAGCAACTTTGAACATACCTTTTCATAACACCATTTCATGGAAACTTTTCATTGAATCTTGGAAACTGTTCATGATTCATTTGCAGAAATTTATGCTGTTTCAAAGAGGTGCTATAAACATATAAATACTGAATTTTCAAAATCATTTTGTACCTCTTCCAATCAATAGTTTCTGAATTTTAAATATTAAAACTCAAGCTTTTTCTTCACTTTCATACACAAAGTTTTTCTGCACATTTTCATATATTGTTAAACAGAAAACTTTGAGCATTCTATAGTCTTGAGTCATTGTATATTATTGTTATTGGAAGAGAAGATCAAGTCATTGATAAAATCACTCAAAGTGATTATTGCACTACAAACTCTATCAATCAAATACACTATACACTTTCTTATTTTTTCAGGATTGTTGAAAATAAGTTCAAGTGGTTTTGTAATCTTTTTTTCTCCAGGATTGTTGGATACAAGTAAGGTCATCTTAAGAGGATTGTTCTCATTGTTAACATAGTGAAAATCCAAGAGGATTGTTCTTGGTCCAAGAGGATTTTTCTTGGTTTTGGTAGTTATTGTTTTAAGTTTTCCACTATAAGGAAATTTTTTTCATGTTGAAAGGGGACTGGAGTACTCTCGGACTGTGAGAAGAACCAGGATATATCGTTAGTGTCTCTTTATTTTTCTGCATTTTACTCTTTCATAAACACACCATAAACTAGAAAAATATTATCCATCATCACTAAAAACCAGAAAAATTTTAAAGTGCCTAATTCACCCCCCCCCCCTCTCTTAGGCGCACTTCATATTTACAATTGGCATCAGAGCAGGTTATAGGTACCTATTCCTAAAAGATCCAGAATGGCTTTCGTAAATCAAAATCCCGTTTTCAAAGATGGTGGTAGTAATAACAAGCCTCCTCTATTTTGTGGTGAATATTTTTACTTCTGGAAAATACGCATGAAGGCACATCTAGAAGCACAAGAAGACGAAATATGGGATACCGTCGAGAATGGTCCATTTATTCCTATAACCGTGATCAGTGGTGCTGGCTCATCAGAGCCTAAAATTGCATGGGATAAAGATGATAAGAAAAAGGTCCTGTGATACGGTGGAGGACCGACTGTTTAATACTGGTTTGCGTTTTTTGTTCACAAATGTCGCGGTAACCAAGAGTCGCCACCGACTTTTCTTTTATCCAACAAGGAAAAGGTGAAAAGAATAGAAAAAGACCATTTTTCGAGATTTCTGAGTACGGGGGGTAGATTATGGAAAAGGGAAGGTGTTAGCACCCTTTCCATGCATGGTTTTCCATGGGCTCTTAGGTACTTGCTCATTTTCTAAAATTTCTTGTGTTTGTGTGTTTTGAAAATCTTTGAAAATGCCTTAGTGCGGCGACTCGCTTTATGGTAACTCTTGTATCAGTCCTCAAGAGTGTGATAAAGCATTTTGAAAACTTTGTTTGAAAAGTGTTTGAAAGTGTGGTGTGTAAAAAGTATTGTTTGAGAAAGTACCTAACAGTTATTTACCTACTCGGAAATTTTTTGTTCTTTTCCTCCTATCCTTTAGAAAGTGCTATCCTACTATTAGTGAGAGATAGCCCTAGTCGTTGGATGTTTGAGGGACTATCGAAAGGGATGTACGGTCACTAAGGCAATAGGGCAAGATCTCTTAGTAATTATCCTAAACCCCTAAGATCACTTTTATACCGAGGCAACAGTCGAGAGGGTCATCGAGGGACTAGTGATCTCTAGACTTAAGGATAAACACTAAAATTCTCACGTTTCGACAATTGTGACCATAATTCGAAGGCAACCGAGTGAGGTATACCCTAAGGGTGAAGTGTGCAGCAGTGTTCTTTTTTCAGATATTTTATCTTGTGCAATTAGGGTTATCTAGGTTCAATTAATCATTATCTTTCAGGAAACCCTATTAGACATTCATCTAACCAGTTTATCGAGCAAAAAAATAAATGGCGGAAAGATAAAGTTCCTAATTATTACAAGGCTTTGGTGCAATTACATAATTAATGACTGAAAAGTAAAAATGCGGAATTGAAAATACCTAATTAAGCTATTACAAACCGGGCGTAGTTACATCAATAGTAAAAAATTAATCGTGCGGCAAAAATGATTACACGTGAGAAATAACTGGAAAGAAGGTTCAAAAAGCCTAAAAATCTAATTTGATTATTAAAAATATTTTCGGATTTTATGAGAAAAAGAATTGAATTTTGACCTAATTTTTCCTAATTAATTTTAATTAATGAAACAAAATTAAAGTTAATTAAAATTATTAATTTTCAAAAAATTAATTTATTAAAAGTAAAACTAAATCCTATTTTTTGTGATTATTTGATTTTATGATTTTTTATGAAAAAAAATTGATTAATAAAAAATAGTTAAACTAAATAATAATAATAAATAATTAAATAACTAGAAAAGATTAGAAATTAAGCCTGAGGGGGTGTAGGCCCAGATTGGAGGGTATTGTTGCTGAATTCTTCCAAGCCCAAGTCTGGTTGGCCCATAACAAGCGTTGGATTCAGTAGGAGGCTTGCGGGGATGTCCACCATGGAGATGCAGCCTGGAAGCGTGAGATATGGCCAAGGAACGATCCAAGGGTGATGATCTGGAGATCTATGGTGTGCATGCTTGCAATAAGAGCATAGGATCTGCAAAGAAATTGAGAGAAAATATAAAATGTTGGAGGCAGGGGTCGAACCCTTGACCTCCCACACACAACGCCTTATGACCCTTCCTTCTTACCATTGGGCCAACGCTTCATTCATTATATCAAATACAAATAATATATTATATAACATAATGAGTCAGTGATATACTAAACACGCGCGAGATTCAAACTGTCCAACCAGGTTTAGACACACCATCATCTTCTCCAAAGGAACTGTCATTTTAGACAGGACTTTTACCTACAGACATATGCTGTAACTATAAGCCTGCAAATCTCAAAAATCAAGACCAGGCGAGATAAATCAAATCTAATTACATAGATCAAATGGGTTTGATCTCTTGAGTGAAATGGTGTTCATCTTTGGCCCTAATTCTTCCTGAAACAAAAAACCCTAAAACAAACCTCTAAGCCCTAACAATGGTAGGTTATCAAATATGCCTCAAAACTCATAATTAATTATACAAACATATTCTAAATGATGATAAAAACATGAATGTATATTTAGAAATTGTTTATGATGCGTAAATTCTCAAAACCAAATTCAAGAATGAAGAACAAACCGTGAATCTGTATGTGCGGTTTCTGAAGGTGTTAAGGCATGGTAATGGTTCAAATAGCTCCCAAATGCTGGCAGGAATTGATAGTAGCCTTGAAAGTCCTTGAATCTCCTTGTAGCAGAAAATCCAATCACCACTTTCTTTGTCAAAAGTTGAGTTTTGTTCTCCCAATTCACACGACCAATCCTTGTTTTTTTGCTCTGGGAATGTTATGGACATATAATAGAATGAATTAAGTCAACAAAAACAGATGCAATATTGAAAAATTATGGAAAAAAGATTTGATTTGCTATGGATACTTTTAGTTTCTAAAATAGGCCAAATCTTGTTATTTTTGTTCCAATCATTCCTTGCACGAAATCCTTGAGTTTCCGACTGATCATAGACTCATAATGTGCTCATAAAATCAAATCTTGGATTTTATTTCATTATTCCACTATTTAAATTGATTTATTTTGATTTAAATGAATAAAAAATCAAAATAAATAATAAAAATAATAAAATAATAAGTATATAAGCTCAGGGGGCGTGGGCCATCTTAAGAACAAGTTTCAAACAATAAAACATGGGCCCATTTGGAAAAATATCAATTTTGCTCAATGTTGACTTCATGCACATTTCCAAAATTTGGTCAACTTTAGCAATGCATATCTCTCTCATTTTTTACCCTAAGAGGGTGTTCTTGGACTTTTTAGAAAGCTTAGGATATCCTATAAACAATCCTTTTTGTTTCATCTCAATTGGATCTTCCATGTTCATATAAGGAGCTTTGACCCAAAATGTGTTTTTGTTGACTTTCTGAAATGACCTATAATGTATGAACTTGTAACTTTTGATTGAGGCATTTCTTGACCTTGAGGGCTGAAGAGAAGTTGTTGGGAATTGGATTCTCTTCAAAGTGAGCCTTGGTTGGAAAAATTCTAATAAAGTATGATAAAGTTATGCCTGGTCAAAGTTTGGTTGACTTTTCCTATAGAAACCCTAAATTGCCATTTTTGACTTTTGATGAGTTGGGAGTATTTCTTGAGGAATCATGATCAACCCTTGATCAAATGATGGAGATTACTTCAAAATGTTGATTTAGACCAAAAATATTTGAAGTTTGACTGTATTTGGGTCACAGTTGACTTTTTCCCTAATATAGTTGATTTTCTAATACTTGAGCAGTTGACTGAGCAAACTTGTTGTGTAAGGCATGAAACTTGACATGGATGATATTGGGGACATACTAGGGAAATGGATAACATTTGGGACCTTTAGGACTCAACCATATTCCTTGAAATTGAAACCCTAGTTTGAGGCTTATTGTCTTAAGAGGAGGATTTGTCTGGTCAATCCTTAGTCAACTTGAGCAATTGAAGATCTTTGGAGGCATGTCTTGAGTGAAATGAGAGGACAAATTTTAGGGTACAACAGCTGCCCCTATTCAATCGTTTTAAACTTGAGGGTGTAGATTGGTTGGTCTGCCTTTCGTGATCTGAAGGTGGAAGATGATTGAACACTAGAGTGTCCAGAAATTTGTACTTGCCTGAAATGATACTGGTAGTTGATGACGTCGGGAATGGGCTTACAGATGCCATTTGGATGGGATGACGGAAGATCATCGGAGATGGGCTTAAAGATACCATCCAGGGAATATGACAGAGATTCGTCGGAGATAGGCTTAAAGATGTCATCGGAAGTAGATGCTGACTTCATAAGAAGTCTCTTTATGGGGATTCATGTTCCTGTTGTTTGAGGAGGACTCCGCTGGAGAATGTTGATTTTTGTTGTTCTCTTGATTGAGGAGAACTCTATGGGGAATAGAGTCTAGCAACTTCAGTTGTCCATGGCTCTACTGAGGGGTTATCTTTGGATTGGAGAGATGAAAGTTTGTTGTTTTCTGGTTGAAATCTAGGCTTGGTAGTAATTTGCTGGGGAGAATGAAATTAACTGCTACCTGGAAACGTATCTGAAGAAACCTGTGTAGGGCTGTTTCAGGATGAGTTCGGGTAAGACGTCACCTGAAAGTGTAAGAGAATGAACCTTGGTAGGGTTACTTCAGGAGATATATGAGAAGGAGCCTAGGTAGGGCAGCTTCAGAATGAGTCCGGGTAAAACTACATCGGGAAATTGTAAGAAGGAACCTGGGTAGGGTTGCTTCAGCATGAGTCCGGGTAAAACTACATCTGGAAATTGTAAGAAGGAACCTGGGTAGGGTTGCTTCAGGATGAGTCCGGGTAAAACTACATCTGAACTAAGAAGGAACCTGGGTAGGGTTGCTTCACGATGAGTCCGTGTAAAACTTCAGAAGGAACCTGGGTAGGGTTACTTCGGGATAAGTCTGTGTAAAAATTCAGAAGGAACCTGGGTAGGGTTACTTCGGGATAAGTCCGTGTAAAAATTCAGAAGGAACCTGGGTAGTTACTTCGGGACAAGTCTGTGTAAAACTTCAAAAGGAACCTGGGTAGGGTTACTTCGGCATAAGTCCGTGTAAAACTTCAGAAGGAACCTGAGTAGGGTTACTTCGGGATAAGTCTGTGTAAAACTTTCGAAGGAACCTGGGTAGGGTTACTTCGGGATAAGTCCGTGTAAAACTTTAGAAGGAACCTGGGTAGGGTTACTTCGGGATGAGTCCGTGTAAAACTTCAGAAGGAACCTGGGTAGGCTTACTTCGGGATAAGTCCGTGTAAAACTTCAGAAGGAACCTGGGTAGGGTTACTTCGTGATAAGTCCGTGTAAAACTGTTTTTGGAAGTCAGAAGAAACCCCTGTAAGATTGCTTTATGTTGAGCCCGTGTAAAGCTGTATTTAGAAGTTAGGAGAAACCCATGTAAGATTGCTTCATAATGAGCCCATGTAAAGCTATATTTCAGAAGGAGAAGGAACTCGCGTAAGATTGCTTCATGAAGAGCCCGTGTAAAGCTGTATTTGGTCGCGCAGATAATTACTCTGTTTAGTTTCACGAGCTAATCTTGGACCTGTTAGAAACCCAAACAAGGACCCAAAAAGTAAAGCAATCAAAGCAATCAAAGCAAGCAAGTAAAGGTGATCTAAAACCCTAAGGTAACCCCACTTTTAAATTTCTCCCCAGCAGAGTCGCCAGTTCTGTGATACGGTGGGAGAACTGACTTGAGTTTTGCGTTTGTTTTCGCACTTGTTCGGTTTAGCAAGAGTCGGCACCGGCTTTTTATTTTATCCTAAAGGAAAGGTTAAAAAGCACAGGAAAAACCTTTGAGATGTTTTCGCGGGTTCGGGGGGTAGATTATGAAAAGGGAAGGTGCTAGCACCCTTTTCATCCATGGTTATCCATGGGCTCTTAGTTACTTGTTTTAGATCACTTGCCTTGCTTTTCAATTGTTTGAAATGGTTCTTTCAATTGTTTGAAATGGTGCTTTGTGTGTATGGTTTTGAAAATGTTTTGAAAAAGATGCCTTGTCTAGGCAACCCTTGTAACAATTCTTTACTCGAATGTTTTACAAAAGGTGTTTGTCTTTTTGAAAAGATGTTTCAAGGTTTTTTGAAAGTTGTTTTGAAAGTTGTGTTGTGGAGTGTGTTTTGAAAGTAGGCAAGTGTATTTTTCAAGTTTGATCAAGTAACCAAGAGTTGTCTACCCCTAAATTTACTCAAAGATTTTTCTATGTTTTAACCCTTTTAATAGTATTGTTCCACCATTGTATTTGGTGGACAATCTTGTGTTAGGATGTTAACGGGACGGGCGCGAGTTATCGTATAGACCATGAATGCAATGGTGCCAAGTGTCTTTGGCAATTTGCTTGAGGGACTATGATCATTTTTGTTATATTTATTTGTCCTTAAGCCTGCTGTACTGTAAGCCTTCTGCTTCTCTCTCTCTTTTCTCTCTCTACAGATAAAAAGCATTTTTTATTGCTTTAGACTATACTTACTCTGAAAAAGCGTTTGGCCTTGGAAAATGATGAATTTGAAATAAGTTTGCTTGCATTGTTAGCTTTGCTTGTTTGTTCCATTTGAACTTTGCAACTTGTTTTGGCATATTCAGTTTGCTACCTGTGACTTAGTTTGGAATTTTGAACTATGCAGCTTTGTATTTGGCATATTAGTAGCTTTGTGCATTTTATATATTTGCAAGCATATTTCCCTTTCCCTCTTTGTGAACCAAGAGTCCTCTTGTGATTTGCAGAGAGGCTGAAACAACCGATTCCGGCCAATCACTTTTAATGATGAGCTTTTTTATGATTAACTGTCTGCCTTTGATTTCATTTGTGTTGACTTCTTTTCTTTTTTGTCTTTGCAGATAAAAGTCAGTTGAGCAATGGGGAGCATCAGTAGAAGATGAAGACTTAGGAAAATTAGGATACCGTTTTATTTTATTTTAACCATTTGTAAAAAATATTATTATAAATACTTGTAAATAAAATTACTTGTATTTAAATAACACTTATACCACTAATTAAAAATAAATAAAGGTCTTTTTGTCAGATATTTCCTTTATTTCAACTGTCTATTTAATTATTTAAGCTTTCTTGAATTAAAATAACTAGAAGTAGATCCAATTATTCTAACTTAGAAAAAATAAATAATTAATAAACATTGTAGTCTTGCAATCAATAATAAACTCGGCGTCCCAATTAAACATAAGCAATGCACAGTTAATCAAACAAACGTCCATATGCTTATCCCTTTACTGATTAAACCAAACACTGCAAATTTTCAACCAGAAGCCTCAACTTCTAAACCAGAGGTTCAGGTATATTGAGAAACAAACTGAAATCAGGCGTCAAAGCAGTGTAACAGTCAATTAATACATTGTGGATTCAAATTCTTCTGAAACTGCGCGTGCAAACCCTAATTCTTAATTTAATGTCAAAGAAAGCGTCTGCCTGATCAAACCCTGAGCCAAATTCAACCAAATCAATAGAAACTCTAATAATCTGTTTGGACTGATTCAAAACTTAATGGAAACCCTAATTTTGTCTGACTGACGAGAAAAGTCTGTTTGACCGATTCTTGAGCCAATCTAAAAAATTAGGAAAAGCCCGAAGCTGTGATTTCTTGTGGAAAAGAGAGGACAAATTTTGGGGTACAACAACCTTCTACTGACTAAACAAGTGACAAGATGACGGGACGTAGTCGTACGGTTTAATCCCTAACTTTTGCCTGGACTGTCTTTTCAGATTTTCAGTCCATCGGGATACCCTTTTTTGCCCAAGCCGCCTTTTCAGTTTTTCAACTTGCCGGGTGTATAGATTTTTTTTTGTTTTTATCCCTAATTTTTGCTCGAACCCTTTTGGTTCGCCGGATGCCCTTATTTTTTCCTAGTCCAATCAACCTAGCGGGTCTTTATTCATGCGTAGTATTTTCCGACTATGTCCATGTTCACCGTGTTGTACCCCAAAATTTACCCTCTCGATTCCTGTATCTAGCCAGGGCACGTCTGAAGAGTTCGAAGATTCGATTCCTGTATCCAGCCAGGGCATATCTAACAACTATCACAATTCCGGACTCGATTCCTGTATCTAGCCAGGGCACGTCTGAAGATTTCCAGATTCGATTCCTGTATCCAGCCAGGGCACATCTGCGAGCAACCAATTGTAGATTCGACACCTGTATCTAGCCAAGGCATATCTGCATGAGGAGATTGAAGATCAAACACCTGTAACAAGCCAGGAAAACATCTGTCTTTCTCAAATACGCAAGTTCTCGCTAAGGAATCTCTTACGCGATCAACACTTCCAAATGGCATCTATAAGCCCATTCCCGACAAGGTTCTGTCACATCTCCAGATGGCGTCTATAAGCCTATCTCCCTATCCACCATCTCTCCAAATGGCATCTATAAGCCCATTCCCGACATCACATTTACTGATACTCCAACATGCGAGTGCAAATTTCCGGGCACTCTAGTGTCCAATCTCCTTTTACCCTCGAGTCACGAAAGGCAAACTTGCCAATCTAACTCTTCAGGTCCAAGAAGATTGAACAGGGGCAACTGTTGTACCCCAAAATTTTCCCTCCCATTTCCTCAACATTTTCTCATCACAAGACCTTTGAAGATCAAGATCCAATTAGGGTTTCCTCTGCTCAAGACTTCTCCTTGCACTGTTAACCCAAATTAGGGTTTGGGGTTGAACAAAGATGTTTTGACCTAAAAATGCCTAAGATGATTTTCATGCTTCATGTTGGATTCCCAAGATTATCCATACCAAGTTTCAAGTCTTGATTCCAGATTTTGCCCAGTCAATTGGACAGTTGACCTAGAAATCAGCTGTATTGGGGAAAAAGTCAACTGTGGTCAATTGACAGTCAAATCTCATGAAAATTGACCCACATCAATATTATGAACTCATATGGACCATTTGATCAAGTTTGGATCACAATTCCACAAGAAATTTGATCAGATCACCAAAAGGGCAAAATTGTCATTTTTAGGGTTTTGACTGCACAAAGGCAATTTTTGACTGTTTGACCTAGCCAATGGCAAATCAAGCTCACATATGGACTCAAGGACTCAATGAAATGGTCTTGACACATTCATCAAGCTCAAAAGATCCCAAGTACACAAGGTTGACAGTTGAATTTCCCAGTCAATTGATCAATTTTGACTGTATATTGAAAAGTCAAACTTTGACTTTTTGGTCAAAATCAAGAGTCAAGATTCATTTTTCATCAAAACATGCAAAATCATGAAACTTGTTCACCAAGAAATCACAAAATGCAAATTAGGGTTAGAAAATGGAATTTTTCATAACTTAGAATTTTTCTAAGTTATGAAAAACCCTAATTTTTTCCCAACTTTGCCCCATCTTTTCACCAAGATCCATTTGGATTCAAACAAAAGTCAAAACATGAAAGTTGTAGCTTGTTGCATAATCTACAACTTTGATTCACAAAGTTTTCTCATTTGAAGCTTGTATCTCAAGTTACAATTTTTTGAATAAGGGCACTAAACCATTTTTAACTTAGTGAAATTTTAACCTATCTTGACAAGGTTTTCTATCCCACTTCAAGGCCATTTTTCATACCCTTCCACTTGGAATTTCAATTTGAATTTCAAAGATGGATTGTAGTACACATTCCAAGCTTTCCAAAATGTCCAAGAACTCATCAAACAACCTCATAACTTGAGAGATTCGAATTTCACAAGTTGGCAAAAATTCACTTTTTGTTCTTAACCAAAACATGTTCATAATCTTGCAATTTGAACTCAGCTTGCTTTAGGCTAGATTACAGGTCCTTAAACCAAGTTACACTCAAGAATTAAATGCAAAACCAATGTGCCAAGTTGTTATTCCAAGCATTTGGACATTACATGATGAACTAACCCTAAACTAGATAAAGTGAACTTTCCATTTTTGAAAAGATTAGCTTTATGTCCAATTGCAAATCAAGAAGGTACATAGCAAATCTGCTTGGCACAAGATTATGTGCATAACACACTGATCAAGAGAAGCTTATGCAGCACATTAGGGGGTCCTCTACTGACCTAGAAAGCAAAATTGCATTTTGTTGCTTAAGTGTGAAGAAAAGTCCATAACTTGTAACAACTCTCATCTCAGCATAGACACACAAGAACAAACTGATCAAACACCTTCAAAAGAACATAACCAAGCTAAGACACGACCCTTGCATCTCCAAAACACCCTCCATCTCAGAATCATCCTCAAACTGCAAAAACAGGGTTGCCTCTGCAGTTTGAGTGCCAACTTCATTTTCTCTCGAGCATTCTTGCTAAAATCAGTTCATACACATTCCCTAGCATATATGCAAGCTAACCATGACCTAAAACCTGACCTGTAATCCCTCTAACAGCTTCCACCATTTTCACATTCTTGACTTGCAGGTGAAGTTCTATAGCTTGATTCAGAAGCTCTCAAGACAAAGTAAGCATTGAAACAGCATCCCTGGACCTCAAGGAAGCTTTTCCAATCATCACCTTGCACTGGAAGTTCCTCCTTCTCCAGATAGAAGTTCAACTGCACAGGTAAAACTTTGAACTCGTATCTCTCTTATTAGGTATCTTTAGTCTTAAGTTTGTGAAGAAACAAGGTTCTACTCATAGCCCTGAACATGTACATATCTTTACATTTCATTTCTTTTGCCTGAGTAGAGAGAATTTGGAGTTTGAAAATGGCAGAAAAACTAGGTTAGGATTTGGGGGAGGAGAAATTCTCCCTCATCTTAGAGAGTTAGGTCAAGTTCTATACATGGTTAGAATCGTCTCTTCATGCTGAACATTTGTTGTGTTATGAGTTTTTGCTAAAAAGCCAGGAATCGAGAGTTGGACATTGAAGAACAGGGCGCGCGCATTTTCAAACTTTGTGCTGGAGGTTGAAGACAGTGGCATTGGGCTGGGCTTGTCTTATGTTTTTTCTTTTCACACCCCACAATTACTCATGAACCCCCTGAGCCCATTTGCTTCATTTTTTAATATTTTTGACTTTTTCTTTTTTATTTGATTCATTTATTTTCTTACAACATATTAAAATTTTAAAAATATTTTTTTTCATCATTTTTTTTAATTTATTGCATATTTATTTAGTTATTTCTTTTGTTTATACATAAATAAATACATATTATTATTTAGAATAAATAGAAAAAAATAGTGTGAATATATTTTCATTTTTATTCTTATTTTATATTACCCTCTGAAAATATTGCATATAAAAAAAACTATTTTCCAAAATTAATTATTATTATTATTTATATATAATACATATTTAGGATAATATAAATATACATATATATATATATATATATATATATATATATATATATATATATATATATATATATATATATATATATATATATATATATATATATATATATATATATATATATATATATATATATATATATATTAATATACTTAGAGTAAAAATACAAAAAAAAAATGTACATATTATATTTTTAACATTTAATATTAAAAAATGCCTCTTTTACAAATATACCATGTTTTATTTTATTTTTGTATAATGAATATTATGTGAATTAATTAATTAATATATATCTTGATTAAAATTAGGGTTTTTGCCCTAAAAGTTGAAAATACTCAAAATAATACCTTTTTATTTTCTCATTTTTATTTTACATAAATCATACTTTTTTCATACATATAAAAACTTTCTTTTTGCATTTTGCATATTTACTTCATTTCCATTTAATTATGCAATTTATTTACCTTGCAAATATTCAAAAGATGATGTAATAATTTAGATTTAAATTCTTGTCTAAATATCCCCCATTTGTAAATTTGTACCCCCTCCCTATATTATTATGTTGTAATAGCGTAGGAATTTAAATTTCGCACTTTATACGCTTTCTAATTATGCCATGTTAGAATTAGGGTTTGTATGCGAAAAACGACAAAAAATAGTTATGACCTAATCTCAAGATAAACAAGCATGAAAATGGACACACAAATCACACTTGCACCCCCTAGGGTACTCCACTTGTTGCCTTTCAAAATGGGCCATATTGCATGTTAGGTCTCTTTGGGCAAAACAAACAAATTGAATGATCATAGTCCCTCGATAACATTTTTCAAAACAAACAAAAACAAATGATCAAGTCCCTTAAAGAAAATGCCCAAAGATACTTGGCACCATTGCAATTATGGTCTAAACGATGACCCACGCCCGTCCCTTTCACATCCTAAACATAAGATTGTCCACCAAATACAATGGTGGAACAAACTTGTTCAAAGGGTTAAAACATAGCAATAATCTTTTGAGAAATTTAGGAGTAGATAACCTCTTAGTTACTTGAATCAATCTTGCAAACTAAAACACTTGCCTATTTCAAAAAGCACACATCACTACACTTTCAAAATAACTTTCAAAAACAAATGAAAACCTTTTCAAAAGACGTACATCTTTGTATACATCCCCACATGGATCATTACAAAGGTTGCCACCACATTGGCCTCTTTTCAAAACATTTTCAAACCCACACACTCAAGCACCATTTAAAACAATTGAAAACAAAAAGGCAAGTGATCTAAGCAAGTAACTAAGAGCCCATGGATAACCATGGATAGAAAGGGTGCTAATACCTTCCCTTTCTATAATCTACTCCCCGAACCTAAGAAAACATCTCAAAAGGTTTTTGCTGTGCTTTTTAACCTTTCCTTAGGATAAAATAAAAAGTCGGTGGCGACTCTTGCTCAACCGAAACATTTGCGAATACAAACGCAAAACACTAGTCAGTTCTCCCACCGTATCACAGAACTGGCGACTCTGCTGGGGAATTCTTTAAAAGTGGAGTAATCTTAGGGCTTATATCACCTTTGTTTTCAATTGTTTGCTTTGTTTGCTTTTATATTTGTGGGCTTTGCATCGGAGTTTCATAGATCCTAACCCGGATCTGGGAAATACCCTTTTTAGGTAGCATAATCTATGAGGGACCTGTCCGGCGTAGACCGACATGGGTGAAGCAGTGGCTACGTTGGTGTGGCATCTTAGTTTGTACCTATATCCCTTGTGTTGCAACGGGGAGAATATAGGTCTTCTAAGGAGTCATTAAACACCAACCAACCTTAGAACCCTAAATTGACCAACTTGGCTATTAGGACAGTAGCAGTATGCTACACTCATTGAGGCTAAACTCTCGAGATGGTTCTGGCTGCGAGAAAAGATTGCGATGCTGGAGTTATGACCGATTGAGGGTAGCCAATGATTTGAGATCCTCTAGAACCCGGTTACTTTTGATAGGACAGGTTTTAACCAACAAAACCAAAAGAGGGTAATACCTGAAACTCATGCTGGCCTGAAACCTAAGGGTGTCTTATGTGACTTGTGTGCCTTATTTACCTATGTGAATACTTGTGGTGTGCTTCATCATAGCGTCATGCCATCATACCATTGCATGCATCCTGTATAAAGGGCTAACCCATTTCAAAGACAAAAAGAGTTTCATCTTTGCTCTGTTTTGTAGGACATCATGATGCCCGTGCGTAGGAATACTGTCCGGCTCAACTTTGTTCAACCACCAGTTTTACTCAAGGATTTGGTTGGAAGGATTCCAAACACTTCTTCCTTCATCAACAGACATGGTTCTCTCCTTGGCTTGGTCACTGCAAAATGGGACCAACAACTGATAAGTGTTCTGACCCAGTTTTATGACCCTCTGTATCATTGTTTCACCTTTCAAGACTTCCAGTTGGTTCCTACCCTGGAAGAATTTTCTTATTTGCTTGGGATCCCTGTCTTGGAACAAACTCCATTCACTGGTTTGGAAAAGACTCCTAGGCCTGAAGAGATTGCTGCAATTCTCCCCTTGACCAAAGAAGAGGTATTGTCCAACTGGGAAACTAGAAATTGGGTAAAGGGCTTTTTGGTCAAATTTCTGGTTGGCAAAGCTAATGATTTCTGGAATGACTTGGACTTCAAGGCGTACGAGGATATTCTGGCTCTTTTGATCTATGGTCTGGTACTGTTTCCCAATCCTGACACCTTTATCAGTATCTATGCCATAAGGATCTTCATGTCTCGGAATCCTGTACCCACTCTTTTGGGTGATATCCTGCAACAACTCTATGCTCGTACTGCTCGAAAATGGGGAACTCCGTGGTGTTGTTCTCCTTTGCTAGTAAGGTGGTTTATTTCGCACCTTCCTAAGTTCGCGCTGAAGAATGAAGAAGGAAAAGGTTGGGCTCGGAGGTTAATGTCTCTCACTGATAATGACATCACCTGGACTCTCAGAGGTTTGGATGAGGTAGCTATTATTGACCGTTGCAGAGAATACCCTAATGTCCCGTTGATTGGTATCCAAGGAGGAATCTCTTACAATCCATGCTTAGCTCTCCGTCAGTTTGGAAGAGCCAGAGGAGATGGGCCTCATGAAATGCTGGTTCCTCACTTCCATTTTGAGTTTCAGGCAGACAGTGACAAACTACGCCAGGGATTCATTAGAGCCTGGGACAGAATTCACAAAGCCGACCCACATGAGTTGGGACCAAAGACTTCCCTGCCATTGAAGCCCTATTGCAAATGGGTCCGCATCCGTGCTCAAAAGTTAGGTATGCCCTACGAAGCTGTTAGACCTCTCATTCTTGAGTCTCCTGTTGAAGATGGGGTTCCTCCAACCGTCCTCCCTCCTCAGATACCTACTGATTTTGACACCATGAAGAGATCTTGGGCGCAGCTAAAGGAAGAACGGGATTTCTATCGGGAGAAATTCAACGAGCAGGAACAGAAGATCCAGAGGCTGACTAAGCGATTGGAGGAAGAACGGGTCCTGAACAACTACATCAGCACTGAAAAGAGGAGGCCATGGGAGCATTGATGAGCTTTGGATGTTTCCTTTTATAGTTTCATTTCCTTTCCAGTATTTTTCATTCCTGTAATGCCTAAGGGCAAGTTGTTGAACAATTGAAATTTTAATCTAATGAAGTATGTTTCCCTTTTTGTCTACAAAGTTGAATCTTGTTTGTCTTTGAAAACATAAAGCATACACATTCCATTGCACCATATGCATAGCAGGTACCCTATTTCACAGGTTGCTTAATCTCCTTCGCTGTTTATTTTGCACAGTCATCATGAATCCAGACTCATCCAGTGAGCAAGCAATCAAGGCCCTTCAGGCCCAAAGTGCACAGTTTCAAGAGATGGTCCTAAGCCTAGCCCAAGGTCAGCAAGAGTTGAAGACTCTACTCCTGAAGAAAAAGAAGAAAAAGAGGATTGCGTTGTTCAACACCGGACGCAGATTTGGGAACACACTCCATAATGAAGCTGATCCAACTACTTCTTCTGCTGAGAAAAACAGTCCCCAAGGGGGAGGAGCTCCTAGCCCCGCAGTCTCCGACAACGAGACGGACTATAACGACGAACAATACCCACCTGCTGCTGACAGGTACAAGCAATTGGAGGACCGCTTGAGCGCCATGGAAATTCAGAATGTGCCGGGACTGGATTTCGGAGATCTGGGGTTATCTTCTGGGGTGGTAATTCCACACAAGTTTAAGGCGCCTGCCTTCGCCAAGTATGATGGGGTCTCCTGCCCAAAGCTGCATCTAAGGTCGTACGTGAGGAAGATCCAACCTTATACGGCAGATAAGAACCTCTGGATTCACTTCTTCCAAGATAGCCTCTCGGGGTCACAGCTTGAATGGTTCTACCAATTAGATGGAACTAGCATCCGACACTGGGAAGATTTGGCAACCGCATTCTACAGACAATACCAATACAATTCTGATCTCGCTCCTACGCGTACCCAACTTCAGGGTATGTCTCTAGGAACGGGTGAAGGGTTCAAAGAGTACGCACAAAAATGGAGAGATTTGGCTGGTAGGGTGCAGCCTCCATTAACTGATCGTGAGCTGGTTGATATGTTTCTAGGGACGTTGTCTGGTCCGTTTTTCAATCATTTGGTTGGTAACTCCTCCGCTGGGTTTACAGATTTGATATTGACGGGAGAAAGAATTGAAGTTGGCATCAGGTCAGGCAAGATACAAAAGGCTGCCTCCACAAGTGCTGAGAAGAGGCCGTTTAAGAAAGAAGCAAGTGCCGTCTATGGTCCTAGAAGACAGATCAAGCCCGAAAGTCGCCAAGCCGTCAATGCTTTGGTCATCTCAAAACCTATTGCTGCTCCTCAGCAGTACAATCAACAAAGAAGCGAAAGGCCCAAGAGGCAGTATACCCGACTGAGTATGACCTTATCTCAAATTTTACCCCAACTGTTATCCACCAACCTGGTGACCCTCAAAGAAGCTCCTAAGGTCGTCAACACTGCGTCTCCTAAGTATAACCCAAATGCCCGGTGTTCTTATCATTCTGATAGTCCCGGGCACACTACTGATGATTGCTGGGCCCTGAGAAACAAGGTGCAAGACCTGATCGACGCAAAGGAAATTCAGTTTGAAGCGCCGGAGAGACCAAATGTTGTAACTGCTCCTATGCCCCAACATAGAGTAAATGCCATTGAAGAAGAACTGTATGCTGTTTCGGTAAATGAAGTTGTCACCCCTCTGAGGACTGTCAAGAAGAACCTACTGCGGGCCGGTTTATTTCCAGGTTGCAGTGAAGGTTGCCTGTTCTGTGCTGATTCCCTATCTCGTTGTCCCTTGCTGAGGTTAGGCGTCCAAAGCCTAATGGATAGCAAGGAGATTCTGTTTGAGAAGTCTGCTGTTCAGTTGGTTCCGGTAAAAGAAGTTTATGTGGTTACCATCTTCAATAATCCAATCAAGGCTCTCCCGAAGAAGCCTGTTCAAATCATAACTGTTGCACCTGTGGTTATTACTGTTCCGGGGCCTCTCCCCTACGTATCTGATAAAGCTGTCCCCTGGCATTATGGGGCAGACGTATATGTAAATGGAATCAAACAAGAATTCGACATTAGCGCCAGTATCTGCGATATCACTGGTCCATCCAAGGTCACCCGTAGTGGCAGGCTCTTCTCGCCTGACATTGCACCGCCCGCTATTCGAAGACCCCTCCTTATAACACCTACAAGTGTACCTGTTACTGTTGCTGATCAAGTTGTTTCCCCTGCCGCCGAGTCGTCTAATGCTCGGGGCAAAGGGATTGAAGAGGAGCCTGCCCGGATGGAGGCACCAATACCTATAAATGCTGAGGCCTCCCAACAAGAAATGGAGGAAATCCTGAAAATAATAAAGAAAAGTGATTTCAATGTTGTCGAGCAGCTGGGGCATACGCCCTCCAAGATCTCCATGCTCTCTTTATTGCTATGCTCCGAGGCCCATGCTAAAGCCTTGATTTCATTTCTCAAGACGGCCCATGTGCCACAGGAGACATCTGCAGTCCAGTTCACTGATTGCGTAGCAAATCTGACAGCAGACAATGGCTTGGGTTTTTCAGATGCTGACCTGACTGCGAAGGGAAGAGACCACAATGATGCCCTGCATGTCTCTATCGAATGCAGGGGCACTACTCTGGCGCATGTATTGGTGGATACTGGTTCTTCCTTGAATGTTCTACCGAAAAAGGCTTTAGACCGTTTGGATTATGAAGGCCTAGAACTGAAGCCCAGCAATATCATCGTCAGGGCCTTTGACGGTTCAAAAAGGATGGTTCATGGAGAGGTTAACATCCCTATTTGTGTGGGCTCTCAAGTGTTTGACTCTACTTTTTATGTGATGGATATACGTCCATCGTACTCTTGTCTACTGGGTCGACCTTGGATCCATAAAGCTGGGGCTGTGACCTCTACCTTGCACCAGAAGCTGAAGTACCCTATCAGGGGGAAGATCGTCACTGTGCAAGGAGAAGAGGAGTATATGGTGAGCCATTTGAATTCCTTCAGATACATTGAGATGGACGAGGAGTTCATTGAAACCCCCTTTCAGCACTTCGAGGAGGTACATCCAATTTCAGCAGCAGCAGAAACAACAGTCGAAGAGAATGTTTCCTTGAAGATGGCTTCCCTAAGGGATGCCCGGGCTGTGGTTCAGAAAGGCAATTGTGCAAACTGGGGTCAGCTTCCTGACTTCACTCAGAAGAACGACAAGTTTGGGCTGGGCTTTACTGCAGAGGCTCAGAGGGCTGTGCGCAAGGAGAAGGTCAGAAAGGCTCCGGTGTTTATCTCCAGCTCAAGGGTGAATGCTATTGAGGAGGATGTGGAGGAAGCAGAATTTGACAGTTGGATCTACCCGACTACCAGCAACGGACCAAGCAACTGGACGGCAAAGGATTTTACACCTATCACATTTGTCACGCAGTAATTGATTTCTTTTGATTTTCAATTTGTAACAAACAATATGTTAAAACTTTGTTGGCTCGGTGTCCTACCCGGGGCATCGTAGCTCCATTTGTGAGGGCTTTTTGTATGACATTTCCATATATCATCAATCAAAACATTGGACGTTTGTTACATTTCAAATCTTGCGCTCTTTTCCTTTCTGTGTTATATATATTGCAAAACAGCTATATTTACACACACTCACTTATACAGGTTTCAATCCACTCTGGATCTCACTGGTAACAGCACTGCTACCGCCAGTTATGACTTCGAAAATCCGATCAACTTGGCCGAAGACGAAGGTGAAGATGATTGCGAAGTGCCTGGTGAACTTGCGAGACTGCTACTCCAGGAAGAGAGGGCTATTCAGCCACATGAAGAGCCGGTAGAGACAACTAACCTGGGTACTGAGACAGATAGGAAAGAGGTCAAGATTGGTGCCAATCTAGAGCTCAGCGGGAAGCAACGATTGATCCAGATGCTACAGGATTACATGGAAATTTTTGCTTGGTCCTATGAAGATATGCCTGGTTTGGATGCCGACATTGTAGTTCACCACCTACCAACCAAGGAAGATTGCCCTCCGGTAAAGCAAAAAGTCCGACGGATGCGACCAGAGATGTCTGAGAAGATCAAGGCCGAGGTCATGAAACAGTTTGATGCCGGGTTCCTTGCAGTGACTTCTTACCCTCAGTGGGTTGCCAACGTGGTGCCGGTACCAAAGAAGGACGGTAAGGTCAGAATGTGTGTTGACTACAGGGATCTGAACAGGGCCAGTCCCAAGGATGACTTCCCCCTACCTCACATTGATGTCCTTGTTGACAATACAGCTCAACACAAGGTGTTCTCCTTCATGGATGGTTTTTCAAGGTATAATCAGATCAAGATGGCTCCGGAAGATATGGAGAAGACTACCTTTGTGACTCAGTGGGGCACCTTCTGTTATAAGGTCATGCCATTCGGATTGAAAAATACTGGGGCAACCTATCAACGTGCCATGGTTTCTTTATTTCATGATATGATCCATCATGAGATTGAGGTATACGTTGATGATATGATTGCAAGGTCTCAAACTGAGGAGGAGCACCTGGACCATCTGAGGAAGTTGTTTGACCGACTCAAGTTATACAAGCTGAGGTTGAATCCCAACAAATGCACCTTTGGGGTAAGATCCGGAAAATTGCTAGGTTTCATTGTAAGTGATAAAGGTATTCAGGTGGACCCTGCCAAGGTAAAAGCCATACAAGAGATGCCGACTCCAAAAACAGAGAAAGAAGTCAGAGGCTTCCTGGGACGACTGAATTACATTGCCCGATTCATCTCACACCTGACTGCTACTTGTGAGCCAATCTTCAAATTGCTGAAGAAAGATCAAGTAGTACGCTGGAACGATGAATGTCAGGCCGCCTTTGAAAAGATAAAGGAATATCTCCAAGAGCCACCCATTCTTATGCCACCGGTGGAAGGAAGACCTCTGATACTATACTTGACAGTACTTGACAATTCAATGGGGTGTGTGCTGGGGCAGCATGACGAGTCTGGCCGAAAAGAGCACGCTATTTATTACTTGAGCAAAAAGTTTACCGACTGTGAGTCTCGTTACTCACTGCTTGAGAAAACTTGCTGCGCTCTTGTATGGGCTGCTCGCCGGCTGAGACAGTATATGCTGACTCACACTACTTTATTGATTTCAAAAATGGATCCCATCAAATACATATTTGAAAAGCCCGCTCTGTCTGGAAGAATAGCGAGATGGCAAATGATCTTAACAGAATATGATATCCACTATACAACTCAGAAAGCAATTAAGGGAAGTGTACTGGCAGATCATTTGGCACACCAACCTGTGGACGATTACCAATCATTGAACTTTGATTTTCCGGACGAAGACATCATGGTGGTAACGGACTGTGGAGTACCTGGACCGGATGAAGGACCTGAGGAAGGATCCCGATGGTCTATGCATTTTGATGGAGCCTCCAATGCTTTGGGTAACGGCGTCGGTGCTGTAATCATATCTCCCAAAGGAACTCATACTCCCCTCACCGCCCGATTATGTTTCAGCTGCACCAACAATATGGCAGAATATGAGGCATGTATCATGGGTTTACAAGCTGCAATCGACTTAAGGATTAAATTTCTAAGTGTCTTTGGAGATTCCGCTCTCGTGATCAATCAGATCAAAGGCGAGTGGGATACGAAACACCCGAATCTTATTCCTTACAAGGAGTATGTGTCGACCTTGCTCCCCCACTTTGAAGAGATAACTTTCGAACACTTCCCTAGAGAGGAGAATCAGCTAGCGGACGCCCTAGCTACGATGTCTTCAATGTTCAAAGTTAAATGGGACAATGAGGCTCCCCGAATCATTATCTGGAAGTTGGATGAACAGGCATACTGCTGCGAGCTCGAGGCTGAGGAGGTGATCGAAAAACCCTGGTATCATGAGGTGAAGAGGTACTTGGAAACTCAGGAATACCCTGAAGGTGCGTCTGTCAATGATAAGAAGTTCATGAGGAGGTTTGCTGCAAAATTCTTCCTCAGCAACGGCATTCTCTACAAACGGAATCATGATTCAACTCTGCTACGTTGTGTGGATAAGGCGGAAGCAGAGAAAATCATGATAGAACTGCATGAAGGCACATTTGGAACACATTCCAGTGGACACACCATAGCTAAGAAAATCCTTCGGGCAGGATATTTCTGGTCCACAATGGAAGCCGATTGTTACCAACACTCCCGAACCTGTCATAAATGCCAGATCTATGCTGACAAGGTGCATATCCCTCCGGTTCCTTTGAATGTCCTGACGGCACCTTGGCCTTTTGCAATGTGGGGCATCGATATGATCGGCGAGATCCGACCGACAGCATCCAATGGGCATCGCTTCATCTTGGTGGCGATCGATTATTTCACGAAATGGGTTGAGGCAGCTTCCTATGCCACAGTAACCAAGATCGTCGTGGCACGTTTCATCCGGCATAATCTGATCTGTCGGTACGGAGTCCCGGAAAGAATCATTACGGACAACGGTACCAATCTCAATAACAAAATGATCACTGAACTCTGTGAACAATTCAAGATACAGCATCACAATTCTTCTCCCTACCGGCCAAAAATGAATGGGGCTGTAGAGGCAGCTAATAAAAATATCAAGAAAATTGTGCAGAAGATGACAGTGACCTATAAAGATTGGCACGAGATGTTACCGTTCGCTCTTCATGGGTACCGCACCTCAGCAAGGACGTCAACCGGGGCAACTCCCTTCTCCCTGGTCTATGGCATGGAGGCAGTCTTGCCAATTGAAGTCCAGATACCCTCTCTCCGGATAATGAAAGATGCAGACTTGAGTGAAGTTGACTGGATCCAGACTCGACTTGATCAATTAAATCTGATTGACGAAAAGAGGCTCACTGCTATCTGTCATGGTCAAACGTATCAAAAACGGATGATCAGGGCATTTAACAAGAGAGTCAGACCACAAGAGTATCAAGTTGGGGACCTGGTAATCAAACGCATCATTCTTCCTCAAAGTGATCCCCGGGGCAAATGGACTCCTACATACGAAGGGCCATTTGTGGTTAAACGTGTGTTCTCAGGAGGAGCCATGATCCTAACCACCATGGATGGTGACGACCTTCCTCACCCCGCCAATGCAGACATAGTGAAAAAATACTACGCATGAATAAAAGACCCGCTAGGTTGACATACCTAGGCAAAATAAGGGCTTCCCGACGAACCAAAAGGGTTCGGGCAAAAATAAGGGATGAAATGAATAAAAATCTGTACACCCGGCAAGTCGAAAACCTGAAAAGGCGGCTTGGGCAAAAATGGGTATCCCGGTGGACTGAAAACCCGAAAGGGCGGTCCAGGCAAAAGTTAGGGATAAAGCGTAACACTATGTCTCATTGGATCACTTCGCATCCGGAATTCGGCATCAACTATCTGGCTCAGACTTTGGCATCAACCAATCAGCTTCATCTTCAACCAGGCAGCAAAGCGATGAGACGCTTGGAGACATAAAGGTGATAGCAGAGTTGGAACCCAGTGGGATTGTTCACATAGCTGTTTTGTTTTCTTTTCAAAATTGTAAACTCTATATTATTTGGCGGCGTCCTCTTACTAGGATGTCAGTCTCTTGTACAAAAACGCCTATTCACAGGCAAAGTTCAAATCAATACAAATTCACTTATCCATATAAATTGCCATTGTTTTTCCTTTTTCTGTTTTGATTTGCGAAGAACGTCCAATGTTCATTTTTGATATATGCATTTGACATTAAAATTGTTGACTCATAAATATTTGCATATGAAACAAAAGATTAATTACAGGTGACATCAAAGACAGGGGCAATGTGGAGTTGTCTGGTGCAGTCTGGTTGCTTTGTCCGCCAAGGTACCCAGGTAGATTCGACCGAAGAATGTGACCAAATCATCTCAACTCCCCACAGAGTAAGACAAGATTCAGCAATACTTTCCCCAAGCGGAGTTGATTCCCTGTCAATCCTGAAAAGGCACAACATTCCCCGGCAGATCTTAAAGCTCATCCCCGGTAGATTCTGGAAGCTTGTTCCCTACAGGATACGGACGTCTCTCCCGAGCTTTATTCAGAGTTATTCCTCACAAGGGCTTATAACTGGGTTATCCTCAGCTAATTACCACGGAAGATCGCCTTCGGCAAGGTTCTTTCAATCCTCGGCAGGAGTCTATCTTTGGTATTCCCCAGCGGAGTTTATCTTTGGTAACCCCCAGCGGAATCCATCATCGAAGTCCTCAACAGGCCTCTCAGCAAAACTTCGGCCAAGTATCTCTTCCACAGAGCAACTCCCCGGCCAATCGTCAAGGATTTATTTTCTTAAGACGAGATTACATTCATAGACATTTCACATTTTCATACATCTTGCTTACATACATGATAAAGTGCATACAACACAATCTCATGTCATACATCATGACATTGCATACAACTTATGTTTTTGCCTTTTCAGGGAAAAAGACAATCCCAAAGACAACTACCTTCAACTATCACATTTCCAGACTCGATTCCTGTATCTAGCCAGGGCACGTCTGAAGAGTTCGAAGATTCGATTCCTGTATCCAGCCAGGGCATATCTAACAACTATCGCAATTCCGGATTCGACTCCTGTATCCAGCCAGGGCATATCTGTTGACCACATTTCCAGACTCGATTCCTGTATCTAGCCAGGGCACGTCTGAAGAGTTCGAAGATTCGATTCCTGTATCCAGCCAGGGCATATCTAACAACTATCACAATTCCGGACTTGATTCCTGTATCTAGCCAGGGCACGTCTGAAGATTTCCAGATTCGATTCCTGTATCCAGCCAGGGCACATCTGCGAGCAACCAATTGTAGATTCGACACCTGTATCTAGCCAGGGCATATCTGCATGAGGAGATTGAAGATCAAACACCTGTAACAAGCCAGGAAAACATCTGTCTTTCTCAAATACGCAAGTTCTCGCTAAGGAATCTCTTACGCGATCAACACTTCCAAATGGCATCTATAAGCCCATTCCCGACAAGGTTCTGTCACATCTCCAGATGGCGTCTATAAGCCTATCTCCCTATCCACCATCTCTCCAAATGGCATCTATAAGCCCATTCCCGACATCACATTTACTGATACTCCAACATGCGAGTGCAAATTTCCGGGCACTCTAGTGTCCAATCTCCTTTTACCCTCGAGTCACGAAAGGAAAACTTGCCAATCTAACTCTTCAGGTCCAAGAAGATTGAACAGGGGCAACTGTTGTACCCCAAAATTTGCCCTCCCATTTCCTCAACATTTTCTCATCACAAGGCCTTTGAAGATCAAGATCCAATTAGGGTTTCCTCTGCTCAAGACTTCTCCTTGCACTGTTAACCCAAATTAGGGTTTGGGGTTGAACAAAGATGTTTTGACCTAAAAATGCCTAAGATGATTTTCATGCTTCATGTTGGACTCCCAAGATTATCCATACCAAGTTTTAAGTCTTGATTCCAGATTTTGCCCAGTCAATTGGACAGTTGACCTAGAAATCAGCTGTATTGGGGAAAAAGTCAACTGTGGTCAATTGACAGTCAAATCTCATGAAAATTGACCCACATCAACATTATGAACTCATATGGACCATTTGATCAATTTTGGATCACAATTCCACAAGAAATTTGATCAGATCACCAAAAGGGCAAAATGGTCATTTTTAGGGTTTTGACTGCACAAAGGCAATTTTTGACTGTTTGACCTAGACAATGGCAAATCAAGCTCACATATGGACTCAAGGACTCAATGAAATGGTCTTGACACATTCATCAAGCTCAAAAGATCCCAAGTACACAAGGTTGACAGTTGAATTTCCCAGTCAATTGATCAATTTTGACTGTATATTGAAAAGTCAAACATTGACTTTTTGGTCAAAATCAAGAGTCAAGATTCATTTTTCATCAAAACATGCAAAATCATGAAACTTGTTCACCAAGAAATCACAAAATGCAAATTAGGGTTAGAAAATGGAATTTTTCATAACTTAGAATTTTTCTAAGTTATGAAAAACCCTAATTTTTTCCCAACTTTGCCCCATCTTTTCACCAAGATCCATTTGGATTCAAACAAAAGTCAAAACATGAAAGTTGTAGCTTGTTGCATAATCTACAACTTTGATTCACAAAGTTTTCTCATTTGAAGCTTGTATCTCAAGTTACAATTTTTTGAATAAGGGCACTAAACCATTTTTAACTTAGTGAAATTTTAACCTATCTTGACAAGGTTTTCTATCCCACTTCAAGGCCATTTTTCATACCCTTCCACTTGGAATTTCAATTTTCATTTCAAAGATGGATTGTAGTACACATTCCAAGCTTTCCAAAATGTCCAAGAACTCATCAAACAACCTCATAACTTGAGAGATTCGAATTTCACAAGTTGGCAAAAATTCACTTTTTGTTCTTAACCAAAACATGTTCATAATCTTGCAATTTGAACTCAGCTTGCTTTAGGCTAGATTACAGGTCCTTAAACCAAGTTACACTCAAGAATTAAATGCAAAACCAATGTGCCAAGTTGTTATTCCAAGCATTTGGACATTACATGATGAACTAACCCTAAACTAGATAAAGTGAACTTTCCATTTTTGAAAAGATTAGCTTTATGTCCAATTGCAAATCAAGAAGGTACATAGCAAATCTGCTTGGCACAAGATTATGTGCATAACACACTGATCAAGAGAAGCTTATGCAGCACATTAGGGGGTCCTCTACTGACCTAGAAAGCAAAATTGCATTTTGTTGCTTAAGTGTGAAGAAAAGTCCATAACTTGTAACAACTCTCATCTCAGCATAGACACACAAGAACAAACTGATCAAACACCTTCAAAAGAACATAACCAAGCTAAGACACGACCCTTGCATCTCCAAAACACCCTCCATCTCAGAATCATCCTCAAACTGCAAAAACAGGGTTGCCTCTGCAGTTTGAGTGCCAACTTCATTTTCTCTCGAGCATTCTTGCTAAAATCAGTTCATACACATTCCCTAGCATATATGCAAGCTAACCATGACCTAAAACCTGACCTGTAATCCCTCTAACAGCTTCCACCATTTTCACATTCTTGACTTGCAGGTGAAGTTCTATAGCTTGATTCAGAAGCTCTCAAGACAAAGTAAGCATTGAAACAGCATCCCTGGACCTCAAGGAAGCTTTTCCAATCATCACCTTGCACTGGAAGTTCCTCCTTCTCCAGATAGAAGTTCAACTGCACAGGTAAAACTTTGAACTCGTATCTCTCTTATTAGGTATCTTTAGTCTTAAGTTTGTGAAGAAACAAGGTTCTACTCATAGCCCTGAACATGTACATATCTTTACATTTCATTTCTTTTGCCTGAGTAGAGAGAATTTGGAGTTTGAAAATGGCAGAAAAACTAGGTTAGGATTTGGGGGAGGAGAAATTCTCCCTCATCTTAGAGAGTTAGGTCAAGTTCTATACATGGTTAGAATCGTCTCTTCATGCTGAACATTTGTTGTGTTATGAGTTTTTGCTAAAAAGCCAGGAATCGAGAGTTGGACATTGAAGAACAGGGCGCGCGCATTTTCAAACTTTGTGCTGGAGGTTGAAGACAGTGGCATTGGGCTGGGCTTGTCTTATGTTTTTTCTTTTCACACCCCACAATTACTCATGAACCCCCTGAGCCCATTTGCTTCATTTTTTAATATTTTTGACTTTTTCTTTTTTATTTGATTCATTTATTTTCTTACAACATATTAAAATTTTAAAAATATTTTTTTCATCATTTTTTTTGAATTTATTGCATATTTATTTAGTTATTTCTTTTGTTTATACATAAATAAATACATATTATTATTTAGAATAAATAGAAAAAAATAGTGTGAATATATTTTCATTTTTATTCTTATTTTATATTACCCTCTGAAAATATTGCATATAAAAAATACTATTTTCCAAAATTAATTATTATTATTATTATTTATATATAATACATATTTAGGATAATATAAATATACATATATATATATATATATATATTAATATACTTAGAGTAAAAATACCAAAAAAAAATGTACATATTATATTTTTAACATTTAATATTAAAAAATGCCTCTTTTACAAATATACCATGTTTTATTTTATTTTTGTATAATGAATATTATGTGAATTAATTAATTAATATATATCTTGATTAAAATTAGGGTTTTTGCCCTAAAAGTTGAAAATACTCAAAATAATACCTTTTTATTTTCTCATTTTTATTTTACATAAATCATACTTTTTTCATACATATAAAAACTTTCTTTTTGCATTTTGCATATTTACTTCATTTCCATTTAATTATGCAATTTATTTACCTTGCAAATATTCAAAAAATGATGTAATAATTTAGATTTAAATTCTTGTCTAAATATCCCCCATTTGTAAATTTGTACCCCCCTCCCTATATTATTATGTTGTAATAGCGTAGGAATTTAAATTTCGCACTTTATACGCTTTCTAATTATGCCATGTTAGAATTAGGGTTTGTATGCGAAAAACGACAAAAAATAGTTATGATCTAATCTCAAGATAAACAAGCATGAAAATGGACACACAAATCACACTTGCACCCCCTAGGGTACTCCACTTGTTGCCTTTTAAAATGGGCCATATTGCATGTTAGGTCTCTTTGGGCAAAACAAACAAATTGAATGATCATAGTCCCTCGATAACATTTTTCAAAACAAACAAAAACAAATGATCAAGTCCCTTAAAGAAAATGCCCAAAGATACTTGGCACCATTGCAATTATGGTCTAAACGATGACCCACGCCCGTCCCTTTCACATCCTAAACATAAGATTGTCCACCAAATACAATGGTGGAACAAACTTGTTCAAAGGGTTAAAACATAGCAATAATCTTTTGAGAAATTTAGGAGTAGATAACCTCTTAGTTACTTGAATCAATCTTGCAAACTAAAACACTTGCCTATTTCAAAAAACACACATCACTACACTTTCAAAATAACTTTCAAAAACAAATGAAAACCTTTTCAAAAGACGTACATCTTTGTATACATCCCCACATGGATCATTACAAAGGTTGCCACCACATTGGCCTCTTTTCAAAACATTTTCAAACCCACACACTCAAGCACCATTTAAAACAATTGAAAACAAAAAGGCAAGTGATCTAAGCAAGTAACTAAGAGCCCATGGATAACCATGGATAGAAAGGGTGTTAATACCTTCCCTTTCTATAATCTACTCCCCGAACCTAAGAAAACATCTCAAAAGGTTTTTGCTGTGCTTTTTAACCTTTCCTTAGGATAAAATAAAAAGTCGGTGGCGACTCTTGCTCAACCGAAACATTTGCGAATACAAACGCAAAACACTAGTCAGTTCTCCCACCGTATCACAATGACCAAACATAGGGTTTGAGTTTGCACAAGTATTTTTAGACTATCTATGCTTCATATGACTTACAAGGATCATTATGTACCCCTAAGATTACTCATGTCAAGTTTCAAGTCTTAAATCACACTTTTGATCAGTCAATTGAATAGTTGACCTAAAAATCAGCTGTATTTGAGAGAAAGTCAACCATAGCCAATTTACAGTAAAATTTCATAATTTTTTATCCACATCAACATTTTAGACTCATATGTATCATTTGATCAAGTTTGGACCACAATTCCTCAAGAAATTTGATCAAATCTTCAAAAGGGCAAAATGGTCAAAATTAGGGTTTTTGACCGAGAAGGGGAAATTTCTGATTTTTGGCCTAGAAAATAGTCAATTGGTTTAAGGCATAATATCAAGATCCCAATTGCATCATTTTTACCTAATGGCATGGTTCAAAACATTGCAAATCCATTGGATTGACAGATGCATTTTTCAGTCAACTGATCAAAAGTCAACTGTATACTGAAAAGTCAAACTTTGACTTTTTAGTCAAAGTCAAGTGCCAAAGGTCATAATTCATCAAAGCATGTTAAAATATGAAACTTCTTCATCAAGAAATCAAGGATTTAAGATTTTGTTTTGAAAAGTTGAAATTTCTTAACTTAGAAATTTTTCTAAGTATAAAAAATTTCTTATTTTTTTCCTCAACTTTGAGCCAAATTTTCACCATGATGCAAGATGATTTAAAGGAAACTTCCAACATGAAAGTTGTATATCTACATGAAATATACAACTTTTCTTCACACAATTTCTCCTAAAAATGCTTAGATCTCAAGATATAATTTTGGGAATACATGCTCATGAACTAAAATAACTTAGTGAAATTTTGCCCTAGTTAGGTAGATTTTTTAGATAACTTTATTCCATTTTTCACATAGTTCCAAAGGGAATTTTCAAAAGAAATTCAAATATGAGTTGTAGAGAATATCGCAAGGTTTCTAAAATGTCCAGGAACTCCTTGAGATCATTCATGAGTAGGGAGAATCGAATAGATGAAGTTGGTGATTTATCACTTTGATTTCAAGCCATTTCATGATGAACAAAAATTCAAATCCAAGCCTAGACTGCATAATATTTTCTTTTCAGGCCTCAAACTTGTTTCTCACTCCATAATTAAATGTTTAATCATCTTCTAGAGCTTTAATCCAAACACTTGAGCCTTTATCCAAGTTACAATTCCATTTTTGGCACAAAGTTGCCATTTCCATTTTGATAAAGCATTACTTTTGCAATTTTCAACTTCTTGAGCATCTCAATTGTTTTCTCTGCACACAAGAAAAGTCAAAACTGAAAGCAACTTGCCTAAAGCCTCTACCAACTCAGATCAGGTTTGTACCACACTTAAAGACTTATCTCCTCACTTTTCTTCAAAAGCAAGTTATAGAGCCAAAAGGCTATAACTCAGAAACCTGGAGTGGAGTTGATCTCTAACATTTTCCATACATATACACAAGTGTATTTCAACATAACACACGAATGCTAAGACTCCAAAACACTCTGCAACTCAGAATCTACCATAGCTTGACATTTTTGAACCTTACACAGCCATCTCCAAAACCACTCGTGCGTTTTGAGTTTTAACCACCTAAACACTTAATATACTTCATATCTAAGTGATCCAGACCCCTGTTCCCTCACTGTAACTCCTCCTCCTCCATCCACCATTTTCAAATATCAAGCTTGCAGGTTGACTTGAGTAGAGAGATTCAGGGACTTTCAAAATAAAGTAAGGATTGGAATACACTTAGGGAGGTCCAGGAAAGCTAAACAGATCCTCAGGCCTTCTGAAAACTTGCTCAAACTCCATTCACGATCCCAACTAAAAGAGGTAAAAACTCAAACTTCTATCTCTTCATACAAACATCATTTGGTCCTAATTTGTGAAAGAAAAATGTAGATATCCTTGCCCTAAAGCTAACCATGTTCATAGTTTTCATTTATATTAATTGTGTATAAAGAATTTTGGATTTGAAATTTCTGTAAAAATTAGGTTTCAAATTAGGGCAAGTAAAATTAGCTTTGATCTTTGACTTTTAGATTACATAAATTATATGGTTGAACTCGTGGGAAGAAACACCATAACTTTCATGTTTGGACTTTCCATTTTTATGGAGAACTGAGAGAGATATAGGTGGTCCGGCCATGGCTCAAGGTTAAAGATGAAGTTTCCTTCAGGAGGCATTTTCTAATATATATTTGTGCTTTTGTTTATATAAACGGATGTACAGCTACCCCAGTGGTAAGACAGCATGCAAAAATGCTAGAGGTCATGGGTTCGAGCCTCAGCGTGCTGCCTTTTGCAATTTTCTCATATTTTTCCATTTTTTTGTTGTTTTGCAGCGCATGGGCTTCAGTTTCATGGGCCTTGTGTATTTTCTAACATCCTACCTCCTGCTTACTTTTAACACCCCTGGCCCATATAATTTTATTTATTTATTTTACTTTCATTTTATTTTATTAAATATATTTTTCTTAATATTAAAAATCATTAAAAATATATAAAAATGATAGATTTATATTTTTAGCTTATTTTATTTTATTTTTCTCACAAAAAATATTTTTATTTAGTTATATATTATCCATTTTTATTAATTAAATTTGTAAATTAAAATTAGAACTAGTTTAAATATTTATTTTTCTTCACACCCATTAAACATATTATTTTAGTATAAAAAAGACCAAAATATCTCATAATGCCATATATTATTTTCAAGATAAAAAAATACAAAAAAATACTTACTTTTTCTTAAAGAAATTTATTTCCTTTTAATCCAATAGAATTAGGGTTTATTCAAAAAAATCTTTTCTAAAATAATTTATTTTCTTAATTGATTTAAGTTAATCTTGATTTATTTATTAGGTTTAGGTTAAAACTTTTTTTCACATAAAAACCAAACAAAAATCTTCTTTGCATTTACATATCTTTGCATATTTAATTCACCTTGTATATTATTTATTCTAATATTTGTACATATTCAATTTGGTTGTAATAGATTAATTAGGTTTATATTATTGCAATCCCCATTCATAAATTGTATACCCCCTCCCACAAATGTTTGTAATAGCGTAGAAACTTTAAATTTAGCAATTTATCGCTTTTACATAACATGCTAGTAATTAGGGTTTGTATGGAAAGATAAAATCAATCAAATAGAAAATCATAATTCAAGATAAAATCAAGCATGGAAATGACACACTTGCACACAATCACTCATAGAGTTACTCCACTTGGTTTCCTTATACAAAATGGCCATATTACGCATGTAAGGTGTCTTAGCCAAAACAAACAAATACAAGATCATAGTCCCTCGATGACGCTATTCAAAGTTGCCTTACAAAAATGATCTTAGTCCCTCAAAAATGCTAAGATACTTTGCAACATTGCTAATTATGGTTATACGATGACCCACGTCCGTTCCATTTACATCCAAAGATAGGGTTGCTTAACAAATCAATGATAAGTCAACAATATCAAAGGAAAGGTGAAAATGAACAAGAAAGACATTTGAGTAGGTAGATTGCTTTAGTTACTTGCTCCATCTCAAAACAAATATCCTTGCTATTTTCACAAAAACAAACACCTACACATTTCAAAACATCTTACAAAATTGAAAACATTTTCAAAAGATCAACATCTTTGTATACATTCTTACGAACGAGAATCATTACAAAGATTGCCTAAACAATGGCCTCTTTACAAAATACTTTCAAAAAATACACAAAGCACAATTTCAAACAAAAGCAAGTGATCTAGAAAGTAACTAAGATCCCATGGATAACCATGGATGAAAAGGATGCTAATACCTTGCCTTTTCATAATCTACCCCCCGAACTCAAGAAACAATCTCAAAGGTCTTTCCTGTGCTTTTTCACCTTTCCTTTTTGGATAAAGGAAAAGTCGGTGGCGACTATTGCTAACCACAACATTTGCAATCAAACGCAGAACCTTCAAGTCGGTTCTTCTACCGTATCACACACCGGGTGTGGAGAATTGTCACTGTCCATAGTAGTAAGTGTTGCCACACTGCCAAAAGATGTTTGTTTGACCGTACAAGATTCGTTGCTGGGGTTCATACCCAATTCCCCAAGTGATTCAGATGGATATTTTCCCCTAGCTATTTGGCATCTTTGAGAGATTCCTTGAATCTTGACTTGACTACCCCAGATGATGGACAATGATCATGCCTCTCCCCTTTGGTTAGAATTGTATTTCCAATTGAGGTGATACTTTTCATTGAGAAGGTTTTTGTTCACTGAATATTCATTGTGTGAATTTCTCTACCATTTGAACAATTAACCATGTGCAAACAATGTTATTTAAAGATTGCAAAACACATGTCTGTCTTGAAATTTTGTTTTGAAAATGTGTTTTGTGTAGTAAAGCAAAATTTGCAAGAATTTTATATCAACTCAGGATTCATAGCAATTCCTACAGGAGTCAGGATACCTTTGTAACAGTATTCTCTCAAACTAACCCATGCTTCAGCTAGGACTTTTAAGGGTTATAACGTAGCCTGGTTCACGGTTTAAGAAACAAAGGATAAAGGCTCAAAATTTATTTGTACCCACCCGTTCTTCGTGATGTTCTTCAGTCCTATGCTCAATTAATTGTGCATTTTGAATCCCAATTGACTTTGGCATCTTGTCCTTGATATTCTGGTGATAGTTCAGCAATTGAACGTTTGTTTGAAGAAGGCAGTCATTTTTGTAACCTTTTCTTTTTTGTCGAGGATTTGTAGTAACCTTTTTTTTTTATTTTGCTATCCATGTCTTTTGCCTGAACTGTTTCTTTTGTGATTACAGTCAGTGGGATGCCCTAGTTTTTCTTAAGTCTCCTTCATAGGTTTTGACATAATGGGCTTTTATTGTGAGAAATAATGACTGCCTGCCTTGATGATTATGTGGAACCATCACCATCTTTTGGAGAGCATCTTCTACACTATTTGTCGTGTATGAAGGGAAAGTTGGCGATTGAATGCACATTTGAATTAACTGAGGAAACTACCCTGCCCCAGGTTATGATTAAGGGTTTTAATTTGTGTGAAAATAAAACTCCTACTTCTTTGGCTCAAAGGAATTGACTAGGGATTATCTTCCTTATAACTCCACTGTTTAGGATTTTGAAACAATGCATGTACATCGTTAGCAAGGTCTATTCAAAAGCACACTGTATGGATTGTGGTATCGTTTTCATCATCCTCCCTCTAAAGGCTTAGAGCTTTTGATCGAGAGTTAAATATCACGAAAAGGAAGTATAAAGCAGTTTAAGCATAATGAAAACAAATTAATTAAAGACAAACATGTGTAATGCATTAATGAAATAACAAAGTTTTGATATGACAATAATTGTTTGAATAAACAAAGAAAATACAACTTGAGAATTCAAATGAAGAAAAATGATTTCAATCTTAGCCTTGATTTGGCATGGGAGCAGTGATCACATTGGGAGTATCAGGAGGGTCGAACTCAATCTCCTTTGCGTCAATTATATTCTAAATCTTATATTTTAGCGCCCAACAATCGTTAGTATCGTGCCCCGAATTTCCAGAATGATAAGAACACCTTACATCAGGATTGTAGTTAGGAGAGGAAGTCCTGGGGTTTGGATGAGGGCCTATCACCGTAATCAGATTCGTCTTTAACATGTGTTGCAATGCTTGTGACAATGGCATGTTGATTTGGGTGAACTGTCTCTTAGGATCGTCTTGCCTTCGCTGATTACCCCGTTATTATGGTTGTTGAACGCGTGCCAAATTAGAGACCAGCACTGCCCCCACAGATTGGTGGTAGTCCGCCTTATTATGACCCTCCTGGCCGTGCACAACATTGGCTTCCCTCTTACCACCAAATGGCTTCTTCTTGGCATTAGAAGATGCATCTATCAGGATCTTCTCGCTCCTGATACCACTTTCGATCCTCTCTCCAGTCAGAACCATCTCTGTGAACCCGAATGAGGAACTCTCAATCAGTAAATTGAAGAATGGGCCTGTCAGAGTGCCCATCAACATGTCCACCATTTCCTGATCAGTTAGAGGAGGTTGAACCCTTCCAGCTAGATCCCTCCATTTTTGCGCATATTCCTTGAACCCTTCTCTCGAGCCCATGGACATATTCTATAGTTGCACTCGAGTTGGTGCCAGGTCAGCATTATATTGGTACTGCTTGTAGAAAGCAGTAGCTAATTCTTCCCAGGTATGGATTTCAGTTCCTTCTAGCTGATATAACCAATCCAATTGAGTGCCAGCCAAACTTTCTTGGAAGTAATGGACCCATAACTTCCGGTCGACAGTGTGAGGCTGGATCTTTCTGACATATAACCTCAAGTGAATCTTGGGACAAGAAACACCGTCATACTTAGCAAATGTGGGAACCTTTAACTTTGGTGGGATGACCACTCCAGGAACCAGACCTAACTCTTCGAAATCTAGACCAGGCACCCTTTGGATCTCCATGGCACTGAGCCGATCCTCTAGCTGTTTGTATTTTTCATCAGCAGGAGGATACTACTCCTCATCATAGTCAGGTTCATCTTCTCCAGATGTTTGATTTTTGTATCTTTCATTGGATTCCTCATCTTCTTGCTCTTGATTACCTCCTCCCTTTGATGGGGTTGCAAAATCTAGAGCTCAGTTAGCTGGCCTTCTTCTTCCCACACTCGAAACACGAACTGGCTTCTTTGCCCTCTTAGCCTTCTTTTTGACGATCAGAGCTTTCAAGTCTTCTTGTCCCTGGGTCAGAGTCAGGAACATTTTTGGAACTGGGCATTTTGAGCCTGAAGGTCTTTGATTGTTTGTTCAAGAGCCATTTATTTTGCTGAAATAAATAGCGAAAAGATGAAAACTTGTACTGGAAGGCCTGTTATGCAATGATATGTATGCTATATGTATGCAATGTTTTCAAGGATCTCGTGGGGTAAACAAGAAAATGTTAGAAGTTGAAATTTGCAGCTTTGGTTGAAGAAATTTGTATCATTGAGTGTCCTTCTATGAGATTCAAGCTCACCATATCAAGTGGGTCATAGCCCGTGACTCAAGTTGTCATGTTTGGTCTTTTGACGATGTTGGCTAGAGGAAAAAAAATCCCCTTTGCCCCTTGTTGGACGTCTGATTTACCATAACCTGCATCACAAACCCTTGAGATCCTTGAAATGGTTAAGGAAACGTTGTGGAATAATGCTATGATGTGTATACTATGCGTTAAGCAAAAACGTAAGGTGACAAACATAACCCTACAAAGAATTCAAGTTGTTAGACAATGAAGGCAAACAAGTCACACAAGCAGCCTTAGGATTTGGCTTGCATGGGGTTTGCAGGTAAGTACCCTCTTGAAGTTTAGTTGGCTCAACCTATCTTAGAAATTGTAACCGGGTTCTAAGGAGTCTCAATATCACCGATCTTCCTTTATCGAGTTATTTCGGCTTAGTAGTCTTTTCTTGTGTCTGAAACTTCTCGAAAGTCCGATCTCAATGAGTGTAGCATTGAGTATCAACCAACTCCCAGCTTTACATCGAGATCGGCTATCTCACTACTTTCTAATGGCCAAGTTTGTTCAACTAAGACTCTAAGGTTCGTTAGTGCTTCACGACACCATGCGGCGGCCCTGTATTCTCCTCGATTTAGCACAAGGGATACCGGTACCAACCAAAGTGTCATGCGAACACAGCCATCGCTTCAACCATATCGGTCTACGCCGTACAGTCTCCACGATCTATTGTTGTTTACCTAACAAGTGTGCCAGATTCGGGCATAGGATCTTTACAAGAATACCCTAGCAAACCCTCAAAGATAAAACAGTCAAGGCAAACAAAGAAAGCAATTTAAAATGATCTAGACCCTAAGGTAAACCCCACTTTATAATTATCCCCAGCAGAGTCGCCAGTTCTGTGATACGGTGGCAGAACCGATTGTTTAATACTGGTTTGCGTTTTTTGTTCGCAAATGTCGCGGTAAGCAAGGGTCGCCACTAACTTTTCTTTTATCCAACAAGGAAAGGGTGAAAAGAACAGAAAAATACATTTTTTCGAGATTTCTGAGTACGGGGGGTAGATAATGGAAAGGGAAGGTGTTATCACCCTTTCCATCCATGGTTTTCCATGGGCTCTTAGGTACTTGATCATTTTCTAAAATTTCTTCTGTTTGTGTGTTTTGAAAAGCTTTGAAAATGCCTTAGTGTGGCGACTCGCTTTATGGTAACTCTTGTATATGTCCTCAAGAGTGTGATAAAGCATTTTGAAAACTTTGTTTGAAAAGTGTTTGAAAGTGTGGTGTGTAAAAATAATTGTTTGAGCAAGTACCTAATAGTTATCTACCTACTCGAAAAAAGTTTGTTCTTTTCCTCCTATCCTTTAGACAGTTCTATCCTACTATTAGTGAGTAGGTAGCCCTAGTCGTTGGATGCTTGAGGGACTATCGAAAGGGACGTACGGTCACTAAGGCAACGGAGCAAGATCTCTTAGTAACTGTCCTAAAGCCCTAAGATCACTTTTATACTGAGGTAACAGTCGAGAGGGTCATCGAGGGACTAATGATCTCTAGACTTAAGGACAGCCACTAAAAATTCTCACGTTTCGAGAATTGTGACCGTAATTTGAAGGCAACCGAGTGAGATATACCCTAAGATTGCAAGTGTGCAGTAGTGTGCTATTTTCAGATATTTTATCTTGCGTAATTATGGTTATCTAGGTTCAATTAATCATTATCTTTTAGGCAACCCTATTAAAAATTCATCTAACTAGTTTATAGAGCTGGAAAATAAATGGTGGAAAGATAAAGTTCCTAATTATTACAAGGCTTTGGTGCAATTACATGATTAATGACTGAAAAGTAAAAATGCGGAATTGAAAAAAACCTAATTAAGCTATTACAAACCGGGCGCAGTTACATCAATAGTAAAAATAATCACGCGTGAGAATTAACTGGAAAGAAGGTACAAAAACCCTAAAATCAAATTTGATTATTAAAAATATTTTGGGATTTTATGAGAAAAAGAATTGAATTTTGACCTAATTTTTCCTAATTAATTTTAATTAATGAAACAAAATTAAAGTTAATTAAAATTATTAATTTTCAAAAAATTAATTTATTAAAAATAAAACTAAATTCTTTTTTTTTGTGATTATTTGGTTTTATGATTTTTTATGAAAAAAAATTATTAATAAAAAATAGTTAAACTAAATAATGATAATAAATAAATAAAAACTAGAAAAGATTAGAAATTAGGCCTGAGGGGGTGTAGGCCTAGATTGGAGGGTATTGTTGTTGAACTCTGCCAAGCCCAAGTCTGGTTGGCCCATAGCATGTGTTGGATTCAATAGGAGGCTTGCTGGGATGTTCACCATGGAGATGCAGCCTGGAAGCGTGAGATCTAGCCAAGGAACGATCCAATGGTGATGATTTGGAGATCTATGGTATGCATGCTTGCAATGACAGCATAGGATCTGCAAAGAAATTGAGATAAAATAGAAAATGTTGGAGGTAGGGGTCGAACCCCTGACCTCCCACACACAACACCTTATGGCCCTTCCTTCTTACCACTGGGCCAACGCTTTATTCATTATATCAAATACAAATAATATATTATATAACATTATGAGTCAGTGATGTACTAAATGCGCGCGGGATTCAAATTGTCCAACCAGGTTTGGACACACCATCATCTTCTCCAAAGGAACTGTCATTTTAGACAGGACTTTTACCTACGGACATATGTTGTAACTATAAGCCTGCAAATCTCAAAAATCAACACCAGGCGAGATAAATCAAATCTAATTACATAGATCAACTGGGTTTGATCTCTTGAGTGCAATGGTGTTCATCTTTGGCCCTAATTCTTCCTGAAACAAAAAGCGCTAAAACGAACCTCTAAACCCTAATAATGGCAGGTTATCAAATATGCCTCAAAACTCATAATTAATTATACAAACATATTCTAAATGATGATACAAACATGAATGTATATTTAGAAATCGTTTATGATGCGTAAATTCTCAAAACCAAATTCAAGAATGAATAACAAACTGTGAATCTGTATGTGCGGTTTCTGAAGGTGTTGAGGCGTGGTAATGAATGCGGTAAGCAAGTTCATATCAAGTCGGATTGTCCAAAACTCTCCAAGAAAGATGGACACAAAGGCAAAAAGGAATTTAAGAACAAAAAGGCCTATGTTGCATGGGAGGATAATGAAATAAGTTCTTCATCCGATTCCGATAGTGATGAAAGTATAAATCTAGCATTGATGGCCTCACACCATTCCGATAATGAAGATGATGAGGTTAGTAATGAATTTTCTCTTTTTTGATAGTTATGCACAAGGTGCTATAGATGAACTATTAAATGAATGCAAAATTCTGTATAAAACTATTTCATCTCAAAAGAAACAAATTTCATCTTTAGAAGAAAATGGTGAAACTATAGAAAAAGATTTCAAAGATGAAAAACAAAAATTAAGTGATGAACAAAAACAGAATTTTGTATGCAAAAATTGTGAATCACTCTCTTTCCAAATTGTCCAATTAAAAAGAGTTATTGAAAGATATGAAAAAGGTCAAATTGGATGGGAAGGTGTTCTTAGCCAACAAAGATATTCCAATGATAAAAGTGGACTTGGATATTCAAAGTTTTCAAAACTAAGTTATAATAAAACTATCTTTGTTAAGGCTAGTGATCAATCATCCAAAGAGAAAGGGAACAAACCTAAAGTGGTTCATCATTATCCTAAAAATAAAACATTTCCTAAGAAGAAATCTTACCCTTCTAGATATAGAAGTAATTTGAACCTACTTGTTTTTATTGTGGTATTAAAGGCCACACACCTAATGCTTGCTATGTTAGAAACTTTAGTATGGAAAGTGGGCATTATGTGTGGGTAAATAAATGTACTAATTATGAAGGAATCAAAGCAACTTGGGTACCTAACAAAACCTAATTTTTTTTGTTGGTATGCTTGAAGACCACATGCAATATTTGGTATCTTGATAGTGGTTATTCAAAATATATGACGGGAGACATAAACCAATTTTCAAATCTAGTGCTAAAGGTTAAGGGTTTTGTCACTTATTGAGGCAATAATTAGGGAATAATTCTTGGCAAAGGAAAAATTGGTGCTCCACCTTTCACATCCATTAAAGATGTTCTTTATGTTGAAGGACTAAATCACAATCTTCTAAGTATTAGTCAACTATGTGACAAAGGCCTCAAGATCAAGTTCACCAAAGATGAATGCTTGATAGAAGACGAAATCACACATGAGGTTATACTTAAAGGTAAAAGAATTAATAATATATTTATGATTTCCCTTGATGATCCATCTTTGAAGTTAAAATGTCACATGGCGAACAATGATGATTCATGGCTTTGGCACAAAAGAATTGCTTATATTCATATGGAACACTTGAATAAATTAATCAAGCATGATCTTGTCATTGGGTTGCCTAAGAGAAATTTTGTCAAAGATAGACTTTGTGATGCTTGTCAAAAAGGGAAACAGACAAAATCAACTTTCAAATCTAAGAATGTGGTGTCTACTACAAGACCACAACAATTGTTGCATATGGACTTATTTGGTCCATCAAGAATAAGAAGTTTCGGAGGTAATGCATATGCTTTGGTTATTGTTGACGATTTCTCTAGATATGCTTGGACATTCTTTTTAGTGCAGAAAAGTGATGCATTCAAGGCTTTCAATAAGTATGCTAAACAAACTCAAAATGAGAAATCTCTAACAATTGCCTCCATAAGAAGTGATCATGGCAGAGAATTTCAAAATGCTCTCTTTGAAGAATTTTATGGAGAACATGGAATATCTCACAACTTATCGGCGCCAAGGACTCCTCAACAAAATGGAGTGGTGGAAAGAAAGAATAGGTCTCTTGTAGAGCTTGCAAGAACGATGCTTAGCGATTCAAATCTTCCAAAATATTTTTAGGCGGATGCGGTGAGCACGACATGTTTTGTTAGCAATAGAGTTAACATAATACCAATCTTGAAGAAAACTCCATATGAACTTTTCAAAGAGAGGAAACCAAAAATTTCCTTCTTTCACATTTTCGGTTGCAAATGCTTTCTCCTAAACAACGACAAAGATAACCTTGGTAAGTTTGATGAAAAATCTGATGAAGTGTTTGTTTATGTGCTCGCTTTCAAGAAAATCCAAAGGAATCACATCTCATGGCGGTAAAACGGATCATGAAGTATCTCAAAGGAACAACAAATGTTGGATTATGGTATCCTAAAGGCAGTGTTTGCAATTTAGTTGGTTACTCTGATGCGGATTATGCAGGTTGTAAAACTGATAGAAAAAGCGCAAGTGGTGCTTGTCACATCCTTTGAAATGCATTAGTATCATGGGCTTACAAGAAACAATCATGCGTTGATCTTAGCACAGCCGAAGCATAATATATTGTAGTGGGTAGTAGTTGTGCTCAAATATAGTGTCTCAAGCAACAACTTCGTGACTACGGACTCGGTCTAGGATATATTCCTCTTCGGTGCGACAATACAAGTGCAATAAACATTATAAAGAATCCGGTCATGCACTCAAGAACCAAACACATCGACATACGACATCAGTTTATTCATGATCATGTACTCCAAGGATATGTCGAGGTCATATTTGTAGATACTCATAATCAACTTGCCGATATCTTCAATAAACCTTTGACAAGAGAACCATTTTACAATATTCAACGAGAACTTGGCATTCTTGATGAACAAAACATATAAGGTGCTTTCTATCCTTTTTATGCTTTCACATACTTGTCTTAACTTGGTTATATGTAAAAATTCATGATTATATGATGCCTTTAAATGCTATATATGTTAAGTGTTGTTAAAATTTAAGAAAAATGTGTTTTTGGTCATTTTTTGTTGATGCAAATCGATTGCACCATTGTGCAAATCGATTGCTCACTATATGTTTTATTTTCTGACCTTTCTGTTTTTAGTGCAAATCGATTGCACCATAGTGCAAATTGATTGCATGTTGTTCGTTTCAATTTTCTGTTGGTTCTGTTTTGTGTGCAAATCGATTGCACCTGTATGGAAATCGATTGCACTCGCTATAAATTGCTTTTTTGACAAGATTTTATGTTGGTCAAAATTTATCTCTCTCTCTCTCTCGTATTCCCAAGTTCACCTCCACTATTGACAAATCAATTAAATATCATTGACTATATTAAAACCCACTCATCACTATCCACTCACAAATCCTATCCAAATTCATCTCATCAAATATCTACTTCTCAAAATCTACCTAACCCTAAATTCAGAAAACACCTTCCTCGTGGCATCCAGACAAAAACGAAAAGTGTCAGCTACAGAGAAAGGAAAGAAGAAATTTGCTTCATCTTCTGCAGAAAATCCATTAATCTCAACTCTCAGTGAAGTTCAAGAAACAAGGTTCAAAAGGGATTTTCAAAGGAAGATAGTGTCCACTCCAAAATATGGTATGCTATCATCTTTCCCTCAGGAATTCTTTACTTTTCAGAATGATTTGTCTGTATATGGATTGGAACCACTGATTTCATCATTTGGTCCATACTACCCGGATCTTGTAAGAGTGTTCTTCAGTAATTTAGCTAGTTACAAAGGCAAGTTTGTTACATATATGTTGGGCACAAGAATTTCTCTAACCCTTGGAATTCTTGATGAGATTCTACATATCCCTCATATTAGGATCTCTTTGTATGATCCTTAAGACGAAGCATGGAATGATTACAAGAAAAAGGATTTTTACTACAGCATTGGAAGATTGAACGAAGCTGAATTCTGTGCTAAAAGAATTTATGGTCTAGGAGGAATCATTCCATCTAGAGACTCTTGGAGTGCAGGAAAAGAGGTATAAGCATCAATTGGGCACGACTTATAATGAGTCATATGCTAAGTTTTTATGCAAAGTCAAAATTCCTACCATATGCTTACTTTATTACTCTAATTATGGAAGAATTTGGAATTGATTTTGCCGGTTTTGAAAGAGTTGATATGGATCCAAATGGTCACAAGATCTCAATCAAAAATGTTGATTCGAGAATAGGAGTTCACTACAATTCGGAAACAAAAACAATCACATACATTGGTGAAGATATGGTTGGTGACGAAGGAAACAATCAAGAGGAAGAAGGCGGTGATGCTGCACCTCCTCCACCTACTGCTCCCTCTGGTCCAAGTAATCAAGATGTTATAGATTTTATGACTCAACAATTTTCTTCCATCAACACCAACATCAACCACCAGTGGAATGCCATCAATGTCTCCACGACATCTCGGATTAATGATTTCCGCTCAGATGTGAACCAACAATTTTCCTACCTCTACTCTCACCTTCACATACCTCCATATGACCCTAATAATCCTGTTGTACCTCCACCACAATACACAGAACCTCCATTACAACAATAATTCCCTAATCAAGGACCCTTCTTCTATAACAAACGTGACATGAATTAACCTTAAAATTCTGTCCAATTTTGTTATTTCTACCGTTTTTATGTTATGTCCTTGTTACTTTATGCTATCTTTTGTTTGTTGCTTTTGAGCTTTTTATGTATTTTTTATTCTACTATGACATGTATGTCTATGACTATGTTTAATTAGTGCATGTTTTGGTTAAGTTTTCAATGTTATCCATTTTTATTACATCTTTTCCTTCTTTTTGATAATGTCAAAGGGGGAGAAGGATGTGACACTTTATACTTGTTTATTTCCTGTCTTAAACTTCTAAGGTACTCTTCAACAAGATGAGCAATTTAAAGAGTTTCCAACCTTCTCATACAAAGGGGGAGTTATACATCTTAGGGGGAGAAGTCTCTTTCCAGAAATAACAAGGCTTCAAGAAGATTATTTGTCATCATCAAAAAGGGGGAGAATGTAATATCAAGCTTCTCAAATGATTCTCAATGCACTTTGTTTTGATGAAGACAAACTATATTGGCAAGAAGGCAAAGATTTTGAACAAGCTAAAAGTATCATTGGATAAAAGACTTTGTCTCAAGTTCTTAGCAAATTTCACAAGGTATAATGACAATACTTACTTTGAACTTAAATCTTAAATGCTCAATAATCAAAAGAAGTGTTTTATCTTGTCCAAATTTTTTATCAAGTTTTCTAAGAAAAAAAATCAATTTTCACGTATGTGCAATCGATTTACATGTTGGTGCAATCAATTGCATGCTTCACGTTTTCCAAGTGTTAGCTACTGTTTCTAAGTGCAACCGATTTGCATGTTTGTGCAATCGATTGCTCTCTATCAAAATTTGCTACTATTTTAAAGTGAAATCAATTTACACACGTGTGCAATTGATTGCTCACTGAAAATATTTGAATTTTTTAGTTGTTAAAACCTGTGCAATCTATTTACACAAGGGTGCAACCGATTGCATGCTGAACATTTTTGAAAATCAACAGCTTCGAACATACCTTTTCATAACACCATTTCATGGAAACTTTTCATTGAATCTTGGCAATTGTTCATGATTCATTTGCAGAAATTTATGCTGTTTCAAAGAGGTGCTATGAACATATAAATACTTAATTTTAAAAATCATTTTGTACCTCTTCCAATCAATAGTTTCTGAATTTTAAATATTAAAACTCAAGCTTTTCCTTCACTTTCATACACCAAGTTTTTCTGCACATTTTCATATATTGTTAAACAGAAAAATTTGAGCATTCTATAGTCTTGAGTTATTATATATTATTGTTATTGGAAGATAAGATCATGTCATTGATAAAATCACTCAAAGTGATTATTGCACTACAAACTCTATCAATCAAATATTGTTATACACTTTCTTATTTTTTCAGGATTGTTGAAAATAAGTTCAAGTGGTTTTGTAATCTTGTTTTTTGAAGATTGTTGGATACAAGTAAGGTCACCTTGAGAGAATTGTTCTCATTATTGACATAGTGAAAATCTAAGAGGATTGTTCTTGGTCCAAGAGGATTGTTCTTGGTTTTGGCAGTTCTTGTTTTAAGTTTGCCACTGTTGTACCCCAAAATTTACCCTCTTTATTTCGACTTTTTTGGCTTACATTTCATTATTACATACATGCATATCATTGGTTTTATGGTTATGGAATCAAGATATATTTAGCAAGCTTCGTCAGGTTACAAGTGACGTTTATTTCTCCAATGGATGTTCTCAGATTATTTCTCGTGTTGAAGATCGGTTTACTGTTTCGCAATGATTCAGGGTTCAAAGATTCACAAGTCCAACCCGGTGCATCATATTCAGGTGTTATTTTGCCAAGATGTCCCTGACAACATATTCTCAAATTCAGGTTTGGCTAGAGAGCAAATTCTTTAAAGAAGGTCTCTGAATGTGCGATTTTTCTCGAAGAAATATGGTGAAAAAGTATGATGAAAGTGCAGTTTTTACACACTAAAAAACTCATAACTTGCATATCGTGGCTCGTTTTGAACCCGTTCGGGCGGCCAAAATTTCGTCTTGAAGTCATCTACATTTTCATCTCTAACGGCTAGAAGCCAATTTCGATCAGAAGGTCTTCAAAAATGCGGATTTATCAAGTATTTTCGTATAGAAAATTTGTGACAGAAGTTTATTTGCGTCATGTTCAGAAAATCATAACTTGGTCGATTTTCATTGTATCGAGCTGGTTTCGACACCAAAATTTCACAAATTGAGTTGACTACATTTTCATTGGAGGTATCGAGTTTGAACGGTATCCAAAAGGCCTTCATTTTTTTCCCAGAGTGCGCGTGACACGCCGAAAATCCCGAATGCTGGATATTATTTCATCTGGGTCGAAACTTCGAAAATTCATAACTCGGTCAATTTTTATCGGATCGGGCCCATATGTTTAAACAAGGTCATTGACTCAGATCTACAACTTTTCTTCCAAGGTCGAGACCAGGTTCTGCTCCAATAAATACCAGTTTTTTATTGAAGAACATGTCAGAGTTGATACTAGAGCCCAAAAAAAGTTTGTCAGAGGCGAAACTTTAAAAATTTATAACTAATTCACCGTTTATCTGATTGATCCTATTTTCGGACAGGAGTTTGTTCCTGATGTCGGCTACATTTTATTTTCACATTTCAACTTCAAAAATTGCACTTAAGTCTCTGCGATTTAGCCTGGAACGAATACAAATATGCACTATTGCTTGTGGTTATTGGAAGTTCAATTGTACATCCAAAGCCCATATCTTTGCTCTAATTTCCATTATATAATCTCATTCTTTTAACACAAACAGGACACACAAAAAACCTTTGCCACAACCCTGTCAAAATATCAAATTCTTTCAAGAACCCTAAAAATCTTGAAATCCTTGTTACAAATCCCCATCTCACTACAAACAAGCAATCCTTGTTACAAACCCCCATCTCACTACTTCTCCAGTAAGGGTAAGCCTGGTTTGATCTCCATGATCAAAAGGGTGTAGAAGCATTCATACATGCCATATCAGTTTTAACATTATAAAATTTCATATATTTTTTCTTTGTATTTCATGGTATACTAATTTTCTTAATGTGTTCATGAGATTCAACATTACAGGTTTGGACCATCGTAATGGTCTCATGCAGGGTTATTACAAAACGCTGAGGCCGGATCATAACATCAACCAACGACACTGTGATACGAAGGGAGAACTGACTTGAGGTCTTACGTTTATGTTCGCAAATGTTTCGGTTTAGCAAGAGTCGCCACCGACTTTTTATTTTATCCAAAGGAAAGGTCAAAAAGCACAGGAAAGACCTTTGAGATGTTTTCTTGGGTTCGGGGGGTAGATTATGAAAAGGGAAGGTGCTAGAACCCTTTTTATCCATGGTTTTCCATGGGCTCTTAGTTACTTGTTTAGATCACTTGCTTTTGCTTTTCAATTGTTTGAAATGGTACTTTGTGTGTGGTTTTGAAAATGTTTTGAAAAGAGGCCATCATTGTGGCAACCTTTGTAATGATTCTTATTTGAATATATACAAAGGTGTTTGTCTTTTGAAAAGATGTTTCAATGTTTGAAAGTTTGTTTTGGGAAATGTTTTGAAATTGTGTGGTGATGTGTTTTTGAAAATAGCAAGGATGTTTGCAAGTTTTGATCAAGTAACTAGGAGCATCTACCCTATCTACTCAAAGATCTTTCCTACACATTTTTAACCCTTTTGACAGTGTTGTTTTACCATTGCATTTGGTAAACAACCTTGTGTTTGGATGTTAAACGGGACAGGTGCGGGTCATCGTATTGACCATGATACCAGTTGTGCCAAGTATCTTAGCAAATTTTTGAGGGACTAGATCATTTTGTATAGGCAACCAAGATAGCGTCATCGAGGGACTATGATCTTTTTGTTTTGTTTTTGTTTTGCCAAGATACTCAACATGCATACCATGGCCATTTTAAAGGCAACAAGTGGATGAAACCCTAGGGGTGCATGTGTGCATTGTGTTATCATTTTCATGCATTTTATATCTTGTATTAGGTCTAACTATTTGTTTTGATTTTGGATATTGCATATAAACCCTAATCTTTATCATGGCATATTTGAAAGCATAAAGTGCGTAAAATAAAACTAAGCTATTACAACATTGATATAGGGAGGGGGATACAATTTTGAATAGGGGATTATTTGCAAGAAATTAAAACCCTAAGATTATTACAACCAAATTGAATTCTTTACTCAAATGATAAATAAGCAATATTTAAATAGACAATTAAATAAATATGCAATATATTATAAATATGCAAAAAAATGTTTTTGCTTATTTTTATGTGTGTAAAAATATAATATTTAATGTGTAAAAAAAAATAAGAAAAATAAAATATTATTTTTATTAAGGGTGGAAACCCTAATTTGTTTTAAGAAAGTATATATATATATATTAATTATATTATTTATGTACAATAAAATAAAATAATAAAATATATACAAATGTCAAAAAATAAAAATATATTAGAAAAAAATATTATTTAAGTATGTAAATAATAAAAATAAAAACATAATATTTTTATGTATTATTTTCAAGTTTTTATTAAAGAAAATAAAAGTATGTTATTTAATAATTATTTTTATGTTAGAAAAAATAATAAAAAAATACAAAATAAAATGTGAAAATTTATGAAAATGTATTTTGTAATTTTTTATGTTTAGAAAAAATAAAATAAAATCAGAAATGAAAAAGAAATAGAAAATTATAAAAATATAAAACAATGGGCCAAGGGGGTGTGAGAAGCAAGTCAGGAGGTGTCAAAAGCAAGGAATAGGCAGGCCCAGCCCAACTACTTCATCTTCAACCTTCGTTCAAATCAAAACGTGCGTTCTGAGTTCAACTTTGTATCTCCTGTTTCAATGCTTAAAAACAAAAACTTGTAACATGAAAGTTGTAGAGCATAATCACACGATTCCAACCATATAAATAACTTAATCTAACTCTCAAAGACCAGAGAGAATTTCTCTGGCCCTAATTTCTAACCTAACTTTTTCAGAAAGTTCATCAATCAAATTCTCTCAGCACACTTAACTTAAATGAAATCTATGCATATGTACAGCTTAAGGGCTATGAGTACTATATTTTTTATTCACAAACCTAAGCCTAATGATTCCTAAATAGAGAGATAGAAAGTTGGAAAATACCTGTTTAAGTTGAACTCGAATATGGCAATGTTGGGGTTTTTAGTGAGGCCTGAGATGTTTGTGAGCTTGCCTGAACTTCCTCTGACCTTCCCCAATGCTTTGTTTGCTTTGAGCTTGCTTGAATAAGCCTGTAGAAGTCAACCTGCACAAGCTGAAATCAGAAATGGTGAAGCTTGCAAATGGAGTTACAGTCAATGGCCAATGGTTGGGATAGCTTAGGTGGGTTATATGGAATGTATTGGAACTGGTTTGGGACAAAATGCACGAGAGGTTTGTTAGATGGAAGTGAAACTGCAGAGAGTGCCCTGTTTTTGCAAGAAGATGGTGTTTTGATGTTCAAGAGTGTTTGAGGAATGGATGGCTCGTGTTTCTGGCTCAAAGCAATATGCAAAAGTTGTTTCGAATTCTTACAAACTTTGTTCTTATCAGATTTCAAAAGATATGGCCCTTTTGCAAGTTTACTTGGTTTTGAAGTAAAAGTGTGAAGTGATACAAGACAGGCCTGTACAGGCTATCTTCAAGCATGCACACGATTGTTGTTCCTTTGCCTAAGTTTATGGAACTTGTTTGCTGCAAAGAGAGGGGTCCAAGTCTCAAGGGAAGCAAGTTGACATAAAGTTGCCTTTATCAAAATGGCATAGTTCACTTTTTGCCAAAAATGGATTAAACTCTTGTGTAAACTTCCATTGATCAGAATAATGCCTTAGACCATTGAGTTTGCATTCAATTTTTGAGTGTGGAAGGGTTTAAAGACCTGTGAGCAAGTACAAGTGAGGCTGGATAGAGTTTGCAATTTGTGTCAACATGAAACATGCCATGGATCAAAGTGAGTTTTTGCCAAATTTAAACCTTCGATTCTCCCTAACCATAAATGATTTTGGAGAGTTCTTGGACATTTTGGAAAGCTTGTACCATGCTCTACAATCCATCTTTGAAATGCATTTTGAGATTCCAAGTGGAACTATGTTAAAAATGGCCATGAAGATAGGTCAAAATCCTGCCTAAACTAGGGCAAAATTTCACTAAGTTAAAAGTTTCATAGACCCTTGTTCCAAAAATCATAACTTGAGATCCAAGCTTCTTTTTGGAAAACTTTGTGAACCAAAGTTGTAGATTTTGTGGAGGACTACAACTTTCATGTTGGAAGTTTTGTTTGAATCCAATTTCATCATGGTGAAAATGTTGGGTAAAGTTGGGAAAAAAATAAGAAAATTTCATAACTTAGAAAAATTCTAAGTTAAATGACCATTTTGCCCTTTTGATGATCTGATCAAATTTCTTGAGGAGTTGTGATCCAAACTTGATCAAATGGTTCATATGAGTTTATAATGTTGATGTGGATAAAAAATTATGAGGTTTGACTGTAAATTGGCCACAGTTGACTTTTTCCCCAATACAACTGATTTCTAGGTCAACTGTCCAATTGACTGGGCAAAAATTTGATTTAAGGCTTGAAACTTGGTAGAGGAAATCTTATAAGTCCAACATGAAGTATGAAAGTCACTTTGAGCATTGAAAGTCCAAAAATCCTTGTGCAAACTCAAACCCTAATTTCAGGTCATCAGTGCAAGGAGATGCCTGGAGCAGAGCAAACCCTAGCTTGGTCTTGAGTCCAAGGAGTCTTGTGAGGGGAAATCTTGATAAAATGAGAGGGAAAATTTTGAGGTACAACAGCTTCCCCTATTCAATCTTCTTGAACCTGAAGAGTTAGATTGGCGAGTTTGCCTTTCGTGACTCGAAGGTAAAAGAGGATTGGACACTAGAGTGCCCGTAAATTTGCACTCGTCAAAATGTAGTTGAAGGAATGGGCTTAAAGATTCCATTTAGAGAGGTGATAGAATCTTGTCGGGGATGGGCTTAAAGATGCCATCCAAGAGTGTTTATTGAAAATCAAGAGAATGAACATCAGAATGGTATCCGTATCTGGAACGTATCTGAGTTGTATCTGGAGATTGGATTTGTATGAGCAAAGGAATGGCGTCCGTGTCTGGAGCGTATCCGAGATGTAACTGTATTCGATTCTTGAATGAATATCAGAATGACTGCCGTGTTTGGAGTGTATATGTATTGTATCTGAATTCTGAATGGGCGACAGAATAACATCCGTGTATGGAGCATCTCTGGACTGGGGATAAATTCTGAATGAGTGACAAAAAGGAAACTGTGTCTGGTGCGTATCTGAACTATATCTGAAGTTGGGATCTGTATGAGTAGAAGAATGAATTCCTTGTCTGGAGTGTATCCGTACTGTAACTGGGATCTGGACAAGTGACAGAATGACTTCCGTGTCTAGAGTGCATCTGAACCTGAAGTTGATAATTGAATCTGAATGAGAAATAGAATGGTTTCCGTATCCGGAGCGTATCTAGTTTGTATCTGATTTCTGAAGCTTGAATGAGTAGTAAAATGACCTCCATGTCTGGGGTGTATCCATACTGTATCTTGACTTGAAATTTTGAATGAGTAATAGAATGACCTCCGTGCTTGGGGTGTATCCATACTGTATCTGAATAAGAGATCCGAATGAGTAACATAATGACTTCCATGTCTTGGAGTGTATTCGTACTATATCTGAAATCTCTGAATAGTTGTTAGGGATAGCTTTTAATCTTATCCTGAAAAGGGTAAAATGTTAGCTGAAACACAAAGTTATGTTGCATGACATGTATGATGCAATAAAACGTGTTCTATCAATGTTTATGATATATGAATGTAATGTATGCGCATGTAAGTGGATTAGCTGTCTTGCTGAGGAAAATAAATCCTTGATAGCTGGAGATAATGAAATCTTTGACTGCTGCCGGGGAAAACAAATCCTGGACCGATGCTGGGAATTCCACAACCTTTGATTGTTAAAAATGAGAAATCCTTGGACCACTGTTGGGGATAGAAAATCTTTGGCGACTTGCAGGGAACTAAGAATGAGAATCTTCAATCTGCAGGGGAATAAAATTCTGACAAATTCATGCTAGGGAGTAATGAAGACTCTGGCAACTTCACTGGGGAATCGAGAATGAGAATCTGCATTCTGTTGGGGAGTAAAAACTCTGTGGGGAGTAGCTATACTGCTGGAGAGTAAGTGAAAACTCTGGGGGAGTAGCTACACTGCTGGAGAGTAAGTGAAAACTCTGGGGGAGTAGCTATACTACTGGAGAGATCAGGAGTTTGGGTTGTATGCCAATCTACTGGGGAATTATCCTAGGTTGGGGATAAAATTTAATTGTTATCTGGTTGATTCTCAGATTTTAAGGCAACTTGCTAGGGAATCTGGGGAAAACTGAATGGTTCCCGCTGGGGATTGATAGTAGGAAATTTGACTCGATTGAGGAAGAAGGTTTCATCTCTGTTGAGGGTCTGTAGTTCAAAGTTTTTACTCCGTTGGGGATTGGGAGTTTGAAGTTTAACTCTGATGGGAATCAAGGGATTTGAAATTATAACTCCGTTGGGGATATGTATTTCAAGGTTTTAGCTTCGCTGGGGACCTCGATGATGTACTGCAGGGGATTTCACTCGGAATAGCCTAAAGACGTTTCCTTATCCTTTCAACCTATCAGTAATTATTCTTTCACATTTCGTTTTATTTGTAAAAAGTGATTATATTCAAATGCATATGCTCATTTAATAAACCATTGGACGTTTTCAAATAAAACACAAGTGTAAAGAAAAATAAATGGAAAATAGTTTTCTGCACTTTGAAGTATCTTTGTATTAACTTTGTATAAGTATTCTGTACAAAGGAGACAGACATCCTAGTAAGAGAATGTTGTCGTAAAAATTGAGAAAAATTTATACAAAGAAAGATGGCTATGTGTAAAAATTCCATGGGGTTCCCATTCTACTATAGCCCTCGTAACTCTGGATATCTGGTCCATTCGTTGCTTCGTCCGACGATGAATGAATTGATCAGAAACCTGGAGCTTGTCTGTGAAGAGATTGTCCTTAAAATGATCCGACGAGACCTAGTCATACGTTTTAATTCCCTAATTTTTTCCTGGACCGCCCTTTTGGTTTTTCGATCCACTGGGAAACCCTTTTTTCCCAAGTCGCCCTTTTGGGTTTTCAACTTGTCGGGTGTACAGATTTTTTTTATTTATCCCAAATTTTTGCCTGAACCTCCCTTTCGGGTTTTCGATTCACCGGGATGCCCATTTTTTGCCCAAGTCGCCCTTTCGGGTTTTCAACTTGTCGGGTCATTTATGTGTAGTATCTTTTGACTATATCTGTGTTCGCAGGGTGCAGCAAGTCGTCGCCGTCCATGGTGGTCAGGATCATTGCCCCACCAGAAAAGATGTTTTTGATCACAAATGGTCCTTCGTAAGTATGAGTCCATTTGCCCCTGGGATCACTTTGCGGCAAGATGATCCGCTTGATTATAAGATCCCCGACTTGATATACCTGGCGCCTGACTTTCTTGTTGAAGGCCTTGGTCATACGTTTCTGATACGCCTGACCATGGCAAACAGCAGTAAGTCACTTTTCGTCAATCAAGTTAAGTTGATCAAGCCGGGTCTGAATCCAATCGTCTTCACTCAAACCAGCATCTTTCATGATTCTCAGGGAGGGAATCTGAACCTCGATGGGTAAGACAGCTTCCATGCTGTACACCAAAGAATAGGGTCTTGCCCCAGTTGATGTTCGTGTCGTGGTACAGTATCCGTGCAGAGCAAACAGTAACATCTCATGCCAATCCTTGTAGGTGACTGTCATCTTTTGAATGATCTTCTTGATATTTTTGTTCGCAGCTTCGACAGCACCGTTCATCTTTGGCCAGTAGGGAGATGAATTGTGATGTTGAATCTTGAACTGCTCGCACAGATCGGTGATCATAGTGTTGTTCAGGTTTGTACCGTTGTCCTTGATGATACGGTCGGGGATACCATACCGGCATATGAGGTTCTGCTTGATGAAGCGGGCAACCACATTCTTTGTAACGGAGGCGAAGGAAGCTGCTTCGACCCACTTGGTAAAGTAATCAATAGCCACCAGGATGAAGTGGTGTCCATTGGATGTTGTAGGCTTGATCTCTCCAATCATGTCGATACCCCACATTTTGAATGGCCAAGGAGCTGCTAGGACATTGAGAGGAACTGGAGGAATATGTACCTTGTCAGCATAGATTTGGCATTTGTGACAAGTACGGGAATGTTGATGACAATCAGCTTCCATGGTAGACCAGTAGTAGCCTGCCCGTAGAATCTTCTTAGCCATCGTATGACCGCTTGATTGGGTGCCAAATGTACCATTGTGCAATTCGGCCATGATCTGCTCAGCTTCAACCTTGTCCATACAACGGAGCAGAACGCAATCATGATTGCGCTTGTATAAGATACTATTGCTTAGGAAGAAATTTGCCGCGAACCTCCTTAAGAACTTTTTGTCGTTGACTGAAGCTCCTTCAGGGTATTCTTGTGCTTCGAGATACCTTTTGACGTCTTGAAACCAAGGTCGGTCCACTACTTCTTCGGTATTAATCTCGTGATAATGTGCAGGTTCATCCATCCGTTCGATGGTGATTTGGGGAGCGTCATTATCCCAGTTAAGTTTAAACATGGAGGACATTGTAGCTAGAGCATCTACTAGCTGATTTTCTTCTCGCGGGAAGTGCTCGAAGGAAATCTGCTCGAAGTGTGGTAACAATGTCAGGACATGTTCTTTGTAAGGGATGAGGTTCGGATGTTTAGTATCCCACTCTCCTTTTATTTGACTGATAACCAAAGCTAAGTCCCCAAATACAATCAATGATTTGATTCCCAAGTCAATAACATCCTTGAGACTAAAGATACAAGCTTCATACTTGGCCGTGTTGTTGGTGCAGCTGAAGTAGAGTCTAGCAGTGAAAGGTGTATGGCAGCCTTCTGGAGAAATAAGTACGACACCGATACCGTTTCCAAGTGCATTGGAGGAACCATCAAAGTACAGGGTCCATCGGGATCCTTGTTCGGGTCCGTCATACGGTCTGTTCTCTTCAATGTTGCTCAAAGTCATGATATCCTCATCGAGAAAGTCTAACTTCAAGGATTGGTAATCTTCGACAGCTTGATGGGCCAGATGATCGGCTAGCACACTCCCTTTTATAGCTTTTTGGGTTGTGTATTGTATATCATATTCGGTGAGGATCATATGCCATCTAGCGATTCTTCCGGATAGAGCATGCTTCTCGAAGATGTACTTGATCGGATCCATCTAAGAGATCAGTAAAGTGGTATGTGTCAACATATACTGCCTTAGCCGGCGAGTATCCCATACCAAAGCGTAGCAAGTTTTCTCGAGCAGTGAGTAGCGAGTCTCACAGTCGGTAAACTTTTTGCTAAGGTAATAAATGGCATGCTCTTTTCGGCCAGACTCGTCATGTTGGCCCAGTATGCACCCCATTGAATTCTCCAGAACGGTCAGATACATGATTAACGGCCTTCCTTCGACGGGTGGCATCAAGATAGGAGGTTCCAGCAAATATTCCTTGATTTTATCGAAAGCAACTTAACAATCATCATTCCATTTAACCACCTGATCTTTCTTCAGCAGCTTGAAGATTGGTTCACAGGTAGATGTCAGGTGAGAAATGAACCTTGCAATGTAGTTTAGGCGTCCCAAGAAACCTCTGACCTCCTTCTCAGTGCGAGGGGCCGGAATTTCTTGTATAGCTTTGACTTTGGCATGATCAACCTCGATGCCTTTGTTACAGACGATGAATCCCAAAAGTTTACCGGACCTGACTCCGAAAGTGCACTTGTTAGGGTTCAATCTGAGCTTGTACTCCTTCAACCTGACAAACAACTTTTGCAGATGGTCGAGGTATTCCTCTTATGTTTGTGAACGGGCTATCATGTCGTCTACGTAAACTTCTATTTCATGATGTATCATATCATGTAACAAAGCCACCATGGCGCGTTGATAGGTTGCCCCGGCATTCTTCAGTCCAAACGGCATCACTTTATAGCAGAAGGTACCCCACTGCGTAACAAAAGTAGTCTTCTCCATGTCTTCGGAGGCCATTTTGATCTGGTTGTACCCTGAAAATCCATCCATGAAAGAAAATACCTTGTGTTAAGCTGTGTTGTCAACCAAGATGTCAATGTGCGATAGTGGAAATTCATCTTTAGGGCTAGCCCTGTTTAAGTCTCTGTAATCCATGCACATTATGACTTTTCTGTCTTTCTTAGGCACGGGCACAATGTTTGCAACCCATTGTGGATAGGAAGTAACAGCAAGGAAGCCAGCATTGAACTACTTCATCACTTCAGCTTTGATCTTTTCAGACATGTCGGGCCTCATCCGGCGGACTTTCTGTTTAATTGGTGGGCAGTCTTCTCTCGTAGGGAGACGGTGAACCACAATATCTGTATCCAGTCCCAGCATGTCTTCGTAGGACCAGGCGAAGATCTCAACATATTCATTCAACAGCTGAACTAAGCGCTTCTTGACAATTGGCTCTAGGTTGGCACCCACTTTAACCTCTTTTCTGTCTTCCTCTGTTCCCAAGTTGATAGTCTCTAACAACTCCTCGTGAGGTAGAATAGCCCTTTCTTCTTGTTGCAGCAGTCTAGCCAACTCTCTAGGCACTTCACAGTCTTCATCACCTTCGTATTCGGCATAATTGACCAGATCCTCAGAGTCACTGAAGGCCATAGCAGAAGTGTTACCCATGGAATCCGGAGTGGATGGGTACCTGCATTTTGTGAGTGTGGGTGTGTGTAAGGGATAGCCACCTTTAAATAAATAAAATGTAAGAAGAAAGTACAATGAACATAAAAGTTTATATATGAAAACGTCAATGATTCATTAAAATGGCATACGAAGATGAAAAATCAAGCCCTTACAAATGGACCTATATGCCTCGGGTATGGCATAAGGCAAAAAGTGTACGAATTGTTTAAAAATTATTACAGACCAACAGAAAATGTTCGAAAGATAAATTACTGATTGATGAAAGTAATGGGAACAAAGTCTTTCGACTCCTAGTTGTTCAACCCTCCTTCAATAGTCGGAAAGATCCAGTCTTCAAAATTGCTCTCCTCTTCACCATCCTCCAAAGCATAAACTCCATGATGGGTGATCTTCACCGGTGGCCCTCCAGCCCGGGAGAGACGCACAGCCTTCTGACTAGCAGCAGTGAAACTCAAGCCGAACTTATCTGTCTTGTAAGGAAAATATGGCAGTTGACCCCATACTGTGCTTCCTCCTTCCTCAATCACACTCTTCGCATCTTTAAGAGATGACATCCGGGACATAGGTTTGGTAATGATGGGCACAGAAGTCATTGTCTTGGCTACCGCAACTTCAGGAGAAACCTCTTCAAAGTGCTGAAAGGGGGTCTCGATGAATTCACCATCTAATTCAACATAGCGGAATGAATTCATATGGCTTATCATATACTCCTCCTCGCCACGAATTGTCACAATTTTCCCCTGGACAGGGTACTTAAGCTTCTGATGCAGCATAGATGTGACGGCTCCAGCATGATAAATCCAGGGCCTTCCTAACAAGCAAGAGTAGGAGGGATGGATGTCCATGACATAAAATGTGGAGTTGAGAGTTTTTGTTCCCACCTTAATCGGGATGTCCACTTCCCCGTGGACCATCCGCTTAGAACCATCAAAGGCTCTGAAAATGATGTTGCTGGGCTTCAAAATTAGACCTTCGCAATCTAGTCTATCCAATGCTTTTTTAGGCAAGACATTTAAAGACAACCCAGTATCAACCAGAACGTGAGAAAGAGTAGTCCCTCTGCATTCCACCGAGACATGTAGCGCGTCATTATGATTTCTCCACTTAGATGTTAAATCGGCATCGAAGAAGCCAAGACCGTTGTCGGCTGTTAGGCTGGCTACACACTCCTGGAACTGGTCCGCAGAGGTTTCCTGAGGCACATGGGCCGTCTTCAAGAATTTGATCAGGGCTTTGGCATGAGCTTCAGAACAGAGCAACAAGGCCAGCATAGAGATTTTTGAAGGGGTTTGCCCCAGTTGTTCTACGACATCATAGTCGCTTTTCTTAATTATTTTTAAAATCTCCTCCATTTCCTTTTGAGTGGTCTCGGGGATGACCAAAGGTTGAGCCCTCGTCCTGACGGGTGCTTCTTGGATCCCCTTACCTTTATCAGCAGCAACAGCAGAGGGTACAACTACGGGAGTGACAATTTCTTCAATCACTGGAGTTTGCACAAAGATGTTGACCGGCACAGGAGTAACCTTAGGAGCATTTGAGGGTCCGAAGACTTCCCTTAGGGGAGCAATCTCCGGAGAGAAAATTCTTCCACTGCGGGTGATCTTACTCGTCCCTGCAATATTTCCTATGTTAGGAGTCTCTTCATCGGAACTTTCTTTAACTGATTCAATCTGCTTAACACTGTGGTAGAAGATCTCTCCTCCATAATTCCATGGTATTGTCTTGTTGGACTCGTATGGGATAGGCCCCGACATAGTTATCTTCAGAGGTACAAACTTTGGATCGGGTGTAATCTTAACAGGTCTTTTGGATACCTTGGAAAGACTGGAGGAAATGGTAATTATAGCAACATCGTTGATAGGAATTAGAGTAACAGGAGTAACAGGAGTTTTCTCAAAGAGGATTTCTTGATTATCCATTAGGCGTTGGATGCCTAACTTCAACAGCGGACAGTCGGATTGTAGGGATGAACAAAGGTAGCAATCTTTTTCACAACTCGGGAAAATCCCGGCTTTCAACAGATTCATCTTGATCATTGGTAATGGAGTCATTAAGTCATTAATAGTAGCAACATAAAGATCTTCTTCAATAGCATGGACATTATGACCATGTTTTGGCATTGGAGCGGATATCATATTAGGATTTTCGGGGGCATCAAACTCCACCTCTTTGGCATCTATCAAGTCCTGGATCTTATTTTTGAGGGGCCAACAGTTGTTGGTGTCATGCCCCAGGCTATCTGAATGATAGGCACACTTCGCATTTGAATGGTAGTAGGGAGAAGATGTATTTGGGTTCTTTGGTGCCTCTTTCAAGGTTGCAAGGTTTAACTTCAATAGATGAGGGAGAACCTGAGCGGGTGTCATATTGATTCGGGTGAATTGTCGTGCAGGCCTTTCCACCCTTGCTTGGTTTGTTCTAGGTTGACTGTTTTGAGGTTGATCAACTACAAATTTCTGCATCATTACAGCCCCCACCGCTGGCCGGCGCTCAACTCTTCCTTGACTTCTCTGAGAGTAAACAACTGAGACTTCTTTCTTGGCTGGAAAGGTCTTCTTGATAACAGCAGAAGCAGATGCATCCTTTTGAATTTTACCACTCTTGATTCCAGCTTTAACTTTTTCACCAGTCAGAATTAACTCGGTGAACCCCGTAGACAAACTCCCGATCAAGTGATTAAAGAATGGACCTGACAGGGTCCCTAAAAACATATCCACAAGCTCTCTCTCAGACAATGGTGGCTGCATCCTTCCAGCCAAGTCCCTCCACTTCTGGGCATACTCCTCAAAGCCTTCATTAGAGACCATACCCATACTCTATAATTGAGTACGAGTAGGTGCTAAGTCCGCGTTATATTGATATTGTCTGTAGAAGGCAGCAGCCAAATCCTCCCAGTTGTGTACATCAGATCTCTCAAGCTGATAAAACCAATCTAATTGCATACCTGACAAACTATCTTGAAAAAAGTGGACCCATAGATCCTTATCAGAAGAATGAGGTTGGATTTTTCTGACGTAAGACCGTAGGTGCATCTTTGGACAAGACAAACCATCATATTTAGCAAATGTAGGCACCTTGAATTTATGGGGAATCACAATCCCAGAAACCAACCCTAGCTCCTCGAAATCCAGCCCAGGCACTCTTTGTACCTCCATAGCTGCCAGACGCTCTTCCAGATTCTTGTACTTGTCGTCTGCAAGAGGGTACTGCTGCTCATAGTAATCTTCATCATCTTCTTCTTATTCTTTAGCCTCAGACTCGGAGGGCATTGCACCTCCCTTTCCTTTTCCTACCCCTTCATCAGATGTCGAAGGGAAATCAAGGACCCTTCTAGCTTGGTTCTCAAATCTTCTTCCCATAGTAGCCACACCAACTCTTTTCTTTTTCTTTTTCTCCTTTTCCTTTTCCAATAGACCTTTGAGCTCCTCCTGACCCTTTGCCAAGGTCATGAGTAGCTGTTAGAACTGTGAATTATGCGCCTGTAGGTCTTTGACCGTCTTCTCTATATCCATCTTGCTGAAATAAACAACAGAGAGATAAGGAAACCTGGTGTGAAGACTTGTTTATGCATATGATGAATGATGTGTATTCATGTAATGCATTCAAGGATTCAGAAATTCAAATTTGTTGTAAACAAAAAAGAACACACGTCATATTAATAAGATAGAATTGTTAGTACACAAATTCCCCATGGGCAAAATAATACAAAATTCTAAGGTAAAAAGACGCTGCGCATCCTCTTTGGTGCGATGTAGGTGTTGAGAGTATGCTCTTCATGGATTCAACGAGTAAGTTCCAAAACCTTCTTCTCACTGGCGTAGAAGCTGGCTTCAAAAGTGTTCTGTTCTTCCTTGAGCTGTATCCAACTCTTTTGCAAATCTTCCAATGATGTTGGCATGTCAGGGTGTAGGAGGGTGTATGGAACCTCTCCTTCCATAACAGGCTCTTTGATCATAGGAAGAATGTAGGGGTAAGGAATCATAAGACTCTGGGCGCGGGTTCGTACCCACTTGAGGTAAGGCTCAAGAGGGATGGAATTCTTGTGTCCCAGTGTCTTACTGTCCACCTTGTTGGGCATCCTCCAAGCTAGGATAAACCTTTGTTGAAGTCCTTGAGCATCATTGTCGAAGTCAAAAACCAAGTCTGGAATCAGCATGTCATGAGGGCCATCCTGTCGGGCATACCCAAATTGTCTCGGAGCTAAGTAGGGGTTGTAGGTAATGCCTCCCCTAATGCCAAGTAGTGGGACATTAGGGAATTCCCCACAACGATCAATGATGATGATATTTTCTATGGACCGAGAACACCAATGAACATCAGAATGTGTAAGAGTCATCAACCGTTGTGACCACCTCAAACCTTGCTCATTCTTCAAGACTGATTGGGGAAGGTGAGAAATAATCCACCTTGCTAGAAGAGGAGTACAGCACATGAGAACACCTCTTTTCCTCATTGTTCGTGTGTGAAATGAGTGGAGGATATCCCCAAGCAATGTAGGCACAGGATTCCGAGATATGAAAATTTTGACAGCATTCACATCTATAAGCTGATCAGGGTTTGGGAACAAGACCAAACCATAGATGAGAAGTGCTACAATCTCTTCAAAAGCTTGCAGATCTAGAGAATTCCAACAGTCTTGTGCCATCTCAAACAGAAACTTTGCCAAGAAACCCTTGACACCACTTCTGGTTTCCCAATGACCTTTGATATCAGATGGTTGCAAGTGTAAGGCTTGAGCAACATCTTCAGGCTTTGGTTCGCTTTCCGTACCGTTGTAGGGTAGTTGATGGAGAATAGGAATCCTCAGGAGTTGAGAAAATTCCTCCAAAGTAGGCACTAGTTGGTAATCAGGAAATGTAAAGCAATGGTGTAGGGGGTCAAAGAACTGGAAGAGAACTTTCACCATGTCTTCTTCAATGTTGGAGTTGACCAAGCTGAGAAGTCTACCATGTCTTTAAATGAAGGGAGAATTCTCTGGAATCTTGGAAGTGAGCTCCTTGAGTTGAGGAGGGATTCTCACAAGGTTGACCTGGATTGTTTTTCTGCAGAGTGATTCCATAACCTACAAAACAGGAACAAAGATGAAGATCCAAACCCTTGAAATGGTTAGTAGATGCATATGATGCTTCATGATGTTTATGATGTATGCACAAGTATATGTACAAACAAATCAAGTAAGTTCTTAGTTTCAGGCTTGCATGGGGTTTCATAGGTAAGTACCCTCTTGAAGTTAGTTGGCTGAACCTGTCCTATAAATAGTAACCGAGTTCTAAGGAGCTCAATATCACTAGATTATTTTCTGTGTTCATTGTTTCAGTTTAGCCACTTAACCGGCGACCGAAATATTCCAAGAAAACAACCCTCAATGAGTGTAGTATCGAGTATCTACCAACTTCGGACTGCACCAGAGCCGGTCATCTCACTACTCCTAATAAGGCCAAGATGGTCAAGTTAAGGTTCTAAAAGTCCATTAGTGCTTCATGACATCACTCAGCGGCCCCGTATTCTCTTTGATTAACTCAAAGGCTACCGGTACCCACAAATATGTCGCACTAATATAGCTATTGTTTCAACCATGTCGGTGTACCCCGCACAGTTTCCACAATGTATTGTTATTTACCTATGAATGTTTCCCCAAATCCGGGTAGTGGATTTCAAACCCAAACAATAGAACCAAGTGTAAAGGAATCAAAGCAAACAAGGTAAGCATGTAAAGGTGATCTAAACCCTAAGGTAACCCCACTTTTAGATTAGTCCCCAGCAGAGTCGTCAGTTCTGTGATACGGTGGGAGAACTGACTTGAGGTTTAGCGTTTGTGTTCGCAAATGTTTCGGTTTAGCAAGAGTCACCACCGACTTTTTATTTTATCCAAAGGAAAGGTCAAAAAGCACAGGAAAGACCTTTGAGATGTTTTCTTGGGTTCGGGGGGTAGATTATGAAAAGGGAAGGTGCTATCACCCTTTTCATCCATGGTTTTCCATGGGCTTTTAGTTACTTGTTTAGATCACTTGCTTTTGCTTTTCAATTGTTTGAAATGGTGCTTTGTGTGTGGTTTTGAAAATGTTTTGAAAAGAGGCCATCATTGTGGCAACATTTGTAATGATTCTTGTTTGAATATATACAAAGGTGTTTGTCTTTTGAAAAGATGTTTCAATGTTTGAAATTTTGTTTTGGGAAATGTTTTGAAATTGTGTGGTGATGTGTTTTTGAAAGTAGCAAGGATGTTTGCAAGTTTTGATCAAGTAACTATGAGCATCTACCCTATATACTCAAAGATCTTTCCTACACATTTTTAACCCTTTTGATAGTGTTGTTTTACCATTGCATTTGGTAAACAACCTTCTGTTTGGATGTTAAACGGGACAGGCGTGGGTCATTGTATTGACCATGATAGCAATTGTGCCAAGTATCTTAGCAAATTTTTTAGGGACTAGATCATTTTGTATAGGCAACCAAGATAGCGTCATCGAGGGACTATGATCTTTTTGTTTTGTTTTTGTTTTGCCAAGATACTCAACATGCATACCATGGTCATTTTAAAGGCAACAAGTGGATGAAACCCTAGGGGTGCATGTGTGCATTGTGTTATCATTTTCATGCATTTTGGATATTGCATATATATATATTATGTACAATAAAATAAAATAATAAAATATATACAAATGTCAAAAAATAAAAATATATTAGAAAAAAATATTATTTAAGTATGTAAATAATAAAAATAAAAATATAATATTTTTATGTATTATTTTCAAGTTTTTATTTAAGAAAATAAAAGTATGTTATTTAATAATTATTTTTATGTTATAAAAAATAATAAAAAATACAAAATAAAATGTGAAAATTTATGAAAATGTTTTTGGTAATTTTTTATGTTTAGAAAAAAAAATCAGAAATAAAAAAGAAATAGAAAAATATAAAAATATAAAATAATGGGCCAAGGGGGTGTGAGAAGCAAGTCAGGAGGTGTCAAAAGCAAGGAATAGGCAGGCCCAACCCAACTACTTCATCTTCAACCTTCGTTCAAACAAAAACGCGCGTTCTGAGTTCAACTTCGTATCTCCTGTTTCAGTGCTTAAAAATAAAAACTTGTAACATGAAAGTTGTAAAGCATAATCACACGATTCCAACCATATAAATAACTTAATCTAACTCTCAAAGACCAGAGAGAATTTCTCTGGCCCTAATTTCTAACCTAACTTTTTCAGAAAGTTCATCAATCAAATTCTCTCAGCACACTTAACTTAAATGAAATCTATGCATATGTACAACTTAAGGGCTATGAGTACTATATTTTTTATTCACAAACCTAAGTCTAATGATTCCTAAATAGAGAGATAGAAAGTTGGAAAATACTTGTTTCAGTTGCACTCGAATATGGCAATGCGGGGGTTTTCAGTGAGGCCTGAGATGTTTGTGAGCTTTCCTGAACTTCCTCTAACCTTCCCCAATGCTTTGTTTGCTTTGAGCTTGCTTGAATAAGCCTGTAGAAGTCAACCTGCACAAGCTGAAATCAGAAATGGTGAAGCTTGCAAATGGAGTTACAGTCAATAGCCAATGGTTGGGATAGCTTAGGTGGGTTATATGGAATGTATTGGAACTGGTTTGGGACAAAACGCACGAGTGGTTTGTGAGATGGAAGTGAAACTGCAGAGAGTGCCCTGTTTTTGCAAGAAGATAGTGTTTTGATGTTAAAGAGTGTTTGAGGAATGGATGGCTCATGTTTCTGGCTCAAAGCAATATGCAAAAGTTGTTTCAAATGCTTACAAACTTTGTTCTTATCAGATTTCAAAAGATAAGGCCCTTTTGCAAGTTTACTTGGTTTTGAAGTAAAAGTGTAAAGTGATACAAGACAGGCCTGTATAGGCTATCTTCAAGCATGCACAAGATTGTTGTACCTTTGCCTAAGTTTATGGAACTTTTTTGCTGCAAAGAGAGGGGTCCAAGGCTCAAGGGAAGCAAGTTGACATAAAGTTGCCTTTATCAAAATGGCATAGTTCACTTTTTGCTAAAAATGGATTAAACTCTTGTGTAAACTTCCATTGATCAGAATAATGCCTTAGACCATTGAGTTTGCATTCAATTTATGAGTTTGGAAGGGTTTAAAGACATGTGAGCAAGTACAAGTGAGGCTGGATAGAGTTTGCAATTTGTGTCAACATGAAACATGTCATGGATCAAAGTGAGTTTTTTTCCAAATTCAAACCTTCGATTCTCCCTAACCATAAATGATTTTGGAGAGTTCTTGGATATTTTGAAAAGCTTGTAACATGCTCTACAATCCATCTTTGAAATTAATTTTGAGATTCCAAGTGGAACTATGTGAAAAATGGCCATGAAGATAGGTCAAAATCCTGCTTAAACTAGGGCAAAATTTCACTAAGTTAAAAGTTTCATGGACCCTTGTTCCAAAAAACATAACTTGAGATCCAAGCTTCTTTTTGGAAAACTTTGTGAACCAAAGTTGTATATTTTGTGGAGGACTACAACTTTAATGTTGAAAGTTTTGTTTGAATCCAATTGCATCATGGTGAAAATGTTGGGCAAAGTTGGGGAAAAATAAGAAAATTTCATAACTTAGAAAAATTCTAAGTTATGAAAATTTTCAATCTTAAACCCTAATTTGCAAAATTAGGTTTCTTGATGAACAAGTTTCATGTTTTGACACATCTTGATGAAAAATGACCCTTGGCACTTGATTTTGACCAAAAAGTCAAAGTTTGACTTTTCAGTGTACAGTCAAATTTTGATCAGTTGACTGAAAAATTCATCTGTCAATCTAATGTATTTGAGATCTTTTGAACCTTGAGAATAGGTCAAGATGATGCCATTGAGTCCTTGAATCCATACTTGAACCCAATTTGCCATTGGCTAGGTGAAAAATCAGAAATTACCCTTATACAGTCAAAACCCTAAAAATGACCATTTTGCCCTTTTGATGATCTGATTAAATTTCTTGAGGAGTTGTGATCCAAACTTGATCAAATTTTTCATATGAGTTTATAATGTTGATGTGGATCAAAAATTATGAGGTTTGACTGTAAATTGGCCACAATTGACTTTTTCCCCAATACAACTGATTTCTAGGTCAAATGTCCAATTGATTGGGCAAAAATTTGATTCAAGGCTTGAAACTTGGTAGAGGCAATATTATAAGTCCAACATGAAGTATGAAAGTCACTTTGAGCATTGAAAGTCCAAACATCCATGTGCAAACTCAAACCCTAATTTCAGGTCATCAGTGCAAGGAGATGTCTGGAGCAGAGCAAACCCTAGCTTGGTCTTGAGTCCAAGGAGTCTTGTGAGGGGAAATCTTGATAAAATGAGAGGGAAAATTTTGGGTACAACAGACACCATGGTGCAGTGGTAAAGTGGGTGATCAATGAGGTTAAGGGCGTGAGTTCAACACTCACCCCTATTGGTTTTGGTTTTCTTCCATTCTATTTATCCTTTTACCTATTTTCATTCTTTCTGTTTAAGACCTTTTTCATAAAACCTAACATTTTTCACAAACTTTTGATTTTTCGTAATAAACTCGAATAATTAATTTTAGGGTTTTTTAATTTAATTTTAGGTTTAAATTAATTTTTGGTTCAACATCCACCCTTGACATTTGCACCCCTGGCATTTGCATTATTTGTATTTTCTAACCCTATTTTCCATTGATGCTTCTTCCTCTATCTATTTTTTGGTAAACTTAATTCTTTTTTATTAATCATTACACATAAGCTTTTTTTTTAAATCTTTTTTTAATTAAAATTAATTAGGTTTTAGGTTTTTTTTAATTAATCTTTTTTTTCAAAATTAACCTTTTTTATTAATTAAAGTTAATTAGGTTTTAGGTATTTTAATTAACTTTTTTCAAAATTAACATTTTTTTATTAATTAAAGTTAATTACGTTTTTTAGGTTTATTTAATTAATTATCATAAATCGTCTTTTTCATAAAAAATCACCAAAATATTTTCTTTTCTATTTTCATCTTATTTTTATTTTCCTAGATAAAGTGTATAGGGTGCGTTCAACTGTAATAACGTAGCTTTATTTTTCCTGTTTTTTATCATTATCATGTAAATGCTTCCGGAATGTAATAGTTTTAGGATTTCTTTTTCGCACTCTTCACTATTATGTAACTGCCCCAAAGCTCCATAATAGCATAGGTTTACATTTCCGCATTTAACTTTAGCTACTATATTTTATGCAATGCTTAGATTAATAGGATTGCATGGAAAGATAAAAATGAACGATAGAAAACCTTAATTTCAAGATAAATAACTGAACTGAATCATTTGCACACTCACACCTCTAGGATAACCTCACTTGTTGCCTTCGGAAAAACAATGGTCATGTCCCTCGAACATAGGGATATCCTTAGCAAAGACCCTCAGTTAAAGTCATCATAAAGATCATAGTCCCTTAATGTCCCTCGAGTTTCCTACGAGAAATGATCTTGTCCCTCGATGTTGCCTATATGATCTTGTCCCTCGAGTTGCCTTACATGTTGCTTTCAATGACCATAAACGCCTCTTTCGATAGTCCCTCAACATCCGACGATAGGGCTACCTACTCACTAATAGTAGGATAGCACTGTCTAAAGGAAAAGAGGAAAAGAACATCCTTTTTCGAGTAGGTAGACAGTTCTTAAGTACTTGCTCAAATCTGAATTTTTCACATCACACTTTTAAAAATCTTTTCAAAACGCTTTATCACACTCTTGAGGACTAATACAAGAGTTACCATAAAGCAAACAAAATCTTTCAAAACACACAAACACGAAAACAATTTTCAAAATGAGCAAGTACCTAAGAGCCCGTGGAAAACCACAGATGGAAAGGGTGCTAACAACTTCCCTTTCCATAATCTACCCCCCTTACTCAGAAAATCTCGAAAAAGGTCTTTTTCTATTCTTTTCACCCTTTCCTTTGTTGGATAAAAGAAAAGTCGGTGGCGACTCTTACTTACTGCGACATTTGAAAACAAAAAACGTAAACCAGTATAACAGTCTGTTCTCCCACCGTATCACAGAACTGACGACTCTTGGGGAGAAAATAATAAAGTGGGGTTTACCTTAGGGTCTAGATCAGTTTTGCTTCTTTGACTGTTTGTTTGCTTTACTTTTAAGGGTACTGTTTGGGTGCTATAGATCCTACACCCGTATATGGGGAAACCTTTTAGGTAAGTAGCAATAGATCGTGGAAACTGTACGGGGTATACCGACACAGTTGAAGCAATGGCTACGTAGATGCGACACTTTGGTTGGTACTGGTATCCCTTGAGTTAATCAAGGAGAATACTGAGCCACTGCGTGGTGTCATGAAGTGTCAACTGATCTTAGAACCTTTAATTGAACAACTTGGCCATTAGGACGTAGTGAGATAGTCGTCTTTGGTGTATTCCCAAAGTCGGCAGATACTCGATGCTACACTTATTGAGATTTAACTCCCGAGTTTTGTTTGGTTATGAGTCAGTCACTTATCGAACGAAGCTTGTGGGAAAGGTCAGTGATATTGAGGTCCCTTAGAACCCGATTACTATTATAGAACAGGTTGAACCAATCCAACTTCAAGAGGGTATGACCTTAAAACCCATGCAAGCCTTAAACCTAAGGTATTTGTGTGATTTGCTTATGCTTGCTATATCTGTGATTTCTTAGCATAATCATGACATCATAACATGGTATATCATACTAACCATTACAAGAATCTCAAGGGTCTGTGATGCAGGTTAGGCGTCTAGCAAGGGGCAATGGGATTTATTTTCCTATAGCCAATACCGTCAAAGGATCAAGACAAGACAACTTGAGTTAGAGGCTATGACCCACTTGATATGGTGAGCTTGACTCTCGTAGAAGGACACTTATTAATACGAAGTTCTTCAATCAAAGCTGCACATTTCAGCTTCTAACATTTTCTTGTTTACCCTGCGGGATCCTTGAAAACATTACATACATATATCATACATATCATTGCATAAGCAGGTTTCTCATCCTCTTCACTGTTTATTTCAGCAATGGATCTAGAACAAACAATGAAGGATCTAAAGACTCAAAATGCTCAGTTTCAACAAATTTTCATGGCTTTGGCCCAGGGGCAGGAAGAACTGAAAGCTCTCATCATCAAAGAGAAGAAGAAGAAGGCAAAGAAACCGGCTTGAATCCTTAATATGGGAAAAAGACTCAGAAGACTGGTTAAAGGAGTTCTAGATCTTTCAACTCCATCAAATAAGGGGGATAATCATGAAGAAGATAACAACTCGGGAACTGATGAAGACGAAGCTGATTATTCTGAGGAGCAGTATCCTCTTCCTGATGATAAATACAAACAGTTGGAAGATCATCTCAATGCTATGGAGATTCAACAGATACCTGGCTTGGACTTTGAAGAATTAGGCCTGGTTTCTGGCGTGATCATCCCCCCAAAATTCAAGGTCCCCACGTTCGCTAAGTATAACGGTGTCTCCTGCCCTAAGTTTCACTTAAGGTCCTATGTTAGGAAGATCCGGCCTCACACTGCTGACCAGAAGTTATGGGTCCATTTCTTCCAAGAAATTTTAGTTGGCACGCAACTGGAGTGGTTCTACCATCTAGAAATAACAGACATTCACACCTAAGAAGACTTGGCTGCTGCTTTCTACAAGCATTACCATTACAATGCCGACCTTGCTCTAACTTGTACACAACTATAAAGCATGTCTATGGGTTCTAACAAAGGCTTCAAATAATATGCCCAAAAATGGAGGGATCTAGCTGGCAGGGTACAACCTCCTCTGAATGATCGAGAAATGGTAGATATGTTCATGGACACTCTGACATGCCCGTTCTTTAATTTGGTGATTGGGAGTTCCTCATCTGGATTCACAAAGATGGTTCTGACTGGAGAAAGGGTCGAAAGTGGTATCAAGAGTGGGAAGATCTCAATGGCTGCATCTTCTAATGCTGAGAAAAAGCCATTTGCTGGTAAGAGGGAAGCCATTGTTGTGTATGGTTAGAAGGGTCATAATAAGGCAGACGACCACAATCAATCTGTGGGGGAAATACTGGTCTCTAATCCTACGTCTATGCAACGACACCAACAGGGGAACCAGCATAAAGAGGTCATACCTAAAAGACAATTAACCAGAATCAACATGTCACTAGCTCAAGCGTTACAACACATGTTGAAAGCAGGATTGATTACGTTAAAGGCTCCTCTGTGAAATCCCAATACTTCTGCTCCTAGTCACCACCCCGACGAAAGGTGTGCATACCATTCTGGTAGTCCTAGACATGATACAAATGGCTGCTGGGCTCTAAAGAAAAAAATTCAGGATATGATTGACGCCAAAGAGATTGAATTCGACCCTCCAGAGACTCATAAAGTGATCATGGCTCCTAGGCCAAATCATTGAGAACGTCCATTAATGATTACTGTTACTGTTATGCCAAACTTTGGTTTTCCCATTAATGCATCGCATATGTTTGTCTTGAATGATTTCATTGGTATTTTATTTAAACTGTTTTCTTGCTTCCTTTACGTGATATTTGACTCTCGATTAAAAAATTATAAGTCTTTAGAGGGAGGATAACGAAAACGATACCACAATCTCACACAATGTGCTTTTGAACAGACCTTGCTGATGATGTACGGACGTTGTTTCAAATCCCAAACAGTGGAGTTATAAGGAAGATAATCCCTAGTCAACCCCTTTGAGCCAAAGAAGTAGGAGTTTTTATTTTCACACAAATTAAAACCCATAATCATAACCTGGGGCGGGATAGTTTTCTCAGTTAATTCAGATGCACATTAAGTCGCAATATTCTACTTCATACATAATAAATAGCATAAAAGACTTCCTTCCAAATCAGAAGATGGTGATGGTTCCGCATAATCATTAAAACCGAAAGTCATTATTCTTCAAAAGAAAAGCCCGCTAAGTCAAAACCTATGAAGGAGACTTAAGAAAGAAAAAAAACTGGGGCATCCCGCTGACTGTAAACACAAAAGAAACAGTTCAGGCAAAAGTAGGGATAACAAAAAAAAAAGGTCCTACAAATCCTCGACAAAAAGAAGATTACAAAAATGACTGCCTCTTCAAAACAAAGGTTCAATTTCTGAACCATCACCAAGTATTAGAACAAAGATTCCATACTCAATCGAGATCTAAACACACAATTAACTGAGCATAGGATTGAAGAACATCATGAAGAACGGGTTGGGTATAAATAAAATTTGAGCCTTTATCATTTTTTTCTTGAACCGTGAACCAGGCCACGCTATAATCCTTAAAAGTCCTAGCTGAAGCATAGGTTAGTTTGGAAGCATACTGTTACAAAAGATATCATGACTCCTGTAGGACTTGCTATAAATCCTGAGTTGATATCACCCCCTTGCAAAATTTGTTTTACTGAAAAATGAATTTTCAAAAACTTCAAGACAAGAATAAACCTTGCATTTTTTGAATATCGTTGTTTGCATATAGTTATTTGTTCGACAACATAGAAATTCACATGACGAATATTTAGTGAATAAAAACTTTCTCAATGAAAAGGTTCACCTCAAGTGAAAAACACTTCCGACCAAGGGGCATAACATGATCATTGTCCACCATCTGGGGCGGTCAAGTCAAGATTCAAGGAATCTCTCAAAAATGACAAATAGCCATGGGCAGATCTCCATCTGAATCACTTGGGGAATTAGACATGAATTCCAACAACGAATCACATACAATCAAGCAAAATCAATGTTCCCCAGCGGAATTCTTCTCAAAAACAATTAAACAGGAATTCCCAACGGAAACATTCTAAATAAACCAAGTCTTCTTCTAGAAACAGTTCAGGTACGATCCAGAGACGGATGTTATCCTGGTACTTATTCCAGACTTCTCTTCTAGAAATAGTTCAGATACGATCCAGAGACAGATGTCATTCTAACACTCATTCAACACATGTTTCAAGTACAGTTCAGATACGATCCAGAGACGGATGTCATTTTGACACTCATTCAACACATGTTTCAAGTACAGTTCAGATACGATCTAGAGACGAATGTCATTATGATACTCATTCAACACATGTTTCATGTACAGTTCAGATAAGATCCAGAGACGGATGTCATTCTGACACTCACTCAATACATGTTTCAAGTACAGTTCAGATACGATCCAAAGATGAATGTCATTCTAACACTCATTCAACACATGTTTTAAGTACAGTTCAGATACAATCCAGAGACGGATGTCATTCTGACACTCGTTCAACACATGTTTCAAGTACAGTTCATATACGATCCAGAGACGGATGTCATTCTGACACTCATTCAACACATGTTTCAAGTACAGTTCAGATACGATCTAGAGACGAATGCCATTCTGACACTCATTCAACACATGTTTCAAGTACAGTTCAGATAAGATCCAGAGACGGATGTCATTCTGACACTCATTCAATACATGTTCAATTACAATCAGGACATAGATCCATCCACAAAATCTCCGCGGGTACTTTCTCCAGCAGGTATAGGGGCGGAAACGTCCTGATACGAAGTCACCATTACATACGACCCTGTGACGTCTAAGTTCCCCGCAGAGTAGAAACAACTGAAGTTTTGATCTCTTCTTCCCTAAACAGGAGTTACTTCCTCCAACAAAGTGCCTTCAGAGAGCTGATATCTGTATTCCCCAACCGAGCTTTATAATCTTAAACAATTTATAAAACCTCCTCCCGAGTAGAGTTTATTTCTCAAACTTTCGAAGATCATTCCCCAAAAAAGTTTATTTCTATACATTGGCAAAATCTTCAAACAAAGCATCTTCCTTCCACAGAGTTATTCTCAAGCAGAGTCAATCCCCGACAGAATATCCTCAAACAGAAAGAGGAAATCCCTGACAAATCGTTCATTCGTCATCCTCAGCCAAAATGAAAGTATTCACTTCCCATTGCTCTTCAGCAGAAGTCCGGGATTTACTTTCCCATACTAAGAAATATCGCAATAGCATCTCATATTCATACATCATGACATGCGCATACACATCGCATACAAGATAGTCTCATTTATTTTGAGAACACCATCACAATTCATTTCATACATCATGACATTGCATACGACTAACTCTTTATCATTTTCAGGAAAGATCAAATCAATAAACACCATTGGCTACTTACGCGACCTGGTAGTCTTCTCAAAAGCTACGTCTAATGAAGGGATATTTCAGTATTTTCCTCAGAAAGATGTTCTCAAAATACCTTCTCTGGTTCAGTCAGATCGACACTAAGATCTCTCTGATTTCTATTCCAGTTGAAGACATTCCAAGACTTTTGCCTGGTTTAGTTGAATCGATACTAAGATTCTTCTAATTTCCATTCCAATCAAAGTTAATTAAATACCTTCTCTAGTTTAGTCAGATCGACACTAAGATCTCTCTGATTTCTATTCCAGTTGAAGATATTCCAAGACCTTTGTCTGGTTCAGTTGAATCGATACTAAGATTCTTCTAATTTCCATTCCAGTCAAAGTTAATTAAAGACCTTCTCTGGTTCAGTCAGATCGACACTAAGATCTCTCTGATTTCTATTCCAGTTGAAGATATTCCAAGAATTTTATCTGGTTCAGTTGAATCGATACTAAGATTCTTCTGATTTCCATTCTAGTCAAAATTAATTAAAGACCTTTCTCTGGTTCAGTTAAATCGACACTAATATTTTTCTGATTTCTATTCCAGTTTAACAAACTGCAAAGCCTGGAGTACAACCATATAACAGTTTAATCTCATTTCTCCAGTAAGTCGCTGTGAAGCCTGGAATATGATCGGATAGCAGCCGACCTTATTATCATCATCAAGTCACTGTGAAACTTGGATCCCGACCAGTTAGCAGTTCACTTCCGTCTCTTCAATCAAGAGATGGCTCCCCAGTAGAGTAAAGGACAAATGAAGCTCCTAAAACTCTATTCCCCAAAACAAAGACCAACATTCCTCAGCGGAGTCCTCCTCAACAGCAGGCATAGGAATTCCCACAAAGGAATATCTAATGAAATCAACATTGTTCTAGATGGCATCTTTAAGCCCATCTCCGACGATCTTCCATTATCTTTTCCATATGGAATTTGTAAGCCCATTCCTGATGTTATCTACACAGTCAAGTATCATTTCAGACGAGTGCAAATTTCTGGGTACTCTAGTGTTCAATCATCTTCCACCTTCAGATCACGAAAGGCAGACCAGCCAATCTACATCCTCAGTGCAAATATCGTGGCTCATTTTGAACCTGTTCCGGTAGCCAAAATTTCATCTTGACGTCATCTACATTTTCATCTCTCATGGCTGGAAGCCAATTTCGATAAGAAGATCTTCAAAAATGCGGATTTATCAAGTATTTTCGTACAAAAAATTTGTGATAGAACTTTATTTGCGTCATGTTCAGAAAATCATAACTTGGTCGATTTTCATTGTATCGAGCTGGTTCTGGCGCCAAAATTTCACAAGTTGAGTTGGCTACGTTTTCACAGGAGGTATCGAGTTCGAACGGTATCCAAAAGGCCTTCGTTTTTTACCCAGACTGCGCGTGACACGCCAAAAATCCTGAATGATGAATATTATTTCATCTGGGTCGAAATTTCGAAAATCATAACTCGGTTAATTTTTATCAGATCGGGCCCATATTTTTACACAAGGTCACTGACTCAGAGATCTAAAACTTTGCTTCCAAGGTCGAGAACGGGTTCTACTCCGATCAATACTAGTTTTTTATTGAAGAACGTGTCAGAGTTGACACTGGAGTCCAAAATAAGTTAGTCTGAGGCAAAACTTTAAAAATTCATAACTAATTCACCGTTTATCCGATTGAGCCCATTTTCCGACAGGATTTTGTTCTCGATGTCGGATACATTTTGTTTTCACATTTCAACTTCAAAAATTGCACTTAAGTCCCTGCGATTTAGCCTGGAACAAATAAAAATCTGCATTATTGCTTGTGGTTATTGGAGGCGCAATTGTACACCCAAAGCCCATATCTTTGCTCTAATTTCCATTATATAATCTCATTCTTTTCACACAAACAGGACACAAAAAAAAACTTTTGCCACAACCCTGTCAAAATATCAAATTCTTTCAAGAACCTTAAAAATCTTGAAATCCTTGTTACAAACCCCCATCTCACTACAAACAAGTCATCCTTGTTACAAACTCCCATCTCACTACTTCTCCAGTAACGGTAAGGCTGATTTGATCTCCATGATCAAAAGGATGTAGAAGCATTCATACATTCCATATCAGTTTTAACATTATAAAATTTCATATATTTTTTCTTTGTATTTCATGGTATACTAATTTTCTTAATGTGTTCATGAGATTCAACATTACAACCATCGTAATGGTCCCATGCAGGGTTATTACAAAATGCTGAGGCCGGATCATAACAACAACCAACGACACCATGGCGCAGTGGTAAAGGGGGTAATCAGTGAGGTTAAGGGCGTGAGTTCAACACTCACCCCTATTGGTTTTGGTTTTCTTCCATTCTATTTATCCTTTTACCTATTTTCATTCTTTCTGTTTAAAACTTTTTTCACAAACCTTTGATTTTTCATAATAAACTCAAATAATCAATTTTAGGGTTTTTTAATTTAATTTTAGGTTTTAAATTAATTTTTGGTTCAACACCCACCCCTGACATTTGCACCCCTGATATTTGCACATGTGATATTTGCATTATTTGTATTTTCTAACCCTATTTTCCATTGATGCTTCTTCCTCTATCTATTTTTTGACAAGCTTAATCCTTTTTTATTAATCATTAAAACCTTTTTTTAATTAAAATTAATTAGGTTTTAGGTTTTTTTTAATTAACCTTTTTTTCAAAATTAACCTTTTTTTTATTAATTAAAGTTAATTAGGTTTTAGGTATTTTAATTAACTTTCTTCAAAATTAACATTTTTTTATTAATTAAAGTTAATTAGATTTTTTAGGTTTATTTAATTAATTATCATAAATCTTTTTTTTCATAAAAAATCACCAAATATTTTCTTTTCTATTTTCATCTTATTTTTATTTTCCTAGATAAAGGGGCGCGTTCAACTATAATAGCGTAGCTTTATTTTTCTCGTTTTTTATCATTATCATATAATTGCTTCTGGGATGTAATAGTTTTAGGATTTCTTTTTCGCACTCTTCACTGTTATGTAACTGCCCCAAAGTTTTGTAATAGCCTAGGTTTACATTTCCGCCTTTACCTTCAGCTACTATATTTTATGCAATGCTTAGATTAACAAGATTGTATGGAAAGATAAAAATGAACGATAGAAAACCTTAATTTCAAGATAAATAACTGAACTGAATCATTTGCACACTCGCACCTCTAGGATAACCTCACTTGTTGTCTTCGGAAAAACAACGGTCATGTCCCTCGAACGTAGGGATACCCTTAGCAAAGACCCTCGATTAAAGTCATCATAAAGATCATAGTCCCTTAACGTCTATCGTGTTGCCTACAAGAAATGATCTTGCCCCTCGATGTTGCCTATATGATGACAGTCCCTTCAAATTGCTAAGGTATCCTTACATGTTGCCTTCAATGATCATAAACGCCCCTTTTGATAGTCCCTCAATATTCGACGATAGGGCTACCTACTCATTAATAGTAAGATAACACTATCTAAAGGAAAAGAGGAAAAGAACATCCTTTTTCGAGTAGGTAGACAGTTCTTAAGTACTTGCTCAAATATGAATTTTTCACATCACACTTTCAAAAATCTTTTCAAAACACTTTATCACACTCTTGAGGACTGATACAAGAGTTACCATAAAACAAACAAAATCTTTCAAAACACACAAACACGAAAACAATTTTCAAAATGAGCAAGTACCTAAGAGCCCGTGGAAAATCACGGATGGAAAGGGTGCTAACACCTTCCCTTTCCATAATCTATCCCCCTTACTCAGAAAATCTCGAAAAAAGTCTTTTTCTGTTCTTTTCACCCTTTCCTTTGTTGGATAAAAGAAAAGTCAATGACAACTCTTGCTTACCGCGACATTTGCGAACAAAAAAAGGAAACCAGTATAACAGTCGGTTCTCCCACCATATGACAACCACTATAAGGAAATCTCTTTCATATTGAAAGGGGACTGGAGTACTCTCGGACTGTGAGGGGAACCAGGATATATCACTCGTGTCTCTTTATTTTTCTGCATTTTACTCTTTCATAAACACACCATAAACCAGAAAAATATTATCCATCATCACTAAAAAGCAGAAAAAATTTAAAGTGCCTAATTCACCTCCCCTCTTAAGCGCACTTCGTACTTACAAAATGCCTTTAAAAAAAATGTTGCATTCGTGGAGATTGTAGAGATAATTGGTTACTCAGTCATGGGATTGATGTGACATGGTGTTGTGATATTTCAAATATTGATGTTTGATTCTTTTCGTCGAACATCTTGCTTGTACTATGCAGCCTATTATAGCCATATAGATTGCCTAAAGGCTATTCTTTTAGCGACTCTTCCACACCTGATGCAAATTCTTTGTTAGACTATCTTTCTTCTTAGCATAGACAAATATGACTTAATGGTGTAGAAAGTAATAGAATAATACTAATTCCAAGTTGTTCAATGTTATTGTTAGGGGATTTGACAGAATTGTGAACATAATAGATGGAAACGGTGCCACGCCACTGCATCTTGCTGCTCGTTATAGACGGCTTGAATGTCTTCATTCTCTTTTTAAACAATGAGATTATGGTTTGTGCTTGAACTGATGAATCTGGGTGATAATTTTGTTCTATGTTTTGTGAGTGTTATTAGATGAAAACTAATGTTTTTTTTTCCTATTTGAACTGATCAAGAGCACGTTATGAAGATTTCTTGGAAGAGTGATGCAAGATATGGCTGCCCACAGTGATTTTAAGGATTGTGTCACTTAAAGAAACTAACTTAATGGTCATGTGTAAATAAACTATCATAAATAGCTATGTATTTTCTTGACTAATTATCTGCATATGCAATCTCAATCAATGTTATTTTATTTATTTCTTAAATGATTTATTAGAGTATCTCCAATGGTGCTACTCATATTTGGGTTTTTTGTGGGACCCATTAAGCCACATCATCTTGAAGAAACTCACTCCATTTTTCACTCCAATGGTGCAATTTTAAAGAACTTATATTGGGTTCCACAATTTTACCTTATATAATAATTTTTTATCATATTTCATTGTAATATTACACTCATATTCAATTTTTGTTATATATTGGGTCCCACAATGCAACGTTGCATGATCAAGCAACGGTTGACCAGCTGGTTAAATTTTTTCCGCTTTCCCATGCTAAATCCAAAGTCCATGTTAGAGAACTATGTGAAACAACCACCACTAGAGATGGTCTTAATCTCATTTCACGAAGAACAATGAAGAATTAATTGAAAAACCTCCTTGTTTGGCACTATAATTTTGATTGTCAATAATTCTTGGCTACCTTATATTTTCATTGTTATTTTTTATTATTTCTTGTATATATAGAAGTTACATGGTTATATAAATAATTATACTAAATAATTTCATTTAATGAGAACAAGTAAATTTTTGATTTGTTTTTATTATTTTAGGAACAGACTAATAAATATAATTAAGGGTATAAATTAACTTCTTATTGACACCTCCCTTTAAATTGATACGGTTGGTCAATACACATCAATTTGCTAACAAGAAATTGGTGATGCGAAATAACCTTAATAATTTAGATTGAGTAGATCTTTTATTTTACCATAAATTTAGTGACATTTGTTTCATGATAAAGTGTAATATTTCAGTTTAATGTTAAGTTTAATTAAATAATTCATTTCAAATTATATATATATATATATATATATATATATATATATATATATATATATATATATATATATATATATATATATATATATATATATATATATATATATATATATATATATATATATATATATATATTTGATAAATGACTATGATGAATATTTATTATCTATACTTGTATATAATTTCATCAAGATCATTCATCAAATCTAATGGTTAGCATTTAACTCTCTTATCTCTTGTACATGATATTATTTTTTTACGTGTCACTATCAACACAATATCTTTTTTAATCATATTTTTATTTTAAAATATTATTTTTTTCTCCATCTCACAGTTCTTTTTTTTCTTTTCTTTTTATATGATTATTTAATATAATTAAATCTATATGATTATTATTCATTTTATAAATAAATAAATCATTTTAAATTTTGCGTTTATATCTAAAATTTTACATTTATATTTATAAAATTTTTATTTTTTTCTATGATTATTTATTATTTTATATTTATGTTTTTTTATATATGATTATTTAATACATTTGAATTTCTATAATTATTATTTATTTCAAGTCTAATTATATTATATTTACTATATCTAAATATATTTAATTATATTTATGTCTTTTTTTATATGATTTAACTAATAATTTATATTTTGGTTATGCAAATTTCTCATAGTTCTTTTTATTTATATTACTCATATCATTCAAAAAATACTGCACCAAAAAAAATTCACCCATGTAAAAATATAAGTCTCTAACTAGTTACTCCTATGTTCATTGTCATTCTTAGTTCTAGTCATTAGCGGAGTCAAAAGTTCAACTTGAGATTAAAGTCAAATAAAGTTGTTTATTTATTTATTCATTTTATATTGAATAGAGACATAATTTATCGAAGGAAAGATAAGTTTCAAAATTCATGATATATACAAAAAATAATACATAACTAATATTTTTTTAAATAATTACTGTAATACCCGTGCGTTCGTATGGATATCGGAGTGGTTCACACACTATTGTTTTTAAAATATAATAAAAATATAAATAAGAAAAATAAAATTATTTTATCAAAATAATTTATTATATTTAAAAAAAAACATATTTTTTTAAATAAAAATAAAAAAAATTTACCAATTTTTTTTACATAACTAATATATATTTTAATTTTTCATATTCAATCTTAAAAAATATATCTTAATTTAAAAATAATTTTAAAATAAAAATATTAATAACATAAATAATTAAAAAAATAATTTACTTTCTCGTATTTGAATTCATACATTTTTTTTTAAATATTTTTTTATTTTTATTTTTTTAATTATACAAAAAAAATATAATAATTCATATATTTACACGTATATTAATATTAATATTAGTGACATGTATTGTCTTACTTTTAGTTACAAAACATATATGGTCTTCACACCAAAAGCAATATAATTAGATAAAAGACAAATGATATAATTGAGATGAAACAATGTCATAATTTAGTCGCAAAAAAAATATTTATACACAATTTAACCTTGAAATCAATAAGTGGCATTTTTTTTAACAAATGGCTAAATGGACTCAAGATATATTTGTGTTCTTATATCATAGATTAAATAAATATATTGACCGTTAAGTACTAACCGACCATTAGATGCAATCAGCATGTAAGGGTAAAACACAAAATAATACATTAGTAAATTTATTATAATTTTGTATCCATGTTCATTTCATTTAAAAAGATTTTTTTGTTTTGTTCATGTTGCATTGTTATTCGCTCGCAAATTGAAATAAGATTCTAGAAGATAAAAATATTAAGGTGATGTGTTTGGCTATGAGTTGCTTATGATGAAAGTTGGTGATGGGTCACTTTCTCATAGATCATTTTTCACAAAGATCCAACTTAGAAAAGACATTGCCAAATTCGCAAAGGTCCAACGTATGAGTTTCAAGGGGGGTGTCGACAGAGGTATTGTGGCGGCAAGAGATAGAGCAACTTTCTCAATCACATCATATCAAGGTTTTGAGGATTGGACAGAATAAGAATTAATATTGTAACTTTGGTCCATGAAAATTATTGCGTTAATCAACAAGATAAAATTCATATGACTTATGTAAAGTTTTGCATTTATCAATTTTGATGGATGTGTATTAACTTTTTAATCAATAAAATCATTGTGTTAGAAGTAATTCATATTCAAAAATTATTTTGTTAGAGTCTGAAGTTTGAGGTTGTTAGTCTGAAACAGTTGTTAGTTAGAAGTATTTCTATAAGGTGTTGTTCAAAAGCTATATGCTTCAGAATCTTTTTCAACATAGCTGAGAAGTTGCATGTCCAAAACCATATTCTAAGTTTTATTAGCGTAATTAGTTTTGCGTATGTGACATTTGATATTTTGTGTATTTAAACAAGATTGTTACAATGAAATCATAACTGGATTTGCGCCATTTGAGAGTTTGTTACGTTTTTATCTCTTCTATTTCTTCTTCCATTTTCATCTTCAACCTTGTGCTCCAACAATTGGTATCTAGAGCTCTGATTCGATTTTCAGGGAAACACGAGTATATGTGATGAGTGTGTGATTAATTTTGGTTCTTGAATTCACGTTGATTTCACGATCAGAATCATAACAGAATTTCATTTCTTGATTTTGCAGGATCGGGAAACACGAGTGTTTGGTGAGATCTGAGTGAGTTTCAGTGCACAAAAACGAATATGAACAGTGGAAATAGCTTGAATACAAAGCTCTTAGTGTTTGATGGAACGAATTGAAATCGGTGGATGATTCAGATGCGTGTCTTGTTCTGTTCTCAAGACGTTCTTGATAAGTGCAAATTGTAGTTATTTTTGTATACTTTTTGTTGTACTTATCGACTCTTTGTTTGTAATTTCAGTTGAATAACCCAACTTTGTGTATAAATACATTAAGTTTGTGTATAATGCATTTTCTTGTATAAAGTGTATCGTTTGATAGTTTTGTATTCATTTTGTAGGTATTTGAGCATTGTTAGAGTAAGAGGAATAAAGCTTCAATATGCATTTTTGGATCAATAAAATAAGGCGGAAGATTGGAGCCAAAGGAAGTTATGCAGGAAAGCAACAAAAGTTGCTGGACTGTCATGGATTGTCGGGCGAAAGAAGCTGTCGCCGGGAAAAATTTGTAAGACAAATGTCCATGTTGCTTCTGCCTTGCATTGCCGGCGAAAGGGAGCGTCGTTGGGCGAAATTTTGAAGACCAATTTTGATGAAGTCTCTGCCTTGTTTCGCTGCTGCGTCGCTAGGCGAGGACAAGATGCATCGTCGGGCGACGTGAGTCTGTCGCCAGGTGAAAAAAGATATTTTTGATCAGATGAGGACGTGGCTTATTATGGACCAAGTGAATAGAAGCCATCACCGGGCGATGAATTGTGGTCGTCGACCGACGGTTACAGATCACAATTTTACTTATATTTTCATTTCTTGTCATTTTTGGAGTTATGGTTTTGGGTATTTTTGACCCCAACTCCATAATCCTCCATTCTTTGATAGTTAGAGCTTAGAAAATAACATTGAAGCTTGCATACGGAAGATCCAGGGTGGATTGCTCATCAATCGACGCTAAAAATTGGTAGATTTGTGGTTCATTTATCTTCCTCTTTGTGTATTCTTTATGTGTTGAGTTTGTACATGTATTTACTCTGAACTTATATATATTTGTCGCCCATGACGTTATATTAAAATTGTTTTACAAATCTTTGTTGATTGTTGTCTTACATTTTTGCTATGTGCTAAGGATTTGAGTTGTTATAGACATATACTGCTTAGATTCTTATCTAGGATGATTATCTGTTAGTTTCCGAACTCTAGTGATAGATCTAGAACAGACATCTACTTGGGTATCAGAGCTTAATGCCTCTGTGTGGTTGTGTTATGCTGAGAGATCATTAGTACGATTACATAGTTGTCTTTTGTGTTGTTGAGGAGATAGAGAGATCATTTCCTTGGTGATATAATCAATCTCTCAATTTGGGTTAGAAATGACTTAGGTTGTGAGTGATACGCAGTGACATTGATGTGTATTGTTAGGTTGAATGTAACTGGTCGATTAATTTAAGTCTGTGATGAGTAGATTATATGTAGGCTTGATAAGTTCTTCCTTAGTTTTTTTTCTTTTGTTTACATTTATTTTTTGTTGATAATATTTTATTTACAAACCAATTCAAACCAAACTCATAAATGCGAGAATTTGTCGAACGACAATTCAATAACCAATCTTTGTGGACGGGATAAATTTCCGGATAAATATTTCCAAAACTTTTGTTGCTTGCCGCTATAACGCTTCAACAAAATAGCGTCGTTGTCGGGGATTGGTTCTATTTTCTTAGCATTGCGATAACTCTTTTGTTTTTGAGTTTTGTAATTAATGTATATGTTATATAGAAAATATACATTAACTTGTATATGATATTTTTGCATATATGTGTTTTTATGTATTGTTGTGAATTGTCTCGTTTTCGTAATGTTTGTTGTGTGATTGTTAGGACACTTTCTTTAGGTTTGCACGGTGTGACAATACCATGGCATGATGAGAGGAGGTTACTAGCTCATACAATAAAGGCGTCGAGCTTACGACGTAAAATAAGCATGTTTGTTTGTATTTGTTTATGTGTGTGGTGATTTGTGCTTTAACAAGTTTAAACAAGGAAATATTCTGAATTTCAAATCTTCACTTTTCAACTTGTTAATTCATTTTCACCCGGTTTTCATATCGTTATTTGTATTTGTTTTGTTATGTCAATTTGTGTTTTCCGAAAGCTTATCGTGTTTAGCTTGAGGAGTTTTGTTCGTTGTATATATTGTACATTTTGTACATTGAACTTTTGTAAGAGTATTATTTTTCTAATTCTTTTGTTGTTGTTTGCACTCAAGTTTTGGTCTGGTAACTTGTAGAATATTGAGGTGATTTGTCAATTTTGATCGTTTCGACTTGCGAATGCGTGGTTATAATTTTGTTAAAGTTTTGTACATGTTCGAGGTATGTGTTTATCACTTTCTGTACTTTAGCATATTCATGATACTTAGAGTTTTTTACAATTTTTATGCCATTCATTCTTTTGTATACTTGTTCATTTGTGAATTACTTTAGTTCCTACCCTTTTTGTGAGGTAGCTTTCCATTATTCACATATGCTGGAGACCACAATTCTTGTTTTAACTGGATTTTATTATACTTAATCTTTTGTTTATGTGGATTGTATGAAAGCTTGAACACGATCAAGGCATTTTTTTTGTTTCATTTTGAGCACAACTACCTTGGCCAAATAAGTCAATTCACATTTTGAGTGTGTGATCATTAGTAATCCCTTTGAGCTTTTTGTCGATATCTATGTTGTATTTGCTAAATGCTTGTCTATGAGTGTTTAGCTTCCCTTTTTTCATGGATGTTGATTCGTTGTTTTCTTAAACCCTCAACTATTATTTTGGTTTGAATTTTTACCTTGCCTTAGAAAGTAGGAAGTATTCACTTTAATGTATGGTTGAATTTAAGTTGGGGAGAAAAATTATTGTGTATTTATTGGTTGATTGCTATTGAGGTTGAAAAAGAAAAGAAAAAAAAAGTGAAAAATAAGTGAGAAAAGAAATGGAAAAAAAAGTGATAAAAAAAGAAAGGAAAAAAATAGAAAAACTTTGAAAAACAAAAAGAGTATGAAATAATATTGTGTTGAATAAGTGATGTGTTTTGGTTTGAAATTTGGGATGAAGAAGAATTTTGATTGAAATTCTATTGTTTGAAACTTTGTGGAAGTAATTACTCCCTTAGTTTTAGGCAAGTTTTTGTTTCGATTAACTTTAGGACTTATCACTTGTTTGTTAACCAAGTCACATTACAACCTTGAAAATCCCTTGAGATTCTTGCTTTTACATTTTCAATATAAATTTTTGGATGAATGCATAATTTAGTCTATTGTTTGCATGGTTGTTGGATGAGTGAAAATACCCCATTTTTGTGTGTTTTTCATCTACCGATGATTGTGTTTGCTAGGTGTGATTCATTCGTGAACTAGTAATTTTTTAGAATGTTTGACATCATTTTTGTATTTAGCATTTGTTTCGTGTTTATGTTATAGTCGTAGTTTAGTGGTAAGTGTTTACTGTTTTTCATTTGAACTATTACATTTGTTTTTCGTTTTCAAAAACCTGTTGATTCGTGATTCTTTGATTATCATTCTTTGTTCTTTGGGTTATTAGACTTTGTTTGAGGACAAACAATGTTTCAAGTTTAGGAGACTTTGATAAGTTCAAATTATAGTTATTTTTATATATACTTTTTGTTGCACTTATCGACTCTTTGTTTGTAATTTCAGTTGAATAACCCAACTTTGTGTATAAATACATTAAGTTTGTATATAATACATTTTATTGTATAAAGTGTATCGTTTGATAGTTTTATATTCATTTTGTAGGTATTTGAGAATTGTTAGATCAAGAGGAATAAAGCTCCATGTTGCATTTTTAAATTAATAAAGGAATAAGGCGAAAGATTGGAGCCAGAGGAAGTTATGCAGGAAAGCAAAAAAAGTTGTTGAACTGTCATGGATCGTTGGGCGAAATTTGTAAGACAAATTTCCATGTTGCTTCTGCCTTGCGTTGCCGGGAGAAAGGGAGCACCGTCGGGCGAAATTTTGAAGACCAATTTTGATGAAGTCTCTGCCTTGCTTCGCTGCTATGTTGCCAGGCGAGGAGAAGATGCATCACCGGGCAACGTGAGTCTTTCGCCGGGTGAAAGAAGATATTTTTGATCAGATGAGGACGTGGCTTATTCTGGGCCAAGTGAATAGAAGCCATCATCGCGCGATGAATTGTGGTCATCAAGCGACGGTTGCGGATCACAATTTTGCTTATATTTTCATTTCTTATCATTTTGGAGTTATGGTTTTGGGTATTTTTGACCCCAACTCCATCATCCTCCGTTCTTTGATAGTTAGAGCTTAGAAAACAACATTGAAGCTTGCATACAGATGATCTGGGGTAGATTGCTCATCAATCGGCACTGACAAACCGATATATTTGTGGTTCATTTCTCTTCCTCTTTGTGTATTCTTTAAGTGTTGAGTTTGTATATTTGTCACTCATGGCGTTATATTAAACTTGCTTTACAAATATTTGTTGATTGTTGTATTAGATTTTTGATTTGTGCTAGGGATTTGAGTTTTTATAGACATATACTGCTTATATTCTTATCTAGGATGATTATCTGTTAGTTTCTAAACTCTAGAGATATATTTAGAGCTGACATCTACTTGGGTATCAGAACTTAATGCCTGTGTTGTTGTATTATGCTGAGATATTGCCAGTGCGATTACATAGCTGTCTTTTGTGTTGTTAAGGATAAAGAGAGATCATTTCCTTGGTGATACAGTCGGTCTCTTAATTTGGGTTGGAAATGACTTAGGTTGTGAGTGATACATAGTGACATTTATGAGTATTGTTAGGTTGAATGTAATTGGTCGATAGATTTAAGTCTGTGATGAGTAGATTATATGTAGACTTGATAAGTTCTTCCTTAGTTTTTTTTCTTTTGTTTACATTTACTTTTTGTTGATAACATTTTCTTTACAAACCAATTCAAACCAAACTCATAAACACGAGAATTTGTCAAACGAAAATTCAACAACCAATCTCTGTGGACACGATAAATTCTTGAATAAATATTTCCAAAACTTTTGTTGGTTGCCGCTATAACGCTTCAACAACTCTTAATCTCATCACCGACGATTACATTCTGGTTGCAGTTGATGCAATGGAGGAACAAATAAACTCTCAAAGAGATATGAGGAAGAAGGATCAAAAGGCTTTGTTCTACATCCATCAGTATGTGGATGCGAATGTGTTTGAGAAAATCTCTAATTTAACAACGACGAAGGTTGTGTAGTTCATATTGGCACGATGCTACTACAGTGATGCATCAGTGAAGATGGTGAAACTTTAGTCTCTACGTAATCAGTATGAGAAACTCAACATGAAAAACAATGATAAGGTACCTGATTACATCTCTAGAGTGACTTTGATCACAAATGAGATGAAGGCTTACAGAAGAACACTCTCCGAACAACTTATTGTTGAAAAGGTACTCAGATCAATTACTTATCAATTTGATTATATTGTTGTAGTAATTGAACATTCTAATAACCTCAACATGATGAGAATCTAAGATATGCTTAGCAGTCTAGAGGCACAGGAGTTATGTCTGACTAAGAGAACCTCTGAAAGAGAGGTAGAGATGGCTCTAAAGGCGTCTTCTGGTAAGAAGAGACAAAAGTAGTCTTGGTCACAAACCAAGAAGAGACATGGTGGTTCTCAGAATTCAAAAGCCTTCAACTCTGATGAGAAGAAGCATCGGAAGGGAAAGGAGAAGTTTGAAAAGAGGAAGGTTCAATGTTATTGTTGTAATAGGTTTGGTAAATTTTCTAATGAATGTTGGTCAAACAAGGAAATGAAGTCAAAAGAAGCAAACATAGTCAGAGGATATTATGATGATGAACTTGTGTTATTGATAGCTTCTGAATTTGATGGTGGATATTTGGTAGACTGGTGGTACATGGACATTGGTTTCTCAAATCACCTAACTTGAAATAAAAAATGACTAATTTATTTTGACTATAGAAAGAGGACAAAGATCAGACGTGCTGATGATAAGTACCTTATTACTTAAGGTATAGGAAATATCGAAGTAAAAGTGAATAATGGTAAAACTGTTCTGATCAAGGATGTTTGGTATGTTCCTGGCATGGAGAATAATCAAATGAGATTATGTCAACTCATTGAGAAAGGTTTCTCAATTACCATGAAGAGAAATCTCTCGAAGTTGTATGATTCTGACCAGAAGTTGATTATACAATATGAGTAGGGAAGTAATAGAACATTCAAGGTGAATGTAGAGACATTTGAAACTAGACACCTTAGTGCAGAAGGTGTTGAAGGTGACAGTGAGATCTAGCATAAGAGATTGGGGCATTTGAACTTCATAAGCTTAGGGCATATGAGTATTATGAAGCTAGTACATGACATTCCTAAGACTGTGAAGCTTGAGAAGTCATGTGAGATATGCATCAAATGAAAGTAACTGAAATTTCCATTTGCATCAAAAGTGGCCCCAAGAGCAAATTGTGCTTTAGGAGTAATGCATTTTGAGGTATGTTGACCTTGAAGTACCTTCACTTGGAGGAAACAAGTATTTTATGTCATTTATGGATGAGTTCACAAGGATGACATGGGTAGAACTCATCAAGTTTAAGCGTTAAGTGTTTACTAAGTTTCAGAAGTTCAAGGTGAAGGTTGAAAAACATAGTGGTCAGAAGCTGAAAGTTCTCAGAACTGACACTGGAGGTGAGTACAACTTTACATAGTTTAAGAAGTAATGTGAGGAGAATAGAATTGAGCATGATTTTACTGGTCTAAAAACTCCTCAGCATAATGGTCTTATTGAAAAAATAAATATAACTTTGTTTGATATGACAAGGAGCATACTGAAAGAGAAGAATTTTCCTCATACCTTGTGGGGATAAGTTGTTTCCACTTCAGCATATGTGCTCAACAAGTGTCCAACAAAGAAGCTGAAGGAAACTATTCCTTTTGAAAGTGGATTGGAGATAAGCAAAGTGTGAGTCATTTTAGAGTATTTGGTTCATTTTGTTACAAACATGATCCAAGTTCTACTCGAAAGAAGTTGGATGGTATAAGAAAAGTAATATTGTTGATTAGGTACCACAATACATGTGCGTATAAGTGTAATACGATGGGAGAACTAACTTTTGAGTTTGTGTTTTATTGCAAATGTTGCGGATAGCAAGAGTGGCCATCGACTTTTCTTTTATCCAATAAAGGAAAGAGTGAAAAGAACAGGAAAGACCTTTGAGAATTTTCTTGAGTTCGGGGGGTAGGTTATGAAAAGGGAAGGTGTTAGCACCCTTTTCTTCTGTAGTTATCTACGGGCTCTTAATTGCTAGCTCACTTTGAAAATGCTTTGTGTTTGTGTATGTTTGAAAATATTTTGAAAAATGCCTAAGTACGGCAATTTTGTAATGATTCTCGTATTGTTGAGAATGTATATAAAATGTTTGTTTTGAAAATATTTATTGGATGAAAATGTTTGTTTTGGAAAGATGTTTTGAAAATGCCCATGTAAGGCAATTTGCTTTATAATAACCCTTGTATCAGTTCTCAAGAGTGTTTATAAAGTGCTTTGAAATTAGTTGTTTTGAAAGTGTGAGGTGCGGAAATTGTTTTAGTTTGTGAGCAAGCGATTACGAGTGATCTACCTACTCAAAAGTCTTTGTTCTTTTCCTCCTCCTTTAGATGGTGTTATCCTACCATTAGTTAGTAGAAAGCCCTATCATTGGATGTGAGGGATATGCGTGGGTCATTATACAATCATAGAAGGCAACTTGTAGGATGCTTTAGTAATTTTCATAAGGGACTAAGATCGTTTACCGAAGGCAGCATCGAAGGGTCGTCGAGGGACTACAATCTTTTAACTGAGGGTATTTGCTAAAACATCCCACGTTCGAGGGACATGACTGCTTTTTATCCGAGGCAACAAGTGAGGTTCCCCTAGAGGTGCGTGTTGAAGGGTGAGAAAACACTTAGAAGGGGGGGGGGGGTGAATAAGTTTTTCCTTTTTCTCGCGCAATAATAATGAAAGGGCACAAGTATTTTTATCCTGGTTCGTTTGAAACTCAAACTACTCCAGTCCACCCGCCAAGGTGATTTCGCCTCTCTCAACGAGGACTTAATCCACTATATTCAAAACTGATTACAAATGCACAACCAAACTATTGTGACTAACAATACAATGCACAAGCCAACTGCAAGTGACTAACACCTCTAAGACTCAACTAGTCCTAGCCCTCTTAAGAAATCTGACTCAACTGGTCTCTCAAGGAACAATCACAAAGATTATCTCTTAACAGTAGTGAATCAGAATGCTTCTAATAAGCTATATCACAAACTGTGATTTATCACTAAGATTTTAGCCCAGTACTTAAGAATTACCCACTATACACAAAGAGTTTACAAGAATGAAAATAGTGAGCTTCAGTATATTTTGCATGGATCAGTAACCTTGCTTTGAAACAAATCGTCTTCTATATATAGCTTCAAATTTGACCGTTAATGCCTTAAAGAGAGAGCATGCATTAATGATGCGTGTTAGCTTGGCCTTTGTGTTTCCAATGCTCTCGTGTGTAGTACCACTTGAGTGCGTTAGCCGTCTTAGCATTAAATGATCAACGACACTGTCAGAGCTTGTCTCTGGAAGTTTAAGAGTTTGCTTGCAGCATTGCAACATCAGAGTTTGCTTTAACTTTTCTTCTATCGGAGTTTTCTATATCACTTCTTCTGTCAGAGTTTTCTTCATTTTATGTTCATCAGAGTTTGCTTCAGCTTGCATTATCAGATATTGATTTTAGCATGCTTCTTTCAAATCTTTGCTTCAACTAGCTTTATCAGAGGTTACTTAGGATTACTTTTCATCAGAGTTTTCCTTGGAGTGCTTCCTTCAGACTTGCGTTTACATAAAGTTTCTTAGGAACTTCTTTATCCTTTTTCTGCTCAGCGTAGAATGATGTTTCACTTTTGAGAATGCTTGATTCAGAAATCATTTGAATTAGAAAACATGCACATCAGATTATAAAATATATTATACAAAATTTATTTCATTTTTATCATCAAAACTCTAAGATATGATTAGAACCACACTTTGTTCTAACAATCTCCCCCTTTTTGATGATGACAAAACAATTCAGGTTTTGATTTAAAAATTTTGTACAAGAGTGAGAATCTCCCCCTGAGATTGATAATCTCCCCCTGAGATGAATATTTCTTCTTCTGAAATAAATAATAAAAGAATTTAAATGCATAAGGGAAACTTCCTGAGATTATCCTTCAGAGCTTTGGGACATTTTTATTTCAGAGTTTCTTTAAGAGCTCTTGATCTTTACCAGATGATGTTTAAAGCTTAGTCTTTCAGAGTCTTGAGGTACCTGCATATCTCTTGACCAGGAAAAAAACTTTGTATTTTGTTAGGAATGTTTGAGATTTAGTCCCATAACTGCTATCATGGATCAGATCAAAATCACATTTTCTCCCCGTTTTTTTTCATAATCAAAAAGCAAAAAAAAAATTAAAGAGATTCAAAAGATTTTTTATTTATAGAAGATGTCAAAAGACAGAAGTACAAAAAAATGGGAAAAAATAAAACTAAGATTTACGAGAGACAAGAGAAAGAAGAAGATTCTTGATTTCTATTGAGGATTCCTCTTGTTTCATCATCCAAGTTCTGATTTCTTTGTTGGTTTTATCCTGTTTGTCCAAATGTTCATGTATGACTTCATTTTCCTTCTTCAGCTTATTTAGAGTGTCAATCACCAGCGAAGATGGAGCAGATGTTAAAGTAGCTTCAGAAGATACAACCTTTGGAGCAAAACCAGCAGAGTCTGAGCTTACAACATTGGAGAGAAGAGTGCCAAGATCAATCAGAAGAGTTGGCTCATTCTCAGAGGCAACTTGAGCAGAAGGTTGGTGATATAGAGTCATTGCCAAGGGATTTGGATCTGACTCAAAGCCACCTTCAAATTCATCTTCTGAAATTTCCATGTGATCAGCAAGTGGTAAGGGAGCATTGGTAATCTGCAAAGGAGACTTCTTCTCCTTCTGGTGACAGTTGCTGACACATATGGAGTAGGTTCCACCAGAAGTTTGTCAATCAGCTTCCTTTTGAGCAGGTTCTTCCCATTCAGAGCTTTTCCACAAGTGGGCTCTAATTCTCCAAGCAAATTTGCTTCTTCTAGATGAGCTATCAGACCATTCTCTGTCAGAATATTTGAGATTAATCTTCCCAGAGGGATCCAATTTCTTTTAGACTTAAGGTTTTTGACTCTTTCAGCTTCCCTGGTTTCCTTTACATGCGTCCATAGATGGTTGAACATAAGATAGGGCAGATCAATCTTCAAATTTGTGCCAAGACAGAACAAAAGTTATTGTTGGTCAGCATTGATGTAGTTAGGGGAACTGGTTTCCTTCCTATGATGAATGAAACCATGAATTATTCTTGCCCAGATTTTGTATTTGTTCTTCAAATCTCTGACCTTGTTGGATGCTTTCCCAGTAGTGAAAATCTCATCATAAGCTTTAGACATATCCATTCTTCCACTTGACATTCCAGTAGCACCATTACCTTTAAAACCTATTAGCTTCCTTATGAGATTCTCAGTGATGGAATTCTCTTTGCCCATTAAGAATGATAAAATGACCTTTGGTGAAGCGATGGCATGAATCCATAATTCCTTGACAAGATGAGGGAACACTGGTCCAACTAGACGATCAAAGAAAATTTTCCACCCTTGGAACTCTACAGCCGGAAACAAATCAAACCCATTTGCTTTCAAATTTTCAAAATCAACCATTAGTTCACTAACCACTTCCAAGCTATCAACAGGGATGAGTGTTGTTATCTCAGGAGTGACATATTTCTCTGCATGTTGAGAGCTGCTTGAAGAAACAGGAATTCTTTCGGAAGGGGATGAAGATGAAGCCATTTAGAATGCTTAGGTTTAGGATTTTGAAAAAAGAGAGAGAGAGTTTGCAAATACGCAGAAGCGATTGAAATTTGAGAGAGAGAGAGAGTAAAAAGTAAAAAAAGAATTTTGCAAAGTATTTATAGCTTATGAAAAAGAATTTTAAAGTAATAAAACAGTTAAAGAATTTAGAACGATTGAATTAAAAAAATAATCAATATAAGCAATTAATGAGATTTGACATTGAGGGGATGCGTGAGATTTTGATCAAATCTGAACAGTTACCTAGGAACGACGTCTCAATAGCAGTGCATGCATGCGTGACCTTTCAGAGTTGAAACACACGTTCAACTTCTGAGGATAGCGTGTGACAGTTGTTTTAATGTAATGAACTTCTAAACCATTTTTGTAATGAAACGTTAGACACATTTCAGGACATTATAGATGGTTTCTGAAGTAACTCCTCTTCTAACTTCTGAAGAGTTATTAATCAGAACATTCATTTCAGAACATTATGAAAATATATATAGAAGAAAAAAAATTCATTCAGGACAAAGTTCCATACTGATGTTTTTCAGAATGAATTTAAATTTATCTTCAGAAAGGGGTTTAGTAAAAATATCAGCCCATTGATGGTCTGTGTCTACGAAGTTTAAACTTAGAATTCCTTTCTGAATATAGTCCCTTATGAAATGATGTTTAATTTCTATATGCTTTGCCTTAGAATGTAAGATAGGATTTTTTGAAAGACAAATAGCAGAGGTATTATCACAGAAGATAGGAATCTTACTCTCATAGAGATGATAATCTTCCAGCTGGCTCTTCATCCAGATCATCTGAGTGCTACATCCAACATCAGATATATATTCTTCTTCAGTTGTTGATAGTGCAATAGTGGCTTGTTTCTTATTGTACCATGAGATAATGTTATCACCCAGAAACTGACAGCTTCCAGAGGTGCTTTTTCATTCTATTCTATCTCCAGCAAATTCAGCATCACAATAACCTACTAGTTTAAACTCTTTGGATCTTCTGTAACACAGTCCAAGGTTAGTAGTACCTTTCAGATACCTCAAAATTCTCTTAACAACAGGTAAATGAGATTATCTAGGATCTGATTGGAATCTTGCACATAAACATACACTAAATAATATATCTGGTCTAGATGCAGTCAGATAGAGAAGAGATCTAATCATACCTCTGTAGAGTTTCTAATCTACTTTCTTACTTACCTCATCTTTTCCCAAAATGAATGTAGGATGCATTGGTGTCTTTGCTTATTTACTTTCTGATAGCTGGAATTTCTTCAGGAGTTCTTTAACATACTTTGTTTGATGTATCTAAGTACCTTCTGGAGTCTGATTTATTTGAATTCCCAGAAAGAATTTTAGTTCTCCCATCATGCTCATCTCAAATTCAGCCTGCATAGACTCAGCAAATTCTCTTCCAAGAGATACATTAGAAGTTCCAAAAATAATATCATCTACATATATTTGACAAATTAAAATGTCATTTAAAAATGGATGAGATTGATGGACATAAACTTCTTCTTCTATGTAACCATTTAAAAATGCACTTTTAACGTCCATTTGATATAATGAGATGTTGTGTTGAACAACAAAATAAATTAATAATCTAATTGATTCTAACCTGGCGACTGGGGCTAAAGTTTCGTTATAATCAATTCCTTCTTGTTAACTATAACCTTGTGCAACCAGTCGTTCCTTGTTTCTGACAACCTCTCCTTGCTCATTTAACTTGTTTCTGAAAACCCATTTTGTTCCTATGATATTGAATCCTTTAGGTTTTGGAACTAGATCCCACACATCATTTCTGGAAAATTGATTTAGTTCTTCTTGCATAGCTAGGATCCAATCATTGTCTTGCAGAGATTCCTCTATTGAGGTTGGCTCAATCAGAGAGACCAATTCAAACAGTGATTCTTCATTATTTCTGAAGGAGGATCTTGTTCTGATGGGATCTTCTTTCTTTCCAATAATCACATTTTCTGGATGTGCTGATGTGATTATGGGGAATCTATTATGTGAGGCTTTTTCAGAAATTCTTAGATTGTCCAGAGCATTTACAATAGAAGGATCTTCTGAGTTGTCCTTCTCAGCATACAGAACTTTCTCAATCAAAATTACATGTTCTTCTATCAGGCGTTGAATGCCTTCCTTCAATAACCCGCGACCATTAGGTTGAACTGTACAACAATAACATTCTTTAACACAACCTAGAAATAAATCGGCTTGTAGCAAATTCTTCTTATCTGTTGAGAGAGGAGTAACTACATCACTTACGGAGGTAACATGCAAAACATCTTCAATAGCACTTATGCCTTTGTCATGCTTCAGCATAGGAGCAGTAATCACGTTCGAAGTCTCAGGAGGGTTGAACTCAATTTCCTTATTATCAATCATGTCTTGAATTTTGTTTTTCAGGGCCCATCAACTGTTGGTTTCGTTTCCAAGACTGTTCGAATGATAGGTGTAGCGGTAGAAATGTTTAAGACTGAGTAATTGGATTGACTAGACTTATACAAATCAAAATAAAAATCGTCACCGTGCTTTATTGTTTCCAAAGCAATGGGAAAAGAGCGAGTAACCCAAAAGGAGGGGGAAAGATTCAAGGTAAGGGGGTTGGTTATGCAAAGGGAAGGTATTAGCACCCTAAACATCTACGGTACTCCGCAGAAACCTCTTTGAAAAATTTGTATATTTTGGCTATAAAATGTCATGTGTAAAATAGATGGTGGAGGTGAGAAAAAGAAATATATTTTTTATGATTTTTGCACCCGCCGCGGTTGCGAACCTTTAGTGCCTACGTACCACCTTTCGTGCAATAGGGGATCAGGGTACACGTAGTTCCTCTTTTAAAAATTTAAAACACAAGTGTGTTGGTTAATTTTATGAGTTAAGACATCATCGTCATTGTCCGTGTGGAAAGCATACTTACTACCCACAATCATGAGAAAGGAGAATTTGCATCATCTCAAAGTGCAGGATATTGCTCGGATTTTAAAATCAAATATGCCTCACTCAACACCCAAGTGGAAAATATCTCACTTCACTACATATTGTAGAAGTATAGATGTTTGCATCACTACAAGGATTAACAAGAGTCAAATCTTTTGAGAAAGATTTTAAAATAAAAAGCCAAAGTGGTAAAAATGGTTTGAAATGAGATTGATTGACTTTTAGTCTTCTCACAAAAAATGTCAAGGTATTATTAAGTTGATTGAAGTTTATTTATGAAAATGTTTTGAAAATGCATGGACATAAGTCCAAGTTTATTATGAAAGTGGTTCAAGTTTAAAAACAAGAAGAGTTTTCAAAAGGAGGAAGAAGATTTTTGAAATTAAAGAAGATGGGAGGAGATGAAGGGACTATCCTAAAGCACAAGGTAAAAGATAAGGATAAGAACCATCTAACCAACAAGAATACAATACTTGACATTATGAGTCAATATAGAATTCCCATTTTTCGAATTGAAACCAAGCAAGCAAAGATACTAGACCTCTTGAGAGAACCATACTTCAAGTGTATTAAGTCTTCAAAAAAAATTGGGCAGAGTAACGGTTGTATACGGGTGAATTCCAGATTACAAACAAAGTATGTAATCACAATAACCTGCACACAAAACAAACAAACAACCCAATGTCTTGAGGTAAACCTCAAGAACTCCAGACAAAATATGAATTAAGGTCACAAGGTCTCCAACATAGGCCAAGGTCTCTAATCCTAAGTCCAAGAAGTCCAATACTCCATAATTCCAAGGATAGTAAACAAATAGTCCAAGTATCATTAACGTTTTTTATGGTTCATGTTGATTATTAAGTGTCTTCAAAAGGAAAAGAAAAGCTCAAGTGAGAAAAATAAAAATGACATAAAAGTAAATGCTCAAGTGAGCAAAGATGAAAATAGCATGAAATGTAAATGCTAAAAGTAAATGGTACATAAAGCATAAAAATAAAAGCATAAAGTAAAGTCAATTGTTAGAAATTAGTGATTAGTTGGATGACCATCTTGAAATTTGCATTTGGAACTCATTAGAGGATTGGTAGAACCAAAGCCTCCACACAACAAGTTCATTTGCTTTTTGTCAAGTATATCATCCATTTTGGAATCCTCAAAAGTAACATTTAATGATCAACGATAATTAAGTGATCCGCGTTGACCAAAATTGATGAAGATTCATTAGAGGATTGGTAGAACCAAAGCCTCCACACAATGAATCTCAAGGTTATTGGATCAAAGAGATCAAATTAACATACTTGGGCTTGCAAACATAGGTTTGGGCCATGAATGATCATTTATCCGAATTGGAACAAAATTTAGCGCTATGTTAAGAAATCGTAAGTGGACTTATATAGAAGTCGCGCCTATTTTGAGGTCGGTCAATAGCAATATATGTACTTCATGTTTGGATAAATGAAGATATCACCATACCTTAACATGCAGCACAATTAAAAAAAAGGATAAGATGAAGAGGGGGGAGAATGATAAGCTAATTTGGATCACTACTTTAAATTTCTTTCATCTTTAAATTCAATCACTCCTCTAGATGGATTAAAACACTAAACATATCATTAATCCAAAGCACCAAAAATGAATTAAATAATTCACTCTTTGGTAGATTTGAATTGATGAACATTTATCCAACTTCATCTACATCACAAAGTCCATTGAGTTTAAAGAGAAATTAGACATTTAAAATTGCAATCCAAACCAACAATAAAAAAGAGTGAGTAAAAAAACATTTATGGATCAAAACAGCCCCAAAACAAGGCAAAAAATGCATTCTGTTTCTGTGTAAATTGATTGCACTAAAGTGTAAATCGATTTACACAGTACAATTTTCAAAAATATGCGCAAAATTGCTTCTGAGCAATTGATTGCACTGTTACTGCAATCGATTGCACGCTGTTACAGACAACAAAATAGCATTTTAAAAGGCCAAATTCTTGTTCAAACTTTCCATCAAATACCTTATGATCATGGATCCAATTGAGCACGAAAATTCCATCAAATTATGAGAAAATAACACCATTGGAATCACAAAATAATGCTCAATGAATCAAACCCAAAGATCAACAAGAGATCACATTGTGAAAGATGAATTATCCAACTTACCAAAGGTAGATCTAAAGAATTATCAGAACAACTTCAAGAATTTGCTTCAATTCAACCACAAGAATCAATTGCCCAAGCTTAGATGTAGAGAATTGATAAAGAAAAAGTGTTTGGATGAAGGTTTAGCTCAAAGATTAGTAAGCTTCAATGCAAAGCTTACTAACTTTTTTAAAATGGAGCTTTGAGTGAATTTGGTAGATGGAGAGAATTGAGAGATTTTTTAGCAAGGTGGATTTGGCTATCAAAAGCTTGAAATTTGAATGAAATGAAGGCTCTATTTATAGAGTTTTAGGATTGGGATTAGTGGTAATTTGGTAATTGATTCTTGGAGCCAAAATTTGAATTAATGATAATTCTTTCAAATATTAGAGCCAAAATTTGAATTAATGATAATTCTTCTTAAAAATGAAAGATTGGCACTAAATTTTGAATTAATGATACATCTTTAAAAAAAATGAATAAAAATTGGAGCCAAAATTTGACAATCTTAAAATTGCTGATTTTTTTTAAATTTTCACGCTGTGCAATAGATCGCACTATAGTGCAAATCGATTTGCACAGTGTATTTTTTTCAAAAATGGAGCAAAATGCACTATGTGCAATCGATTGCACTCTAAGAGAAATTGATTGCATTAGTGGAAAAAAATGAAATTTTGTTAGTTTTTCCTTTGTAAATAGAGATTTTAGGAAAATAATACCAGAAATCCTTATTTGTCAGATGCTTCGACTTGGTACCTACAAAACAAAAATATACAAAGACAAAGACAAATATTTTTTGTATTTTGATTAGAAGTTAGTCAACAACACATATACAAAATACACAACTAAGATGCTTGGAGATTCCTCAAGAGCAAACTTAAAGATAGGAGATAGAAAAAGAGGAAGAACCAACCCTAATGTGATCTTGTTATGATCGAGTTGATATGATATGATATAGGAATCTTAGGGGCAAAAATTGGGGTACAACAACTGCTCTTATTTAAGTGTCTTCTATCCGGAGATACAAAGGTTAAAAATCTTCGTGTCGACGCGATTGAAGATACTTAAATATAAAACAAGCTCAATTTTTGTCCCTAAGATGCCATGCAATGCTTATGATTATGAATGCAGATGGACAAATCTAAAGAGACATAAGACACCACTGTGGATGTAACAAAGGAAATAAAAAAACAAAAGAGAAACCCGACCAGGAAAATAAACCACTGGTGGATCGAAAGACCCGACTCATAGAGGATGGTAAAAAGTCAAGGGATACACCAACTTTTACTGAAGGCGAAACTACCAACGCTCACTGAAGGTAGAAAGAGAAAAGAATAACAACACCAACGTTCACTAACAGTGAGCTACCAACATTCACTGAAGGTAGAGAGACAAACATCGATGTTCACTAACGATGAACTACCAACTTTCACTGAAGGTAGAGAGAAAAGAAATATCATAGCACCGCCATTCACTGATGATGAACTACCAACATTCACTGAAGGTAGCAAAAAGATAAAAATCACCAACTTTCACTGATGGTGACCTACCAACTTTCACTGAAGGTAGAGAGAAAATAAATACCATAGCACCTCCGTTCACTGACGATGAACTACCAACATTCACTGAGGGTAGAAAAAAGATAACAATCACCAACTTTCACTAATGGTGACCTACCAACTTTCACTGAAGGTAGAGAGAAAATATATCATAACACCGCCGTTCACTGATGATGAACTACCAAAGTTCACTTAGGGGTAGCAAAAAGATAACAATCACCAACTTTCACTGATGGTGATCTACCAACTTTCACTGAAGGTAGAGAGAAAAGAAATATTATAGCACCGCCATTCACTAACGATGAACTACTAACATTCACTGAGGGTAGCAAAAAGATAACAATCACCAACGTTCACTGAAGGTGACCTACCAACTTCCACTGAAGGTAGAGATAAAATATATCATAGCACTATCGTTCACTAACGATGAACTACCAACGTTCACTGAAGGTAGCAAAAAGATAACAAACACCGACGTTCACTACTGATGTCCTACCAACTTTCACTGAAGGTAGAGAGAAAATATATCATAGCATCGCCGTTCACTGACAATGAACTACCAACATTCACTGAAGGTAGCAAAAAGATAACAATCACCAACTTTCACTGAAGGTGATCTACCAACTTTTACTGAAGGTAGAGAGAAAATATATCAAGTTTTCCCCAAAATTCTGGCATTGCACCTAGAACGGGTCTCAACTTCTTCTTTAACCAAGAAATTCTGCTTGGAAAGCGTAATATGTAAGCTGTCTCAAATAAAGAGACTTCCACTTGCAAAGATTTCACAATGAGTTATTTCTGTGAATTTGAAATTCTTGCCATCCACTGGTGTAAACTGACGGTGGACTGCAAACTAACCACTAATAGAGGAAATAGCAAAAAAAGTTACGTCGACTTTTACAGGGAAGCACGGGTTGCTCAAATAAAGAGACTTGTTGCTTGTTATCATGGAGGATTGAAAAAAGAAATGACTTTCTAGGGATAGAAATATGGCTTCCTGGGGAAAGAGGTATGACTTCCTGGGGAAATGCCACGATATTCATGCTGAGGAGATAGAGTCTTCTCGTGCAAAATAAATGCACCAACCAAAACTTGAAGTTTTCAGAAATCCAAAGTAAATAATATTGTCATGGGACCACAGATCCAAACCTGAAATAAACTGGAATGAAACAGTCAACTAAGATACATCCTTTTGAGAAATAAGCTCAAGAAGGAAAACCAAATCCATCCAAACAAGGAGCTATACAGGAAGGTTAAAGTAAAAATCTTCCACGAGGGAGAACTCAGTGGGGAAATTGAAAGAATATACGCTTTCTGCTTAAGGATAACACTCTATTGAAAAGAGGACAATGTAACTCTGCAAGACAGGGTGATAATTCGACAAAATATTAACAAATGTCAATGAACAATGATTTGCCAATTTTAGCTATGCATGATGTATGTATGAAAGTATGAGTGTTATCATGTACATGCTGACAAAACAAATATATAACACTGGGAACGAACAAACAAAACCAACTCGGGCACAAACAACGCTGAGCTGAACTTCATCCAAGATGAACATTCCAAAAAAGTAAATACCAACTGAGGGAACAAAACCTACTGGCTGCTTTAGCTTTACTGGGGAGCGACATAATCCGAAGTAAGCAAAACAAAGTGATAGAATAGTACAAATACGGGGATAAAACATCCTTCTTCAGGCTTCACCAGGGAAACAAGTGTTTTTAAAAGTAACATTCCTATTGGAGATTGCAAAACCAGTCTTAAGTAAAGCAGACTGACACCAAAACATCAAAACATTCACTGGGGAATTCAGACCTACTTCATTGGTGAGGTTAACATCACACCCACAAAGGGAAAACCATAATACGTCCTTCACTTAGAGAAACCAGGGACCTGCGTTCTTCAAGAGTGGTTATGATACCAACTTCTCTGGAAAAAAAAACTTCTATTAGGCCAAACAAAAACTTCACTGGAGAAAATGCGGAATGCAACTTCACATCATGGAAACTCAGAAAAGATGAGAAATGAGTCCAAACTTGACCGAGGATACCAGAGTCATAAACCCAATACGGCGAATCATCCCGAGTAAACTCTCTGATGGGAACAAATACTTCTCCAAACAACTGGAATTTGTCCATTCCTGAGATCACCATTTTTATTGTCATTGTTTCATCATAAATCCTAAAATAAAAGCAAATTGCAAATTCTTTTTGAAAAATCGATTTTGTCATTTAATCTTTTTGCTTCGAAATGTATTATTAATAATAAATGGAGTCTTTGCAGGCTAAATAAAATAAAAGATACAAAGAATTGGGTAAAAGCTCAAATTTCATTAATAGAATGGTAGTCTGCGAATAGCGAGACTCAATAGATGATTACAAAGTTTGAAAAATGGTAATATATAATGGAAAAGATACATTGAGATACAATGACCATTATACCCTCTAACAAATTTTGAAATCCTGAGCAGCAGCTTCTGTCGAAGTATGGTGAGGATCCGAGAAGATTGTTGCTTCAATGATCAAGTCTTGTCTGACATAGTTACTTGCCAAGAAAGTCCCTAAATTTTGCCTAAGTTGCCCTTGCGGGTTTTCAACTCAGTGGGAAATTTATTCTGTTTATGTCTCTAATTATTTCCTAGACCGTCCTTTCGGGTTTTAGGCCTACCGATACACTCCTTTTTTGCCTAAGCCGCCCTTTCAGGTTTTCAACTTAGCGAGCTATTCTTTTATTTCTTTAGGCAAAGTATTTCTTGACTGCGTCAGCGTTCATGGTACGTAGGAACTCCTCGCCATCCATAGTTTCAAGAATTAATGCACCGCCATAGAAGGATTTCTTGACAACATATGGGCCTTCAAAATTGGGAGTCCACTTTCCCCTAGAATCAGCGTTGAAAGATATGATCTTTCTGAGCACGAGGTCGCCTTCTCTGAATTCACGAGGTTTAACCTTTTTATCAAAAGCTTGCTTCATTCTTTTCTGATATAACTGTTTGTGACATAAAGTTGTCATCCTCTTCTCATCAATCAAATTCAAATGGTCAAACCTGTTCTGGGCCCATTCAGCCTCTGTCAACTTGGTTTCCATTATCACGCGCAACGAGGGAATCTCTACCTCGACTGGGAGTACGGATTCCATTCCATGTACTAGGGAGAACGGGGTTGCTCCTGTTGAAGTGCGGACAAATGTCCGATATCCATGCAGAGCAAAAGGGAGCATTTTATGCCAATCCTTATAAGTGACAACCATTTTCTGGATAATCTTCTTGATATTCTTATTAGCAGCTTCAACAACCCCATTCATCTTCGGCTTGTACGGAGATGATATGTGATGGACAATCTTTAATTATTCACAAAGTTTTGTCATCATATTATTTTTCAAATTCGAGCCATTGTTAGTGATGATTCTGCTCGGCACACCATACCAACGTATGAGGTTATTCTTAAATAAGTGCACAACCACCTGCTTAGTAACATTAGCATATGAAGCAGCCTCCACCCACTCAGTGAAGTAATCAATTGCTACCAAGATAAAATGGTGTCCGTTAGAAGCTTTGGGTTCTATCATCCCGATCATGTCAACACCCCACATAGAGAAAGGCCACGGGGAGGAAATCACATTGAGAAGTGTCAGAGGCACATGGACCTTATCTGCATAAATCTGACATTTATGACACTTCTTTGCAAATTTTTCACAATCGGACTCCATTGTCAGCCAACAGTAACCTTCCCTTAGCATCCTTTTAGCCATTGAATGTCCATTGGCATGAGTGCCAAATGAAACTTCATGAATCTCATGCATCAACATGTCTGCTTCGTGTCTATCCACGCATCTGAGCAAGACCATGTCATGATTTCTCTTGTACAACACATTTTCACTGAGGAAGAAACTGCCAGCCAATCTTCTCAATGTCTTTCTATCTTTCTTCGAAGCACCAATCGGGTATTCCCGAGTTTGAAGAAAATGCTTGACATCATAATACCAAGGTTTTTCATCTGCTATCTCCTCTGTTGTAAACATATAAGCGGGCCTATCCAGTCGCCGAACTATAATTCAAGGTATATCATTCCAAGTATTCACTTGGTACATAGAAGCCAGAGTTTCCAGAGCATCCACCATTTGATTTCCGTCTTTGGGGATGTGATGGAATTCAACTTTATTAAAGAAGGGTAACAATCTTCTAGCATAATCTTTGTAAGGGATCAAGTCGGGGTGACGGGTATCCCATTCTCCTTTAATCTAATTTATTACCAAAGCTGAATCACCATACACATCTAGAATTCTAATTCTGAGATCAATAGCTTCCTCAAGACCCATGATGCAAGCCTCGTATTCTGCCATATTATTAGTATAATCAAATGTTAACCTTGCAGTAAAAGGAATGTGCGATCCATGAGGAGTGACAAGCACTGCACTAATTCCTTTACCATAAGCATTCACAGATCCATCAAATATCATACTCCAACGAGATTCAGGGTTAGGACCTTCCTCAGGCAATGGTTCATCACAAACTTTCACTTTCAGAAACATCACATCCTCATCGGGGAAATCATACTTGACAAACTGATGATCATCAACTGGTTGGTGAGCAAGATAATTTTCCAACACGCTGCTTTTAATAGCTTTTTGAGTGTGGTATTCGATATCATATTCAGATAACATCATCTTCCATTGGGAAATTCTCCTAGTAAGAGTAGGATTTTCAAAAATGTACTCGATTGGATCCATTTTGGAGATCAACCAAGTAGTGTGATTCAACATATACTGCCGCAAACGCTTTGCCGCCCAGGCCAAAGCACAACATGTCTTTTCCAGCATGGAATACCGTGACTCACAATCAGTAAACTTTTTACTGAGATAATAAATGGCATACTCTTTCTTCCCTGTTTCATCCTGTTGTCCCAGAATACAACCCATGGATTTATCTAACATTGTCAGATACATAATCAACGGTCTTCCTTCTACAGGAGGGAGCAAGATAAGAGGTTCAAGCATATATTCTTTAATACTTTCAAATGCCCTTTGGAAGTCATCCATACACACACAACCTTGATCTTTCTTTAAAAACTTAAAGATCAGTTCACATGTTGCAGTCATGTGGGAAATGAATCTGAAAATATAATTCAAACGCCCGAGGAAACCTCTGAGTTGCTTTTCAGTTCTTGGCGCTGACATATCTTGAATTGCTTTTACTTTATCAGGGTCAACTTCAATTCCTTTCTGGCTAACAATGAAACCTAACAATTTCCCTAATCGAACACCGAAGGTGCATTTATTTGGATTCAAGCGGAGACGATACTTCCTCAAACGCTGAAATAACTTCAACAAATCTTCTACATGCCCTTCTTCAGTCTAGGATTTGGAAATCATATCATCAACATATACTTCGATTTCCTTGTGCATTAGATCATGGAATAGGGTTGTCATATCCCTCTGGTACGTTGTACCAGCATTCTTCAACCCGAAGGGCATCACTCTGTAACAGAATATTCCCTAGGGTGTGATAAACGTTATTTTTTCCATGTCCTCTAGAGCCATTCTTATTTGATTATACCCGAAAAATCCGTCCATGAACGAGAATACTTTGAATTTTGTTGTGCTATCCACTAACATATCAATGTGTGGCAATGGAAAATCATCTTTTGGACTAGCTTTATTTAGATCTTTGTAATCTACGCACATGCAGACTTTTCCGTCTCTTTTCGGTACTGGGACAATATTGGAAATCCATTGAGGATACACTGACGTCACAAGAAACTAGCATTAATCTGCTTTAGAACCTCCTCTTTGATTTTTACTGCCATGTTTGGGTGAGTTCTTCTCAACTTTTGTTTCATTGGCGGATACTCTGGCTTCAACGGCAAACGGTGCTCTACAATATCTGTATCTAGACCAGGCATATCTTGATAAGACCAAGCGAAAATATCCACATACTCTTTCAACAGCTCAATCAACCCGCTCTTCACATCAGGATGCAACAATGCTCCAATCTTGACTTCCTTTGGATCTTCTTCTGAACCCAAATTGATCATTTCCAATGGTTCTTTATATGGCTGAATGGTATTTTCCTCGTGCTCAAGAAACCGTGAGACCTCTTATGGAATCTCATCATAGTCTTCTTCTTCGGCCCCATACACAGGACATTCAAAGTTGGGAGAGGGTGCAGGGTCATTGTATTCAACAAGTTTTTTAATTAATCTGCACATATGATTTGTGATTGCATTTAGAAACTGACACATATAACAAGTGATCATGCAGATTGAATTTCAATTATTATTTATTTTGAAAGGTTTTTTTTTCTGATTACCATTTTCCAAGAAAAAAAAGCAACAAATAAAAACACAATTTTGGGAAACAAAGACAACTTTTATTATTGATTTTAAAAATCAAAGAAAACAGATAAGCCCATACAATACTTTCACCTTGGGCATAGTGAAAGCTTTTCAAAAAGATCAACACAAACAAATTACTTTGAAACATGTATGCAAGAGGGAACATCAATGGTGATCCAGTTCTGAACCCTAACTCTGTGCGTTACATAATTTGGCATTTCTGGCTCTGCTTCATCCTCCACAATGGTATAAAATTTCACAAGGTGTTCATTCATGTGCTCCACATCAAAAATTATGAACTCTCCAGGACATCCAGAAACCATATTCACCTCCTTTTCATACTCTGCCCTAGGCTTGATTATATGGATGAGGCCCTCATCCATCATCTCCTGCAAATCAGCCTTTATCTTATCACAACCATGTATGTCTATATTGCAAATAGCACAACCGGAATGGCCATGCGTATAGTATCTAAATTCACAGAGGTCTGCATGCATTTTCCCTAAATCTCCTCTAACCAGATTAATATCAAAAATCCGGAAGTCGCCTGGACAACCGGCCACCATATTCACAGCATGTACTCTCCCATGCTTGGGTAGAGGATTATCTTTCACATTAGGTCCCACGTCCTTAAAAGATAGAACACCATACTTCACAAACTTATGCACCTCAGTCTTCAAAGGATAGCAATTCTCAACATTATGCCCTGGTGCTCCTTGATGAAAAGCACATGTTTGGTCTATCTTATAGTACCAAGGCAATGGTGATAGTACGGCGGGAGGTGGTCGGGTCTGAACCAACTTCTTATGAATCAACGCCGGTAGTAACTCTGTATAGCTCATGGGAATATGTTCATAACTCTCCCTTCTCTGATTATACCCTTGATTCCCCTATTGGGACGATCTCTGATAAGCAACGGTAGTTGGAACGACACTCACAATGGGAGTAACTAAGGCGACTTGCTGATGACGCTGATAATTCCTTCTAGGAGTATTAACACTCCTATCTTGTATAACAACATTTGCATCTCCTTCTTTATTCTTGTTAAACCCATAAGATGGCTTCTTCACACATCCAGATCCTTCACTCTTCGTCAAACGGTCTTCTCTCACAGCCTCTTCTAAGCAGATACCCATTCCTACCATTTCAGTAAAGTCACTTGGCGCACTTGCTACCATCCTCTCATAGTAGAAAGAACCCAGCATCTTCAATAAAATCTTAGTCATCTCCTTCTCTTCCATGGGAGGAATCACTTGGGCGGCTACCTCACGCCATCTTTGTGCATATTCTTTGAATGATTCCCTGTCTTTCTGAACCATGGCCCTGAGTTGATCACGGTCAGGCGCCATGTCCATGTTGTACTTGTATTGCTTGATGAATGCTTCTCCCAAATAATTAAAAGTATGGATGTTGGCGCTGTCCAAACTCATATACCACTTCAACGCAACACCGGTCAAACTATCTTGAAAAAAGTGAATCAGCAGACGCTGATCATCAGTATGGGTAGACATTCTTCTCAAGTACATCACCAGATGAGCACGAGGGCAAGTGTTGCCCTTATACTTCTCAAACTCTGGGAACTTAAACTTAGCAGGTATCTTAACATTTGGGACCAATCATAACTCATTCACATTCTGCCCATATAGCTCTTTTCCCTTGAGGGCCTTCATTTCTCTCTGCATCTTGTCAAATTGCTCTTTAAAATCATCCATTCTGTCATAGAGACCCAAGTCTTCACTTGGTGGAGGGAAAGGACGACACACATTATCATTAACAAGCAGGACCATATTCACCGAAGGCGGTGCGGTAGGAACATGCACCACAGGAGGTGCAGGAGTAACAGTAGTCTGAACAACTGGAGTATCTTGAGGACCAAGATTGAAACCTTAAGGTGCAAAATTCTCTGGCATTCCCCATGGATAACCTTGGGGCATGCGATTCTGAACAACAACTGGAGTAGAAGATATGGGAACAGTCGGAGCTTCAGTAGTTTCCCTTGTTGGTTGAGGTTGAACACTCGGTGGATGATTCTAAGCAGCCACCAAAGCTTCCATCTGAGTAGTCAGATTGGCCATGCCGGCCTTCAAAGAAGAAACTTCCTCGCGCAGCTCGCGATTCTCTTGTTCTAAATTGTCCATCTTCTTTCTGAAATTAGCCCGAGTGTTGTAGTGATGAGTCAGCTTGCTGAATGAAGTAAAGAAGCTTGGTAAGACACCTGAATATGCATAACAAATGCAAGAAATGTGTGCAATATGATGCATGATATGTAATGCACATGATTTTTTCATTTTGTTATTTTAATATTTCAAGGGATTTATAGATTTATGGACATATTGCAAACATCAAAATAATAACGCATTTGAAATACTAAATTTTTTATTATAATAACTTCAAAATGGATTACAAGTTTCAATGATCCCAAGTACAAGATGAAAATAAAATCTGAAACCCTGAGAAATAGAACTGATGGAGATCACTCTATATGTTGCGTTTTCCTGTGAGCCTGGCAATCTGAGCCTTCAACCTCTGGTTTTCTTCCGCGTGTCTGATGGCAACCTCCTTCCAATCATCTGAATCAGGAAGTGAGTAATCAGCACCTGATTGAATCTTAAGAGAAAATAAATCCCCTTGCCTCTCCATAGCCTCTACTGCTCGACTCTCAAGGATCTCAATCAAGTCTTCTTTCTCCTTCATGTTTGCTTTATAGGAACTCTCTAAAGTTTGGAACTTGTTCTTCCAATCATCCCTTTCCTATTGCATCCTAACCAAAGCAAGTTGCAGCTCTTCCGGATCATCTAATAAGGGAGGAGTGGTATTCACAAATAGATCAGACATGGGTGTCTCCCGGGTATACGACATATTTAACCGAATGGCTCTCAATCGGACCCACTGAAGATATGGCTCCAAAGACACAAAACCCCTAGGTCCCAAATCCTTCCTACTCTTCTTATGAATGTGACACCAGGCCTTCGCAATCTTCTCCCTAGCTTCCCTATGGTCTTCTCCTTCCTTCAGAAAGAAACTACTCAAATGAATACTATTCGGTTTATCCCTCATCGGATAACCAAGTTGTCGTCGTGCAAGAACAAGGTTATAGTTAATTCCTCCCTTTGTACCAAGAAGAGGTACATTGGGGAAACTACCACAACTGTCAATAATCTCTATATCCTGGTAAGCTTGATGATACCAATCAATATCCAAGTGAGTAAGTGCCATGATCTTAGGAGCTCACCGGGGTTCCTTCTTGACATCCCAAAAAGCATCAGACTGAGGCATATGAGAGATAAACCACCGGTACAACAAAGACATGCAACAGATAATCATCCCTCCATGATAAGAATTTCAAAGATGAATAGAGTAATAAGCATCTCCCAGCAATGTAGGAACTGGGTTTCCAATCATGAACATCCTGATAGAATTAATGTCAACAAACCTATCCACATTAGGAAATAAGAACAACCCGTAAGCAAGTAGAGCAAATATGGCCTCAAAAGTGACTATACTCTTCATCCTGGAAAAGTAACAAGCTTTCTCCAATAAGAATTGAGCTGGTAATCCTCTAATCGCTCCTTTAGTAGTCATATGGGCTTCCACCTCAGACTTCCCTAGATGAATCAAAGCAGCAATCTCATGTGGTTTTGGCTCACCCTCCAAACCAGTAAAAGGAACATGATCGGTAACAGGTAAATCCAATGGATAAGAATACTCCTCCAGTGTGGGCATCAACTGGTAGTCGAGAAACGTAAAGTAATGATACATCGGATCATAGAACTGGATCAAGGTTGATAGAATACCTTCCTTCATCTTCAGCTTCATGAGAGGAATGATGGATCCATACTTCTTCCAAAAATCTGTAGAACACTCGATCTCGGGAATTAGACTTATCAACTTATGTATCTTAGGATCCTTGAAACTGTATTTCCCGGTCTTTCTCTTTCTAGAATCCATGGTTTAAAAAGTACCTGAGATATTTACAAACGGTCAACCTTTAAATCCCTTAAAATATGGTTTCTTCAAAATATGCTTATGAGTGCATGGATGCATGATGCAGCAATCACACACAAGATCACACATATAGGGTTCATAGGTTCAACGTCACGAGCATGAGGTCGAAGGTACTACCCATATGGTGTTGGTCTAAAAGTTATCACCTGTTGAAAAAGGTTCTAGAGGTTCCCAGAGTCTACATCCTTCCTTCGGATATTACCAACTTCCCGATTAACTCCGTAATTAGTAATATTCTCAAGAAAGACTCGTCCGAGTGTAGTATCGCGTGACAACTATTTCCGGATTACTCTGTCATAGCTTCCGCACTACATCTAAAAGGCGATGATGGATTAGGTATTCTACAGTCCTCAGTTTCAGCAGGCTCCCAGGTCAAAAGCAGTACGTCTTTCCGATTACTCGGTAAATGACACTACAGTCAAAGGGACCTCCACTGAGTGGGGAATCTCATGCCTCCTTTTTTGGGATTACTCCCTCAAAGTTAACATGACTATACCGCCCGTCCTATCTTAAAGTTTTCCCAAGTCTGGGTATATGACTTATGAGTAATCACCAAGAACCCTGAAAACCAGGAAAATCCAGACACACATATATATAACATATAACACATAAACAACAATAGCACATATTCAGATATAAACAAAGATAGGTTTAACCCACTTAGGGATGGACCAACAAGAGGTCAATCTTTCCCCAGTGAAGTCGCCATTTTTTCTGTAGCTGTAGAAATGTTTAAGACTAAGCCATTGGATTGACTAGACTTATACAAATCAAAATAAAAATCGCCACCACGCTTTATTGTTTCCAAAGGAATGGGAAAAGAGCGAGTAACCCAAAAAGAGGGGGAAAGATTCAAGGTAAGGGGGTTGGTTATGAAAAGGGTATTAGCACCCTAAACATCTACGGTACTCTGCAGGAACCTCTTTGAAAAATCTTTATATTTTGGCTATAAAATGTTATGTGTAAAATAGATGGTGGAGCTGAGAAAAAGAAATATATTTTTTATGATTTTTAAACCCGCCGCGGTTGCGAACCTTTAGTGGTTACGTACCACCTTTCGTGCAATAGGGGATCAGGGTACACGTAAATCCTCTTTTAAAAATTTAAAACACAAGTGTGCTGGTTAATTTTATGAGATAAGACATCATCGTCATTGTCCGTGTGGAAAGCATACTTACTACCCACAATCATGAGAAAGGAGAATTTGCATCATCTCAAAGTAGAGGATATGGCTCGGATTTTAAAATCAACAATGCCTCACTCAATACCCAAGTGGAAAATATCTCACTTCACTACATATTGTAGAAGTATAGTTGTTTGCATCACTACAAGGATTGACAAGAGTCAAATCTTTTGAGAAAGATTTTAAAATAAAAAGCCAAAGTGGAAAAAATGGTTTGAAATGAGATTGATTGACTTCTAGTCTTCTCACAAAAAATGTCAAGGTATTATTAAGTTGATTGAAGTTTATTTATGAAAATGTTTTGAAAATGCATGGACATAAGTCCAAGTTTATTATGAAAGTGGTTCAAGTTTAAAAACAAGAAGAGTTTTCAAAAGGAGGAAGAAGATTTTTGAAATTAAAGAAGATGGGAGGAGATGAAGAGACTATCCTAAAGCACAAGGTAAAAGATAAGGATAATAACCATCTAACCAACAAGAAGCCAATACTTGACATTATGAGTCAATATATAATTCCCATTCTTCGGATTGAAACCAAGCAAGCAAAGATGCTAGACCTCTTGAGAGAACCAGACTTCAAGTGTATTAAGTCCTCAAGTGAGAAAAATAAAAATGACATAAAAGTAAATTCTCAAGTGAGCAAAGATGAAAATAGCATGAAATGTAAATGATAAAAGTAAATGGTACATAAAGCATAAAAATAAAAGCATAAAGTAAAGTCAATTGTTAAAAATTAATGGTTAGTTGGATGACCATCTTGAAACTTGCATTTGGAACTCATTAGAGGATTGGTAGAACCAAAGCCTCCACACAGCAAGTTGCATTTTCTTTTTGTCAAGTATATCATCCATTTTGGAATCCTCAAAAGTAACATTTAATGATCAACGATGTTTAAGTGATCTGCGTTGACTAAAATTGATGAAGATCCATTAGAGGATTGGTAGAACCAAAGCCTCCACACAATGAATCTCAAGGTTATTGGATCAAAGAGATCAAATTAACATAGTTAGGCTTGCAAACATAGGTTTGGGCCACGAATGATTAATTATCCAAATCGGGACAAAATTTAGCGCTATGTTAAGCAATCGTAAGTGGACTTTTGTAGAAGTCGCACCTATTTTGAGGCCGGTCAATAGCAATCTATGTACTTCATGTTTGGATAAATGATATAGAGATCACCATCCTTTAACATGTAGCACAATTAAAAATGAAAGGGATACGATGAAGAGGGAGGGGAATGATAAGCTAATTTGGATCACTACTTTAAATTTCTTTCATCTTTAAATTCAATCACTCCTCTAGATGGATTAAAGCACTAAACATATCGTTAATCCAAAGCACCAAAAATGAATAAATAATTCATTCTTTGGTAGATTTGAATTGATGAACATTTATCCAACTTCATCTACATCACAAAGTCCATTGAGTTTAAAGAGAAATTGGACATTTAAAATTGCAATCCAAACCAACAATAAAAAAGAGTGAGTAGAAAAACATTTATGGATCAAAACAGCCCCAAAACAAGGCAAAAAATGCATTATGTTTCTGTGTAAATCAATTGCACTAAAGTGTAAATCGATTTACACAGTACAATTTTCAAAAATCTGCGTGAAATTGCTTCTGTGCAATCGATTGCACTGTTACTGCAATCAATTGCATGCTGTTACAGACAGCAAAACAACATTTTAAAAGGCCAAATTTTTGTTCAAACTTTCCATCAAATACCTTATGATCATGGATCCAATTGAGCACGAAAATTCCATCAAATTATGAGAAAATAACACCATTGGAATCACAAAATAATGCTCAATGAATCAAACCCAAAGATCAACAAGAGATCACATTGTGAAAGATGAATTATCCAACTTACCCAAGGTAGATCTAAAGAATTATCAGAACAACTAAAGAATTTGCTTCAATTCAACCACATGAATCAATTGACCAAGCTTAGATGTAGAAAATTGATAAATAAAAAGTGTTTGGATGAAGGTTTAGCTCAAAGATTAGTAAGCTTCAATGCAAAGCTTACTAACTTTTTGAAAATGGAGCTTTGAGTGAATTTGGTAGATAGAGAGAATTGAGAGATTTTTTAGCAAGGTGAATTTGGCTATCAAAAGCTTGAAATTTGAATGAAATGAGGGCTCTATTTATAGAGTTTTAGGATTGGGATTAGTGGTAATTTGGTAATTGATTCTTGGAGCCAAAATTTGAATTAATGATAATTCTTTCAAATATTAGAGCCAAAATTTGAATCAATGAGAATTCTTCTTAAAAAGAAAGATTGACACTAAAATTTGAATTAATGATACATCTTTCAAAAAAATGAATAAAAATTGGAGCCAAAATTTGACAATCTTAAAATTGCTATTTTTTTTTCAAGTTTTCACGTTGTGCAATCGATTGCACTATAGTGCAAATTGATTTGCAGTGTATTTTTTTTTCTAAAATGGCGCAAAATGCACTATGTGCAATCGGTTGCACTCTAAGAGCAATCGATTGCATCAGTGAAAAAAATGAATTTTTGTTAATTTTTCCTTTGCAAATAGAGAGAATTTAGGAAAATAATACCAGAAATCCTTATTCGTCAGATGCTTCGACTTGGTACCTACAAAACAAAAATATACAAAGACAAAGACAAATATTTTTTGTATTTTGATTAGAAGTTAGTCAACAACACATATACAAAATACACAACTAAGGTGCTTGGAGATTCCTCAAGAGCAAACTTAAAGATAGGAGATAGAAAAAGAGGAAGAACCAACCCTAATGTGATCTTGTTATGATCAAGTTGATATGATATGATAGAGGAATCTTAGGGGAAAAAATTGGGGTACAACAATAGGCACATCTTGCATTTGGATTGTACTTCGGAGAGGATGTGTTGGTATTAGGAGGAGGATCCCACAGTGTTATGAGATCAAACTTTAACAAATGTTGTAATACTTGAGCCAATGGCATATTAGTCATGTTAAACTGCCTCCTCGGAGCATCAGACCTACATTGGTTTCCTTGTTATTATTATTGAACAAGCGCCATATTAGAGATCAACACCACTCCCACATACTGATGATGGTCACTTTTACTATGGCTTTTCTGGCCATAGACATCATTGATTTTTTTTACCAATGAAGGGCTTATTCACAGTATTAGAAGATGTAGCCATCAAAATCTTCCCGCTCTTAATACCACTCTCAACTCATCGCCAGTAAAAATTAGCTCAGTAAACCCTGGTGAAGAACTCCCAATTAGCAAATTAACGAATGGACCCGTCAGAGTGCTTATGAACATATCCACCAATTCCCGATCAGTCAAAGGAGATTGCACCCTTCCAGCTAGGTCCCTCCATTTTTAGGCATACTCCTTGAACCCCTCATTTGAGCCCATGGACATGTTTTATAACTGCGTACGATTCAGCGTCAGGTAAGCATTATATTGATTCCATTTGGAGAGGTGATGGAGAGTTGTCGAGATGGGCTTATAGATGCCATCCAAAGTAATTATGGATAGGATTTAGACTAAGTATATGCTTGACTTCAACTGAAAGAAGTGTTAGAATAAATCTACGCTCGATTTAAACTGAGCAAGATGAGGTCTTTTTGTCTTTAACTAGAAGAAGTATCAGAATAAATCTATGATCGATTTAGTATAAGCCATAAAATGTCTACTGGAAGAAGTATCTGAATAAATATATGGTTGATTTAATCTGAGCCATAAGATGTATGTGTCTGACTTTAGCTGAGAGAAGTATCAAAATAAATATTTGGTTAATTTAACCTGAGCCAAAAAATTTCTACTGGAAGAAGTATCAGAATAAATCTACACTTGATTTAATCTGAGCCAGAAGATGTTTGCGTCCGTCTTTAACTGGAAGAAGTATCAGAATAAATCTTTGGTCGATTTAATCTGAGCCAAAAAATGTCTATTGGAAGAAGTATTAGAATAAATCTATGGTCAATTTAATCTGAGCCAGAAGATGTATGCGCCCATCTTTAACTGGAAGGAGTATCAGAATAAATCTATGGTTGATTTAATCTGAGCCAAAAAATGTCTACTGGAAGAAGTATAAGAATAAATCTACGCTATATTTAATCTGATCCAAAATATGTTTGCGTCCGTCTTTAACTGGGAGAAGTATCAGAATAAATCTATGATAGATTTGATATGAGCCAGAAAAAGGTCTATTGGAAGAATGATAGACACATCTTGCATTTGGATTGTACTTCGGAGAGGATGTGTTGGGATTAGGAGGAGGATCCCAGAGTGTTATGAGATCAGACTTTAACAAATGTTGCAATGCTTGAGCCAATGGCATATTAGTTCTGTTAAACTGCCTCCTCGGAGCATCTGACCTACGTTGGTTGCCTTGTTATTATTGTTGAACAAGCGCCAGATTAGAGATCAAACCACTCCCACAGACTAATGATGGTCACTTTTACTACGGCTTTTCTGACCATAGATATCATTGGTTTCTTTTTACCAATGAAGGGCTTCTTCACAGTATTATAAGATGTAGCCATCAGAATCTTCCCGCTCTTGATACCACTTTTAACTTGCTCGCCAGTTAGAATCAGCTCAGTAAACCCTGGTGAAGAACTCCCAATCAGCAAATTAACGAATGGACCCGTTAGAGTGCCTATGAACATATCCACCAATTCTTGGCCAATCAAAGGAGGTTTCACCCTTCCAGCTAGGTCCCTCCATTTTTAGGCATACTCCTTGAACCCCTCATTCGAGCCCATGGACATGTTTTGTAACTGCGCACGAGTCGGCGTCAGGTCAACATTATATTGATATTGCTTGTAGAAAGCAGGAACCAACTCTTCCCATGTGTGGATGTTTGTTCCCTCCAGCTGATAGAACCATTCAAATTGAGTGCCAGCCAAACTTTCTTGGAAGAAATGGACCCATAATTTCCGGTCACCAATATGAGGTTTGACTTTTTGAACATACGACCTCAGGTGAAGTTTGGAACAAGAGACCCCATCATATTTAGAAAAGATAGGGACCTTGAATTTGTAAGGAATGACCACCCACAGGATCAGACCTAGCTCTCCAAAATCCAATCCATGCACTTTCTGGATTTCCACAGCTTTGAGTCGATCTTCCAACTGCATGTATTTTTCATCTGTAGGAGGATACTGTTTTTCGGAGTAGTCTTCATCCTCAGAAGCCTGATTATTTCTATCTTCACCCCTGACACTTCTACCATCCTCCTCTTGGTTGTTGTCTTCCTCGGAGGAAACATCATTTACTCGAACTGGTTGAGCAGAACCTTTGAATCTTCTCCCTATGTTGAGGATAACATCCCACTTCTTAGTCTTCTTTTTCGTGGTGAGGAGCACCATCATCTCTTGTTGCCCTTTGGCCAGATTCAGAAGAGTCTTTTGAAATTGTGCATGCTGAGTTTGGAGATCCTTGACAGTTTGTTCGAGGACCATCTTATACTGAAATAAATAGTAAATATATGAGGAAACCAATATTTATAAAACCTGCTTATGAAATGATGCATGATATGTGGATGCAATGTTTTCAAGGACCTTAGGAGGTTTAAATTTGATAACCGAGAGGAAACAAAAACAAAAATTTAATTAATGAGTTCAAGATTACAATTGCCTCTTAGGCTTATGATGAAAAGCAAAAGGGTCTCAAAGAGACAACAATATGAACTTTTAAACCCTAAGACTTAAGTATCTCACAAACGCTTCCTATTTGTGTCAATGTATGCATTAAGGCTTTGCTCCTCGTGAAGTTGCTTGGTGAGCTCCAACACTTTCTTTTCACTTGCATAGAATTGAGCTTCAAAGGTGTCTCGTTCTTTCTTGAGTTGAATCCATGACTTCTGCAATTCTTCGAGGTCAGTAGACATGTCTGGATGGAGGATGATGTGAGAAGCGTCTCCTTCAACAATAGGCTCTAAGATCACCGGTAGAATAGATGGATATGGCATCATAAGGTTTTGAGTGTGAGCTTGTACCCATTTGAGATAGGGCTCCAAAGTGATAGGATTTTTTTGTCCTAAAGTTTTCTATCAACTTTGCTTACCATGGCCCAAGCACATATAAACCTTTAATGATAACCTTGAGGATCACTTTTGTAGTCGAACACAATACCCTGGATAAGTGCGTCATGAGGAACATCTCTTCGAGCATAACCAAATTGTCATAGATCCAGAGAAGGGTTATAAGTAATACCTCCCCTAATGCAAAGGAGTGGAAAATTATGGAATTCCCCGCAATGTTCAATGATAGTAACATCTCCCAGAGATCAGGAACATCAATAGATATCTGAATAAGAGAGCGACATCATCTTTTGAGACCACCTCAAACCTTGTTCATTCTTCATTACTGATCGGGGAAGGTGTGAAATAAACCACCTAGGTAGTAAAGGTATGCAACACATAAGAGTCCCTTGTTTTCTTCATAGTACGAGTGTGAAGAGAATGTAAAATGTCTCCAAGTAAAGTAGGCACAAGGTTACGAGAAAGAAATATTTTAACAGCATTCACATCTATGAGTTGGTCTGGGTTAGGGAACAACACCAAACCATAGATCAACAAAGCCGAGATTTCTTCGAAAGCTTGAAAACACATAGCCTCCAAAAACAGTTGATCCTTCTCTAACATAAATTTAGCTAGAAAACCCTTGACTCCACTCCTTGTTCCCAATTAGATACAATGTCGGACCACTTCAAATGTAAGGCCGCTGTAATTTCTTCAGGTTGTGGATCTTTCTCTAAAACGGTGAAAGGTGTTTGATTGAGAACAGTTGCTCCCAATGATTGAGATAACTCCTCCATTGTGGGTACCAACTGATAATCTGGAAATGTGAAGCAGTGATGCACGGGGTCAAAGAACTGCAATAGAACACTCATCATGTCTTCTTCAAAACCCGAGGTAACCAAACTGAGTAGATGACCATGCATCTTGATGAAAGGAGAACTTTCAGGAACCCTTGAGACTAACTCCTTAAGTTGAGAAGGTATCCTCACAAAACTGATCCGGATAGTGTTTCTGCATGCGGAGGCCATAACCTACAAAACAGAATAAAGATAAATCCCTAGGTGCTTGAAATGGTTAGTAAATATGACATGTGTAATGATGCCAAGATGTTATGTTTTCATGTTCCAACAATTAATCATACACAAACAAAACACACAAGGCCTTAGGTTTAAGCTTGCATGGAGTTTGTAGGTAAGTACCCTCTTGAAGTTTTAGTTGGCTCAACCTATCCTAAAAGAAGTAACTGGGTTCTAGGAATCTTAATATCACTAACCTTTCTCTCAGGAATTGTTTCAGCACAAGCATCTAAATTGCGATCGAAATATCCCGAGAGTCCAATCTCAATGAGTGTAGTATCAAGTATCAACCAACTTCAGTCTGCACTAATGCCGACCATCTCACTACTTTTTAATGGCTAAGTTGTGTCAGCTAAGGTTCTAAGGTCAGTTAGTACTTATGACACCACGCGGCAACCCAATATTCTCCATGATTTACTCAAGGGACACCAGCACAAACCAATGTGTCGCACTAATGTAGCCATCGTTTCAACCATATCGGTCTATGCCATACAATTTTCATGATCTATTACTACTTACCTAAAATTCCCTCAGATCCGGGTATAGGATCTATACAAGAAATAAACCCAAGCAACCCTTAAAAAGTAAAGCATGCAAGTCAAACAATAAAAGCATTTAAATGTGAACTATCTCTAAGGTAACCCCACTTTTGGTTATCTTTCCCAGCAGAGTCGCCAGTTCTGTAATATGGTGGGAGAACTAACTTTTGGGTTTGCGTTTTATCGTAAATGTTACGAGTAGCAAGAGTCACCACCGACTTTTCTTTTATCCAATAAAGGAAATGGTGAAAAGAACAGGAAAGACCTTTGAGAATTTTCTTGAGTTCGGGGGGTAGGTTACAGAAAGAGAAGGTGTTAGCACACTTTTCATCTGTAGTTATCTACGGGCTCATAATTGCTAGCTCAATTTGAAAATGCTTTGTGTTTGTGTATGTTTGAAAATATTTTGAAAAAATGTCTAAATACGACAATTTTGTAATGATTCTCGTATCGTTGAGAATGTATACAAAATGTTTATTTTGAAAATATTTATTGGATGAAAATGTTTGTTTTGGAAAGATGTTTTGAAAATGCCCATGTAAGGCAATTTGCTTTATAATAACCCTTGTATCAATCCTCAAGAGTGTTTATAAAGTGTTTTTAAAGTAGTTGTTTTGAAAGTGTGAGGTGCGGAAATTATTTTAGTTTGTGAGCAAGCGATTATGAGTGATCTACCTACTCAAAAGTCTTTATTTTTTTCCTCCTCCTTTAGATAGTGCTATCCTACAATTAGTTATTAGAAATCCCTATCATTGGATGTGAGGGATAGGCGTGAGTTATTGTACAGTCATAGAAGGAAACTTGTAAGACGCTTTAGCAATTGTCGTAAGGGACTAAGATTGTTTATCGAAGGCAGCATCAAAGGGTCATCGAGGGACTGTGATCTTTTAACTAAGGGTCTTTGCTAAAACATCTCACGTTCGAGGGACATGACTGCTTTTTATCCGAGGCAACAAGTGAGGTTACCCTAGAGGTGCGCGTGTGTGAAGTGTTTTGATTTCAGGTATTTTATATTTGATATTAGGTTTTCTAATGATTGATTTTAATCTTGCCATATGAACCCTAATTACTAACAATAATAAGGAAATCAGTAAATTGCGGAAATTAAATGTTCTACGCTATTACAAGGCCTCGGGAATGGGGGTACAAATTTGTGAATGGGGATGAAAAAAGCAATAAACCCTAATTTATCTATTACAAGTTTTGAGCAATTACATAATTGGGAAATAAAGTATGCGAAGATTTGTAAATTAAAGGAAAGAGAAAATAAATTGTATTGTGATTTTTGATGGAAAAAAGTTTGATGATTAACCTAATTATTTGATTTAATTTTTAACAAAAGTTTAGTAAAAACCTAACGAAACTAAATTAAATTTAATAATAAATGAAAAATGTCAATTAATTTTAATTAATTAAAAATAAATCCAATTTAGTTAAATCAAAAAAAGAAGTCTAAATTAATTTTAACTTTAAAAAGAAATTAATTGTTAGAAAATGATTTTGATGTTTTATTTAGAAAAATGTATGAAGTATAAAACCTAATTCTAATAAAATCAAAGTGATTAAATTAAGTTTTATTTGTAAAAAATTAAATTAATTAATTAAAAACATGAATCTAATTATTTTTAATCAATTTTATAATTTTTTCTGATTTTAAATAAAATTATTTAAAAGAAAAGAAAATAGTTACTTAAAAAAAACAAAAAAAAAAGAATTGGATTGGGCCTGAGTTGTAAGCATAATGGGAGGGTATGGAAAAGCAAAAATGAAAAGGCCTAACAACAAGTTTTTTGTTTGAAACAGAAAATAAAAAATAAAGTATTTGGCATGGGCCTGCGTTTGTAGAAGCAAATGGAAGGGTGCTGAAAAGCAAAAGATCCTAGGCCCATAAGCGTTGGACCGGATGCCTGTGTGATCCAGTGAGGCTGATCCTAGTAAGGTGTATCATGGTCATGCGTCTTAGGGTGTTGGATCCGACCCTTTTGAAATCTGAAAGTCAAGGTGTGAGGTACACCATGCACACCATTGACTTGTTTGTATTAAATCTGCAAGAACAAAATATGTGAAAAATAAAAGGGTACTGTGATCGGTGGATCTGGAACTGATTGTTTAACGCTGGTTCGCGAAATGTCGCGGTAAGCAAGAGTCGCCACCGTCTTTTATTTTCTCCAAATGGAAAGGACAAAAGCACAGAAAAATTCCTTAAAGAGATTGCTCTCGGTTCGGGAGGTAGATTATAGAAAGGGAAGGTGTTAGCACCCTTTCTATCCATGGTTATCCATGGGCTCTTAGATACTTGCTCATTGTGTTTTCAAAAATGGTTTGTTTGCTTTTCAACTGTGGGTTTTAAAAAAAGTTTCTTTGAAAGTTTCAGATCGACTCTTGTATCAGAGTGTTTGAAAAATTGCTTTGAAAGCTTTTGAAAAGTGTCGGTGTGAAAAGATTTTTGTTTGTTTTGAAGAGAGAAAGTATCCATGAGTCGCCTACCTACCCTAAGGAATTCGTCTGTGTAAATGTCCTTTAAAGTAGTGCCATCCCACCATTGAGAGGTAGGTAGCACCATCGTTGGAGGTGTTCGGGTCAATTCGAGGTTCGGGACATGGTGATCACCAGAGCAATGGGAAGACACCTTAGAAGCTACCCTCATGCCAGGTTCCCGGATCATGAGGACTTACTAAGACATCCTCTACTCGACGATCACCTTTCGAGGCAAGGCAACAGTGAGGCGTACCCTAGGGGTGGTGTGTGCGATTCGTGTGTCGTTTTCATTTGTATTTGTCTTGTCATGTTTATTGGTGTTCTATGCTTGATTTTATTTTTGTCCATTCATTCTTGCATGCTTTGTTTAACAGTTAAAAGTTGCGAGGAAAATAAATCTAAAGCTATTACAAATGGCGCGGGTCCACATCGCCAAAATTAAACCGGACCCGATTTGACAGAAAAGTAAAGAATTAAAAGTGCGAGAAGTAATTTTTACAAGGCTTCGGGAGAGATACATAATTATTTAAACGAAATAAAGTAAATATGCGAACGAATAAAAATTTAGAACATGGGCGTTGGACCCTTTTGCAAAATTAAAGTTAATAAGGAATTAAAATTAAAATTAGAAGGAAAAGAGCTTATTTTTTTTTTGTGTTTTTTAGTATTTTTAAGATTTAATGAAAAAAGAGAATTAATTAAAATTAAAATGAAAAGCAAACCCTAATTCTAATGGCTTTTAAATTTATTATGAAAGTATTAAAATTTAATCTAAATTAGACCTAAGTTGTTTTTATGTACAATTTAATTATGAAAATAAATAAAATAATATTAAAAAATTGTGACAAAAGAAAAATTAAAAAGGAATAAAAATTAATTAAACCTAATTCTACATTTTTTAGATTTTTTATGAAAAGAATTAAAACCCTAATTTACATTAATTTATTTACATGCAATTGGTTTATGAAAATAATTAAAATAAAGCATTTATTATATTTTTTGTCTTTTCTGATTTTTAGGCATTTTTATATTTTGTAAAAAATAATTAATTAAATCAAAACAATAAAATAAATAAAACAATAATTGAAAAAATAAAATATGAAGAAAATTGCAAACCAGGGGGGGGGGGGGGGTTCAGGCCCCAATTGTGAGGTATGCTTTAGGAATTCAGGCCCAATGCGCTGAGGCCTTTTTTGACTTTCATGGCTTGCGTGCATCAACGTTGACTTGAGTTTATGGTATGCTTTCAATCTACGCCCTTGACTGGATTTTAGTGTGCACGTGGATGACTGGATGATGAAGGAACATGATGCGCCTGCAGCCTTGAAGCACATGGGAATTGCTATGGAAAAATAATATGGAAATTATACAGACCTGGGGTTCGAACCCAGGTCACTAGCGTCACCAATCAACACCTGTGCCACTACGCCATCTGAATCACATTTAATATATAATAGTTAACAAATATTATAAAAGAAAAGAGAGTTAGTGGCCTCCAACGCGCGCGAGATTTTGAATTGGCCTATCCCCTCTTGCCACGACTCTGTCTTCTTCGTTTTCCTGAAAACAAAAACATGGGGCAACGGTTTTCTATGCGTTGCTTAAGGTCAGTTTCAAGAAAATAGCGACTAGCGCTATGGTGTCCATAAATTGGGCGCGATAGGTGATTCCTGCTCGTCCAGATACACTGATGCTAATGGTCATGGTCTTGAGTCCTAATTTTTCCTTATTGCAAAAGCCCTATTTTAACATTCTGCAAACCCTAAATATCAAACATGGTGAAATCGCGTTGAGAGCACAAAAACACAATCAAATGGTACAGTTAGCATCAGAATATCATAATGAACATGAATCCATAAATAAATTTCACAAATAATGCTTAAATCATGATGCACGATTGTGGAATTTTCTTGAAACAGTTTGAGTTCAATATACCAATTCTTGGAGTTTGAATAGATGATATCGATTGGAACACGTTCAGGAACCTTCAAGGAAGCTAATGGGATGGTTTTTATGCCTTGAATCGACCTGGAAAGCTGTTTTCAGTTTTGAGTTTTTTAGGAATTTTTCCAAGTTTGCAATGGCCTTTCTTGCGCAGCTAAGAGTCTATGTCCATTAGGGTTATGATCCTGGCATATATATGAATCAATTAGGTTAACAAATTGGATCCAAATCTCTTGTAATCATTGATTGAATATTTGATTTTTTTAAGGATCTTTTTTCAATCTTTTTCAAGTGTTCTTGTGTCAATTAGCATCCAATTAAGCCAAATCTTTCCATAATTGTACAAGCACGAAATATTGAGTTCAAAACATGCATGAAAAGATTTATTAGGTCAAGTTATATATTTTTCACATATTTAAATGATTTAAATGAATTAATATAAATAAAAATTCAAATAAATAAATAAAAAATGAGAAAATACTTCCCTTTGGGCCAAGTGGTCGTGCACATGCTTAGAATGATGAATCATGGAAGAAAAATGGGCCCATTAGCAATTTTAGGTCATTTGAATCAATGTTGACTTTTCAAAATATCCAAAAATTTCCCAACTTCCACAAGGCATAACTTGCTCAATTTTTAAGCTTTTCTCATGTTCTTGGACATTTTGGAAAGGTCTTTGCGTCCTCTAACCAATGTCTTTGGTCCCATGTAATTTTGATTTACCAATCTCAAGTTATGGCCTTTGACTTAAAGTCCCTTTTTGTTGACTTTTGAAAATGACCTATAATGTTGAAATTGATAACTTTTTGTGAGAGCATTTCTTGGACTTGAAGTATGAAGATGAGTTGTAGGAAATGTCTTTCTCTTCAAAATGAGCTTTGGATGGAATTTTTCTGATAATCCATGTGAAAGTTATGCCCTGGTCAATTTCAGTTGACTTTTTCAGCTGTCCAAATAAGGAAACTTTTGCAATCTTGATGATTTCTGAGCCAAATTTTGAGAATCATGATCAAGCATTGATCAAATGATGTTTGTGGCTTCAAAATGATATATTGACCAAAAATTTGAACTTTTGACTGTCAAATGACCATTTTGCCCCTACAGTTGACTGTAGTGCAATTAGGGTTTTTGACTGTGCAATTTTGAGCTGAATGCCTTGAAACTTGATATGAGGATGCTTGACCACATTTGTAAGCATGTGAGACTTGATTGGGCTTTTGAAAACTTCAATTTCTTGATCAGAACACAAACCCTAGTTTTGACTGTATAGGAGACAGTTGGACGGTGCAACCCTTGGGGCATTTTGTGACTTGGCTTGGCAATTTCTTGGAGAATATGGGAGGGCAAATTTTGGGGTACAACAGTTGCCCCTGTTCAATCTTCTTAGACCTGAGGATGCAGATTGGCTGACGTGCCTTTCGTAATCCGAGGGTAGAAGATGATTGGACACTAGAGTGCCCAGAAATTTGCGCTCACATAGTAGCAGTGTGGTGGGAATGGGCTTATAGATGCCATTTGGAGATTACTGGATAGGATGATGGGCTTATAGATGCCATCTGGATGTTGATCGCGTAAGAGATTCCTTGGCGAGAACCTGCATACCTGCAAAAAAGAAAAATGAGTACCTGACATGTTGCAGGGGCTGATTTTTAGATGCTTGGTATAGATATGTCCTGACTGGTTACAGGAACTGAGTCTGGAGCTTCAAACGGCGATGAATGAACCAGGGATGGTTACTGCCTTAGCATGAATGGTAAGAAAACCTTGGGCGACTTCAACTTCAACAACGCTCGTTGAGAAAAATCTTGGGTGTCTTCTACTGGGATAAGAATCAGGAAGATCTTAGGGTCGATCTGACTGAACCAGAGAAGGCCTTTGACTGGATAAGCATCAGGAAAATCTTAGGGTCGATCTAACTGAACCGGACAAGGTCTTGGAATATCTTCAACTGGACAAGAATCAGGGAGATCTTAGGGTCGATCTGACTGAACCAGAGAAGGCCTTTGACTGGATAAGCATCAGGAAAATCTTAGGGTCGATTTAACTGAACCGGACAAGGTCTCAGAATATCTTCAACTGGATAAGCATCAGGGAGATCTTAGGGTCGATCTGACTGAACCAGAGAAGGCCTTTGACTGGATAAGCATCAGGAAAATCTTAGGGTCGATTTAACTGAACCGGTCTAGGTCTTGAAATATCTTCAACTGGATAAGCATCAGGGAGATCTTAGGGTCGATCTGACTGAACCAGAGAAGGCCTTTGACTGGATAAGCCTCAGGAAAATCTTAGGGTCGATTTAACTGAACCGGACAAGGTCTTGGAATATCTTCAACTGGACAAGAATCAGGGAGATCTTAGGGTCGATCTGACTGAACCAGAGAAGGCCTTTGACTGGATAAGCATCAGGAAAATCTTAGGGTCGATTTAACTGAACCGGTCTAGGTCTTGAAATATGATTGAGAACTTCAACTGCATCTTTCCTGAAAGGTAAAGGTCAGTCATATGCAATGCATGATATGGATCAAGCAATGATGTTCTCAACATAAATGAGATTTGTATGATATAATGCGTCTATGCATGTTATAATGATGTATGTGATGTTTTATGTATGTTTTTGTCTAGGAAAGTAAATCCTTGACGGGTGCCGGGAAGTCGTATCCTGGGCTGATGTTGAGGAATAGGCTTTCGCTTCCGCTGGGGATGATAACTGCAAGAATACCAGTAGGAGAAGATGACTCCGTTGCGGAATAAACTTGGCAAATGGAAGATTCTGCGGGGAGAAAAAGATACTCTAGCGACCATGCTGGGAAGCAATACTCTGTGGGAAGAGGGATGCCTTGCTGAGTGTTGATGATAGTTTGCTGGGGATAGGAAGACTTTGTCGACGACGCCCTTTCCGTGGCTTTTGGCTGAGGATAACCCAGTTATATCCTGTTAAGGAAATAACTCTTTGAATCAAGCCGGACGACGCATTCGTGCTCTGCGAGGGATAAGCTTCCAGAATTTACTGGGGATAAGCTTACTGCTTGGGGAGATGGACTCCAATTTTCCTGGGGAATTAGATTGGACTCTCCTGGGGAGATTTTGAACTGTAATTTTGTAAGTTGAAAGAGGGAACCTATGTAGGGTTTCCTGCCGATGAGCTCGTGTAAAACCGCATCTGACAGGGGGAAGGAACCTGGGTGGGGTTACTTTGATTAGTTCGTGTAAAACTTCGTTCTTGGAAAGGGGGAACCTGTGTAGGGTTTCTGGGTGACGAGTCCATGTAAAACTGCATCTTGAAGAGAGGGAACCGGTGTAGGGTTGCTTGATGTCGAGTTCGTGTAAAACTTATTGATGAACCGGGGTGAGGTTATCTTGAGCTAAATCCATGTAAGACTTATGGGGGAACCGGGGTTAGGTTGCCGCAGGATAAGTTCGTGTAAAACTTCTTGATGAACCGGGGTGAGGTTATCTTGAGCTAAATCCATGTAAGACTTCTGGAGGAACCGGGGTTAGGTTACTTGGATAAGTTTGTGTAAACTTCTTGATGAACCGGGGTTAGGTCATCTTGAGATAAATCCATGTAAGATTTCTGGAGGAACCGGGGTTAGGTTACGGCAGGATAAGTTTGTGTAAAAACTTCTTGATGAACCGGGGTGAGGTTATCTTGAGCTAAATCCATGTAAGACTTATGGGGGAACCGGGGTTAGGTTGCCGCAGGATAAGTTCGTGTAAAACTTCTTGATGAACCGGGGTGAGGTCATCTGTGATAAATCCATGTAAGATTTCTGGAGGAACCGGGGTTAGGTCACTTGGATAAATCCATGTAAGATTTCTAGGAGGAACCGGGGTGAGGTTGCTTCGGGATAAGTTCGTGTAAAACTTCTGGATGAACCGGGGTAAGGTTACTTATGGAGGGTGAGTCCGTGTAAGACTTTGTCTGAAAATTGAGAAGGAACCGGTGTAGGGTTGCATGATTTTGATTAAGTGGATGATTGTCCTGTTTGGCTTCGGATGTTAACCCACGATCTGGAATTTGTAAAGGTAGATGGTAATCATCCTTATGTTGATCTTTCCTTTATACTTTGGTTGACAGAGCAATTAGATCGCCTGGATAACTCATTATTGCCCCTGTTTCGGAGGTGAGGGAAGAGGATACCTGTGTGGGTGATTGACAAATCTTCGGATAGACAAGTGATGAGATACCGGAACATAGTCGTACGCTTTGATCCCTAACTTTTGCCTGGACCGTCCTTTCGGGTTTTCAGTCCATCGGGATACCCATTTTTGCCCAAGCCGCCTTTTCAGGTTTTCGACTTGCCGGGTGTACAGATTTTTCGTTTCATCCCTTATTTTTGCCCGAACCCTTTTGGTTCGCCGGGAAGCCCTTATTTTTGCCTAGGTATGTCAACCTAGCGGGTCTTTGATTACACGTAGTACTTTTCCGACTATGTTCACGCTCTCAGAATGCAGGGAGTTGCCCCTGTTGGAAGTATTCTGCCATGCCCCAGATAATGGGCAATGCTCCTACTGTGCCCCTTGATTGGAGGTACTTCTGTTCACAAGGTGTTCATCGTGCGAATTTCCCTGCTGTTCAAACAAATAGTCATATGCAAACAAGGTTATTTTAAGAATGCAAAAGCCTATGTCTGTCTTGAATTTTGAAAATGCATTTTTTGTAATACAGTGCGGTGTCAACTCAAGATTTTACAGAAAACCTTCAGGAGTCAGGATACCTTCGTAACAGTATGCTTTCGAACTAACCCATGCTTCAGCTAGGACTTTTAAGGGTTATATCGTGGCCGGGTTCACGGTTTAAGAAACAAAGGATAAAGGCTCAAATTATTTGTACCCACCCGCTCTTCGTGATGTTCTCCAAACCTAAACTCAGTTGATCGTACGTTAGACCTTGCTTGAGTCTTTGCTTTGATGTTCCAATAATGGGTCAGATGTTGATGATTTCTTTTGAATAGGCAGTCATTTTTGCTTTGGTTGTGAGACCTCTTGCTTGATTTTTGTTATCCCTTTCTTTTTTGCCTGAACTGTTTCCTTTTTGGAATTACAGTCAGCGGGATGCCCCAGTTTGGTAAGTCCCCTTTTAGGTTTTGACTTTTTGGGCTTTTCATTTATGATTTTTTTGATGATGACTGCCTGTCCTTATGATTGTTCTGAACCATCACTGTCTTTCTTTGTTTTGTAAGTACCTTTTTGGTGTCATTCGTTATGAATTTAGATCAACTGAAAGAACTACCCTGCCCCAGGTTATGATTAAGGGTTTTAATTTTCGAAAAGAAAAACTCCTACTTCTTTGGCTCAGAGGGGTTGACGAGGGATTATCTTCCTTATAACTCCAGTGTTTAGGATTTGAAACAATGCCTGTACCTCATCAGCGGGGTCTGTTCAAAAGCATACTGTAGATTACGGTATCGTTTTCGTCATCCTCCCTCAAGAGGTTTAGAATTTTCAGTCAAGAGTTGATCGTCACAAATATAAAAGCAGTTTTAAGTATAGTAGACATAATTAAATCAAGACAGACATGTGTAATGCATTCATGAAATAAAAGAGTTTAACATGATAATTGTTTATCTGAACAAGAAAGGAAAAATACAACTTGAATTCAAATGAACAAAAATCTCTTGACTCTAGCCATGTTTTGGCAATGGAGCAGTGATCACGTTGGGAGTCTCGGCAGGCTCGAACTCGATCTCTTTGGAATCGATCATGTTCTGAATTTTGTACTTCAGTGCCCAACAGTCCTCGGTATCGTGCCCCGGGCTATCAGAATGATAGGCACACCTCGCTTCTGGGTTGTAGCTAGGAGAGGAGGTCTTAGGATTGACAGGAGGGTTGATCACTACAATCAGGTTCATCTTTAACATGTGTTGCAGTGCTTGTGACCATGGCATGTTAATGTTGGTGAATTGCCTTTTAGGCCCGTCCGGCCTTTGCTGGTTTCCCCTTTGTGGTTGACGGCGTGGTGCAGAACCAGAGATCATGACTGCCCCTGCATGTTGATCACGACGACTCTTTTGACTGTATGCAGCATTAGATTCCTTCTTTCCCGTGTAAGGCTTTTTATGAATATCAGAAGGTGTGGCCTCTTGAATTTTCCCACTCTTGATACCAGCTTCAATTCTTTCGCCAGTCAGGATGAGGTCGGTAAATCCAGCAGATGAATTACCAATGAGGTGATTGAAGAACGGCCCGGATAGGGTCCCCAAGAACATATCAACGAGCTCCCGGTAAGTTAAGGGAGGCTGCACCCTTCCAGCAAGGTCTCTCCATCTTTGTGCGTATTCCTTGAAACCTTCACTTGACCCCAACGACATACCCTGGAGTTGGGTACGTGTGGGAGCAAGGTCGGCATTGTACTGGTACTGCTTATAGAAAGCAGTTGCCAACTCCTCCCAGTTACGAACTTTGGTCCCATCCAGTTGATAGAACCATTCGAGGTGAGTCCCTGAAAGACTTTCCTGGAAGAAGTGGATCCACAAGTTCTTATCTGCTGAGTATGGTTGGATTTTCCGAACATAAGACCTGAGTTGTAGCTTAGGACAAGACGCTCCGTCATATTTAGTGAACGATGGTGCTTTGAACTTCCGAGGGATGATCACACCAGTAGACAAACCCAGATCTCCGAAATCCATCCCAGGTACTTGTTGTATTTCCATAGCATTCAAACGGTCTTCCAACTGCTTGTACTTGTCCTCAGCCGGAGGGTATTGTTCGTCGTTGAAATCTGTCTCGTTGTCGGAGACCACTGGACTAGGCACCTCTCTCCCATGGTGACTGCTTTCCCTCACAGATGGAGTAGTCCTCTCAGTTTCAGTCTGCGGTGTATTCCCAGATCTGCGTCTAGGGCTGAACAAAACAGTCCTCCTCTTCTTCTTTTCCTTCTTCAAGAGGAGAGCTTTCAGATCTTGTTGCCCCTGGGTCAAATTCATGATCAGCCCTTGGAACTGGGCGTTCTGAGCCTGGAGGGCCTTGATAGTGTGCTCGGTTGAGGATTCAGGATTCATGACGACACTGCTGAAATAAACAGCGAAGAAGGTAAGTAATCTGCAGAGAAAGGGGACCTGTTATGCAATGATATGTATGGCATGCATGCCATGATTTCAAGGACCTCGAGGGGTAAACAGAGGAACTTGTTAGAGTTGAAAACTGGTGACTTGATTGAAGAAACTTCCTGTTGTAGAAAATCCTTCCTCAAGGGTCAAAGGCTCACCATATCCAGTGGGTCATAGCCCCTGACACCCTTGGCTAGAGGAAAATAAATCCCCTTTGCCCCTTGCTGGGTGTTTGATTCATCATGACCTGCATCACAAGCCCTTGAGATCCTTGAAATGGGTTAGGATGTATGCAATGGTATGATGTCATGATATGCATGGGGTAATGTGAGTAGCCCTGTTACGAGTCCCAATTAAGGACTACAAACCAAAACCTGCAAGAAACTTAGGGTACTCTGTTATGAGTCCTGCAAGAAACAAGTGTCAGATAACAAGCATGCAGATAGTCAAGTACGAAGGCACACAAGTCACACAAGAGAAGCCCTTAGAGTTTAGGCCAGCATGGAGTCTGGGTATTACCCTCTTGAAGTTGGTGGGCTCAACCTGTCCTATTAGAAGTAACCGGGTTCTAAGGGTCCCAATATCACGAGATTGCTTTCATTGTTCATCGTTTCGATTTAGCCACTGAACTGGCGACCGAAATATTCCAAGAAAGCAACCCTCAATTGAGTGTAGTATCGAGTATCAACCAACCTCGGACTGCACCAAAGTCAGTTATCTCACTACCCTAAAGAGGCCAAGATAGTTCAATTAAGGTTCCTAAGGTCTGTTGATGCTTCACGACACCACGCGGAGGCCCCGTACTCTCCTTGACTGAACTCAAGGGTTACCGGTACACACCAAAGTGCCACATCAACGTAGCAGACTGTTTCAACCATGTCGGTATACCCCGCACAGTTCCCTCGCAGCCTTGTTGCTACTTTCTAAGAAGGTATCCCCAGATCCGGGTTAGGATCCATAGAACTCCCGAAACCCACAATAGTAAAGCAAGCGAAGAAGACAATTGAAAACATAGTTATGACCTAGCCCTAAGGTACACCCCACTTTAAGTTTCTCCCCAGCAGAGTCGCCAGTTCTGTGATCGGTGGATCTGGAACTGACTGTTTAACGCTGGTTCGCGAAATGTCGCGGTAAGCAAGAGTCGCCACCGTCTTTTATTTTCTCCAAATGGAAAGGACAAAAGCACAGAAAAATTCCTTAAAGAGATTGCTCTCGGTTCGGGAGGTAGATTATAGAAAGGGAAGGTGTTAGCACCCTTTCTATCCATGGTTATCCATGGGCTCTTAGATACTTGCTCATTGTGTTTTCAAAAATGGTTTGTTTGCTTTTCAACTGTGGGTTTTAAAAAAAGTTTCTTTGAAAGTTTCAGATCGACTCTTGTATCAGAGTGTTTGAAAAATTGCTTTGAAAGCTTTTGAAAAGTGTCGGTGTGAAAAGATTTTTGTTTGTTTTGAAGAGAGCAAGTATCCATGAGTCGCCTACCTACCCTAAGGAATTCGTCTGTGTAAATGTCCTTTAAAGTAGTGCCATCCCACCATTGAGAGGTAGGTAGCACCACCGTTGGAGGTGTTCGGGTCAATTCGAGGTTCGGGGCATGGTGATCACCAGAGCAATGGGAAGACACCTTAGAAGCTACCCTCATGCCAGGTTCCCGGATCATGAGGACTTACTAAGACATCCTCTACTCGACGATCACCTTTCGAGGCAAGGCAACAGTGAGGCGTACCCTAGGGGTGGTGTGTGCGATTCGTGTGTCGTTTTCATTTGTATTTGTCTTGTCATGTTTATTGGTGTTCTATGCTTGATTTTATTTTTGTCCATTCATTCTTGCATGCTTTGTTTAACAGTTAAAAGTTGCGAGGAAAATAAATCTAAAGCTATTACAAATGGCGCGGGTCCACATCGCCAAAATTAAACCGGACCCGATTTGACAGAAAAGTAAAGAATTAAAAGTGCGAGAAGTAATTTTTACAAGGCTTCGGGAGAGATACATAATTATTTAAACGAAATAAAGTAAATATGCGAACGAATAAAAATTTAGAACATGGGCGTTGGACCCTTTTGCAAAATTAAAGTTAATAAGGAATTAAAATTAAAATTAGAAGGAAAAGAGCTTTTTTTTTGTTGTGTTTTTTAGTATTTTTAAGATTTAATGAAAAAAGAGAATTAATTAAAATTAAAATGAAAAGCAAACCCTAATTCTAATGGCTTTTAAATTTATTATGAAAGTATTAAAATTTAATCTAAATTAGACCTAAGTTGTTTTTATGTACAATTTAATTATGAAAATAAATAAAATAATATTAAAAAATTGTGACAAAAGAAAAATTAAAAAGGAATAAAAATTAATTAAACCTAATTCTACATTTTTTAGATTTTTTATGAAAAGAATTAAAACCCTAATTTACATTAATTTATTTACATGCAATTGGTTTATGAAAATAATTAAAATAAAGCACTTATTATATTTTTTGTCTTTTCTGATTTTTAGGCATTTTTATATTTTGTAAAAAATAATTAATTAAATCAAAACAATAAAATAAATAAAACAATAATTGAAAAAATAAAATATGAAGAAAATTGCAAACCAGGGGGGGGGGGGGGGGTTCAGGCCCCAATTGTGAGGTATGCTTTAGGAATTCAGGCCCAATGCGCTGAGGCCTTTTTTGACTTTCATGGCTTGCGTGCATCAACGTTGACTTGAGTTTATGGTATGCTTTCAATCTACGCCCTTGACTGGATTTTAGTGTGCACGTGGATGACTGGATGATGAAGGAACATGATGCGCCTGCAGCCTTGAAGCACATGGGAATTGCTATGGAAAAATAATATGGAAATTATACAGACCTGGGGTTCGAACCCAGGTCACTAGCGTCACCAATCAACACCTGTGCCACTACGCCATCTGAATCACATTTAATATATAATAGTTAACAAATATTATAAAAGAAAAGAGAGTTAGTGGCCTCCAACGCGCGCGAGATTTTGAATTGGCCTATCCCCTCTTGCCACGACTCTGTCTTCTTCGTTTTCCTGAAAACAAAAACATGGGGCAACGGTTTTCTATGCGTTGCTTAAGGTCAGTTTCAAGAAAATAGCGACTAGCGCTATGGTGTCCATAAATTGGGCGCGATAGGTGATTCCTGCTCGTCCAGATACACTGATGCTAATGGTCATGGTCTTGAGTCCTAATTTTTCCTTATTGCAAAAGCCCTATTTTAACATTCTGCAAACCCTAAATATCAAACATGGTGAAATCGCGTTGAGAGCACAAAAACACAATCAAATGGTACAGTTAGCATCAGAATATCATAATGAACATGAATCCATAAATAAATTTCACAAATAATGCTTAAATCATGATGCACGATTGTGGAATTTTCTTGAAACAGTTTGAGTTCAATATACCAATTCTTGGAGTTTGAATAGATGATATCGATTGGAACACGTTCAGGAACCTTCAAGGAAGCTAATGGGATGGTTTTTATGCCTTGAATCGACCTGGAAAGCTGTTTTCAGTTTTGAGTTTTTTAGGAATTTTTCCAAGTTTGCAATGGCCTTTCTTGCGCAGCTAAGAGTCTATGTCCATTAGGGTTATGATCCTGGCATATATATGAATCAATTAGGTTAACAAATTGGATCCAAATCTCTTGTAATCATTGATTGAATATTTGATTTTTTTAAGGATCTTTTTTCAATCTTTTTCAAGTGTTCTTGTGTCAATTAGCATCCAATTAAGCCAAATCTTTCCATAATTGTACAAGCACGAAATATTGAGTTCAAAACATGCATGAAAAGATTTATTAGGTCAAGTTATATATTTTTCACATATTTAAATGATTTAAATGAATTAATATAAATAAAAATTCAAATAAATAAATAAAAAATGAGAAAATACTTCCCTTTGGGCCAAGTGGTCGTGCACATGCTTAGAATGATGAATCATGGAAGAAAAATGGGCCCATTAGCAATTTTAGGTCATTTGAATCAATGTTGACTTTTCAAAATATCCAAAAATTTCCCAACTTCCACAAGGCATAACTTGCTCAATTTTTAAGCTTTTCTCATGTTCTTGGACATTTTGGAAAGGTCTTTGAGTCCTCTAACCAATGTCTTTGGTCCCATGTAATTTTGATTTACCAATCTCAAGTTATGGCCTTTGACTTAAAGTCCCTTTTTGTTGACTTTTGAAAATGACCTATAATGTTGAAATTTATAACTTTTTGTGAGAGCATTTCTTGGACTTGAAGTATGAAGATGAGTTGTAGGAAATGTCTTTCTCTTCAAAATGAGCTTTGGATGGAATTTTTCTGATAATCCATGTGAAAGTTATGCCCTGGTCAATTTCAGTTGACTTTTTCAGCTGCCCAAATAAGGAAACTTTTGCAATCTTGATGATTTCTGAGCCAAATTTTGAGAATCATGATCAAGCATTGATCAAATGATGTTTGTGGCTTCAAAATGATATATTTACCAAAAATTTGAACTTTTGACTGTCAAATGACCATTTTGCCCCTACAGTTGACTGTAGTGCAATTAGGGTTTTTGACTGTGCAATTTTGAGCTGAATGCCTTGAAACTTGATATGAGGATGCTTGACCACATTTGTAAGCATGTGAGACTTGATTGGGATTTTGAAAACTTCAATTTCTTGATCAGAACACAAACCCTAGTTTTGACTGTATAGGAGACAGTTGGACTGTGCAACCCTTGGGGCATTTTGTGACTTGGCTTGGCAATTTCTTGGAGAATATGGGAGGGCAAATTTTGGGGTACAACAGGTACCATTGGGGCTCGAACCCATGTCCCTTACATTAGCGCGCGTATGCTTTACCACTAGGGTGGCTATTTCATCCAGTTATGAAATGCCCCTCAATAAATATATTATAAAACATGTTTTAAAATTTGCTATCTTCTTCTTCTTCCCTGCACGCGAACAGACCAAAAACAACACCATTTTTTAATTTGGAAAACTATCATTTCTCAACCAAATTGAAAGATGTCAATATCAAACTTGCTTGAATTCTAACCACGAATCCAACCATATAACTTTCAAAAGCTATAGATCAAAGATGAACACAAATTTTGTTTGGTACCAAACTGAAAACCTAATATTTCAGAAAACTCAATTCCAAAATTCTCATCACACAGTCAACATAAATGAAAACTAAGAACATGGTTAGTTTCAGGGCAATCATATCTACATTTGATCTTTTGAAATTGAAAGAAAATGATGCGTGTATATGGGATTTTGAAGTTCAAGAAAACTTACCTCTTGAAACAAAATCTAATATCCTCTACACGACTTCCAGAAGTAATGTGATGCTTGCTTTAGCTTCCTGGGACCTTGGTGAGTATGTTGCAACTCTTACTTTACCTTGAGAGTGTCTGAATTGGTCTACTCAAGTCAAATTAAAAAGTTGGATTTTGAAAATGGTGGATTATGATGGAGTGATTATAGAAGTTATTCATGTGTTTGGACAACTTCTATATGATGTATTTAAGGTGTTTGAAAGATAAAAGAGGAAAAAGCACGAGTGGATTTGAAGTTGGGTGTTGGAAGCTTCAAATGTGCAACAATGGAGTTTTCTAAGTGGTTTTGAGTTTGAGAGCTTGTGAAATCGTGTATTAGCTTACAAATGGCTTCTCTATTTATATAGAAAAGTTTTGAGGGAAAGGGATGGTCAGATTTGCAACTTATGGAGTTATGGCTTGGTTGGATTGTAAGTTAAGGTACATGGCCATTCCATAGTTCCAATGTGAGCATGGCCTGATTTTAGGGTACTTTGCAGGTTGTAGATGGATGTTTCTTGCTTTGATATTGTGTGTGTATAGAAGAAATAATTGAGAGGCTCAAGGAGAGTGGACTTTGCATAAAGCATGCTTTATGTGAATGGCAATGGTGCCTTTGTGCCATAAATGGAAAACTATCTTGGACAATGGCTCAAACACTTGGGTAATGGTTCAATAAATTGTGTAAACACTTAATTATATGGATATTTTCAAGTTAATGGACCTGTAAAGTAAGATCTCTAAGCATGGCATGAGAATTGGTTATGAACTTGTCACAAAAAATGACCTATAATGCAACCTTAGATACAACTTCATCTCTTCGAAACTTCTAGCTCAAGTATGGTAAATCTGTGTTCATGGACATTTTAGAAAGCTTGAAACATTGTCTACAACTTCCGTGTTGATCAATTTGGCTAAATCAAATGGGAACTTGGTGGAAATTGGCCAATAAGTTAGGATAACAAACTGATCAAAACCTGTTTGAAAATATTTCTTAGTGTTGGATAAAAAACATCATAACTTCACGAGCTTATATCTCTCTTAAATTAAGCACTTTTTGAGGATCACCCCACATTATCAAAGTTTTATAATTCATCAATCCCTACAATTTTCATGTTGAAAGTTTTCCTTGGATCAACTTGTATCTTGAGGAAACTTGCTTGTGAAGTTATGGTTTTTTTAGGTACAAAACACTTGAATTTTTTCTAAGTGTTTGAAAATCTTGACTTTTGACTTTTCTTGAATTTCTTGATTCTTGATGATCCAACTTGATAATTTTGAATGTTTTGATGATTCTTGATTTTTAAATTCCAATGTTGACCAAAAATTCAAAGTTTGACTTTTGTAACTGTTGACTTTTATCAATTGATTCAATTTTTTTCAAATGTCAGTAACTTACATATTTGGAGATGTATTGAGCCATGTAATTAGGTCAAGATGTTTTATTTGATCTCTTGAGATCATGATTCAAGAAATTAGGTCATGCACTAGGCCAAAAGTCAATGATCAGTCATCTTCAATCAAAACCCGAATTTGGCAATTTTTGACCTTTGATGATTTGAGGGATTTCCTTGAGGAATCATGATCAACCCTTAACCAAATGATGAATATCACCTCAAAATGTTGATGTTGACAAAAAATATTGAAGTTTGACTCTATGTTGACCATAATTGACTTTTATCCAATATAGTTAATTTTCAGTCATTTGAGCAATTGACTGAGCAAACTTGTGATGCAAGACTTGAAACTTGACATAAGCATTATTGAGGACATATGATGAACAATGAAAGTAATTTGAGACCATTTCAAACCAATCTTACTTGTGAAGCACAAAACCCTAGTTGAAGACCCTTGCTTAGAAGGTGGTTTTGATCAATCAACTCTTGAGTAGTTTTGAGCAAATGGAGACCTCATGAGAATGTCTTGAAGAAAATGGGAGGGAAAATTTTAGGGTACAACAATAAACCTTATTTTCCAATCACTAATAAGGTTAAAGTCAGCAGAGACGTCATTGTGAAATAGTTAGAAGCATGGGATTGAAGCAAGTCTCAATCAAACTCTGGTGTAGTTTTGACACCTGAGATAACTTCTGAAGATACTTATGAATCTGAAGGGGATTCTCATTCCAAAGTTGAGTTAGAGTCAGAGGTGACTCTGAAGCAGAAAGAGATTCTGATGATAAGTCAGAGTTAGAAGACGACTCATAAGCTGAATGTGAATCTTATTCTGATCCAAATTTTGATGATGATCCAGACTTTGGTGGTCAAGCCTCCGAGGGGGGCCAAATTTATAAAGGTGGAACTTATGAAGGTATAAACTTTGAATATGGTATGTAATACGGTGGAAGAAATGACTTGTTTTGTGTTTTATCGCAAATGTTTTGGATAACAAGAGTCTCCACCGACTTTTCTTTATCCAATAAGGAAAGGGTGAAAAGAACAGGAAAGACCTTCGAGATTTTATTGATTTCAGGGGGTAGGTTATGAAAGGGAAGGTGTTAGCACCCTTTTCATCCGTAGTCATCTACGGGCTCTTAATCGCTTATCTCACTTTGTTTTGAAAACTCTTTTGTGTATGTGTTTGAAATATTTTGAAAATGCCAATAGTAAGGCAACTTTGTAATGATTCTTGTATCAGTTAAGAATGCGTACAAAGTGTTTGTTTGAAAATATTTTAGAAGAGTGTTTGTGAAAAAAGATGTTTTGAAAAGTGTGAGCAAGCGATCTAACTAACTACTCAAATGTCTTTCGTGTTATTTTCCTCCTCCTTTAGATAGTGTTATCCTACCATTAGTTAGTAGGAAGCCCTGTCATTGGATGTGAAAGGACAAGCGAAGGGTCATCGAATGGTCATCGAAAGCAACATATAAGGATAGCTTAGCAATTTAAAGTTACTATCATCATATATTCATAGGCAACATCGAGGGACAAGATCATTTCTCGTAGGTAACTCGAGAGACATCGTGGAACTATGATCTTTATGATGATTTTAACCGAGGGTCTTTGTTAAGGATATCCCTACGTTCGAGGGACATGAACATTTTTATTCAAAGGCAAAAGGTGAAGTTACCCTAGAGCTGCAAGTGCGTAAATGATTTAGTTTAGTCCATTTATCTTGTATTTAAGGTTTGTTATGGTTGCTTTTAGATATTGCCATACAAACCCTAATTAAACTAGACAGTTATAAGGAAAGCAGTAAATGCAGAAAGTAAAGGTGTAGAAAATAAACCTAAGCTATTACAAAGCTTCAGGAGTGGGGGTAACAACCATAAAACAGGGGAAAAAGAAAGTAAACCCTAATTAGCTATTACATACTGTAGCAGATACATAATTGGGTAAAAACTAACGCAGAAGTAATAAAGCGCACAAAGCGGTGAAAGGAGAAAACTGTATAATGAAAAAGTTTTGATAATCTACCTAAAGTATAATTGATTTTTTATTTATTAAAAAATAATTAATTAATTAATTAAGCAAAACCCTAAATTCTAGGTTGATTTTAAATTAATTGAGAAAACTTAAAAAATCAAATTAGGGTTGATCGAATAAAACCTAAAATTAAATTGATTAAACTAAAAACCCTAAAATTAAATCAATTAAATTTAAGAAAACCTACAATTAAATTAACCTAAAATTAAATTATTTAAGTTTTATAAAAAAAGGTTTTATGTTAGGGTTTATTAGAAAATATTTTTGAAAGAAAAGGTTTTGTAAAAGATTAAAGGAAAAAAGAGTGAGAAACATAGAAAATAACAAAAAGAGTAGGGGTGGGTGTTGAACTCACGCCCTAAAGAATTCTCCATGCATAGAATACCATCAGGCCAAGCTGCGGTTGGTGTCAAGATATCATGTTCAATGCATTATATAATAAACCTGCAAAAATAATGAAAATATGAAAAAAATTGACAAAACCAGAGATCGAACCCGTGACCTAGGAGAGGAGTAACTTAGCGCGCACATTTCTACCACCGGGGTGGCTATACATCCGTTTATATAATTTAATCAATTAATATATAATATATAAACAAATATATTGATCGGAGTGGCGCCGAAGCCCTAACTCTGGTCATCTTCTCCGGCGACTTGTTTCTTTGAAATCCTGCAAAACCAAAGCGGTAATGATCCAAAAATGTCCTACTCCCCTAAAACAAAGGTTACGAATCTAATGGGAGTATTTTTGTAAGATAAAAAGCAAGGGTTCAAGAGCTATGATAAAAACACATGAAATAGGTGCTAGCATGGTGGTTTATGATTCAGTATGCATGGGACCTCCATGACTGTTATAACATGCCCTATCAAAACTCATAAACACATTAGGGACGTTAGTACATGTTAAAGCAAACAAAAAATCAAGATATGAATGTCATGAACATTTATGAAATCGGAGATGTCATGCAAGGAGATTTCATGCGTTCTTGACCATCCAATTTGGTCCGCACTTACTCTATAGGCTTTCTGGAAGAGAATGGAGTGAATATTTTGCAGTGAAAATGGTTTGGCACAAGAGTTTCAAGATTTAGGGTTCTTGAGAAAAAGTTTGGAATTTTTTTGCAAATTTGTGAGGCAAGGTTTCGTGTGTCCTTGTATGAGAATTATTGAGATTATATAGGGGAAATTAAGTCAAGGTCATGTGGGCTTGGACCTTGTAGAAGAAGATATAATTTTATCTTATTTATTTTTAATTATTTAATGAATAAATCAAAAAATAATTAAAATAAAATAGGTCATGGGATGGAAGAACAATATTTGAGGTGTATGAAGAGTGTAACACACATTTGGACTTTCAAACCATGGCCCAATAGCCCAAAATATCAAGCTTGCTCAATTTGAACTTCATGCATTTTCTCAAAATTTCCCAAATTGCAATGGTCATAACTCACTCAATTTGTATCTTTTGATGGTGATCTTGGACTTTTTGGAAATATTAATATGTCCTCTGAAGTCTATATGTTAATCATTTTTGCTTTTGAAGACGTTACCTTGATGTAAGTTGCCTTAACAAAAAGTATCTTTTTGTTGACTTTTAAAATGACTTGTAATGTATTGACTTATATCTCTCAAATGATGTACTTTTTGGACTTTATCTTAGAGAGACAAAATTGTAGAGAATTGAATTCTCTTCAAAATGAGCTTTGGTTGGGGAAAATTTGATGAAGAATGTGAAAGTTATGCCTGGTCAAAGTTTAGTGGACTTCTCTTAAGGAAACCCTACTTTGGCAACTTTTAATTTTTGATGATTTGAGGGCTTTTCTTGAGGAATCATGATCAAACCTTTATAAAATGATGAATATTAGTTCAAAATGTTGATGTTGACCAAAAATATTAAAGTTTGACTGTATGTTGACCATAGTTGACTTTTTACCCAATACAGTTGATTTTCAGTCATCTGAGCCATTGATTGAGCAAACTTGTAATACAAGGCTTGAAACTTGACATGAGCACTCTTAAGGACATATGAAGAACAGTGAAAACCTCTTTAGACCTTATGTGATACGGCGGGAAAACTAACTTGTTTTTTCATTTTATCGCAAATGTGCGGATAGCAAGAGTCTCCATTGGCTTTTCTTTTATCCAATAAGGAAAGGGTGAAAAGAACAGGAAAGACCTTTGAGAACTTTCTGATTTTGGGGGGTAAGTTATGAAAAGGGAAGGTGTTAGCACCCTTTTCATCCGTAGTTATCTATGGGCTCTTAATCGCTAGCTCACTTTGAAAATGTTTTGTGTTGTGCATGTTTGAAAATATTTTTGAAAATGCCTAAGTACGAAAACTTTGTAATGGTTCTTATAAAAGTTAAGAATGCGTGCAAAGTGTTTTTTCTTTGAAAATATTTCAGAGAAAGTGTTTGTGAAGAAGATGTTTTTTATGAGCAAGCGATTACGAGCTATCTACCTACTCAAATATCTTTCGTGTTATTTTCCTCCTCCTTAGATAGTGTTACCCTACCATTAGTTAATAGGAAACCCTATCGTTGGATGTGAAGGGACATGCACGGGTTATCGTACAGTCATTGAAGGCAAATTGTAGAGACGCTTTATCAATTTATCTTAAGGGACTAAGATCGTTTACCGAAGGCAGCATCGTAAGGGTCATCGAGGGTCTACGATCTTTTGTATCAGAGGGACTTTGCTAAAGCGTCCCCACATTCGAGGGATATGACTACTTTCCGAGGCAACGAGTGAGGTTACCCTAGAGGTGAGTGTGTGAAAACTGATTCAATTCAGTTATTTATCTTGATTAAGGTCTTCTATGATTGTTTTTAGATCTTTCCATACATGCCTAATTACTAGCAGTTATAAGGAAAGAGTAAATTGTGGAAAGTAAAGCTCCTACGCTATTACAAAGCTTCGGGGAAGGGGGTACAAAACCACAAAATCGGGGGGGGGGGGGGGAAGTAAACCCTAATTAAAACTATTACAAATTGTAACAATTACATAATTGGGAAAATTAATACGAAAAAAAACAGGCGAAGATGGTAAAATAAAGAGAGGAAGAAAATTAAAAATCGTTTTGTGATCGTTTTACGAAAAAGTTTCGATAATCATCCTAAAGTCTAATTGATTTTAATTAATTAAAAAGTTAGGTAATTAAATTATTCGAAACTAATTATCCTAATTAATTTAATAAATAAAAATTAATTTTTATAAAGAAACTAAACCTAATTTGTTTTAATATTGATTAAAGAGAAGTAATTAAGGTTATCAAGAAATTAGGGTTAGTATAAAAAAGGGATAAAATAGGGTTAGTAAAAGAGAGGAAAAAAAGAATGCTAGAGGTGAGTGTTGAACTCATGACCCCTGCCTCTCCAGTATGAACGCCTGCCAACTGAGCTACACGCCCTTGGTTCTTGGATACGCATCCAGCATGTTTTGCATCAAACCTACAAAAATATGAAATATTAGAGAGAGAAAAGTGTCAAAAGGTTGAATCGAACCCAGGCCCTTTGAGACTAATGCTTTATCGTGCGCGCTTCTATCGTTGGGGCGACTATACATCCATTAATATAATTGAAACAAATAATATAAATATAAAACATGATGATATTTACCGGATAAGCGCCAGAGACCTAGCTCCTGTCGTCTTCTCTAGTGAGTCTTTTCCTTATTCCTGCAAAACAAACGTTGTTAAAGATCCAAGGGGACCCTCCCCCCTAAATCCAACCCTGCGAATTCAATGGGACCATCGTTTTTTTCTAATTCTCCCTGGTTTGTGAGGTATGGTAAAAATAACATGAATAGATTTGATCATGGCCATTCACGGTTCAAATAGCATGGGACTCATTCGATGACTCAAACCTGTATGTTGGCATCTCAGAAGCACATTAGTGGTGTTAGTGTGCATTAAAACTTCATGAAAACAAAAATACAAAAATAATAAAATAATGAGAAAAAAGATGGTGCTTGTATGCTGGTTCAGGCCATTTGGATCATGGTAACCAATCCAACCTTACCCTTCAATGTTCCTGGAAGTGAATGGGATGGATGTTTTGTAGTGAGAGGGCTTGTAACAAGAGTTTTAAAGTTCTAGGGTTCTTGAAAAAGTTTGATGTTTTTTTGATAATTTTGAGGCAAATATTTTCGTGTGTAAGGTTTGTCTCTTTGATGTCTGAATTGATATGAATATATAGAGAAAACTAGGGCAAAAATATGATGGGCTTGGACTCTTGTATAATAAGATATGATTTTATCTTATTTATTTTGTATTATTAATGAATTAAATAAATAATAATAAAAATAATTAAAATAAAAAGGATCAACGGGTGTGAGAATAAGGTTTGAGGTGTATGAAGAGTATAATACACGTTTGAACTCTTAAACCATGGCCCAATAGCCTAAAATATCAAGCTTGCTCATTTTGAACTTCATACATTTATTCAAAATTTCCCAACTTGCAATGGTCATAACTTACCCAACTTTCATATTTTGAAAGATATATTGGACTTTTTGGAAAGCTCAAGATGTCCTATACAATCTCTATGTTGATCATTTTTTCCTTTGAAGACTTTATCTTGATGTAATTTGCCTTGACAAAAAGTGTCTTTTTGTTGACTTTTGAAATGACATGTAATGTATTGGCTTATATCTCTCAAATGATGCATTTTTTGGACTTGATCTTAGAGAGACAAAGTTGTATAGAATTGAATTCTCTTCGAAATGAGCTTTGGTTAGGAAAAACTTATGAATCATTTGAAAGTTATGCTTGGTCAAAGTTCAATTGACTTCTCCTAAGGAAACCCTAATCTGACAACTTTTGACTTTTGATGATTTGAGGAATCATGATCAACCATTGATCAAATGATGAATATCACTTCAAGATGTTAATGTTGACTAAAAATATTGAAGTTTGACTGTATGTTGATCATAGTTGACTTTTTACCCAATATAATTGATTTTCAGTCATCTGAGTTATTGGCTGGGAAAACTTGATATGCAAGGCATGAAACTTGACATGAGAATTTGTTGAAGACATATGAAGAACCATGAAAATAAATTTAGACCTTGGAAACCCAATCTTCCTTGAGAAACTCAAAACCCTAGTTGTGGACCCATTGCTCAGGAGGAGAATTTGTATGATAAATTCTTGAGCCACCTTGAGAATTTGAGAACTTTATGAGAATATATTGAATGAGAAATGGGAGAGAAAATTTTGGGGTACAAAAGTTGCCCCTGTTCAATCTTCTTAAACCCGAAGAGTTAGATTGGCATGTCCGTCATTCGTGACTTGAAGGTAGAGGATGATTGAACACTTAAGTGCCTAGAAATTTGCACTTGCCTGTGCACGAAGTAACATTGTTAGTTGATTATACTGGAAATGGGCTTAAAGATTCCATTTGGAGAGATGATGGAGAGTCGTCGGGGATGGGCTTATAGATGCCATCCAGAGTAACTGTTGATAAGAATATCACAATAAGTCTAGCCTGACTTTGTCTTAGAAGATGTATTTGGAATGAGTCTACGTCCGACTTTGTCCAAAAGAATATTAGAGTGAATCTACGCTTGATTTTATCTAAATAATGTACTAGAATGAGTATACGCTTGACTTTGTCTAGAAGATATGTTTGGAATGATTCTACGCCGGACATTGTCCAAAAGAGTTTCACAATAAATCTATGCTTGATTTATACTAGAATGAGTTTATGCTTGACTTTGTCTAGAAGATACGTTTGGAATGAGTCTACGCCCGAATTTGTCCAAAAGAGTTTCAGAATAAATCTACGCTTGATTTTATCCGAATGATATACTAGAATGAGTCTAGCTTGACTTTGTCTAGAAGATACGTTTGGAATGAGTCTACGCTCGACTTTGTTCAAAAAGGATACCAGAATAAATCTATGTTTGATTTTATCCGAATGATATACTATAATATTTCTACGCTTGACTTCATCTAGAAGAGATATTGGAAGTAGTCTACGCCTAAATTTTTCTAAAAGGAGTATTAAAAGGAAATCTATGCATGACTTCATCTGAATGATGCACTAGAAGATGTCTACGCCCGACTTCATCTAGAAGAGATATTTTCCAGAATGATTCTCTGGGGAAAGTGATTAAGTAGCTATTTGTTAGATTTAGCCTATGAGGGAAATGCTTGTCAGAATTCAATTTCTGAAGGAAATTGTTTGGTCATGTAGATAGTCGCCCTGTCCTGTTTCAGGAATCACTCTGCGACCTGTTAGAAAATTGTTGGTGATGTTCGTCTGTTTGTTAACTTTACCTGAAAATATTGAGTTAGTATTTATTAAAATGTTATGATGTATGTAGTGCATTGTGTAATGATGTTCTTAAAGAAATTGAGAGCGTTTTATATGCGCTTCGTTTGCATATGCTATGATAAATGATGTACGAATGTGAGATGTCGTTGAAGTGTATCGGTAGCTTTGTATAACATTTTTGACTAAGAAAATAAATCTCGGACTGTTGTTGGGGGATGAATAAAATGAATCTTAGATCTCGTTTAGAACTTCTATGCTGGGAATTCTTGCTTTCGGTTTGAGGAAACTCTGTTGGGGGATTTGATTTCTGTTTGGGAAGAAGCGTTTTGGAACATTGGTCGTTCATCGCTCTACTGGGGAGTTTAATTCTTATATACCTTGACTGGGGATAAAAGATATGGATAACCTTCTGAGGTGTTATCTGACCGAGTTTCTGATATGGATGCTGACTCGTCTAGGAAGAATAATGTTGTACCCCAAAATTTTCCCTCCCATATTCCTCAAGATATGTCAAGAATCATCTTCAAATTGCTCAAAATGGCTCAAGGGTTGTACAGTCAAATCACCTCCTAAGGCAGTCAATTCAAAATTAGGGTTTTGTGTTGCATAAAAGTCCTTACATCCAAATGGCCTCAAGTTCTCCCCAATGTCTTAATATGTTCTTAAGTCCATCCATGACAAATTTCAAGACTTGCAGAGAAACTTTGGTCAGTCAATTGCTCAAGAGGCCCAAAAATCGATTGTGCTGGGTCAAAAGTCAACTGTAACCTAAATACAGTCAAACCTCAAGATTTTTTGTCAACATTCTCATTTTTAAGGATAATTTATCATTTGATCAAGGGTTGATCCTGATTCATCAAGGATTGCTCAAAATTCATCAAGATTCAAAAGTTGCTAAATTAGGGTTTTGTAGGAAAAGTCAACTCAATTTTGACCAAGCATAACTTTCTCATACTTTATGAGAAATGAACAATCTAAAGCTCATTTTGAAGAATATGCAATTTCCTACAATCCATCTTCACACCCCAAGATCAGAAAATGCACTCACAAGAAGTTACAAATTTGGACATTATAGGTCATTTTTGAAAGTCAACAAAAACACCTTTTTTGCCAAAGCTTATAACTTGAGAATGGAAGATCAAAATGATATGAGACTAAAAGGGTCTATTAGAGGACATCTCAAGGTTTCTAAAAAGTCCAAGAACACCTCCAAAGGTTCAAAATTGAGGAAGTTATGCATTGTTAAAGTTGGGCATTTTTCCAAAATTGCCAAAAGTCAACTATCCTCAAAATTCCAATTTTTGACAAAAGGGCCCACTTTTTTCCACTTGATTTAGTCTTGTCATGCCACACACATTCTCCATGCTTAATTTCATGACCAAACATTTATTTTTATATTTTATTTCATTTTTATTGATTTAATTCATTATTAATCAATATTAAATCAAATAAAATCCAAAAATTATTGAAAATGGATCTTTGTGATTTGTACAGCTTGCAAACATCATGTGACACCTAATCAAATTCGTGCCTTGGCTTTTTGTGCACAAAATATCAGATTTGGCCATATTTGGAAAGCTTGTTAATGGTGATCAAAGTGCAATCCTAATTATTCAATACATATGGATATTGGCCCAACTCTTGACCTAAAACCATTCTATTATACATACACAAGGCACACAAACCTAATTCAGACCCAAGGACTGCACAGAACGGCCATACCAAACTTGGAAAAAGCTTGAAAAACCTTGACACCGAAATCATACGTAGAGGTCAATTCAATCCAAAAGCTCAACGCTATCTTCTTGCTAGCCATTCACTGAAGCTAAGGCAATCGCTCACGAGCCCTGAATCACCACCAAACACACTGTAAGTCGCTTGAAACCCTGCCCTGGACATGGAATCGTGATCTTGTGTTCTTGCATCTTTTTGACAAAACGTTTGCATATTCTTGATCCTTGCATAATTTCCAACCTTTCTGCAATATTCAATTTCGTTTTTGCAGCCTGTAAAGCCCTACCCGAAACTAGGGTTTGGGTTTCTTGTTTTTAGGCATTTTTGTTTCAGGTAAAATCAGAACCAACCATGACCATGAATGGACTTAGGAGGACGAAACGAGCATGGAGATGATTTTAGGTTGCATTTATATTGCCTGGAAGTTGTTTTAGGAGAAACCTACGAATCTTGCTGCGGACAAAATCCGCAGGTAAAAACCTGGTTATTCTCAACGAAGAAGACGCTGACGCGTCTCCCTCCCATTCGTCCTTTTAAAAATGCGCGCTTTTATTTTTTTTCCAGGCATAGTTGATTGATTATCAATATAATATTTTTATTTATTAAAACTAATTTCATTATTTTGTTCTTTTTTGTAAATAAAAATTAACCAATTAATTTAGTTTCTAATTAGGTAATATTTTAACATTTTTGCAACAATTTAAAATTAATTAGAATATTAGGTTTTTTAACAATTGTAATCATTTTATTTTTATTTCCTTAAACATAAAAGACCCAATAAAAAAAATCTTTTTTTATTTAATTAATTAATTAACTTAGGTTTAATTCCATTTAATTCAAAATAACAAAAAATCTCTTTCTTTCCTAAAAAAGGGGGTCAAAACCCTAAAAACTCTCCGATTCAATTTTTCTCGCGCGTATGATTTTTTTTTATTCATATTTTTATTCAATTATGTAATTGCTCCGAGGATATAATAATTTTGGACTTAGGACTTTTTACCGCTTTTATTTACTTTTCCGCATTTACTTTTTCAAGGGTTTGTTTTTGGCGATGTAAATACCCGACGCCTTGTAACAGCTTAGTTTTATTTTCCGCAACCATTAAACTGCTAGATGTATGCTAATAGGCTATGCATGACAAGATCTATCTTAACTAAAAATCAATCGTAGCTCACCGTAACATGTACAAAGATAACATAACTGAAAATTGACACATGTGCACATGCCACTCCTAGGGTACGCCTCACTTGGTTGCCACGAACGTGGTCATTGAGTATAGGAAGTTTTAGAGGTCGCCCTCCTGTCTAAAGATCAAAGTTGCCTCGATAAAAAATGATCTAAGACATTAGGGTTACCGCTAAGGCGTCCTAACATTGCTTTAGTGACCACATGTCCCTTAATCGAATTGACCCGAAAACTCCAACAACAGTGCTGCCTACTCCTCAATAGTGGGATAGAGCATTGTCTAAAGGACATTTACACAGCTTAATTACTTTTGAGTGGGTAGAGGTTCTTAGGTACTTGCTATTTCAAAACAAAACAAATTTTTCGCACTTACACTTTTCAAACAAAGTTTTCAAAAACACTTCATACACTCTTGAGGACAGAAACAAGAGTTAAATCGAAGTTTTCAAACAAAATTCTTTTCAAAACCCACAAACATAAGAAAAGCAAAACTTTTTGAAAACACAATGAGCAAGTACCTAAGAGCCCGTGGATAACCACGGATATAAAGGGTGCTAACACCTTCCCTTTCTATAATCTACCTCCCGAACCCGAGAAACATCTCGAAAAGGAATTTTGCTGTGCTTTTGTCCTTTCCTTGTTGGATTAAATAAAAGACGGTGGAGACTCTTGCTTACTGCGACATTTTGCGAAACGCAAACGCGAACCAGCATTCCAAAAATAGTTAGTTCTATTTCCACCGATCACAGAACTTGCGACTCTGCTGGGGATATACTTATAAGTGAGGTGTACCTTAGGATTAGATCACTTGTGTTTTCAATTGTATTGCTTTGTATGCTTTAAATTTTGTGGGCTTGTATCGGAGTTTTATAGATCCTAACCCAAACCTGGGGGTACCCTTTTTTAGGTAAGTAGCAATAAACTGTGAGGGATCTGTCCGGCGTAGACCGACACGGATGAAGCAGTAGCTACATTGGTGTGACACCTTGGTCTGTACCGATATCCCTTGTGTTGGAACGAGGAGAATATTGGTCTTCTGAGGAGTCATTAAGCACCAACTGACCTTAGAACCTTAAATTGACCAACTTGGCCATAGAACAATAGCAGTATGCTACACTCATTGAGACTAAACTCTCGTGATGGTTCCGGCCGCAAGAAAAGGTTTCCAAACTGGAATTATGACCGATTGAGGGTAGTCAGTGATATTGAGATCCTCTAGAACCCGGTTACTATTTTTAGGACAGGTTTAAACCAACTGAACTGAAAGAGGGTAGTACCTAAGCTTCATGCCAGCCTGAAATCTAAGGGCCCTTTTGTGTGACTTGTGTGCCTTCAAACTTGAACTACTTGCACATTCTTGTTATCTGACAGCATGAGTTCCTTGTAGGTTTTTTTTACAATCCTTATCCAACAATTTGGATTTATTACAGGGCTTACTTACATCACCTCACACCGTTGCTTAAACGCATAGCATACACATCATAACATCATACCATAGCATTTCCTTAACCATTTCAAGGATCTCAAGGGTTTGTGATGCAGGTCAGGATGAACCAAATGTCTAGCAAGGGGCAAAGGGGATTTATTCTCCTCTAGCCAAGGTTGTCCGGAGATCAAAACATGATAACTTGAGTCAGGGGCTATGACCCACTCGATATGGTGAGCCTGACTCTTGAAGAAGGACTCTCAGCAACATGAAGTTCCTTCAATCAAAGCTACCGGATTCAGATTCTAACAGTTTCTTATTTACCCCACGAGATCCTTGAAAATATTGCATACATATATCATACATATCATTGCATTACAGGTACCATTACAGGTCTCTTATCTTCTTCGCTGTTTATTTCAGCAATCATCATGTCTACTGAACCTTCTACTGAGCAAGCTATCAAGGCCCTCCAGGCCCATAATGCCCAGTTTCAAGAGTTGGTTATGAGCCTAGCCAAGGGTCAACAAGACTTGAAGACCCTGATTCTGAAAGAGAGAAAGAAGAAGAAGAAGAGGACCGTCCTGTTCAACACTGGACACAAGTTTGGAAATAGACTGCATAATGAGGTTGATCTGACCACCTCATCTGGAGGGAAAGATAGTCCACAAGAGAGAAGGGTTCCTAGCCCTATAGTCTCCGACAACGATACGGACTGTGATGAAGAACAGTATCCTCCCGCTGAAGATAAGTACAAACAGCTGGAAGACCGCTTGAGCGCTATGGAGATACAGAACATGCCCGGGCTGGACTTCAGAGACCTAGGTCTATCCGCTGGGGTGGTGATTCCCCATAAATTCAAGGCACCTACCTTTGCCAAGTATGACGGAGCTTCCTGCCCAAAGCTGCACCTCCGGTCATATGTGAGGAGGATCCAACCTTACACTGCTGACAAGAACTTGTGGATCCATTTCTTTCAAGACAGTCTTTCAGGGACTCAGCTTAAGTGGTTCTATCAGTTGGATGGAGCCAGTATCCGCAGCTGGGAGGATTTGGCTACTGCGTTCTATAGGCAGTACCAGTATATCTCCGACCTTGCTCCTACACGTACCCAACTCTAGGGTATGTCAATAGGGACGGGTGAAGGATTTAAAGAGTATGCTCAGAAATGGAGAGACCTTGCCGGAAGGGTGCAACCACCTTTGGCTGATCGGGAACTTGTCGATATGTTTCTGGGGACCCTGTCTGGTCCATTCTTTAATCATCTAATTGGAAACTCTTCAGCCGGGTTTACAGACCTTATCTTGACTGGTGAGAGAATTGAAGCTGGCATCAAAAGTGGGAAGATTCAAGAAGCTACACCTTCTGATGCTCAGAAAAAGCCTTACAGTGGGAAGAAAGAGTCCAATGCTGTGTACAGTCAAAAGAGTCGTTGTGACCAGCACGTAGGGGCAGTCTTGATCTATGGTTCTGCGTCACACTGACAACAGCAAAAGGGAAATCAACGAAGGCCGGACGAGCCTAAAAGACAGTTCACCAACATCAACATGCCATTGTCACAAGCATTGCAGCACATGTTGAAGAGGAATCTGATTAAGGTGATAAACCCTCCTTCAAACCCTAAGACTTCTTCTCCTAACTACAACCCAGATGCAAGGTGCGCTTATCATTCTGGTAGCCCGGGGCACGATACTGACGATTGTTGGGCGCTGAAATACAAGATTCAGAATATGATTGACGCTAAAGAGATCGAATTCGAGCCTCCTGAGACTCCCAATGTGATCACTGCTCCCTTGCCAAAACATGGCTAGGATTGAAAGCACTTTTGTTCATTTGAATTCTGAAGTTGTATTTTTCTTTGCTTATTCAAACAATTATCATGTCAAACTCTTTTATTTCATTAATGCATTACACGTGTCTGTTTTGAATTAATTGTTTTCACTATGCTTAAAATTGCTTCATATTTCCTTTTTGTGATGTTCAAACTCCCGATTAAAAAATTCTAAGCCTTTTGAGGGAGGATGACGAAAATGATACCACGATCTTTACAGTATGCTTCTAAACAGACCCCGCTGATGAAGTACATGCATTGTTTCAAATCCTAGATAGTGGAGTTATAAGGAAGATAATCCCTAGTCAACCCCTTTGAGCCAAAGAAGTTGGAGTTTTTCTTTTCACGCAAAAATTAAAACCCTTAATTATAACCTGGGGCAGGGTAGTTTTCTCGGTTGATCCAGGTGCACAATGAATGGCATCAAAGGAGTCCTTCCAAAACAAAAGACAGTGATGGTTCCCTATAATCGTCAAGACAGGCAGTCGTTATCTTTCAAAAACAAAAGCCCAATAAGTCAAAACCTATGAAGGAGACTTACAAAAAACTGGGGCATCCCGCTGACTGTAATTACAAAAGAAACAGTTCAGGAAAAAGACAGGGATAATAAAATCAAAAAGAAAGAGATCTTACAGACTCTCAACAAAATGACTTCCTGTTCAAAATAAATTGTCAGTATCCGAACCACCACTGGAATATCAGAGCAAAGACTCAAACAAGATCTAATGCACGATTAGCTGAGTTTAGGATCGAAGAACATCACGAAGAGCGGGTGGGTACAAATAAATTTTGAGCCTTTATCCTTTGTTTCTTAAACTGTGAACCAGACCACGTTATAACCCTTAAAAGTCCTAGCTGAAGCATGGGTTAGTTCGAAAGTATACTGTAACAAAAGGTATCCTGACTCCTGTAGGGCTTGCTGTAAAATCCTGAGTTGACATCACATTTTACAAAAATTCACTTGTTTTATTGAAAACTGCATTTTCAAAAAACTTCAAGACAGACATAAGCTTTGCATTCTTAAAATAACATTGTTTGCATATGACTATTTGTTCGAACAATAGAGAAATTCGCACGATGAATATCTTGTGAACAAAAACCTTTTCAATAAAAAAGGATCACCTCAAGTGGAACAACACTTCCAACCAAGGGGCAGACATAACCATTGTCCATCATCTGGGGCAGTCAAGTCAATATTCAAGGAATCTCTCAAGATGCCAAATAGCCAGGGGCAAATCTCTGCCTGAGTCACTTGGGGCATTGGACATGAATTCCAGCAGCGAATCTTACATGATCAAACATCTTCTGGTAGTATGGCAACACAACACTACTGACAATGACAACTCCCTACACTCTGAGAGCGTGGACATAGTCAAAAAGTACTACGCATAATCAAAGACCCGCTAGGTTGACTGGCCTAGGAAAAAATAAGGGCTTCCCGGTGAACCAAAAGGGTTCGGGCAAAAAATAAGGGATGAAAATAAAAAAATCTGTACACCCGGCAAGTCGAAAACTTGAAAAGGCGGCTTGGGCAAAAAGGGGTATCCCGATGGACTGAAAACCCGAAAGGGAGGTCCAGGCAAAAATTAGGGATCAAAGCGTACGACTATGGCCCGTCATCTCGTCACTTGCCTACCAGAAGAAGATTTGTCAATCGGCAGTTATCAAGCACCTCATAGGCCTTCTTCTCCCGCAGAAACTGGGGCAATAAGAATTGTCCGAACTGTACAAGCTGCTCTATCCTCCAGGTACAAGGTAGGTTCAGTTGAAGAGTACGACCAAGATACCTTCACTCCCCGCAGAGTAAGACAGTAATGGAAGCTCTCCCCACTGAGACTTGCAACCATGGACGAATCAACAATACTCTTCCCCAAGCAGAGTTGGCCTATCATCAGCCCTCAAAAGGCGTGGTATTCTCAAAAGGTCTTAGTATTCCCCAGCGGAGTATAAAGATATTCCCCAGCAAGCGTAAAGAGCATCCCCGACAGTCTTAATATTCCTCGACAGAGTATAAGAATGTTCCCCGGCGGAATACAGGATACCCCCAGTGGAGCCATTTCCCCGGCGTAGTCTAAAAAAGCTTCCCCGCCAGAGTTGAATCATCTTCCCCAGTAGATTCTGGAAGCTTGTCCCCTGCAGAGTACAAATGTATCTCCCCAGCCATATTCAGAAGGTTATCCCCACAAGAGTCTAACTGGGTTATCCTCAGCAAGTTGCGATTAAAAGATCATCCCCAGCGAAGTTCTTTCTATCCCCAGTGGAATTCATCATCAAAATCCCCGACAGAGCTTATCGACGGAATCCCCAGTGGAGTTATCGTTAAAATCTCAGCAAGGCATCTCTTCCCACAGAGTGATTCCCCGCAGAGTAATATCTTCACCAGTTTATTCCCCAACGGAGTCATCTTCTCCTACAGGTTTATTCTTGCAACCATCTTCGTGCATCATCCCCAGTGGAAACGAAGAATTCAACCATACTCTTCAACATCAGCCCAGGATTTAACAAACTCCCCGACATTTGTCAAGGATTTATTTTCCCAGACGAAAATACATTCATAAACATTTCACCTTTCATACCTCCTATTTACATACATGATAAAGTGCATACGACACGATCTCATTTATTTTTGAGAACATCATGACATCATGCATTTCATACATCATGACATTGCATACAGCTAACGTTTTACCTTTTTTAGGAAAAGGTCAATCAAAAGATGGCTACCATCAATCGTTCCAAGTTCCAGATGAATACCTGTAACAAACCAGGAAAATATCAATGGACGACTGATTGTAGATCAATACCTGTAGCAAGCCAGGAAAGTTATCTACACGAAGAGATGGAAGACTAATACCTGTAACAAGCCAGGAAGACCATCTTTCTTTCTCAGGTCAGAGATTAATACCTGAAACCAGCCAGAACAACGATCTCCTCGACTAACCTTCTTAAGTTCTAGATTAATACCTGTAACAAGCCAGGAAAACATCTATGGACGACTGATTGTAGGTTAATACCTGAAACCATCCAGGACAACCACCTACACGAAGAGATTGAAAGTTAATACATGTAACAAGCCAGGAAGACCATTTTTCTTTCTCAGGTCAGAGATCAATACTTGTAACCAGCAAGGACAACTATCTCATCGGCCAACCTTTTCAAGTTCCAGATTAATACCTGTAACAAGCCAGGAAAATTTTGTGGACGAATGATTGTAGGTTAATACCTGAAACCAGACAGGACAATTATCTACTTGACCATCATCAGGAAATCCTACACCGGTTCCTTCTCAATTTCAGATGAAGTTTTACACGGACTCATCGTCAGGCAACCCTACACAGGTTCCTTCCTTCAGATGAAGTTTTTACACGAACTCATCGTCAGGCGACCCTACACAGGTTCTTTCCTTCCAAGATGAAGTTTTACACGGACTCATCATCAGGCGACCCTATACCAGTTCCTTCTATTTCAGATGCAGTTTTACACGGACTTATCATCAGGCAACCCTACACCGGTTCCTTCTCTTTCCAAGATGAAGTTTCACCTGAACCCATCATCAAAGTAACCTTACCCAGGTTCCTCCAGAAGTTTTACACAGACTTATCACAAAGTAACCTTACTCAGGTTCCTCCAGAAGTTTTACACGGACTTATCACCTTACTCAGGTTCCTCCAGAGGTTTTACACAAACTTATCCCGAAGTAACCTTACCCCGGTTCCTCCTTGCAATTTCCCGACGCAGTGCAAAGCAACCATACACTGGTTCCTTCTCTCTTCCAAGATGCAGTTTCACACGGATTCATCATCAGTCAACCCTACATTGGTTCCTTCTCTCTTTCAGATGAAGTTTCACACGGACTCATCATCAGGCAACCCTACACAGGATCCTTCTTTCAACTTACAAAATTACAATTCAACAAACAATATCCAGATGGCATCTATAAGCCCATCCTCCTACCAACAATCTCCAAATGGCATCTGTAAGCCCATTCCCGACATCACATTGCTGATACTACACCATGCGAGTGCAAATTTCTGGGCACTTTAGTGTTCAATCATCTTCCACCTTCGGATCACGAAAGGCACGCAAGCCAATCTACATCCTCAGGTTTAAGAAGATTGAACATGGGCAACTGTTGTACCCCAAAATTTTCCCTCCCATATTCCTTAAGATATGTCAAGAATCATCTTCAAATTGCTCAAAATGGCTCAAGGGTTGTACAATCAAATCACCTCCTAAGGCAGTCAATTCAAAATTAGGGTTTTGTGTTGCATCAAGGTCCTTACATACAAATGGCCTCAAGTTCTCCCCAATGTCTTAATATGTTCTTAAGTCCATCCATGACAAATTTCAAGCCTTGCAGAGAAACTTTGGTCAGTCAATTGCTCAAGAGGCCCAAAAATCGATTGTGCTGGGTCAAAAGTCAACTGTAACCTAAATACAGTCAAACCTCAAGATTTTTTGTCAACATTCTCATTTTGAAGGATAATTCATAATTTGATCAAGGGTTGATCATGATTCATCAAGGATTTCTCAAAATTCATCAAGATTCAAAAGTTGCTAAATTAGGGTTTTGTAGGAAAAGTCAACTCAATTTTGACCAAGCATAACTTTCTCATACTTTATGATAAATGACCAATCCAAAGCTCATTTTGAAGAAGATGCAATTTCCTACAATCCATCTTCACACCCCAAGATCAGAAAATGCACTCACAAGAAGTTACAAATTTGGACATTATAGGTCATTTTTGAAAGTCAACAAAAACACCTTTTTTGCCAAAGCTTATAACTTGAGAATGGAAGATCAAAATGAGATGAGACCAAACGGTTAGATTAGAGGACATCTCAAGGTTTCTAAAAAGTCCAAGAACACCTCCAAAGGTTCAAAATTGAGGAAGTTATGCATGGTTGAAGTTGGGCATTTTTCCAAAATTGCCAAAAGTCAACTATCCTCAAAATTCCAATTTTTGACAAAAGGGCCCACTTTTTTCCACTTGATTTAGTCTTGTCATGCCACACACGTGCCCCATGCTTAATTTCATGACCAAACATTTATTTTTCTATTTTATTTCATTTTTATTGATTTAATTCATTATTAATCAATATTAAATCAAATAAAATCCAAAAATTATTGAAAACGGATCTTTGTGATTTGTACAGCTTGCAAACATCATGTGACACCTAATTAAATTCGTGCCTTGGCTTTTTGTGCACAAAATCTAAGATTTGGCCATATTTGGAAAGCTTGTTAATGGTGATCAAAGTGCAATCCTAATTCTTCAATACATATGGATATTGGCCCAACTCTTGACCTAAAACCATTCTATTATACATACACAAGGCACACAAACCTAATTCAGACCCAAGGACTGCATAAAACGGCCAGACCAAACTTGGAAAAAGTTCGAATAACCTTGACACCGAAATCATACGTAGAAGTCAATTCATCCAAAAGCTCAACGTTATCTTCTTGCTAGCCATTCACTGAAGCTAAGGCAATCGCTCACGAGCCCTGAATCACCACCAAACGCACTGTAAGTCGCTTGAAACTCCGCCCTGGACATGGAATCGTGATCTTGTGTTCTTGCATCTTTTTGACAAAGCATTGGCATATTCTTGATCCTTGCATAATTTCCAACCTTTCTGCAATATTCAATTTCGTTTTTGCAGCCTGTAAAGCCCTACTCGAAACTAAGGTTTGGGTTTCTTGTTTTTAGGCATTTTTGTTTCAGGTAAAATCAGAACCAACCATGACCATGAATGGACTCAGGAGGACGAAACGAGCATGGGGATGATTTTAGGTTGCATTTATATTGCCTGGAAGTTGTTTTAGGAGGAACCTACGAATCTTGCTGCGGACAAAATCCGCAGGTAAAAACCTGGTTATTCTCAACGAAGAATATGCTGACGCGTCTCCCTCCCATTCGTCCTTTTAAAAATGTGCGCTTTTTTTTTCTAGGAATAGTTGATTGATTATCAATATAATATTTTTATTTATTAAAACTAATTTCATTATTTTGTTCTTTTTTGTAAATAAAAATTAACCAATTAATTTAGTTTCTAATTAGGTATAATTTTAACATTTTTGCAACAATTTAAAATTAATTAGAATATTAGGTTTTTTAACAATTGTAATCATTTTATTTTTATTTCCTTAAACATAAAAGACCCAATAAAAGAATCTTTTTTTATTTAATTAATTAATTAACTTAGGTTTAATTCCATTTAATTCAAAATAACAAAAAAAATCTCTTTCTTTCCTAAAAAAGGGGGTCAAAACCCTAAAAACTCTCCGATTCAATTTTTCTCGCGCGTATGATTTTTTTTATTCATATTTTTATTCAATTATGTAATTGCTCCGAGGATGTAATAATTTTGGACTTAGGACTTTTTACCGCTTTTATTTACTTTTCCGCATTTACTTTTTCAAGGGTTTGTTTTTGGCGATGTAAATACCCGGCGCCTTGTAATAGCTTAGTTTTATTTTCCGCAACCATTAAACTGCTAGATGTATGCTAATAGGCTATGCATGACAAGATCTATCTTAACTAAAAATCAATCGTAGCTCACCATAACATGTACAAAGATAACATAACTGAAAATTGACACATGTGCACATGCCACTCCTAGGGTACGCCTCACTTGGTTGCCTCGAACGTGGTCATTGAGTATAGGAAGTTTTAGAGGTCGCCCTCCTGTCTAAAGATCAAAGTTGACTCGAAACGGTCGCCTCGATAAAAAATGATCTAAGACATTAGGGTTACCGCTAAGGCGTCCTAACATTGCTTTAGTGACCACATGTCCCTTAATCGAATTGACCTGAAAACTCCAACGACAGTGCTGCCTACTCCTTAATAGTGGGATAACATTGTCTAAAGGACATTTACACAGCTTAATTCCTTTTGAGTGGGTAGAGGTTCTTAGGTACTTGCTCTTTCAAAACAAAACAAATTTTTCGCACTTACACTTTTCAAACAAAGTTTTCTAAAACACTTCATACACTCTTGAGGACAGAAACAAGAGTTAAATCGAAGTTTTCAAACAAAATTCTTTTCAAAACCCACAAACATAAGAAAAGCAAAACTTTTTGAAAACACAATGAGCAAGTACCTAAGAGCCCGTGGATAACCACAAATAGAAAGGGTGCTAACACCTTCCCTTTCTATAATCTACCTCCCGAACCCGAGAAACATCTCGAAAAGGAATTTTGCTGTGCTTTTGTCCTTTCCTTGTTGGATTAAATAAAAGACAGTGGCGACTCTTGCTTACCGCGACATTTTGCGAAACGCAAACGCGAACCAGCATTCCAAAAACAGTCAGTTCTATTTCCACCGATCACAAATAAGATAAACTGATATCTGGTCCGATTTCAGATTTCATAGCAACTCTCTAGGGATAGTGGTCTGAACTACCCTTTGTTCGAGAGAGAAGTTTTGTAGTAATCAAAGGGATAGACTCGGGCTGGGAAGATTGGATTCTGCTGGGGAAATAAACTATGTTGGGAAATAAACCATGCTGGAGAAATACTCTGCTGATGAATGTTTTGCTGGGGATTTTACTATGTTAGAAAAATAAACTCAGTCGGGGAAGAGAATTCTTGTGAGTTGTGTTGAAGACATACTTTCTGATGAGTATTGGGACTCCATAGCTTGATAACATTGCTGGAAAAAATAATCTTGTATCTATGGGATCTGTTAGTGAGTATGATTAAGATATTTCAGACCTACGAGGAATGTATCTTTGTTGTAGATGAGTTTGTAAAGCTGCTTCTGTGAGGGATAATCTTATGGGAACTGCTCTGTGAGGTGACTTCACTGGGGATTTTGTGGACGACTTGAATGTTATCCCAATTCCTAGAGTCTTAAGTAAATTCTTATTCATGTTTTTATGAATCTTTGTTAATAGTAATCATGTTCATATGCATATGTTCATTCAATTTAATCATTGGGCATTTTTGCAAACAAAACAAAAAAAGTAAAACAAAGTTTGAATTTTGAAATTGTGTTTATATTGATAATTTGCCTATAAACAGCCAATCGTTGTACAAAGAGAAAGAAATCCTAGTAAGAGGAAATCATCGTGAAATAAAGAGAGTACAAAGTGAAAACAAAATATATAGCTATGCGTAAATGATCTCGCCAGGTTTCAACTCTGCTATTGCCCCTATGTCTTTGAGCATCTCATCCCCTGTTGTTGGAAGAAGTTGATTAAATTGATCTGCACCATTTGAACTTAATATTGGTAATAAATTTGTTTGTAAGTGATCCAACGGGGAATAATCGTACTCTTTAATCCCTAACTTTTGCATGGACCTCCCTTTCGGGTTTTCAGTCCACCGGGATGCCATTTTTTTACCCAAGCTGCCTTTTCAGGTTTTCGACATGTCAGGTGTACAATATTATATATATATATATATATATATATATATATATATATATATATATATATATATATATATATATCCCTGATTTTTTTCCGAACCCTTTTGGTTCACCGTGATGCCCTTATTTTTTCCTAGGCAAGTAAACCTAGCGGTTCGTTTTCATGTGTAGTATCTTTTAACTATATCCGTGTTTACAGGGTGTGTAAGATCTTCATTGTCCATGGTGGTAAGTATCATAGCTCCGCTCGAGAATATCTTCTTGATCACGAATGACCCTTCGTAAGTAGGAGTCCACTTGCCCCTGGGATCACCTTGTGGCAGGATAATACGCTTTATTACTAAGTCACCAGCCTGATATACCCGATGCTTGATTTTCTTGTTGAATATTTTGATCATACGCTTTTGATACATCTGACCTTGACAGACAGTCGCAAGCCTCTTCTCATTAATCAAATTCAATTGGTCTAGTCTAGTCTGAATCCATCTGTCTTTGTCTAAGTATGCATCTTTCATATTTCTCAGAGAACGAATCTGAACTTTGACTGGTAGGACAACCTCCATACCATAGACCAGAGAGAACGGGGTTACCACAGTTGATGTCCTAGCCTAAGTATGATAGCCATGAAGAGAAAATTGTCACATCTCATGCCAGTCTTTATACGTCAATGTCATCTTATGTATAATCTTCTTAATGTTTTTATTGGCGGCTTTCACTATGCCATTCATCTTTGGTCGATACGGACAAGAATTGTGGTGCTTGATCTTAAATTGCGTGCAGAGTTTCGTGATCATAGTGTTATTGAGATTGGTACCATTATCTGTGTTAATCCTTTCGGGGATGCCATACTGAGAGATAAGGTTATGCTTAATGAATCGAGCAACCATATTCTTAGTAACAGAGAGGAATGAGGCTGCTTCAACCCATTTTGTGAAGTAATCAATGGCGAAGAGGATGAAGTGATGTCCGTTGGAAGTAGTGGGTTTAATCTCCCTAATAATATCAATGCCCCACATTGCAAACAACCAAGGAGCAGTCAAGACATTCATAGGTACTGAAGGCACATGTACTTTGTCAGCATAGATCTGACACTTGTGACAAGTTCTTGAGTGGTGATGGCAATAAGTTTCCATGTCGACAAATAGTACCCTGATCTTAAAATCTTCTTGGCCATAGTATGTCCACTAGAATGAGTACCAAAGATACCTTCGTGCATATCTTCCATAATCTTCTTCGCCTTTTTCTTGTCCACACATTGAAGCAGAGTCCAATCATGGTTAGGTCTGTACAAAATTTTGTTGCTCAGGAAGAACTTAGCTGACAACCTCCGTAGGAATTTATTTTCATTGATGGATGCCCCCTCAGGATACTCTTGAGCCTCAAGGTATCTTTTCACTTCATGAAACCAAGGTTTCTCTTCTACTCCGTTAGTTTAAACTTCATATCAATGTGCTGATTTGTCTAGCCTCTCAATAGTAATTTTGGGAGCCCTGTTATCCCATCTGACTTTAAACATAGACAACATGGTTGCTAATGCATCTACCAGTTGGTTCTCTTCTCGTGGGATATGCTCAAAAGTAATTTCCTCGAAGTACGGGATCAAGGTAAGCACATGTTCTCTATAAGGAATGAGATTCAGGTGCTTAGTATACCACCCCCCCTTAATCTGACTGATTACTAAGGCCGAGTCTCTGTAAACACTCAAGAACTTGATTCTTAGGTCAATAGCAGCTTTAATACCCATGATGCACGCTTCGTATTCATCCATGTTATTGGTACAATCAAAGCATAATCTGGCGATGAAGGGCGTATGACAACCATGAGGAGAGATGATTATAGCACCAATTCCATTATCAAGTGCATTTGAAGCTCTGTCAAAAACCATAGTCCATCAGGATCCTAGCTCAGGTCCTTCATACGGTCCAAGTTCTTCACAATCTGTAACATACATAATGTTCTCATCCGGGAATTCAAAGTTCATGGATTGGTAGTCGTCTATGGCTTGATGAGACAAATGATCTGCCAGTACACTTCCTTTGATCGCTTTCTGAGTGGTGTACTGAATATTGTATTGTCTTAAGACCACTTGCCATCGGGCTATTCTTCCAGAGAGAGCCGGCTTCTCGAATATGTATTTTATGGGATCCATTTTAGATATCAACAAAGTAGTATGGGTCAACATATATTGTCTTAGTCGGCGAGCAGCCCATGCCAAAGCCCAGCAATTTTTCTCGAGCAGTGAATATCTTGTTTCATAGTCGGTAAATTTTTTGCTAAGGTAGTATATTGCATGTTCATTTCGACCAGACTCTTTATGCTGCCCCAGTACACACCCCATTGAGTTCTCTAACACTGTTAAATACATTATCAGAGGTCTTCCTTCAACTGGTAGCATTATAATTGGAGGTTCTTGTAGGTACTCCTTGATTTTGTCAAAGGCTATCTGACAATCGTTATTCCATTTCACTACCTGATCTTTCTTCAGCAACTTGAAGATTGGTTCACAAGTAAAGGTTAGATGAGAGATAAATCTTGAAATGTAATTCAGTCATCCCAAGAAACCTATGACTTATTTCTCGGTGCGGGGAGCGGGTATTTCTTGAATAGCTTTGACTTTAGCGGGATCAAACTTAATTCCTTTACCACTAACAATAAAACCCAGGAGTTTATCGGACCTCACCCCAAAGGTGCACTTGTTCAGATTCAGTCTCAACTTATACTTCTTCAGTCTCTCAAACAACTTATATAGATGGTCCAGTTGCTCTTCTTCAGTATGTGATCTAGATATCATATCGTCGACATAGACCTTTATCTCGTGATGAATCATGTCATGGAACAAGGCTACCATAGCACATTGATATGTTGCGCCAACATTCTTTAACCCAAAAGGCATAACCTTGTAGCAGAACATGCCCCAATGTGTAACAAAAGTAGTCTTTTCCATGTCTTCTGGTGCCATCTTGATCTGATTATACCCTAAGAAACAATCCATGAAGGAGAATACCTTGTGCTGAGCGGTGTTGTCAACCAAAATATCAATATATGGAAGTGGGAAGTCATCTTTAGGGCTTCCCCTGTTCAGATCCCTTTAGTCTACACACATACGTACATTGTTGTCTTTCTTCGGTACCAGAACCACATTCGCAACCCATTGAGAATAGGATGTCACTGCTAAGGACCATGCGTTGTATTGTTTCATAACCATATCCTTGATCTTCTCTGACATCTCGGGACGCATTCAACGAACCTTCTGCTTAATTGGAGAACAACCTTCTTTCATCGGCAGACGGTGAACCACAATATCGGTATCAAGCCCTGGCATGTCTTTGTATGACCAAGCGAAAATCTCAACATATTCATGCAACATCCGTATCAACCTGTTCTTGAAACTTCCCTATAGATTGGCACATATCTTGACTTCCTTCATGTCTGACTCAGAACCCAAGTTTACCGCTTCAATTGGCTCTTCATGCGGTTGTATATCCTTTTCTTCTTGTATTAATAGCCTGGCTAGTTCTCCGGGTATTTCACAATCTTCCTCACCTTCGTCCTCATCTTGGTAAATCGGATTTTCAAAGTCATAAGTGGCAATATAAGAATCATTACCAACGGGATCCAGAGTGGATGTGGATCTGCAATGTATTGTGTGGGTGTGTGTAAGAACACATAGCTATTTGAAAGTGATAAAAGTAAAACAAAGACAGAGAGCACAAAATTTGAATGCAAAACGTCCAATGCTTTTATTAAATGATCATATGTTTATGAAATGACAACCATTAACAAACGACCGTTGTGCCCCGGGTAAGGCACAAGGCTTAAAGTCATTGTTCAAATATTACAAAGCCAAAACTTGAAAGCAATAAAAAAATAGAAATGTAGCTATTACTCCTGACTAAAGGAGACAGAGATAACGTCTTCCTCCTTCCAGTTGCTGGGTCTGTTGGCGATGGTAGGAAAGATCCAACTGTCAAGGTCATAATCATTGGCAACATCTTCTATAGTATTGACTCTGTTGTTGCTGATGCAGAATGGTGGTCTTCCATCCCGAGCACGGTGAATAGCCTTTTAACCCTCTGTAGTGAAACCCAAACCAAACTTTTCATATTTATACGGGATGTCAGGAAGCTAACCCCAAATAGTACAACCACCTTCTTCTACAGTGGCTTTAGCATCTTTCAATGAATCCATTATGGGCGGAACTCTGGTAACTTTGGGAATGGGAGAGACATCTTCAATTGAGGCAAGAGGGATGACTTTAAAAGTCTGATAGGGAGTCTCGATGAATTCACCATCCATCTCCACATGCTAGAAAGAGTTCAAGTGGCTAACCATATAATCTTATTCACCGCAGATAGTAACAATCTTTCCGTTCACAGAATATTTTAACTTCTTGTGTAGGGTAGAGGTGACAGCTCTTGCCCCATGGATCCAGGGGCATCCCAGTAAGCAAGAATAAGCTGGTCAAATATACATCCCGTAAAAGGTGGATTCAAATATCTACAAACCTACCTTGATTAGAAGATCCACTTCCCTGTGTACCATCCTTTTTTACCCCTCAAAGGCTCGAACCATAATATTACTGGGTTTCAATATGACCCATTCGCAATTAAGTCTGTCAAGAGAGACTTTCGGTAGAACATTCAGTGAAGAGCCAGTATCAACCAAAACATGAGCCAAAGTAGAGGACCTGCACTCAATGGAGACATACAGGGCCTTATTATGGTTTCTTCCCTTAGGAGTCAGATTAGCATCAGAGAAACCTAATCCATTGTCTGTCGTTAAGCTAACAACATAACTTCCAAATCATTCGGCAGAAATCTCTTGTGGTATGTGAGAAGTCTTCAAGAATTTTACTAAAGCTTGTGCATGGGCTTTAGAACATAATAGCAGGGATAACATAGAGATATTGGATGGGGTCTACCCCAGCAGTTCAACAATTTTGTAGTCACTCTTGCGGATAATCTTCCATACCTCTTCCAACTCTTATGTAGAGGTGTCTTCAACTGTAGCTTCCTTAGGCGCCTCCGTCTGGGCAGGCTCTAATATTTTCTCTTTACCTCGAGCCTCAGCAATTTACTCAGTGGTTGTAAATCTAACAGGTGTAGCAATTGTCTTTAGAGAGATTTCCGGGGAAAAAACCAGTTCTTGTTTGACGCCATGGTAGTAGACTTAGGATCCATAGTTCCAAGGAATAGCTTTATCCAAATAATATGGGATAGGTCCAGTTGTAGTGATGATCAGGGGAGCATCTTTCGGGTTGGCAGTAATCCTTACCGGATCTTTGGAGGTGATCCTGACAAGAGGGCCAAAAATTAGGATAAGTCTTGACACAGATTCTCAGCAGACGAAACCTTCTCGATCAAAATGCCTTCCTTCAGTAATCTGCAGCCATTGGGTTAGGCTGCATAGTAGTAACACTTTTCAATACAACACGAAAATAAACTAACTTGCATCAGATTCTTCTTGATTATTGGTAGAGGAGTAACAAATTCACTCATAGTATCCATATAAAGAACATCGTCAATTGCACTTATACCTTTGTCATGCTTCAGCATAGGTGCAGTAATTACATTCGGGGTCTCCGGAGGATCAAACTCAATCTCCTTGTTGTCAAGCATACCCTGAATATTTTTTTCAGGGTCTAGCAGTTGTTGGTGTCGTGCCCAGGACTATTGGAATGATAGGCACACTTCACATTCAGATTATACTTAGGAGAGGAGGTGTTGGGGGTTATGAGGAGGGTCCCTCTGCGTAATCAGCTGCGTTTTTAGTAAATGTTGCAACGGCTAAGACAATGGCATATTAATCTTGGTAAACTTCCTTCCTGGAGCATATGACCTATGCCTATTGCCCTGTTGTTATTGTTGAACATGTGCAGGATTAGAAATTAGTACGGCTCCCACAGACTGATTGCAGTCATCTTTATCACGGCCCTTCTGGCCATAAACAACATTAGTCTCCTTCTTACAATTGAATGTCTTCTTTATAGCATTTGAATATGCAACCACTTGATTTTTTCCACTCTTAATACCACTTTCAACTCATTCCCTAGTTAGAATCAGCTCAGTGAAACCAGATGAGGAGCTTCCAATCAGATGGTTAAAGAATGGACCTGTTAGAGTGACCATGAACATATCAACTAGCTCCCGGTCAGACAAGGGAGGTTGCACCCTTACATATAAGTCTCTCCACTTTTGGGCATATTCCTTGAATCCTCCATTTGGACCCATAGTCATGTTTTGTAATTGCACGCGAGTTGGTGCAAGGTCAACATTGTATTGATACTGCTTGTAAAAAGAAGCAGCCAAGTCTTCCCAAGTACGATATTTGGCTCCCTCCAGCTAATAGAACCACTCGAGTTATGTACCAGAAAAACTTTCGTGAAAGAAGTGAACCCATAACTTCCTGTCAGCAGTATGTGGTTAGATCTTCCGAACATAGGACCTCAGATGAAGTTTCGGACAAGACACACCGTCATATTTAGCAAAAGCAATGACTTTGAATTTGTGAGGGATAACCACCCCTAGAATAAGACCCAGCTCTTCGAAATCTAATCCAGGCACTTTCTGGATTTCCGTGGCCTTGAGGCGATCTTCCAGCTATCTGTATCTATCATCAGCAGGAGGATATTGTTCATCAGAATATTCTTCATCCTCAGGCATCTTACCAGAACCAAGGTTGCTTCCACCTTCAGCCGTGACGCTTCTACCATCCTCCTATTGGTTGTCATCTTCATCAGAGGTAATATCAGTAGTTTGCACTGGTTTAACAGGAACTTTGAATCTTCTTCCCATGTTGAGGATAACAATTGGCTTCCGAGTCATCTTCTTTTTAGCGATGAGCGCCATCATATCTTTCTGTCCTTGAGCTAGGTTTAGGAGGGTCTCCTAGAATTGGGCATTCTGAGCTTGGAGTTCCTTAACAGTTTTTTTGAGAGCCATCTTTTGCTGAAATAAACAGCTAGAAGATAAGAAAACATGTATGGGAAAACATGATATGTAATGATGCATGATATGTAGATGATGTAATACGGTGGGAGAACTGATTTTTGGTTTTGCGTTTTATCGCAAATGTTGCGGATAGCAAGAGTCGCCACCGACTTTTCTTTTATCCAATAAAGGAAAGGGTGAAAAGAACATGAAATACCTTTAAGAATTTTCTTTGAGTTCGGGGGGTAGGTTATGAAAAGGGAAGGTGTTAGCACCCTTTTCATCCGTAGTTATCTACGGGCTCTTAATTGCTACATCTCTTAATCCAAACACTTTTTGAGGATCAAACCTCATTGATAAAGTTGTAGAATTCATTAATACCTACAACTTTCATGTTGAAAGTTTTCCTTGAATCAACTTGGATCTTGAGGAAACTTGCTTGTGAAGTTAGGGTTTTTTAGATACAAAACACTTGAATTTTTTCTAAGTGTTTAAAAATCTTGACTTTTGACTTTTATTGACTTTCTTGATTCTTGATGACAAAGTTTGATAGTTTTGAATGTTTTGATGATTCTTGATTTTTTAATTCCACTGTTGACCAAAAAGTCAAAGTTTGACTTTTGTGTGACTGTTGACTTTTCATCAATTGATTCAATTCTTCAACTATCAATCACTTGTATCTTTGGAAATGTCATGAGCCATGTAATTAGGTCAAGATGTTGTATTTGAGCTCTTGAAATCATGCTACAAACCACTAGGCCAAAAGTCAATGATCAGTCATCCTTAATCAAAACCCTAATTTGGAAATATTTGACCTTTGATGATTTGAGGACTTTGCTTGAGGAATCATGATCAATCTTTGACTAAATGATGAATATCACTTCAAAATATTGATGTTGATAAAAAATCTTGAAGTTTGATTGTATATTGACCATAGTTGACTTTTTTACTCAATATAGTTTATTTTCAATACAATTGATTCTTGACATAAGCATTATTGAGGACCTATTATGAACCATGAAAGTCATTCGAGACCCTTTCAACCCAATCTTCTTTGAGAAGCACAAAACCATAGTTGAATACCTTTTCTTAGGAGGTGATTTTGACCAGTCAACTCTTGAGTAGTTTTGAGAAAATGGGGGACCCTATGAGAATGTCTTGAAGAAAATGAGAGGGAAAATTTTGTGGTACAACAACATCCCATGTTCAATCTTCTTAAACCTGAAGAGTTAGATTGGCATGTCCGCCATTTGTGACTTGAAGGTAGAAGATGATTGAACACTTAAGCACCCCAGAAATTTTCACTCGCATGTGCCCGAAGTAATGTTGTTGGTTGATGTAATACTGAGAATGGGCTTAAAGAGGCCATTTAGAGAGGTACTGATGAGTCATCAGAGATGGGCTTATAGATTCCATCCAAAGTAACTGTTGATAGAAATTAGACTAAGTCTATGCTCGACTTTGACTGGGAGAAGTATCTGAATAAATCTATGCTTGATTTTAACTGGGAGAAATATCATAATAAATCTTTGGTTGATTTAATCTGAGCCAGAAAAATGTCTACTGGAAGAAGTATCAGAATAAATCTATGGTCGATTTAACCTGAGCCAGAAAATGTCTACTGGAAGAATTATCAAAATAAATTTATGGGTGATTTAACCTAAGCCAGAAGAGGTGTTTTTGTATTTAACTAGAAGAAGTATCAGAATAAATCTATGGTTGATTTAATCTGAGCCAGAAAAATATCTACTGGAAGAAGTATCAGAATAAACCTACGCTTGATTTAATCTGAGTCAGAAGATGTCTTTGTCCGTCTTTAACTGGAAGAAGTATCAGAATAAATCTATGGTTGATTTAATCTGAGTCAAAAAAGTCTACTGGAAGAAGTATCAGTATAAATCTATGGGCGATTTAATCTGAGCCAAAAGATGTTTGCATCCGTATTTAACTGGGAGAAGTATCAGAATAAATTTTTGGTCGATTTAACATGAGCCAGAAAAAGTCTTTTTTTGAATGGCCCTATGAGGAAATTTCTTAAATATCCATTTTTCAGATGTAGCCTTTGAGAAGATTGTCGGGTCATATAAGTAGTTGGTGACGTTTGTCTGTTGGTTGATCTTTCCTGAAAAGGTAAAGAGTTAGTTGTATGCAATGTCATGATGTATGAAATGCATTGTGTAATGATGTTCTCAAAATAAATGAGACTGTGCTATAAGCGTTTCGTATGCATATGATATGATATTGGTAAATGATGTATGAATATGAAATGTTGTTGGAAGTGTATCAACAGTTTCGTATGATGTCTTGCCAAGAAAAACGAATCCCCGACTAGTGTTGGAGATGAAGAACATATGTAATCTTCAACCTTGTCTAAAATGCTTCCACTGGGGATTCCTGCTTGCTGTTTGAGGAAACTCTGCTAGGGAATGTTCACTTCTATTTGGGGAGAAGAGTTCGGGAACATTAGTCATTCATCGCTCTACTGGGGAATTTAATTCTTATATACCCTGACTGGGGATAAAAGAGATGGATAACCTTCCAACTTATCTGGAGAGTTTAACTCTTATATACCCAGACTGGGGATAAAAGAGATGGATAACCTTCTGACTCGTATGGGGAATTTAATTCTTATATACTCTGACTGGGGATAAAAGTGATGGATAACCTTCTGACTCGTCTGGGGAGTTTAATTCTTATATACCATGATCGGGCATAAAAGAGATGGATAACCTTCCGACTCGTCTGGAGAGTTTAATTCTTATAAACCCTAATTGGAGATAAAAGAGATGAATAACCTTCCGACTCGTCTGGGGAGGATAAAGTTGACTAATATCTGGTCCAGTTCCAGGTTTTGTAGCAAATTTCTGGGGATAGTGGCGACTTCACTGGGGAGAGGAATTTTTCCAGTGATTCGTAGCCATCTAAGGAATAAACTTAAGTTGGGGGAACTGTAATCTGTTTAGGAAATAAAACCTATTGGGGAAATAAACCCTATTGAGGAAACAAACACTGTCGGAGCAAAGAAATCTGCAGGGTTTTTTATAGTTTTGGAGGAATAAACTCATCCAGGGAAGAGAATTTCCATGAACTGTATTGATTGAAACTCCTTAGGTTGGTGATATTTCCGGGTAAAAGATCATACTCTTTTATCTGCCAGGGCTATCTGCTGAGGAAATTTCCGGAAATGTATCTTCATTGAAGGTGAATTTTGTGAAGATTACTCTGTGGGGATAATCTCAGAAGTGGCTCTGTGGGGATTTGTGGACAACTTGAATGTGATCCCAACTCCTAGAGTCTTGAGTAAATGTTTATCCATGTTCTTATGCATATGTTTATTAATAGTTAATTGTGTTCATATGCATATATTCATCCAATTTTAGTTATTAGACGTTTTTGCAAACAAAACAGAAAAAACATTGAATTTTATGGTGTATTTGTATTAATAGTTTTCCCATAAACAAGCGATTTTGTACAAAGAGACATGAATCCTAGTAAGAGGAAACTTTCAAGAAATGAAAATAGTATAAAGTGAAAACAATACATATATCTATGTGGAAATGATCTCGTTGGGTTCCAACTCAACTATTGCCCTTATGTCTTTGAACGTCTCATGCCTCGCTATCGGAAGAAGTTGATTGAACTGACCCTTTGACTTTGGTAATAAAACTTGCAGTAAGTGATCCAACGTGACATAGTCGTACGCTTTTAATCCCTAACTTTTTCCTGGACCTCCCTTTCGGTTTTCAGTCCACCAGGATACCCATTTTTCCTAAGCCATCCTTTTAGGTTTTAGACTCTCCGGGTGTACAATCTTTTATATATATCCCTAATTTTTTCCTGAACCCTTTTGGTTCACCAGGATACCCTTATTTTTGCCTAGGTCAGTCAACCTAGCGGTTCGTTTTCATGTGTAGTATCTTTTGACTATGTCCGTGTTCACAGGGCGCGGGAAATCTTCACCGTCCATGGTGGTCAATATCATAGCACCACCAGAAAATATCTTTTTGACAACAAATGGCCCTTCATAGGTGGGAGTCCATTTGCCACTAGGATCACCTTACGGTAGAATGATGCGCTTTATTACCAAGTCACCAGCCTGATATACCTGATCCAACCTAATCTAAATCAACTTGTCTTCGCCTAAATCTACACCTTTCATAATTATCAGAGAAGGAATTTGAACTTTGACAGGTAGGACGGTTTCCATACCATACACCAGAGAGAATGGGGTTGCCCTAGTTGATGTTCACGCTGAAGTGCGATAGCCATGAAGAGAAAATGGTAACATCTCATTCCAGTCTTTGTAAGTCATAACCATCTTCTGTATGATCTTCTTATTATTCTTGTTGGTGGCTTCCATTGTGCCATTCATCTTTGGTCAATACAGAGAAGAGTTGTGGTGCTTAATCTTGAATTACATGCAGAGTTCAGTGGTCATAGTGTTGTTGAGGTTGGTACCATTGTCCGTAATGATTCTCTCGGGGATGCCATATCGGCAGATAAGGTTATGTTTTATGAACCGGGCGACCATATTCTTGGTAATAGAGGCGAACGAGGCTGCTTCAACCCATTTGTGAAGTAGTCAATGGCGATGAGAATAAAGCAATGTTTGTTAGAAGCAGTAGGCTTGATTTCTCTGATCATTTCAATTCCCCACATTGCGAATGGCCAAGGAGCAGTCATGACGTTCAAAGGTACTGGAGGCACGTGAACTTTATCAGCATAGATATGACACTTATGACAAGTTCTCGAGTAGTGGTGACAGTCAGTTTCCATAGTCGACCAATAGTAAACAACTCTCAAAATATTTTTAGCCATAGTATGCCCGCTGGAGTGAGTACCAAATATGCCTTCGTGCATATCCTCCATAATTTTTTCTGCTTCCTTCTTGTCCATAAAACGAAGCAGTGTTGAATCATGATTACGCTTGTATAAAATCCCATTGCCCAAGAAGAACATAGCCGAGAACCTCCATAGGAATTTCTTGTCATTGATCGATGCCCCTTCAGGGTATTCTTGAGCTTCAAGGTATCTTTTCACTTTATGAAACTAAGGTTTTTCTTCTACTCCATTAGTGTCAATTTCATAGCAATGTGCTGGTTCATCGAATATCTCAATGGTAATTATGGGAGCCTCATTGTCCCATGTAATTTTGAACATGGATGACATAGTAGCTAATGTGTTCGCCAACTGATTCTCTTCTCTTTGGATATGCTCAGAGGTAATCTCCTCGAAATACGGAATCAGGGTTAGCACTGTTAGAACATAGTTTGATTCTACAACCCTCAGTTAGAGTTTTGATGATAACAAAATACAAGATTAAATGAATTATGAGATTTATATAAGACATATATGCTACTTAAAATTATGTTGTGTATTTACAGAAACTCTGATGGAATCAGCATCAGAATATCAATATCAACATCAGCATCAGAAGATATGTCAGCATCAGAAGATCAAATAACATGTTCTATACGCTGAAGCCTGATGAACAAAATATGCGCATAACATACACTGATTCTGATCAAGATCCTAACCATGTCATCAGCACTCAGAAGTGTCAGAATAAGCTAAAGCCAAGAACACTCTGATTATCATTAGCAGAACACTCTGAAGTGTCAATGTTACTATGCATTCAAGACAGATTAATTACCAACGACTTTATTCCAAGACAAAGATCTTCTCAAAAAGGAAAGAACATTATGAGCATTGAAATGGATTTATGGACAACAACGTATCTATTCCTAGGCTACTTAAACAAGTCTGTGAGAAAAGAAATGGCTAATACTCTACACGCATATACACGCCTAAGCTAATCATCCTCATGCACGCTCTCATTTTTGCTAAAGCTTTCAACCATGCTTACTCTATAGCTCTAGCAATCTAGTTTCATCTAAGCTTAATATTGTGTATTATCACAGTTATGATATATAGTTTTTTCTAGAAAACATCAAACACACTTTTGTTCAATTATCAGTAAGAGAAATTCCTTGAGATAAACCGGTTTATGGTTAGACTCAAGAAGGATTTAACAGTTGTTAAAGCAGTTGTGTATTCAGTTGAATATAGTGGATTAAGACCTCGTTGGAGAGAGGCGAAATCACCTTGACGGGTGGACTGGAGTAGTTTGAGATCAAACGAACCAGGATAAAAATAACGTGTTGTCTGCATTTGATTTCAAGTTTTATAATTCAACCCTCCTTCTTGTGTTTTTCACATCTTCAATTGGCATCAGAGCGCCTGGTTCTGAGCTTATAACACTTAACTGTGTCAGTACAAGATCCAGCGTTAGAAAAACACAATGGCAGGACCACATCAAAACATCAGCAATGACAACAATGAAGAAAGAGACAGATTCAGTGGCAAACCTCCAGTCTTTGATGGAGAGAACTTTGATTATTGGAAAGACAGAATTGAAAGCTTCTTTCTGGCCCATGATGCTGATCTGTGGGATATGGTGACTGATGGATACACGCACCCAGTGAATGGAAGTGGTCAGAATATTGACAGGAAAGCAATGTCTGATCAACAAAAGCGTGATTTCAGAAATCATCACAAGGCCAGAACAATTCTTCTCAGTGCCATCTCTTACTCTGAATATGAAAAGATATCAAACAAAGACACTGCAAAGAATATGTTTGACTCTCTGAGAATGACGCACGAAGGCAACATTCAAGTCAAAGAAACCAAAGCTCTTGCGCTCATTCAGAAGTACGAGGCATTCAAGATGGAAGAAAGTGAATCAATTGAAACAATGTTCTCAAGATTTCAAATTCTGGTGGCTGGTCTCAAAGTTCTGGACAAAGGGTATTCTACTGCTGATCATGTTAAGAAGATCATCATAAGCTTGCCAAAACAGTGGAGGCCAATGGTCACAGCGCTGAAGCTAGCTAAGGATCTCAACAAAATCTCTCTGGAGGAACTTGTCAGCTCCCTCAGAAGTCACGAGATAGAGCTAGAAGCAGATGAACCTCAAAAGCAAGGTAAGCCATTAGCTTTAAAATCTAACAGAAAATATGACTCCAAAGTTTTGCAGGCTGTTGAAGAAACCTCTGATGGGTCCTCATCAGAAGAAGATGAATTATCTCTCCTCTCCATAAGGGTGAACCAACTATGGAAGCAGAGGCAAAGAAAGTTCAGGAATCCCAGAAGATCAGAAAATCAGAATGAATCTTCCTCTAGATACAGAAGGTCAGAATCCTCCTCTGGACATAGAAGATCTGAAGGCTTTTCAGGAAGCAGAAAGCCAAACAACAAAGACATCATCTGCTATGAATGTAATGAGCAAGGACACTACAAGAGTGATTGCCCAAAGCTTCAAAGGGAAAAGCCCAAAAAGAAGTATGGCAAGGAAAAGAAGAAAAGTCTCATGGCTACATGGGATGACTCTAACACATCTGAAGCTGACTCAGAATCAGATGATGAGAGAGAAAACATAGCTCTCATGGAAAACATAACAGAAGACAGTGAAGCTTCTGAATCAGACTCTGAATCAGACACAGAAGAGGTATTCCCTGACTTTGCTATTAACTTTACTAAGGCTGAACTAGCTGAAAGCCTTAATGAAATTCTGGAAAGATATCAGCAGATCAGAATCAAATTTAAAAACCTGAAAAGGAATCTTGCTTCTGACTCTGATAAAACTGAGAGTCTCAAATTGGAGAATTCTGAGTTGAAAGATAAAGTTTCAAAATTAGAAAACCTATTGCAAAACTCTCAGAAGGAAACAATTCCTGAAACTCCCAGTAGTGCTGATGAGATCATCAAGGAGTATAATCACAACTTTCAAAAGTTTCTAGCTAAAAACATAGATAGAAGAAAAATGGCTTCAATGATCTATGGAGTTAGCAGAAATGGCAGAAAAGGAATAGGATACCAAGGTAAGGTACCTACACCAAAGAATGCCATGGATTTAGTTATAAAATGAACTCCACTTAATTCACACTTTGTATATGGGCACACACACGACATCAAATATACTAGTAGTAATTATTCTGTCAAACCAAAATTCAACCAGAGTTTTGGTAAAACTAACAAATCAGGACCCAAGAAAATATGGGTACCTAAGGATAAAATAATACATGTTGCAGATATCTTTAGCAGCAAAGCAGAAACACCAGTCATGGTACCTGGACTCTGGCTGCTCACGACACATGACGGGAAGAAAGCATATATTCCAAAGCCTGGAACTTAAGCCTGGAGGCCACGTAGGCTTTGGAGGCAATCGGAGGGGAAAGATCATTGGCTCTGGAATAGTAGGTAATGGAAATCTTCCCTCTATAAGTAATGTTTTATCAGTAGATGGATTAATGCATAATCTATTATCCATAAGTCAATTAAGTGATAACAGTTATGATATAATCTTTAATCAAAATTCATGCAAAGCTGTTAGTCAGAAAGATGGGACTATCCTATTTAATGGAAAGAGGAGAAACAACATTTATAAAATAAAACTTTTTGAACTGAAAAGTCAGAATGTAAAGTGTCTTCTGTCTGTTAACAACGAGCAATGGATCTGGCACAGAAGATTAGGGCATGTTAGTATGAGAAGAATATCTCAGATTAACAAACTCAATCTGGTCAGAGGACTTCCTAACCTAAAGTTCAATTCAGATGCTCTGTGTGAAGCATGTCAGAAAGGCAAGTTTGCAAAACCAGCTTTCAAATCTAAAAATGTTGTTTCCACCTCTAAGCCATTAGAACTTCTGCACATTGACTTATTTGGACCAGTTAAAACTGCTTCAGTCAGTGGCAAGAAGTATGGGTTAGTAATCGTAGATGACTATAGCAGATGGACATGGGTAAAGTTCTTAAGACACAAGGACGAGTCACACTCTGTGTTTGTCACCTTCTGCAACCAAGTTCAGAATGAAAAGGATCTTAGAATCGTCAAAGTCAGAAGTGATCATGGTGGAGAGTTTGAAAACAAAGATTTTGAATCATTTTTTAATGACAAAGGCATTTTGCATGATTTCTCTTGTCCTAGAACTCCCCAGCAAAATAGAGTTGTAGAACGAAAGAACAGAACATTGCAAGAAATGGCCAGAACCATGATCAACGAGACAAACGTTGCTAAGATCTTCTGGGCAGAGGCAATAAACACAGCGTGCTACATTCAGAATAGAATCTCCATAAGACCTATTCTGGAAAAGACTCCATATGAATTGTGGAAGAACAGAAAGCCCAACATTTCATATTTTCATCCATTTGGATGTACTTGCTTTATTTTGAATACCAAAAATTATTTGAACAAGTTTGACTCTAAAGCACAGAAGTGTATTATGTTAGGATACTCTGAACGCTCAAGAGGGTACAGAGTATACAATACACAAACATAGATTGTGAAAGAATCAATCAGTGTTCGTTTTGAAAGCTTGACTCTCAAAAGTCAAAGCAGAATGAAGTATTTGCAGGTATGGAAATTGAATTCACAGGTGCTGAAGACAAGTCATCATAAGCTCTTAACAGAGACACTCCCTTAACATCAGAAAGAGGCACTGCAAGCAATCCAGCACCTTCTGTTGATCAACTTCAGAAAAGACCATCCAGAAGCAGCATGGATCATCCAGAAGAAACAATCTTAGGAAGAAAGGAAGATCCAATCAGAACAAGATCCAGCTTCAGAAACTCTGAAGAATCCCTCACGAGACTTGTTTCTCTAATTGAACCATCATCAATTGATGAAGCACTTCTGGACAATGACTGGATTCTAGCAATGCAAGAGGAGCTGAATCAATTCACAAGGAATGACGTATGGGATCTAGTTCCCAAACCAAAAGGATTCAACGTCATTGGAACAAAATGGGTGTTCATAAACAAACTGAATGAACAAGGTGAAGTCATCAGAAACAAGGCACGATTGGTAGCACAAGGTTATAGTCAGCAAGAGGGGATAGACTATACAAAAACCTTTGCTCCAGTCTCCAGGTTAGAATCTATCAGACTTTTAATTTCATTTGTTGTAAATAAAGGCATCACTCTGTATTAGATGGATGTTAAGAGTGCATTCTTAAATGGCTATATAGAAGAAGAGGTATATGTGCACCAACCCCCTGGTTTTGAAAGTTCAAAAAATCCAGAATATGTTTTCAAACTAAAGAAGTCATTGTATGGTCTGAAACAAGCTCCCAGAGCTTGGTATGAAAGACTGAGTAACTTCCTGTTAGAAAAGGAATTCACCAGAGGGAAAGTGGACACAACCTTATTCTGTAAGACAGTTAAGAATGACATCTTGGTATGTCAAATTTATGTTGATGATATCATTTTTGGATCTACTAAATCCTCTCTGGGAAGAAAGTTTGCTAAGTGTATGCAGGTAGAATTTGAGATGAGCCTAATGGGGGAACTGAAATTCTTTCTGGGCATTCAGATCAATCAAACCCCAGAAGGAACTTACATTCATCAGAGAAAATATGTCAGAGAACTTCTGAAGAAATTTGATCTCTCAGAATGTAAGCCATCAAAGATTCCAATGCATCCCACGTGCATTCTGGAAAAAGAAGAGGTAAGCAAAAAGGTAGAACAGAAGGTCTACAGAGGTAGGATTGGTTCTCTTCTTTATTTGACAGCTTCAAGGCCTGATATTTTATTCAGTGTATGCATGTGTGCAAGATTCTAATTAGATCCTAGAGAATCTCACTTAACAGCTGTTAAGCGAATTTTCAAGTATCTGAAAGGTACTACTAATCTGGGTCTGTTTTATAGAAAATCAAGTGATTACAGCTTAGTAGGATACTGTGATACTGACTTTGCTAGAGACAGAGTAGAGCGTAAAAGCACTTCTGGAAGCTGCCAGTTTCTGGGAGAAAATATGATCTCATGGTCCAGCAAAAGACAATCCACAATTGCTCTATCAACAGCAGAAGCTGAATACATAGCAGCAGCTGGATGCAGCACACAAATGCTCTGGATGAAAAGTCAACTTGAGGACTTCCAGATATTTGAGAGTAACATTCCTATCCTCTGTGACAACACTTCTGCCATTTGCTTAAGTAAAAATCCAATTTTGCATTCTAGGGCTAAGAATATAGAAATAAAACATCATTTTATTAGGGACTATATTCAGAAAGGGATTTTAAATTTAAAATTTATTAACACAGACCATCAATGGGCTGATATTTTCACAAAACCACTTTCTGAAGATAGGTTCAACTTCATTCTGAAACATCTTAGCATGAAGCTCTGTCCAGAATAAAACTGTTTTAATTTTATATATTAACCTTCAGAATTGTGTTTATTTCTCTGTGAACTTCTGATCAATCCTCTTTCAGAATTTTAGAAATGCAGATTGTATCAGAATCTATCCATGAAGATATGAGCGCTTCAGTTCAAGGATAGAAGTGTTGTTCACTCAAGCAAACAAGTGTCATCCAGTCATCAGCTGTTTTCTGAGGCTGAACACGCGTTCACGTTTCTGAAAAGGCAAAGCGCTGATTGGATGCATTGAGACACATGTCATGGGTAACCGTTCAAGTATCTTTTTGAATCCCCTAAAATCAGCTATCATTAAATGCTAATAATCATTATTTATTTCTCTCTCTTAAACGTTTATGTTTTCAAAAACTTTTTAGAAATCTATTTAAACACTTCACACGTCTTCCACCTTCTTCTTAGAAATTTTATTGTGTTTTCCCTGTTTTCTTTACATGTTTGTCTGTAATATTTTCTCGTGTTCTGAACTTAATCATTGCTTATGTTTTTATATAAACGCTCTTTTTGCTCTGATCATTTTAACTCTGATTATTTGTGCTTTTTGATAACTGACAAAAAGGGGGAGAAAGAATGATATTTTTCAATAACGGATTACTGAGACATAAGTCTCAAACATTCTAACATTCTGATATATTTGAATTTCCTTCTTCTGAAAAGCTTACAGGTACAAGAATCTGATGAACTCTGATAAAATAAAGTTCTGATGCTCAAAGAAAGTTCAATAAAACTCTGATGCTCAAGGTCTCATGGAATTAAAGGGAAGTAATAAACTCAGGGGGAGTTTTTCTCCTCATTACTCTGATACTTTTTATTCTTTATCTTCTTATCTTTGATACCTTTTATTCGTTACTTGATTATCTCTGATACCGTTTCCTCTCTATCCTTAAACTCTGATACCTTTTATCATTTTATTTTAATTGAAAAAATCTGGTTTTTGTCATCATCAAAAAGGGGGAGATTGTTAGAACATAGTTTGATTCTACAACCCTCAGTTAGAGTTTTGATGATAACAAAATACAAGATTAAATGAATTATGAGATTTATATAAGACATATATGCTACTTAAAATTATGTTGTGTATTTACAGAAACTCTGATGGAATCAGCATCAGAATATCAATATCAACATCAGCATCAGAAGATATGTCAGCATCAGAAGATCAAATAACATGTGCTATACGCTGAAGCCTGATGAACAAAATTTGCGCATAACATACTCTGATTCTGATCAAGATCCTAACCATGTCATCAGCACTCAGAAGCGTCAGAATAAGCTAAAGCCAAGAACACTCTGATTATCATTAGCAGAACACTCTGAAGTGTCAACGTTACTATGCATTCAAGACAGATTAATTACCAACGGCTTTATTCCAAGACAAAGATATTCTCAAAAAGTAAAGAACGTTATGAGCATTGAAATGGATTTATGGACAGCAACGTATCTATTCCTAGGCTACTTAAACAAGTCTGTGAGAAAAGAAATGGCTAATACTCAACACGCATATACACGCCTAAGCTAATCATCCTCACGCATGCTCTCATTTTTGCTAAAGCTTTCAACCATGCTTACTCTATAGCTCTAGCAATCTAGTTTCATCTAAGCTTAATATTGTGTATTATCACAGTTGTGATATATAGTTTTTTCTAGAAAACATCAAACACACTTTTGTTCAATTATCAGTAAGAGAAATTCATTGAGATAAACCGGTCTGTGGTTAGACTCAAGAAGGCTTTAACAGTTGTTAAAGCAGTTGTGTATTCAGTTGAATATAGTGGATTAAGACCTCGTTGGAGAGAGGCGAAATCACCTTGACGGGTGGACTGGAGTAGTTTGAGATCAAACGAACCAGGATAAAAATAACGTGTTGTCTGCATTTGATTTCAAGTTTTATAATTTAACCCCCCTTCTTGTGTTTTTCACATCTTCAAGCACATGTTCTCAGTAAGGGATAAGATTCAGATGCTTCATATCTCATTCTCCCTTGACATGGCTGATTACCAAGGGTGAATCCCCATATACGCTCAGGAATTTGATTCTCAAGTCAATAGCAGCTTTAATACCCATGATGCACGCTTCATATTTGTTAGAACATAGTTTGATTCTACAACCCTTGTAAGAGTTTTGATGATGAAAAACACAAAGAACAATTATGCTCCCTAAATTTATATTCTGTTTTGCAGAGAAGTTCTGATGAAAGAAGATTAGAAGATGAGTTAAAAAGTTGTTTCAACTCTAATTATAAACATCTCTTAAAGAAGTTCTAACGTTGCAAACAGGACTCTGTGTTTATGATCTACAAAGCTCTGGAAAGAAGCAACGAATACTTTCATCTTTTAAATGAAGCATGTTCTGAAGCGTTACAAATCAATTACTACCATTTCAAAAGTAACAGTTGGAAGGGAACAAGGATCTTTATTTTTGGAAAGTTCTTTAATTGTAATTGATAAACATTCTAAAAGATTCTACATGCTTCGCCTATTTAAACAAAGTTTGAAGGATAAGTAGTTTACGATTTTTCATGCACAGTAACGAAGCTATCTTTTTCATCCTCAAACGTTCAAAATTCAAAATGTGTAAAACATCACTTGTGATACTGTTTTATCAAAAAACATTCTTGTACACTTTTATTCAAATATTGTTTAGAGAAATTCCTTGAGAAAACCGACTAGTGGTTTATACTCAAGAAGACTTTGACGGTTGTCATAGTAGATTTGTAATCAAGATTGATTAGTGGATTAAGACCTCGTTGAGAGAGGCGAATTACCTTGGCGGGTGGACTGGAGTAGTTTGAGTTCAAACGAACCAGGAGAACTAACGTGTTCTTTTCTTTGTTTTAAAAATCCTAACTCAAACCATTTTTCTTGTGTTTTTCCATTCTTCAATTGGCACCAGAGCGCCTGGTTCTGAGTACAACCACTTAATCGTGTCAAAAAGATCCAATCTAAGAAAAAAACTGTGGTGGGACCAAGTCAGAACATCAACAATGACTACCATGATGAGAAAGACAGAATCAACGAAAAACCTCCAATCTTTGATAGAGAGAACTTTGATTACTGGAAAGACATAATCGAAAGTTTCTTTATGGCTCATGACGCTGATCTTTGGGATATGGTGGTTCATGGGTACATACATCTTGTTAATGAAAGCGGTCAGAAGATTGAAAGAAAAAGAACATCAGATCATCAAAAGTGAGACTTCAGAAATCATCACAAGGCCAAAACTATCCTCTTGAGTGCTATCTCATACACAGAGTATGAGAAGATCACAAACAGAGAGTCATCAAAACACATGTTTGATTCCTTGAGAACGACGCATGATGACAACACGCAAGTCAAAGAAACCAAAGCTCTTGCGCTCATTCAGAAGTATGAAGTCTTCAAAATGGAAGAAGATGAAACCATTGAAACAATGTTCTCATGATTTCAAATTCTGGTTGCTGGGATAAAAGTTCTGGATAAAGGATACTCAATTGTTGATCATGTAAAGAAGATCATCAGAAGTTTACAAAAGAAATGGAGACCCATTGTCACTGCTCTCAAACTGGCCAAAGATCTGAACAAATCTCTCTCGAAGAAGTTTTCAGCTCTCTCAGAAGTCATGAGATAGAGTTAGAAGAAGATGAGCCCCAGAAGCAAGGTAAGTCTTTAGCCCTTAAATTTAACAAAAAATATGAATCTAAAGTTTTGCAGGAAATAGAAGAAAACTCTGGTGGATCCTCATCAGAAGATGACGAACTGTCTCTTCTCTCTAGAAGAGTCAATCAGCTGTGGAAGCACAGGCAAAGGTAGTTCAGAAATTCCAGAAGAACAGGGAATCAGGCTGAACCATCGTTCGAATACAGAAAATCTGAACCATCTTTTAGATATAGAAAGTCAAGTAAAAGAGACATTGTCTGCTATGAATGCAATGAACAAGGGCATTACAAAAGCGAATGTCCAAAGCTTCAAAAGGAGAAACCTAAAAATAATTTCTTTAAGGAGAAGAAGAAAATTCTCATGTCAACATGGGATGACTCAGATTCTTCTAAAGCAGATACGAAATTAGAAGATGAAAGAGACAGCATAGCCCTTATGGCCAACGTGTCAGATGATACTGAATCATCTGGATCAGAATCAGACTTAGAGGCAGAAGAGGTATTTTCTAACTTTTCTAGATCTCAATTAGAAGAGAGTCTGTCAGAAATTCTAGAAAGGTATCCGAAACTTCGATTCATAAATAAGAACCTGGAAAAGGATCTAGTTTCTGACTCTGAAGAAACTAAGAAACTGAGATCAGAAAACTGAGCTGAAAGATTTTTTTTTTTAAAACTTGAAAATAAATTACAAAATGCTCAGAAGGAAACTATCTTAGAAGTTCCTAGTAACCTTGATGAGATCATAAAGGAATATGATCATAGCTTTCAAAAATTTCTTGCTAAAAACATAGATAGAAGCAAGATGGCTTCAATGATCTATGGAGTTAGCAGAAATGGCAGAAAAGGAATAGGATACAAAGTTAAAGTATCTCAACCTAAGAAAGTTAAGGGTTTGGTAATTAAACACACTCCTCTGAATTCTTACTTTACCTATGGGCACACATATGACTTAAAGTAAGCTAGTAATGCTTTTTCTGCTAAACCAAAATTCAAACAGAATTTTGGTAACTCTAACAAACAAGGACCCAAAAAGATATGGGTACCTAAGGATAAAATTGTCTATATTGCAGATATCTTTAACAGCAAGATTGAAACACCAATCTTGGTACCTGGACTCTGGATGCTCTCGACATATGACGATAAAGAAGCATATGTTCTAAAGCCTGGAACTTAAATCTGAAGGCTACGTAGGTTCCGGAGGCAACCAGAAGGGGAAGATCATTGGCTCTGGACCTATTGGTAACAGTACTCTTCCCTCTATAACTAATGTTCTATTAGTAGATGGATTAATGCATAACTTGTTATCCATATGTAAATTAAGTGACAACGGTTAAGATATAATCTTCAGTCAAAAGTCTTGTAAAGCAGTTAGTCAAAAATATGGATTTATCCTCTTTAATGGAAAGAGAAAGAACAACACTTACAAAATAAAACTTTCTGAACTGAAAAGTTAGAATGCAAAATGCTTATTGTCTGTTAACGATGAGCAATAGGTCTGGCATATAAGATTGGGGCATGTTAGTATGATAAGAATATCTTAGATTAACAAACTCAATCTGGTCAGAGGACTTCCTAACCTGAAGTTCAGCTCAGATGCTCTGTGTGAAGCATGTCAAAAAGGCAAGTTTGCAAAACCTTCTTTTAAAACCAAAAATGTTGTTTCTACCTCTAGACCATTAGAACATCTGCATATAGATCTATTTGGACCAGTGAAAACTTCATCCATTAGTGGCAAGAAGTATGGATTAGTGATCGTAATGACTATAGCAGATGGACATGGGTAAAGTTCTTAAGACATAAGGACGAGTCACACTCTGTGTTTTTTGCCTTCTATAACCAAGTCTAAAATGAAAAAGATCTTAGAATTGTTAAAGTCAGAAGTGATCATGGTGGAGAATTTGAAAACAAAAAATTTGAACTATTTTTTAATGAGAATGGCATCTCTCATGATTTCTCTTGTCCTAGAACTCCCCAACAAAACAGAGTTGTTGAACGAAAGAACATAACTTTACAAGAAATGGCCATAACCATGATCAACGAGACTAACATTGCTAAGAACTTCTAGACAGAAGCAATTAACACAGTGTGTTATATTCATAATAGAATCTCCATAAGACTTATTCTGGATAAAACTCCATATGAACTATGGAAGAACAGAAAGCCTAACATCTCGTATTTCCATCCATTTGGATGTATTTGTTTCATTATTAACACTAAAGAACATTTGAACAAGTTTGAATCTAAAGCACAAAAGTGTATTATGTTAGGATACTCTGAACACTCGAGAAGCTATAGAGTATACAACACAGAAATACGGATTATAGAAGAGTCAATCAGTGTCAGATTTGATAATAAGCTTGTATCTCAAAAGTCAAAGCAAGATAAATCTTTTGCAGATATAGAAGTCCAATTTACAGGTACTGAAGACATTGCATCATAAGTTTCTCATAAAGAATCACAGTCAACACCAGAAGGAGATGTCACAAATATTATAGCAACATCTAAAGAGCCTCTCCAGAAAAGACAATCCAGAAGCAACTTAGCTCATCCAGAAGACAAAATTATGGGAAAGAAAGAAGACCCAATCAGAAAAAGATCCATATTCAGAAACTCTGAAGAATATCTCATGGGATTAGTGTCTCTGATTGGTCCAACTACCATTGACGAAACTCTTATGGACAATGATTGGATACTTGCAATGCAAGAAGAATCAAACTAATTCACTAGAAACAATATGTGGGATCTGGTTCCTAAACCAAAAGGGTTCAACATCATTGGAACCAAATGGGTATTCAGAAACAAAATGAATGAACAAGGAGAAGTCATCAGAAACAAAGCACGACTGGTGACACAAGGTTATAGTCAGCAATAGGGGATAGGCTATACAGAAACCTTTTCTCCAGTCGCCAGGTTAGAATCTATCAGACATTTAATTTCTTTTGCTGTAAATAATGGTATCACTATCTATCAGATGGATATCAAAAGTGCATTCTTAAATGGGTACATTGATGAAGAAGTTTATGTGCACCAACCCCTTGGTTTTGAAAATTCAAAACATCCAAAATATATCTTTAAACTAAAGAAATCACTATATGGTTTGAAACAAGCTCCCAGAGCTTGGTATGAAAGACTAAGTAGCTTTCTGTTAGAAAATGATTTTACCATAGGGAAGGTGGACACAACTTTATTCTGTAAGCCATTTAAAAATGACATTCTAGTTTGTCAAATTTATGTAGATGATATTATTTTTGGATCTACTAAAGCCTCTCTGGGAAGAGAATTTTCTAAGTCTATGCAGGCAGAGTTTGAAATGAGCTTGATGGGAGAACTCAAGTTCTTTATAGGCATCCAGATCAATCAAAATCCAGAAGGAATATTCATACACCAAAGCAAGTACGTCAAAGAACTTCTAAAGAAATTTGACTTATCAGAATGTAAGCCAGTCAAAACTCCAATGCATCTTACATGTAATCTGGAAAAGGAAGAGGTAAGTAAAAAGGTAGAACAAAAGATCTACAGAGGTATGATTGGTTATCTCTTATATCTTACTGCTTCAAGATCACATATTCTGTATAGTGTATATCTGTGTGCTAGATTCTAATCATATCCTAGAGAATCTCACTTAACAGTTGTTAAGAGAATTTTTACATATCTGAAAGGTACTACTAATCTTGGTATGTTTTATAGAAAAACCAAAGAATACAAATTAGTAGGGTATTGTGATGCTGACTTCGCTGGAGACATAATAGAAAGAAAAAGTACTTCTGGAAGCTGCCAATTTCTAGGAGAAAATCTGATCTCGTGGTCCAGCAAGAGGCAATCCACAATTGCATTATCAACCGCTGAAGCTGAATATATAGCAGCAGCTGGATGCAGCACACAAATGCTCTAGATGAAAAGTCAGCTTGAAGACTTCAACGTATTTGAGAGTAACATTCCTATGCTCTGTGACAATACTTTTTCCATTTGTTTATCTAGAAATCCTATTTTACATTCTAGGTCTACGCATATAGAAATAAAACATCACTTTATTAGGGACTATATTCAGAAAGGAATTCTTTCATTAAAATTCATTGACACAGACCATCAATGGGCTGATGTCTTCACTAAACCCTTTTCTGAAGATAGGTTTAATTTCATTCTGAAACATCTCAGCATGAAATTATGTCCAGAATAAGAGTTTTATTTATGTATTCTTTAACCCTCAGAATTTTATGTTTTTTTTGTGAACATCTGATCAGTAAGTCTTCAGAAGTTAGAAGGATAGTTGTATCAGGATCTATATAAGAAGATCTGAACAGTTCCCAAATGGTTCATTTCAAAGATAGAAGCATACAGTTCACAACATCAACATCTGTCATCCTCCCACAAGAGTTTTTTCTAAGGCTGAACACACGTTCAAATTCTGAAGAGACTAAAGTGTTGATTGGATACATTGAGACTCGTGTCATATCGGTAACTATTTCATCTCTCCACGCCATCTCCCTATTTTCAGGAATCGTTAATGCTATGTGATAATTTCTTTTCACTCTTTTCTTGTTAATTAAATTTTCTATATTTTTTTTATAAATACACCGCTCACTTTCAGTTTCACTTTTTCACTCTCACTTCTTCTCTCTACTATTTGTGTGCAATTTTCTTTCAAAAACCATCAAAAAGTTTGTGTGAACAATGGCTTTATCTCAAACTGCTCAAAGCTCTCAAAGTGTTCCTAACTCTTCTTCTTCAATAGCAGATAAGTATGAAGAACCTTCAAGAACACTCCTGACTCCCATTGATTCGCTCGAAGTTCTTTGTGAACTCATTGTGGACTTCGTCAGTATGAAGGAAAATGGTTACGACCTTACTCCTGATGTTGAGTTTTAAGGGTGGACAAAGTATTTTGATCGTCTACTGGGTCCACTTTTTTCAAGATTAGTTAAAGAATTCTGGATTCATACTACTGCTTCAAACCATCAAGTTAATTCTTTTGTGATGGAAAAGAAAATAGTAATCTCTAAAGATCTTATTTCACGTTTGATAGGTCATGACGGTGGGGGCATTTGTTGCAATGACATGGAAGATAAATGCTCTGACCTAACAACGATTTTAAAAGAGATTTTTTCTTCTGGCCAACCTTCAAACAAAATCAAAGATCTGAAAGACTACTTCAGAATTTGATCAAAAATCATCTTGGGATGCATCAACCATAAAAAACCCACAAATTCTCCTGACTATATCAACATTGATCAACAATTTCTTCTGTACTTCATAGCAACCAAGGCAGAGGTCAATCTTCCTCATCTTCTGTTTAATCATATGAAGACCAACGTCAAAGATACTAGAGAAGAATAAAGGATAAAGCGGGACTGGATACCTCTGGGCAGGCTCATATCAGATATTCTGACAGAAAACACACTGGTAGAATATCTGACTGTGGCTCAATAGGTCAGCACTCTGGAAGCATGTGCTGGTAAACCTCTGAATGCAAAGAATCTGAAGAAAATAAAGATCATTGACACCACCAAGAAGGATCCAATAGTAACAACAAAGGAAGTCATCACAACGAGATGATTACCTCTAAAGGATTTTCCTCTTTTCTCTTAAACAAATGCTTCTCCAGAAATTATTGTTAGATATCTGGAGGCTTGCAAAATGGACAAGACAAATCCAGAAGTGAACATTCACAATCAGCGATAACAGGCTCCGGAGATTTTCCTCAAGAAATCAAGGAAAAGGAAAGTTGATGGAGAAGGATCTTCTTAGAAGGTTCCCAAGGCTGCTAAGAAGAAAGGTAATTCTTCTTTTATTTCTGTTATGGAATCAATTCTTTTATCAACATCTGAAACCCCCTCCTCCCTAAAACTCACAGGAGACCCTTCACCACAAACCTTTGATGATTTTGATATTGAGTTTGACCCTTCACTTACTCTAGAATTTTTTTGGACGATCCACCTTCTACCCATCTTGACCAAAATCATCCAGAACTTGCTCAAGTTCTTTCTGATATTGATCAATTTGATCTGGTGTTCCAAGCTCCCCACTCAGAAAATCCAAACTCTCAAGCTTCTCACTCTGAAAATCCAAACTTTCACGCTCCCTAATAAGAAAATCAAAATTTTGACTCTGATACCACTTCACCCATTCCTAGAATAACACGCCATCTCATGGTCCAACAACCAATCACAATCCACGACATCCTAGAAATTCCATCTCCCTATCATTCCACTCCAAAAAACACACTGTTGTACCCCAAAATTTGCCCTCTCATATTTCTCAAGACATTGCAAGAAAATCTCCAAGTTGATCAAGGTTGCTCAAGAGTTGGACAGTCAAGTCATCTCCTAAGGCAGTCAACCCCAAATTAGGGTTTTGTGTTGCATCAAGATCTTTGAGTCCAAATGACCTCAAGTTCTCCCTAATGTCCTAATATTTTCTCAAGATCATCCATGTCAAATTTCAAGCCTTGTAGAGGAAGTTTGCTCAGTCAATTGCTCAAAGGGCCCAAAAATCGACTATGCTAGGGCAAAAGTCATCTGTGACCCAAATACAGTCAAACTTCATGATTTTTTGTCAACATTCTCATTTTGAAGGATATTTCATCATTTGATCAAGGGTTGATCATGATTCATCAAGGATTGCTCAAAATTCATCAAGACTCAAAAGTTACTAAATTAGGGTTTTGTAGGAAAAGTCAACTCAACTTTGACTAAGCATAAATTTCTCATACTTTATGAGAAATGACCCATCAAAATCTCATTTTTAATAGGATTCCATTACCTACAATCCATCTTCATACCCCAAGATCAATAAATGCACTCACAAGAAGTTATAAATTTGGACATTATAGGTCATTTTTGAAAGTCAACAAAAACACTCTTTTTGCCAAAGCTTATAACTTGAGCATGGGATATCAAAATGAGATGAGACAAAAAGGGTTGGTTATAGGACATCTAAAGATTTCTAAAAAGTCCAAGAACACTTCCAAAAGTTCAAAATTGAAGAAGTTATGCATTGTTGAAGTTGGACATTTTTGCAAAATTGCTAAAAGTCAACTATCCCCAAAACATCAAATTTTGTCAAATGGGCCCATTCTTTTCCACTTGATTTGAGCTTGAATCATTGTCCACGTGTCCTAGCTTCAGCCATGAGCCCATATTATATTTTTATTATTTTATTTGATTTTTATTTGAATTTATTCATTTTAAATCAAATTAATCATGCAAAATCCAAAACTTTGATTACATGAGATTCTTTTGTTGTTTCAGGCTTTAATCATCATCATTAGCATCATCAAATTTGGATCACACCATATCATGTACAAAAATATGGAGATTTGGCAAATTTGGAAAGGTTTAAAGAATGAATCAAATCAAATTCCAATGCATTGATTTAGAGATATTCATTCCAAATTTGTTACCCTAACATATTATGCAATACATAAGCAAGCCAAAGGGACGTGAATAAGGGTTGGAGGCTGCAAGAAGAGGCATAACAGAAATTGAAAAAAGCACCAAAAATCTTGAAATCGAATTCATAGTTAGAGGCAATTTTAGAAGCTGAGACCTGTCCTAATCTCTTCCTGGGTGTTCACACAAACGATATGGATCAAAATCAAGTGTTCTCGCACACCACAAAGCGCTGTAAGTGTCACGATACCTAGCTTTGTTCTTGAAATCGCAACTCATTATTTTGGCATCCTTTAAACAAACTAATGGCATATTTGTAATCACCAGATCATTTCTAAGCCTTTTGCATTATTTGATTTCATTTATATACTCTGTGGCGCAAACCACCATTGTTAGGGTTTTGCTCCTTGGTTTTGGGGGTTTTGTTTTAGGTGAAATCAGCCTTAGTAATGGCTACAGGCATGACCGGAAGAGGAAGGCGAGTTTAACCATGGCATTGGAAGGCATTTCTATGGCCTATGGAGGATTTTGGAGCGTGACAGGCTTGTAGCGACGGACTTCCGTCCGTAGGTATAGCTTCCTTGGTCTTTAGCAACGGATGGAGGACAGGGGTGATGAGTTGTCACCCACTCATTCGCCTATTCAAATAATGGCGCGCATATTTTCTTTTCTGACCAATTATTGTTGTTTTGTTATATTATTATTATTATGCAATATACTAACAAATGAAACAAAGCAGCCTAGTGGTAAACGTGTACATCCAAACTCCTTCAGGACCGGGGTTCGAATCCCAGGTCCCCTAATTTCCATTTGTTTTTTCTCTTCAGGTGATCATATGCATATCCAGGCGCGCAGCATACCATACACTATCATCTATCCAATGGCCAGATGGCCAAAGGCCAAATCTGGTGATCGAGGAGTGAGGGTCCATCATAAGCAAAGTCAACACACGCCCACTAGATCTCACAAAGTCAGCAAAGGGCCAGCTCCTTTGGGCCACAAATTTTTTTTTCAAACTCCTAAATCAGGCCCATACCCCCCTTTCTCTCATATTATTTTGTTTATTTATTTTATTTTGTTAATTGCTTAATTATTTTATTATTTACTAACTAATCAAAAAAATTCTTTTCTTCATAAAATAAAATCACCAAAAATAATTTTTATCAAATTAAACTTTAACTTTTATTTTTTATTAATAAATACTAATAAATCAATTTAGGTTTTAATTCTAGAATAATTTTAACATATTTTTGTAAATAATTAAAGTTAACTAGACTTAATTAGGTTTTACTAATTCAATTAATTTTTATTTCTTTCTTAAAATATCAAAAAAACCAAAAATAACTTTTTTCATTTAATTAATTAATTTATTTATTAATTTAGTAATTAATTTAGGATAATTTCTTTCTTAAAATAAAAACAACAAAAAAATATTTTCTTTAACAAAAAAGGGTCAAAACCCTAACTTTGCACTCGATTTAATTTCCTGCACGCGATTTATTTATTTTATCCAATAATGTACTTGCTCCCAGTTTGTAATAGTTAAATAGGACTTTTATTATTTTTTATCGCTTTATTTACTTTTAAGGGTTTGTCTTTGGCGATGTAAATACCCGACGCCTTGTAATTTAAATTCCGCAAATTATAACTGTTAGATGTTTGATAATAGGATGACATGACAAGATTGAATGTTTTAACCTAAAATCAAATTAGATCACCCTTAACATGTACAAAGATAAAAATAACTGAAAACGACACACTCACACATGCGCATTCTTAAGGTACACCCCACTTAGTTGCCTTCGTACACGGTCATTAAGATCATAGTTGCCTTGAAACGGTTGCCTCAGATATGATTGCCTCAAAACAAATGATCTAAGACATTAGGGTTACTGCTAAGGCGTCCTAACATTGCTTTAGTGACCGTAAGTCCCTAATTCGAATTGACCCTCAAACTCCAACGAAGGTGTTACCTACTCGTCAATAGTAGGATAACATTGTCTAAAGGAAGATAGCATAGAATGATTCCTTTTTCGAGTAGGTAGATGGTTCTTAAGTACTTGCTCTTTCAAAAACAAAAACTTTTCACACTTACACTTTTCGAACAATGTTTTCCAAAACACTTCATACACTCTTGAGGACAGAAGCAAGAGTTAAATCGAAGTTTCAAAACAAAAACTTTTTCAAACCCACAAGCACAAAAAAAGCAATTTTGAAAACAATTGAGCAAGTACCTAAGATCCCGTGGATAACCACAGATAGAAAGGGTGCTAACACCTTCCCTTTCTATAATCTACCCCCCGAACCCGAGAAATATCTCGAAAAAGGAATTTTTCTGTGCTTTTTTCCTTTCCTTGTTAGATAAAATAAAAGTCGGTGGCGACTCTTGCTTACCGCGACATTTTGCAAAAAACAAACGCAAAACACAAACCAGCATTCCAAAAAAAACAGTTAGTTCTTTCCCACCGTATCACAGAACTGGCGACTCTGCTGGGGACACTTAATAAGTGGGGTGTACCTTAGGAATAGTTCATATTGTTTTCAATTGCTTGACTTGTATGCTTTATATTTGTGGGCTTGTATTTGAGTTACTATAGATCCTAACCCGGATCTGGGGGATACCCTTTAGGTAAGTAGCAATAAACTATGAGGGAATTGTACGGCGTAGACCGATACGGTTGAAGCAGTAGCTACGCTGGTGTGGCACTTTAGTATGTACCGATATCCCTTGTGGCGCAACAAGGAGAATATGGGTCTTCTAAGGGGTCATTAAGCACCAACTGACCTTAGAACCTTTAAATTGACCAACTTGCCCATAGAAAAGTAGCAGTATGCTACACTCATTGAGACTAAACTCTCGCGATGATTCTGGCTGCAAGAAAAGGTTTCTAAACTGGAATTATGACCGATCGAGGGTAGTCAGTGATATTGAGATCCTCTAGAACCCGGTTACTATTTTTAGGACAGGTTTGAACCAACTGAACTGAAAGAGGGTAGTACCTAGACTCCTTGCCAGCCTGAAATCTAAGGGCTCTCTGTGTGACTTGTGTGCCTTTACCATGTTTGCTATTTGTGGATACTTGTGGTGTGTTTCCTATCATGACATCATGACATCATAACATTTCATGCACCTTGCATTGGACTAACCTATTTCAAAGACAAGAGGGATTCCTCTTTGTTCTATTTTGTAGGTCATGGCACCCATGCGTAGAAACACCATCCGGATCAACTTTGTCCAGATTCCCACTCAGCTCAAGGAATTGGTTTTGCAAAGGTTTCAGATACTACTTCCTTCATCAGAAGACATGGTCACCTCTTGGGTTTGGTCACTTCCAAATTGGACGAGCAGATGATGAGTGTTTTAGTCCAGTTCTTTGATCCACTGTACCATTGCTTTACTTTTCCGGACTACCAGTTGGTCCCTAACTTGGAAGAGTTCTCTGATCTGCTTGGTATCTCTATTCTGGAGCAAACCCCGTTTACAGGTTGGGAGAAGATCCTTAGGCCGGAAGAGATTGCTTTAGCCCTCCATCTGACAAAGGCTGAGGTAATGTTTAAGTGGGAAACTCGTAGTGGAGAAAAGGGCTTCTTGACTAAATTCTTGGTTGGTAAAGCTAATCAGTTTTGGGACACTCTAGACTTCCAGGCATTTGAAGACATTCTGGCTCTTCTGATATGGCTTGGTATTGTTTCCTAACTCCGATTCCTTTGTTGACGTGAATGCGGTAAAGGTCTTCATATCCTATAATCCTGTGCCCAACCTCTTGGGTGACATTCTTCATTCTCTTTATGACCGTACTGCTCAGAGGCGGGGAACCCTTATGTGGTGTGCTCCATTGTTGGTGAGGTGGTTTATTTCTCACCTCCCCAAATCAGTTCTGAAGAACAAGGAAGGCATGGGTTAGGCCTACATGATTATGTCTCTCTCTCATAATGACATCATTTGGACTATCAAGGGTATGGAAGACGTGGCTATTATTGATCGCTGTGGGGAATACCCCAATGTTCCACTGATAGGAACCAATGGAGGAATTACTTACAACCTGTGCTTGGCCTTACGTTAGTTTGGGCGAGCTAAAAGAGAAGGACCTCATGAGTTGCTAATGTCTAGTATTGTCTTTGATTTCCAAGGGGATAGTGACGAGCAACGCCGCAGATTCATAAGAGCTTGGGATAGAGTACACAGGTCTGGTCCGCACGAGCTGGGTGCAAAGACTTCTCTTCTGATGGAGCCATATCTTCGATGGGTTCGTATCCATGCCCAAAAGCTGGGAATGCCCTATGAAGCTGTCTTGCCTATCATTGTTGAAGTTGCTGATAAATAGGGGGTTCCTCCTACCATCCTACACCCTTACATGCCTACTGATATTGGGGAATTGCAGAGATCATGGATGCAGCTGAGGGAAGAACGGGATACTTACCGAGAAAAGTATCACGAGCAAGAGCAGAAGATTCATAAGTTGACTAGGAAGCTGGAGAACGAGCGGATCCTCAATGACTATGTCCGCACCGACAAGAAGCGACCATGGGAGCACTGATTGTCTTTTGATTATTTCTAGTCTTTGATTTACTTTTCAGTTTTTCTTTCTTGTAACACCTTAAAGGCATCTGTTGAACATTTGAATTCAAAGTTTATCTAATAAGAGTGTGTTTCGTTTTGGTTTGCAAATTTGAATCTCTAAAGTCTTTGAAATCATATCATACGTATTTCATTCCATGCACCTCATAACAGGTACCCTTACAGGTTTTTCTCATCCTCTTCGCTGTTTATTTCAGCATCATGTCTTCTGAACCATCAACTGAACAAGCAATCAAGGCTCTACAGGCTCAAAACGCCCAGTTCTAAGAGTTGTTCATGAGTTTGGCTAAGGGTCAGCAAGATCTGAAGACCCTTATCTTAAAAGAGAAGAAGAAGAAGAAGACAGCCCTATTTAATATAGGTCGCAGATTCGGAAACGATTTACGAGAAGAGGTTGATTTGACCCACTCATCTGGAGGGGGAGATAATCAGGAAGAAAGGAGGGCTCCTAGCCATGTGGTTTCGGAAAACGAGACTGACTTCGACGAAGACCAGTATCCTCTGGCTGAGGATAGGTATAAACAATTGGAAGACCAGTTGAGCGCGATGGAAGTTCAGAAAGTGCCTGGTTTGGACTTTGGTGATCTAGGTCTGTCATCCGGGGTGGTGATTCCCCACAAATTTAAAGCACCAGCCTTTGCTAAATACGACGGAGTTTCTTGTCCAAAACAACACATCCGTTCATATGTAAGGAAGATTCAGCCGTACACTTCTGACAAGAATCTCTGGATCCACTTCTTTCAAGACAGCCTCTCAGGGAGTCATCTTGAATGGTTTTACCAGCTGGAAGGAGCTAGTATCCGTAATTGGGAGGACTTGGCTACTGCTTTCTACAAGCAGTACCAATACAATGCCGACCTCGCTTCTACGCGTACCCAACTCCAGGGTATGTCAATGGGTGCGGGTGAAGGTTTCAAAGATTATGCTCAGAAGTGGAGGGACCTCGCTGGAAGAGTGCAACCACCCTTGGCTGATAGGGAGCTAGTGGATATGTTTCTGGGGACCTTGTCTGGTCCGTATTTCAACCATCTGATTGGAAGCTCTTCGTCCGGGTTTACGGAGCTGATTATGACTGGGGAAAGGATTGAGGCTGGTATCAAATCCGGTAAGATACAGAAGGGTGCTTCATCAGGCACCGAGAAGAAGCCTTTTAAGAAATAGTCCAATGTTGTTTACAGTTTAAAAAGCCAGAATAGACCTGAATGCCACCAAGCTGTTAATGCGGTGGTTATATCAAGACCTATTGGTGCCGCTCAACACAACAATCAGTCAAGGGCCGAGAGACCTCGAAGACAATTCACTCAGCTCAACATGACTTTATCCCAGATTATGCCACAGTTATTGAAAACCAATCTAGTGATTCAAAGGGAAGCCCCGAAGAATCCAAATACAACATCACCGAAGTACAACCCTAATGCCTGCTGTGCTTTTCACTCTGATAGCCCGGGGCATGATATGGATGACTGCTGGGTCTTGAAGAATAAAGTACATGACTTGATTGATGCTAAGGAGATCGAGTTCGAAGCACCGAAAAGACCTAATGTTATGACTGCTCCTATGCCCAAGCATGGAGTGAATGCTATAGATGAAGACTCGTTTGTGGTTTCTGTGAAAGACATTGTTACTCCCTTAATGATTGTGAAGAAGAACCTTTTGTTAGCCGGTTTATTTTTGGGCTGTGACGAAGGTTGCCGTATGTGTTCTGTCCTACCTACCGTTTGCCATCTTTTGAAGTCAAGTGTCCAACGCCTGATGGATAATAAAGAAATTCTGTTTGAGAAGACTGTTGTTCCTTTGGTTCCTACTAAAGAAGTTGCTATAATCACCATTTTCGACAATTCTTCCAAGGCTTCCTCGAGAAAGCCTATTAGAATTACATCTGTTCCAAGAATCGCACCATTGATCATCACTGTTCCAGGGCCTATCCCCTATACATCTAATAAAGTTGTCCCTTGGCATTACGGGGCTGACGTATATTATCACGGAGTTAAGCAAGATTTGGACGCTGATACTGACGTCAGCAATATTGTTGGGCTTGCCAAAGTCACCCGCAACGGAAGACTTTTCTCCGCTGATATCTCTCCACCAACTGTCCGGAAACCTGTTGTTATTACACCTGCTAATGTACCCGCTACTGTTCCTATTTAAGTTCCCATTCTTACCCCTGTTGCCGAGTCCACTGATGCTCGGGGCAAAGGGATCACTGATGAGCCTACCCAGACGGAGGCACCGAAGACGATTACTGTTGAAGCCTCTAGACAAGAGATGGAGGAAATTTTGAAGATCATCAAAAAGAGCGACTAAAATGTAGTCGAGCAGCTGGGGCAAACCCCATCCAAAATCTCTATGTTGTCACTGTTGTTATGCTTAGAAGCCCATGCCAAGGCTCTGATTGCTTTCCTGAAGACTGCACACGTACTACAAGAAACATCAGCTGATCAGTTTAAAGATTGCGTAGCTAGTTTGACTGTTGATAATGGGTTGGGTTTCTCTGACGCTGACTTCACTGTTAAGGGGAAGAATTACAACGATGCCCTGCATGTCTCCATTGAATGCAGGGGCACTACTCTTGCTCATATATTGGTGGATACTGGTTCCTCATTGAATGTTTTGCCTAAGAAAGCTCTAGACGGGTTGGACTGTGAAGGGTTGAAGCTGAAACCAAGCAACATTGTCGTCAGGGCCTTTGATGGGTCTAAGAGGATGGTGCATGGAGAAGTGGATATTCTGATTAAGGTTGGTTCTCAGGTTTTCGCATCTACATTCTATGTGATGGACATTCGGCCATCTTATTTATGTTTGTTGGGTCGTCCATGGATCCACAAAGCTAGGGCAGTGACGTCTACGCTCCACCAGAAGCTAAAGTACCCAGTGAAAGGGAAAATTGTGACAGTACAAGGAGAGGAGGAGTACATGGTGAGCCACCTTAACTCTTTCCAATATGTAGAGATGGATGGAGAGTTCATTGAGACCCCGTTTCAGCATTTTGAAGTGGTTCCCCAGACGCTGGCATCAACTGAAACTGTTGTTGAAGATCCTCCAATAAAGATGACTTCCTTCAAGGATGCCCGGGTTGTTGTTGAGAAAGGTGGGTGTGCAAATTGGAGCCAACTCCCTGATTTTGCACATAAGATTAACAAGTTTGGTTTGGGTTTCAATGCAGAAGCACAACGGGCTGTTCGGAGTGCACGGATAGGAAGACCTCCCCTGTTTATCAGCAATTCAGGAGTGAATGCCATTGAAGACGATGTTAAAGAGTTTGAGTTTGACAGTTGGATCTATCCTACTACTGATGGTGGACTAGGCAACTGGACAGCAAAGGACTTCGTCCCAATTTCTTTTGTTACCCAATAATGAGACTTTTGTTTTGTATTTGTAACAGACAATGTTTTAAACTTTACGGCCCGATGTCTTACCCAGGACACCGTGGCTTCATTTGTAAGGGCTTTATGTGTGTCATCTACATATATCATTAATAAAAGCATTGGACGTTTTCTTGCATTTCAAATTTTGCGCTCCTTGTTTTCTTTTTACATTGCAAAACAACTATTTTACACACACTCACGTATCATGATCTACATCCACTCCGGATCCCACTGATAACGACTCTGCTACTGCCGGTTATGACTTTGAAAGTCCGATCAACCAAGCCGAGGACGAAGGTGAGGATGATTGTGAAGTGCCTGGGGAACTTGTTAGACTACTGCTTCAAGAAGAGAGGGGCTTACCACCTCCAAGCCACCAATTCTGATGCCTCCAGTTGAAGGAAGACCATTGATCTTATACTTAAAAATGCTGGATAATACAAAGAGGTGTGTGCTGGGGCAGCATGACGAGTCTGGCCAAAAAGGGCATGCTATTTACTGCTTTAGCAAAAAGTTTACCGACTGTGAGACCCAATACTTACTACTCGAGAGAACTTGCTACGCTTTGGCATGGGCTGCTCGCCAGCTGAGATAGTACATGTTGGCTCATACTACCCTTTTGATACCAAAAGATGTGAACATCTTGACGGCTCCTTGGCCTTTTGCAATGTGGGGCATTGATATGATCGGCGAGATCAGACCTACAGCATCCAACGGGCATCGTTTCATCTTGGTAGCTATTGATTACTTTACGAAGCGGGTTGAGGCAGCTTCCTTTGCTACAGTAACCAAGAATGTCGTGGCATGGTTCATTCGGCATAATCTGATCTGTCGATATGGTGTACTAGAAAGGATCATTACAGACAATGGTACAAATCTCAACAATAAGATGATCACCGAGCTCCGCAAGCAGTTCAAGATACAGCATCATAACTCTTCTCCCTACCGGCCGAAGATGAATGGGGATGTTGAAGCGGCTGATAAGAACATTAAGAAGATTGTGCAGAAAATGACAGTGACATACAAAGACTGGCACGAGATGTTACCATTTGCTCTTCATGGGTACCGTACCTCAGCGCGGAAGTCAACAAGGGCAACCCCATATTCCTTGGTATACGGCATGGAGGCAATTTTGCCCATTGAAGTTCAGATATCTTCTCTTCAGATTATTAAGGACGCAGGTTTGAATGAAGATGACTGGATCCAGACCCGGCTTGATCAGCTGAACTTAATCGACGAAAAGAGACTCACTACTATTTGTCATGGTCAGACGTACCAAAAACGGATGATCAAGGCATTTAACAAGAAAGTTAGACGACAAGAGTATCAAGTTGGGAACCTGGTTATCAAGCGCATCATACTGCCTCAAGGTGATCCCAGGGGCAAATGGACCCCTACTTACGAAGGGCCATTTATGGTTAAGAACATTTTCTCAGGAGGAGCTATGACTCTAACTACCATGGATGGTGACGACCTTCCTCACCCCGTCAATGATGACATAGTGAAAAGATACTACGCATAAACAAAGACCCGCTAGGTTGACTGGCCTAGGCAAAAATAAGGGCTTCCCGGCGAACCAAAAGGGTTCGGGCAAAAATAAGGGATGAAAATGAAAAAATCTGTACACCCAGCAAGTCGAAAACCTGAAAAGGCGGCTTGGGCAAAAAAGGGTATCCCGGTATACTGAAAACCCGAAAGGGCGGTCCAGGAAAAATTAGGGATCAAAGCGTAACACTATGTCTCATTGGATCACTTTGCAACCAGACTTCAGTATCGATTATCAAGCTCGGATGACATTAATCAATCTGATCTACCTTCAACCAAGTAGCAAAATGATGAGATGCTCGAGGATATAAAGGCAATAAAAGAGTTGGAACCCAGTGGGATTATTCACATAGCTGTTTTGTTTAGTTTTTTACAAATCGTGTAAATTCTATTATTCGGCGGCGTTCTCTTACTAGGACGTCAGCCTCTTGTACAAAAACGCCTATTTACAGGCCAAACTTTAAAATCAATACAAATTCATTTTCAGACAAATTTCAAACTGTTTTTCCTTTTTCTGTTTGTTTTGTAAAGAACGTCCAATGTTCATTTTTGATATATGCACTTGACATTAATTGCTACTCATAAATATTTACATGCGAAACAAAAGACGATTACTAGTAATGTCAGAAACAGGGGCAAATAAGAATTGTCCAAACTGTACAGTTGCTCTATCCACCAGGTACAAGGGTAGATTTAGCTGAAGAATCTGACCAAGGTACTTTCACTCCCCGCAGAGTAAGACAGTAATGATAACTCTCCCCAACTGAGACTTGCAACTGTGAATGAATCGGTAATATTCTCCCCAAACAGAGTTTATCTACCATCAGCACTGAAAAGGCTTAATATCCCCGACGGTCTTAATATTCCCCAACGGAGTATAAGAATATTCTCCGGCAGAATACAAGATATCCCCAGTGGAGTTTGAATTTTCCCCAGCGCAGTCTGAAAAAGCTTTCCCAGTGGAATTTGGAGAATCATCATCAGTAGACTTTGGAAGATTATCCCCGACAGATCTCAAAGGATTATCCCCGACAGATCTCAAAGGATTATCCCCATAAGAGCCTAAAAGGTTATCCCCAATGAAGTCGTAACTGAAGACCATCTCCAACGGAGTTCTTCCTTTCACAAACAGAGTTCAAATCCCCAGCAGGATTCAATATCACCAGCAACGGTAATTCATCCCCAACGGAATTTATCAGTGGAATCCTTAGCAGATCATCTCTTCCCCACAGAGTAATCTCCTTATCAGTTTATTCCCCAGTGGAGGTATCCTCTCTTGCAGGTCTATTCTCACAATCATCTCCGTTCGCCATCCCCAGCGGAAACGAAGAATTCAGTTCTTTTTCTCCAGCAACTATCTGGGATTTATTTTCCCCAGCTACAAACATCACATACATCATAACACATGCATATACGCATCATACAGCACAATCTCATTTATTTTGAGAACATCATTGCTTGATATATATCATGCATTGCATACGACTGACCGTTACCTTTCAGGAAGGATGCAGTTAGGTTCTCAGCTATGTCGAAGACCTGACCGGTTCTTAAATCTCAACTGAATTATGCTCGGTTGAATTACAGATAAGGTTCTCAATCTCGACAATTTTCCTCCGTCGAAGTGTGGACGAGTTCTTAAATCTCAACAGAATTATTCTCCGTTGAAGTAAACAGACAGTCCTAGATCTTGATGAAGATGTTTCCCTCAGTCGAAGACCTGACCGGTTCTTAAATCTCAACTGAATTATTCTCGGTTGAATTATAGATAAGTTTCTCAATCTCGACAATTTTCCTCCGTCGAAGTGTGGACGAGTTCTTAAATCTCAACAGAATTATTCTCCGTTGAAGTAAACAGACATTCCTAGATCTTGATGAAGATGTTTCTCTCAGTCGAAGACCTGACCGGTTCTTAAATCTCAACTGAATTATCCTTGGTTGAATTACAGATAAGGTTCTCAATCTCGACAATTTTCCTCCGTCGAAGTGTGGACGAGTTCTTAAATCTCAACAGAATTATTCTCCATTGAAGTAAACAGACAGTCCTAGATCTTGATGAAGATGTTTCCCTCAGTCGAAGACCTGACCGGTTCTTAAATCTCAACTGAATTATTCTCGGTTGAATTACAGATAAGGTTCTCAATCTCGACAATTTTCCTCCGTTGAAGTGTGGACGAGTTCTTAAATCTCAACAGAATTATTCTCCGTTGAAGTAAACAGACAGTCCTAGATCTTGATGAAGATGTTTCCCTCAGTCGAAGACCTAACCGGTTCTTAAATCTCAATTGAATTATTCTCGGTTGAATTACAGATAAGGTTCTCAATCTCGACAATTTTCCTCCGTCGAAGTGTGGACGATTTCTTAAATCTCAACAGAATTATTCTCTGTTTAAGTAAACAGACATTCCTAGATCTGTATGAAGATGTTTCCCTCAGTCGAAGACCTGATCGGTTCTTAAATCTCAACTAAATTATCCTCGATTAAATTACAGATAAGGTTCTCAATCTCGACAATATTCCTCCGTCGAAGTGTGGACGAGTTCTTAAATCTCAACAGAATTATTCTCCGTTGAAGTAAACAGATAGTCCTAGATCTTGATGAAGATGTTTCCCTCAGTCGAAGACCTGACCGGTTCTTAAACCTAAACTGAATTATTCTCGGTTGAATTACAGATAAGGTTCTCAATCTCGACAATTTTCCTCCGTCGTAGTGTGGACGAGTTCTTAAATCTCCACAGAATTATTCTCCGTTGAAGTAAACAGACAGTCCTAGATCTTGATGAAGATGTTTCCCTCAGTCGAAGACCTGACTGGTTCTTAAATCTCAACTGAATTATTCTCGGTTGAATTACAGATAAGGTTCTAAATCTCGGTAATTCTCCTCAGTCGAAGTACTGATCGGTTCTTAAATCTTAATTGAATTATCCTCGGTTGAATTACAGATAAGGTTTTTCTCAACAGAGTTTCCCCAGTTGAATTACGGACAAGTTCTTAAAACTCAGCAGAGATGCTCTCTCAGTTGAAGTACAGGCAAGTTCCTAATCTCAACAAAGATCAGACTTCCCCAAGCGGAATCTTTTACAATAACAGGTATGCAAGTTCTCGCTAAGGAATCTCTTATGCGATCGACGCTCCTCTAAATGGCATCTGTAAGCCCATTCCCAACATCACAAGGCTGATACCACTTCATGCGAGTGCAAATTTCTGGGCACTCTAGTGTTCAATCATCTTCCACCTTCGGATCACGAAAGGCATGGAAGCCAATCTACATCCTCAGGTTTAAGAATATTGAACAGGGGCAGCTATTGTACCCCAAAATTTTCCCTCTCATATTTCTCAAGACATTGCAAGAAAATCTCCAAGTTGATCAAGGTTGCTCAAGAGTTGGACAGTCAAGTCATCTCCTAAGGCAGTTAACCCCAAATTAGGGTTTTGTGTTGCATCAATATATTTGAGTCCAAATGACCTCATGTTCTCCCTAATGTCCTAATGTGTTCTCAAGATCATCCATGTCAAATTTCAAGCCTTGCAGAGGAAGTTTGCTCAATCAATTGCTCAAAGGGCCCAAAAATCGACTGTGTTAGGGCAAAAGTCAACTGTGACCCAAATATAGTCAAACTTCAAGATTTTTTGTCAACATTCTCATTTTGAAGGATATTTCATCATTTGATCAAGGGTTGATCATGATTCATCAAGGATTGCTCAAAATTCATCAAGACTCAAAAGTTGCTAAATTAGGGTTTTGTAGGAAAAGTCAACTCAACTTTGACCAAGCATAACTTTCTCATGCTTTATGAAAAATGACCCATCCAAATCTCATTTTGAAGAGGATGCAATTACCTACAATCCATCTTCACACCCTAAGATCAATAAATGCACTCACAAGAAGTTATAAATTTGGACATTATATGTCATTTTTGAAAGTCAACAAAAACACCTTTTTTTTCTAAAGCTTATAACTTGAGCATGGAATATCAAAATTAGATGAGACAAAACGGGTTGGTTAGAGGACATCTCAAGCTTTCTAAAACATTCAAGAACACTTCCAAAAGTTCAAAATTGAAGAAGTTATGCATTGTTGAAGTTGGACATTTTTGTAAAATTGCCAAAAGTCAACTATCCCCAAAACTTCAAATTTTGTCAAATGGGCCCATTCTTTTCCACTTGATTTGAGCTTGAATCATTGTCCACGTGTCCTAGCTTCAGCCATGAGCCCATATTATATTTTTATTTGAATTTATTCATTTTAAATCAAATTAAATCATGCAAAATCCAAAACTTTGATTACATGAGATTCTTTTGTTGTTTCAGGCTTTAATCATCATCATTAGCATCATCAAATTCGGATCACACCATATCATGTACAAAAAGATGGAGATTTGGCAAATTTGGAAAGGTTTAAAGAATGAATCAAATCAAATTCCAATGCATTGATTTAGAGAGATTCATTCCGAATTTGTTACCCTAACACATTATGCAATACATAAGCAAGCCAAAGGGACGTGAATAAGGGTTGGAGGCTGCAAGAAGAGACATAACAGAAATTGAAAAAAGCACCAAAAATCTTGAAATCGAATCCAGAGTTAGAGACAATTTCAGAAGCTGAGACCTGTCCCAATCTCTTCCTGGGTGTTCACACAAACGATCGGGATCAAAAGCAAGTGTTCTCGCACACCACAAAGTGCTGTAAGTGTCACGATACCTAGCTTTGTTCTTGAAATCGCAACTCATTATTTTGGCATCCTTTAAACAAACTAATGGCATATTTGTAATCACCAGATCATTTCCAAGCCTTTTGCATTATTTGATTTCATTTATATACTCTGTGGCATAAACCACCATTGTTAGGGTTTTGCTCCTTGGTTTAGGGTTTTTTTTTATAGGTGAAATCAACCTTAGTAATGGCTAAAGGCGTGACCGGGAGAGGAAGGCGAGTTTAACCATGGCATTGGAAGGCATATCTATGGCCTGTGGAGGATTTTGGAGCGTGACAGGCTTGTTGCGACGGACTTCCGTCCGTAGGTATAACTTCCTTGGTCTTTAGCAACGGATGGATGACAGGGGTGATGAGTTGTCACCCACTCATTCTCCTATTCAAATAATGGCGCGCATATTTTCTTTTCTGACCAATTAATGTTGTTTTGTTATATTATTATTATTATGCAATATACTAACAAATGAAACAAAGCGGCCTAGTGGTAAACGTGTACATCCAAACTCCTTCAGGACCTGGGTTCGAATCACGGGTCCCCCAATTTCCATTTGTTTTTTCTCTTCAGGTGATCATATGCATATCCAGGCGCACAACATACCATACACTATCATCTATCCAATGGCCAGATGGTCAAAGGCCAAATCTGGTGATCCAGGAGTGAGGGTCCATCATAAGCAAAGTCAACACACGCCCACTAGTACTCACAAAGTCAACAAAGGGCCAGCTCGTTTGGGCCAAAATTTTGTTTTTCAAACTCCTAAATCAGGCCCATACCCCCCTTTCTCTCATATTATTTTGTTTATTTATTTTATTTTGTTAATTGCTTAATTATTTTATTATTTACTAACCAATCAAAAAAATTCTTTTCTTCATAAAATAAAATCACCAAAAACATTTTTTATCAAATTAAACTTTAACTTTTATTTTTTATTAATAAATACTAATAAATCAATTTAGGTTTTAATTCTAGAATAAGTTTAACATATTTTTGTAAATAATTAAAATTAACTAGACTTAATTAGGTTTTACTAATTCAATTAATTTTTATTTCTTTCTTAAAATATCAAAAAAACCAAAAAAAACTTTTTTCATTTAATTAATTAATTAATTAATTAATTTAGTAATTAATTTAGGATAATTTCTTTCTTAAAATAAAAACAAAAAAAAAATATTTTCTTTAACAAAAAAGGGTCAAAACGCTAACTTTGCACTCGATTTAATTTCCCGCACGCGATTTATTTATTTTATCCAATAATGTACTTGCTCCCGGTTTGTAATAGTTAAATATGACTTTTATTATTTTTTATCGCTTTATTTACTTTTAAGGGTTTGTCTTTAGCGATGTAAATACCCGACGCCTTGTAATTTAAATTCCGCAATTTATTTTCTTCAAATTATAACTGTTAGATGTTTGATAATAGGATGGCATGACAAGATTGAATGTTCTAACCTAAAATCAAATTAGATCACCCTTAACATGTACAAAGATAAAAATAACTAAAAATGACACACTCGCACACGCGCACTCTTAGGGTACACCCCACTTGGTTGCCTTTGTACACGGTCATTAAGTATAGGTCATTTTAGAGGTCGCCCTCTTGTCTAAAGATCATAGTCGCCTCGAAACAGTTGCCTCGAATATGATTGCCTCAAAACAAATGATCTAAGACATTAGGGTTACCGCTAAGGCATCCTAACATTGCTTTAGTGACCGTAAGTCCCTAATTCGAATTGACCCTCAAACTCCAACGACGGTGTTACCTACTTGTCAATAGTAGGATAGCATTGTATAAAGGAAGATAGCATAGAACGATTCCTTTTTCGAGTAGGTAGATGGTTCTTAAGTACTTGCTCTTTCAAAAACAAAAACTTTTCACACTTACACTTTTCGAACAAAGTTTTCCAAAACACTTCATACACTCTTGAGGACAAAAGCAAGAGTTAAATCAAAGTTTCAAAACAAAAACTTTTTCAAACCCACAAGCACAAAGAAAGCAATTTTGAAAACAATTGAGCAAGTACCTAAGAGCCCGTGGATAACCACGGATAGAAAGGGTGCTAACACCTTCCCTTTCTATAATCTACCCCCCGAACCCGAGAAATATCTCGAAAAAGGAATTTTTTTGAGCTTTTTTCCTTTCCTTGTTGGATAAAATAAAAGTAGGTGGCGACTCTTGCTTACCGCGACATTTTGCGAAAAACAAACGCAAAACGTAAACCAGCATTCCAAAAAAAAAACAGTCAGTTCTTTCCCACCGTATCACACAACCACATTCACCCATTATTATCTCTTATTCTCCCTCTCCAAATAACCATCTAGAAGATCACCTTCGCACCATTATAGACCTAAAAGCTCTGGATAATCTTGTCTCGTGCTCTCAAAATTTTTGTCCCAAAACCAAAAATCACCAAAGCAGATGTTGGTAAAAATTTGCTAATTTTTGAAACATAAATACTTGAATGGGTTAACTCTCTGAAGCTAGCATGCTTAGAGAATCTTAATCCTACTGATTTTGATTCACACTAGAACCAGTTCAGAAAATGGTTCAATTCTGAGTCCCAGAAACTTCAGGAGTTGAGTTATGAAGTTGCTCAAAATAACTTTTGTGATCATCTGAAAGTCTTCAAAGATCAAGTTCTACGTCACTGGGAAAAGAAACCTCTCCTTCTGCTGGACAATGCCCCCCTGGGAAGATCAGTAACCTTCAAAATATGATGAACCATCCTCTGATCCTTTGCCTCTGGTTACAGTTAAAGACAAAGCCAAGGAAGTTGAAGAAGCTACTGAGTCAGAATTATCCACAACTTGCTTTGAAAAGGTTGCACCTTCTGTTGATATACCTTCTTCATCTCTGGTTCTGCAAACTCTGGAGGAGTTGAAGAAAGAAAATGTAGTGTTCAATGAGAGACTAGACAAGCAAGATGACACATGCAAGGAAATCAAAGGGATGCTGGGAAAACAAGAAGAGTCAAACACTCAGATTAAGAATTTGTTGGAAGCCCTGTTCACACGACTTCCTCCACCTCAATCTTAGTTTTGAAAATTGTTTTCTTTAATGTGTTCATTTTTTTATTTTCTTCTGAATGTGTTATTGCAATCCTTTTGAATACAACCCATCTTTTCTTGCTTAATGTGTTTTTTATATTGCTTTTTGATTCTTGCCAAAAAGGGGGAGAACGTAAGATATTTCCAATAACAGTGTCGAGACACAGTCTCAAACATTTTAAATATCATAACTTCTCGTTTCTTTCTGAAAGAAAAACAGGAACCAACTCTGGTGAAGACAAAAGTAGATGCATCAAAAACTCTGATCAGAATAAACTTCAGGGAAGTATTTCTTCTCTATCTGAGTATTCAACTCAGGGGGATATCTTAAAATGCTTTATGTTCTTTTTGTTTCTATTGAAATATCCTAGTTTTTGTCATCATCAAAAAGGGGGAGATTATTAGAACATAGTTTGATTTTACAACCATTGTAAGAGTTTTGATGATAACAAACACAAAGAACAATTATGCTCCCTAAATTTATATTTTGTTTTGCAGAGAAGTTCTGATGGAAGAAGATAAGAAGATGAGTTAAAAAGTTGTTTCAACTCTGACTATAAACATCTCTTAAAGAAGTTCTAACACTGTAAACAGGACTTTGTGTTTATGATCTACAAAGCTCTAGAAAGAAGTAACAAATACTTTCATCTTCTGAAGCAAGCACGTTCTGAAGCGTTACTAAACAATTGCTAAAATTTCAAAATTAACGGATGGAAGGGAACAAGGATCTTTATTTTTGGAAAGCTCTTTATTGATCAACATTCCAAAAGCTCCTACATGCTTCACCTATTTAAACAAAGTTCGAAGGATAAATCGTTTACGATTTTTCATGCACAATAACGAAGCTATATTTTTCATCCTAAAACATTCAAAATTCAAACTATGTAAAACATCACTTGTGATACTGTTTTATTAGAAAACATTCTTGTACACTTTTATTCAAATATTTTTTAGATAAATTCCTTGAGAAAATCGGCTCGTGGTTTATACTCAAGAAGACTTTGACGGTTTGTAACCAAGATTGATTAGTGGATTAATACCTCATTGAGAGAGACAAAATCACCTTGGCGGATGGACTGGAGTAGCTTGAGTTCAAACGAACTAGGATAACCAACGTGTTCTTTTCTTTAAGTTTTAAAAATCCCAATTCAAACCCCCCTTTCTCGTGTTTTTCCATTCTTCAATATTCAACCATATTAATGATGTAGTCAAAGCAAAGTCTAGAAGTGAAGGGTGTATGGAAACCTTGAGGAGAGATAATTACAACACCAATTTTGTTTCCAAGTGCGTTAGAAGCTCCGTCAAAAACCATTGACCATCGGGATCCTGAGTCAGGTCCTTCATACGGTCCAGGCTCTTCACAAATTGTAATTAGCATAATGTTCTCATCCGGGAATTTGAATCTCATAGGCTGATAGTCGTCTAAAGCTTGATGTGCCAAATGATCTGGCAGTACACTTCCTTTGATTTCTTTTTTGGTGGTGTACTGAATTTCGTATTTTGTTAAGACCATTTGCCATCGGGCTATTCTTTCGAAGAAAGCTGGCTTCTCGAATTTTTACTTGATGGGATCTATTTTAGAAATCAATGGAGTGGTATGAGTCAACATATACTGTCTTAGTCGGCGAGAAGCCCATGCCAAAGCGCAACAAGTTTTCTCGAGCAGTGAGTATCTTGTTTCACAGTCGGTAAATTTTTTTCTAAGGTAGTATATTGCATGCTCTTTTCGACCAGACTTGTCATGCTTCCCCAGTACACACCCCCATTGAGTTTTCTAGCATTGTTAGGTGCATGATTAAAGGTCTTCCTTCAACTAGTGGCATCAGAATCATAGCTCCTCGATTTTATCAAAGGTTGTTTGACAGTTGTTGTTCCACTTCACTACTTGACCTTTCTTCAGCAGCTTGAAGATTGGCTCACAAGTAGCAGTCAAATGAGAAATGAATCGGGGAAATGTAGTTTAATCTTCCTAATAAACCTCTAACCTTCTTCTCAGTACGTGGAGTTGGAATTTATTTAATGTCTTTAACTTTTAGGTGATGAACTTCAATACCTTTACCACTGACGACGAAGCCTAGAAGTTTTCTAGACCTCACTCCAAAAATGCATTTTTTCGGATTTAGCCTTAGTTTGTACTTCTTCAACCTCTCAAACAGCTTGTGTAGGTGGTCGAGATGTTCTTCTTCAGTTTGAGATCTTCGTATCATGTTGTCAAAGTAGAATTCTATCTCGTGATGAATCATGTCATGGAATCTACCATGGCACGCTGATAAGTTGCCACGATGTTCTTCAACCCAAAAGGCATGACTTTGTAACAGAAAATGCCCCACGGTGTGACGAAGGTAGTTTTCTCCATGTCTTCGGGTGCCATCTTGATCTGATTATACCCTGAGAAACCATTCATGAAAGAGAATACCTTATGCTGAGCAGTGTTGTCGGTCAAAACATCAATATATGGAAGTGAGAAGTCATCTTTGGGGCTTACCCTGTTTAGATCCCTGTAATATATGCGCATACATACCTTGCCATCTTTCTTTGGTACCAGAACAATATTAGCGACCCATTGAGGATATGACATCACTGCTAAGAAACCTGCATTGAATTGTTTCATAACCTCAACCTTGATTTTCTCTGACATCTCAGGGCGCATGCGACATACTTTTTGTTTAATTGGAGAACAACCCTCTTTCATCAACAGAAGGTGAACCACAATATCAGTATCAAGCTCTGGAACGTATTCGTATGACTAAGAAAATATCTCAACATAGCCATTGTTGTACCCTAAAATTTTCCCTCCCATTTTTCATTCAAGATATTCTCCTAGGGTTTCTTAAATGCTCAAGGTGGCTCAAGAATTAATTAGGCGAATTCTCCTCCTAAGTAGTGGGTCCACAACTAGGGTTTTGTATTTCTGAAAGAAAATTGAGTTTCCAAGGTTTTAAGTGGTCTTCATGGTTCTTCATGTATTCTCAAGGATGCTCATGTTAAGTTTCAAGTCTTGCATCACAAGTTTTCTCAGCCAATGGTCCAGATGACTAAAAATCAACTGCATTAGACAAAAGTCAACATTTTCAAGATCAAGCTCAAACGATTGTAACTTCTTCATTATTCAATATTTTTTAGTGGTTCTTTTTTGCGTATGACTATTATTGCGTCATATCCAACTTCTCTTTACAAGTCAAGAGTCGATTATGTGTGAAAGATCATCAAAAATTTGAATACTTTAGAGGACTATGATTCTCATGTTGAGACTATTCATGGAAACAAAAGTTGAGTTCGGAGATTCATGTTGAGTTTGAACAAGATGTTGCTTATAATACGAGTCACCATGTTGGAAATTGATTTAGGATCTTGTTGAAAATGATTTGAGGATACATTTGAATAATGTCTTTGATTTCAACTCAAGTTAGCAAAGCATTACGCGATATCACATGTTTTGTCCAAATTTGCTATGGTTCATTCGCGTGAATTATTTTGAATTCAAGGTATCAAAGACGAATTAAATTTGCTAAAATTCATTCAAGCTTCCAATATTTGATCCTCATTGGTGTTCAAACATGATAAAGTTGTGCTTTGATTCATCGGTTCTCTAAGTTACAATTCTTATGAACCAAATAAGGTTGACAAACCTAATTCAAAGTTCATGGTTATTCATCTATTTTCAAGCATATCATTATTCAAATCCTAGACTTTTCAACATGAGAGTTCTTACATCTATTCAAGCATTCAAGTTCCATGAGATAAATCCACATTACTTCTTAAAAGTTGCAAGAACAAAGTGCAAGACTTTTTCTTAAGTTGCATTACAATTCAAGATAACTCAAGTTTTTACAAGTTTTCAAGTTACAACAAAAGGAAAATAAATTTCAAGTTCTTATGCCTAAAGAAAATTCATCCATATAATTACAAAAGAAGTTGAAGGAGTTACAAAAAAAAAATCATAAGTCTATGCTAATTTGTTTATAATGTTCTAGGCCTATGCTTAAACTTCATTCTCCAAAACCATACTACATCATGCTAAAGAGTCCAAAATGAATGTTGCCTTGCTGCAAAATAACCCAAAATGTTGTTATCTAGAAAAACTCCAAAATCTGATATGCTTCCAAGTCCAAGCCTGCTACTACTAGCCCAAAACCATGTAAAAAAAACAGTCTACCATACTGCTCCATATCAAAACCTGCATCAAATTGGAAAACAAACAAAACAGTCCAAAACAGCCCTCAATTCACATTTGTCCAAAAACCAGTTGTAAACCTGTCAAAACAGCCCTGTTATTGCTGCATAAAACCTGCATCAAATCCCTTGTGTTGCTACTCCAAAACCTGTCATAAATATCCAAACATTTTACCAAATTGGAAGAAACAAAACTACATAAAAAAAGCTACAAAAATAGCAGCCAAAAACAGTTCAAATCACCAAGTATTCCCCCCCTCCCCCAAATCCCACTTTTCACCCCTATAAAAACAACTTTTAGTCAAACAGTAAAGGAGACAGAAGCCGGGGGAGAACAAAAATCAACCATTCACCCTAAACCTTTGTTTCAATACACACTTACCATCACTTTCTTAAAGTTGCATCAGACCCCTTAACCCCTTTACCAACCAAAATCGTAACACTTCCACTTGAACCTCACTCCAATAACCTTCAAACTCTCATCCTCACATCACTTCTTCCATGTTACTCAATGCTTCTTCCTCATAACCATCATCGTCTCCCTCATAACCTCATCACTGCTTATTCCTCTGCATAAATCAAACAAACCTTATAGCTTCACAAGTCACCTTTTACACTACACAAACCCCTACAATTTTCTCTCAACAAAACCTCTCCCGACATTTCTCATTCAAACATTTTTCATACTCGACTATACACAATCCCAAAAAACCTGAAAACCCTTTCTCATAATCACTGCATCGACCCTCATCTCAATCGAACCCCACAATTGTCCATAGCCCTGTAATCCCAATAAACTCGCTCAACTCAGAACTCTTTCACTCATTATTTATTCACGATTTTGTAAACGTAAACAGTAAGGAAGAGGAGAAACCCGGAGAAAGCGAAGAAGAAATGCGCGTACCTGATTTTTTCCCGGATAAGTTCTCGTATTTGTTGGTAATTTTTCGTTCGACTCTTGCTCTTATCTTTCATAATCGATGTTACCGTAACTCTATTTTCTTCCTTAATCGGTAATCTTTGATACTTATATATGGACGTTTTGGACCTCAATTCAATTGTTTTTCTTCCGATTGGCTCCGTAATACTGCTTCTCGTGAGATGTTTTGTTGTTGTGCGACTGGGAATAGCAGAAAACTGGGTTTGAAAAAGAAGAGAATACAAAAGTTTGTGATTGAAAATGTTTTAGAGAATGATAACTTAAAGAACATGAGAGGCGCACGTTTCTGTTGTTAGGTTTCTTAATCTTTGACTTTGTTGTGAGAAAAGGGGTGGATCTAGGTCTAACCTGATCCGACCCGGTCCAATCCAATGTTTGTTTTTTTTTTTGCAAATTTTTGGGCCTTAGCAAATCCACCCCAAGCCCATCATTTTTTATTTAGCCCACTCCGTTTTTTATAACACCCAACAACTTTTTTTTATTTGGGCTACTACTGTTTTTTTGTTACCAATTTAAGTCCATCTGCGAATTTATATCTACTGCACCCTATTTTCTGCTTTAATACCCTTAGTTTTATTTGATTTAGACTAATTTAATAACTTTAAAATTTTCTTTAGTTTATATTTAATTTGACAACTTTAAAATTTTAATTAAGTCTAATCTTTAATTTAATAATTTTAGAATTTTAGTTTAGTTTAGATTTATTTTAATAACTTAAGATTTTTTTTTAATTAGTTTAGATGTTATTTAATAACCTTAGAATTAATTTAGTTTAGACTTCATTTAGTAAATTTTAGAATTTTAATTTTTGATAATCTTAGAATTTTAATTTAGTCTAAATAACTTTTTTTAGTTACATCTTTGTTCTATATTTTTACTTTATTTTCTATCAAAATACACTGAAAAACAATTTTCTTTCTCTTTTCATTTGCTCGGAGTTTACCATTTCTCGCATTCTTTCAATTATTGTAATTGCTTATGGTTTGTAAATAGTTTAACTAGGCTTTTTACTACATCCCCATTCATAAATTTGTACCCCCATTTCCGAAGTGTTGTAATAGCGTATAACTTTATTTTTCGCACTTTATTGCATTTCCTTATATTGTTTAGTAATTAGGCGTGTATGGCAAGATTTAAAATCAATTGCTAGATAACCCTAATCAAGACAAATTAAACTTGAATCAATCACTTTTTCACACGCGCGCTTCTAGGGTAACCTCGTTTGTTGCCTCGAAAAAACAGTCATGTCCCTCGAATATGGGATGCTTTAGCAAAGACCCTCGATAAAAAAATATCGTAGACCCTCGATAAAAAAAAAGATCGTAGTCCCTCGATGAGCCTTCAATGTTACCTTCGGTAAAACAATCTGAGTCCCATACGAAAATTGCTAAAACGTCCTACAAGTTTCCTTCTATGACTGTACGATGACCCGCGCCTATCCCTAACATCCAATAATAGGGATTCTTACCAACTAATGGTAGGATAGAACTATCTAAAGGAGGAGGAAAAGAACAAAGACTTTTTGAGTTGGTAAATTGCTCAAAATTGCTTGCTCATAAATCAAAACAATCTTCGCACCTCACACTTTCAAAACAGTTTCCAAACAACAAATATTTTCAAAACCAACACTTTATATACATTCTCAATGAAACAAGAATTATTACAAAGTTTTCCAAACAAAGACGTTTTCAAAATATTTTCAAAACTCACACAAAACACAAATCATTTCAAAGTGAGCTAGCAACTAAGAGCCCGTAGATAACTACAAATGAAAAGGGTGCTAACACCTTACCTTTTCATAACTTACCCCCCGAACTCAAGAAAATTCTCAAAATGTCTTTCCTATTATTTTCACCCTTTCCTTTATTGGATAAAGGAAAAGTCAGTGGTGACTCTTGCTATCCGTAACATTTGCGATAAAATGCAAAACACCACGTCCGTTCTCCCACAGTATTACAGAACTAGCGACTCTTCTGGAGAATACTAAAAGTGGGGTTACCTTAGAGATAGTTCACATTTAAATTCTTTTATTGTTTAATTTTCATGATTTATTTTTAAAGGGTTATTGCTTGGGTTTATTGCTTGTATAGATCCTATACCTGAATCTGGAACATTTTAGGTAAGTAGCAATAGATCATGGAAATTGTACGACATAGACCAATATGGTTAAAGTGATGGCTATGCTAGTGCGACACATTTGTTGGTACCGGTGTCCCTTGTGTTGAGTCAAGGAGAATACAGGGTCACTGGTGTCATGAAGCACTAATTGACCGTAGAACTTTAGTTGAACAAGTTGGCCATTAGAAAGTAGTGAGATAGCCGACTTTGGTGTAAGACTGAAGTTGGTTGATACTCGATACTACACTCATTGAGATCGGGATTTCGGGATATTTTGGACACAACAAAAGATTGATTATGCTGAAACAATATATGATGAAAAAAGATCAGTGATATTGATATTCCATAGAACCCGGTTACTTTTGTTAGGACAGGTTGAGCCAAATAAACTTCAAGAGGGTACTTACCTATAAACCCCGTGCAAGCCTGAACCTAAGGCCTTGTGTGCTTTGCTTGTGTGTGATTATTTGTTCAAGCAAAACATCATAGCATCATGCCATCTCATTTCTTACTAACCCATTTCAAGGATCTAGGGATTTATCTTTGTCCTGTTTTATAGGTCATGGCTTCCACTCGCAGATATACCATCCAAATCAGCTTCGTGAGGGTGCCTCCTCAACTCAAAGAGTTAGCATTAAAGGTTCCTGAAGATTCTCCCTTCACCAAAAGATATGGTCGACTTCTCAATCTGGTTACCTCAAGCTTTGAAGAAGACATGATGTGTGTGCTCTTTCAGTTCTTCGATCCTGTACATCATTGCTTCACCTTTCCCGATTACCAATTGGTGCCCACATTGGAAGAATTCTCTCAAATATTAGGAGTGCATTTGCTTGATCAAGTTCTATTCACTGGTTTAGAGGAAACTCTAAAGTATGAAGTTATAGCCAAGGCCTTGCATTTGAAGAGGTCCGACATTATAGCTAATTAGGAAACGAGGAATGCAGTCAAGGGTTTTCTATCTAAGTTTCTGATGGAGAAGGCTCGACTGTTTTTGGAGGCTATGGATTTGCAAGCTTTTGAAGAAGTCTTGTCTCTTCTCATCTATGGGTTATTACTGTTGCCTAACCCAGACCAACTCATAGAAGTGAATGATGTCAAGGTTTTTATTTCTCGTAACCATGTGCCTACTTTGCTTGGAGACATTCTACATTGTCTTCACACTCGCACTATGAAGAAGAGAGGGACTCTTATGTGTTGCATATTTTTGTACCCCAAAATTTTCCCTCTCATTTCTCAAAGGATCACCCTAGACCCTCAGGTTTGTTCCCATCCAATTTCAAGCCTTGAATTACAAACTTTCCAAGAAAGTCATTCACAAGGGCAAAATGGTCATTTGCACACTGAAAAGTCAAACTTTGACTTTTGGATCAAAATTAAGTTTCCAAAATCATATTTCATCAAGACATGTTGGAATGTGAAATTTGTTTCATTAAGATATTCAAAAGTCAAAATTACTTTGGGAAAAGTCAAATTTCTAAATACTTAGAATTTTTCTAAGTGTTTAAGAAATATGACAAGCTCAGAACTTCTGATCAGATTATCACTATGATGCAAGACAGAGTTTGGTTAGAACTTCTGGACCAGTTTTCACAAATATTCAGTCAGAATTTGCAAGGGTAATTCAAAGAAGGTTTACAAAGCGTGTTGCAAGCTTCCTGGAAAGTTTGAGAGCTCCTTCAAAACATGCTGGAGCAAGGAGATACAAAGATCAGAAGTTGAATGTCCATCCTAAGTTACGCTGAAGTTGAACTGCTGGTCCAGAATTAAGAAATGTGCAAAATCTCACATTGCAGGATTTATGGTTTGATAAATCTCATCATCATTTAATGCTCACAACCACTTTTGGGTCTTTATCCATAGGATTTCCCCACGTGTGGCATAGAAGTATCATCACTGTCTTAGAAAAGCAACTTTTGTACAAGAATATGCTGGGCCCATGCGTTGCTTTTGCTTTTGAGGTTACTTTTCCTTAATTCCCGCTTACAAATCCAGCTTAGGCGCTGCTAAAACTGCTAACCACTATACCTATTTGAACTTACTTCAAAAATAAGTCAGCGCCTAGCATATGATGGTTGTGCCCCTTGACTTCTCTAAGCTACTAAACCTTTGCCTATAAATTGGACTTGATGGGCAATCGTAAAAGGGTCGAAAATTTGAGAAAGAAAAAGCCTTGAACCCCTGCTTAAATTCCAAGAGTCCAAAACTGCAAACAAAAAATACAAAACCTGTTAGCTTTTGATTCTTGCACTCAAACTCCTTTTTTTTATTTCCTTCAAGTGTTTCTTGACCAAAACCATCCATATAGTTTCTGATTTACATATTAGAAGCTATCCTAATTCCTGTGTTTAGACTGTAACACACTCTCCATCCACATTCACCTCAAAGAAGTCAGAAATTTTCCCCTTGGCTGTTCCAGAATTTTCTAACAATTCATAGCCCAAGTTGAAAGTTTCCAGCCTACTGAGCACGTGAGGAAGCTGTTCAGAACATCACAAGTGGTCAGAACCAGACTTCAGCTCATAGATTATTTTCTAGCTGCAAGGTAAGTTTCTGCTGACTCTCATCATATTACTTAGGCATTGTCAGATTTGCATGTTCAAAAATACAATGTAGACATCCTGATTCTGATGCTGTACATATTCTGAGGTTTCATGTATTTGCATGCCTAAGTAAAGAGAATATCAGTTCATAACTTCTTAAGGAAACTAGGTTTAGTAGATACACAATTGTTGCTGATTTGCAGTCTTGACATTTTTTATGTTTCTGAAACCATGATGGAAACCTACCATAATTGCTATTTTTGTGTTTTCTGTTTTGTTGAGAAATGACCAAATTGCAGATGTTCTGATTAGCATGATGAAAGAGGTGGAGTTTATCATCAGAACTTCCAAACTATCTCAACAACCAGAAATTCATGCCCTTTCAGCAACATTAGCATTTCTAGGTTGCCAACAACATTAGAACTTCTAGCATCTCTTTTGTTCCTAGCGGATCCATAACTTCTGACTTTACCTATTTCTGCTAATATGATTTCTGTTTTTGCAGCACGCCAGAGTCAGAACTTCTGACCTCTTTTAGTTCAGCAATGTGCTGATTCTATTTTTTTTTTCCTTACTATTTTCGTTATCACTTCTATTTTCACTAATCAAAAACACCAAAAACATTTTACATTTTACATGCTTTATTTATTTCTTAAAACAAAAAGATAAAAAATATTTCCTTAAATAAAATTTATCTTTTTTTTTCTTAAACAAAACAAGTCCATTTCACATTTTCTTTTACATTCTTATCCATTCAATATGGTTATCATAGTAACTTAGGATTTAATTTTATTTGCAATCCCCATTTGTAAATCGGTACACCCCATCCCCTAAATGATTGTAATAGCGTAGGATATTTACTTTCCGTACCTTTTATTGCTTTCTTATATTGCTAGTAATTAGGGTGTGTATGGTAAGACATGAAATCAACAAATAGAGAACCCTAATCAAGACAAAAATGCATGCAATCAAACACACTTTGCACATGTGCACACCTTAGAGTAATCTCACTTGTTGCCTATCAGAAAAATAGTCATGTCCCTCGAACATGGGTGTTTTAGCAAAGACCCTCGATAAAAGATCGTAGACCCTCGATGAACCTCAATGTTGCCTTCGGTAAACGATCTAGTCCCTAAACGAAATTGCTAAAACATCCATAGGTTTCCTTCTATGACTATACGGTGACCCACGCCCGTCCCTTCATATCCAACGTTGGGGATTCTCACCAAATCAATGGTAAGATAACAACACCTAAAAGAGGAGGAAAAGAACATCTAAGACCTTTTGAGTAGGTAGATTCGCTCCTAGTTTCTTGCTCATTTTCCAAATCAAACACTCCTTGCTTATTTTCAAAACAAACACCTACATTTTCAAAACATCTTACAAAAACTTGAAAACATTTTCAAAAGATCAAACATCTTTGTATACATTCTTACAAACAAGAATCATTACAAATATTTCCTAAACAATGTCCTCCTTACAAAATAGTTTCAAAAACCACACAAAACACAACTTCAAACAAAAAGCAAGTGATCTAGCAAGTAACTAAGAGCCCATGGAAAACCATGGATGAAAAGGGTGCTAATACCTTCCCTTTTCATAATATACCCCCTGAACTCAAGAAACAGTCTCAAAGGTCTTTCTTGTGCTTTCTCACCTTTCCTTTTAGATAAAAGAAAAGTCGGTGGCGACTCTTGCTAACTGCAACATTTGTGATCAAACGCAAAACACCCAAGTCAGTTCTCCCACCGTATAACAGAACTGGAAAATCTGCTGGGGAAAATTCTAAAAGTGGGGTTACCCTAGGGCTAGATCACATTTACTTGCTTGTATTGTTTGACTTGTATGGTTTACATTATGGTTCTTTGTTTGGGTTTAAATACTCTACCCGGATTTGGGATACATTACAGGTAAGTAGCAATACGTTGTGGAAACTGTGCGGGGTATACCGACATGGTCTAAGCAATAGCTACATTAGTGCGACATATTTGTGGGTACCGGTAGCCTTTGAGATAATAAAAGAGAATACGGGGTCGCTGAGTGATTTCATGAAGCACTAATGAACTTCTAGAACCTTTACTTGACCAACTTGACCATTTAGGATGTAGTGAGATGACCGGCTTTGGTGCAGTCCGAAGTTGGTAGATACTCGATACTACACTCATTGAGGTTTGGTTTCTTGGGATATTTTGGTCGCCATTAAAGAGGCTTGTGCTGAAACAATGACCAAGGAAACAAACCAGTGATATTGAGCTCCTTAGAACCCGGTTACTATTACTAGGACAGGTTTGAGCCAACTAAACTTCAAGAGGGTACTTACCTATGAAACTCCATGCAAGCCTAAACCTAAAGACTTGATTACTTTGTTGTATATATATACTTGTACATAACATCATGAACATCATAACATTATACACATTCACTAACCATTTCAAGGATTTTGGATTTATCTTTGTTCTTGTTTTGTAGGACATGAATTCTCTTTGCAAGAAAACTATTCCAGTCAATCTTGTGAAGATCCCTCCACAACTTAAAAAGCTAGCTTTGAGGATTCCTGAAAACTCTCCATTCACCGAGAGACATGGTCGCCTACTCAACTTGGTCACCTCCAACGCAAATGAGGACATGATGAAGGTCCTCTTTCAGTTCTTTGATCCTTTACACCATTGCTTCATATTTCTCGACTATCAACTTGTGCCTACCTTGGAAGAATTCTCCCGACTCTTGAGGATTCCCATTCTCAACCAACTACCTTTCAACGGTACGGAAAGAGACCCAAATCCAGAAGAGATTGCTCAAGTTCTACACTTGCACTCATCTGATGTTACAACCCATTGGGAAACAAGGAGTGGTGTCAAAGGTTTCCTAGCAAAGTTCTTGTTCGAGAAAGCCCAAAACTGTTGGAATTCCTTGGATTTGCAAGCCTTTGAGGAAATTGTGGCTCTCCTCATCTATGGGATGGTTTTTTTTCCAAATCCTGACCAACTCATAGATATGAACGCCGTCAAAATCTTCAAATCCCGTAACCCGGTGCCTACATTGCTAGGGGACATCCTACACTCTTTTCGTACTCGCACAATAAGGAAAAGAGGTGACCTTATGTGTTGCACTCCTCTCTTGGCAAGATGGTTTATTTTGCATCTTCCCCAGTCTGTATTAAAGAATGAGCAAGGTTCAAGGTGGTCGTAAAGGTTGATGACGCTCAAACATTCAGACATTCATTGGTGCTCCCGATCCATATAGAATGTTACTATTTTCGACCATTATGGAGAATTTCCTAATGTCCCTTTGCTTGGAATTAGGGGAGGTATCACCTATAACCCCTTCTTAGCCTTAAGAAAGTTTGGTTATGCCCGAAAGGATGGCCCACACGAGATGTTGATTCAAGGTTTGGTATTTGACTACGGCAACTACGATCAAGGTCTTCGCCTGAGATTTATCCGAGCGTGAAGGATGTTAAACAAGGTAGATAGCAAGACTTCGAGGCACAAGAATTCCATCCCTCTTGAGCCTTACCTCAAATGGGTATGAACTTGTGCTCAGAGTCTTATGATGCCTTACCCCTCCATTCTCCCGGTAATCATAGAGCCTGTCATGGAAGGAGATGTTCCATATACTATCCTACATCCCGACATGCCCACCTCTCTTGAAGACCTACAAAGAGACTGGATACAACTCAAGGGAGAGAAAGATACTTTCGAAGCCCAATTCTGCGCAAGCGAGAAGAAGGAAGAAAGGGCTATACAGCCTCATGAAGAGCCAGTTGAGACGATAAACCTGGGGACAGAGATAGACAGAAAAGAAGTCAAAATCGGTGCAAATCTGGAAGTTAAGATCAAACAGCGGTTGATACAAATGTTGCACGACTATGTTGAGATCTTCGCATGGTCATATGAAGACATGCCAGGTTTAGACATTGATATTGTGGTTCATCGTTTGCCGACTAAAGAAGAATGTCCTTCGATTAAATAGAAGGTCCTCCGTATGCGCCCTGAAATGTCAGAGAAGATCAAAGCGGAGGTCATGAAGCAGTTCGACGCAGGTTTCTTAGCTGTCACCTCCTATCCATAGTGGGTTGCTAACGTTGTTCTGGTACCTAAGAAGGATGGTAAGGTACATATGTGTGTGGAATACAGAGATCTGAGCAGGGCAAGCCCCAAGGATGACTTCCCACTTCCTCACATTGACGTTCTGGTTGACAACACCGTGCAACATAAAATATTCTCCTTCATGTATGGTTTCTCTGGCTACAACCAGATCAAGATGGCTCCTTAGGACATGGAGAAGACAACCTTCATCATGCAGTGGGGTACCTTCTGCTACAAGGTGATGCCTTTTGGGTTGAAGAATGCTGGGGCAACTTATCAGTGCGCCATGGTCACTTTGTTCCATGATATGATTCACCACGAGATCAAAGTTTATGTTGATGACATGATAGCCAGGTCTCAAACTGAGGAAGAGCACCTTGATCATCTACAAAAGTTGTTCGACAAGTTGAAGATATATAAGCTAAGGTTGAATCCAAACAAGTGCACCTTCGGGGTAAGGTCTGGTAAACTCCTGGGTTTCATTGTCATCGACAAAGGAATCCAAGTAGATCATGCGAAGGTAAAGGCCATACAAGAAATTCTAGCTCCCCGTACAGAGAAGGAAGTTCGAGGTTTCTTGGGACGCTTGAATTATATCGCCATGTTCATTTCACATCTGACTGCTACTTGTGAGCCCATCTTCAAGCATCTGAAGAAAGATCAAGTGGTAAAGTGGAATGACGAATGCCAGACAGATTTCAAAAGAATCAAAGAATACCTTCAAGAACCACCAATTCTGATGCCTCCGGTTGAAGGAAGACCTTTGATATTGTACTTGACAGTGCTAGACAATTCAATGGGGTGTGTGCTGGGACAACATGATGAGTCTGGTAGAAAAGAGAACGCAATATACTACCTTAGCAAAAAGTTTACCGACTGTGAGACACGATACTCACTGCTCGAGAAAACTTGATGCGCTTTGGCATGGGCTACTCGCCGACTAAGACAGTATATGCTGACCCACACTACCTTGTTAATATCTAAGATGGATCCGATAAAATACATCTTCGAGAAACCCTCTATCTCTGGAAGAATAGCAAGACGACAGATGATCTTAACTGAGTACGACATATAATATACAACCCAAAAAGCAATAAAGGGGAGTGTATTGGCTGATCATTTGGATCATCAGGCCGTGGATGACTACCAGTCCATGAATTTTGAGTTCCCGGATGAGAATATTATGCTGGTGACTGTCTATGAAGAACCTGAACCGGATGAAGGACCCGAGGAGGGATCTCGATGGACTATGGTTTTTGACGGAGTTTCAAACACATTGGGTAATGGCATCGGCGCTGTAATCATATCTCCTGAGGGTTGTCATACTCCTTTCACTTCCCGACTATGTTTCAACTGCACTAACAACATGGCGGAGTATGAAGCTTGTATCATGGGACTCAAGGCTGCTATTGACCTCAGGATCAAATTCTTGGACATTTTTAGGGATTCAGCCTTGGTAATAAGTCAGATCAAAGGCGAATGGGATACGAAGCATCCGAATCTCATCCCATACAAAGAGTACGTGTTGACATTTCTCCCACACTTTGAGGAGGTAACTTTTGAACATTTCCCACGAGAAGAACCAGCTAGCGGACGCGCTAGCTACCATGTCTTCTATGTCCAAAGTTAGGTGGGACAATGAAGCTCCCCAAATCACCATTGAGACGTTGGATGAACCAACACACTGCTGTGAAATCGATACCGAAGAAGTGGCAGACAAACCCTGGTTTCACGAAGTCAAGAGGTATCTCGAGACTCAAGAGTATCCCGAAGGGGCATCTGTCAATGATAATAAGTTTCTGAGAAGGTTCGCTGCAAAGTTCTTCCTCAGTAATGGAATCCTCTATAAATGCAACCATGACTCTACACTACTACAGTTAGTAGACAAGAGCGAAGTAGAGAGGATCATGAAAGATCTACATGAAGTCCCCTTCGGAACCCATTCTAGTGGACATACCATGGGTAAGAAGATCATACGGGCAGGATATTATTGGTCCACTATGGAAGCCGATTGTTATCAGCACTCTCGAACTTGTCATGAGTTCCAAATATACGCTGATAAGGTGCATGTGCCTCCGGTCCCCTTAAATGTCTTGACAACTCCGTGGCCCTTTGCAATGTGGGGCATCGACAAGATCAGAGAAATCAGGCCCACCGCTTCTAATGGACATCGCTTCATCCTAGTAGCCATTGATTACTTCACGAAGTGGGTTGAGGCAGCCTCTTTTGCTACAGTAACCAAGAGCGTTGTGGCATAGTTTATTCGACATAATCTGATTTGTCGATATGGTGTGCCAGAGAGAATTATTACTGACAATGGTATAAATCTCAACAACACAATGATCACCGAGCTCTGTAAACAGTTCAAGATACAGCATCATAATTCTTCTCCTTACCGGCCAAAGATGAATGGCGTTGTTGAAGTAGCTTACAAGAACATCAAGAAGATTGTACAGAAGATGACAGTGACATACAAAGACTGGCATGAGATGTTACCATTTGCTCTTCATTGGTACCGTACCTCAACATAGATATCGACAGGGGTAACACCCTACTCTCTGGTATATGGCATGGAGGCAGTCCTACCCATCGAAGTCCAGATACCTTCGCTCAGGATTATGAAGGATGCGGGTTTGAACAAAGATGACTGGATCTGAACCCGACTTGATCAGTTAAATATAATCGATGAAAAGAGACTTACTGTTATCTGCCATGGTTAGACGTATCAAAAGAGAATGATCAAGGCTTTTAAAAAGAAAGTCAGGCGTCAAGAATATCAAGTCGGGGATCTAGTGATCAAACACATCATACTGCGGCAAGGTGGTCCCAGGGGAAATGGACCCCCACGTACGAAGGGCCATTTGTGGTTAAGAATATTTTCTCAGGCGGAGCTATGATTCTAACCACCATGGACGGTGACGACCTTCCTCACCCTATCAATGGAGACATAATGAAAAGATACTACGTCTAATCAAAAGACCCGCTAGGTTGACTGGCCTAGGCAAAAATAAGGGCTTCCCGGCGAACCAAAAGGGTTCGGGCAAAAATAAGGGATGAAAATGAAAAATCTGTACACCCGGCAAGTCGAAAACCTCAAAGGGTGACTTGGGCAAAAAAGGGCATCCCAGTGGACTGAAAACCCGAAAGGGCAGTCCGGGAAAAAGTTAGGGATATAAAGCGTATCATTATGTCTCGTTGGATCATCTTGCGACCAGATTTACGTATTGGCTATCAAGCTCGAACCGAACCAATCAATCTGATCAACTTTCGGCCAAGTAGAAAAGTGATGAGACGCTTGAAGATATAAGGGCAATAGCAGCATTCTCTTAATAGAGCGTCAGCCTCCTTGTACAAAAACGCCTATTACAGGCCAACTTCAGAAATCAATACAAAATTATTTTCACAAGAAACTTCGAGTTTGTTTTTCTTTTTATGTTTTGTTTCGCAAGAACGTCCAATGACTTATTTTTGACATATGCATTTGAAAATGATTGCTGCTCATAAATGTTTACATAAGAAACAAAGACAATTACTCGTAATTCCAGAAACAGGGGCAAAAACAAGAAGTGCCAAACCCGACAGTTACTCTGCCCAACAGGTACCGGGATATTGTCAGTTTTGGAGCACAATCATCAGTACATACACTCCCCGCAGAGTAAAAGTATTCAAAAGCATTGATGTCGGCTTTCTCGAAAAAAGACGTAACCTCCCAAGCCAGGGTCATTCTGAAACCTGACAACTATATCCCCCAACCGAATTGCATAATCATGGGCATGTCAGTAGATTTCATCCCCCAAGCAGAGTTTATTTCTCTAGATGCAAGAGGCTCAATCCCCGATAGAGTTCATCACTGCAGCTACAAAAATTCACTTTCTAAGTTTGTTCTCTGTAGAGTTTATTCTCAAGTAGAATCTCTTCCTGATAGAATATTCATAAATCTCCAGCAGCAGTCAATGATTTATCTTTCCAAACCCGGACATACTCTGATAGCATTTCATGTACATACATCATGACATGCGTATACACATCATATACATCATTATCTCATTTATTTTGAGAACATCATCTAACCATGCATTTCATGCATCACACATAATCAATCCTATTATCTTTTCAGGAAATACGATTAGCTTCAACAAATCCAGCATTTATACAGGTCACTGCAGACGACTAGTGGAAATTCAGTTCCCTATACCAAATGAGTCAACTAATCTACAATATCGCTTCGAAGTAACCCTACGACCCAGGTTCCTTCTCACAACCCTACTATCCAGGCTTTTATCCCGAAGTAACCCTACTATCCAAGTTCCTTCTCACCGCCCTACTATCCAGGCTCTCATCCCCCGAAGTAACCCTACTATCCAGGTTCCTTCTCACATCCCTACTATCCAGGCTTTCATTTCGAAGAAACCCTACTGTTGTACCCCAAAATTTGCCCTCTCATGTTTTCAAAGGTCTTCCCTTACATGGTTGGTCACAAACCCTTGCCTAAGAAAAATAAAGTTTTTTTGAAGATGAACAAAGTGTCTTTCGATTGGCATCTGGGAAAAGTCTTTGATTGGACATCCAAAATACTTCGATCAGGCTTGGTTCACCAGTCTTCGATTGGGCATTTAGCAATCTTCGATCAGGCTTGACTCACCAGTCTTCGATTGGGCATTTAGCACTCTTTGATCAGGCTTGACTCACCAGTCTTTGATTGGGAATTTAGCACTCTTCGATCAGGCTTTGATTAGTAAGTTTCGATTAGGTGTTTGGAACTCTTCGATCAAGCTTTAGTCTGCAAGTCTTCGATCGAGCGCTGGACCTCCTTCGATCAAGCTTTGATGTGTAATTCTTCGATTGAGCACTGGACCCCTTCAATCAAGTCAATTTCACAATGCTTCGACTAGCACTTCAGAGGGTCCTTCGACTGGAACTTCATATTGTACCTCAATCAGAACATAAGAACGAAATGACCTTCGAATGGAATTTTAGTTCAGAGTTTCCCTTAATAAGAACATCAGAACGAAATGACCTTCGAAGGGCATTTCAGTGCAGAGTTTCTCTTAATCTAAGGTGCTCTGATGAAGGAAGTTCTGGACACTTCGAATCAGAACTCAGACTCATCATAAGGCCAAGGGCTGGGCGAAGTTGTCTAATAGGGAATGTTCTAAATAGATTCGAATTGGAATTTGAAGTTGGCAAAGAAGGAAGATTCGAAGGAATGAAGTAGGATGGTATGACTAAGCAAAAACACATATCCTAACCTGTCCAGAATACCCAAAGTTCACAATGGCATGTGTCCCTTGCAAATATGCAATCGAAGCAGGGGGAGTCTCAATCGAAGGGGCTGTGACTGGAGTAGTTCGAATGGGGACTTTGAAGCAATCGAAAAGAGAAAATTCGAAGGGGCAAGTCAGCTTTTGATTTCCATCATATTGGAGGCCCAAACAACTCATAACAAGCTGGCAGTAACGCCTGAAAATAGATTGGCACCTGATTGAATCAAATATAGCAAGTCTTTATGAAAAAATCAAATCAAATATCTCCATCATAATGGACCAAGATTTGATACACAATTGTTGACCTGAATTCCTTGTCTATATAAACCTCATGCTCATAAACAAAACACACACGAAACTCTGCAGACAAAGAAAAACGCACAAAAACTCTGTGGAAACGGCCATAACAGTTTTGCAAAAAACCTTGAGCAACTGGTGATCGGATTTTGGTTTAGAGGTGAATTCAGACCAAAAGCAAAACGCAGCTCTCTTCCTTGACACCCAGTGGAGCCACACTAATCAAAACCAAGCCCTAAGGAAGTCTAAAACTCGTTGTAAGTGTTCTTGAAATCGCCTCTACACAAGAAATCGTGAACCACTTTTCTTGCATATTTTTGCCAAACGGTTTGCATATTCATACCGACCATGTAATTTACATTGATTCTGCATTATTTGATTTGATTTTTGTGGTTTCTAACCCCATATTCAGAACCCAGGGTTCTTGTTCTTGTTTTTGGGCGTTCCTTGTGCTGATTAAATTAAGGCCAATAATGGCCATGGATGAATTCAGGGGAAGGAGACGAGTGTGAGGGTGTCCTTAAAACTCGTTTTCATGGCCTATAGATATTTTTGAAAGACAGTTAGGGATTTTGCTACAGATGTAAAATCCGCAGTAAACGAACCAGGGGGCTGTGGGGAAGACGAAGACGTGTCTTCTTCCCACTGGCCCATTTAAAACGCGCGCCATACCTTTTTTTTATTTTCAGGGAATAATTGTTGGTTTGTTTTATAATATCTTATTAATAATCCACTAACAGGTTAACATCATGGCTCAGTTGGTAGCACGTTGGTCGAATTGTCCAATGGGACCTGGGTTCGAATCCCAGGTCCCCCCAAAACTTTAAAATATTTTGTTTTCAGGTAATCCCACGCAGCATGCAAGAACGTGGTCCACCATATGCCTCAGGCGCCCATGCGCCAGGTGGTTCCAGATCCAGATCCAGTGGTCCAGAATGAGGTTCACCATAAACCTTGGTCAACAAACGTCCAGGCAATCTGAAAGTCAAAGGAGGTTGTTCGAATCTGGGCCTGGAATTGCAGAATCAACCTCCCTTCTTCAGGCCCAGCGCCCCCCAAAGTTTGCTTATGTTTTTATTTTCTTTTCATATTTCTTTTGCTTTTTATTATTATTATTATTAAAAACTAACTAATTAATTAACCAATTAACCCTTTTTTATAAAAAAAACCAGAAAACAAAAAATATTATTTTCATCATTAATTTTATTATTTTTGTAAATAAATCATTAACCAATTAATTTAGTTTTTAATTAGGTTTAATCTTAACATTTTTTGCAATAAATAAAAATTGACTTAGAATTAGGTTTTTTTTTAATATTTCTGATTTTATTAACATAAAACTCAAAAAACATTTTTTATTAATTAATTCCATTATTAATTTAGACTTAATTCTTAATTCAAAAAAGAACAAAAAAATGCTTTATTCAATAAAAGGTTCAAAACCCTAAAGAACATTCCGATTCAATTTTCTCGCGCGTAATATTTTTGATCCATAATTGTAATTGCTCCGAGGATGTAATAGCTTTAACTTAGGATTTTATTTACCGCTTTTATTTACTTTTCACATTTAATTTTCAAGGGTTTGTTTTTGGCGATGTAAATACCCGACGCCTTGTAATAGCTTAGTTTTATTTTCCGCAACCATTAACTGCTAGATGTATGAATAATAGGCTATGAATGACAAGATTAACCTCTAATTTAAAATCAACAGTAGCTCACCATGACATGTAAAGATAATATAACTGAAAATTGACACACTTGCACATGCCACTCCTAGGGTACGCCTCACTTGGTTGCCTCGAACGTGGTCATTGAGTATAGGAAGTTTTAGAGGTCGCCCTCCTGTCCAAAGATCAAAGTTGCCTCGAAACGGTTGCCTCGGATAAAAATGATCTAAGACATTAGGGTTACCGCTAAGGCGTCCTAACATTGCTTTAGTGACCACACATCCCTAAAATGGAATTGATCCGAAAACTCCAACGACGGTGCTACCTACTCCTTAATAGTGGGATAGTATTGTCTAAAGGACATTTGCACAGTTTAATTCCTTTTTGAGTAGGTAGATGTTCTTAAGTACTTGCTCCTTTTAAAACAAAAAAACAAACTTTTCGCACTTACACTCTCTTCAAACAAAAACTCTTTTCAAAACCCACAAACACAAAGAAAAGAAAACTTTTGAAAACATAGTGAGCAAGTACCTAAGAGCCCGTGGATAACCACGGATAGAAAGGGTGCTAACACCTTCCCTTTCTATAATCTACCTCCCGAACCCGAGAAACATCTCGAAAAGGAATTTTTCTGTGCTTTTGTCCTTTCCTTGTTGGATAAAATAAAAGACGGTGGCGACTCTTGCTTACCGCGACATTTTGAGAATAACAAACGCAAAACGCAAACTAGCATTCCAAAACAGTCAGTTCTATTCCCACCGATCACAGAACTGGCGACTCTGCTGGGGAGATTTTAAGTGAGGTATACCTTAGGATTAGATCACTTGTGTTTTCAATTGTGGGCTTTGTATGCTTTAATTTTGGTTCTATTGTTTGGGTTTAAAATCCTCCACCCGGATTTGGGAAACATTCATAGATAGCAATACGTTGTGGAAACTGTGCAGGGTATACCGACACGGTTGAAGCAATAGCTATATTAGTGCGACATATTTGTGAGTACCGGTAACCCTTGAGTTAAGTCAAGGAGAGTACGGGGCCACTGAGTGATGTCACTAAGCACTAATGACATAGAACCTTACTTGACCATCTTGGCCTTTTTTAGGGGTAGTGAGATGACCGACTTTGGTGCAGTCCGAAGTTGGTAGATACTCGATACTACACTCATTGAGGATTGTTTTCTTGGAATATTTTAGTCGCTAGTTCAGTGGCTAAACCAAAACGATGAACATAGAAAACAATCCAATGATATTGAGCTCCTTAGAACCCGATTACTATTTATAGGACATGTTTTCAGCCAACTACACTCAAGAGGGCACTTACCTATGAAACCTCATGCAAGCCTGAAACTAGGGCCTTTGTGTGACTTGCTTGTACATGTGTCTGTGCATACATCATGAACATCATAAAGCATCATATGCATCCGCTAACCATTTCAAGGGTTTAGATCTTCATCTTTGTTCTTGTTTTACAGGACATGGAGTCTCTCCGTAGGAAAACAATTCAAGTCAACCTTGTAAGGATCCCTCCTCAACTCAAGGAGCTTACATCCAGGATTCCTGAGAACTCTCTCTTTAGTGAAATACATGGTAGACTCCTCAGCTTGGTTAACACCAACATTGAAGAAGACATGATGAAAGTTCTCTTCCAGTTCTTTGACCCCCTACACCACTGTTTCACATTCCCCGATTATCAATTGGTGCCTACTTTGGAGGAATTTTCTCAACTCCTGAGAATTCCTATTCTTAGTCAACTACCCTACAATGGTACGGAAAAGGAACCAAGACCTGAAGATGTTTCTCAAGCATTACGCTTGCAACCATCCGACATCAAGGGGCATTGGGAAACCAGAAATGGTATCAAGGGATTCTTGGCAAAGTTTCTGTTTGAGAAGGCACGAGAATGCTGGAATTCTCTTGATCTACAAGCCTTTGAAGAGATTGTGGCACTCCTTATCTATGGGCTGGTTTTGTTCCCAAATCCTGATCAACTTATAGATGTGAATGCTGTCAAGATTTTCATATCCAGGAATCCCATACCTACATTGCTTGGGGACATCCTCCACTCATATTACACTCGAACAATGAGGAAAAGAGGTGTTCTCATGTGCTGTAATCCTCTCCTAGCAAGGTGGTTTATTTATCACCTTCCACAATCAGTTTTGAAGAATGAGCAGGGTTTAAGGTGGTCACAGAGATTGATGAGCCTCACACATTCGGATGTACATTGGTGTTCTCGGTCAAAAGAAAATGTCACCATCATTGATCGTTGTGGAGAATTTCCTAATGTTCCATTACTTGGAATTAGGGGAGGCATTACCTACAACCCCTGTCTAGCTTTGAGACAATTTGGATATGCTCGGAGGGATGGCCCTCATGACATGCTAATTCCTGACCTAGTTTTTTACTTCGACAACGATACGCAAGGACTTCGACAAAGGTTCATCAGATCTTGGAGGATGCCTAACAAAGTGGACAGTAAGACACTGGGACACAAGAATCCCATCCCCCTTGAGCCTTACCTCAGGTGGGTACGAACCCGCGCCCAGAGTCTTATGATGCCTTACCCCCACATTCTCCCCTTGATCAAAGAGCCTGTTATGGAAGGAGAGGTTCCATACGCCATCCTACATCCTGACATGCCAACATCTTGGGAAGAAATGCAAAAGAGTTGGATCCAACTCAAGGAAGAACGAAATACTTTCGAAGCCAGCTTCTATGCCAGTGAGAAGAAGGTTTTGGAACTTACTCTCCGACTTCACGAGGAGGAGACCCTCAACACTTACATCGCTGCAAAAAGGATGCGCAATGTCTTTTTACATTAAATTTTTTTGTAATATTTCGCCCATGGGGCACTTATGTACTAAATTTCTTCTTAATATGACGTGTGTTCCTTTTTTTGTCTGCAACAAATTTGAATTTTTGAACCCTTGAATGCATTACATAAATAGCATATTGTTTTACCCCAAAATTCGCCCTCCCATATTCTTCAAGATTTGCAAAGAGCATGCTTCAAAATCTCCCCAAGGGTTGCACAGTTCAATGGCCTCATAACAGTCAAAAACTAGGGTTTTGGTTCTGACAAAGAAGTTGAAGTTTCCAAAAGTCCAATCAAGTCCCACATGCCTATAAACATGGTCAAGCATCCTCATGCCAAGTTTCAAGGCTTACAGCACAAAATTGCACAGTCAAAAACCTTAATTGCCCTACAGTCAACTGCAAGGGCAAAATGGTCATTTGACAGTCAAAAGTTCAAATTTTTGGTCAACATCTTATTTTGAAGCCACAAACATCATTTGATCAATTCTTGATCATGATTTTCAAGGTATGGCTCAAAAAGTCTCAAGATGCAAAAGTTTCCATATTTGGACAGTTGAAAAAGTCAACTGTAACTTGACCAAGGCATAACTTCCACATGGCTTATCAAAAAAATTCCATCCAAAGCTCGTTTTTAAGAGAATGACATTTCCTACAACTCCTCTTCACACTTCAAGTCCAAGAAATGCTCTCACAAAAAGTTATCAATCTCAACATTATAGGTCATTTTCAAAAGTCAACAAAAAGGCACTTTAAGTCAAAGACCATAACTTGAGATTGGTAAATCAAAATGACATGGGACCAAAGGCATTGGTTAGAGGACTTCAAGACCTTTCCAAAATATCCAAGAACATGATCAAAGCTTAAAAGTTGATCAAGATATGCCTTGTGGAAGTTGGGAAATGTTTGGGAATTATGAAAAGTCAACTTTGCTTCTAATGCCTCAAAATTGCTAATGGGCCACATTTTCTTCCAAGAATCATCATCCAAAGGTTATGCACGACCATTTGACCCAAAGGGGATTTATTTCATCATTTTTTATTATTTATTTGAATTTTTATCACTATTAATTCATTTAATGAAATAAAATATGACAAAAATAGAAAACCATGTTTTTTTAATCCCTTTTTGCAGCATATTCTCTCCATAAAACCTCAAGATTTCGTGCACACCCAATTTGGAAAGATTTGGCCATGATTGGTATCAAAAGCACATGGAAAAGATTTGAAAGGATTTCATTAAAAATCAAATATTTGATTCATCAAAACATTGATTTCTTGACTCAAATTTTTACCCTAATCCATTGGCATACATAAGCAGAACACAACCCTAGTCACAACACCCTTGAAGCTGCGCTCAGAAAAGAATACACACTTTGCATTTTTTGTCAATTTTTTCAAAACTGATTTCACACATAGAGCGTGATTCAAAGCTTATAACCAATTCCAAAAGCTTTCTGAGGCTTTCCTGAACGTGATTCAATCCTTTTCCAGTCCTCACGCATCAAGAGTTGGTATATAGAAGTCCAATTTTATCAAACTTTTATCATAATCGTGTTTTAATATATATGCCATATTCATGCATTCTAATAATCGTTTTGTACTAATATGCACTCCCTGAAGCTAATGGTGTATTTTAATTAAGTTTTTATAGCCTATATGCAAAGTTGCCATGGAAGCTCGTTAGGTTTTCAGAGGTAAAAAATTAGGGCTTCACTCATATGGGAAAATTGAACCACAAGACCTGGACCATTAGACTTGTGACCTTCATACGAATTGATTCCATATGTCGCGCTCAATTTATGAGCAACGGTGGCCTAATCGCTATTATCATGTTCTTCATTTAGTGGGGGTTTAAAACCCCCGCTATCCATCTGTTTTTTTTCAGGCCAAAGCAAACAAGTAGAGAAGAAGATGAGGTGTAAGCCAGCGGTTGGTTGATTTGAAGCTTGGCGCGTTTTTATTATTATTACAGTCACTAATGCTTTTTCACATATAATGCTCATTGTTCAATATACATAAAAACCAACGCGCCTGGCTGAGTGGTTAATATGTTGTCATGCAATCCATGGGACCTGGGTTCGATTCCCAGGTCCCCTCCCTTTCTCAATATATTTTGTTTTAACCTGATTCCATGCAGTGTACGCCCAGAAATTCACCATGCACCCACTATCAAAGCTTGCCAAATGTCCTGGAAGATGAATCTGAAGGTCAGGATGGGAGGTCCAGGGAACACTCCAGTCAACGCATGTGCACACGCGCCAGAAAGTCAATATGGGCCTGCATTCCATGGGCCAAAATACTTCCTATATACCTCCATAATTGGGGTCAACACCCCCCATTGGTTTGCATTTTATTTTTCATTCTTTTTATTTTTTCTATTTATTTGTTTTATTTATTTTTAATTCATAAATTAATTTTTTTCATAACATAAAAATACCAAAAAAATTCAGAAACTATAAAAATAAAAATATGTTTAATGTTTAATTCACTAACATTTTTGTAAATAAATTGTAATAATTAATTTAGTTCTAATTCTAGGTTTTAATTTTAATATTTTTTGTAATAAACTAAAAAAGGTAGAAATTAGGGTTTTAAGCTTTTATTCTTTTTTTCCTTTTTCACCATATTTAATAATTAATTATTTTTTGTAAATAAATTTGCCATTAAATAATTAGGTTAAAATTAGGTCAAACTAAAAAATATTTTTAATAAATTAAAAAACAATTTAGAATTAGGGTTAATTAACTTTTTTTAATTCCAATTTAATTTTCTCATTAAACTCCATAAATACAAAAACTCCAAAAAAATTCTTTCTTTTTATTTAAACTTAATTTATTTATTAATTTTAATTTAATTTCTTTAAAAGGGTCCAACGCCCTCGCTTTCGATTATAATTTCGTTTCGCGCGTTTATTTTATTTCTTTTCTCATAAATTTCATGTAATTGCTCCAAAGCCTTGTAATAGATTAATTAGGACATTTATTTTTCCCGCATTTTTATTTTATTCAAATCGGGTCTTGGACTAATTTGGCGATGTAGACCCGCGCCTTTGTAATAGCGTAGGACTTTTAATTCCGCATCTTTTAACTATTAATAACTTGCATGAAAGAATGAATGCCAAAAATAAAAACAAAGCGTAGATCACCAACGCATGACAAGATAAACATAATTGAAAATGACACACAAATCACACACCACCCCTAGGGTACATCTCACTGTTGCCTTGCCCCTCGAAAAGTGGTCGTCGAGTAGAGGATGTTTTAGTAAGTCCTCATGTCCATGAACATGGTGTGGGGGTAGCTTCTAAGGTGTCTTCCTATTGCTCTGGTGACCACACGGTTGCCTTGTCCCTCGAAACGTGGTCGTCGACTATAGGACGTCTTAGTGAGTCCTTATCTCCCATTGATCTGGTTGCCTCAAAACAAGTTGCCTCGGAATAGTTGCCTCGAAATAAAAGATCAATGGCATAAGGGTAGCTTCTAAGGTGTCCTACTATTGCTCTGGTGACCACAATGTCCCGAACCCTCGAATTGACCCGAACACCTCCAACGGTGGTGCTACCTACCTCTCAATGGTGGGATGGCACTACTTTAAGTACATTTACACAGACGAATTCCTTAGGGTAGGTAGAGAACTCGTAGATACTTGCTCTAATTTCAAAACAAATCAAAAACTTCTTTTCACACCGACACCTTTCAAAAAGCTTTCAAAAGAAACTTTTCAAACACCCTTGAGGACTGATACAAGAGTCGAACTGAAATTTTCAAAGAAACTTTTTTTAAACCCACAGTTGAAAAGCAAACAAACAATTTTGAAAACACAAGTGAGCAAGTATCTAAGAGCCCATGGATAACCATGGATAGAAAGGGTGCTAACACCTTCCCTTTCTATAAATCTACCTCCCGAACCGAGAGTAATCTCAATAAGGAATTTTTCTGTGCTTTTGTCCTTTCCATTTGGAGAAAATAAAAGACGGTGGCGACTCTTGCTTCCGCGACATTTCGCGAACCAGCGTTAAACAGTCAGTTCCAGATCCACCGATCACAGAACTGGCGACTCTGCTGGGGACCTTTATAAAGTGAGGTGTACCTTAGGATAGTTCATAACTGTGTTTTCAATTGTATTGACTTGCTTGCTTTAAATTGTGGGTTGCATGGGAGTTACATAGATCCTAACCCGGATCTGGGGATACCCTGTTAGGTAGCATAAGCTGTGAGGGACCTGTCCGGCGTAGACCGACACGGGTGAAGCAGTGGCTACGTTGGTGTGGCACCTTGGTCTGTACCGATATCCCTTGTGTTGCAACGAGGAGAATATGGGTCTTCTGAGGAGTCATTAAGCACCAACAGACCTTAGAACCTTAAATGACACAACTTGGCCATTAGAACAGTAGCAGTATGCTACGCCCATTGAGGCTAAACTCTCGTGATGGTTCTGGCCGCAGGAAAAGATTGCGATGCTGGAGTTATGACCGATTGAGGGTAGTCAATGATATTGGGATCCTCTAAGAACCCGGTTACTTTTGATAGGACAGGTATGAACCAACAAACTGAAAGAGGGTAATACCTAGACCTCATGCTGGCCTAAACTTTAAGGGTTTGTCTTGTGTGACTTGTGTGCCTTACCATGTTTGCTTTTGTAAATATTTGTGGTGTGCTTTATCATAACATCATAACATCATGAGCATTGCATGCATCCTGCATAAGGACTGAGCATTTCAAAGACAAGAGGGTTTCACCTTTGCTCTATTTTGTAGGATATCATGATGCCTGTGCGAAGGAATACTATCCGGTTCAACTTTGTTCACCCACCTGAGTTACTTGAAGAGTTGGTTAGCAGAATTCCAAATACCACTTCCTTCATCCAGAGGCATGGTTCTCTTCTCAGCTTAGTCACTGCAAAGCGGGATCAACAGTTGATGAGTGTCCTGACCCAGTTCTATGACCCTCTGTACCAGTGCTTCACCTTTCAAGACTTCCAGCTGGTCCCTACCCTGGAAGAGTTCTCTGATTTGCTTAGTATCCCTATCTTGGATCAGACTCCTTACACTGGTTGGGAAAAAACCCTCAGGCTTGAGGAGGTTGCTGCAGCTCTTCCCTTGACCCATCAAGAAGTAATGGACAACTGGGTGACTAGAAGCGGAGTTAAGGGTTTCTTGGCCAAGTTTCTGATTGGTAAAGCTAACAGTTTCTGGAATGATTTGGACTTTAGGGCATATGAAGACATCTTGGCTCTCTTAATCTATGGGCTAGTCTTGTTTCCTAATCCTGACAACTTCATCAATGTCACCGCCATAAGGATCTTTATGTCTCAGAACCCTGTGCCCACTCTCTTGGGTGACATCCTGCAACAACTTTATGCTCGTACTGCCCGAAGACGAGGAACCCTATGGTGTTGTATCCCTTTGTTGGTGAGGTGGTTTATTTTGCACCTCCCTAAGTTCGTGCTGAAGAACCAAGAAGGAAGAGGTTGGGCTCACAGGTTAATGTCTCTCACTGATAAGGACATCATTTGGACTTTCAGAGGTTTGGATGAGACAGCTGTTATTGATCGTTGCGGAGAATACCCTAATGTTCCTTTGATTGGTACTCAAGGAGGAATCTCTTATAATCCATGTCTAGCTCTCCGTCAGTTTGGAAGGGCCAGAAGAGCAGGGCCTCATGAGATATTGGTGCCTCACGTCAGTTTTGAGTTTCAGGTGGATAGTGACGAGCTGCGTCGTAGGTTCATCAAGGCTTGGGACAGAGTTCATAAAGCTGACCCACAAGAGTTGGGGCCAAAGACTTCTCTACCTATGGAAGCCTACTACAAATGGGTTCGCATCCGTGCTCAGAAGTTAGGTATGCCATACGAAGCTGTTAGAACCATCATTCTTGAGTATCCTGACAAAGATGGAGTTCTTCCAACTGTCCTCCCTCCTCAGATACCTACTGATTATGAGACATTAAAGAGGTCTTGGTCGCAACTGCGAGAAGAACGGGATTCGTACTGGGAAAAGTTCAACGAGCAGGAGTTGAAGATCCAGAAGCTGACAAAGCAGTTGGAGAATGAGCGAGCTCTGAATGACTACATCCGTACTGAGAAGAGGAGACCATGGGATCAATAAGGAGCTCTGGATGTTCTTTTACAGTTTTATTTCCCTTTTCAATATTTCCTTTTCATGTAACACCTAAGGGCAACCTGTTGAACAATTTAAGTTTCAAAGTTGAATCTAATGAAGTGTGTTCCTTTTTGTTTACAAAGTTGATTCCCGATTGTCTTTGAAAACATAAATCATACGCATTCCATTCATCATGTGCATAGCAGGTATTCTTCTTTTCAGGTTGCTTACTGTTCTTCGCTGTTTATTTCAGCATCATGAACCCTAACTCATCATCAACCGAGATGTCTATCAAGGCCCTTCAGGCGCAGAACGCGCAATTTCAGGAGCTGATCATGGGTTTGGCTCAAGGCCAAGAAGAGCTAAAGGATTTACTCCTGAAGAAGGAGAAGAAGAAGAAGAAGAGAACTGTTCTTTTCAACTCGGGCCGAAGGTTTGGCAACACTCTGCAGAATGAAGAGGCTGGTTCTTCTGTAGGCAAAGGCAGTCCCCAGGGGGGAAAGGCTTCAAGTCCAGTAGTCTCTGACAACGAGACTGACTTTAATGAGGAACAGTATCCTCCTGCTGAAGACCGGTATAAGCAGTTGGAAGACAGGCTGAATGCAATGGAGATCCAACAAGTGCTTGGGCTGGATTTCGGAGACTTGGGTTTGTCTACTGATGTGATTATTCCTCACAAGTTTAAGGCACCATCTTTCACCAAGTATGACGGGGCGTCTTGTCCCAAGCTACACCTCAGATCTTATGTGCAGAAGATTCAACCGTACTCAGTGGACAAGAACTTGTGGATCCACTTCTTCCAGGAGAGTCTTTCAGGGACTCATCTCGAATGGTTCTATCAGCTGGATGGGACCAAGGTTCGTAACTGGGAGGAGTTGGCTACTGCTTTTTATAAGCAGTATCAATATAATGCCGACCTTGCTCCTACACGTACCCAACTCCAGGGTATGTCACTAGGATCAAGCGAAGGTTTTAAAGAGTATGCACAGAAGTGGAGGGATCTGGCTGGCAGGGTGCAGCCTCCGTTAACTGACCGGGAGGTTGTATACATGTTCTTGGGGACCCTATCTGGGCCATTTTTCAATCATCTTATCGGCAACTCGTCTGCAGGGTTCACTGATCTTATTCTGACTGGGGAGAGAATAGAGGCTGGATTGAAGTCCGGTAAAATCCAGAAAGGGTCATCTGCAAGCTCTGAGAAGAAACCCTTTAAGAAGGAGGCCAGTGCTGTATATGGGTCTAGAAGACAAGAGAAACCTGAGCGCCGCCAATCTGTCAATGCGGTGATGATTGCTAAGCCTGATGCCGCTCCTCGGCAAACCAATCCACCCAGGGCTGAAAGACCCAGGAGAGAGTTTACCCGTTTGAGTATGACCCTATCGCAAATCTTGCCGCAGTTGCTATCCACCAACTTGGTGACTGTTCGGGAGGCCCCGAAGGTTGTAAATACTGCCTCTCTGAAGTACAATCCAAATGCCCGCTGTGCTTATCACTCCGATAGCCCGGGGCACTCTACTGATGATTGCTGGGCCTTAAGGAATAAGGTGCAAGACCTTATTGATGCAAAAGAGATACAATTTGAAGCGCCTGAGAGGCCAAATGTGGTGACCTCTCCTATGCCCCAGCATGGAGTGAATGCCGTTGATGAAGATGTGTATGCCGTTTCTGTGAATGATGTAGCTACTCCCTTGATGACTGTTAAGAGGAACCTACTGCTGGCCGGTTTATTTCCGGGTTGTAGTGAAGGTTGCCTTTTCTGTGCTATTTCCCTTTCTGGTTGTCCTTTGCTGAAGTTGGGCATCCAAAGCCTGATGGACAGCAAAGAGATTCTCTTCAAGAAGACTGTTGTTCAGTTTGTTCCGGTGGAAGAGGTATCTGTTGTTACCATTTTTAATAATCCGATCAAGGCTCTCTCAAGGAAGCCGGTTAAAATCATGACTGTCGCACCCATTGTGATTACTGTTCCGGGGCCTCTCCCCTATGAATCTGATAAGGCTGTCCCATGGCACTATGGGGCAGATGTGTATGTACATGGAATAAAACAAGAGTTCAACACTGGTACCAGCGTCAGCAATATCATTGGTCCGGCCAAAGTAACCCGCAGTGGCAGGCTCTTCTCGCCTGACATTGCGCCACCAGCTATTCGAAGACCCCTCACTATAACACCTGCAAGTGTACCTGTTCCCGTTTCTGATCCAGTTGCTTCCCCTACTGCCGAGTCATCTAATGCTCGGGGCAAAGGGATTGAAGATGAGCCTGCCCGGATGGAGGCACCAAAATCTGTGAATGCTGAGGCCTCCCAACAAGAGATGGAGGAAATTCTGAAGATAATCAAGAAGAGTGACTTTAATGTTGTTGAGCAGATGGGGCATACACCCTCCAAAATCTCTATGCTCTCCTTGCTGCTGTGCTCAGAGGCCCATGCTAAGGCCTTGATTTCATTTCTCAAGATGGCCCATGTACCACAGGAGACATCTGCAGTCCAGTTTACTGATTGCGTAGCCAATTTGATAGCCGACAATGGTTTGGGTTTCTCGGATGCTAACCTTACTTCTAAGGGAAAGGACCACAATGATGCCCTGCATGTCTCTATTGAATGCAGACGCACTACTCTTACGCACGTGCTGGTGGACACTGGTTCTTCCCTGAATGTGCTACCCAAGAAGGCCTTAGACCGTTTGGATTGTGAAGGCCTGGAGCTGAAACCTAGCAATATCATCGTCAGAGCCTTTGACGGTTCTAAGAGGATGGTTCATGGAGAGGTAGACATTCCTATTCGTGTGGGTTCTCAAGTATTCGAATCTACTTTCTATGTGATGGATATCCGTCCATCGTATTCTTGTCTACTGGGTCGACCTTGGATCCACAAAGCTGGGGCAGTGACCTCTACCCTACACCAGAAGCTAAAATACCCTGTCAGAGGGAAGATTGTCACTGTGCAGGGAGAGGAGGAGTATATGGTTAGTCACTTGAATTCCTTCCGGTACATTGAGATGGACGGGGAGTTTATTGAAACCCCCTTTCAGCATTTTGAAGAGGTACCTCCAACATTGGCAGCAGCGGAAACAATGGTTGAAGAGGATGTTCCTTTGAAGATGGCTTCCCTAAAGGATGCCCGGGCTGTAATCAAGAAAGGTGAATGTGCTAACTGGGGCAGGCTCCCTGATTTTACACAAAAAACTGACAAGTTTGGACTGGGTTTTACTGCAGAGGGTCAGAAGGTTGTGCGCAAGGCAAAGACCAGAAGACCTCCTGTGCTCATTACCAATCCAGGAGTGAATGCTGTTGGGGATGAAGATGAAGTGGGAGAGTCAGAATTCAATAGCTGGATCTACCCGACGACTGATGGCGGATTGACCAATTGGATTGCTAAAGATCATACTCCTGTTACTTTTGTTACGCAGTAATAAACTCCTTTGTTTTGTTATTTGTAATAAACAATGATTTGAAACTCTATGGCCCGGTGTCTTACCCGGGGCACCGTGGCTTCATTTGTGAGGGTATATTAATTGTCATTTCATATATCATGAATAAAGACCTAGACGTTTTCTCGCATTTCAAATCTTATGCTCCTTTTCTTTCTTTCCTTTCTTTATATATTGCAAAACAGCTGTATTTACACACACTCACTCATACAGGTTTCAACCCACTCTGGATCTCACTGGTAACGACCCTGCTACTTCCAATTATGACTTCGAAAATCCGATCAACTTAGCCGAAGACGAAGGTGAAGATGATTGCAAAGTGCCGGGCGAGCTTGCAAGACTGTTACTTCAGGAAGAGAGGGCAATTCAACCACATGAAGAGCCAGTGGAGACAATAAATCTGGGTACTGAGACAGACAGGAAGGAAGTTAAGATTGGTACCAACCTAGAGCTCAGCGTGAAGCAACGGTTGATTCAGATGTTACATGATTATGTGGAGATCTTTGCCTGGTCCTACGAAGACATGCCCGGGTTGGATACTGACATTGTGGTCCATCATTTGCCTACCAAGGAAGACTGCCCTCCGGTTAAGCAAAAGGTCCGCCGTATGCGTCCAGAGATGTCTGAGAAGATCAAAGCCGAGGTTATGAAACAGTTTGATGCCGGGTTCCTTGCAGTGACTTCTTACCCTCAGTGGGTTGCTAATGTGGTGCCAGTACCAAAGAAAGACAGAAAGGTTAGAATGTGCGTTGATTAAAGGGATCTGAACAGGTCCAGCCCCAAAGATGACTTCCCTCTACCTCACATTGATGTCCTTGTTGACAATACTGCTCAGCACAAGGTATTCTCGTTCATGGATGGTTTTTCAGGCTATAATCAGATCAAGATGGCACCTGAAGACATGGAAAAGACTACCTTTGTTACTCAGTGGGGCACCTTCTGCTACAAGGTCATGCCATTCGGGTTGAAAAATGATGGGGCAACCTACCAACGTGCCATGGTTGCTTTATTTCATGACATGATCCATCATGAGATAGAAGTGTATGTCGACGACATGATTGCAAGGTCCCAAACTGAGGAGGAACACCTTGATCATCTGCAGAAACTGTTTGACCGGTTGAAATTGTACAAGCTGAGGTTGAACCCGAACAAGTGCACCTTCGGGGTTAGATCTGGAAAGTTGCTAGCCTTCGTTGTAAGTGATAAAGGTATTCAAGTGGACCCTGCCAAGGTCAAAGCTATTCAAGAGATGCCAGTTCCTAAGACAGAGAAAGAGGTCAGAGGCTTTTTAGGACTCCTGAATTACATTGCTCGATTTATCTCGCACCTAACCGCTACCTGTGAACCAATCTTCAAGCTGCTGAAGAAAGATCAGGTAGTACGTTGGAATGATGAATGTCAGGCCGCTTTTGACAAAATCAAGGAGTATCTCCAAGAACCACCCATCCTTATGCCACCAGTTGAAGGGAGACCTCTGATACTATACCTGACAGTACTCGACAACTCAATGGGGTGTGTGCTGGGGAAGCATGACGAGTCTGGCCGAAAAGAGCATGCCATTTATTACCTTAGCAAAAAGTTTACCGACTGTGAGACCCGATACTCACTTCTTGAGAAAAATTGCTGCGCTTTGGTATGGGCTACTCGCCGGCTGAGACAGTATATGCTGACTCACACTACCTTGTTGATCTCAAAGATGGATCCTATAAAGTACATATTTGAAAAGCCTGCTCTGTCTGGGAGAATAGCAAGATGGCAAATGATCTTGACAGAATACGACATCCAGTACACGACTCAGAAAGCCATCAAGGGAAGTGTATTGGCAGACCACTTGGCACATCAGGCAGTAGACGACTATCAGTCAATGAACTTCGAGTTTCCTGACGAGAGTATCATGATAGTGACTGATTGTGAAGTACCTGGACCGGATGAAGGACCTGAGGAAGGATCCCGATGTTCTATGCACTTTGACGGAGCCTCCAATGCTTTGGGTAACGGTATCGGTGCTGTGATAATATCCCCCCAAGGCACTCATACTCCACTCACTGCCCGGCTATGTTTCAACTGCACCAACAACATGGCGGAGTATGAGGTATGCATCATGGGTCTTCAAGCTGCGATCGACCTAAGGATCAAGTATCTGAGTGTCTTCGGAGATTCCGCTCTTGTGATCAATCAGATCAAAGGGGAGTGGGATACGAAACATCCGAATCTTATTCCTTACAGAGAATGTGTGTTGACATTGATCCCCCACTTTACAGAGATAACCTTTGAACACTTTCCGAGAGAGGAGAATCAGTTAGCGGACGCGTTAGCTACAATGTCTTCTATGTTCAAGGTCAAATGGGACAATGAGGCTCCCCAGGTCACTATCTGGAAACTGGACGAACCGGCATACTGTTGTGATCTCGAGACTGAGTTGGTGACTGAGAAGCCTTGGTACCATGAGGTGAAGAGATACTTGGAAGCTCAGGAATACCCTGAAGGTGCATCTGTCAACGATAAAAAGTTTCTGAGAAGGTTCGTAGCGAAGTTCTTCCTTAGCAACGACATCCTGTATAAGCGAATCCATGATTCGACCTTACTGCGTTGTGTGGACAAGACTGAAGCAGAAAGGATCATGGAAGAGCTACATGAAGGGACCTTCGGAACACATTCCAGTGGACACACTATGGCAAAGAAAATCCTTCGGGCAGGGTATTTCTGGTCCACTATGGAAGCCGACTGTTACCAACATTCTCGGACATGTCACAAATGCCAGATTTATGCAGACAAGGTGCATGTTCCTCCAGTTCCTCTAAACGTTCTGACTGCGCCTTGGCCGTTCGCAATGTGGGGCATAGATATGATCGGTGAGATTAAACCTACGGCATCCAATGGGCATCGCTTCATCCTGGTAGCGATTGATTACTTCACGAAGTGGGTTGAAGCAGCTTCCTATGCCACAATAACCAAGAACGTTGTGGCACGGTTCATTCGGCACAATCTGATCTGTCGATACGGCGTCCCAGAAAGGATCATTACAGACAATGGTACCAATCTTAATAACAAGATGATCACTGAGCTCTGCGAGCAGTTTAAGATACAGCACCACAACTCTTCTCCCTATCGGCCGAAGATGAATGGGGCTATAGAAGCAGCGAATAAGAATATTAAGAAAATTGTGCAGAAGATGACAGTGACTTATAAATATTGGCACGAGATGTTACCGTTTTCTCTACATGGGTACCGTACCTCAGCAAGGACGTCAACCGGGGCAACTCCCTTCTCCTTGGTCTACGGTATGGAGGCAGTCTTACCGATCGAAGTACGGATACCCTCTCTCCGGATAATGAAGGATGCAGATCTGAGCGAAGATGATTGGATCCAGACACGACTTGATCAACTAAACCTTATTGATGAAAAAAGACTTGTTGCTATCTGTCATGGTCAGACGTATCAGAAACGGATGATCAGGGCATTTAACAAAAAGGTCAGACCGCAAGAATATCAAGTTGGGGATCTGGTAATCAAGCGTATCATCCTTCCTCAGAGTGATCCAAGGGGCAAATGGACCCCTACGTATGAAGGGCCATTTGTGGTTAAGCATGTGTTCTCAGGAGGAGCCATGATTCTAACCAACATGGATGGTGACGACCTTCCTCACCCCGCCAATGCAGACATAGTAAAAAGATACTACGCATGAAAAAAGACCCGCTAGGTTGACATACCTAGGCAAAAATTAGGGCTTCCCGGCGAACCAAAAGGGTTCGAGCAAAATGAAGGGATGAAATGAAAAAAATATGTACACCCGGCAAGTCGAAAACCTGAAAAGGCGGCTTGGGCAAAAATGGGTATCCCGGTGGACTGAAAACCCGAAAGGGCGGTCCAGGCAAAAGTTAGGGATAAAGCGTAATAATATGTCTCATTGGATCACTTTGCATCCAGAATCCGGTATCAACATCAAGTTCAGACGGCATTGATCAATCAGCTTCATCTTCAACTAAGGTCATCAAGTGATGAGACGCTCGAAGATATAAAGGCGATAGCAGAGTTAAAACCCAGTGGGATCATTCATTTCACACAGCTGTTTTATTTTCCTTTGTACAAATTTGTATAAACTCTTTTGTTCGGCGGCGTTCTCTTACTAGGACGTCAGCCTCTTGTACATAAACGCCTATTTACAGGCAAATTCAAAAATCAATACAAATATACTTTTCAGACAAATCGCCCATTATTTTTCCTTTTTCTGTTTTGTTTTGCGAAGAACGTCCAGGGTTCAACTTGTGATATATGCATGGACACTAATTTCTAACTCATAAATATTTGCATACGAAACAAAGGATCAATTACAGGTAACATTAGAAACAGGGGCAATAAAGAGTTGTCTAAGCGATCTAATTACTCAGTCCGCCAAGGTACCAAGGTAAGTTCAGCTGAAGAACATAACCAGTATATCTTAATTCCCCAGAGAGTGCGTCAGCAAGTCAGTGCACTCTCCCTAAGCAGAGCTATACTATCGGTCTTAAGGAAGTTGGGTATCTCCAGCAGATCTCAACATTCCCCAGCACAATATACAAACATTCTCAACAAGCATCTCCCGCAGTCTTGGCCTAAAAGATTGTTCCCCGGCGGTATATCAAACATTCAATGGAGTCACTTCCCCAATATAGTTCAAATTTTCCCCAGGAGAGTCCAATCCAGTTTCCCCAGGAAAGTTGGGATCCATCTCCCCAAGCAGTAAGCTTATCCCCAGTAGATTCTGGAAGCTTATCCCCGTAGAGCACGAACGCGTCCCCCGGCTTTATTCAAAGGTTATTTCCTTACCATAATATAACTGGGTTATCCTCAGCCAAAAGCCACGGAAGATCGTCATCGGCAAAGTCTTCTTATCCCCAGCGAAGTTACCATCGAACATTCCAGCAAAGTATCTCTTTCCCCACAGAGTATTGTTCCCCAGCAAGATCACCAGAGTACTTTTCTCCCCGCAGAGTAATCCATTCGCCAAGTTTATTCCCCAACGGAGTTATCTTCTCCTACCGGTATTCTTGCAACTATCATCTCCAGCGAAAGGAAAGATCTATTCTTAAACATCAACCCAGGATGTGACTTCCCGACACCCGTCAAGGATTTACTTTCCTAGACAAAAACATACATTCATAAACATCGCACTTCCATACATTATAGCATGCATCATATCTTACAATCTCATTTATGTTGAGAACATCATTGCTTGACCCATATCATGCATTGCATATGACTGACCTTTACCTTTCAGGAAAGATCCAGTTAAGTTCTCAGCTATGTCCAAGACCTTCTCTGGTTCAGTCAGATCGACCCTAAGATCTCCCTGATTCTTATCCAGTTGAAGATTTCAAGACCTTGTCCGGTTCAGTTAAATCGACCCTAAGATTTTCCTGATTCTTACCCAGTCAAAGGCCTTCTCTGGTTCAGTCAGATTGACCCTAAGATCTCCCTGATTCTTATCCAGTTGAAGATTTCAAGACCTTGTCCGGTTCAGTTAAATCGACCCTAAGATTTTCCTGATTCTTACCCAGTCAAAGGCCTTCTCTGGTTCAGTCAGATCGACCCTAAGATCTCCCTGATTCTTATCCAGTTGGAGATTTCAAGACCTTGTCCGGTTCAGTTAAGTCGACCCTAAGATTTTTCTTGATTCTTATCCAATCAAAGGCCTTCTCTTGTCCAGTTAAATCGATCCCTAAAGATTTTCCTAATGAAGACTCAGTAGAAGACATCCAAGATTCTCTCAGCGTTACTGTTGAGGTTGAAGTCGCCTATGATTCTCTCAGCGTTACTGTTGAGGTTGAAGTCGCCCAAGATTCTCTCAGCGTTACTGTTGAGGTTGAAGTCGCCTATGATTCTCTCAGCGTTACTGTTGAGGTTGAAGTCGCCTATGATTCTCTCAGCGTTACTGTTGAGGTTGAAGTCGCCCAAGATTCTCTCATCGTTACTGTTCAGGTTGAAGTCGCCTATGATTCTCTCAGCGTTACTGTTGAGGTTGAAGTCGCCCAAGATTCTCTCAGCGTTACTGTTGAGGTTGAAGTCGCCTATGATTCTCTCAGCGTTACTGTTGAGGTTGAAGTCGCCTATGATTCTCTCAGCGTTACTGTTGAGGTTGAAGTCGCCTATGATTCTCTCAGCGTTACTGTTGAGGTTGAAGTCGCCCAAGATTCTCTCAGCGTTACTGTTGAGGTTGAAGTCGCCTATGATTCTCTCAGCCTTACTGTTGAGGTTGAAGTCGCCCAAGATTCTCTCAGCGTTACTGTTGAGGTTGAAGTCGCCTATGATTCTCTCAGCGTTACTGTTGAGGTTGAAGTCGCCTATGATTCTCTCGGCGTTACTGTTGAGGTTGAAGTCGCCCAAGATTCTCTCAGCGTTACTGTTGAGGTTGAAGTCGCCCAAGATTCTCTCAGCGTTCCTATTGAGGTAGTAATCTCCCCGAGGTTCTCTCATCGTTACTGTTGAGGTAGTAATCGCCCCCAGATTCTCTCAGCGTTCCTGTTGAGGTAGCAATCATCCAAGGTTCTCTCACCGTCCCGTTGAGGTAGTAACCATCCCTGGTTCATTCATCGCCGTTTGAAGCTCCAGATTCAATTCCTGTAACCAGTCAGGACGCATCTATATAAAGAGTTTGAAGACCAGCTCCTGTAATAGGCCAGGTACTCATTTTTTTCTTTTTCAGGTACGCAAGTTCTCGCTAAGGAATCTCTTACGCGATCGACATCCAGATGGCATCTATAATCCCATCCACCTATCCATCACATCTCAGCATGGCATCTATAAGCCCATCATCCTATCCATCAATCTCCAAATGGCATCTATAAGCCCATTCCCACCATCACACTACTATGTGAGCGCAAATTTCTGGGCACTCTAGTGTTCAATCATCTTCCACCTTCGGATTACGAAAGGCACGTCAGCCAATCTACATCCTCAGGTCTAATAAGATTGAACAGGGGCAACTGTTGTTCCCCAAAATTTACCCTCCCATATTCTTCAAGATTTGCAAAGAGCATGCTTCAAAATCTCCCCAAGGGTTGCACAGTTCAATGGCCTCCTAACAGTCAAAACCTAGGGTTTTGGTTCTGACAAAGAAGTTGAAGTTTCCAAAAGTCCAATCAAGTCCCACATGCCTATAAACATGGTCAAGCATCCTCATGCCAAGTTTCAAGGCTTACAGCACAAAATTGCACAATCAAAAACCCTAATTGCCCTACAGTCAACTGCATGGGCAAAATGGTCATTTGACAGTCAAAAGTTCAAATTTTTGGTCAACATCTTATTTTGAAGCCACAAACATCATTTGATCAATTCATGATCATGATTTTCAAGGTATGGCTCAAAAAGTCTCAAGATGCAAAAGTTTCCATATTTGGACAGTTGAAAAAGTCAACTGTAACTTGACCAGGGCATAACTTACACATGGTTTATCATAAAAATTCCATCCAAAGCTCATTTTGAAGAGAATGACATTTCCTACAACTCATCTTCACACTTCAAGTCCAATAAATGCTCTCACAAAAATTTATCAATCTCAACATTATAGGTCATTTTCAAAAGTCAACAAAAAGGCACTTTAAGTCAAAGACCATAACTTGAGATTGGTAAATCAAAATGACATGGGACCAAAGGCATTGGTTAGAGCACTTCAATACCTTTCCAAAATGTCCAAGAACATGATCAAAGCTTAAAAATTGAGCAAGATATGCCTTGTGGAAGTTGGGAAATTTTTGGGAATTATGAAAAGTCAACTTTGCTTCAAATGCCTCAAAATTGCTAATGGGCCACATTTTCTTCCAAGAATCATCATCCAAAGGTTATGCACGACCATTTGACCCAAAGGGGATTTATTTCATCATTTTTTATTATTTATTTGAATTTTTATCACTATTAATTCATTTAATGAAATAAAATATGACAAAAATAGAAAACCATGTTTTTTTAATCCCTTTTTGCAGCATATTCTCTCCATAAAACCTCAAGATTTCGTGCACACCCAATTTGGAAAGATTTGGCCATGATTGGTATCAAAAGCACATGGAAAAGATTTGAAAGGATTTCATTAAAAATCAAATATTTGATTCATCAAAACATTGATTTCTTGACTCAAATTTCTACCCTAATCCATTGGCATACATAAGCAGAACACAACCCTAGTCACAACACCCTTGAAGCTGCGCTCAGAAAAGAATACACACTTTGCATTTTTTGTCAATTTTTTCAAAACTGATTTCACACATAGAGCGTGATTCAAAGCTTATAACCAATTCCAAAAGCTTTCTGAGGCTTTCTTGAACGTGATTCAATCCTTTTCCAGTCCTCACGCATCAAGAGTTGGTATATAGAAGTCCAATTTTCTCAAACTTTTATCATAATCGTGTTTTAATATATATGCGATATTCATGCATTCTAATAATCGTTTTGTACTAATATGCACTCCCTGAAGCTAATGGTGTATTTTAATTAAGTTTTTATAGCCTATATGCAAAGTTGCCATGGAATCTCGTTAGGTTTTCAGAGGTCAAAAATTAGGGCTTCACTCATATGGGAAAATTGAACCACAAGACCTGGACCATTAGACTCGTGACCTTCATACGAATTGATTCCATATGTTGCGCTCAATTTATGAGCAACGGTGGCCTAATCGCTATTATCATGTTCTTCATTTAGTGGGGGTTTAAAACCTCCGCTATCCATCTATTTTTTTTCAGGCCAAAGCAAACGAGTGGAGAAGAAGATGAGGTGTAAGCCAGCTGTTGGTTGATTTGAAGCTTGGCGCGTTTTTTTTATTATTACAATCACTAATGCTTTTTCACATATAATGCTCATTGTTCAATATACATAAAAACCAATGCGCCTGGCTGAGTGGTTAATATGTTGTCATGCAATCCATGGGATCGGGGTTCGATTCCCAGGTCCCCTCCCTTTCTCAATATATTTTGTTTTAACCTGATTCCATGCAGTGTACGCCCATAAATTCACCATGCACCCACTATCAAAGCTTGCCAAATGTCCTGGAAGATGAATCTGAAGGTCAGGATGGGAGGTCCAGGGAACACTCCAGTCAACGCATGTGCACATGCGCCAGAAAGTCAATATGGGCCTGCATTCCATGGGCCAAAATACTTCCTATATACCTCCATAATTGGTTTGCATTTTATTTTTCATTCTTTTTATTTTTTCTATTTATTTGTTTTATTTATTTTTAATTCATAAATTAATTTTTTTCATAACATAAAAATACCAAAAAAATTCAGAAACTATAAAAATAAAAATATGTTTAATGTTTAATTCACTAACATTTTTGTAAATAAATTGTAATAATTAATTTAGTTCTAATTCTAGGTTTTAATTTTAATATTTTTTGTAATAAACTAAAAAAGGTAGAAATTAGGGTTTTAAGCTTTTATTCTTTTTTTCCTTTTTCACCATATTTAATAATTAATTATTTTTTGTAAATAAATTTGCCATTAAATAATTAGGTTAAAATTAGGTCAAACTAAAAAATATTTTTAATAAATTAAAAAACAATTTAGAATTAGGGTTAATTAACTTTTTTTAATTCCAATTTAATTTTCTCATTAAACTCCATAAATACAAAAACTCCAAAAAATTTCTTTCTTTTTATTTAAACTTAATTAATTTATTAATTTTAATTTAATTTCTTTAAAAGGGTCCAACGCCCTCGCTTTCGATTATAATTTCGTTTCGCGCGTTTATTTTATTTCTTTTCTCATAAATTTCATGTAATTGCTCCAAAGCCTTGTAATAGATTAATTAGGACATTTATTTTTCCCACATTTTTATTTTATTCAAATCGGGTCTTGGACTAATTTGGCGATGTAGACCCGCGCCTTTGTAATAGCGTAGGACTTTTAATTCCGCATCTTTTAACTGTTAATAACTTGCATGAAAGAATGAATGCCAAAAATAAAAACAAAGCGTAGATCACCAATGCATGACAAGATAAACATAATTGAAAATGACACACAAATCACACACCACCCCTAGGGTACATATCACTGTTGCCTTTCCCCTCGAAAAGTGGTCGTCGAGTAGAGGATGTTTTAGTAAGTCCTCATGTCCATGAACATGGCGTGGGGGTAGCTTCTAAGGTGTCTTCCTATTGCTCTGGTGACCACACGGTTGCCTTGTCCCTCGAAACGTGGTCGTCGACTATAGGACGTCTTAGTGAGTCCTTATGTCCCATTGATCTGGTTGCCTCAAAACAAGTTACCTCGGAATAGTTGCCTCGGAATAAAAGATCAATGGCATAAGGGTAGCTTCTAAGGTGTCCTACTGTTGCTCTGGTGACCACAGTGTCCCGAACCCTCGAATTGACCCGAACACCTCCAACGGTGGTGCTACCTACCTCTCAATGGTGGGATGGCACTACTTTAAGGACATTTACACAGACGAATTCCTTAGGGTAGGTAGAGAACTCGTAGATACTTGCTCTAATTTCAAAACAAATCAAAAACTTCTTTTCACACCGACACCTTTCAAAAAGCTTTCAAAAGCAACTTTTCAAACACTCTTGAGGACTGATACAAGAGTCGAACTGAAATTTTCAAAGAAACTTTTTTTAAACCCACAGTTGAAAAGCAAACAAACAATTTTGAAAACACAAGTGAGCAAGTATCTAAGAGCCCATGGATAACCATGGATAGAATGGGTGCTAACACCTTCCCTTTCTATAAATCTACCTCCCGAACCGAGAGCAATCTCAATAAGGAATTTTTCTGTGCTTTTGTCCTTTCCATTTGGAGAAAATAAAAGACGGTGGCGACTCTTGCTTCCGCGACATTTCGCGAACCAGCGTTAAACAGTCAGTTCCAGATCCACTGATCACACATATCATTCATCATATGCATAACAGGTATCTTTTTACAGGTCTCTTATCTTCTTTGCTGTTTATTTCAGCAATCATCATGTCTACTGAATCTTCCACTGAGCAAGCTATCAAGGCCCTCCAGGCCCAGAATGCCCAGTTTCAAGAGTTGGTCATGAGCCTAGCTAAGGGTCAGCAGGACTTGAAGACCCTGATTCTGAAAGAGAGGAAGAAGAAGAAGAAGAGGACCGTCCTGTTCAACACTGGACGCAGGTTTGGAAACGGGCTGCAAAACGAAGTTGATCTGACCACCTCATCTGGAGGAAAAGACAGCCCACAAGAAAGGAGGGCTCCTAGCCCTATGGTCTCCGACAACGCGACGGACTATGATGAAGAACAGTATCCTCCTGCTGAGGATAAGTACAAACAGCTGGAAGACCGCTTGAGCGTTATGGAGATATAGAACGTGCCCAGTTTGGACTTCGGAGATCTGGGTCTATCATCTGGGGTGGTGATTCCCCATAAGTTCAAGGCACCTACCTTTTCCAAGTATGGCGGAGCTTCCTGTCCAAAGCTGCACCTCCGGTCATATGTAAGGAAGATCCAACCTTATACTGCTGATAAGAACTTGTGGATCCATTTCTTTCAAGACAGTCTTTCAGGGACTCATCTTGAGTGGTTCTATCAGTTGGACGGAGCCAGTATCCGCAGCTGGGAGGATTTGGCTACTGCATTCTATAGGCATTATCAGTATAACTCCGACCTCGCTCCTACGCGTACCCAACTCCAGGGTATGTCAATAGGGACGGGTGAAGGATTTAAAGAATATGCTCAAAAATGGAGAGACCTTGCCGGAAGGATGCAACCACCTTTAGTTGATCGTGAACTTGTTGATATGTTTTTGGGGACCCTGTCTGGTCCATTCTTTAACCATTTGATTGGAAACTCTTCAGCCGGGTTTACAGACCTTATCTTGACTGGTGAGAGGATTGAAGATGGTATTAAGGCTGGGAAAATACAAAAGGGTGCCTCATCGAGCACCGAGAAGAAACCATTTAAGAAAGAGTCCAGTGCTGCCTACGGTTCAAGAAGACAAAATAGACCGGAACACCGCCAAGTTGTCAACGCGATTGTTATTTCAAAACCTGCTGGTGCTCCTCAGCATCACAACCAACAAAGGGACGAGAGACCTCGAAGGCAATTCACCCGTCTCAGCATGACTTTGTCTCAAATTCTGCCACAGTTGCTGAAGACCAATCTGGTGACTCTAAGGGAAGCCCCAAAGAATCCAAATACTACATCATCAAAGTATAACCCCAACGCCCGTTGCGCTTATCACTCTGAGAGCCCGGGGCATAATACAGATGATTGTTGGACTTTGAAGAACAAGGTTCAAGATTTGATTGATGCGAAAGAGATCGATTTTGGAGCACCAGAGAAGCCTAAACAAGAGGCAGGGGTAAATGCTATTAGGGATGATGATGATGAAGAGTTTGATATCGACAGTTGGATCTACCCTACGACCAGCGGTGGATTAAGCAACTGGACAACAAAGGATTCTATGCTCATTTCAGTTATCACCCAGTAATGAAACTCTTTGTTTTGAATTTGTAACAGACAATGTTGAAACTTTACGGCTCGGTGTCTTACCCGGGGCACCGTGGCTTCATTTGTGAGGGTTTTTGTGTGCCATTTTCATATATCATTAATAAAAGCATTGGACGTTTTTGAATTTCAAATTTTGCGCTCCTTGTCTTTCTTTATTATATATTGTAAAACAACTATTTTACACACACTCACATATACAGGTCTCAATCCACTCTGGATCTCACTGGTAACGACTCTGCTACTGCCAGTTATGACTTCGAAAATCTGATCAACTTAGCCGAAGACGAAGGTGAAGATGATTGCAAAGTGCCTGGTGAGCTTGCAAGACTGCTACTTCAGGAAGAGAGGGCCATTCAGCCACATGAAGAGCCAGTGGAAACGGTGAATCTGGGTACCGAGACAGACAAGAAGGAAGTCAAGATCGGTGCAAATCTGGAGCTTAGTGTGAAACAGCGGTTGATTCAAATGCTGCATGGCTATGTTGAGATCTTTGCCTGGTCCTACGAAGATATGCCTGGGTTGGATACTGACATTGTGGTTCATCGCCTGCCTACCAAGGAAGAATATTCTCCGGTAAAATAAAAGGTTCGCCGTATGCGTCCAGAGATGTCTGAGAAAATCAAGGCCGAAGTTATGAAACAGTTTGACGCCGGTTTTCTAGCAGTGACTTCTTACCCTTAGTGGGTTGCCAATGTAGTTCTGGTACCGAAGAAAGATGGTAAGGTCCGAATGTGTGTTGACTACAGGGATTTGAACAGGGCAAGCCCTAAGGATGACTTCCCTCTACCTCATATCAACGCTCTGGTTGACAATACTGCTCAGCACAAGGTATTCTCCTTTATGGATGGTTTCTCCGGTTATAATAAAATCAAGATGGCTCCTGAAGACATGGAGAAGACCACTTTCGTTACCCAGTGGGGTACCTTTTGTTACAAAGTCATGCCTTTTGGGTTAAAGAATGCCGGGGCAACATATCAGCGTGCCATGGTTGCTTTGTTTCATGACATGATCCATCATGAGATTGAAGTATACGTCGACGATATGATTGAGAGGTCCCAAACCGAGGAGGAACGCCTTGACCATCTACAGAAGCTGTTTGACCGGTTGAAGTTGTACAAACTGAGGTTGAACCCAAACAAGTGCACCTTCGGGGTGAGGTCTGGCAAACTGCTAGGTTTCGTCGTGAGCGAAAAAGGTATTCAAGTGGACCCTGCCAAAGTGAAATCTATACAAGAGATGCCAGCTCCCAAGACAAAGAAAGAGGTCAGAGGCTTTCTAGGATATCTGAACTACATTTCCCGATTCATCTCGCACCTAACTGCTACTTGTGAGCCAATCTTCAAGCTACTGAAGAAAGATCAAGTGGTACGTTGGAACGATGAATGCCATGCCACTTTCGAAAGAATAAAAGAGTATCTCTAGGAGCCACCTATTCTTATGCCACCAGTTGATGGGAGACCTTTGATTTTATACTTGACAGTACTTGACAACTCAATGGGGTGTGTGCTGGGGCAGCATGACGAGTCTGGCCGAAAAGAGCATGCTATTTATTACCTTAGCAAAAAGTTTACCGACTGTGAGACCCGATACTCACTGCTCGAGAAAACTTGTTGCGCTTTGGCATGGGCTGCTCGCCGGCTGAGGCAGTATATGTTGACTCACACTACTCTGTTGATTTCAAAGATGGATCTAATCAAGTATATCTTCGAAAAGCCTGCCTTGTCCGGAAGAATAGCAAGATGGCATATGGTCTTGACTGAGTATGACATACAGTACACGACTCAAAAAGCAATCAAGGGGAGTGTATTGGCCGACCATTTGGCACATCAGGCAGTGGATGATACCAGTCTATGAACTTTGAATTTCTGGACGAGAATATCATGTTGATAACTGATTGTGAAACACCTGGAATGGATGAAGGACCTGAGGAAGGATCCCGATGGTCTATGCATTTTGATGGAGCTTCGAACGCTTTGGGTAACGGCATTGGAGTTGTGATCATATCTCCTAAAGGCTCACATACTCCACTTACCGCCCGACTATGTTTCAACTGCACCAACAATATGGCGGAGTATGAAGCATGCATTATGGGTCTTCGAGCTGCAATTGATCTAAGGATTAAGTTTCTAAGTGTCTTCGGAGATTCTGCTCTCGTGATCAGTCAGATCAAAGGAGAGTGGGATACGAAACACCCAAACCTTATTCCTTACAAGGAGTATGTATTGATGTTGCTTCCCCATTTCGAGGAGATAACCTTTGAACACTTCCCAAGAGAGGAGAATCAGTTGGCGGACGCGTTAGCTACGATGTCTTCTATGTTCAAAGTCAAGTGGGACAATGAGGCTCCCCGAATTATTATTTGGAAATTGGATGAACCTGCACATTGCTGTGATCTTGAGACCGAAGAGGTAACAGAAAAACCCTGGTATCATGAGGTGAAGAGATACCTTGAAGCTCAAGAATACCCCGAGGGTGCATCTGTTAATGACAAGAAGTTTCTGAGAAGGTTCGTGGCAAAGTTCTTCATCAGCAATGGCATTCTCTACAAACTTAACCACGACTCAACCTTACTGCGTTGTGTGGATAAGATTGAAGTAGAAAGGATCATGGCAGAGCTGCATGAAGGTACTTTCGGAACTCATTCCAGTGGACATACCATGGCAAAGAAAATCCTTCGGGCAGGATATTACTGGTCCACAATGGAAGCCGACTGTTATCAGCATTCTCGGACATGTCACAAGTGCCAGGTCTATGCTGATAAGGTGCATGTTCCTCTGAATGTTTTGACAGCACCTTGGCCTTTTGCAATGTGGGGCATTGATATGATCGGCGAGATCAGACCTACGGCATCCAACGGGCATCGTTTCATCCTGGTAGTGATTGATTACTTTACGAAGTGGGTTGAAGCAGCTTCCTTTGCTACAGTAACCAAGAACGTCGTGGCACGGTTCATTTGGCACAACCTGATCTATCGATACGGTGTACCAGAGAGGATCATTACGGACAATGGTACCAATCTTAATAACAAAATGATCACTGAGCTCTACGAACAATTCAAAATACAGCACCACAACTCTTCTCCCTACCGGCCGAAGATGAATGGGGCTGTCAAAGCGGCAAATAAGAACATTAAGAAGATTGTGCAGAAGATGACAGTGACCTACAAAGACTGGCATGAGATGTTACCATTTGCTCTTCATGGGTACCGTACCTCAGCACGGACGTCAACAGGGGCAACACCCTATTCCTTGGTTTATGGCATGGAAGCAGTTTTGCCTATTGAAGTTCAGATACCCTCTCTTCGGATCATGAAAGATGCAGGCTTGAGCGAAGACGACTGGATCAACTGAATCTAATCGATGAAAAGAGACTTACTGCTATTTGTCATGGTCGGACGTACCAAAAAAGGATGATCAAGGCATTTAATAAGAAAGTCAGACGACAAGAGTATCGAGTTGGGGACCTGGTAATCAAACGCATTATCTTACCTCAAGGTGATCCCAGGGGAAAATGGACCCCTACTTACGAAGGGCCATTTGTGGTTAAGAATATCTTCTCAGGAGGAGCGATGATTCTAACCACCATGGATGGTGACGACCTTCCTCACCCCGTCAATGCAGACATATTGAAAAGATACTACGCATAATCAAAGACCCGCTAGGTCGACTGGCCTAGGCAAAAATAAGGGCTTCCGGGCGAACCAAAAGGGTTCGGGCAAAAATAAGGGATGAAAATAAAAAAATTCTGTACACCCGGCAAGTCGAAAACCGGAAAAGGCGGCTTGGGCAAAAATGGGTATCCCGGTGGATCAAAAACCCGAAAGGGCGGTGCAGGAAAAAGTTATGGATAAGCATAACACTATGTCTCATTGGATCACCTTGTATCCAGGCTTCGGCATCAACTATCAAGCTCAGACAGCACTAATCAACCAGTTTCATCTTCAACTAAGCAACAAAGTGATGAGATGCTTGAAGATATAAAGGAAATAGCAGAGTTGGAACCCAGTGGGATTATTCACATAGTTGTTTTGTTTTCTTTTCACAAATTGTATAAATCCTATTTGTTCAGCGGTGTTCTCTTACTAGGACGTGAGCCTCTTGTACAAAACGCCTATTTACAGGCCAAACTTCAAAATCAATACAAATTCATTTTCAGACAAATTTCAAACCGTTTTTCCTTTATCTGTTTTCTTTTGCAAAGAACGTCCAATGTTCATTTTTGATATATGCATCTGACCTTAATTGCTGCTCATAAATATTTACATGCGAAACAAAGGACTAATTACGGGTGATATCAGAAGTAGGGGCAATAAGAATTGTCTGAGCGGTCTAGTTGCTCTGTCCACCAAGGTACCAAGGTAAGTTCAACTGAAGAATGTGACCAAGATACCGTCACTCCCTGCAAAGTAAAACAGTAATGGTAGCTCTCCCCACTGAGACTTGCACCTATGAACGAATCAGCAATACTCTCCTCAAGCAGAGTTGATTTACCATCAGCCCTAAAAGGGGTGGGTATCCCCAGAAGGCCTTAATATTCCCCAGTGGAGTATAAGGATATTCTCCAGTAAGCATAAGGGTATCCCCGGCAGTCTTAAAATTCCTCAACGGAATATAAGAATGTTCCCCGGCAAAATGCAAGATACCCCGCAGTGGAGCCATTTCCCCAGCGTAGTCTAAAAAAGTTTCCCCAATGGAGTTGAATCATCTTCCCCAGTAGATTCTGGAAGCTTATCCCATGCAGAGTGCAAAATAAATCTCCCCAACCAAATTCAGAAGGTTATCCTCACAAGAGTCTAACTGGGTTATCCTCAACAAGTTGCAACTGAAAGATCGTCCCTAGCGAAGTTCTTTCTTTCCCCAAGCAGGACTTCTATCCTCAACAGATTCAATATCACCAGCAACGGTAATCCATCCCCAACGGAGTTCATCATCAAAATCCCCAACAGAGCTTATCAATGGAATCCCCAGCGGAGTTATCGTTAAAATCTTCAGCAGAACATCTCTTCCCCACAGAGTAATTCCCCTCGGAGTAATCTCTCCATCAGTTTATTCCCCAACAGAGTCATCCTCTCCTGCAGGTTTATTCTCACCATCATCTTCGTTCATCATCCCCAGCGGAAACGAAGAACTCAACTTTACTCTCCAGCAGCCGTTCGGAATTTATTTTCCCCAACTAAAACATCACATTTCCATACATCATGATACATGCATATACGCATCATACCATACAATCTCATTTATGTTGAGAACATCATTGCTTGATCCATATCACGCATTGCATACGATTGACCTTTACCTTTCAGGAAAGATGCAGTTGAATTCCCAAGTATGTCAATGGAGACAAAATCAGTTAAATCGATTCCTAAAGATTTTTCTGAGGCAAAGCCAGTCAATGGAGACAAAATCAGTTAAATCGATTCCTAAAGATTTTTCTGAGGCAAAGCCATGTCAATGGAGACAAAATAGTTAAATCGATTCCTAAAGATTTTTTTGAAGCAAAGCATGTCAATGGAGACAAAATCAGTTAAATCGATTCCTAAAGATTTTTCTGAAGCAAAGCATGTCAATGGAGACAAAATCAGTTAAATCGATTCCTAAAGATTTTTCTGAAGCAAAGCATGTCAATGGAGACAAAATCAGTTAAATCGATTCATAAAGATTTTTTCTGAGGCGAGGCATGTCAATGGAGACAAAATCAGTTAAATCGATTCCCAAAGATTTTTCTGAGGCGAAGCCAATCAATGGAGACAAAATCAGTTAAATCGATTCCTAAAGATTTTTCTGAGGCGAAGCATGTCAATGGAGACAAAATCAGTTAAATCGATTCCTAAAGATTTTTCTGAGGCGAAGCCAGTCAATGGAGACAAAATCAGTTAAATCGATTCCTAAAGATTTTTTCTGAGGCACAACCCGTCAATAGAGACAACTCGTCAAAGGAGACACCCCGTCAGAAGAGACAACCGGTCAATGAAGACAAAACCACCTACCAACAATCTCCAAATGGCATCTGTAAGCCCATTCCCGACATCACAATGCTGATACTACACCATGCCAGTGCAAATTTCTGGGCACTCTAGTGTTCAATCATCTTCTACCTTCGGATCACGAAAGGCACGCAAGCCAATCTACATCCTCAGGTTTAAGAAAATTGAACAGGGGCAACTGTTGTACCCCAAAATTTTCCCTCTCATGTTTTCAAAGGTCTTCCCTTACATGGTTGGTCACAAACCCTTGCCTAAGAAAAGTAAAGTTTTTTTGAAGATGAACAAAGTGTCTTTCGATTGGCATCTGGGAAAAGTCTTCGATTGGGCATCCAAAATACTTCGATCAGGCTTGGTTCACCAGTCTTCGATTGGGCATTTAGCACTCTTCGATCAGGCTTGACTCACCAGTCTTCGATTGGGCATTTAGCACTCTTCGATTAGGCTTGACTCACCAGTCTTTGATTGGGCATTTAGCACTCTTCGATCAGGCTTTAATTAGTAAGTTTCGATTAGGTGTTTGGAACTCTTCGATTAAGCTTTGGTCTGCAAGTCTTCGATCGAGCGCTGGACCTCCTTCGATCAAGCTTTGATGTGCAAGTCTTCGATTGAGCGCTGGACCCCTTCAATCAAGTCAATTTCATAATGCTTCGACTAGTACTTCAGAGGGTCCTTCGACTGAAACTTCATAATGTACCTCAATCAGAACATAAGAACGAAATGACCTTCGAATGGCATTTTAGTTAAGAGTTTCCCTTAATAAGAACATCAGAATGAAATGACCTTCGAAAGGCATTTCAGTGCAGAGTTTCTCTTAATCTAAGGTGCTCTGATGAAGGAAGTTATGGACACTTCGAATCAGAACTCAGACTCATCACAAGTCCAAGGGCTGGGCGAAGTTGTCTAATAGGGAATGTTCTAAATAGATTCGAATTGGACTTTGAAGCTGGCAAAGAAGGCAGATTCGAAGGAATGAAGTAGGCTGGTATGACTAAGAAAAAACACATATCCTAACCTGTCCAGAATACCCAAAGTTCACAATGGCATGTGTCCCTTGCAAATATGCAATCGAAGCAGGGGGAGTCTCAATCGAAGGGGTTGTGACTGGAGTAGTTCGAATGGGGACTTTGAAGCAATCGAAAAGAGAAAATTCAAAGGGGCAAGTCAACTTTTGATTTCCATCATATTGGAGGCCTAAACAGCTCATAACAGGCTGGCAGTAACGCCTGAAAATAGATTGGCACCTGATTGGATCAAATATAGCAAGTCTTTATGAAAAAATCAAATCAAATATCTCCATCATAATGGACCAAGATTTGATACACAATTGTTGACCTAAATTCCTTGTCTATATAAACCTCATGCTCATAAACAAAACACACACGAAACTCTGCAGACAAAGAAAAATGCACAAAAACTCTGTGGAAACGGCCATAACAGTTTTGCAAAAAACCTTGAGCAAGTGGTGATCGGATTTTGGTTTAGAGGTGAATTCAGACCAAAAGAAAAACGCAGCTCTCTTCCTTGACACCCAGTGGAGCCACACTAATCAAAACCAAGCCCTAAGGCAGTCTAAAACTCGCTGTAAGTGTTCTTGAAATCGCCTCTGCACAAGAAATCGTGAACCATTTTTCTTGCATATTTTTTCCAAACGGTTTGCATATTCATACCGACCATGTAATTTACATTGATTCTGCATTATTTGATTTGATTTTTGTGGTTTCTAACCCCATATTCAGAACCTAGGGTTCTTGTTCTTGTTTTTGGGCGTTCCTTGTGCAGATTAAATTAAGGCCAATAATGGCCATGGATGAATTCAGGGGAAGGAGACGAGTGTGAGGGTGTCCTTAAAACTCGTTTTCATGGCCTATAGATAGTTTTGGAAGACAGTTAGGGATTTTGCTACGGATGTAAAATACGCAGTAAACGAACCAGGGGGTTATGGGGAAGACGAAGACGTGTCTTCTTCCCACTGGCCCATTTAAAACGCGCGCCATACCTTTTTTTATTTTCAGGGAATAATTGTTGGTTTGTTTTATAATATCTGATTAATAACCCACTAACAGGTTAACATCATGGCTCAGTTGGTAGCACGTTGGTCGAATTGTCCAATGGGACCTGGGTTCGAATCCCAGGTCCCCCCAAAACTTTAAAATATTTTGTTTTCAGGTAATCCCACGCAGCATGCAAGAACGTGGTCCACCATATGTCTCAGGCGCCCATGCGCCAGGTGGTTCCAGATCCAGATCTAGTGGTCCAGAATGAGGTTCACCATGAACCTTGGTCAACAAAAGTCCAGGCAATCTGAAAGTCAAACGAGGCTGTTCGAATCTGGGCCTGGAATTGCAGAATCAACCTCCCTTCTTCAGGCCCAGTGCCCCCCAAAGTTTGCTTATGTTTTTATTTTCTTTTCATATTTCTTTTGCTTTTTATTATTATTATTAAAAACTAACTAATTAATTAACCAATTAACCCTTTTTTATAAAAAAAAACCAGAAAACAAAAAATATTATTTTCATCATTAATTTTATTATTTTTGTAAATAAATCATTAACCAATTAATTTAGTTTTTAATTAGGTTTAATCTTAACATTTTTTGCAATAAATAAAAATTGACTTAGAATTAGATTTTTTTTAATATTTCTGATTTTATTAACATAAAACTCAAAAAACATTTTTTATTAATTAATTCCATTATTAATTTAGACTTAATTCTTAATTCAAAAAAGAACAAAAAAATGCTTTATTCAATGAAAGGGTCAAAACCCTAAAGAACATTCTGATTCAATTTTCTCGCGCGTATTATTTTTTATCCATAATTGTAATTGCTCCGAGGATGTAATAGCTTTAACTTAGGATTTTATTTACCGCTTTTATTTACTTTTCACATTTAATTTTCAAGGGTTTGTTTTTGGCGATGTAAATACCTGATGCCTTGTAATAGCTTAGTTTTATTTTCCACAACCATTAACTGCTAGATGTATGAATAATAGGCTATGCATGACAAGATTAACCTCTAATTTAAAATCAACAGTAGCTCACCATGACATGTAAAGATAATATAACTGAAAATTGACACACTTGCACATGCCACTCCTAGGGTACGCCTCACTTGGTTGCCTCGAACGTGGTCATTGAGTATAGGAAGTTTTAGAGGTCGCCCTCCTGTCCAAAGATCAAAGTTGCCTCGAAACGGTTGCCTCGGATAAAAATGATCTAAGAAATTAGGGTTACCGCTAAGGCGTCCTAACATTGCTTTAGTAACCACACATCCCTAAAATCGAATTGACCTGAAAACTCCAACGACGGTGCTACCTACTCCTAAATAGTGGGATAGCATTGTCTAAAGGAAATTTGCACAGTTTAATTCCTTTTTGAGTAGGTAGATGTTCTTAAGTACTTGCTCCTTTTAAAACAAAAAACAAACTTTTCGCACTTACACTCTCTTCAAACAAAAACTCTTTTCAAAACCCACAAACACAAAGAAAAGCAAACTTTTGAAAACATAGTGAGCAAGTACCTAAGAGCCAGTGGATAACCACGGATAGAAAGGATGTTAACACCTTCCCTTTCTATAATCTACCTCCCGAACCCGAGAAACATCTCGAAAAGGAATTTTTCTGTGCTTTTGTCCTTTCCTTGTTGGATAAAATAAAAGACGGTGGAGACTCTTGCTTACCGCAACATTTTGCGAATAACAAACGCAAAACACAAACCAGCATTCCAAAACAGTCAGTTCTATTCCCACCGATCACACCTACTATCCAGGTTCCTTCTCACAGCCCTACTATCCAGGCTCTTATCCCGAAGTAACCCCACTATCCAGGTTCCTTCTCACAACCCTACTATCTAGGCTTTCATTTCGAAGTAACCCTACTATCCAGGTTCCTTCTCACCGCCCTACTATCCAGGCTCTCATCCCAAAGTAACCCCACTATCCAGGTTCCTTCTCACAGCCCTAGTATCCAGGATTTTATCCCGAAGTAACCCTACTATCCAGGTTCCTTCTCATCGCCCTATTATCCAGGCTTTCATCCCAAAGTAACCCCACTATCCAGGTTCCTTCTCACAGCCCTAGTATCCAGGCTTTTATCCCGAAGTAACCCTACTATCCAGGTTCCTTCTCATCGCCCTATTATCCAGGCTTTCATCCCGAAGTAACCCTACTATCCAGGTTCCTTCTCACCGCCCTACTATCCAAGCTCTCATCCCGAAGTAACCCCACTATCCAGGTTCCTTCTCACAGCCCTACTATCCAGGCTTTCATTTCGAAGTAACCCTACTATCCAGGTTCCTTCTCACCACCTTACTATCCAGGCTTTCATTTCGAAGAAACCCTACTATCTAGGTTCCTTCTCACAGCCCTACTATCCAGGATCTCATCCCAAAGTAACCCTACTATCCAGGTTCTTTCTCACAACCCTACTATCCAGGCTTTCATTTCGAAGAAACCCTACTATCCAGGTTCCTTCTCACAACCCTATTATCCAGGCTCTCATCCCGAAGTAACCCTACTATCCAGGTTCCTTCTCACAGCCCTACTATCCAAGCTCTCATCCCAAAGTAACCTTACTATCCAGGTTCCTTCTCACCTCCCTACTGTCCAGGCTTTCATTTCGAAGTAACCCTACAAACCAGGTTCCTTCTTATAGCCCTACTATCCAGGTTTTCATTTCGAAGTAACCTTACCATCCAGGTTCCTTCTCTTTCATCTCCAGACGACAGTTTACAACACGGTAAGGCCTAGACCCAACCAATTATGGTCGATTTCACCTTTCCCTAGTAAGTCGTTGTGTAGCCTGGACCCTGACCAGATATGAAGTTCACTTCCACTTCCTCAAGTAGGAGTTAATTCCCCAGTAGATTAATGGACAACCGCATCTCCTAGCCTCTATTTTCCAAGACGTGAATCAACATTCTCCAGCAAAGTCCTCCTCAACGGTAGGTACAGGAATTCTCACAAAATAATCTTTCAGGAAACCGATATATTTTCTGGATGGCATCGTTAAGCCCATCTCCGACGATTCTATAACAACTTTCAAATGGCATCTGTAAGCCCATTCTCGATATCACCAAATCAAGTATCACTTCATGCGAGTGCAAATTTCTGGGCACTCTAGTGTTCAATCATCTTCCACCTTCAGATTACGAAAGGCAGACAACCAAACTACATCCTCAGGTTTAAGAAGATTGAACAGGGGCAGCTGTTGTACCCCAAAATTTGCCCTTTCATTTTACTCAATACGTTCCCATTGAGGTCCTCAACTTGCTCAAGGATGCCCAAGAGTTGACCAGACAAACTCTCTCCCAAGGCAATGTACCTCAAACTAGGGTTTCCATCTTTATTAAGATGTGTGAACTCCAAAGGTACCAAATTCCTTCCATGGTCCCAATATATTCTCAAGATCATGCATTTCAAATTTCAAGCCTTGCACAAGAAGTTTGCTCAATCAACTGCTCAGATGCTTGAGAATCAAATGTATTAGGTTAAAACTCAACTGTGGCCCACATACAGTCAAACTTCAAGATTTTTGGTCAACATCAACATTTGGAAGTGATATTCATCATTTGATCAAGGGTTGATCATGATTCCTCAAGGAATGCTCCTAATTCATCAAAACTCAAAAGTTGCTAAATTAGGGTTTCTTAGGAAAAGTCAACCAAACTTTGACCAAGCATAACTTTCTCATACTTTATCAAACATTTGTCATCCAAAGCTCATTTTGAAGGGAATACAATTTCCTACAACTCATCTTCAGCCCTCAAGTTCAATAAGTGCACTCATAAAAATATATGAATTTCTACATTATAGGTCCTTTTGAAAAGTCAACAAAAACACCTTTTGGGTCAAAGCTTCTTACATGAACATGGAAGACACAATTGAGATGATACCAAAAGTGTTGTTTAGGGGACATCCTAAGCTTTCTAAAAAGTCTAAGAACATCTCTTTAGGATCAAAATTGGAAGAGTTATGCATTGTCAAAGTTGACCATATTTGGAAAATTGCCAAAAGTCAAATGTGCTCACAAATGCATTTTTTGTCAAATGGGCTCAACTTTTTAAGCTTGCATTATGCTTCCAACATGATCCACGACCCAAACACTCTACCATATATTATTTACATTATTTATTTAATTTATTTTGATTTTTTATCATTTAAAAGTCAAATTAAATCAAATAAATGATATAAAATATGGAAGATTTGTTTTTGATCTGATTTTGAATGGAATTATAATGCAAATATGCTGTCAAACCAAATCAAATCGTTCCAAGGATAATTGGGATGAAAATGGTATGATTTGGCTTGATATAGAAAGAAATAATGCAAAGATGGAATCAAATCAAATCTTGATAATTGGAAAAGATGTGAATGTTTTTTGTTAACCTAATGTAGTCTAATACATATACACAACAAATGAAAGGCACAAGGAGGCAGGAAAATTGTGTGAAACGGCCAAGAACATAGTGCACTTTTTGTCAAAAAATCTCAGACCAAATTCCATATCACATCCATCCTCAAGGAGATTTAAGGGTTGCATAACGTTCCTGGCAATCTCCTGAAGCTAACTGCACCTTTTGCACGCACCAAAGCGCCTTGAATCATAAAATACGCAACCCTGTTATTCAATTGTTTTCAATTTTTGATTATGTGCATACATGCTCTTTTGATGGAATTCAATCATACATTCTTATTTATTACAATGTCTCGATGCTTGCTGGATCATTTAATTGAGTTTTAAGTGCAGGAATCACGGTTTTCCATTCTTAGGATTTCTGAGTTCATTTTAGGGCTTCCTTCTACAGGCAAAATTAGGGCTAGGCATGGACACTATGATGTTCAGGGCTTCAAGCCCAGTTGATTCATGGTGTTCAATGAAATTTATATTGCTTGTGCTAGATTTTTGAATAACGCAGGGTTGTAGTTACAGGCGTGAGACCGTAGGTAAAAGTTCCTAGGCTAAAACGACAGCCAACGGAGGAAGATGAAGGTGTGGCACAATCTGGTTGGCTCATTTGAAATTGCGCGCGTTTTCATTTACACCGGCTTGCTTTTACATATAATATATTATTATTGTTATATATATGAATGACTTGGCAGCTCAGTTGATGTTGATGCACGTTGGTAAAGGAAAGGACTTGGGTTCGAATCCCAGGTCCAATGTTTTTCTATTTTCCAAACGAATTCTTGTGGATCCAATGCTTACAGGCTATGGAAGTGCACCATACAACTTCATACCATCAACATCAGATCATGCATCACTCAGATCCAATGCTCCTGGATGCAGTCCCATGGTGGACGTCCCCAATCCAGCCACGCCAGATCTAACACTTGCAATGGGCCAACCGGATCTGGGCCTTGGAAAATTCAACAAACACCCCTCCAATTTGGGTTTCACACCTCCCAGACCCATTTTTCTAACCTTTTCATTTTTTTTAAATTAATTTTGTTTATTCATTATTTAATTATCTTTTTTTTAATCAATTTTTTTTTAAAATCATAAAATCAAAACCACAAAAGTAGAACTTAGTTTCCTTTTTTAATAAATTAAAATTTTGTAAATAAATTAATTTCATCAACTTTAATTTACTTTTCATCAATTAAAATTAATTAGAAAAATTAGGTTAAATTCAAATTCTTTTTCATAAAAAATCCAAAAAAATGTTAATGAGCAAATTAGTTTTTTTAGGGTCTTGAACCCTTTTCCAGCTTTAATTCTCGCGCGTTATTATTTTGCCGTACGATTATTTTATTTTTTATTAATGTAACTGTGCCCGGTTTGTAATAGCTTAATTAGGGTTTTATTTCCGCATTTTGCTTTCAGTCAATTCTTTATGTATGCTTGTAATAGCGTAGGATTTTTACTTTCTCGTTTTTATATTTTGTATGCTTGTATATAATTGTTAACAACCTAGGCATGTATGATTAATGCATCAATCATAGATCACTAAACTGCAAGATAAATATAACTGAAAAATCACATTGCTGCACATGTTCACTCCTAGGGTTTACTCCACTCGGTTTCCTCAGAAATAATTGTCGTGTCCCTCGAATGTAGGGATACCTTAGCAGTGACCCGCGATTCAAAGTCGTCATAAAGATCATAGTCCCTACTTATCCCTCGAGTTGCCTACAAATTAATCTTATGACGATAGTCCCTTCGAAATGCTAAGGCATCTTTACTTGTTGCCTTTAGAGACAATTTCGTCCCTTCGAACGTCCCTTTAAAACTCCAACGACGATGCTACCTATTTCTCAATAATGGGATAGCATTGTCTAAAAGGAAAACGAACAGACTTTTTCGAGTAGGTAGATTAGTTCTTAAGTACTTGCTCAAACAAATAAACTTTTTTCACACAAACACTTTCCAAACAAAGTTTTCAAAAACAACTTCGTAACACTCTTGAGGACAGAAACAAGGGTTAAAATGAAGTAAAGAAAAACTTTTCAAAACAGGCACACACAAGCAATTTAAAAATGAGCAAGTACCTAAGAGCCCGTGGAAAACCACGGATAGAAAGGGTGCTAACACCTTCCCTTTCTACAATCTACCCCCCGTACTCAGAAACATTCTCGAAAAAGGTTTTTTCTGTTCTTTTTCCTTTTCCTTTGTTGGATAAAATAAAAGTCGGTGGCGACTCTTGCTTACCGTGACATTTGCGAATACAAAATGCAAACCAGTATTAACTGTCGGTTCTGCCACCGTATCATATTCCCCGATCTGTGTTGAAGAACGAGTAAGTTTTGAGGTGGTCCCATAGGTTGATGATGCTCAGACATTAAGATGTTCATTGGTGTTCTCGATCCTTGGAGAATGTTACTATCGTTGATCATTGTGGGGAATTACCTAATGTCCCTTTACTTGGCATTAGGGGAGGTATCACTTACAACCCTTGCTTAGCCTTGCGAAAGTTTGGTTATGCTCGAAGAGATGGCCCACATGAGATGCTCATTCAAGGAGTGGTATTCGACTATGAAAGCGACGATCAAAGCTACCGTCAGAGGTTTATATGAGCTTGAAGGATGGTGATCAAAGTGGATAGTAAGACGCTGGGACACAAGAATTCCATTCCGCTTGAACTTTAACTTATGTGGGTACGAGCTCGTGCTCAGAAACTTGTGATGCCTTATCCCTCTATCTTACCAATTATCATGGAACCTGTGGTTGAAGGAGATGTTCCCTACACTGTCCTCCACCCCGACATGCCAACATCTCTCGAAGTCTTGCAAAAATATTGGATTCATCTAAAGGAAGAACGAGATACTTTCGAAGCTTAATTCTATGCTAGCGAGAAGAGGGTATTAGATCTTACAAAGGAGCTACAAGAAGAGCAAAGTGTGAACGCCTATCTTGCATCGAAGAGGACGTGTTTAGTCTTTTTATCTTAGGGAGTTATTTTGTAGGCCCAAGAGGCATGTTATAATCTTTTGAACTAATTAATGAAAATTTACGTTTGTTCATTTCTTTTGTCTATGCAAATTTATATTTCATAAATCCTTGAAATCATTTGCATATACATCTTCCATGCATCATAACATGACAGGTTTTCACATAACATGTTTCCTTATCTTTCTGTTGTTTATTTCAGCAAGATGGATCTAGAGAAAATTGTGAAGGATCTTCAGGCATAAAACTCTCAATTCCAAGAGACTCTACTGGCCCTAGCCAAGGGGCAACAATATATGATGGCATTGTTGGCAGTTAAGAAGAAACCTAAGAAGAGTGCTCTGCTCAACATGGGTAGAAGGTTCAAAGAGTTGGTTCGTCAAATCTCGATGGTGGAAGACTCATTTGAAGAAGACGAGAACCAAATTTGTGAGGTTAAAGGTACCCAGGTTGACTGTATTAATGATCAAGCATCTGATGATGATTATTTTGACGAGTAGTATCCACCCACCGATGTCAAATACAAGCAACTAGAAGACAGGTTGAAGGCTGTTGAGATCCAAGCTGTCCCCGATTTAGATTTTAATGATTTGGGTTTGTCATTCCCCAAAAATTCAAAATACCAGTCTTTGCAAAGTACGATGGAGTTTCTTGTCCAAAAATTTACCTGAAATCTTATGTGCGCAAGATACAGCCGCACACTGCTCATAAGAAACTCTGGGTTCACTTTTTTCAAGAGAGCTTGACCGGAATGCAACTAGAATGGTTCTACCAGTTGGATGGTTCCCGCATCAATACTTGGTAAGACTTAGCTACCGCCTTCTACCATTAGTACCAGTATAATGCCGACTTAGCGCCAACAAGAGTTTAGTTGCAAGATATGACAATGGGGAAGAATGAAGGATTTAAAGAATATGCACAAAAGTGGAGAGACCTCGCCATTAGGGTTCAACCAACTTTGACGAATAGGGATCACATTGACATGTTTATGGGCACTTTATTTGGTCCATTCTTTAATCTATTGGTTGGTTGCTCTTCTTCTGGTTTCACTGAGTTAATCTTAATCGGAGAAAGAGTGGAAATCAGCATCAAAAATGGAAAGATTCCCGTGGCATCTGCCTCCACTTCCAATCCTATAAAGAAATCTTTTTCTGCAAAGAAGGAAATCAGTGCTATGTACGGGGAAAGGGCCCATACCAAGAAGAATGATCATCCATTTGTTAATGTTGTCTAAATCTCCAATCCAACTCCTACTCAAAAACCATCTACTAATCATCAACGGTTTGAAACTCCGAGAAGACAATTCACGAGGTTAGGCATGTCATTATCTCAAGCCTTACAACACTTTCTCAAGGCTACTTTGGTGACATTGTGGGATCCTCCCTCCAATCAAGATACCTCTTCACTAAAGTATAATCCGAACGCCAAATGTGTTTACCACTCAAGTAGCCCCGGGCATGAGACTGACCAATGTTGGGCCTTGAAGAATAAAATTCAGGATTTGATCGATAACAAGACTATTGAATTTGACCCTCCTCCAACTCTGAATCTAATCATCGCGCCTATGCCAAATCGTGGCAAGGGTGTTAATGTTGTTAAAGATACAATTTTTGTTGCCTCTGTTGAAACTTGACTACTCCATTGAACATCATCAAAAATAATCTGTTGAAAGCCGAGATTTTCACTGGCTGTGTAAAGGGCTGAAGGAAGGCATTCAACGCCTAATGGATAGCCACGAGATCCTATTTGAGAAGACCCGCTTTCCAAAAGTTTGACTAATAAATGTGAAGATCTCTCCATAATAACCATCTCAAACAAGCCTCTTAGGATCTCCTCCAAAGGTCCTATCAGGATTTCAAACGAACCAACTGTTGCTCCCTTAATAATTACCAATCTCGGACCAATTCCTTACTCTTCAAACAAGGCAGTGCCATGGAACTACGGTGTTGAGGTGTTCTACCACGGGATAAAACAAGACGCTTAGATTGGTGAAGACAAAGCTGATGATGTAGGTAACATAACTGGCTCAAGCAAAGTAACCAGAACTGGGAGAATATTTTCACCCAATATCTCACCACCAGTTGTTACAAAGGCACTCATCCGCATTACTTCTACTAAGCCAAGTACTAATACAAGAGGGAAGGAGAAAGTTGTTGAGCCGGTCGTGACAGAAATACCTGCAAAGGACGTTGTTGATGAAGAACCTTTCGCTCGTGAGATGGACGAGATTTTGAAAATCATAAAGAGGGGCGACTTTAAGATTGTGGAATAGTTGGGGCAAACCCCTTCTAAGATTTCTATGTTGTCATTGCTACTTTGTTCCGACTCCCATGCTCGGACATTAATCAAGTTCTTGAAAAAGGATCATGTCCCTCACGAGACCACAATAGACCAGTTTGAGAATTGCGTGGCTAGCCTGACGGCTGATAATGGCATGGGATTTTCATATACTAACCTAACACTGATTGGGAAGAATCACAATAAAGCTCTACATGTTTTTGTCGAGTGCAAGGGGACCACCCTAGCACATGTTCTAGTAGACAATGGTTTTTCTCTAAACATGCTACCCAAGGGGGCGTTAGACCGTCTAGACTGTGAAGGTTTAGTCTTGAAGCCAAGTGATATCATTGTGAGGGCCTTCGATGGATCAAAAAGAACAGTTCATGGATAGGTAGATCTTCCAATCAAGGTGGGCTCACAAATTTTCAACTCCACCTTCTACATCATGGATATCCGTTATTCCTATTCTTGTTTGTTGGGTCGTCCTTGGATCCATAAAGTTGGGGCAGTAACCTCGACTCTCCATCAGAAACTTAAATATTCTGTCAAGGGAAGAATTGTCACTGTCTGTGGAGAGGAAGAGTTTATGGTAAGCCACCTCAACTCCTTCAAATATGTAGATATGGATGGAGAATTCATTGAGACCCTGTGTCAAGCCTTTGAAGTTGTACCACCAATGGTTGTTGCTACCAAATGTTCCTCTGATGTGTCTAAAACTGTTAAGATCATGCTGAAGATGGTTTCAATCAAAGATGCTCGTGCTGCAATTGAAGAAGGAAGCTGTGATAATTGGGGGCAACTCCTCGATATCCCATTCAAAGCAGACAAGTTTGGTTTGGGTTTCACCGTCAAGGCTCATAAGGAGGTGAGGCATGCTCGTGCAGGAAAGCCACCTCTCTGTATTGGAAGCAATGAAGTTAACGATGTGGGTGATTCTGGTGAAGAAGCTGCATTTGAAGATTGGGTGTATCCTACTACAACGGAGCTTAAGAATTGACATGCAAAGTACTTTGTTCCCATCTCCTTCATTGAGGAGTAATCTACTTGTTTATTGATTTTCTTTCAATTCAAGAACATTTTGTTTGTAATATTTAACAATGACTTTTAAGCCATGTGCATGGCCCGAGGAACTTTGGTCCATTTGTCAAGGGTTTTATTTATGTTCATCTAATCATATGATCATTCAATATAAATCATTGGAATCTTTTGCATTCAAATCTTTGTGTTCATTGTCTTTCTTTCAAATAAAATTTTCAAAATAGCCACGTGTCTTAGATGCACACACACACACACTCTTGCAGGTCCTCATCCACTCTGGATCCTATTTCCAATGACTCTACTATTGCCAACTATGACATGGAATGTCCAATTAACCAAGCCGAAGACGAAGGCGAGGAAGATTGTGAAATACCGGGAGAACTAGCTAGACTTCTATTACAAGAGGAAAAAGTTATTCAGCCGCACAAAGATCAGTTGAAGTCATCAATCTGGGTACTGAGACAGATAAGAAGGAAATCAAGATTGGCACTAAATTGGAAAGAAATGTCAAGATCAGGTTGGTTCAGATGTTGCATGATTATGTGGAAGTATTTTCTTGGTCTTATGAAGATATGTCAGGGTTGGATACTGACATCGTAGTTCATCGTCTGCCGACAAAAGAAGACTGTCCTCCTGTCAAGCAAAAGGTTCGTCGCATGAGGCCTGATATGTCTGAGAAGATAAAAGATGAGGTGATGAAACAATTTGATGTAGGATTCCTAGTTGTGACATCTTATCCCTAATGGGTTGCCAATGGGGTGCCAGTACCTAAGAAATAAGGAAAATTTTGCATGTGTGTAGACTATAGGGATCTGAATAGGGCAGGCCCCAAGGATGACTTCCCTCTACCATACATTGACGTCTTGGTCGATAACACTGCTCAGCATAAAGTCTTCTCTTTCATGGATGGCTTCTCCGGCTATAATCAGATAAGGATGGCTTCTGAGTACATGGAGAAGACAAATTTCGTTATGCAATGGGGCACCTTTTGCTACAAGGTCATGCCGTTCGGACTAAAGAATGCAGGGGCAACATATCAAAGGGCTATGGTGGCTTTGTTTCATGATATGATTCATCATGAAATAGAAGTATATATGGATGATATGATTTCCAGATCACAAACTGAAGAGGAACATCTCGATCACCTGTACAAGCTATTCAAAAGGTTGAAAAAGTACAAGTTAAGGTTAAACCCTAACAAGTGCACATTTGGAGTACGATATGGAAAGCTTATAGGTTTTGTTGTCAGCAATAAAGGCATTGAAGTTGATCCTGCCAAGATAAAGGCCATCCAAGAAATGCCAGTCCCCCACTCTAAAAAGGAAGTTAGAGTACTCTTGGGTCGTCTTAATTGCATCGCCCGCTTCATATCTCACTTGACTGCTATTTGTGAGCCGATCTTCAAACTCTTGAAGAAAGATCAAGTAGTCAGATGGAATGATGAATGCCAAGCTGCCTTTGACAAAATCAAAGAATATCTACAAGAGCCTCCCATTCTCATGCCTCCAGTGGAGGCAGACCCTTGATCATGTACTTGGCAGTATTAGAGAACTCTATGGGGTGTGTTTTGGGCCAACATGACGAGTCTGGCTGAAAAGAGCATGCTATTTACTACCTGAGCAAAAAGTTTATCGACTGTGAAACCAGATATTCACTGCTCGAGAAAACTTGATGCGCTCTGGCATGGGCTGCTCGCCGGCTAAGATAGTATATGTTGACTCATACCACTCTGTTGATTGCTAAGATGGACCCAATCAAGTACATCTTCGAGAAACCTGCTCTTTCGGGACAGATAGCTAGGTGGAAAATGATTTTGACTGAGTACGACATTCAATACACAACACAAAAGGCCATCAAAGGAAGCGTACTAGAAGATCATTTGGCCCATCAAGCTGTGGATGATTATCAATCAATGAACTTTGACTTCCCAGATGAGAACATCATGCTAGTTACCAATTGTGCGAAACCAGGACCGTATGACGGACCTGAACAAGGATCCCGATGGACTATGGTCTTCGATGGGGCTTCCAATGCCTTGGGTAACAGAATTGGTGATGTGATCATCTCCTCTGAAGGTTGCCACACTCCTTCACTACCAGATTATGCTTCGATTGCACGAACAATATGGCTGAGTATGAAGCGTGCATTTTGGGTCTGAAGGCTACTATTGATTTGAGGATCAAGTATTTGAATGTGTTTGGGGATTCTGCTCTAGTGATTAGCCAAGTAAAAGAAGATTCGGACATTAAACACCCTAATCTCACCCCATACAAGGAGCTTGTGCTATCTCTAATTCCCTACTTCGAAGAGATCACCTTTGAACACTTCCCTATGGAAGAAAATCAGTTGGCTGACGCCTTGGCAACCATGTCTTCAATGTTCAAAGTCAGATGGGATAACGAAGCTCCTATGACCATAATTGAAATATCCGACGAACCTGCACAGTGCTGTGAGCTTGACACTGATACAGAAAAGCCATGGTACCATGAGGTGATGAGATACCTTGAAGCACAAGAGTATCCCTAGGGAGCATACATCAATGACAGAAAGTTCATACGAAGATTTTCAGCTAAATTCTTTGTAAGTAACAAAATATAGTACAAGCGCAACCATGATTCTACTCTACTCCGATGTGTGGACAAGAAGGAGGCAGAGGAAATTATGGAAGAAATGCGTGACGATCTCTTTGGCACTCACTCAAGCAGACATACGATGGCTAAGAAAATCCTAAGAGCTGACTACTATTGGTCAAAGATGGAGACTGATTGCCATCAACATTAAAGAACTTTCCATAAATGCCAAATTTATGCTGACAAGGTCCATGTGCCTCATATCCCTCTAAACTTCATGACCGCTCCGTGGCCATTTGCAATGTGGGGCATTGACATGATTGGAGAAATCAAGCCCACCGCTTCCAATGGATATCGCTTCATTCTGGTCGCTATTGATTATTTCACCAAATGGGTCGAAGCCGCCTTATTTTCCTCAGTCACCAAGAATGTGGTAGCCAGATTCATCAAACACAACCTCATATGTCTCTACGGTATCCCCGAAAGGATCATCACCGACAATGGGACTAACCTCAGCAATGCTATGATTACTGAAATTTGCACTCAGTTCAAGATCAAGCATCACAATTCTTCTCCATATATACCAAAAATGAATGGCGCAGTTGAAGCGGACAACAAAAACATTAAGAAGATCATGCAGAAGATGGTAGTGACCTATAAGGACTAGAATGAGATGTTACTGTTTGCTCTACATGGCTACCGTACTTCAGCTAGGACATCAACTGGGGAAACTCCCTTTTCTTTAGTCTATGGCATGGAAGCTTTTTTGCCAGTAGAAGTTCAGATTCCCTCACTTAGGATTATGAATGAAGCATGCTTAGGCAAAGACGAGTTAATTAGACGAGAATTGGATCAGTTGAACTTGATCGATGAAAAGCGATTGGCTGCTGTTTGTCATGGTCACACGTACCAAAAACATATGATCAAGGCTTTCAATAAAAAGATCAAGCCTCAAGTATATCAATTTGGCGAATTGGTGATAAAGCGTATCATTCTACCACAAGGCGACCTCATAGGAAAATGGACCCCCACCTACGAAGGGCCATTTGTTGTCAAGAGAGTTTTCTCTGGCGGTGCCATGATGCTGACTACCATGGATGGTGAAGACTTCCCACATCCTATAAAAGAGGACATAGTTAAAAAATACTACGCATGAGAGACCCGCTAGGTTGACACACCTAGGAAAAATAAGGGCATCTAGGCAAACCAAAAGGTTTGGGCAAAAGTTAGGGATATATGAAAAAGATTGTACACCCGGCAAGTTGAAAACCTGAAAGGGTGACTTGGGAAAAAATGGGTATCCTGGTGGGCTGAAAACCCGAAAGGACGGTCCAAGAAAAAGTTAGGGATTGAAAGCGTATGACTATGTCCCATGGAATCACCACAGTCAACTTTATCACCAAGGTCCAAGTTCAAACGGTCCAAGATCAATCCAATCAACTTCTGTCAACGGCAAGGGACATTCAAAGACATTGGGGCAATAGTAGAGTCGGAGTGCAATGAGATCATTTCCACATGGATATTTGTTTTGTTTTCAATATTTGTTTTCCTTTCGATGATTTGCTCTTACTAGGATCTCCGTCTCCTTGTACAAAATGCCTATTCATGGGCAAAATATCAATACAAATATACTTTGAAGTGCAAACTTTTTGTTTTTGTTTTGAATGAAAAGTTGTCTAATGACTAAAATTTGACGAACATATGCATACGAACATAATTAAAACTATTTGGCACATATGCCCTGCTAAGCAACAAGCACCTCTTTAATGTATATGGAATACCCCACAGAGTTATTTCATTAGCATTACCCCCACAAGGATGGCTACAACAAACCATTACTCAACAAATTTACCCACGAAGTCTCTTTGCACTGGTTAATCTCCAGCCAGAGTCCCAATCTCTTGGAAGCTCTCTCACCAGCTAAGTTGATCCTACAAGAAAAAGCCTGGTGGATCTCTTTCTCAAACGTCAGCAGTTCATCAAATATTCATCAACAGGGTTTATTTCCCCAACAAGCTTTATTTCCCTAACAAACAACGAGTAGCATAACTCCCCAGCCGAGTTCAAATTCCCCCAGTATAGTCTGACTTCCCCAGCTGAATCTGTTATCCCCAGCTGAGTATATCCTTCCCAAACTGAGTATATCCTCCCCAAGCTGAGTATATCATCCCCAAGCTAAGTATATCCCCCCAAGTTGAGTCTGTCTTCCCCGACTGAGTCCATACTCTCCAGCTTGAGTTTTCCTTTCAGACTATTGCAAATCACAGGGCCACAACCCCTAATCCTCAGTAAAGTCATCAAAAAAACCTTTACTATCTCCAAAAGATACTATGAAGCCTGGACCCGACCAGATATTAGTACAAATTTCAAAGCTACTGTGAAGACTGGACCTGACTAGATATTAGTACAACTTTCCAACTACTATGAAGCCAGGGCCCGACCATATAATAGTCAACTTCTCAAATCACTATAGAGCTTGGATCCGATCAGATAATAGTGTAACCTTTCAACTAACTATGAAGACTGGATCCGACCAGATAATAGTACAACTTTCAAATACTATAAAACCTGGACCCGACCAGATAATAGTTCAACTCTTCAAAGATATAGAAGAACCTGGACTCAACCAGACCAAGGTTTAACTTCTTTTCCCCAGTAGAGTTTGCCTCTACCCCAACAAGATACAGTGAAGCCTGGATCCGACCAGATATCAGTTTTTTGCTTCATCTTTTCAAAGAAAGTTATTGTGAAGCCTGGATCCGACCAGATAGCAATTCCCCTCCGAATTTTTTTGTGAAACCTGGAATCTGACCAGGTAATTACTAAGTTCCAAGCAAGTTACTGAAAAGCATGTCCCCCGACCAGATATTAGTTCAACTCTATCTCTTCAGACAAGTTTATTGCAAAACCTGGACCTGACCAAATAGCAACTAACTTCATCCACCTCAAAATATGTGAAGCCTAGATCCGACCAGATATCAGCTTTCAAGCAAGTTATTGTGAAGCTTGGAGTCTGACTAGATAACAACTAGCTACAATCCCCAACAAGACACTATGAAGCCTGGACTCGACCAGATAATAGTATAATTGTTTAAAGACTATGAAGTCTGGACCCGACCAGATAGTAATTACCACTCCAAGTTACTGCAAAGCCTGGAATCCGACCAGATAACAGTTAACTTCCTTATCTCCAGCAAGTTGTTGTGAAGTTTAGAATCCAACCAGATAACAATCTAACTTCACTCTCCTCGAGAAATTTTCTACGAAGCCTGGAATCTGCCCAGATAACAGTTAATTTATTTCTTCCCCAGTAAGTTACCGTGAAGCTTGGATCCAACCAGATAGAAGTTGACTTCCTCATCCTCAGCAAGTTATGAAGTCTGGACCTGACCAGATAACAGCTGAAATTCAAGAGATATTCCCCAGCAGAAGCATCCTTTAAACAAAGTTTAAAGATATGTATACTCTTCATCCCCAACAACAATCCGGGATTCAGTTCCCAAAATTCCTCAGCAGCAGTTAGGGATTTATTTTCTCAGACAAACATGCATCTCATATTCATACATCATAGCATATACATACAAAATGCATTTAGCATAATACCACATCTTGTGAACATCATGCATACATCTGCATTTTACTAACCTTTTTTCCACATGTAAAACATCAAGTTTTAGTATAAATCAACCAAAGATTTATGTTGATACTTCCTCCAGTATTTACCAACATTCCTCTAAGTGGCATCTATAAGCCCATTCCCAATACATCTTAGAGTGCAAATTTCTGGGCACTCTAGTGTTCAATCATCTTCCACCCTCAAGTCACGAATGGAAGATCCACCAATATAACTCCTCAGGTTTAAGAAGATTGAACAGTGGAAGCTGTTGTACACCAAAATTTTCCCTCTTATTTCTTAAGTAATCTCTCATAAGATCTCCTTTGATTCAAGACTGCACAAGGATTGGTCAGCTCAAGACACCTCGTCAAGCACTGATGATTGAAAATTAGGGTTTGAGTTGGCACAAGGACAAATGGACTTTTAATGCCTCATATTACTTTCATGGATCATTTTGGACTCTCAAGATTGCTCATGTCAGGTTTCAAGTCTTGGATAACATTTTTGCTCAGTCAATTGATCAATTGACCTAAAATCAACTATATTAGGGAAAAAGTTAATTATAGTCAATTTACAGTCAAACTTCATAATTTTTTGTCCATATCAACATTATGAACTCATATGTGTCATTTGATCAAGTTTCGATCACAATTCCTCAAGAAATTTGATCAGAATATCAAAAGGGCAAAATGGTCAAAATTAGTGTTTTTGACTAAGAAGGTGCAATTTCTGATTTTTGACCTAGCAAATGATTGATTGGTTAAAGGAATGATCTCAAGGTTTAAAATATATCATTTTTACCTAATTACATGGCTCAAAACATTCCTCAATATCAATTGATTGACAGATGAATTTCAGTAAACTGATGAAAAGTCAATTGTACACTGAAAAGTCAAACTTTGACTTTTTGGTGAAAATTAAGTGTCAAAGATCATAATTCATCAAAACATGTCAAAATATGAAACTTGTTCATCAATAAATCTAAAAGTCAAGATTTCATTTTGAAAAGTCAAAATTTCTAAACTTAGAAATTTTTCTAAGTGTTGGAAAATTCATATTTTTTTCATAACTTTGAGCCAAATTTACACCATGATGCAAGATGATTCAAAATAAACTTCCAAAATGAAAGTTGTAGATATCAATGAGATCTAAAATATTGTATAACACAACTTTTTCTATAAATGCATGTATTTTAAGTTATGATTTTAAGAAGACATGTTCATGAAACTTGGAAACTTAGTGAAATTTTGCCCTAATTTAGGCTGGATTTTAACCTAACTTCATGACAATTTTTCACACAGTTCCAAGATGAATTTTAAAAAATGTCCAACATAGAAGTTGTATAGGATGTTACAAGCTTTCCAGAATGAACAAGAACTCATTGAGATCATACTTGAGCAAGGAGAATCGAAGGCAAGAAGTTAGGGTTTCATTCTTGAATTACAAGTCATTTCTTGATGAACACATAATTCAATTTCAATGTTAGGCTGCATAATCTTGCTTTGCAGGCCTTCTAACTTGTGTATCTATCCATAATTAATGGATTACACAAACTTTTGAGCTATAATCCAAGTGGTTTAAGCTTTATCCAATTCACATTGCCATTTTGGGAAGAAAGTGAAGAATATCATTCTTAAAAAGCAAGCTTTATGCACAAAGTCAATTCTTGAGCCTCTAACTTGTTCCCTATGATCACACTCCATCTACAAAGTCAAACTCAAGTTTGTTTAAAGCATAACCACTCTAATTAGCAAGTACACAAGACTTTGAAACTTGGATTTCTCAAAAATCACATGTTGAGCTTAAACATTTGATTTTAAATTCTGATCAAAGACAAGCCTCCAAACTTGTTGCTTATAAATAGAGGCACTATTTGTGAGTTAACACACAAGCATTAACACCCTGAAAAACTCCCAAACTCCCTCAAGCCAGAAATTGCCCAAAAACTCCATTGTTGCACAGTTTCTAACTTTGAACTTGTAACTTCCATTTCCCTCGTGCGTTCTTTGGACTTTTTAGTTCCTAAAGATCATATACATCAAATATAACATATCCCTGTCCCTGTTACATGACTGTAACACCATTTTCATCAAACTCCATAACCAAAAATAGAGCATTGCACATTGACTTCTCCAAGCCATTCCAGCCATCCATTGCTCAAGCTAATCATTGCATTAGCTTCCTGGGAACTTGAGGAAGCTAACCTGATCATCATAACTCCTTGAAAGCAGCTCAAACTCATTTCATGGTTTCCAGTTTTGAGGTACATATTTTGAACTTCTATCTTCTCATTTAGGCATTGTTAGGCTTGCATTTGTGAAGATAAAATGTAGACATCATTGCCCTGAAGCTGTACATGTCTATAGATTTCATTTATTTTGATTGATCTAGGAGAATTTTAGGATTTAATCTTTGAAAACAATTAGGTCAGAATTTGGTACTTTTAGAAATTCTCATTCATCTTTTATTTATAGCTTATGATACTTATATGGTTGGATTCGTATGGAAAAATGAACAACTTTCATGTTTATATTTTCCATTTTTGTTGAGAGATGAAGAAGTTACAGGTTTTAAAAATCATGTTCAATTTTGTGGCGCGAGGAAGAAGAAGATACAGGCTCAGGACTTGTTTTAAAATATAATGCGTTGGTTTTGTTTTAATCAACAGATGTATAACCACTCCAGTGGTTAAAGCGCGCGCCTTTCACCTTTAGGACCTGAGTTCGAGCCCCATCGTTCGTTTTGTTATTTTTCATATTTTCTGTTTCTTTTTTTTTTGTTTGCAGCCAGGCGCCTGGGCCTCATCATTGGGCCTTCCCTTTTTTTGCTTTTTTCTAACCCATGTCTTACTTTTGCACCCCTAACCCAATTATTTTCTTTATTATTTCATTTTCATTTTTTATTTTATTTTGTTTCATTTTTTCTTTATTATATTTTTATTAATATTATTATTATTATTATTAATATTATTTTTATTAATAAAATATCCAAAAATATTTTACTAGTTTATTTACATATTTAAAAATGCTCATTTATATTTTATTTTTCTTCATAAAACAAAAAGACCAAAAACATTTTCTTTTAACAAATTAATTTCTTTTTTTTAAATAATTAATATTTAAACTTAGGTTTAATTATTATGTTATTTTCTTTTAAATTAAAATTAACTTAGAATTTAGGTTTCTTTTAATTAATTAATTTTCATATTATTTTTATTAATTTTAAACCTTTTTCATAAAAACCCTAAAAATGTTTTTTTTAAACTTAATTTATTTCTTAAAATTAGTTTAAATTTAATTTTGTTTATTTTTTAACTAATCATTTTCTTAATTAGGTCAAGACTAAACCCTTTCATGAGAACCAACCAAAATTATTTCCCTTTCCCATTTACATTTTGCATTATTTATTCAATTCTTGTATATTATTCAATATGGTTGTAATAGATAATTAGATTTAATTTTCTTGCAAAATCCCCATTTATAAATTTTTATACCCCCTCCCCAAATGATGTAATAGCGTAGTAATTTTACTTCTCGCAATTTATCACTTTATATAAATGCTAGTAAATTAGGGTTTTGTATGGAAAGATAAAACCAACAAGTAGCAAACCCTAATTCAAGATAAACAATGCATGTAAATCAAACACACTTGCACACTTTCACCCTTAGGGTAATTCTACTTTGTTGCCTTACAAAAATGGCCATGTTATGCATGTGCGATATCTTAGCAAAAAACAATCAAAAACACAAGATCATAGTCCCTCGATGATGCTATCAATGTTGCATTTCAAAATAATCTTAGTCCCTCAAATAGAAATGCTAAGATATCTCACAACATTGTTATCATGGCTATACGATGACCCACGCCCGTCCCTTTATATCCAAAGATAAGGCTTCTTACCAAATTAATGGTAAGATATCACTATCAAAGGAAAGGAAGAAATGAACTAAGACTTTTGAGTAGGTAGATTGTTCCTAGTTGCTTTCTCATTTTCAAAACAAACACCAACACTTTCTAAAACACTTTTAAAACATTTTCCAAAAATGAAATATTTTCAAAAGCTCAACACTTTGTACGTTCTTACGAACAAGAACTATTACAAAGTTTACCTAAATGAAGGCGCCTTTTCAAAATACTTTCAAAAACCACACAAAGCACATTTTCAAAGAAAAGCAAGTGATATAGCAAGCAACTAAGAGCCCATAGATAACTATGGATGAAAAAGTAGCTAATACCTTCCCTTTTCATAATCTACCCCCCGAACTCAAGAAATAATCTCAAAGGTCTTTCCTGTTCTTTTCAGCCTTTCCTTTTGGATAACAAAAAAGTCGGTGTCGACTCTTGCTAACCGCAATGTTTGCGATAAAATGAAAAACACCCATGTCAGTTCTCCCACCGTATCACACCAACCCATATTTATTTGCTTTAAACAGGACCTCAGGGAGTTGTCCCCAGGTAGCACAGCTTCCATCTTCGACTGCAGCACGAGCATCCTTAAATGAAACCATCTTTGGCACGAACTTATCAGCTTTGGGTATGTCAGAGGAAATTTTGGCAGTAGAAACCATGGGCGGAACAACTTCAAAAGCCTGGCATAGGGTTTCTATAAATTCTCCATCCATCTCCACATATTTGAAAGAATTGAGATGGCTTACCATGAATTCCTCCTCACCGTAAATAGTGACGATCCTCCCCTTGACTGGGTATTTTAGCTTTTGGTGAAGGGTAGATGTTACTTCCCCTGCTCCATGGATCCAAGGGCGACCCAACAAACAGGAGTAAGCGGGACAAATTTCCATGATGTAGAAAGTAGAGTTGAAAATTTGTGAGCCAACTTTAATTGGGAGATCCACCTCTCCATTAACCATCCTTTTGGACCCATAGAAAGCCCTCACGATAAAATCACTTGGCTTCGACACCAGTCCTTCATAATCTAAACGATCTAAAGTGCCCTTGGGTAGCACGTTTAAAGAAGAGCCATTGTCAACTAGAAAATGTGCTAGGGTAGTCCCCTTACATTCAACAGAAACATGCAAAGCTTTGTTGTGGTTTTTTCCATGTGGTGTCGGATCAGCATCAGAGAACCCCAATTTGTTATCAACCGTCAAGCTCGCCACACAATTTTTGAATTGGTCAGTTGTGGTCTCATGAGGGACATGAGCTTTCTTTATGAATTTGATCAATGCTCGGGAATGAGCATCAAAACAAAGTAGCAAAGATAACATGGAGATATTGGAAGGGGTTTTCCCCAATTGTTCCACTATCTTGAAATCACTCCTCTTTATAATTTTCAAGATTTCATCCATTTCTTGAGTGGAGGGATCGTCAGTAGCGACGTCCTTTGCTAGAACTTCTATCTCAGCAAGCTCAACCACTTCCTTTTTACCCATAATGTCAGCAATAGGTTTATCAGCGGTGATGCGGACATGTGATGTTGTAGCAGTTGGGGGTGAAATGTTGGGAGAAAATATTCTCCCAGTTCTGGTCACCTTACTAGAGCCAGTAATATTACCAATGTCATCAGCCTTGTTTTCTTCAATCCAAGCATCTTTCTTTATTCCATGGTAAAACACTTCGGCACCGTATTTCCACGACACTGCTTTGTTGGAAGAGTATGGAATTGGCCCAGGGGTAGTGATTATTAATGGAGCAACAGTCGGTTCATTTGAAATCCTGATAGGACCCTTTGAGGAGATCCTAAGAGGCTTGTTTGAAATTGCTATGATGGAGAGGTCTTCAATTTTATTGGTTAAATTTTTGATGGACGGGGTTCTCTCAAACAGGATCTCATGACTATTCATCAGGTGTTGAACGCATTCTTTCAGCCATTTGCATCCATTAATTTGTTTGGCGCAACAATCACAGTCTTTCAAACAGCCAAGGAAAACCCTAGCTCTCAGCAATTTCTTTTTGACAATGGTTAACGGAGTAGTTAACTCTTCGACGGAGGAAACAAAGATAGTGTCTTCAATTGCATTAACACCTTTGCCATAGTTTGACATTGGTGCCGTTATCACATTGGGAATTGTAGGCAGATCAAATTCGATTGTCTTGTTGTCTATTAGATCTTGAATTTTGCTCTTTAGTGCCCAACATTGATCGGTTTCATGCTCGGGACTATTTGAATGATATGCACACTTGGTATTCTGATTGTATTTAGGTGAGGAAGTGTTAGGATTGGATGGAGGATCACGCAGTGTCACCAAGTTGGCCTTTAACAGGTGTTACAAGGCTTGGGATAACGAAATGCCTATCCTTGTGAACTGTCTTCGTGGAGCCTCAAATTGTTGATGATGGGAAGATTGTCTTTGAATAGGAGTCGGGTTGGAAATCAGAACAGCATTAACAGATGGACGATTATCCTTCTTGGTAGGGGCCCTTGCCTCATACACAACATTAGTTTCTTTCTTCCCAGTGGAGGGTTTCTTTACGGGGTTGGAGGTGGAAGCAGATGCCATTTGGATTTTCCCGCTCTTGATACCACTTTCGACCCTTTCACCAGTTAGGATCAGCTCAGTGAAACCGGATGAAGAACACCCAACCGATAAGTTGAAAAATGGACCAGATAATGTACCCACAGACATATCAATATGTTCCCTGTCAGTTAACGGTGGTTGGACCCTACTGGTAAGATCCCTCCACTTTTGGGCGTACTCTTTAAATCCCTCGCTTTTACCTATCGTAATGTCTTACAGATGAATTCTAGTTGGTGTCAGGTCGGAATTGTATTGGTATTGGTGATAGAGAGCAGTGGCCAGGTCTTCCCAAGTATGGATACGGGAACCGTCCAATTGGTAAAACAACTCTAGTTGAGTCCCACCCAAGCTTTCTTGAAAGAAATTCACCCAGAGTTTCTTGTCGGTGGTGTGCAGTTGTATTTTGCGCATGTAAGACTTCAGATGAAGCTTTGGGCAGGAAACCCCGTCATATTTAATGAAGACTGGTATCTTGAATTTATGGGGAATGACAAACCCAAATATTAAAACCAAATCATCAAAATCCAAACCAGGAACGGCTTGAATCTCAACAGCCTTCAGTCTATCCTCTAGCTTCTTGTATTTATCGTCGGCATGAGGATATTGCTCTTCAAAATAGTCTTCATCATTAGACACTCGATCATTGACACATCCAGCCCGGGTGCTCCTTGCTTCTTCAGCTTGATTTTCGTCTTCCTCAGACGAATCTTCAACTATCGGCATCTGGCGGATCGACTCTCTAAATATTTTACCCATGTTGACTAGGGCTTTCCTTTTTGGTTTCTTTTTGGATGCCAGCAACGTCATCAACTCTTGTTGCCCCTTGGCCAGGGTCAGCAGAGTCTCTTAAAACTGGGAATTTTGTGCTTGCAGGTCTTTCACTGTTTTCTCGATATCCATCTTACTGAAATAAACATCAGAAAGATAAGGAAACCTGTTGTGGAAAACATGTTTATGTTATGATGCATGAAAAATGTGCATGCAAATGATTTCAAGGATTTATAAGATTTAAATTTGTCTAGACAAAGAATGAACAAACGTTAAATTGCATTAATCAGTTCAAAATGGTTACAACGTGCCTCTTGGGCTTACAAAATAAATTCCTAAGACAAAAAGGTCAAGAGCATCCTCTTTGATGCAATGTAGGCGTTCAAGCTTTGTTCTTCATTAAGTTGCCTTGTAAGCTACAAAACCCTTTTCTCACTTGCGTAGAACTGAGCTTTGAAGGTGTCTTGCTCTTCCTTTAGCTGAATCCAACCTTTTTGCAAGTCTTCAAGAGAAGTAGGCATGTTGGGATAGAGGAAAGTATATGGGAAATCTCTTTCAGCGACAAGCTCCACGATAATAGGTAGGATGGAGGGGTAAGGAATTACGAGCTTCTGAGCACGAGCTCGTACCCACCTAAGGTAAGGCTCAAGGGGAATATAATTCTTGTGTCCCAGTGTCTTACTATCCACTTTGTTTACCATCCTCCAAGCTCGTACAAACCTCTGACGGTAGCCTTGATCGTTTCTCTCATAGTCGAACACCACTCCTTGGATGAGCATATCATGAGGACCATCTCTTCGGGCATGCCCGAACTGTTGCAAAGCTAAGAAAGGGTTGTAAGTGATACCTCCCCTAATGCCAAGAAAATGTACATTAGGGAATTCCCCATAACAGTCATTGTTATTAATGTTCTCCAAGGATCGAGAACACCAATGAATATCTGAATTCCTGAGTGACATCAACCTATTGGACCACCTCAATCCTTGCTCGTTCTTCACCATGGATCAGGGGAGGTGCAAAACAAACCACCTATCCAATAGAGGGGTGCAACACATGAGGGCTCCTCTACTCTTCATGGTACGAGAGTGGAGAGAATGTAGGATATCTCCCAACAAAGTAGGCACCAGATTGCGAGATATGAAGATTTTGACAGCATTCACATCTATAAGTTGGTCAGGATTTGGAAATGATACCATCCCATTAATGAGAAGGGACAAGATTTCTTCAAAATCTTGTAAATATAGAGTGTTCAAACAATCTGGAGCTTTCTCCAACAGGAACTTGGCTAGGAACCCTTTGATCTCACTTCTTGTTTCCCAATTAGCTGTGACGTCGGATTGTTGCAAGTGTAGAGCTCAGGCAATCTCTTTAGGGCTTGGATCTCTTTCAGTACTGTTGAAAGGTAGTTAATTGAGAATAGGAACTCCCAAGAGTTGAGAGAATTCTTCTATAGTAGGTACATGCTGGTAATCAGGAAAGGTAAAGCAATGGTGAAAAGGGTCGAAGAACTGGAAAAGCACCTTCATCATGTCTTCATCAATGCTTGAGGTAACCAAGTTGAGGAGTCCACCATGTATTTCGGTGAATGAAGTGCTCTCAGGAAACCTCGATGCTAACTCTTTGAGTTGAGAAGGAATTATTACGAGATTGACTTGGATAGTATTCCTGCAGGTGGAAGCCATGTCCTATAAAACAGAACAAAGATAAATCCCAAAAAGTCCTTGAAATGGTTAGTGCAAATGCAATGGTATGATGTTACGATGTTATGTACAAGTAAGCATATACACACAAAGAAAGCAAGCCCTTAGGTTTAGGCTTGTATGAGGTTCATAGGTAAGTACCCTCTTGAAGTTTAGTTGGTTCAACCTGTCCTAGAAAGTAATCGGGTTCTAGGGGATCTCAATATCACTGATCTTTCTTCATCGGGCATTGTTTCAGCAGAAGCCTCTTTATTGGCGACCAAAATATCCCGAAAGTCTGATCTCAATGAGCGTAGTATCCAGTATCAACCAAATTCAGACTGCACCAAATCTGGCTACCTCATTACTTCCTAAAGGCCAAGTTGTTCAAGTAAAGGTTCTAAAGTCAATTAGGTCTTTATGACACCACACAGTGGCCCCATATTCTCCTTGACTAATCAAGGGCTACCGATACCAACAAATGTGTCACACTAACGTAGATATTGCTTAGACCATGTCGGTATACCCTACATAGTTTCCACAACTTATTGCTACTTACCTAAAAGGGTGCCCCAGATCCAGGTAGAGGATCAAAACAAGCCCAAAACAAGGAACCATAATGTAAAGCAAACAATTCAAACAAAGAAAAGTAAGTAAAGGTGATCTAGCCCCATTGTACCCCCAAAATTTTCCCTCTCACCTATCAAGAATTTTCTCACAAGATCTCCTTGGGCTTAAGACTGCACTAGGGTTTGATCAGCTCAAGACACCTCCTTGGACACTGATGACCAAAATTAGGGTTTGAGTTTGTAGAAGGATTTTTGAACTATCAATGCTTCATATGACTTTCATGGACCATTATGGACCCCCCAAGATTACTCATGTCACGTTTCAAGCCTTGGATCACACTCTTGATCAGTCAATTGAACAGTTGACCTAAAAATCAACTGTATCGGGGGAAAAGTCAACCATGGCCAATTTACAGTCAAACCTCATAATTTTTTATCCACATTAACATTTTAAACCCATGTGTATCATTTGATCAAGTTTGGACCACAATTCCTCAAGAAGTTTGATCAAATCTCCAAAAGGGCAAAATGGTCAAAATTAGGGTTTTGACTGGGAAAGGGCAATTTCTGATTTTTAACCTAGAAAATGGTCAATTGGTTTAAGGCATGATCTCAAGATTCCATTTGAATCATTTTTACCTAATGACACGGTTCAAAACATTGCAAGTCCATTGGATTGAAACATGAATTTTGCAGTCAACTGATCAAAAGTCAACCGTATACTAAAAAGTCAAACTTTGACTTTTTGGTCAAATTCAAGTGCCAAAGATCATAATTCATCAAAACATGTCAAAATATGAAACTTATTCATCAATAAATAAAAAATTCAAGATTTCATTTTAAAAAGTCAAAATTTCTAAACTTAGAAATTTTTCTAAGTGTTGAAAATTCATGTTTTTTCATAACTTTGAGCCAAATTTTCACCATGACACAAGATGATTAAAAAGAAACTTCCAACATGAAAGTTGTAGATATCCATGAAATCTACAACTTTTCTTCACACAACTTCTTCCAAAAATGTATGGATCTCAAGTTATAAATTTATGAACATAGGGTCATGAAACTAAACACTTAGTGAAATTTTGCCCTAATTTGGTCAGGATTTTGACCTAACTTCATGGAACTTTTTCATATAGTTCCAAGGGGAATATTCAAAATCAATTCAAAGATGGGTTGTATAGCACATTGCAATCTTTACAAAATGTCCAAGAACTCCTTGAGATCATTTTTGAGTAGGGAGAATCGAAGAGATGAAGTTGGTGTTTTGTCACTTGAGTTACAAGGTATTTTGTGATGAACAAGAATTCAATTTCAAATCTATGTTGCACAATCTTGTTTTGCAGGCTTCTAAACCTTAATATCTCTCCATAATCATAATATTACACTTGCTTTTGAGCTATTATCCAAGTGTTCCAAGCATTGTCCAAGCCAATTTGCCATTTTAGGAAGAAAGTTACCATTCCATTCTTAAAAAGTTGCTTTAATCACAAAGTCAACTTGTCTTGAGCTTCTAACTTGTTATTTCTTCACACAACCCCTATAAACTAAAAGCAAGGTATCTAAGGCCTGAAGAAGCTCAGGACATGCTTGTACAATATTTGAGATTTGTCATTTCACTTTTCTTCAAAAGCAAGTTATAGAGCCATAACCCTATAACTCAGAAGCCTGGAGTGATTTTGTGCTGAAATATTTTCCATACATATTAACAAGTCAATTGCAACACAACACACGTTTTCACAAGTTCTAAAACACTCCCAAGCATCTTGTTGCAGAGAACTGTCCAAACTTGACAGTTTTGATCAAAAAACTCACCATCTTCATTTCCACTCGTGCGTTTTGAAAAATAATCATCCAAACACCTTTCATACATCATATCAAAGTGATCTATGCCCTCATTTCCTAACTGTAACTCCTCCATCATCATCCACCATTTTCAAAACTGAAGCTTTCAACTTGAGTTGAGTAGGGAGTTCCAGCCATCCTCAAAGTAGGAGTTGGAACACATTCAAGGAGGTCTAGGAAAGCTACAGAAATCATCAGGCCATCACAAAGGTTGCTCAAATTCCATACATGACTCCATCTGCAAGAGGTAAGTTTTCAAACTTCTATCTCTTCATACAAGCATCATTTGAGTTTGGTTTGTGAAGATAAAATGTAGGTACCATTGCCACGAAGTTGTACATATCCATAGTTTACATTTATATGGCCTGAGCTTAGAGAATTTTAGGGTTGGAGTTTTCTGAAATTTTTAGGTTTTGAGTTAGGGATAGAAAAATTCTCATTCACCATTGATTGTTAGCTTAAGTTGTTTATATGTTTGGATTCATGGGAGAAAATGCCACAACTTTCATGTTTGAACTTTTCATTTTTGTTGAGAGATGAAGAAGATACAGGTTCTTTGGCTGGAGGTTGAAGATGAAGTCTTCAGAACACGTTTTGCCTTACATATTTATTGTTTCATTTGTATTAACGGATGTATAGCCACCCCAGTGGTAAGGCAGTGCGCTGGTAATTAGGAGGTAATGGGTTCGAGCCTTAGCGCGCGCTGCCTTTCGCTTTTTCTCATTTTTACATTTTTTTGTCCCTTCCAGCGCGCATGGGCCTTCCTCCTCCTGGGTCTGACTTTTTCTTTTTTCTAACATTCCTCCCCCTTGTTTCATATTTGCACCTTGGCCCAATTTTATTTTTATTTCTTCATTTTTATTTTATTTATTTTCTCAAGTATATTTTCTAAATACTAAAAATGATAAAAATGCAAAAAATGATATTTTATATTTTGACTTATTTTATTTTATTTTTCCATAAATAAAAATATTTTTTACCCTTCATACTTTATTTATTTATTTAAGTAAATCTTATAAAATTAATTAATATTGTATTATTTATTTATTTTTCTTCACACCATTTAAAATATGTTATTTTAATACCAAAAAGACTAAAAATATTTTATAATGCTATAAATATTTTCAAGATAAAAAAATGCAAAAAAAAAAAATACTTTTCTTAAACTTATTTTCTTTTGGTTAATAAAATTAGGGTTTTCATCTAAAATCTTTTCTCAATAACTTCAAACTTAATAAATTATTTTCTTTATTTTATCAGGTTAAGGTAAAATTCCTTTTCACAAAACATCAAACAAAATATCCATCTTTCTTCACATTTATCCTCTTGCATATTTAATTCATCTTGTGCATTATTTATTTTAATTCTTGTATAAATTCAATTTGGTTGTAATAGACTAATTAGGGTTTTAATTTCTTGCAATCCCCATTTACAAATTGTACACCCCCTCCCCACAAATGTTGTAATAGCATAGTAACTTTAAATTTCGCAATTTATCGCTTTCATATAACATGCTAGTAATTAGGGTTTGTATGGAAAGACTAAAATCAACACTTAGAAAATCCTAATTCAAGACAAAAACAAGCATGAAAATAATACACTTGCACACAAGCACCCTAGGGTTATCTCACTTGGTTTCCTTATAGAAAATGACCATATTACACATGTAAGGTATCTTAGCAAAAGCAAGCAAACACAAGATCATAGTCCCTCGATGACGCTATCTAAGTTGCCATACAAATGATCTTATCCCCTAAAAAAGAATGCTAGGATACTTTGCAATATTGCTAATCATGGTTATACGATGACCCACGCCCGTCCCGTTTACATCCAAAGATAGGGTTGCTTACCAAATCAATGGCAAGACAACAATGTTAAAGGAAAAGAAAATGAACAAGAAAGACATTTGAGTAGGTAGATTTCTCCTAATTATTTGCTCAATTTCAAACAAACATCCTTGTTATTTTCAAAACAATCACACACATTTTCAAAACATCTTACAAACTTGAAAACATTTTCAAAAGATCAACATCTTTGTATACATTCTTACAAACGAGAATCATTACAAAGATTGCCTAAACGATGGCCTCTTTACAAAATACTTTCAAAAACCACACGAAGCACAATTTCAAACAAAAGCAAGTGATCTAGCAAGTAACTAAGAGCCCATGGAAAATCATGAATGAAAAGGGTGCTAATACCTTCCATTTTCATAATCTACCCCCCGAACTCAAGAAACAATCTCAAAGGTCTTTCCCGTGCTTTTTCGCCTTTCCTTTTGGATAAAAGAAAAGTTTATGGCGCCTCTTGCTAACTGCAACAATTGCGATCAAACGCAAAACACTTAAGTTAGTTCTCTCACCGTATCATAGAACTTGCTACTCTGCTGGGGAAATTACTTAAAAGTGGGGTTACCTTAGGGATAGATCACATTTAGTTGCTTACATTGTTTGACTTGTATGATTTACATTATGGTTCTTTGTTTGGGTTTGAATCCTCTACCCGAGTTCGGGATACATTATAGGTAAGTAGAAATACATTGTGGAAACTGTGCGGGGTATACCGACATGGTCTAAGCAATAGCTATATTAGTGCGGCATATTTGTGGGTATAGGTAGCCTTTGAGTTAATCAAAGAGAATACGGGGCTGCTAAGTAATGTCATGAAGCACTAATGAACTTTTAGAACCTTTACTTGACCAACTTGACCATTTAGGATGTAGTTAGATGACCGGCTTTGGTGCAGTCCGAAGTTGGTAGATACTCGATACTACACTCATTGAGGTTTGGTTTCTTGGGATTTTTCGTTCGCCATTAAAGAGGCTCGTGCTGAAACTATGACCAAGGAAACAAACCAGTGATATTGAGCTCCTTAGAACCTGGTTACTATTACTAGGACAGGTTTGAGCCAACTAAACTTCAAGAGGGTACTTACCTATAATACTCCATGCAAGCCTAAACCTAAGGACTTATTTGCTTTGTTTGTATGTGCATACTTGTACATAACATCATGAACATCATATACATCCAATAACCATTTTGAGGATTTTAGGATTCATCTCTGTTCTTGTTTTGTAGGATATGGATTCACTTCACAGGAAAACTATTCAAGTTAACCTTGTAAGAATCCCTCCACAACATAAGGAGCTAGCTTCAAGGATTCCTGAAAACTCTCCATTCACTGAGAGACATGGTCGCTTACTCAACTTGGTCACCTCCAACACAGATGAGGACATGATGAAGGTGCTCTTTCAGTTCTTTGATCCTTTACACCATTGCTTCACATTTCCCGACTATCAACTTATGCCTACTTTGGAAGAATTCTCTTGATTCTTGAGGATTCCCATTCTCAATCAACTACTTTTCAACGGTACGGAAAGAGATCCAAAGCCAGAAGAGATTGCTCAAGCTCTGCACTTGCACTCATTTGATATCACAACTCATTGGGAAACAAGGAGTGGTGTCAAGAGCTTCCTAGAAAAGTTCTTGTTTGAAAAAGCCCAAAGCTGTTGGAATTCCTTGGATCTGCAAGCCTTTGAGGAAATTGTGGCTCTCCTCATCTATGGGATGGTTTTGTTTCCAAATCCTGACCAACTCATAGATGTGAATGCCGTCAAAATCTTCATATCCCTACATTGCTAGGAGACATCCTACATTCTTTTCACACACACACAATGAGGAAAAGAGATGTTCTTGTGTGTTGCACTCCTCTCTTGGCAAGATGGTTTATTTCTCATCTTCCCCAATCTGTATTAAAGAATGAGCAAGGTTCAAGGTGGTCATAAAGGTTGATGACGCTCAAACATTGAGACATTCATTGGTGCTCCCGATCCATAGAGAATGTTATTATTGTCGACCGTTGTGGAGAATTTCCTAATGTCCCTTTGCTTGGCATTAGGGAGTGTTGTACCCCAAAATTTGCCATCTCATGTTTTCAAAGGTCATCCCTTACATGGTTGGTCACAAACTCTTGCCTAAGGAAGAAGAAAATTTTTGGGTGGTGCTTTAAGTACCTTTCGATTGGCATTATGGACAAGCATTTCGATTGGCATTCTGAAAGATCCTTTGATTGGTATTCTGAATGAGCCTTTCGATTGGCATTATGGACAAGCACTTCGATTGGCATTCTGAAAGACCCTTCGATTGGTATTCTGAAGGAGCACTTCGATTAGCATGAACAACACCTTTCGATTGGCCTGTTAACAAAGCCTTTCGATTGGCCTGTTAACAAAGCCATCAAGAGGGCACTCAAAAAACATGTCCAGGTACACTGAACATGAGAAAATGGCGTGTTTCCCTTGCAAACATAGAAATAATTAAATGCTGATCATGGATTTAATTCCTGAGTTAAAGGCCAGATTCTTGCCTTTTCTGTTCCTAAAGAGTTGATTCGACTAGAGGGATTCTTTTCAAATCAGGACCAATCGAAGAGCAGGGCCTGAATGCATTCGAAATTCAAAAGTGTCCAGGTTCATTCAAGATTCATAAGAGACATGCATATTTCAAAAAAGGAAAACTTTTAATGTGTCTGATTCTTGTCTCATGGCTTTAAAGGCCTGTTTAATGGGTTGTCTCTTGCCGTTACTAGACCCCCACACTCCTATAAATACAAGGGCCGACATACATATCCAAAACACAGGGACAGAGAACAAAAAAACATTGGAGAGGCGCTGCCCATGCAATCCATCAAAGGTTGTCAGAATTTTCCAAGCCAAAGCAGTCCTTCAGATCGAAGGTGCCCACGCCCAGAAGCCCTCAGATTGAAAGTGCTCCCATCCAGCCAGTACCCAAATCGAAGATTCAATCTGCTGGTAAGAGAGGGTAAATTGTCAAAACTTTTCATTTTGCATAACACCTCCATATTTTCTATCCCATTCGATTTGCCATCCTAGACAGAATCCAAGGGCTTGGGTTTGGCCCCAGGTAATGTTCTTCGTTTGCTAACATTTTGCTGTAGATTTAGCCTGAAAAGACTCAGCACACGCAGGATCGAAGGGCCTAGGGTTCGATACCAGGCCCTGAGTTTTATTTTGCTAACATACTTTTGCAGGTATAGCATCCCTGATCGAAGGAGACACCTTCTCTGGATCAAAGCTTCCCATAGTCCTCCTGGATCGAAGAAGGCATTTTTCTCAGGATTGAAGGGAAATCCCCTTCCCTGGATCAAAGGCTGTTCATGCCCACTTCCTGGCCCAATCGAAAGAACCATGACCCTGTTTGGATCGAAGCTTCCATTCCCTCCTTGGCTCTAAGCTCTCTTTTTCCATGGATCGAAGGATCCCCCTTGTATTTTATTTTTGTTTTCATTGACATCTTTTTATCTTTTTAATTAACATTAAAATAAAAAAAATCACAAAAACATTAGGCTAGTTTTTTTTCCTATTAAATTAACTTTGTTAATTAATCATTTAATTATTTTAACATTTTTCCAGAACTAAAATTAAGTAGATTTAGATCATTTTCCCAAAATAAAATAAAACAACAAAAATATTTTATTCTTAGGATTTTTTTTAGAAGTTATTTTCAGATTCGCGCGCATTTATATTATTATAACTGTCTACTGGTTTGTAATAGCTTAACTAAGACTTTTACACTTTACTGCTTTATTCCCCAATTTTGGACATGTAAATAATCCCCCTCCCCGAAGCCTTATAATAGCGTAGGATTTACAATTCCCTCACTTTAAATTCCTGTACATATATTAACTGTTTAGATGTATGCTAACTAGGCTATGCATGACAAGATTAACTCTTAACTTAAAATCAACAGTAGCTCACCATGACACGTAAAGATAATATAAACTGAAAATTGAACACTCGCACATGTCACTCTTAGGGTACGCCTCACTTGGTTGCCTCAAATGTGATCATTGAGTATAGGAAGTCTTAGAGGTCGCCCTCTTGTCCAAAGATCAAAGTTGCCTCGAAATGGTTGCCTCGATAAAAATGATCTAAGACATTAGGGTTACCGCTAAAGCATCCTAATATTTCTTTAGTGACCACACGTCCCTTAAATCGAATTGACCCTTAAAACTCCAACGACGGTGCTACCTACTCCTCAATAGTGGGATAGCACTGTCTAAAGGACACTTGCACAGTCTAATTCCTTTTTGAGTAGGTAGAGGTTCTTAAGTACTTGCTCCTTTTAAAACAAAACAAAACTTTTCTCACTTACACTCTCTTCAAAAACAAAACTCTTTTCAAAACCCACAAACACAAAGAAAAGCAAACTTTTGAAAACATAGTGAGCAAGTACCTAAGAGCCCGTGGATAACCACGGATAGAAAGGGTGCTAACACCTTCCCTTTCTATAATCTACCTCCCGAACCCGAGAAACATCTCGAAAAGGAATTTTTCTGTGCTTTTGTCCTTTCCTTGTTGGATAAAATAAAAGACGGTGGCGACTCTTGCTTACCGCGACATTTTGCAAAAACAAACGCAAACGCGAACCAACATTCCAAAACAGTCAGTTCTCATTCCCACCGATCATAGAACTGTCGACTCTGCTTGGGATAGAACAAGTGAGGTGTACCTTATGATTAGATCACTTGTGTTTTCAATTGCATTGCTTTGTATGCTTTTAATTTTGTGGGCTTGTATTGGAGTTTTATAGATCCTAACCCGGATTTGGGAAACATTCATAGATAGCAATACGTTGTGGAAACTGTGCGGGATATACCGACACGGTTGAAGCAATAGCTATATTAGTGCGACATATTTGTGAGTACCGGTAGCCTTTGAGTCAATCAAAGAGAATACGGGGCCGCTGAGTGATGTCACTAAGCACTAATGACCTAGAACCTTACTTGACCATCTTGGCCTTTTTAAGGGGTAGTGAGATGACCGACTTTGGTGCAGTCCGAAGTTGGTAGATACTTGATACTACACTCATTGAGGATTGTTTTCTTGGAATATTTTGGTCGCCAGTAAGTGGCTAAACCAAAACAATGAACATAGAAAATAATCCAGTGATATTGAGCTCCTTAGAACCCGGTTACTATTTATAGGACAGGTTTTGAGCCAACTAAACTCAAGAGGGTACTTACCTATGAAACTCCATGCCAGCCTAAACTTAAGGCTATATGTGTGACTTGTGTGCCTTCAAACTTGAACTACTTGCACATACTTATTATCTGACAACATGAGTTCCTTGCAGGGTTTGTTTACAGTCCTTATCCAATAAATTGGACTTATTACAGGGCTTACTTACATCACCTCACACTTGTGCTTAAACGCATAGCATACACATCATAGCATCACGCCTTAGCATTTCTTTAACCATTTCAAGGATCTCAAGGGTCTGTGATGCAGGTTATGGTAAATCAAATGGCTAGCAAGGGGCAAAGGGGATTTATTTTCCTCTAGCCAAGGTTGTCTAGAAATCCAAGCACGATAACTTGAGTCAGGGACTATGACCCACTCGATATGGTGAGCTTGACTCTTGAAGAAGGACTCTCAGCAACATGAAGTTCCTTCAATCAAGCTATCAAATTCAAATTCTAACTGTTTCTTGTTTACCCCGCGAGATCCTTGAAAACATTGCATACATATATCATACATATCATTGCATAACAGGTCTCCCGGTACAGGTCTCTCATGTTCTCGCTGTTTATTTCAGCAATGGCTTTCCAACCAGACAACCAAGATCTCCGGGCTCAAAACGCCCAACTTCAAGAAATTTTCTTGAACCTATCCCAGGGGCAAGAAGAAATAAAAGCTCTCCTCACAAGGGGCTTGCTCCTAGGGAATCCAGGAGGCATCAGGAATGATCAGTTGGAAGGGCTACAAATTGAGTTGGCAACAATGAAGATCCAGATGATGGGACAGCTGGTGGGCCAGATGGCTCTCATTCAAGACTTGGCTCAAAGACAAGAAGAGCTCAGGGTCCTCGTCAACAAGCTGCTTCAAAATAACCAAGTGGGGCAAACAACTAGGGTTGAAGATCAAGTCATCATTCAACCACCTTTGCGGCAAGAAGACAAGGGAAAAGCTCCTCAGCTTGCTTCAGGGTCACAAGCCCAGCATCAACCTCGCCAGCATCAACAGGGTAATTGGCGTAAGCGAAATACGTCTGGAAGACATTTCTCTGAGACTGATATACCATCAACTCTCATACTGAAACGCTTGTTGGAGGTCAATCTGATTACTTTAAAGGATCCTCCCCGGAATCCCAACACCTCTGCTCCTACCTATCATCCCAATGAAAGGTGTGCATACCACACTGACAGTCCGAGACATGACACCGACGACTGTTGGACTCTGAAGAACAAGATCCAAGACTTGATTGGCGGAAGGGTGCTGGAGTTCACGCCAGATGGCGAGATGAAAATCTTCCAGTGATAATTCTCCATCTGAGATGACTAGTTCAGACTAAGAGACTTTTGTTCATTTGAATTCTGAAGTTGTATTTTTCTTTGCTTATTCAAACAATTATTATCATGTCGAACTCTTTTATTTCATTAATGCATTGCACGTGTCTGTTTTGAATTAATTGTTCTCACTATGCTTAAATTGCTTCATATTTCTTTTTTGTGATGTTCAACTCTCGATTAAAAAAACTCTAAGCCTTTAGAGGGAGGATGACGAAAACGATACCACGATCTTTACAGTATGCTTTTGAATAGACCCTGCTGATGAGGTACAGGCATTGTTTCAAATCCTAAACAGTGGAGTTATAAGGAAGATAATCCCTAGTCAACCCCTTTGAGCCAAAGAAGTTGGAGTTTTTCTTTTCATGAATTAAAACCTTTAATTATAACCTGGGGCAGGGTAGTTCTCTCAGTTGATCTAGGTGCACAATAAATGGCATCAAAGAAGTCTTTCTGAAACAAAAAATGGTGTTGGTTCCGTATAATCGTAAGGACAGGCAGTCATTACCTCTCAAAATAAAAGCCCAATAAGTCAAAACCTATGAAGGAGACTTGCAAAACTGGGGCATCCCGCTGACTGTAATCACAAAAGAAATAGTTCAGGCAAAAAGACAGGGATAACGAAGTCCAAAAGAAAGAGATCCTACAAACTCTCATAAAAAGGACTGCCTGTTCAAAATAAACTGTCAATATCCGAACCATCACCGGAATATCAGAGCAAAGACTCAAACAAGATCTAATGCACGATTAGCTGAGTTTAGGATCGAAGAACATCACGAAGAGCGGGAGGGTACAAATATACTTTGAGCCTTTATCCTTTGTTTCTTAAACCGTGAACCAGGCCACGTTACAACCCTTAAAAGTTCTAGCTGAAGCACGGGTTAGTTCGAAAGCATACTGTTACGAAAGGTATCCTGACTTCTGTAAGGCTCGCTGTAAAATCCTGAGTTGACATCACATTTTACAAAAATTCGCTTGTTTTATTGAAAACTGCATTTTCAAAGAACTTTAAAACAGACATAAGCTTTGCATTCTTAAAATAACATTGTTTGCATATGACTATTTGTTCAACAGCAGAGGAATTCGCACGACTAATATCTAGTGAACAAAAACCTTCTCAATAAAAAGGGTCACCTCAAGTGGAAAAAACACTTCCAACCAAAGGGGCACGGCATGAGCATTGTCCATCATCTGGGGCAGTAAAGTCAAGATTCAAGGAGTCTCTCAAAGATGCCAAATAGCCAGGGGCAGATCTCCATTTGAGTCACTTGGGACATTGGACATGAATTCCATCAACGAATCTTGCATGATCAAACGAAGATCTTCTGGTAGTATGGAAACACAACACTACCGACAGTGACACCTCCCTACATCCTGAGAGCATGGACATAGTCAAAAAGTACTACGCATAATCAAAGACCCGCTAGGTTGACTGACCTAGGCAAAAATAAGGGCTTCCCGGTGAACCAAAAGGGTTCGGGCAAAAATAAGGGATGAAAATGAAAAAATCTATACACTCGGCAAGTCGAAAACCTGGAAAGGCGGCTTGGGAAAAAAAGGGTATCCCGATGGACTGAAAACCCGAAAGGGCGGTCCCGGCAAAAGTTAGGGATTAAAGCGTACGACTATGTCTCGTCATCTCGTCATTTTCCTACCAGAAGAAGATTTGTAATTTCAATCGGAAACTACCAAGCACCTCATAGGTTGGAATAATACTCTATCCACAAGGCCTCCGCAGGCACCTTCTCCCGCAGATACAGGGGCAAAAAAGTCTCGATGCAAAGTCACTGTCATATCCTCAGCCCGCGTCCCAGTAACATCTATACTCCCTGCAGAGTAAGAAAAGGACAGTGGTGTTATTTCTCCCCAACTGAGGCTCGCAACCACGAATGGGTCGATAAGATTCTCCCTAAGCAGAGTTTATCTATCACCAGCATTGGAAGATTATCCCCAGTGGAGTCTGGAAGATTATCCCCAGTGAAGTCGCCATTGGAAAAACATCCCCAGCGGAGGTCATTCCTTTCATAGACAGAAATTCAATCCCCAACAGGGTTCAGTGTCGCCAGCAATAGTAATTCATCCCCAGCTGAGTTTTATTTCTCCTAAATGCAGCTTCACACGGGTTTATCCTGAAAAATCCTACACGGGTCCTTTATCATGTATTTCTGAATGAAGTTTTACATTGGACTTATCACAGTAACCTTACCCCGGTTCCTCCTGAAGTTTTACACAGACTTATCCCGAAGTAACCTTACCCAGATTCCTCCTTACAATTTCCCGACGTAGTTTTACATAAACCCATCATGAAGTAACCCTACACAGGTTCCTTCTCAGGAAATTTCAGATGCAGTCTTACACGGACTCATCATCAAGCAACCCTACACAGGTTCCTCCTTTCCAGATGAAGTTTTACAGACTCGTTATGAAGTAACCCTACACAGGTTCCTTCTCAGGAAATTTCAGATGCAGTTTTACACGGACTCATCATCAAGAAACCCTATACAGGTTCCCTCTTTCCAAGATGAAGTTTTACACGAACTCGTCATCAGGAGACCCTACACCGGTTCCCTCTCTTTCCAAGATGCAGTTTTACACTGACTCATCATCAGGCAGCCCTACACAGGTTCCTCCATTCCAGATGAAGTTTTACATGGACTCATCATGAAGCAACCTTACCCTGGTTCAGATGTAGTTTTACCCAAACTCCTCATAAAGCAACATTACCCATATTCTTTCTAGAGACAGTTCAGATGCGACCCAGATATGGCTGACATTCTGATACTTATTCCAGATTCCTTCTAGAGACAGTTCAGATGCGACCCATATATGGCTGACATTCTGATACTTATTCCAGATTCCTTCTAGAGACAGTTCAGATGCGATCCAGACATGGCTGACATTCTGATACTTATTCCAGACCCCTTCTAAAGACAGTTCAGATGCGATCCAGATATGGCTGACATTCTGATACTTATTCCAGATCCCTTCTAGAGATAGTTCAGATGCGACCCAGATATGGCTGACATTCTGATACTTATTCCAGATTCATTCAAATTACAGTCCAGATACGATCCAGATTCGGATGTCATTCTGTCACTCATTTAAATTACAGTCTAGATACGATCCAGATTCGGATGTCATTCTGTCACTCATTCAAAATACAGTCCAGATATGATCCAGATTCGGATGTCATTCTGTCACTCATTCAAATTACAGTCTAGATACGATCTAGATTCGGATGTCATTCTGTCACTCGCTCAAATTACAGTCCAGATACAATCCAGATTCGGATGTCATTCTGTCACTCATTTCAAATTACATTCCAGATACGATCAAGATTCGGATGTCATTCTGTCACTCATTTAAATACATTTAAGATAAGCTCCAGATGCAGACGCAATTCTGACAATCATCCATATTCAACTCTATTATCCAACAAGCTATCAGGGATTTATTTTCCCCAGCTAAAACATTACATTTCCATACATCATGATACATGCATAAACGCATCATACCACACAATCTTATTTATGTTGAGAACATCATTGCTTGATCCATATCATGCATTGCATATGACTGAACTTTACCTTTCAGGAAGGATGCAGTTAAATTCTCAGCCATGTCAAAAGGGCTTCTCTGGTCCAGTTAAATCGATTCCTAAAGATTTTTCTGATGCCGATCCAGTTGAAGATATTCCAAGACCTTGTCTGGTCTAGTTAAATCGATTCCTAAAGATTTTTCTAATGCCGATCCAGTCAAAGGCCTTCTCTGGTCTAGTTAAATCGATTCCTAAAGATTTTTTTGATGTCGATCCAGTTGAAGATATTCCAAGACCTTGTCTGGTCCAGTTAAATCGATTCCTAAAGATTTTTCTGATGCCGATCCAGTCAAAGGCCTTCTCTGGTCCAGTTAAATCGATTCCTAAAGATTTTTCTGATGCCGATCCAGTTGAAGATATTCCAAGACCTTGTCTGGTCCAGTTAAATCGATTCCTAAAGATTTTTCTGATGCTGATCCAGTCAAAGGCCTTCTCTGGTCCATTTAAATCGATTCCTAAAGATTTTTCTGATGCCGATCCAGTTGAAGATATTCCAAGACCTTGTCTGGTCCAGTTAAATCGATTCCTAAAGATTTTTCTGATGCCGATCCAGTCAAAGACCTTGTCTGGTCCAGTTAAATCGATTCCTAAAGATTTTTCTGATGCCGAACCAGTCAAAGGCCTTCTCTGGTCCAGTTAAATCGATTCCTAAAGATTTTTCTGATGCCGATCCAGTTGAAGATATTCCAAGACCTTGTCTGGTTCAGTTAAATCGATTCTTAAAGATTTTTCTGAGGCGAAGCCAGTCAATGGAGACAAAATCAGTTAAATCGATTCCTAAAGATTTTTCTGAGGCGAAGCCAGTCAATAGAGACAAAGTCAGTTAAATCGATTCCTAAAGATTTTTCTGTGGCCAAACCTGTCAATGGAGACAACTCGTCAAAGGAGACACCCCGTCAGAAGAGACAACCCATCAACCTTTTTAAGTCCCAGTTTAATACCTGTAGCAAGCCAGGAAAATATCTGTGGACGACTGATTGTAGATTAATACCTGTAACAAGCCAGGAAAATTATCTACATGAAGAGATTGAAGATTAACACCTGTAACAAGCCAGGAAGACCATCTTTCTTTCTCAGGTCAGAGATTAATACCTGAAACCAGCCAGGACAACCATCTCATCGGCCGACCTTTTTAAGTCCCAGTTTAATACCTGTAGCAAGCCAGGAAAATATCTGTGGACAACTGATTATAGATTAATACCTGTAACAAGCCAGGAAAATTATCTACATGAAGAGATTGAAGATTAACACCTGTAACAAGCCAGGAAGACCATCTTTCTTTCTCAGGTCAGATATTAATACCTGAAACCAGCCAGGACAGCTATCTCCTCGACCAACCTTTTCAAGTTCCAGATTAATACCTGTAGCAAGCCAGGAAAACTATCTGTGGACGACTAATTGTAGACTAATACCTGTAACAAGCCAGGAAAATTATCTACATGAAGATATTGAAGATTAATACTTGGAACCAGACAGGACAAGTTCTATAACCTCAATGGTATACTCCCGGTGAGCACGAGTAAGTTCCTAGATCTTGATGTTCTCCTTCGTCATAGTGTGGACAAGTTCTATAACCTCAGCGGTATACTCCCGGTGGGAACGAGACAGTTCCTAGATCTTGATGAAGATGTTTCCCTATGTCATAGTGTGGACGAGTACTATAACCTCAACGGTATACTCCATTGAGCACGAGTCAGTTCCTAGATCTTGATGTTCTCCTCCGTCATAGTGTGGACAAGTTCTATAACCTCAATCGTATACTCCCGATGGGCACGAGACAGTTCCTAGATCTTGATGAAGATGCTTCCCCCCAATGGAATTATGAATAGGTTCTTAAAACTCAGCTGAAGAATTCTCTTAGTTGAAGTACAGGCAGGTTCCTAAATCTCAACAAGGTTAGACTTCCCCAGCGGAATCTTCTACAACAACAGGTATGCAAGTTCTCGCTAAGGAATCTCTTACGCGATCGACACTCCTGCAGATGGCATCTATAAGCCCATCCTCCTACCAACAATCTCCAGATGGCATCAATAAGCCCATCCTCCTCCCAACAATCTCCATATGGCATCTAAAAGCCCATCCTCCTACCAACAATCTCTAAATGGCATCTGTAAGCCCATTCCTGACATCACAATGCTGATACTTCACCATGCGAGTGCAAATTTCTGGGCACTCTAGTGTTCAATTATCTTCAACCTTCGGATCACGAAAGGCTCGAAAGCCAATCTATATCCTCAGGTTTAAGAAAATTGAACAGGGGCAACTGTTGTACCCCAAAATTTGCCCTCTCATGTTTTCAAAGGTCATCCCTTACATGGTTGGTCACAAACTCTTGCCTAAGGAAGAAGAAAATTTTTGGGTGGTGCTTTAAGTACCTTTCGATTGGCATTATGGACAAGCACTTCGATTGGCATTCTGAAAGACCCTTCGATTGGTATTCTGAATGAGCCTTTCGATTAGCATTATGGACAAGAACTTCGATTGGCATTCTGAAAGACCCTTCGATTGGTATTCTGAAGGAGCACTTCGATTAGCATGAACAACACCTTTCGATTGGCCTGTTAACAAAGCCTTTCGATTGGCCTGTTAACAAAGCCATCAAGAGGGCACTCAAAAAACATGTCCAGGTACACTGAACATGAGAAAATGGCGTGTTTCCCTTGCAAACATAGAAATAATTAAATGCTGATTGTGGATTTAATTCCTGAGTTAAAGGCCAGATTCTTGCCTTTTCTGTTCCTAAAGAGCTGATTCGACTAGAGGGATTCTTTTCAAATCAGGACCAATCGAAGAGCAGGGCCTGAATGCATTCGAAATTCAAAAGTGTCCAGGTTCATTCAAGATTCATACGAGACATGCATATTTCAAAAAAGGAAACTTTTAATGTGTCTGATTCTTGTCTCATGGCTTTAAAGGCCTGTTTAATGGGTTATCTCTTACTGTTACTAGACCCCCACACTCCTATAAATACAAGGGCCAGCATACATATCCAAAACACTGGGACAGAGAACAAAAAAACATTGGAGAGGCGCTGCCCATACAATCCATCAAAGGTTGTCAGAATTTTCCAAGCCAAAGCAGTCCTTCAGATCGAAGGTGCCCACTCCCAGAAGCCCTCAGATTGAAAGTGCTCCCATCCAGCCAGTACCCAAATCGAATATTCAATCTGCTGGTAAGAGAGGGTAAATTGTCAAAACTTTTCATTTTGCATAACACCTCCATATTTTCTATCCTATTCAATTTGCCATCCTAGACAGAATCCAAGGGCTTGGGTTTGGCCCCAGGTCATATTCTTCGTTTGCTAACATTTTGTTGCAAATTTAGCATGAAAAGACTCAACACACGCAGGATCGAGGGCCTGGGGTTCGATACCAGGCCCTGAGTTTTATTTTGCTAACATACTTTTGCAGGTATAGCATCCCAGATCGAAGGAGACACCTTCTCTGGATCGAAGCTTCCCATAGTCCTCCTGGATCGAAGAAGGCATTTTTCCCAGGATTGAAGGGAAATCCCCTTCCCTGGATCGAAGGCTGTTCATGCCCACTTCCTGGCCCAATCGAAAGAACCATGACCCTGTTTGGATCGAAGCTTCCATTCCCTCCTTGGCTCTAAGCTCTTTTTTTCCCCTGGATCGAAGGATCCCCCTTGTATTTTATTTTTGTTTTCATTGACATCTTTTTAATTAACATTAAAATAAAATAAAAATCACAAAAACATTAGGCTAGTTTTTTTTTCTATTAAATTAACTTTGTTAATTAATCATTTAATTATTTTAACATTTTTCCAAAACTAAAATTAAGTAGATTTAGATCATTTTCCCAAAATAAAATAAAACAACAAAAATATTTTATTCTTAGGATTTTTTTAGAAGTTATTTTCAGATTCGCGCGCATTTATTTTATTATAACTGTCTACTGGTTTGTAATAGCTTAACTAAGACTTTTACACTTTACTGCTTTATTCCCCAATTTTGGACATGTAAATAATCCCCCTCCCCGAAGCCTTATAATAGCGTAGGATTTACAATTCCCGCACTTTAAATTCCTGTACATATATTAACTGTTTAGATGTATGCTAACTAGGCTATGCATGACAAGATTAACTCTTAACTTAAAATCAATAGTAGCTCACCATGACATGTAAAGATAATATAAACTGAAAATTGACACACTCGCACATGTCACTCTTAGGGTACGCCTCACTTGGTTGCCTCAAACGTGATCATTGAGTATAGGAAGTCTTAGAGGTCGCACTCCTGTCCAAAGATCAAAGTTGCCTCGAAATGGTTGCCTCGATAAAAATGATCTAAGACATTAGGGTTACCGCTAAAGCATCCTAATATTGCTTTAGTGACCACACGTCCCTTAAATCGAATTGACCCTTAAAACTCCAACGACGGTGCTACCTACTCCTCAATAGTGGGATGGCACTGTCTAAAGGACACTTGCACAGTCTAATTCCTTTTTGAGTAGGTAGAGGTTCTTAAGTACTTGCTCCTTTTAAAACAAAACAAAACTTTTCGCACTTACACTCTCTTCAAAAACAAAACTCTTTTCAAAACCCACAAACACAAAGAAAAGCAAACTTTTGAAAGCATAGTGAGTAAGTACCTAAGAGCCCTTGGATAACCACGGATAGAAAGGGTGCTAACACCTTCCCTTTCTATAATCTACCTCCCGAACCCGAGAAACATCTCGAAAAGGAATTTTTCTGTGCTTTTGTCCTTTCCTTGTTGGATAAAATAAAAGACGGTGGCGACTCTTGCTTACCGTGACATTTTGCAAAAACAAACGCAAACGCGAACCAGCATTCCAAAACAGTCAGTTCTCATTCCCACCGATCACAGGGAGGAATCACCTATAACCCCTGCTTAGCCTTAAGACATTTTAGTTATGCCCGAAGGGATGGTCCGCATAAGATGCTAATTCAAGGTTTGGTATTTGACTATGACAATGACGATCAAGGTCTTTTCCAGAGATTTATCTGAACTTGGAGGATGTTAAACAAGGTAGATAGCAAAACATTGGGGCATAATAATTACATCCCTCTTGAGCATTACCTCAAATGGGTACGAACTCATGCTCAAAGTTTGATGATACCTTATCCCTCCATTCTCCCGGTAATCATTGAGCCTATCATGGAAGGAGATGTTCCATACACTATCCTACATCCTGACATGCCTACCACTCTTGAAGACCTACAAAGGGATTGGATACAAATCAAGGGAGAGCGAGATACCTTCAAAATCCAATTCTACGCAAGCGAGAAGAAGGTTTTGAAACTCACTAGGCTACTTCATGAGGAGCAGACTCTGAATGCCTACATTGCACCAAAGAGGATGTGCACTACCTTTTTATCTTAGAGTTTCTTGTATTTGTTTTGCCAAGAAGGCATTATTGTACTCAAGCTTTAATCTATTAATATAACGTGTGTTTCCTTTTTGAAACGAATTTGAATCTTAAAATCCTTGAAATCATTGCATACGCGTTTATCATTCATCATAACATAAGCAGGTTTCTTGCAACAAGTCTCCTCATCTCTCTACTGTTTATTTTAGTAAGATGGATCTCGAGCAAACAGTGAAAGACCTCCAAGCTCAGAATGCACAGTTTCAACAATTGTTCTTGACCCCTAGCAAAAGGACAAGAAGAGTTAAATACTTTGCTGGCTGAGGAGAAAAAAAAGAAGACAAAAAAGGTAACCAAAGTCCTAAACATGGGAATAAGATTTCATGGGAAGACAAGAAGAACCCTAGACTTTGCAACGACATTCAGTGAGAGAGACAATCAAGATGAGAAAGACAAGGAAATAGTTGTCGCTTCAGAATCAGAAGAGGAAGAGGAAGAAGAAGACTATTTGAAGAACAATACCCTCCAGCTGATGACAAGTATAAACATATCGAAGAGCGGTTGAGTGTAATGGAAATCCAAAAAGTGCATGGCTTGGACTTTGAGGAATTGGGTTTAGTGTCGGGGATTGTCATTCATCCGAAATTCAAAGCACTTTTGTTCTCCAAATATAACAGAGTTTCATGCCCTAAAATGCATCTTCGATCCTATGTGAGGAAAATCCAGCCCCATACCGCTGACAAAGACTTATGGGTACACTTCTTCCAGGACAGTCTGTCTGGAACTCAACTTGATTGGTTTTATCAGTTAGAAAGAGCCAACATTCATAACTGGGAAGATCTTGCTACAGCCTTTTACAAACAATACCAATACAATGTTGATCTTGTGCCTACCCGTACTCAACTCTAGAGTATGGCCATGGTTTCTAATGAAGGTTTCAAGGACTATGCGCAAAAATGGAGAGACTTGGATGGAAGAGTTCAACCTCCCCCATCTGAAAGAGAATTAGTGGACATGTTTTTGGGCACCTTGTCTGGTCCCTTCTTCAATCACCTAATTGGGAGTTCATCGGCAGATTTTACTGAACTGATATTGACCGAAGAAAGGGTAGAAGTCGGGATAAAAAATGGAAAGATTCAGAAATATACATCCTCTAATGCTATAAGGAAACCATTTATCAGAAAGAAAGAGGTGATTGCTGTTTATCCTCAGAGAAATCAAGATAGGGCCGAACACCGTCCAATGGTGGGGGCTGTTATGATTCCTAAACCCACGTCTGATCAGCAAAGAAATAACCAACCAAGGATGGAAAGACCAGTCGGACAATTCACCAGAATTAACATGACCTTATCTCAAGTATTTCCACACTTGCTAAGATCCAACCTGGTAACTTTGAAAGAAGTTCCAAAGAACCCTAACACAACCTCTCCTCACTATCATCCTAATGCCCGTTGTGCATACCACCGAGAGTCCCGGCCATGACACTAACAACTATTGGGCTCTGAAGAACAAAGTACAAGACCTCAATGAAGCCAAAGAGATTGAATTCGATGTGCTCGAAAATCCAAATGTCATTTCTGCCCCTATGCCCAAACATGGCCATAATACCAATGCCATTGAAGAAGAAAGGTTTGTTACTTCAGTTGATGAACTTATGACCCCACTCCTGACTATTAAAGTGAACTTTTTAAATGCCGGTGTGTTCCCGGGCTGTGATGAAGGCTGTCATTTTTGTTTGTCCTCACCAACCAGCTGCCCTTTGTTGAAAACAGGCGCTCAGTGCCTAATAGATAACAAAGAAATTTTGTTTGAAAATACTTCTGTTCCACCCGTTCCTTTTAAAGATGTTTCTATCATTACCATTTCCGCCAATTCTTCCAGGATCTCCACCAAAAGACCCGTTAGAATTACATCAGTCCGAAAGCAACTCCTTTGATAATTACAATGCCTAGACCAATCTCGTATTCATCAGACAAAACCATACTGTGATCGGTGGATCTGGAACTGACTGTTTAACGCTGGTTCGCGGAAGCAAGAGTCGCCACCGTCTTTTATTTTCTCCAAATGGAAAGGACAAAAGCACAAAAAAATTCCTTATAGAGATTAGTTCTCGGTTCGGGAGGTAGATTTATAGAAAGGGAAGGTGTTAGCACCCTTTCTATCCATGGTTATCCATGGGCTCTTAGATACTTTCTCATTTGTGTTTTCAAAATGTTTGTTTGCTTTTCAATTGTGGGTTTTAAAAAGTTTCTTTGAAAATTTCAGTTCGACTCTTGTATCGGTCCTCAAGAGTGTTTGAAAAGTTGCTTTCGAAAGCTTTTTGAAAAGGTGTTGGTGTGAAAAGTATTTTTTTATTTATTTGTTTTTGAAATTAGAGCAAGTATCTAGAGTCGTCTACCTACCCTAAGGAATTCGTCTGTGTAAATATCCTTTAAAGTAGTGCCATCCCACCATTGAGAGGTAGGTAGCACCACCGTTGGAGGTGTTCGGGTCAATTTGAAGGTTCGGGACGCGGTGATCACTGGAGCAATAGGAAGACACCTTAGAAGCTACCCTCATGCCAGGTTCCTGGATCATGAGGACTTACTAAAACATCCTCTACTCGACGATCACCTTTCGAGGGGCAAGGCAACAGTGAGGCGTACCCTAGGGGTGGTGTGTGATTTGTGTGTCGTTTTCAGATATTTTGTCTTGTCATGTATTGGTGATCTACACGTTGCTTTTATTTTGACATTCATTCTTTCATGCGATAGTTAACAGTTAAAAAAGTGCGGAATTTAAAAGTTCTACGCTATTACAAAGGCGCGGGTCCACATCGCCAAATTAATCCAGGACCCGATTTGAAATAAAATAAAGAATGCGGAAAAGATAAATGTTTAATTAAGCTATTACATGGCTTTGGGAGAATTACATGAAAAGAGGAAATAAAATAAGCGCGCGAATTGGAATTACTATCGAATGCGAGGGCGTTGGACCCTTTTTTAGGAAATTAAATTACGATTAACAAATTAATTAAATTAAAATAAAAAGAAAAGATTTTTTTGAGTTTTTTGTATTTATGGATTTTTAATAAGAATTAATGGAATTTAAAACCTAATTCTAGCTATTTTTAATTTATAAAAAAAACATGTTAAAGTTAGACCTAGAATTAACCTAATTATTTAATACAATTTTTATTTACACAAAAATAATAATTAATAATTAATATGGTGAAAAAGGCAAAAGGATAAAAATAATCAAAACCCTAATTCTACAATTTTTTAAGTTTATTGAGAAAGATGTTAAAATTAATCCTAGAATTTAAAAACTAAATTAATTGATACAATTTATTTACAAAGATATTAAAATAAAATATATTTTATTTTTTACTTTCTAATTTTTTATTATTTTTTTATGTTATGAAAATATTGATTTAAAGAATTAAATTAAAACTAATTAAAACAAATAAAATAGAAAAAAGATAAAAGAATGAAAGAAGACAAACCAAGGGGGTGTTGACCCCAAACTGGAGGTTTTGTCCCAGCAATTAGGCCCAATGTTTAAGGCCTTTTTGACTTTTCCTGGAAACGTATGTACACGTTGACTGGTGAGTATGATGTTCATCAAGTCTGGGCCCTTGGATGGACGTTCTGGGACATGTGGCATGCTGAGATTGTGGAGCGTATGGTGGTCTTTTGGACTGAAACTGCATAGGATGATATTAGAAAAAATAATATTGAAGGGATAGGGGGACCTGGGGTTCGAACCCAGGTCCCAGAGTTTACCAATACAACGCCTGACCAATTGTGCTGCTGACTTTCTTTGTTAATTATATGGACCATAATTATTATAAGAAAAGACAAACGTTAGTGGCCTGAGTCAGCAAAACGCACGCCATTCTTTGAATAGACCAACCATATCATGCCACCTGATCTTCTTCCTCGTCCATGCGTTTTGACCTGAAAAAAGAACATCAAATAGCGGGGGTTTTGAACCCCCACAATCTGAAGTGCTAAAAAATAGCGAATAGAAATTGGCTGCATATAAAAAAAGCGCGAGGGATGTTTTAGATTCAGTGGAACGTCACGAGTTCAATGGTATAATTCTTATGGTTCAATTTTTCCATATGGACGAAGCCCTCTTTGAAGGTCCCTGCAACCCTAAAATGCTCCCATGGTGGTTTCGCGTATAGGCAAGCAAAACTCAATTAAACAATATGGTTAGTTTCAGAATGAATCAATTAGTATAAATCAACAAAGAAAATGCAATGAGAATGCTTAAAAATTGAAACACGAATATGCATATTTTCATGAAAAGTGAGACATATTTCTACCAATTCTTTGCGTTAGAACCAGTGGCTTTGATCCAGAAATGTTCCCTGATGCTTCAGGAATGTAATGGAGTCAATGTTTTGCCTTGAAACTCCTTGGAATCGTGTTTTCAGTTTTTGAATTTTCTTGAAAAAGTGCAAAGTTGTTTATGGCTTTTGGGCGCAGCTTTCAGGTCCTTGGCTTTAGGTCTAGCTTCTGGCTTATGTATGGAATGAATTAGGGTTGAGTTATCAATCAAAAGATCTTTGCATTGATGAGAACAATATTTGATTTTCATGGCATATTTTTCAAATCTTTTTCACATGTTTTTGATTCCAATCATGGCCAATCTTCCCAATTTTAGTTGTGCATGAATCTTGAGCCTTTAATGAATGATTACACTGCATAAAAAGATTCAAATGCATTGGTTTAGTATTTTTCCATATTTTATTTAATTAAATGAATTAATAGTAATTAAAAATTCAAGTAAATAAATAAAAATGATGAATAAATCCCCTTTGGGCCAAATGGTCGTGCACATGCTTTGGATGATGAATCTTGGAAGAAAATGTGGCCCATTAGCAATTTTAAGGCATTTGAAGCAAAGTTGACTTTTCAAAATACCCAAAAATTTCCCAACTTCCACAAGGCATATCTTGCTCAACTTTTAAGCTTTGCTCATGTTCTTGGACATTTTGGAAAGGTCTTGAAGTCCTCTAACCAATGCCTTTGGTCCCATGTCATTTTGATCTACCAATCTCAAGTTATGGCCTTTGACTTAAAGTCCCTTTTTGTTGACTTTTGAAAATGACCTATAATGTTGAAATTGATAACTTTTTGTGAGAGCATTTCTTGGACTTGAAGTGTGAAGAGGAGTTGTAGGAAATGTCCTTCTCTTCAAAATGAGCTTTGGATGGAATTTTTCTGATAATCCATGTGGAAGTTATGCCTTGGTCAAGTTACAGTTGACTTTTTCAACTGTCCAAATATGGAAACTTTTGCATCTTGAGACTTTTTGAGCCATGCCTTGAGAATCATGATCAAGATTTGATCAAATGATGTTTATGGCTTCAAAATGAGATGTTGACCAAAAATTTGAACTTTTGACTGTCAAATGACCATTTTTCCCCTGCAGTTGACTGTAGGGCAATTAGGGTTTTTGACTGTGCAATTTTGTGCTGTAAGTCTTGAAACTTGGTATGAAGATGCTTGACCATGTTTATAGGCATGTGGGACTTGATTGGACCCTTGGAAACTTCCTTTTCTTTGTCAGAACCAAAACCCTAATTTTGACTGTTAGGAGGCCCTTGAACTGTGCAACCTTTGGGGAGATTTTGAAGCATGCTCTTTGCAAATCTTGAAGAATATGGGAGGGAAAATTTTGGGGTACAACACATACCATGGAATTATGGAGGGGATGTCTACTACAACGGTATCAAGCAAGATTGGCCAGTCACGAGGGTTCAAGTTCTGAGAAGGTTGACTCTGATATCAGTAATATCGCCGGAACAAGCAAGATTACTCGAAGCGGAAGGGTTTTCTCTCCAGAGATAGCTCCTCTAAAAGCTATTTCTGGACCCGTGATCATTCCTATTGTTGTTGCTCCCCCGAAGGCTATTCCCAGTCCTACAATCATCTCCACTAATACTCCAACTGACAAAGCTGATACAAACCCTACTATCACTCCTACTGACATTCCTACTGCCAAGTTAACGGAGACTCAAGGTAAAAGTATTCTGATTGAGCCTGTCCGGATGAAGGCTCAGTCATTGGCTATCCCTGAGACCTCTCAGAAAGAGATGGAGGAAATTCTGAAGATCATAAAAAGAAGCGACTACGATGTAGTTGAACAACTGGGGAAAACTCCCTCTAAAATTTCCATGATGGCTTTACTACTATGTTCCGAGGCGCATGCAAAAGCCTTGGTAAAATTCCTAAAAACTTCCTATGTACCCCAAGAGACATTTGTCGATCAGTTCCAAGACTGCGTAGCCAGCTTGACTGCAGATAATGGTCTAGGTTTTTCGGATGCTGATTTAATGCCAAGTGGAAGAAAGCATAATGAGGCATTGCATGTCTCAGTGGAATTTAGGGGCACAACCTTCTCTCATGTTTTGGTGGACACTGGCTCATCTCTGAATGTATTGCCTAAAAAAGTTCTTGATAGGCTGGATTGTGGGGGATTAACATTGAAGCCAAGTAACATAGTAGTAAGGGCTTTTGACGGCTCGAAAAGGATGGTACATGGGGAAGTGGATATCTCCATAAAGGTTGGAACCCAAACATTCAATTCAACTTTTTATGTAATGGACATCCACCCTTCATACTCCTGCTTGCTTGGCCGACCATGGATCCACAATGTTGGCGTTGTTACTTCCACGTTACACCAAATGCTGAAATATCCGATTCAAGGAAAGATTATCAACGTTCATGGAGAAGAAGAGTATATGATCAGCCATCTCAATTATTCTAGATATGTGGAATTAGATGGTGAATTTATTGAAACTCCATTCCAACACTTTGAAGAGGTCCTGCAAGATGTGGCAGTGACTAAGGTTGTTCCCAAGATCACAAGGCCTCCACTCAGGATGTCATCTTTGAAGGATGCAAAGGCAATGATAGAAGAAGGTGGGTGCACTATCTGGGGACAACTCCCGGATATCCCATACAAGTCAAATAAGTTTGGCTTGGGTTTCACTACCAGTGCTCAGAAAGTCGTACTCCGCACTCGTGCTGGAGGACCACCCCTTAAGATTAGCAACCGTGAAGTCAACGCGATAGAAGATGATGAAGATGATTGCAGCCTGGAGGATTGGATCTTCCCAACCATCAATGGAGGGCTCAACAATTGGGAGGCTAGAGATTTTGTCCCGATCACTTTTATTCCACAGTAATTTGTATTTACATTTTGTTGGATCTATAATATTAAAACAATTCAAACTCTTAAAACCTTGTGTCTTACCCGAGGCACAATGGTCCATTTGTAAGGGTTATTATCTCATTTCCATATGACATCAATGAATCATGGACATTTTGCATACAAACTTTGTGCTCGTTGTTTTTGCTTTTTTACATTTTCATTTGTTTTAAAGATAGCTATACCCTTACACACACTCACACTCATAATGCAGGTCTACATCCATTCGGGATCCCATGGGTAACGGTTCTGCTATGGCTTTATGTGACTCTGAAAATCTAATCTACCAAGCCGAAGATGAAGGTGAGGAAGATTGTGAAGTACCAGGGGAACTTGCCATATTACTACTGCAAGAAGAGAGAACCATTCAGCCTCACGAGGAACCCGTGGACACAATCAACCTGGGTACCGAAGAAGACAAAAAAGAAGTCAAGGTGGGTGCCAATCTAGAACCGAGTGTCAAGGAGCGTCTGATTCAATTGCTACACGAGTTTGTTGAGGTATTTGCCTGGTCATATGAAGATATGTCGGGAATTGATGCAGATATTGTGGTACATCGTCTGCCTACAAAAGAGGATTGTCCACCAGTAAAACAAAAGGTTCGTCGAATGCGACCAGATATGTCAGAGAAGATTAAAGCAGAAGTCATGAAACAATTTAACGTTGGATTCTTGGCGGTCACCTCCTATCCACAATGGGTTTCCAATGTTGTTCCCGTGCCCAAGAAAGACGGCAAGGTACAAATGTGCGTGGACTACAGAGATTTGAATAGGGAAAGCCCTAAGGATGATTTCCCACTTCCCCATATTGACATCCTAGTTGATAATATGGCACGGTACAAAGTGTTTTCTTTCATGGACGGTTTCTCAGGTTATAACCAAATCAAAATGGCGCCTGAGGACATGGAGAAAACAACATTTGTCACGCAGTGAGGCACATTCTGCTACAAGGTGATGCCATTCGGGCTGAAGAATGCTGGGGAAACCTATCAGCGTGCCATGGTATCTTTATTTCACGACATAATACATCACGAAATAGAGGTCTATGTGGACGACATGATAGCTAGATCTCAAACATAAGAAGAGCATCTTGATCATTTACATAAACTATTTGAGAGGCTAAAGAAGTACAAGTTGAGGTTGAACCCAAATAAATGCACGTTTGGAGTACGGTCTGGTAAACTCCTAGGCTTTGTCGTCAGCAACAAGGGTATTGAAGTAGATCATGCCAAGGTAAAAGCGATACAAGAGATGCCTGCTCCTCGTACTGAGAAGGATGTCAGAGGATTCTTGGGACGTTTAAACTACATTGCCAGATTCATTTCTCACCTGACAGCTACTTGTGAGCCAATCTTCAAACTATTGAAGGAAGATCAAGTAGTCAAATGAAATGATGAATGCCAAACTGCTTTCGACAAGATCAAAGAATACCTGCAAGAGCCTCCTGTTTTAATGCCACCAGTCGAGGGAAGACCATTAATCATGTATCTAACTATTTTAGAAAATTCAATGGGGTGTGTGCTGGGGAAGCATGACGAGTCCTGCCGAAAAGAGCACGCTATTTATTACCTGAGCAAAAAGTTTACCGACTGTGAAACTAGATATTCACTACTCGAGAAAACTTACTGCGCTCTGGCATGGGCTGCTCGCCGGCTAAGACAGCATATGCTGACCCATACTACTTTGTTGATATCTAAAATGGATTCGATAAAATATATCTTCGAGAAGCCTGCTCTCTCTGGGAGAATAGCAAGATGGCAGATGATCTTGACGGAATGTGACATACAATATACTACCTAGAAAGCAATAAAAGGAAGTGTATTAGCTGATCACCTTGCTCACCAAGCTGTAGAAGACTACCAGTCCATAAAGTTCGAATTTCCGGATGAAGACATCATGACGTTAAACAACTGTGAAGAATTCAGGACATATGACGGACCTGAACAAGGATCCCGATGGACCTTGTTCTTTGATGGGGCATCTAACGCACTTGGCAATGGTATCGGTGTTATACTCATATCTCCTGAAGGGCGTCATACTCCCTTTACCGCAAGACTCAACTTCAATTGTACAAAAAACATGGCGGAGTACGAAGCCAGATGGCCTCCAGGGTAAATCTGATGGCCCAAAGGTGATGACCATCATAAGGCCTAGTCAACGCATGTGCATGGAATTCCAGAAGGTTAAACGAGGCTTTCACAAATGGGCCTCTGAATTGCTGAACAAACATCCAGATTTGGGCCCAAACCCCCCCTCTGGGTTATTTCTATTTCTCTTTTTATTTTCATTTTATTTATTTATTTTGTATTATTATTTTTATTATTTAAATTACTAACCAATTAAACTTTTTTCTCATAAAATCAAAAACACAAAGATATATTTTATTTATTAAAATTAAATTCATGCCTTATTTTTGTAAATAAACATTAACTAATTAACTTGGTTTTAATTAGGTTTAACTTTTAATACTTTTGCAAATAATTAAAATTAATGTAGAAAATTAGGTTTTTACTAACTTTAAATCAATTTATCTTATTTCTCTAAATATCCAAAAATCCAAAAATATTTTAATTAATTAATTAATTTAATTATTAACTTAGATCTAATTTCTTTTTAATTCAAAAACACCAAAAAATTCTTTCTTTAAATAAACAAAGGGGCAAAACCCTAAAATGCATTCGATTTAATTTTTCGCGCGCGATCCATTTATAATATTGATGTAATTGTTTCCAGGAATGTAATAGCTTTTAAATAGGACTTTATTTTATCGCTTTATTTTATTTTCCGCATTTTAAATTCAAGGGTTTGTTTTTGGCGATGTAAATACCCGACGCCTTGTAATAATTTAGGTTTAATTTCCGTAAATTTAATTTTCGCAACTCATAAACTGTTAGATGTTTGATAATAGGGAATGCATGACAAGATCGAATGTATGAACTTAAAATCAACATAGCTCACCCATGACATGTACAAAGATAAAATTAACCGAAATAACACACTCGCACATGCGCACTCTTAGGGTACACCTCACTTGGTTGCCTTTGAACGTGGTCATTGAGTATAGGAAGTTTTAGAGGTCGCCCTCTTGTCCAAAGATCATAGTTGCCTCGAAACGGTTGCTTCGAAAAAATGATCTAAGACATTAGGGTTACCGCTAAGGCGTCCTAACATTGCTTTAGTGACCACACGTCCCTTAATCGAATTGACCCTTAAAACTCCAACGACGGTCCTACCTACTCATCCATAGTGAGATAGAATTGTCTAAAGGACATTAGCACAGTTTAATTCCCTTTTCGAGTAGGTAGATGGTTCTTAAGTACTTGCTCCTTTTAAAACAAAACAAAACTTTTCGCACTTACACTCCTTTCAAACAAAAACTTCTTTCAAACACACAAACATAAAGAAAAGCAAATTTTGAAAACACATTGAGCAAGTACCTAAGAGCCCATGGATAACCACGGATAGAAAGGGTGTTAACACCTTACCTTTCTATAATCTACCCCCCAGACCCGAGAAACATCTCGAAAAAGGAATTTTTCTATGCATTTTTCCTTTCCTTGTTGGATAAAATAAAAGTCGGTGGCGACTCTTGCTTACCGCGACATTTTGCAAAAACAAACACAAAACGCGAACCAGCATTCCAAAACAGTCAGTTCTCTCCCACCGTATCACAGAACTGGCGACTCTGTTGGGGATTTTAATAAGTGGGGTGTACCTTAGGATTAGATCATTGTGTTTTCAATTGTATGCTTTGTATGATTTATATTTGTGGGCTTGTATCCGAGTTTCTATAGATCCTAACCCAGATCTGGGGGATACCCTTTAGGTAAGTAGCAATAAACTGTGAGGGAAGTGTATAGCGTAGACCGATACGGTTGAAGCAGTAGCTACGTTGGTATGGCACTTTAGTTTGTACAGATATCCCTTGTGTTAGAACGACGAGAATATGGGTCTTCTAAGGGGTCATTAAGCACCAACTGACCTTAGAATCTTTAAATTGACCAACTTGGCCATAGAACAGTAGCAGTATGCTACACTCATTGAGACTAAACTCTCGCGATGATTCTGACCGCAAGAAAAGGTTGCTAAACTGGAATTATGACCAATTGAGGGTAGTTAGTGATATTGAGATCCTCTAGAACCCGGTTACTATTTTTAGGACAGGTTTAAACCAACTGAACTGAAAGAGGGTAGTACCTAAGCTCCTTGCCAGCCTGAAATCTAAGGGCTCTCTGTGTGACTTGTGTGCCTTTACCATGTTTTCCATTTGTGAATACTTGTGGTGTGCTTTCTATCATGACATCATAACATTGCATACATCTTGCATTGGACTAACCTATTTCAAAGACAGGAGGGATTCATCTTTGTTCTGTTTTGTAGGTCATTATGATGCCCATGCGTAGGAATACCATCCGGATCAACTTTGTCCAGGTTCCTACCTTGCTTAAAGATCTGATTGCAAAGATGCCTGATACTACTTCCTTCCTCAGGAGACATGGTTATCTTCTCAGTTTGGTCACCTCCAAATTGGACGAGCAGATGATGAGTGTCCTAGTCCAATTCTATGATCCGCTGTACCATTGTTTTACTTTTCAAGACTATCAGCTGGTTCCCACCTTAGAAGAGTTCTATGAGCTGCTCGGTATCTCTGTTCTGGAGCAGACCCCGTTTACTGGTTGGGAGAAGATTCTTAGGCCCGAAGAGATTGCTGCAACCCTTCATTTGACCAAGGAAGAGGTAATGGCTAATTTGGAGACTAGAAGTGGAGAAAAGGGCTTTCTGACTATGTTCTTGGTTGGTAAGGCTAACTATTTCTGGGATAGCCTAGACTTCAAGGCATTTGAGGATATTCTGGCCCTTCTGATATATGGCTTGGTATTATTTCCGAACTCTGACTCCTTTGTTGATGTGAATGCAATAAAGATCTTCATCTCTCGGAATCCGGTACCCACCCTCTTGGGCGGCATCCTTCATCAAATTTATGCTCGTACTGCCCGAAAGTGGGGAATCTTGATGTGTTGTGCTCCATTATTGGCAAGGTGGTTTATTTCGCACCTTCCCAAGTCAGTGCTGAAGAACAAAGAAGGCATGGGCTGGGCCTATAGGGTTATGTCTCTCTCGTATAATGACATCATTTGGACTCTCAAGGGTATGGACGAGGTGACTATTATTGATCGATATGGGGAGTACCCCAATGTTCCACTGTTAGGAACCCATGGAGGAATTTCTTACAACCCATGCTTAGCTCTACGTCAGTTTGGGCGTGCCAGAAGAGAAGGACCTCATGAGATGCTAATGCCTAGTATTATCTTTGATTTTCAAGTGGATAGCGACGAGCAACGTCGCAGATTCATAAGGGTATGGGATAGAGTTCACCAATCTGATCCATATGAGCTGGGTCCAAAGACTTCACTTCCAATGGAGCCATGTCTCAGATGGGTTCGCATCCGTGCCCAAAAGCTGGGTATGCCGTATGAAGTCGTTCGGCCTGTCACTCTTGAAGTTGCTAATGAAGAAGGAGTTCTTCCAACCATCCTCCATCCTTATATGCCCACTGACATTAGGGAACTAAAAAGGTCTTGGATGCAGCTGAGGGAAGAACGGGATTCTTACCGAGAGAAGTTCAACGAGCAAGAGCAGAAGATCCAGAAGTTGACTAGGCAATTGGAGAATGAGCGGATTCTCAATGACTATGTCTGCACTGAGAAGAAGAGACCATGGGAGCGCTGATGACCTTTGATGATTTCCTTTCCATTTTTTATTTACTTTTCAGTATTTCCTTTCATGTAACGCCTTAAGGGCATCAGTTGAACAATTTGAATTCCAAAGTTTTTCTAATAAAGTGTGTTTCCTTTCTGGTTTACAAATTTGAATCTCTTGACTGTCTTTGAAATCATAATCATACGCATTTCATCCCATGCACTTCATAACACGTACCCGTTACAGGTCTCTTATCTTCTTCGCTGTTTATTTCAGCAATCATCATGTTTGCTGAACCTTCAACTGAACAAGCCATCAAGGCCCTCCAGGCCCAGAATGCCCAATTTCAAGAGTTGTTCATGAATCTAGCTAAGGGTCAGCAAGATCTGAAGACCCTGATTCTGAAAGAGAAGAAGAAGAAGAAGAAGAGGACCATCCTGTTCAACACTGGTCCTAGGTTTGGAAATAGGCTACAGAATGAAGTTGATTTGACCACCTCATCTGGAGGGAAAGATAGTCAGGAAGAAAGGAGGGCTCCTAGCCCTGTGGTCTCCGACAACGAGACGGACTTTGACGAAGAACAGTATCCTCCTGCTGAGGATAGATACAAACAACTGGAAGACCGGTTGAGTGCTATGGAGGTTCAAAAAGTGCCTGGTCTGGATTTTGGTGATCTAGGTTTATCATCTGGGGTAGTAATTCCCCACAAATTCAAGGCACCAGCCTTTGCTAAGTATGACGGAGTTTCTTGTCCGAAGCTACACCTCCGGTCATATGTGAGGAAGATTCAGCCGTACACCACTGATAAAAACCTATGGATCCATTTCTTTCAATACAGTCTCTCAGGGACTCAACTTGAATGGTTTTATCAGTTAGACGGAGCCAGTATCCGCAGTTGGGAAGATTTGGCTACTGCTTTCTACAGGCAGTATCAGTACAACTCCGACCTCGCTCCCACGCGTACCCAACTCCAGGGTATGTCAATGGGAACGGGTGAAGGATTCAAAGATTATGCTCAGAAGTGGAGGGACCTCGCCGGTAGAGTACAACCACCCTTGGCTGATCAGGAGTTAGTTGACATGTTTCTGGGGACCCTGTTTGGTCCATTTTTTAACCATCTGATTGGAAGCTCTTCATCTGGGTTTACAGAGCTTATTTTGACCGGTGAGAGGATTGAGGCTGGTATTAAGGCCGGTAAGATACAGAAGGGTTCCTCATCAAGCACCAAGAATAAGCCCTTTAAGAAAGAGTCTAGTGTTGTCTACAGTGCGAGAAGACATAATAGACCTGGACACCGCCAAGCTGTTAATGCGATTGTTATTTTAAAACCTGCTGGTACTCCTCAGTACAACAATCAACAAAAGGACGAGAGACCTCGAAGGCAATTCACTCGTCTCAGCATGACCTTATCTCAGATTCTGCCACAGTTACTGAAAACCAATCTAGTGATTCCAAAGGAGGCCCCAAAGAATCCAAATATAACATCACCGAAGTACAACCCTAATGCCCGCTGTGCTTTTCACTCTGATATCCCCCGACATAATACGGATGATTGTTGGGTTTTGAAGAACAAGGTACAAGACTTGATTGATTCAAAAGAGATCGAGTTCGGAGCACCCGAGAAGCCTAAACAAGATGCAGGGGTGAATGCCATCAGAGATGACGATGATGAAGAGTTTGATATCGACAATTGGATCTACCCGACTGCCAATGGTGGATTAAGCAACTGGATAGCGAAGGAGTCTATGCCCGTTTCTGTTATTATCCAGTAATGAAACTTTTTGTTTTGAATTTATAACAGACAATGTTTTAAAATTTATGGCCCAGTGTCTCACCCGGGGCACTGTGGCTTCATCTGTGAGGGCTTTATGTGTGTCATTTTCATATATCATCAATAAAATCATTGGACGTTCTTGCATTTCAAATTTTGCGCTCCTTTTTTTTCTTTATTATATATTGAAAAACGGCTATTTTACACACACTCACATATACAGGTCTACATCCACTCTGGATCTCATTGGTAATGACTCTGCTACTGCCAGTTATGACTTTGAAAATCCGATCAACTTAGCTGAAGACGAAGGTGAAGATGATTGCGAAGTGCCTGGTGAACTTGCAAGACTGTTACTCCAGGAAGAGAGGGTTATTCAGCCACATGAAGAGCCGGTAGAATCAGTGAATCTGGGTACTGAGACAGACAAGAAGGAAGTTAAGATCGGTGCAAATCTGGAGCTTAGTGTGAAGTAACGGTTGATTTAGATGCTGCATGACTATGTCGAGATCTTTGCCTGGTCTTACGAAGATATGCCTGGTTTGGATACTGACATTGTGGGTCACCGCCTACCTACCAAGGAAGACTGTCCTCCGGTGAAAAAGAAGGTCCGCCGAATGCGTCCAGAGATGTCTGATAAAATCAAGGCTGAAGTTATGAGACAATTTGATGCCGGTTTTCTAGCAGTTACTTCTTACCCTCAGTGGGTGGCCAATGTGGTTCCAGTGCCGAAGAAGGATGGTAAGGTTCGAATGTGTGTTGACTACAGGGATTTGAACAGGGCAAGCCCCAAGGATGATTTCCCTCTGCCTCACATCGACGTTCTGGTTGACAACACCGCTCAGCATAAAGTATTCTCCTTCATGGATGGTTTCTCCGGTTATAATCAGATTAAAATGGCTCCCGAAGACATGGAGAAGACAACCTTTGTTACTCAGTGGGGTACCTTTTGCTACAAGGTCATGCCTTTTGGATTGAAGAATGTTGGGGCAACGTATCAGCGTGCCATGGTTGCTTTGTTTCATTACATGATCCATCATGAGATTGAGGTATACGTCGACGATATGATTGCAAGATCCCAAACTTAGGAGGAACACCTTGACCATTTGCAGAAGTTGTTTGGCAGGCTGAAGTTGTACAAGCTGAGGTTAAACCCGAACAAGTGCACCTTCGGGGTGAGATCTGGTAAACTGCTGGGTTTCGTCATAAGCGACAAAGGTATTCAAGTGGATCCTGCTAAGGTGAAATCTATACAAGAGATGCCAGCTCCCAGAACAGAGAAAGAAGTCAGAGGTTTTCTGGGACGTCTGAATTACATTGCCCAATTCATCTCCCACCTGACTGCTACTTGTGAGCCAATCTTCAAGTTACTGAAGAAAGATCAAGTAGTACGTTGGAACGATGAATGTCAGGCCGCTTTCGAAAGGATCAAAGAGTATCTCCAAGAGCCACCTATTCTGATGCCTCCAGTTGAAGGGAGACCTTTAATCTTATACTTGACAGTACTCGACAACTCAATGGGGTGTGTGTTGGGTTAGCATGACGAGTCTGGCCGAAAAGAGCATGCTATTTATTACCTTAGCAAAAAGTTTACCGACTGTGAGACCCGATACTCACTGCTCGAGAAAACTTGTTGCGCTTTGGCATGGGCTGCTCGCCGGATGAGACAGTATATGTTGACTCACACTACTCTGTTGATATCAGAGATAGATCCAATCAAGTATATCTTCGAGAAGCCTGCCTTGTCCGGAAGAATAACAAGATGGCAGATGATCTTGACTGAGTATGACATCCAATATACGACCCAAAAGGCAATCAAGGGAAGTGTATTGGCAGACCATTTAGCACATCAGGAAGTGGATGATTACCAGTCTATGAACTTTGAATTCCCGGACGAGAATATCATGCTAGTAACTGATTGTGAGACACCTGGACCGGATGAAGGATCCTGATGGTCTATGTACTTTGATGGAGATTCGAACGCTTTGGGTAATGGCATTGGCACTGTGATCATATCTCCTAAAGGCTCTCATACTCCGTTTACCGCCCGACTATGTTTCAACTGCACCAACAATATGGCGGAGTATGAGGCGTGCATTATGGATATTCGAGCAGCAATTGACCTAAGGATTAAGTTCTTGAGTGTCTCCGGAGATTCCGCTCTCGTGATCAGTCAGATCAAAGGCGAGTGGGATACGAAACACCCAAATCTTATTCCTTACAAGGAGTATGTATTGACGTTGCTTCCCCATTTTGAGGAGATAACCTTTGAACACTTCCCTAGAGAGGAGAATCAGTTGGCGGACACGCTGGCTACGATGTCTTCTATGTTCAAAGTCAATTGGGACAACGAAGCTCCCCGGATCATCATTGAAAGATTGGACGAACCTGCACATTGCTGTGACATTGAGACTGGAGAGGTAGAAGATAAACCTTGGTTTCATGAGGTGAAAAGGTATCTAGAAGCTCAGGAATACCCCGAGGGTGCATCTGTTAATGACAAGAAGTTTTTGAGGAGGTTCGCGGCGAAGTTCTCTATCAGCAATGGTATTTTGTACAAGCGTAACCATGATTCGACCTTACTGCGTTGTGTGGATAAGAATGAAGCAGAAAGGATCATGGCGGAGTTACATGAAGGTACTTTCAGGACTCATTCCAGTGGACATACCATGGCAAAGAAGATCCTTCGGGCAGGATATTACTGGTCCACAATGGAAGCCGACTGTTATCAGCATTCTCGGACATGTCACAAGTGCCAAGTCTATGCTGACAAAGTGCATATACCTCCAATACCTCTGAACGTATTGACGGCACCTTGGCCTTTTGCAATATGGGGCATTGATATGATCGGCGAGATCAGACCTACAGCGTCCAACGGGCATCGTTTCATCTTGGTAACAATTGATTACTTTATGAAGTGGGTTGAAGCAGCTTTTTTTGCAACTGTAACCAAGAACGTCGTGGAACGGTTCATTCGGCACAATTTGATCTGTCGATACGGTGTACCATAAAGGATCATTAAGGACAATGGTACCAATCTCAACAACAAGATGATCACTGAGCTCTGCGAGTAGTTCAAGATACAACATCACAACTCTTCTCCCTATTGGCCGAAGATGAATGGGGCTGTGGAAGCGGCTAATAAGAACATTAAGAAGATTGTGCAGAAGATGACAGTGACCTACAAAGATTGGCACGAGATGTTACCATTTGCTCTTCATGGGTACCGTACCTCAGCGCGGACGTCAACAGGGGAAACACCCTACTCCTTGGTATATGGCATGGAGGCAGTTTTTCCCATTGAAGTTCAGATACCCTCTCTTCGGATCATGAAGGATGCAGGTTTGAGTGAAGATGATTGGATTCAGACCCGGCTTGATCAGCTGAATTTAATTGACGAAAAGAGACTTACTGCTATTTATCATGGTCAGACGTACAAAATACGGACGATCAAGGCATTTAACAAGAAAGTTAGACGACAAGAGTATCAAGTTGGGGATCTGGTAATCAAGCGCATTATTCTACCTCAAGGTGACCCTAGGGGCAAATGGACCCCTACTTATGAAGGGCCATTTGTGGTTAAGAATATTTTCTCAGGAGGAGCTATGATTCTAACCACCATGGATGGTGACGGCCTTCCTCACCCCGTCAATACAGACATAGTGAAAAGATACTACGCATAATCAAAGACCCGCTAGGTTGAGTGGCCTAGGCAAAAATAAGGGCTTCCCGACGAACCAAAAGGGTTCGGGAAAAAATAAGGGATGAAAATAAAAAAAATCTGTACACCCGATAAGTCGAAAACTTGAAAAGGCAGCTTGGGCAAAAAAGGGTATCCCGGTGGACTGAAAACCCGAAAGGGCGGTCCAGGAAAAAATTAGGGATCAAAGCATAACACTATGTCTCATTGGATCACCTTGCATCCAGACTTCAGTGTTAACTATCCAGCTCGGACGTCACTAATCGATCTGATCTACCTTCAACTAATAGCAAAGTGATGAGATGCTTGAAGATATAAAGGCAATAGCAGAGTTGGGACCTAGTGGGATTATTCACATAGATGTTTTGTTTAGTTTTTCACAAATTATGTAAATTCTATTGTTCGGCGGCGTTCTCTTACTAGGACGTCAGCCTCTTGTACAAAAACGCCTATTTACAGGCTAAACTTCAAAACCAATACAATTCATTTTATAAGAAATCTCAAACTGTTTTCTCTTTATCTGTTTTGTTTTGAAAAGAGCGTCCAATGTTCATTTTTGATATATGCATTTGACATTAATTGCTGATCATAAATATTTACATGCGAAACAAAAGATGAATTACGGGTAACATCAGAAACAGGGGAAATAAGAATTGTCCGAGCTGTATGGTTGCTCTGTTCACCAGGTACAAAGGTAGATTCAGCTAAAGAATATGGCTAAGATACCTTCACTCCCCGCAAAGTAAGATAGTAGTGGTAGCTCCCCCCAGCTGAGACTTACAACCATGAACGAATCAACAATACTCTCCCCAAGCAGAGTTAGTCTACCATCAGCACTAAAAGGGTCTTAATATTCCCCAGCTGAGTGTAAGAATATTCCCCAGCAAGTATAAGAGCATTCCCCAGCGGAGTATAAGAGCATCCCCCAGCGGAGTATAAGAGCATTCCCCTACGGAGTATAAGAATGTTACCCGATAGAATACAAGATACCCCCAGTGGAGTCAATATTTCCCCAGCACGGTCTGAAAAAGCTTCCCCAACAAAATTGAAGCATCATTCCCAGTAGACTTTGGAAGTTTTATCCCCAGCAGAGTAAAAAATAAATCTCCCCAGCCAAATTCAGAGGGTTATCCCTACAATAGTCTAACAGGGATATCCCCTACAAGTCACAACTGAAAGAACATCCCCCAACGAAGTTCTTTCCTTTCATAAACAGGTATTTAATCCTTAACAGACTCAGTATTACCAGCAACGGTAATCCATCCCCAGCAGAGTTTATCAGTGGAATCTTCAGCAGAACATCTCTTCCCCACAGAGTAATTCTCCTCGGAGTAATCTCCTTATCAGTTTATTCCCCAACGGAGTTATCCTCTCCTGCAAGTTTATCACCTTCGTTCATCATTCCCAGTGGAAATGAAGAATCCAACTCTATTCTCCAGCAGCTATCCGGGATTTATTTTCCCCAGCTAAAACATCACATGTCCATACATCATGATAGATGCATATACGCATCATACCATACAATCTCATTTATGTTGAGAACATCATTGCTTGATCCATATCATGCATTGCATATGACTGACCTTTACCTTTTAGAAAAGATGCAGTTAAATTCTCAACTATGTGGAAAACCTCCTCTGGTCCAGTTAAATCGATTCCTAAAGATTTTTCTGATACCAATCCAGTCAAAGGAGACAAGACCAGTTAAATCGATTCCTAAAGATTTTTCTGATGACAATCCAGTCAAAGGAGACAAGACCAGTTAAATCGATTCCTAAAGATTTTTCTAAGGCCAACCCAGTCAAAGGAGACAAGACTAGTTAAATTGATTCCTAAAGATTTTTCTGAGGCCAACCCAGTCAAAGGAGACAAAACCAGTGAAATCGATTCCTAAAGATTTTTCTGAGGCCAACCCAGTCAAAGGAGACAAAACCAGTTAAATCGATTCCTAAAGATTTTTCTGAGGCCAACCCAGTCAAAGGATACAAAACCAGTTAAATCGATTCCTAAAGATTTTTCTGAGGCCAACCCAGTCAAAGGAGACAAAACCAGTTAAATTGATTCCTAAATATTTTTTTGAGGCCAATCCAGTCAAAGGAGACAAGACCAGTTAAATCGGTTCCTAAAGATTTTTCTGAGGCCAACCCAGTCAAAGGAGACAAGACTAGTTAAATCGATTCCTAATGATTTTTCTGAGGCCAAACCAGTCAAAAGAGACAAAACCCCTCTGGTCCAGTTAAATCGATTCCTAAAGATTTTTCTGATACTAATCCAGTCAAAGGAGACAAAACCCCCTCTGGTACAGTTAAATCGACTCCTAAAGATTTTTCTGATACCAATCCAGTCAAAGGAGACAAAAACCCCTCTGGTCCAGTTAAATCGATTCCTAAAGATTTTTCTGATACCAATCCAGTCAAAGGAGACAAAACCCCCTCTGGTCCAGTTAAATCGATTCCTAAAGATTTTTCTGATACCAATCCAGTCAGAGGAGACAAAACCCCCTCTGGTCCAGTAAAGTCGATTCCTAAAGATTTTTCTGACGCCAATCCCGTCAAAAGAGACAAAACCTCATCTGGTCCAGTCAAATCGATTCCTAAAGATTTTTCTGACGCCGATCCAGTCGAAGTTCAGACCACCTATCAACAATCTCCAAATGGCATCTGTAAGCCCATTCCCGACATCACAATGCTGATACCACTTCATGCGAGTGCAAATTTCTGGGCACTTTAGTGTTCAATCATCTTCCACCTTCGGATCTCGAAAGGCCTGAAAGCCAATCTATATCCTCAGGTTTAAGAAAATTGAACAGGGGCAGCTGTTGTACCCCAAAATTTTCCCTCCCATATTTCTCAAGACATTACAAGATAAATCTTCAAGTGGCTCAAGGTTGCTCAAGAGTTGGACAGTCAAGTCATCTCCTAAGGCAGTCAATCTCAAATTAGGGTTTTATGTTGCACCAAGGTCCTTGCATCCAAAGGACCTCAAGTTCTCCCCAATGTCCTAATATATTCTCAAGTTCATCCATGTCAAATTTCAAGCCTTTGTAGAGGAAGTTTGGTCAGTCAATTGCTCAGGAGGCCCAAAAATCGACTGTGCTAGGGCAAAAGTCAACTGTGGCCTATAAATAGTCAAACTTCAAGATTTTTTGTCAACATTCTCATTTTGAAGGATAATTCATAATTTGATCAAGGTTTGATCATGATTCATCAAGGATTTCTCAAAATTCATCAAGACTCAAAAGTTGCTAAATTAGGGTTTTGTAGGAAAAGTCAACTCAACTTTGACCAAGCATAACTTTCTCATACTTTATGAGAAATAACCCATACAAAGCTAATTTTGAACAGAATGCAATTTCCTACAATCCATCTTCACACCCCAAGATCAATAAATGTACTCACAAGAAGTTACAAATTTGGACATTATAGGTCATTTTTGAAAGTCAACAAAAACACCTTTTTTGCCAAAGCTTATAACTTGAGAATGGAATATAAAAATGATATGAGACCAAACGGGTTCGTTATAGGACATATAAAGGTTTCTAAAAAGTCCAAGAACACCTCCAAAAGTTCACAATTGAAGGAGTTATGCATTGTTGAAGTTCGGCATTTTTCCAAAACTGCCAAAAGTCAACAATCCCCAAAACTTCAAATTTTGCCAAAAGGGCCCACTTTTTTCCACTTGATTTGATCTTGTCACACTACACACGTGTCCTATCTTCAGTTTTATGCCCATTCATTAATTTTTCTATTTTATTTGATTTTTATTGAATTAACTCATTTTAAATCAATTTAAATCCAAATAAAATCTAAATATTGATAACTTGGTATCTTTTTGATTGATACAGGCCTTAAATATCACCATGTACACAATCAAACTCGTATCAAGCTATATCATGCAAAAAATATTAGATTTGGAATGAAATTGGAAGCTTTTTAATGGAGGATCATATCACATCTTCAATCATCAATGCACAAAGATTCAAAGCCCAAAACTTGACCTAATGCATTGCCTTATACATATACAAGCTAAAGAGGCACGAAAAAGAACCGAGAGGCTGCACAATCTGGAAAACCAAACTTGGAAATTTGTCAAAAAAGCTTGGAAGCGAAATCAGTCTTGGAGGTAGATTCAAGGTCAAATCTCAACGTAGACCTCTTGCTGGACATCCACTGAGTCTAAAGCGATCAAAATCAGGCCATTACACCGTCCCAATAACGCTGTAAGTCTCCCTGAAACTCGCCCTTCAGTTGAAAACATATCCTCTTATTCTTGCACCTTTTTGCCAAGATCTTTGCATATTCATGTCTTTCGTTACATTTAGAAGCTTTTGGCGTTATTGAATTGCATTTTCATGGCCTGTAACCCCCTAGCCGATTCTAGGGTTCTTGGTATTCGTTTTTGGGCATTTTATCTACAGGTGAAATCAAGACCAATAATGGACATGGATGTGTTCAGGAGAGAGAGACGAACAGGACCCTGGTCTTAGATTGAATTTTCATGGCCTAGATTTGGTTTTGGGTTCGACCTAGGGATTTAGCTGCGGATATAAATCCGCAGGTAATCTCTGAATAATTCCAAGGACAGGGACGGAGACGTGTCCCCATCCCATACGCTCATTTAAATATTTCGCGCTTGTTTTTTTTTTTCCAGGCATAATCTTTGTTTTTCCATATAATATTTGATACCTAATCCACTAACAATATAAGCGAATTGGCTCAGTGGCTAAGGCAGGTGTTCAAGTACCAACGAGACCTGGGTTCGAATCCCAGGTCCCCCAATGCATTTGTAATATTTTTGTTCAGGTCATCCTATGCAACGTCCAAGGCGCAGCACATCATGCACCATCACCTGATCACGCGCCAGATGGCCTCCAGGCCAAATCTGATGGCCCAAAGGTGATGACTATCATAAGGCCTAGTCAACGCATGTGCATGGAATTCCAGAAGGTCAAACGAGGCTTGCACAAATGGGCCTCTTAATTGCTGAACAAACATCCAGATTTGGGCCCAAACCCCCCCTTTGGGTTATTTCACAACTCATAAACTGTTAGATGTTTGATAATAGGGAATGCATGACAAGATCGAATGTATGAACTTAAAATCAACATAGCTCACCCATGACATGTACAAAGATAAAATTAACCGAAATAACACACTCGCACATGCGCACTCTTAGGGTACACCTCACTTGGTTGCCTTCGAACGTGGTCATTAGGTATAGGAAGTTTTAGAGGTCGCCCTCTTGTCCAAAGGTCATAGTTGCCTCGAAACGGTTGCCTCGAAAAAATGATCTAAGACATTAGGGTTACCGCTAAGGCGTCCTAACATTGCTTTAGTGACCACACGTCCCTTAATCGAATTGACCCTTAAAACTCTAACGACGGTGCTACCTACTCATCCATAGTCGGATAGCATTGTCTAAAGGACATTAGCACAGTTTAATTCCATTTTCGAGTAGGTAGATGGTTCTTAAGTACTTGCTCCTTTTAAAACAAAACAAAACTTTTCGCACTTACACTCCTTTCAAACAAAAACTTCTTTCAAACCCACAAACACAAAGAAAAGAAAATTTTGAAAACACATTGAGCAAGTACCTAAGAGCCCGTGGATAACCACGGATAGAAAGGGTGCTAACACCTTCCCTTTCTATAATCTACCCCCCGGACCCGAGAAACATCTCGAAAAAGGAATTTTTCTGTGCTTTTTTCCTTTCCTTGTTGGATAAAATAAAAGTCGGTGGAGACTCTTGCTTACTGCGACGTTTTGTGAAAACAAACGCAAAACGCGAACCAGCATTCCGAAATAGTCAGTTCTCTCCCACCATATCACAGATCTCAAGATATAATTTTGTGAATACATGCTCATGAACTAAAATAATTTAGCAAAATTTTGCCCTAGTTAGGCATATTTTTTACCTAACTTCATGCCAATTTTTCACATAGTTCTAAAGGGAATTTTAAAAGCAATTCAAATATGACTTGTAGATCACATTTCAAGCTTTCCAAAATGTCCAAGAACTCCTTGAGATCATTCCTGAGTAGGGAGAATATAAGATATGAAGTTGGTGATTTATTACTTTGATTTCAAGCCATTTCATGATGAACAAAAATTCAAATCCAAGCCTAGGCTACATAATATTTGCTTTGCAGGCCATAAACTTGTTTCTCACTCCATAATTAAATGTTTTCACAGATTTTGGAAGCTTTAAGCCAAGCATTGAATGCATTGTACAAGAAAAATTCCATTTTTGGGAGAAAGGCAACATTGTCATTTTGGAAAAGCAAGCTTTATGCAAAGTCAGCTTGCATTGAGCCTTGCACTTGTTTTTTCTGCACAAACACACTCCACTCAATCAGAACAAGCATGTTAAAAGGACTCATCCCCCTACAAGCTGGGTACGACACCTTGGAACCATGCTTGCTAGCTTTGCTTCACAAACAAGAAACCAAGCAAACATGTGAGTTTTTGAAATTTGAGTTGTTACAAGACTTAAGACCTTTTGCTTATAAGTAGAGACATTATTTGCAAGTTGACACATGAAGGCTGAGACTCAAAAACACTTCCAAACACTTTGCAACTGAAAATCTGTCATAGCTTAACAGTTTTGAACCTTACACAGCCATCTCTAAATCCACTCGTGCGTATTGAGTTTTAACCACCCAAACACTTAATATACCTCATATCTAAGTGATCCAGACCCCTGTTCCCTCACTGTAACTCCTCCTCCATCATCCACAATTTTCAAATATCAAGCTTGCAGGTTGACTTGAGTAGGGAGATTCAGGGACTTTCAAGAGAAAGTAAGGATTGGAATACACTCAGGGAGGTCCAGGCAAGCTAAACAGATCCTCAGGCCTTCTCAAAACTTGCTCAAACCCCATTCACGATCCCAGCTGCAAGAGGTAAAAACTCAAATTTCTTTCTCTTCATACAAGCATCATTTGGTCCTGATTTGTGAAATAAAAATGTAGATATCCTTGCTCTAAAGCTAACCATGTTCATAGTTTTCATTTATATTAACTCTATATAGAGAATTTTGGATTTGAAATTTATGCAAAAGTTAGGTTTTAAATTAGCGCCAGTAAAATTAGTTCTTATCTTTGACTTTTAGTTTACATAAATTATATGGTTGAACTCGTGGGAAGAAACACCATAACTTTCATGTTTGAACTTTCCATTTTTATGGAGAAATGAAGAAGATACAGGTGGTCCGGCCATGGCTCAAGGTTGAAGATGAAGTTACCTTCAGGAGGCATTTTCTAATATATATTTATGCTTTTGTTTATATAAATGGATGTGCAGCCACCCCAGTGGTAAGGCAGCGCGCGTAAATGCTAGAGGTCATGGGTTCGAGCCTCAGCGCGCTGCCTTTTGTATTTTCTCACATTTTTCCATCTTTTTTTTGTCCCTTTGCAGCGTTGGGCTTCCTGCTTCATGGGCCTTGGATTTTTTCTAACATTCACACCCTGTCTGCTTATGACACCCCTGGCCCATATCATTTTATTTATTTATTTTATTTTCATTTTATTTTCTTAAATATATTTTTCTTAATATTAAAAATCATAAAAATATAAAAAATGTTAGATTTATATTTTGGCTTGTTTTATTTTATTTTTGTCACATAAAATATTTTTATTTAGTTATATATTATCTATTTTTATTAAATAAACTTTGTAAATTAAATTATAACTAATTTAATATTTATTTTTCTTCACACCCATTAAATATATTATTTTAATATAAAAAAGACCAAAAATATCTCATATTGCCATATATTATTTTTAAGGCAAAAATACAAAAATACTTTTTCTTAAAAAAAACTTATTTTCTTTTAATCAAATAGAATTAGGGTTTATTCAAAAACATTTTTCTTAAATAATTCCTTTCCTTAATTAATTTAAGTTAATCTTGATTTACTTATTTTCTAATTAGGTTTTAGGTTAAAGCTTTTTCATATGAAAAGACCAAACAAAAATCTTCTTTGCATTTACACATCTTTGCATATTTAATTCATCTTGTATATTATTTATTCTAATATTTGTACATGTTCAATTTGGTTGTAATAGATTAATTAGGTTTATATTATTGCAATCTCCATTCATAAATTGTATACCCACAAATGTTGTAATAGTGTAGTAACTTTAAATTTCGCAATTTATCAATTTTATACATCATGCTAGTAATTAGAATTTGTATGGCAAGATAAAACCAATCAAATAGAAAACCCTAGTTTAAGACAAAATCAAGCATGAAAATGACACACTTGCACACAAGCACCCCTAGGGTTACTCCACTTGGTTGCCTTATACACAATGGCCATATTACGCATGTAAGGTGTCTTAACAAAAACAAACAAATACAAGATCATAGTCCCTCGATGACGCTATTCAAAGTTGCCTTACAAAAATGATCTTAGTCCATCAAAAATGCTAAGATACTTTGCAACATTTCTAATTATGGTTATACGATGACCCACGCCCATCCCGTTTACATCCAAAGATAGGGTTGCTTACCAAATCAATGGTAAGACAACAATGTCAAAGGAAAAGAAAATGATCAAGAAAGACATTTGAGTAGGTAGATTGCTTTTAGTTACTTGCTCCATTTTCAAGACTTGCTATTTTCAAAATAAACACCTACACATTTCCAAACATCTTGCAAACATTAAAAACATTTTCAAAAAGGTCAACATCTTTGTATACATTCTTACGAACGAGAATCATTACAAAGATTTCCTAAACAATGGCCTCTTTTACAAAATACTTTCAAAAACCACACAAAGCATAATTTCAAACAAAAGCAAGTGATCTAGCAAGTAACTAAGAGCCCATGGAAAACCATGGATGAAAAGGGTGCTAATACCTTCCCTTTTCATAATCTACCCCCCGAACTCAAGAAATAGTCTCAAAGGTCTTTCCTGTGCTTTTTCACCTTTCCTTTGGATAAAATAAAAGTTGGTGGCGACTCTTGCTAACCGCAACATTTGCGAGAAAATGCAAAACCTTCAAGTCAGTTCTACCACCGCATCACAGAACCGGCGACTCTGCTGGGGAAAATTCTAAAAGTGGGGTTACCTTAGGGTTAGATCACATTTACTTGCTTACATTGTTTGACTTATATGCTTTACATTATGGTTCTTTGTTTGGGTTTGAATCCTCTACCCGGATTTGGGATACATTATAGGTAAGTAGCAATACGTTGTGGAAACTGTGCGGGGTATACCGACATGGTCAAAGTAATAGCTATGTTAGTGCGACATATTTGTGGGTACCGGTAGCCTTGAGTTAATCAAAGAGAATACGGGGCCGTTGAGTAATGTCATGAAGCACTAATGAACTTCTAGAACCTTTACTTGACCAACTTGGCCTTTAGGATGTAGTGAGATGACCGGCTTTGGTGCAGTCCAAAGTTGGTAGATACTCGATATTATACTCATTGAGGTTTGGTTTCTTGGGATATTTCGGTCGCCATTAAAGAGGCTTGAGCTGAAACAATGACCAAGGAAACAATCCAGTGATATTGAGCTCCTTAGAACCCGATAACTATTACTAGAACAGGTTTAAGCCAACTAAACTTCAAGAGGGTACTTACCTATAAAACTCCATACAATCCTAAACTAAGGACTTGTTTGCTTTGATTGTATGTGCATACTTGTACATAACATCATGGACATCATGAACATCATATACATCTACTAACCATTTCAAGGATTTTGGGATTCATCTTTGTTCTTGTTTTGTAGGATATGGATTCACTTTGCAGGAAAACTATTCAAGTCAACCTTGTGAGAATCCCTCCTCAACTTAAAGAGCTAGCATCAACGATTCTTGAAAATTCTCCATTCACCGAGAGGCATGGTCGTCTACTCAACTTGGTGACCTCCAACACAGATGAGGACATGATGAAGGTGCTCTTTCAGTTCTTTGATCCTTTGCACCGTTGCTTTACATTTCCCGACTATCAACTTGTGCCTACTTTGGAAGAATTCTCCCGACTCTTTAGGATTCCCATTCTCAATCAACTACCTTTCAACGGTACAGAAAGAGATCCAAAGCCAGAATAGATTGCTCAAGCTCTACACTTGCACTCATCTTATATCACAACTCATTGGGAAACAAGGAGTGTTGTCAAAGGCTTCTTAGCAAAGTTCCTGTTTGAGAAAGCCCAAAGCTGCTGGAATTCCTTAGACTTGCAAGCCTTTGAGGAAATTGTGGCTCTCCTCATCTATGGTATGGTTTTGTTTCCAAATCCTGACCAAGCCATAGATATCAACACCGTCAAAATCTATATATCCCGCAACCCGGTGCCTACATTTCTAGGGGATATCCTACACTATTTCCACACTCGCACAATGAGGAAAAGATGTGTCCTTATGTGTTGCACTCCTCTCTTGGCAAGATAGTTTATTTCTCATCTTCCCTAATTAGTATTAAAGAATGAGCAAGGTTCAAAGTGGTCACAAAGGTTAATGACGCTCAAGCATTCAGACATTCATTGGTGCTCTCAATCGAAAGAGAATGTTATCATCATCGGCCGTTATGGAGAATTCCATAATGTCCCTCTACTTGGCATTAGGAGAGGAATCACCTACAATCCTTGCTTAGCCTTAAGACAATTTTGTTATGCCCGAAGGGATGGCCCACATGAGATGTTGATTCAAGGTTTAGTATTTGACTACGACAACGACAATCAAGGTCTTCGCCTAAGATTTACCCGAGCTTGGAGGATGTTGAACAATGTGGATAGCAAGACTTTGGGGCACAAGAATTCCATCCCTCTTGAGCCTTACCTCAAATTGGTACGAACTCGCGCTCAGAGTCTTATGATGCCTTACCCCTTGTGATACGGTGGCCAGAACTGACTGTTTTTGGAATGCTGGTTCGCGTTTTGCATTTTTTGTTTGCAAAATGTCGCGGTAAGCAAGAGTCGCCACCAACTTTTATTTTATCCAACAAGGAAAGGAAAAAAGCACAGAAAAATTCCTTTTTTGAGATATTTTTGAGTACGGGGGGTAGATTATAGAAAGGGAAGGTATTAGCACCCTTTCTATCCGTAGTTATCTACGGGCTCTTAGGTACTTGCTCATCATTTTCAAAATGTTTTCTTTGTGTTTGTGTGCTTTGAAAAGTTTTTGTTTTGACTTCGATTTAACTCTTGCTTCTGTCTTCAAGAGTGTAATGAAGTGTTTTTGAAAACTTATTTATAAAAGAGTGTAAGTGTGAAAAAAGTTTTGTTTTTTGGATGAGAAAGTATCTAAGAGCTAATCTACCTACTCGAAAAAAGGAATCGTTCTATGCTAATTTCCTTTAGACAATGCTATCCCACTATTAGTGAGTAGGTAGCACCGTCGTTAGAGTTTGAGGGTTAATTCGAAAGAGGGACATACAATCATTAAAGCAATGTTAGGGTGTCTTAGCGGTAACCCTAATGTCTTAGATCATTTATTCGAGGCAACGATATCCGAGGCAACCACTTTGAGGCAACTATGATCTTTTAGACAAGAGGGCGACCTCTAAAACAACCTATACTTAATGACCATTTACAAAGGCAACCAAGTGGGGTGTACCCTAAGAGTGCGCATGTGTGATTGTGTTGATTTTAGTTATTTTTATCTTTGCACATGTTTAGGGTGATCTAACCGTTTTAAGATTAAACATTCATTCTTGTCATGCAAACCCTATTATCAAACATCTAACAGTTGTATAATTTGCAGAATTAAAATGCGGAATTTAAACTAAATTATTACAAGGCGTCGGGTATTTACATCGCCAAAGACAACCCTTTGAAAATAAAATAAAAGCGGTAAAAGTAAGTGTCCTAATTAATTATTATAAGCCAGGAGCAGATACATCAATTGGATAAATAAAGCGCGCGATGCGAAATTAAAACGAATGTGAAATTATGGTTTTGACCATTTTTAAAAAGAAAATGGTTTTTTGGTTGTTTTTATTTATTTTTAAGAAAAGAAATTAAATCCTAAAATTAAATGCTAAATTAATTATTAAATAAATTAATTAATAGAAAAATATTAAATGAAATATTTTTGGAGTTTTTGTTGATTTAAGAAAGAAAATAAAATAATTAAAATTAATGATTAAAACCTATTTAATTCTAATTGATTTTATTTATTTACAAAATAAATTAAAGTTACCTAATTAATATCCTAATTAAATTAATTAATATTTATTAATGAAAAAATAAATTTCTGAAATTTTATTGGGTAAAAATATTTTTGTGGTTTTTTGATAAAAAGAAATTAATTTATTGGTTAGTAATTAAATTGAATGAAATAAAATAATTAAATAAAATAAGCAAAAAAAATAAAAGAAAGAGTGAGAATGGGCCTGATTTTGAGAGTGTCAATAGCAAATTTTCTGGCCCATTTGTGAAGTCCACATTGACTTTTTGTAATCCAGTGCACTGGCGTTGACTTGGCATATGGTGTGCCTTAAATGATGGCCACCAGATCTGACCATCTGGCCATCTAGTGCGTTGGATAGTGAGAGCGTATGATAGAACTCCTGGCCTAGGCTTGCACATGATTACCTGTAAACAAATAATATGGAGAAAATAGGGAGACCTGGGATTCGAACCCAGGCCCTGAAGGGATATCCACGCCACGCTTGCCACTACACCACTTGTTTTCAATTGTTAATATAATGCAAATAAATGATAATATAAGAAAACAAATTTTATTGGGTAATTATCAGAAAAACGCGCCAATATTTGAATGGGCGAGTGATGGCGTGACAACGCATCGTCCCTGTCTTCTACACCATGGCTAAAAATAACAACACCTATACCTACGGACAAATGTCCGTCGCTACAGACAGGGGTTCCTCCCAAATCTCCTACAGGCCATGGAAATGCATTCTAAAACCATGGTTAGACTCGTCATCTTCTTCTGATCACAACCATAGCCATTACGAAGGCTAATTGTACCTGAAAGCAAAAGCCCTAAAAAACTCCAAGAAAACCCTACAATGGTGATTCACAGCATATGGCATATAAATGAAATTGAATAATACCAAAAGCTTGCAAATGATGTGTAGATTAAGAATATGCCATCAATACATGTTAACAATGCCTAAATTTCAAAATGCGAAATCAAGAAAAGGGTGAGTTCGTGACTAACTTACAGTGCACTGGAGGGCTTGGAAACGCGTGGTTTTGCTTGCTTTCGCTTGTGGAGATTTCCAGGAGACGATTGGGACAATTGCCAAGCCTTGAGGATGCCTCTAAGCCCTGTTTCGATCTCACACTTTTTTCTTGTTTTTGCAAATTTGGTTTTGTCTCTATGCTTGATATCCAACCCCTATTTTTGTCTGCACACGACCCTTATGTATTGCACAATGTATTAGGGTTGCAAACTCAGTCCAAATCTCTCTCTTTCAATGCTTTGATATTTGATTTGATTATCTTTTACAACCTTCCAAATTTGGCTTGATTTGAATCTTTTTGTGCACACAAGCTTTGATACGAATTGGGAATGGTTCTAGCTGTCCAATGAAGCCTGAAATCATCAAAAGATCTTTGGTTTTCAATTTTTTTGATTTTATTTGATTTGTTTTGATTTAATTCAAATTAATTCAAATAAAAATCAAAACAATTAATAAAAATATGATATGGACACATGGCCAAGGCTAAAGCACGTGGGCTATAATGCAAACTCAAAACACGTGAAAAAGAATGGACTCATTTGGCAAAATTTGAAATTTTGAGCATAGTTGACTTTTGGAAATTTTGCAAAAAGGGTCAACTTCATCAATGCATAACTTCCACAATTTTGAACCTTTGGAGGTGTTCTTGGACTTTTTATAAATCTTAATATATTCTCTAATCAACCCTTTTGGTCTCATATCAATTTTATATTCCATTCTCATGTGTGAAGCTTTGACAAAAAAGGTGTTTTTTTTACTTTTCAAAATGACCTATAATGTCCAAATTCATAACTTCTTGTGAGTGTATATTTTGATCTTGGGATATGAAGATGGATTGTATGTAATTGCATCCTCTTTAAAATGAGCTTTGGATGGGTCATTTATCATAAATTATGAGAAAGCTATGCCTGGTCAAAGTTGAGTTGACTTTTCTTGCAAAACCCTAATTTAGCAACTTTTGAATTTTGATGAATTATGAGAAATACTTGATGAATCATGATCAACCCTTGATGAAATTATGAAATATACTTAAAAATGAGAATGTTGACCAAAAACCTTGAGGTTTGACTGTATGTAGGTCACAGTTGACTTTTGCCCTAGCATAGTCGATTTTTGGACCTTTGAGCAATTGACTGAGCAAACTTCCTCTGCAAGGCTTGAAACTTGACATGGATGATCTTGAGAACATATTAGGACATTCGTGAGCATTTGGGACCACTTGGAATAAAGGATCTTGATGCAACATGAAACCCTAATTTGGGGTAGATTGCCTTAGGAGAGAGCTTGTTTGGCCAACCCTTGGACTACTTTGAGCAACTTGAGGATCTTTCTTGAAATGTTTTGAGAAATATGGGAGGGCAAATTTTGGGGTACAACAGCTACCCCTGTTCAATTTTCTTAAACTTGAGGATGTAGATTGGCTTTCGTGTCTTTCGTTATCCGAAGGTGGAAGAAGATTGAACACTAGAGTGCCCAGAAATTCGTACTCGCATGAAGTGGTAATTGTCTTGTGACGTCGGGAATGGGCTTACGGATGCCATTTGAAAAAGTGCCGATCGCATAAGAGATTCCTTAGCGAGAACTTGTATACCTGTTGTTGAGGAAGATTCCGCTGGGGAAGTTTGACCTTTTGTTGAGAGAGATAGAAATTTAGGAGCTTTGTCGTCCGTCATTCTGCTGATGAGTCGTCTCTGTTGATATTTAGGAACTTTGGTCGTCTATACTCAACTGAGGAAAAAATTTTGCTGAGATTTAGGAGCTCGTCCGTAATTCAACTTGAGAAACATCTGTCGAGATTTGGGAACTCGTCCGTAATTCGACCGAGGAACATATCTGTCGAGATTTAGGAACTCGTCCGTAATTCGACTGATGAAACATCTCTGCTGAGATTTAGGAGCTCTTCCGTAATTCAACTGAGGAAATACTTTTGCCGAGATTTAGGAACTTTTCCGTAATTCGACTGAAGAAACATCTTCGTTGAGATTTAGGAGCTCGTCCGTAATTCAACTAAGAAACCATCTCTGCTAAGATTTAGGAACTCGTTTGTAATTAAACTGAGGAAAAATCTCTGTTGAGATTTAGGAACTCGTCTGTAATTCAACTGAGGAAACAACTTCGCTGAGATTTAAGAGTTCGTTCGTAATTCAACTAAGCAACCATCTCTGCTGAGATTTAGGAACTCGTCTGTAATTCAACTTGAGAAACAACTTTGTTGAGATTTAGGAGCTTGTCTGTAATTCAACTACTTTGCTGAGATTTAGGAACTTGTCTGTAATTCAACTACTTTGCTGAGATTTAGGAGCTCGTCCGTAATTCAACTATTTTGCTGAGATTTAGGAACTCGTCCGTAATTCAACTATTTTGCTGAGATTTAGGAACTTGTCCGTAATTCAACTTGAGAAACGTCTTTGTCGAGATTTAGGAACTTGTCCATAATTCAACTACTTTGCTGAGATTTAGGAACTTGTCCATAATTCAACTACTTTGTTGAGATTTAGGAACATCGTTCGTAATTCAACTACTTTGCCGATATTTAGGAACATCGCCCGTAATTCAACTTGAGAATAACTTTGTTGATATTTAGGAGCCTGTCCGTAATTCAACTGATGAAATATCCGCCGAGATTTAGGAACTTGTCCGTAATTCGACTGAGGAAATAATTTCGTCGAGATTTAGGAACTCATCCATAATTCGACTGTGGTAGAAGCTTCATAGCTTGAACTTTGTGATAACTTAATCGTATCCTTCCTGAAAGGTAAAGGTTAGTTGTATGTAATGCATGATATGTATCAGGCAATGATGTTCTTAAAATAAATGAGATTGTGTTGTATGATGCATATGCATGTCATGATGTATGAAAATGTGATGTTTTTATCTGGGGAAAATAAATCCCAGATTTCTGTTGGAGAAAAGAATTGAGCTCTTCATTTCCGCTGGAGATAGTGGACGAAGATTTTTGTAAGAATAAACTTGCAGGAGAGGATAACTCCGCTGGGGAATAAAATGATGAGAGAATGAATCTGTGGGGAAGAGATGTTCTACTGAGGATTCCGTTGACAAATTCAGTTGAGGATGAATTACCGCTGCTGGTGATAATGAAACCTGTTGGGGATTGAATTCTTGTTTCGTGAAAGAAAAGAACTCCTTTGGGGATGATTTTCCAGTAGCGACCTTACTGGGGATAGCCTTTTTAGACTTTACTGGGGATAATCTTCCGGAGTCTACTGGAGACAATTCTTCAAACTCCACTGGGAAAAAAAATTTGTTCAAACTCCACTGGGGATATTTTTTATACTCCACTGGGGATGATAAGACTTTTCAGTGCTGATGGTAGATAAACTCTGCTTGGGGAGAACATTATTGATTCAGTTACAGTTGCGAGTCTCGGCTGGGGAAAGCTAGCACCAGTATCTTTTCCATTACTCTACGGGGAATGAATGTACTTTCAATCGTTTCCTCCAGCTAGGTCTATCCCTATACCTGGTGGACAGAGCAATTGTATGGCTTGGACATTCTCGTTTGCCCCTGTTTCTAAAATTACAAGTAATCGCCTTTTGTTTCGCATGTAAATTTTTATGAGCAGCAATTAATGTCAAATGCATATATCAAAAACTGAACATTGGACGTTCTTTGCAAAACAAAACAGAAAAAGGAAAACAGTTTGAAGTTTATTCGTGAAAATGACTTGTATTGATTTTTGAAGTTAGCCTGTAAATAGGCGTTTTTGTACAAGAGACTGACGTCCTAGTAAGAGAATGCCGCTGAACAAATAGAATTTATACAATTTGTGAAAAACAAAGAAAAACAGCTATGTGAACAACCCCATTGGGTTCCAACTCTGCTATTGCCTTTATGTCCTCGAGCATCTCATCACTTTGCTACTTGGTTGAAGGTAGATCAGATTGATTAGTGTCGTCCGAGCTTGATAGTCGATACCGAAGTCTGGTTGCAAGGTGATCCAATGAGACATAGTGTTACGCTTTGATCTCTAATTTTTGCCTGGATCGCCTTTTCGGGTTTTCAGTCCACCGGGATACCCTTTTTTGCCCAAGCCGCCTTTTCAGGTTTTCGACTTGCAAGGTGTACAATTTTTTTATATTTTCATCCCTTATTTTTGCCCGAACCCTTTTGGTTCGCTGGGAAGCCCTTACTTTTGCCTAGGCCAGTCAACCTAGAGGGTCTTTGATTATGTGTAGTATTTTTTCACTATGTCTGCATTGACGGGGTGAGGAAGGTCGTCACCATCCATAGTGGTTAGAATCATAGCTCCTCTTGAGAAAATGTTCTTAACCACAAATGGCCCTTCGTAAGTAGGGGTCCATTTTCCCCTGGGATCACCTTGAGGTAGAATGATGCGCGTGATAACCAGGTCCCCAACTTGATACTCTTGTCGTATAACTTTCTTGTTAAATTCCTTGATCATTTGCTTTTGATATGTTTGACCATGAAAAATAGCAGTAAGTCTCTTTTTGTCAATTAAGTTCAGCTGATCAAGTCGGGTCTGAATCCAGTCATCTTTGCTCAAACCTGCATCCTTCATAATCCAAAGAGAGTGTATCTGAACTTCAATGGGCAAGACGGCCTCCATGCCATAAACCAATGAATAGGGTGTTGCCCCTGTTGACGTCTGCGCTGAGGTACGGTACCCATAAAGAGAAAATGGTAACATCTCGTGCCAATCTTTGTATGTCACTGTCATCTTATGCACAATCTTCTTAATATTCTTATTAGCCGCTTCAACAACCCCATTCATCTTCGGCCGGTAAGGAGAAGAGTTGTGATGTTGTATCTTGAACTTCTTGCAGAGCTCGGTGATCATCTTATTGTTGAGATTTGTACCATTGTCTATAATGATCCTTTTTGGTACACCATATCGACAGATCAGATTGTGTCGAATGAACCGTGCTACGACGTTCTTGGTTACTGTAGCAAAGGAAGCTGCTTCAACCCACTTCGTAAAGTAATCAATCACTACCAGGATGAAATGATGCTCGTTGGACGCAGTAGGTCTGATCTCGCCGATCATGTCGATGCCCCACATTGCAAAAGGCCAGGGAGCTGTCAAGACATTCAGAGGTATTGGAGGTATGTGCACTTTATCAGCATAGACTTGGCACTTATGATAGGTCCGAGAATGCTGATAACAGTCGGCTTCCATGGTGGACCAATAGTATCCTGCCCGAAGGATCTTTTTCGCCATGGTGTGTCCACGGGAATGAGTCCCGAAAGTACCTTCATGTAACTCTACCATAATCCTTTCTGCTTCGTTCTTATCCACACATCGCAGTAAGGTTGAATCATGATTACGCTTGTAAAAGATGTCGTTACTGATGAAGAACTTCGCCGCGAATCTTCTCAGAAACTTTTTATCATTAACAGATGCACCCTCGGGGTATTCTTGAGCCTTAAGATACTTCTTCACCTCATGAAACCAGGGTTTATCTGTTACCTCTTCAGTCTCAATGTCACAGCAATGTGCAAGTTCGTCCAACCTCTCAATGGTGATCTGGGGAGCTTCATTGTCCCATCTGACCTTGAACATAGAAGACATCGTAGTTAACGCGTCCCCCAACTGATTCTCCTCTTTAGGGAAGTGTTCAAAGGTTATCTCTTCGAAGTGCGGAAGCAAAGTCAGCACATACTCCTTGTAAGGAATAAGATTAGGGTGTTTCGTATCCCACTCGCCTTTGATCTGACTGATCACGAGAGCAGAATCTCCGAAAACACTTAAGAACTTAATCCTTAGGTAAATTGCTGCTCGAAGACCCATAATGCATGCTTCATACTCCGCCATGTTGTTGGTGCAGTTGAAACATAGTCGGGCGGTGAACAGAGTATGAGAGCCTTCAGGAGATATGATCATGGTGCCAATGCCATTACCCAAAGCGTTTGAAGCTCCATCAAAGTACATAGACCATCGAGATCCTTCCTCAGGTCCTTCATCCGGTCCAGGTGTTTCACAGTCGGTCACCAACATGATATTCTCATCCGGGAATTCAAAGTTCATAGATTGGTAATCGTCCACTACCTGATGTGCCAAATGATCCGCCAACACACTTCCCTTGATTACTTTCTGGGTTGTGTATTGAATGTCATACTCAATCAAGATCATCTGCCATCTTGCTATTCTTCCGGACAAACAGGCTTCTCGAAGATATACTTGATTGGATCCATCTTTGATATCAAAAGAGTAGTGTGAGTCAGCATATACTGTCTCAGCCGGCGAGCAGCCCATGCCAAAGCACATCAAGTTTTCTCAAGCAACGAGTATCGGGTCTCGCATTCGGTAAACTTTTTGCTAAGGTAGTAAATAGTATGCTCTTTTCGGCCAAACTCGTCATGCTGCCCCAGCACACACCCCATTAAATTATCGAGTACTGCCAAGTATAAGATTAAAGGTCTCCCTTCAACTGGAGGCATCAGAATAGGAGGCTCTTGGAGATATTCTTTGATCCTTTCGAAAGCGGCCTGACATTCATCGTTCCATCTTACCACTTGATCTTTCTTCAGTAACTTGAAGATTGGCTCACAAGTAGCAGTTAGGTGTGAGATGAATCGGGCAATATAGTTCAAACGTCCCAGAAAGCCTCTGACTTCTTTTTCTGTTCAGGGAGCTGGCATTTCCTGTATAGCCTTAACCTTTGCAGGATCCACTTGAATACCTTTATCACTTACGACGAAACCCAACAGCTTACTAAATCTCACCCTGAAGGTGCACTTGTTCGGGTTTAGCCTCAGCCTGTACAACTTCAACTTGTCGAATAGCTTCTGAAGATGGTCAAGATGTTCTTCCTCAGTCTGGGATCTTGCAATCATGTCGTCAACGTATACCTCAATCTCATGATGAATCATGTCATGGAACAAAGCGACCATGGTGCGCTGATACGTTGCCCCAGCGTTCTTCAAAGGTTGTCTTCTCCATATCTTCGAGAGCCATTTTAATCTGATTATAATCAGAGAATCCATCCATAAAGGAGAAGACCTTATGCTACACAGTGTTGTCAACCAGAACATCGATGTGAGGAAGAGGGAAATCATCCTTGGGGCTTGCCCTTTTTAGATCTCTATAGTCAACACACATTCGAACCTTGCCATTCTTCTTCGGCACCGGAACCACGTTGGCCACCCACTGTGGGTAAGAAGTAGCTGCTAGAAAACCGACATCAAACTGTTTCATAACCTCGGCCTTGATTTTCTCAGACATCTCCGGGCACATTCGGCGGACTTTATGTTTCACTGGAGGACAGTCTTCCTTGGTGGGCAAGCGGTGAACCACAATATCAGTATCCAAACCAGGCATATCTTTATAAGACCAGGCAAAGATCTCAACATAGTCACGCAACATCTGAATTAACCGTTGCTTAACACTAGATTCCAGATTTGCACCGATCTTGACCTCTTTCTTGTCTACCTCTGTACCCAGATTTACCGTTTCCACTGGATCTTCATGCGGCTGTATAGCCCTCTCTTCTTGAAGTAACAGTCTAGCAAGTTCACCAGGCACTTCGCAATCATCCTCGCCTTCGTCCTCGGCTTGGTTGATCGGACTTTCGAAGTCATAAATGGCAGTAGCAGAGTCGTTATTAGTGGGATCCAGATGGATGTATACATGTATATGTGAGTGTGTGTAAAATAACTGTTTTGCAAGATAGGAAAGAAAAACAAGGAGTGCAAAATTTGAAATGCAAGAAAACGTCCAATGCTTTTATTAATGATATATGGAAATGACACATAATAAGCCCTCAAACAAAGCCACGGTGTCTCGGGTAAGGCACCGGGATGTAAAGTTTAAAATCGTTTGTTTACAAATTCAAAACAAAAGTCTATTACTGTGTAATATAAGAAATTGGCACGAAGTCCTTTGCCGTCCAATTGCTCAAGCCGTTGTCGGTAGTTGGGTAAATCCAGCTGTCAATATCAAACTCTTCATCATCCTCCCCAATAGCATTTACTCCCGCATCATGTTTCAGCATAAGAGCCGTTATGACATTAGGCTTTTCCGGCGCTTCAAATTCAATCTCCTTAGCTTCAATCAAATCCTGTACCTTATTCTTCAAAACCCAGCAATTATTGGTATCATGCCCCGGGCTATCAGAGTGATAAGCACAACGGGCGTTTGGATTATATAACGGTGGTGTGATGTTGGGATTCTTTGTATCTTCCCTTAGAGTCACCAAATTAGTCTTCAACAACTGTGGCAGGATTTGGGATAAAGTCATATTAAGCCGAGTGAACTGTCTTTGAGGCCTCTCCACCCTTGGCTGATTGTTGCATTGTGGGGCAACAGTTGGTCTTGAAATAACTACCGCATTAACTGATTGGCGACGCTCGGGTCGAATTTGGTTCCTAAAGCTGTAAACTGCACTAGACTCCTTCTTGAAGGGCTTCTTCTCCGTACTTGATGAAGCACCTTTCTGTAACTTACTGCTCTTGATACCGGCTTCAATTCTCTCCCCAATCATAATTAACTCAGTAAAACCTGACGATGAACTTCTGATTAAAGTGTTGAAATACGGACCAGACAAGGTCCCCAGAAACATATCCACCAACTCCCTATCAGCCAGAGGGGGTTGGACTCTACCTGCAAGATCTCTCCACTTCTGAGCGTAATCTTTAAAACCTTCGCTCGCACCCATAGACATACCCTGAAGTTGGGTACGCGTGGGAGCGAGGTCGGCATTATATTGGTACTGCTTATAAAAAGAAGCAGCAAGGTCCTCCCAGTTACGGACACTAGCTCCTTCTAGTTGATAGAACCACTCAAGTTGAGTCCCTGAAAGACTATATTGAAAAAAGTGAATCCAGAGTTTCTTGTCAGTAGTATATGGTTGAATCTTTCTAACATACGAACAAAGGTGTAACTTCGGGCAGGAGACCCCGTCGTATTTAGAAAAGACTGGCGCTTTAAACTTGTGGGGAATCACCACCCCGGATGCCAAACCTAACTCACCAAAGTCCAATCCAGGTATCTTCTGGATCTCCATCGCACTTAACCGGTCTTCAAGCTGTTTATACCTGTCCTCAGCCGGAGGATACTGGTCTTCGTCAAAGTCAGTCTCGTTGTCAGAAACCACAGGGCTAGCAGCCCTCCTTTCTTCTTGGTTCTCCCCCCTCCAGATGAGTGGGACATATCAACTTCTTCTCACAACCTGTTTCCAAACCTGTGACCCATGTTCAGGAGGATTGTCTTCTTCTTCTTCTTCTTCAAGATAAGGGTCTTTAGATCTTTCTGCCCCTTGGCCAGGTTCATGAACATTTCCTGGAACTGGGTGTTTTGAGCTTGTAGAGCCTTGATAGCTTGATCAGTGGATGTTTCAGCAGACATGCTGCTGAAATAAATAGCGAAGAAGATAAGAGACCTGTAAGAGTACCTGTAATGAGGTGCATGGGAATGGAATGTATATGATATGATTTCAAAGACTTTAGGGATTCAAATTCGTAAGCCAAAAGGAAACACACTTTTATTAGATTAAAAACTTGAAACAATGTTTGACAAATGCCTTTAAGGCGTTACAAAGAGAAAAAATGAAAAGTAAATCAAAACTAGAAATAAGAAAAGGCATCAGCGCTCCCATGGTCGTTTTCCGTTGGTGCTGACATAGCCATTGAGGACCTTCTCATTCTCCAGCTTCCTTGTAAGCTTTAGAATCTTCCGCTCCTGCTCGTGATACTTTTCTCTGTAAGTATCCCGTTCTTCTCTCAACTGGATCCAAGACCTCTTTAATGCCCCAATGTCAGTAGGCATGTATGGGTGGAGGACAGTATGAGAAACCCCTTCTTCATCAGCATTCTCAACAATTACCGGTAAGACAACTTCGTACGGCATCCCTAGCTTTTGGGCACGGGCCCGAACCCACCGGAGATACAGTTCCATTGGAAGAGAAGTCTTCGCTCCTAGCTCATGCGGATCAGACCTGTTAACCCTATTCCAAGCTCGTATGAACCTGCGGCGATGTCCCTCATTATCCCCTTGGAAGTCAAAGACAATACTCGGAATCAGCAACTCATGAGGACCGTCCTTTCTACCTCACCCAAACTGTCATAAGGCCAGACAAGGATTGTAGGTGATCCCTCCCCTAATTCCAAGCAAAGGAACATTGGGGTATTCTCCGCACCGGTCAATAATAGTTACTTCTTCCATGTCTTTAGTTCTCCAGATGATGTCTGTGTGAGCCAGGGACATAATTCTGTAGGCCCAACCCATACCTTCCTTGTTCTTCAAAACAGATTTGGGGAGGTGAGAAATAAACCACCTCGCCAGCAATGGTGCACAACACATAAGGGTTCCCCGTTTCTGAGCAGTACAGGCATAAAGAGCATGTAGAATGTCACCTAAGAGAGTAGGCACTGGATTACGGGACATGAAGATCTTCACTTCGTTCACGTCGAAAAAAGAATCTGAATTAGAGAACAGAACCAGGCCATATATGAGGAGTGCCAGGATATCTTCGAATGCTTGAAATTCCAAACTGTCCCAAAACTGTTGAGCCTGATCAATAAAGAACTTAGCCAGGAAGCCTTTCACCCCACTTCGAGTATCCCAATTAGACATCACTTCAGCCTTTGTCAGATGTAGGGTTATAGCAACATGCTCTGGCCTAAGAGCTATCTCCCAACCTGTAAATGGCGTCTGCTCTAGAATAGAAATACCAAGCAAATCAGAGAACTCTTCCAACGTAGGGACCAACTGATAGTCCGGGAAGGTGAAGCAATGGTGCAACGGGTCAAAGAACTGGCACAAGACACTCATCATCTGCTCATCCATCTTGGAAGTGACCAAACCAAGGAGGTGATGCCTTCTGACAAAGGAAGAAGTATCTGGAACTTTGGAAACCAAATCTCTAAGCTGAGTAGGAATATGTACAAAGTTGATCCAAATAGTGTTTCTATGCATAGAGGCCATGACCTACAAAACAGAACAAAGATGAATCCCCTCTGTCTTTGAAATAGGTTAGTCTGATGCAAGATGCATGCAATGTCATGATGCATGATATTATGATAGGAATAAACCACAAGTATTCACAGATAGCAAACATGGTAAGGGCAAACAAGTCACAGAGTAGCCCTTAGATTTCAGGCTGGCATGGAGTTTAGGTATTACCCTCTTTTAGTTTAGTTGGTTCAACCTGTCCTAGTAATAGTAACCGGGTTCTAGAGGATCTCAATATCAATGACCACCCTCAATCGATCATAATTCCAGTTTGGCAACCTTTTCTTGCAGCCGGAATCATCGCGAGAGTTTGGTCTCAATGAGTGTAGCATACTGCTACTTTTCTATGGCCAAGTTGGTCAATTATAGGTTCTAAGGTCAGTTGGTGATTAATGACCCCTTAGCTGACCCATATTCTCCTTGTTCCACCACAAAGGATATCGGTACAAACTAAAGTGCCACACCAACGTAGCTACTGCTTCAACCGTATCGGTCTATGCTATACAGTTCCCTCACAGTCTATTGCTACTTACCTAAAGGGTATCCCCAGATCCAGGTTAGGATCTATAGTAACTCCGATTCAAACCCACAAAGATAAAGCATACAAATCACGCAGTTGAAAACATTATGATGAAATATTCCTAAGGTACACCCCGCTTATTTTTTTCCCCAGCAGAGTCGCCAGTTCTGTGATACGGTGGCCAGAACTGACTGTTTTTGGAATGCTGGTTCGCGTTTTGTGTTTTTTGTTTGCAAAATGTCACGATAAGCAATTATTTTATCCAACAAGGAAAGGAAAAGAGCACAGAAAAATTCCTTTTTTGAGATATTTCTGAGTACGGGGGTAGATTATAGAAAGGGAAGGTATTAGCACCCTTTCTATCTGTAGTTATCTACGGGCTCTTAGGTACTTGCTCATCATTTTCAAAATGTTTTCTTTGTGTTTGTGTGCTTTGAAAAGTTTTTGTTTTGACTTCGATTTAACTCTTGCTTCTGTCTTCAAGAGTGTAATGAAGTTTTTTTTGAAAACTTGTTTGTAAAAGAGTGTAAGTGTGAATTTTTTTTTGTTTTTTGGATGAGCAAGTATCTAAGAGCTAATCTACCTACTCGAAAAAAGGAATCGATTAGGGTTTTGCTCTGCTCAAGGCATCTCCTTGCACTGATGACCTAAATTAGGGTTTGAGTTTGCACATGGATTTTTGGACTTTCAATGCTCAAATTGACTTTCATACTTCATGTTGGACTTTTAAGATTACCTCTACCAAGTTTCAAGCTTTGAATCAAATTTTTGCCCAGTCAATTGGACAGTTGACCTAAAAATCAGCTGTATTGGGGAAAAAGTCAACTGTGACCAATTTACAGTCAAACCTCACAATTTTTTATCCATATAAATATTATAGACTCATATGAACCATTTGATCAATTTTGGACCACAACTCCTCAAGAAATCTGATCAGATCATCAAAAGGGCAAAATGGTCATTTTTAGGGTTTTGACTGCACAAGGGAAATTTCTGATTTTTAACCTAGCCAATGGAAAATTGGGTTCAAGCATGGATTCAAGGACTCAATGGCATCATCTTGACCTATTCTCAAGGTTCAAAAGATCTCAAATGCATTGGATTGACAAATGAATTTTTCAGTCAACTGATCAAAATTTGATTGTACACTAAAAAGTCAAACTTTGACTTTTTGGTCAAAATCAAGTGCCAAGGGTCATTTTTCATCAAGATGTGTCAAAACATGAAACTTGTTCATCAAGAAACCTAATTTTGCAAATTAGGGTTTAAAATTGAAAAAATTTCATAACTTAGAATTTTTCTAAGTTATGTAATTTTCTTATTTTTTCCCAACTTTGCCCAACATTTTCACCATGATGCAATTAGATTCAAACAAAACTTCTAACATGAAAATTGTAGTCCTCCACAAAGTCTACAATTTTGATTCACAAAGTTTTCCCAAAAGAAGCTTGTATCTCAAGTTATGATTTTTGGAACAAGGGTCCATGAAACTTTTAACTTAGTGAAATTTTGCCCTAGTTTAGGCAGGATTTTGAGCTATCTTCATGGCCATTTTTCACCTAGTTCCACTTGATTCTCAAAATGAATTTAAAAGATGGATTGTATATCATGCTACAAGCTTTCCAAAATGTCCAAGAACTCTCCAAAATCATTTGTGGTTAGGGAGAATCGAAGGTTTGAATTTGGTAAAAACTCACTTTTGATCCATTGCATTTTCATGTTGATACAAGTTGCAACTTCCATCCAGCATTGTTTGTAATTGATTACAGGTCCCTAAACCCTTTCATACTCAATAATTAAATGCAAATCCATTGGTTTGAGGCTTTGTTCTGATCATGGGAGGATTACACAAGAGATTAATCCAAAAATAGCAAAAAGGCAACATTGCCATTTTTGTCAAATTTGCTTTATGTCAAATTGCATTCTTGAGCCTTGAACAAAATCTTGTACAGCAAACAATATCCATAAACTGAGGGGGCCAAGATCAAAAATTGAAAGCTGGTAGATAGCATGTACAGGCCTGTCTTGCATCACTTGTTACTTTTGCTTAAAATACAAGAAAACTTGCCAAAGAGCCATAACTTGCATATCTGTTATAACCAACTCTTGCAAGCATTTGAGACAAGTTTTGAACATTGTCTTGAGCCAAAAACACGAATTGTTGAACCCTCAAGCCTTCCAAAACACTAAATCACCTTCCTTTTGCAAAACAGGGCACTCCCTGCAGTTTCACTTCCATCTCACAAGTTACTTGTGCATTTTGCCCCAAACTTGTTCCAATACATTCCATATAACCTATCCAAGCTATCCCAATCATTGGCCACTGACTGTAACTCCATTTGCAAGCTTCACCATTTCTGTTTTCAGCTTGTGCAGGTTGAGTTCTACAAGCTTGTTCAAGCAAATCCAAATCAAACTAGGCATTGGGGAAGGTCAGAGGAAGTTCAGGCAAGCTCCCAAGCACCTCAAGTCTCACTGAAAAGCTCCACATTGCCATACACGAGTTCATATGAAACAGGTATTTGTCAACTTTCTATCTCTCTATTTAGGAATCATTAGGCTTAGGTTTGTGAATAAAAAATGTAGTACTCATAGCCCTGAAGTTGTACATATGCTTAGATTTCATTTAAGTTAAACGTGTTAAGAGAATTTGATTCATGAACTTCCTGAAAAAGTTAGGTTAAAAATTAGGGCCAGAGAAATTCTCTCTGGTATTTGAGAGTTAGATTAAGTTCTTTATATGGTTGAAATCGTCTTGACAAATGCTACAACTTTGGTGTTATGAGTTTTTGCATTAGAGCACGTATGCAGGTTTTCCATATCTGAGTCAGGCGCGCGTATTTTTGATAAAGGTTGAAGATGAAGTTCAGTGGGCTGGGCTTGGTTCTGGCATTGTTTTTGACACCCCCCTCTTTACTGATTGCACCCCCTGGCCCATTTCTTTATATTTTTGTATTTTTCTATTTATTTTTCATTTCTGATTTTATTATATTTTTTCTAAACATAAAAAATACTAAAAATATTTTCATAAATTTTCACATTTTATTTTATTATTTTTTAGACATAAAAATAATTATTAATTGGTATATACCTTTATTTTCTTTAATAAAAACTTATAAACATTATAGAAATATTATATATTTTATTTTTATTATTCATACATATAAAATAATATTTTTTCATATGTTTTGTTTTTTAATATCCTTGTATATATGTTTATATTTATTCTTGTACATAAATAAATAATATTAATAAATATATTTTCTTAAAACAAAATTTAGGGTTTTTCTCTTAACAAAAATAACTTTTTATTTTCCTTTTTAATACATTAAATATTTTATTTTCACACATATAAAAATAAACAAATTTTTTTTTTTTGCATATTCATAATATTTTGCATATTTATATTTTATTGCTTATTTAAATATTTCTTATTTATTATTTAATGCAAAGAATTCAATTTGGATGTAATAGTAAATATTAGGGTTTTATTTTCTTGCGAATACCCCCCATTCAAAAATTGTATCCTCCTCCCCATATCAATGTTGTAATAGCCTAGATTACTTTTACGCACTTATACTTTCAAATATGCCATGATAGAGATTAGGGTTTGTATGCAATATTCCAAAATCAAAACAAATAGTTTGACCTAATACAAGACTTAAATGCATGAAAATGACAAACACAATGCACACATGCACCCCTAGGGGTTCATCCACTTGTTGCCTTTAAAATGGCCATGTTATGTATGTTGAGTACTTTGGCAAAACAAAAACAAAACAAAAGATCATAGTCCCTCAATGACGCTATCTTGGTTGCCTATACAAAAATGATCTAGTCCTTCAAAAATTTGCTAAAGATACTTAACATAATTACTATCATGGTCAATACGATGACCCGCACCTGTCCCGTTTAACATCCTAATACAAGGTTGTTTACCAAATGCAATGGTAAAACAACACTGTCAAAAGGGTTAAAAATGTGTAGGAAAGATCTTTGAGTAAAATAGGATAGACAACTCTTAGTTACTTGATCAAAACTTGCAAAAAACATCCTTGCTATTTTCAAACACGCATCACAACACAATTTCAAAACATTTCCCAAAACAAAATTTCAAACATTGAAACATATTTTCAAAAGACAATACACTTTTGATACATTCAAACAAGAATCATTACAAAGGTTGCCACAATGATGGCCTCTTTTCAAAAAAATTTCAAAACCACACACAAAGAACCATTTCAAACAATTGGAAAAACAAAGCAAGTGATCTAAACAAGTAACTAAGAGCCCATGGATAACCATGGATGAAAAGGGTGCTTGCACCTTCCCTTTTCATAATCTATCCCCCGAACCCAAGAAAACATCTCAAAGGTCTTTCCTGTGCTTTTTGACCTTTCCTTTGGATAAAATAAAAATTTGGTGGCGACTCTTGCTAAACCGAAATATTTGCAAACACAAACGCAAAACCTCAAGTCAGTTCTCCCACCGTATCACAGAACTGGCGACTCTGCTAGGGACATTTCTAAAAGTGGGGTTACCTTAGAGTTTAGATCACCTTTACATGCTTACTTTGTTTGCTTTGATTGCTTTACACTTGGTTCTATTGTTTGGGTTTGAAATCCTCTACCCGGATTTGGGAAACATTCATAGATAAATAGCAATACATTGTGGAAACTGTGTGGGGTATACCGACATGGTTGAAGCAATAGCTATATTAGTGTGACATATTTGTGGGTATCGTTAGCCTTTGAGTCAATCAAAGAGAATACAGGGCCGCTGAGTGATGTCATGAAGCACTAATGAACTTTTAGAACTTTTACTTGACCATCTTGGCCTTTTTAGGGGTAGTGAGATGACCGGCTTTGGTGCAGTCCGAAGTTGGTTGATACTCGATACTACACTCATTGAGGGTTATTTTCTTGGAATATTTCGGTCACCACTTAAGTGGCTAAACTGAAACAATGAACACAGAAAATAATCCAGTGATATTGAGCTCCTTAGAACCCGGTTACTATTTATAGGACAAGTTAAGCCAACTAACTTTAAGAGGGTACTTACCTATGAAACCCCATGCAAGCCTGAAACTAGGATCTTGTGTGATTTGTTTGTACACATACTTGTGCATACATCATGAACATTGTTGTACCACAAAATTTTCCCTCCCATTTCTCATTGATTTCTCATCACAAAGCCCTTGAAGATCAAGATCTAGTTAGGGTTTCATCTGCTCAAGACTTCTCCTTGCACTGTTAACCCAAATTAGGGTTTGTGTTTGCACAGAGGTGTTTTGACCTAAAATGCCTAATATTACTTTCATGCTTCATATTGGACTCCCAAGTTTATCCATATCAAGTTTCAAGTCTTGATTCCAAGTTTTGCCCAGTCAATTGGACAGTTGACCTAGAAATCAGCTGTATTGGGGAAAAGGTCAACTGTGGCCAATTGACAGTCAAACCTCATGAAAATTGACCCACATCAATATTATGAGCTCATATGGACCATTTGATCAAATTTGGATCACAATTCCACAAGAAATTTGATCAGATCACCAAAAGGGCAAAATGGTCATTTTTAGGGTTTTGACTGCACAAAGGCAATCTTTGACTGTTTGACCCAACCAAAGGCAAACCAAGCTCACATATGGACTCAAGGACCACATGGGATTATCTTGACATGCTCAACAAGTTCAAAAGATCCCAAATGCACAAGATTGACAGTTGAATTTCCCAGTCAATTGATCAATTTTGACTGTATACTGAAAAGTCAAACTTTGACTTTTTGGTCAAAATCAAGAGTCAAGATCCCTTTTTCATCAAAACATGCCAAATCATGAAACTTGTCCACCAAGAAATAAAAAAATGCAAATTAGGGTTAGAAATGAGAATTTTTCATAACTTAGAATTTTTCTAAGTTATGAAAAAACCCTAATTTTTCCCCAACTTTGCCCCACTTTCTCACCAAGATTCATTTGGATTCAAACAAAAGTCAAAACATGAAAGTTGTAGCTTGTTGCATAATCTACAACTTTTATTCACAAAGTTTTCCCAAATGAAGCTTTTATCTCAAGTTACAATTTTTGGAATAAGGGTACTAAACCATTCTTAACTTAGTGAAATTTTAACCTATTTTGGCAAGGTTTTCTACCTAACTTCAAGTCCATTTTCCATACACTTCCCCTTGGAATTTCAATTTGCATTTCAAAGATGGATTGTAGTACACATTCCAAGATTTCCAAAATGTCCAAGAACTCATCAAACAACCTCATAACTTGAGAGAATCGAATTTCACAATATGGCAAAAACTCACTTTTGAATTGGTCATGTACATGTTCATAACTTATGCCATTTTCAAGTCAGCTTAGTTTATGCTACATTACAGGTCCTGAAACTATCCAACACTCAATAATTTAATGCATGTTCATTGTATTAAAGTGTTGTTCTATGAGTTCAAGCATTACATACAAGTTTAATCCATTTATGGAAAAAGCAAAATGGCCATTTTTGCAAAAGCAAGCTTTATGTCCAATTGAAAATCCAACAAGTACAGATCAAATCTAATGGGCACAAGATTATGAGCATAACACACTGATCAAGGAGGAGTTTTTCAGCATGATTAGGGGCCCTCTACCTGCCTAGAACACAACTTGGCTTCTGTTGGCTTAAGTGTTAAGAAACATCCCATATCATAACAGAACTATCATATCAGCATTAGAACACTTAAGCAAATATTGTACACACATTCTAATCATCCTAACCAAGCTGAAGCACGACCCTAAGACCATCAATACCTCCCCATTGCCAAAATCACCATCAAACTGCTCAAACAGAGCAACCTCTACAGATTGAGTTCCAACTCTCCACCCTTTCAAGCATTCTTGCCCAAACCACTTCATACACCTTCCCTACCATCAATCCAAACTATCCAAAGCATTAGAAGCAACCTGTAACTCCTCTAACCCTTTTGGCCATTTTCACTTTTCTGGTTTGCAGGTGAAGAGCTCCAGCACGATTCAAAAGGTTTCAAGATAAAGTAAAGCTTGGAATAGCATCCCTGGACATTAAGGAAGCTATACCAATCATCACCTTGCACTGAAAGTTTCTCCATTGCCAGATAGAACCTCAACTGAACAGGTAAGTTCATGAATTCGTATCTCTCTTATTAGGCATTGTTAGCTTTAGGTTTGTGAAGATAATATGTCACATTCATAGCCCTGAACATGCCCATGTAATTAGATTTCATTTATGTTATGTGTGCTGCAAGAATTTTGAGTCTGAACATGGCAGAAAACTTAGGTCAAGATTTGGGAATGTCAAAATTCTCTCTCATTTCTGAGAGTTAGGATGAGTTTTTTATATATTTGGAATCATGATTCAATGCTTAACATTTCTTATGTTGGAAGTTTGTGCAAAAGATCAAGGAATCAGGATATTTGAACTTGGTCACAGGCGCGCGTTTTTGTGAACGTTTTTGGCTGGAGGTTGAAGAAGGGTTATCTGGGCTGGGCTTGCTTCTGAGTTACTTTTCACACCACATTTCTAATTTCACACCCCCTGAGCCCAATTTGTGTATTTTATTGATTTCTTGATTTTTCTTTTTTCATTTTGGTTTATTTATTTTTCCTAATGATATTAAAAACATAAAAAAACATTTTTACACCATTTTTCTATTTTTTAGGCATTTATTTGTTTATATGAACATTTATACATAAATATATATATATATATATATATATATATATATATATATATATATATATATATATATATATATATATATATATATATATATATATATATATATATATATATATATATATATATATATATATATATATATATATATATATATATATATATATATATATATATATATATATATATATATATATATATATATATATATATATATATATATATATAATATATATATATATATATATATTATTTAGAAAACTAGAAAAAATAGTGCAAATATACTTAATTTCTGATTTTTGTTTCATTTTTCTTTTGAAAATATTTTATACAAAATATACTTTTTTTTATAAATATTAAATATTATTATTTTTATATATATAACTTATATTTAGAAATTAATACACATATATATATATATATATATATATATATATATATATATATATATATATATATATATATATATATATATATATATATATATATATATATATATATATATATATATATATATATATATATATATATATATATATATATATATATATATATATATATATATATATATATATATATATATATATATATATATATATATATATATATATATATATATATTTATTTATTAATATATTTAGGCTAAAATACAAAAATATATACATTTTTTATTTTATTAATATTTGATGTGGAAAATACTTTTTTATGAATATACTCCATTTTATTTATTTTATTTTTTTTATGTAATTATTAAATATTATACATATTAAATAGTTAATATATTTACTTAATAAAAATTAGGGTTTTACCCTTAAAATATAAAAACTCCAAAAATAATACTTTTCTTTATTTTTATTTATTTAACACAAATAACACCTTTTTTTTCATACATATAAAAAACCCTTTTTGCATTTTTGCATCTTTATTTTATTTTCCATTTAATTTATACAACCAATTACTTGTAAATATGACAAAAATGATGTAATAGCTAGGTTTAATTTCTTTGTCTAAATATCCCCCCATTTGAACATTTGTACCCCCTTTCCCACAATTGTGTTGTAATAGTGTAGGAATTTTACTTTTCGCACTTTAAACGCTTTCTAAATATACCATGCTAGAGTTAGGGTTTGTATGCAAATAAAAAGAACAAAATAGCTTGACCTAATTTCAAGATAAATAAGCATGAAATATGGACAACACATATCACACTTGCACCCCTAGGGTATTCCACTTTGTTGCCTTCAAATAATTGGGCCATATTGCATGTTAGGTTTCTTTGGGTAAAAACAAACAATCAAATGATCATAGTCCCTTGATGACGCTTTCGAAAAGTTGCCTAAAAATAATCAAGTCCCTTTCAAAGAGAAATTGCCCAAAGACACTTAGCACTATTGCAATTATGGTCTAAAACGATGACCCGCGCCCGTCCCTTTCACCTCCTAATACAAGATTGTCCACCAAATGCAATGGTGGAACAAAATTGTCAAAAGGTTTAAAACATAACAAAAATCTTTGAGAACTTTAGGGTAGATAACTCTTAGGTACTTGTCAATTTGTAAAAGAAAACACTTGCCTATTTTCAAACCACACTTCACAAACACTTTCAAAACAAACTTTCAAAAAACCTTGAAACATCTTTTCAAAAGACAAAACACCTTATGTAAAACATTCGAGTAAAGAATTGTTACAAGGGTAGCCTATACAAGGAATCTTTTCAAAAACATTTTCAAAACCACACACCGAGCACCATTTCAAACAATTGAAAACCAAGGCAAGTTGATCTAAGCAAGTACCTAAGAGCCCATGGATAACCATGGATAGAAAGGGTGCTAATACCTTCCCTTTCTATAATCTACTCCCCGAACCCAAGAAAAATCTCAAAGGTTTTTGCTGTGCTTTTTAAACCTTTCCTTAGGATAAAATAAAAAGTCAGTGGCGACTCTTGCTCAACCGAAACATTTGCGAAAACAAACGCAAAACCATAGTCAGTTCTCCCACCGTATCACAGAACTGGCGACTCTGCTGGGGACGACTTTAAAAGTGGAGTAACCTTAGGGCTTAGATCACCCTTTGCATGACTAATTGGTTGATTTGTTTGCTTTATATCTTGGCTCTATTGTTTGGGTTTGCAATCCTACACCCGGATTTTGGGAAACATTCATAGATAGCAATACGTTGTGGAAACTATGCGGGGTATACCGACACGGTCGAAGTAATAGCTATATTAGTGCGACATATTTGTGAGTACCGGTAACCCTTGAGTTCAATCAAGGAGAGTACGGGGCCGCTGAGTGATGTCACTAAGCACTAATGACCTAGAACCTTACTTTACCATCTTGGCCTTTTATTAGGAGTAGTGAGATGACCAGCTTTGGTGCAGTCCGAAGTTGGTAGATACTCGATACTACACTCATTGAGGGTTGTTTTCTTGGAATATTTTGGTCGCTAGTTAAGTGGCTAAACCAAAACAATGAACAATGAAAACAATCCCGTGATATTGAGCTCCTTAGAACCCGGTTACTATTTATAGGACAGGTTTTTAAGCCAACTACACTCAAGAGGGTACTTACCTATGAAACCCCATGCAAGCCTGAAACTAGGGTTTGGTGTGATTTGCTTGTGCATATGTTTTGGATCATATGCATCATAAAACATCATATGCATTCACTAACCATTTCAAGGGTTTTGGATCTTCATCTTTGTTTTTGTTTTGTAGGACATGGAAATTCCTCGCAGAAACACCATTTAAGTCAACCTTGTGAGAGTCTCTCCTCAACTCAAAGAGCTCACCTCAAGAATTCCGGAAAACTCATCCTTCAGTGAAAGACATGGTAGACTGCTCAGCTTAGTCAACACCATCATTGAAGAAGACATGATGAAAGTGCTATTCCAGTTCTTTGACCCTCTTCACCACTGTTTCACTTTCCCTGATTATCAGTTGGTGCCCACTTTGGAGGAGTTTTCTCAACTCCTAAGAATCCCTATCCTTAATCAACTACCATTCAACGGTACAGAAAAGGAACCAAAGCCGGAAGATGTTGCTCGAGCATTACATCTACAACCATCCGACATCAAGGGGCATTGGGAAACCAGAAGCGGCGTCAAAGGATTCTTAGCAAAATTCTTGTTTGAGAAGGCACAAGAATGTTGGAACTCATTGGACCTACAAGCCTTTGAAGAGATTGTGGCACTCCTTATCTATGGGTTGGTCTTGTTCCCAAATCCTGACCAATTGGTAGATGTCAACACCGTCAAAATCTTCTTGTCTAGAAATCCAATACCAACATTGCTTGGGGACATTCTTCACTCATTTTACACACGAACAATGAGAAAGAGGGATGTTCTCATGTGCTGCACTCCTCTCCTTGCAAGGTGGTTTATTTCGCACCTTCCACAATCTGTCTTGAAAAATGACCAAGGCTCAAGGTGGTCCCAACGGTTGATGACTCTTACTCACTCTGATGTACATTGGTGTTCTCGGTCCAGAGAAAATGTCATCATCGTCGATCGTTGCGGAGAGTTTCCTAATGTTCCATTACTTGGAATCAGAGGAGGTATCACCTACAACCCTTGCCTAGCTTTGAGGCAATTTGGATATGCACGGAGGGATGGCCCTCATGATATGTTGATTCCTGACCTAGTTTTTGACTTCGACAACAATGCGCAAGGACTTCGCCAAAAATTCATCAGAGCTTGGGGGAGGCCCAACAAGGTTGATAGCAAGACTCTGGGACACAAGAACTCCATCCCTCTTGAGCCCTATCTCAAGTGGGTACGAGCCCGAGCCCAAAGTCTGGTGATGCCTTATCCTCATGTTCTCCCTGTGATTAAAGAGCCCGTCAAGGAAGGAGAGGTTCCCTACACCATCCTACATCCAGACATGCCTACATCGTGGGAGGAAATGCAGAAAAGTTGGATTCAGCTCAAGGAGGAACGGAATACTTTTGAAGCTAGCTTCTACGCCAGTGAGAATAAAGTTCTAGAGCTTACCCGCCGACTCCATGAGCAAGAGGCCCTCAACACCTACATCGCACCAAAGAGGATGCGCAATGTCTTTTTGCCTTGAGAAGTTATTTTGTAATATTTGGCCCATGGGGCATTTATGTACTAACAAATTTCTTCTTATTAATATGACGTGCGTTCTTCTTTGTCTGAAACAATTTTGAATGTTCGGAATCCTTGAATGCATTGCATACATAAGCATACCATTCATCATGTGCATAAGCAGGTCTCACTCCAGGTTTCCTTATCTGTCTGCTGTTTATTTCAGTAGGATGGATCTCGAGCAAACAGTCAAAGACCTGCAAGCTCAGAATGCACAGTTCCAGCAACTCCTGATGACCTTGGCTAAGGGTCAGGAGGATATCAAGACTCAATTGGGGAACAAAGACCCAGTGAAAAAGAAGAAAAAGAGACTCGGGGTGGCCACTTTGGGGAGAAGATTTGATGGAGAAGCTCGGAGGGTGCTTGAATTTCCTCCTATTTCTGATGAAGGAACCAGCAAAGGAGGTGGAGCTGCGGTACCTTCCGAGTCTGATGCGGAAGAAGAAGAGGTCGAAGAGGATGAAGATTATTCTGATCAGCAGTACCCTCCAGCTGATGACAAATACAAAGGGCTAGAAGACAGATTGGCCGCCATGGAATTACAAAGAGTACCGGGTTTGGATTTTGAAGACTTGGGTTTGGTCGCTGGGATTGTGATTCCCCCAAAATTCAAAGTGCCAGTGTTTGTGAGGTATGATGGGTTGTCTTGTCCCAAAATGCATCTCAGGTCCTACGTGAGAAAGATTCAACCCTATACGGCAGATAAAAACCTTTGGATTCATTTCTTTCAAGACAGCCTTTCTGGAGCTCAGTTGGAGTGGTTTTATCAGCTAGAGGGAACCAGCGTCCGAAATTGGGAAGATTTGGCCACCGCTTTTTACAAACAATACCAGGATAATTCTGACCTTGCTCCTACTCGTACCCAACTTCAGGGTATGTCGCTAGGAACAAGCGAGGGATTCAAAGAATATGCACAAAAATGGAGGGATTTGGCTGGCAGGGTGCAGCCTCCTTTAACCGACCATGAACTTGTTGATATGTTTCTAGGGACCCTATCTGGGCCATTTTTCAATCATCTAATTGGTAACTCTTCCGCGGGGTTTACCGATTTGATCTTAACAGGAGAAAGAATAGAAGCTGGCATCAAGTCAGGAAAGATTCAGAAGGGTGTCGCTGCAAGTGTCGAGAAGAAACCTTTTAAGAAGGAGACAGCTGTGGTATATTCTCAGAGAAGAGCAGGGAAGACGGAGCGTCGGCCAACTGTGGGGGCCGTAATGATTCAAAACACTCCGAGTGAGCAGCCTCGCTATAACCAGTCCAGACCAAATCAACAACGGGTGGAACGGCCACAACGACAGTTCACCCGCATTAATATGACTCCAGCGCAAGTGATTCCCCATCTGTTGAAGTTGAACCTCGCCACCATCAAGGAGGCACCAAAGAATGTGAATACGTCCTCTCCGCATTATCATGCTAATGCTAAATGCGCCTACCATTCAGACAGTGTTGGACACGACACCAATGATTGTTGGGCACTCAAGCATAAGATCCAAGACCTGATAGAGGCGAAGGAGGTGGAGTTTGACGCTTCGGAGAAGCCTAATGTGATATTTGCACCCATGCCGAAGCACGGCCGAAACGTCAATGCCATTGAAGTAGATTTGTATGTTGCTGATGTCAATGATCTGACTACCCCATTGCTAACCATTAAGTTGAATCTGTTAAGGGCCGGGATCTTCCTGGGATGTAAAGAAGACTGCTATTGTTGTTACTCTCTGCCGTTTGATTGTCTGTTACTGAAGAAAGGCATCCAAGGCCTTATGGATAGTCGACAAATTTTGTTTGAAAAAGTTTCTGCTGTTCCAGTTCATACTGAAGATGTCTCAATCATAACCATTCACGCCAATCTTTCCAAGGCCGTTAAAAAGCCTGTTAAGATTACACCAGCTACGAAATCTGTTCCTTTGAAGATAACAATGCCAGGGCCTGTTCCCTATGTTTCTGAGAAATCGATACCTTGGAACTATGGCGGTGACATCTACTACCATGGTATCAAACAAATCGAAATAACTGCAGAAAGTTCAGATGATGAAGAAGCCAGCATTAGTAACATTGCAGGCACTAGCAAAATCACCAGGAGCGGGAGAATATTTCCTCTAGAGATTGCCCCTCCAAGAGCAATCTTTGGACCCTCGTCTGCCGACAAGGTCATCCCTGCACCAATAAAACTCTCTGCTAGAACCCCTTTGATTGAGGATGTTGTTGTTCCTAGTGCTGTCTCTCCTACCACTGCTGACAAAGGTAAGGGAATCCAAGATGGGCTCGTCAGGACGAGAGCTCAACCCTTGGTCATCCCGGAAACCTCCAAGAAGGAAATGGATGAGATTTTGAGGATAATCAAAAGAAGTGATTACGATGTGGTAGAACAGTTGGGGCAAACCCCCTCAAAGATCTCCATGCTGGCACTGCTACTTTGCTCGGAAGCGCACGCTAAAGCTCTGATAAAATTCCTGAAGGCAGCCCATGTGCCCTAGGAAACCTCTGCGGATCAATTTCAAAATTGCGTGGCTAGCCTGACTGTGGATAATGGATTAGGGTTCTCTGATGCCGACCTAACTCCTAAAGGTAGAAATCACAATGATGCTTTGCACATTTCAGTCGAGTGCCGAGGAACCACTCTCGCGCATGTCTTGGTTGACACTGGTTCGTCGCTGAATGTACTGCCTAAGAAGGCCTTGGACCGACTAGATTGTGAAGGGTTGGAATTGAAGCCGAGTGATATTGTTATCAGAGCTTTCGACGGTTCAAAGAGAATGGTCCATGGAGAGGTTGAAATTCCCATCAAGATAGGCACTGAGGTGTTTAAATCTACTTTCTATGTGATGGACATCCGTCCGTCATACTCTTGCTTGCTGGGTAGGCCCTGGATACACCATGCTGGGGCAGTCACCTCCTCCTTACATCAGATGTTGAAGTATCCTGTCAAGGGAAAGATCATTACTGTCCATGGTGAGGAGGAGTACATGATTAGCCACTTAAACTCTTTCCGATATGTGGAGGTTGAAGGGGAATTCATTGAGACGCCGTTTCAACATTTCGAAGAAGTCCTTCCTGAAATAGCAGTAGCGAAGTTGGCAGCTGAGACACCGAGGCAGATGGCCAGGATGGCATCTCTGGAGGACGCGAGGGCCGCAATAAAAGAAGGAAAGAATTCAGCATGGGGGCAGTTACCTGATATTCCGAATAAGACCGACAAATTTGGGTTAGGGTTCACAGCCGCAGGCCAGAAAGCTATGCGCCGTTCGAAGATTGAAAGGGCGCCAGTCAAAATTTCTCCCTACAGAATCAACGCCTTGGAGGACGAGGACAAAGAGAGCAACATCGAAGAGTGGATCTATCCAACTATCAAAGGGGGGTTGAGCAACTGGGAGGCAAAAGACTTTGTCCCCATCACTTTTATTCATCAGTAATTTATCTGTCAAACATTTCTTATTTGGTCTGTAATATTTACTTTCAAACAATCCGTACACTATCTTTTCACCTCATGCCTTGCCCGGGGCATGTAGGTCCATTTGTAAGGGTTTTGATTATTTTTCATATCCATATGCCATGTTGAATGATTCATTGGACGTTTTTCATTTGATAAACTGCTTGTGCTCATTTTCTTTCCTCTTGCATTTTTTGTTTAAGGATGGTTATCCCTTACACACACCCACACTCACCAATGCAGGTACCCATCCACTCCGGATTCCATGGGTGACGATTCTACTATATCCTTCAATAACTCTGAAGATCTGGTCAATCTAGCCGAGTATGAAGATGACGAAGGTTGCGAAGTACCCGGGGAACTAGCCAGACTTCTACAGCAAGAGGAAAGGGCCATCTTACCTCATGAAGAGTCATTGGAAACCGTCAACTTAGGGACCGAGGAAGACCGGAAGGAGGTACAAGTGGGTGCCAATCTGGAACCAAGAGTCAAGGAGCGCCTAGTACAGTTGTTGAATGATTATGTTGAAATCTTCGCTTGGTCTTATGAAGACATGTCGGGTTTAGACACAGACATCGTGGTTCACCGTCTCCCCACAAGAGAGGATTGTCCACCGATCAAGCAAAAAGTTCGCCGAATGAGGCCTGACATGTCTGAGAAGATCAAGGCGGAGGTAATGAAGCAATTCGATGCTGGCTTTCTGGCTGTTACGTACTATCCTCAATGGGTCGCTAACATCGTGCCAGTACCTAAGAAAGACGGCAAAGTCAGGATGTGTGTGGACTACCGGAATTTGAATAGGGCCAGCCCCAAAGATGATTTTCCACTCCCACACATTGACATTTTAATCGACAATACAGCTCAGCATAAAGTGTTTTCCTTCATGGATGGATTCTCGGGCTACAATCAAATCAAAATGGCCCCCGAGGATATGGAGAAAACAACTTTCGTCACGCAATGGGGCACTTTCTGTTACAAGGTGATGCCGTTCGGGTTGAAGAACGCAGAGGCAACTTATCAATGCGCCATGGTAGCTTTATTTCATGACATGATACATCATGAAATTGAAGTCTACATAGACGATATGATAGCTCGGTCACAAACAGAGGAAGAGCACCTTGAACATCTGGAGAAGCTGTTCGCCAGGTTGAAAGAATACAAGCTCAGGCTGAATCCAAGTAAATGCACTTTTGGAGTTAGGTCTGGTAAACTCCTGGGATTCATTGTAAGCAACAAAGGCATTGAAGTCGATCCAGCAAAAGTAAAAGCAATACAAGAGATGCCTGCTCCCCGTACTGAAAAGGAGGTTAGAGGGTTCTTGGTGCGCTTGAACTATATTGCCAGATTCATCTCTCATCTGACTTCTACCTGTGAGCCAATTTTCAAACTCTTAAAGAAAGACCAGGTAGTCGAATGGAACGACGATTGCCAAGCTGCTTTTGATAAGATCAAGGAGTATTTGCTAGAACCTCCTATTCTAATGCCACCCGTCGAAGGAAGACCATTGATCATGTATCTGACCGTCTTGGATAACTCAATGGGGTGTGTTTTGGGCCAGCATGACGAGTCTGGTCGAAAAGAGCATGCTATTTATTACCTTAGCAAAAAGTTTACCGACTGTGAGACTCGCTACTCACTGCTCGAGAAAACTTGCTGCGCTTTGGTATGGGCTGCTCGCCGACTAAGGCAGTATATGTTGACTCATACTACCTTGTTGATTTCCAAAATGGATCCTATCAAGTATATCTTCGAAAAGCCCGCTTTATCTGGAAGAATAGCCAGATGGCAAATGATCCTAACTGAGTATGACATCCAGTACACCATCCAAAAAGCTATAAAAGGGAGTGTACTAGCTGACCATCTGGCTCATCAAGCTATCGAAGATTACCAACCCATGATATTTGACTTCCCAGACGAGGACATCATGAATTTGGACAACATTGAAGGTAACGGACCGTATGACGGACCCGAAAAGGGATCCCGATGGACCCTATACTTTGATGGTGCTTCAAATGCACTTGGAAACGGTATCGGCGCGGTACTCATTTCTCCGGAAGGTTGTCACACACCTTTCACGGCCCGACTTTGCTTCAACTGCACAAACAACATGGCTGAGTATGAAGCTTGCATCTTTGGTCTCAAGGCTGCTATAGACTTGGGGATCAAATCTTTGATCGTATTTGAGGATTCGGCTTTGGTTATCAGTCAAATCAAAGGAGAGTGGGATACCAAGCATCCTAATCTTATCCCATACAAAGAACATGTCTTGACATTGTTGCCTCATTTCGAGCAAATTACCTTCGAGCATTTCCCGCGAGAAGAAAATCAGCTAGCAGATGCTCTAGCTACAATGTCCTTCATGTTTAAACTCAACTGGGATAATGAGGCTCCCCAAATCACCATCGAGCGAATGGATGAACCGGCACATTGTCACGAGATTAATACTGAAGAAGTAGTGGAACAACCCTGGTTCCATGAGATCAAAAGGTATCTCCAGACTAAAGATTATCCCGAAGGAGCTTCCGTAAATGACAAGAAGTTCTTAAGGAAATTTTCTGCCAAATTCTTCCTGAGCAACGGCATCCTTTACAAACGAAGCCATGATTGTGTATTACTCTGATGCGTAGACAAAGCTGAAGCATAGTTGATCATGACTGAGATACACAGCGGCACATTTTGCACTCACTTGAGCGGGCATACAATGGCTAAGAAGATCCTAAGGGCAGGCTATTACTGGTCTACCATGGAAGCTGACAGCCATCAACACTCCCGTACTTGCCACAAATGTCAAGTCTACGCTGACAAAGTTCATATCCCTCTGGTTCCTCTCAACGTTCTGACTGCTCCTTGGCCATTTGCAATGTGGGGCATTGACATGATTGGAGAAATCAAGCCCACGGCTTCCAACGGACATCGCTTCATCCTAGTTGCCATTGACTATTTCAACAAATGGGTCGAAGCAACTTCCTTCGCCTCTGTCACTAAAAATGTGGTTGCCCGCTTTATCAAGCAAAATCTTATATGTCGGTATGGTGTTCCAGACAGGATCATCACAGACAACGGTACGAATCTGAATAACACAATGATCACCGCGTTGTGCGAACAGTTCAAGATTTATCATCACAATTCATCTCCCTATCGGCCGAAGATGAACGGTGCTGTTGATGCTGCGAACAAAAACATTAAGAAGATCATTCAGAAAATGACAGTCACTTACAAAGACTGGCATGAGATGTTACCGTTTGCTCTGCATGGATACCATACAACGGCGCGTACTTCAACTGGGGCAACCCCATTTTCTTTGGTTTATGGCATGGAAGTTGTTTTGCCTATGGAAGTCCAGATTCCTTCTCTAAGGATTATGAAGGATGCAGGTTTGAATGAAGATGATTGGATTCAGACCCGACTTGATCAACTCAATCTGATCGACGAAAAGCGACTTACTGCTATATGTCATGGTCAGGCGTATCAAAAACGAATGATCAAGGCCTTCAATAAGAAAGTCAGACGGCAAGTATATCAAGTCGGAGATCTCGTAATCAAGCGGATTATCTTGCCGCAAAGTGATCCCAGGGGCAAATGGACTCCTACATATGAAGGACCATTTGTGATCAAGAGCATATTTTCTGGTGGTGCAATGATTCTGACCACCATGGACGGCGACGATTTGCCGCACCCTGCGAACGCAGACATAGTCAAAAGATACTACGCATAAAATAACCCGACAAGTCGAAAACCCGAAAGGGCGGCTTGGGCAAAAATGGGCATCCCGGTGGATTGAAAACCCGAAAGGGCGGTTCAGGCAAAAATTAGGGATAAAAACAAAAAAAATCTGTACACCCGGCAAGTTGAAAACCCGAAAGGGCGGCTTGGGCAAAAAGGGGTTTCCCGGTGGATCGAAAACCTGAAAGGGCGATTCAGGCAAAAGTTAGGGAATTAAAGCGTATGACTATGTCTCGTCGGATCACTTCAAAGACAATCTCTTCATCAACCCATTCCAGGTTTCTGATCAATCCAGTCATCGGCAAACGAAGCATTGAATGGACAGATATTCAGAGTTGTGAAGGTTGTAGCGGAGTGGAATCCCATGGAATTATTTCACATAGCCATCTTTATTTTGTATAAATTTTTCAAATATTTACGACAGAATCCTCTTACTAGGATGATTGTCTCCTTTGTACAAATATACTCATAAAAAGTCAATACAAATACTTTTCCAGAAATTTGTGTCTTTTCCGTTCTTTTGCACTAATTGTTTACTTTGAGAAACGTCCAATGTTTTGTTAAATAGGCATATGCATTTGAACATAATCATTTCCTTATGAATCAAGAAAGAGGACTACTGATAGGTCAAGGGAACAGTTGGATGTCTTGATACCCTTTCAAAGGAACCCCCCAAGGGATTTGGAATCCATATCCCTAGCAAACCCTGAGGCTTATCTCCAACAGATTCTCGAGGTTTATTCCCTGCAGAGTACGGACGTCTCTCCCGAGTTTTACTCAAAGTTATTCCTCACAAGGGCTTATAACTGGGTTATCCTCAGCTAACAACCACGGAAGATCGCGCTCGCCAAATTTCTTCCTATCCCCAGCGGAGTTCATCAAAGTTCCCCAACATAACTTATCAATACAATCCCCAGAGGAGTTTATCTTTGTTATCCCCAGCCAGAGAATCCTCCAGAATTCAATTCCCCTCAGAATTTAAGTTTCGGTATCCCCAGCCGAGCTAAAGCTTCAAAATTATCAATCCCCAGCGGAGCCAGACTAATGAGCCTTCTCCCCACAGAGTTTTAGAAAGGAAAATCTTGAGTTCCCCAGTGAATTCGCCAGAGATACTTCCCACCAAACTGAAGATTCTCAGTCTTACCTCCCCAGCATGAGTCTATTAGATTGGAACTCCCCGGTAGAAGTCATCAGGAATTCCCCAGAAGATTGGTATACAACCCAAGCTCTTTATTCTCCAGCAGTGACCAGGAATTATTCTTCCCGGCAGCAGTCAAGATACTCTTATCTTCAGCCATCTTGGATTCGTCTATCCTTTGCAAGACAGCTCTCCAGCTTACATGCGCATCCATTTACATTCATATCATATAACATACATTGCATCATGCATCATGACATTGCATACAACTAACTCTTTACCTTTTCAAGTGAGACCAGTCGGCAGACAAAAATCATTATCTTCCGAGATTTCTTTCCAGGAATAGTTCGGGTGTGACCCAGACACGGCAACATTCTAATGCTTATTCCAGATTTATCCAGATACAGTTTCACACAAGCTCATCATCAGGGAACCCTACACCGGTTCTTCCTCCAAATTCAAGATTTCTGAAAACAGTTCACGGGTTCTCCAAGTAACGGATGTTAACCTATCGCTTGTTCAGATTCTTCTCCAGACTTCTGAAAACAGTTTACGGATTCTTCCCAACAACGGATGTTAATCTATCGCTTGTTCAGATACAACTTTTGAAAATAGTTTACGGATTCTTCCCAATAACGGATGTTAATCTATCGCTTGTTCAGATGCAACTTTTAAAAACAGTTTACGGACGCTTCCCAACAACGGATGCTGCTCTATTGCTTATTCAACTTCAAGACCTTTGAAAACAGTTTACGGACGCTTCCCAACAACGGATGCTGCTCTATTGCTTATTCAACTTCAAGACTTCTGAAAACAGTTTACGGGTTCTCCAAGTAACGGATGTTAACCTATCGCTTATTCAGTTACTTCTCAAGACTTCTGAAAACAGCTTATGGATTCTTCCCAACAACGGATGTTAATCTATCAACTTGTCCAGATGCAACTTTTGAAAACAGCTTACGGATTCCTCCCAACAACGGATGTCAATCTATTGCTTATTCAGACCCCCAGTTCAAAGATGGTCCAAAGCTTGGACACCTTCCTGATACTCATTCCAGATGGCATCTTTAACCCCATCCCCGACAAGATTCTGTCACCCCTCCAGATGGCATCTCTAAGCCCATCTCCAAATGGCATCTCTAAGCCCATTCCCGCACCCATTGCTTTGACGGGTACAAATTTAAGGGCACTCTAGTGTCCAATCTCCTTTTACCCTCGAGTCACGAAAGGAAAACTTGCCAATCTAACTCTTCGGATTCAAGAAGATTGAACAGGGGAAACTGTTGTACCCCAAAATTTGCCCTCCCATTTCTCATTGATTTCTCATCACAAAGCCCTTGAAGATCAAGATCCAGTTAGGGTTTCATCTGCTCAAGACTTCTCCTTGCACTGTTGACCCAAATTAGGGTTTGTGTTTGCACAGAGGTGTTTTGACCTAAAATGCCTAAGATGACTTTCATGCTTCATATTGGACTCCCAAGTTTAGCCATATCAAGTTTCAAGTCTTGATTCCAAGTTTTGCCCAGTCAATTGGACAGTTGACCTAGAAATCAGCTGTATTGGGGAAAAGGTCAACTGTGGCCAATTGACAGTCAAACCTCATGAAAATTGACCCACATCAATATTATGAGCTCATATGGACCATTTGATCAAATTTGGATCACAATTCCACAAGAAATTTGATCAGATCACCAAAAGGGCAAAATGGTCATTTTTAGGGTTTTGACTGCACAAAGGCAATCTTTGACTGTTTGACCCAACCAAAGGCAAACCAAGCTCACATATGGACTCAAGGACCCCATGGGATTATCTTGACATGCTCAACAAGTTCAAAAGATCCCAAATGCACAAGATTGACAGTTGAATTTCCCAGTCAATTGATCAATTTTGACTGTATATGGAAAAGTCAAACTTTGACTTTTTGGTCAAAATCAAGAGTCAAGATCCCTTTTTCATCAAAACATGCCAAATCATGAAACTTGTCCACCAAGAAATCAAAAAATGCAAATTAGGGTTAGAAATGAGAATTTTTCATAACTTAGAATTTTTCTAAGTTATGAAAAAACCCTAATTTTTTCCCAACTTTGCCCCACTTTCTCACCAAGATTCATTTGGATTCAAACAAAAGTCAAAACATGAAAGTTGTAGCTTGTTGCATAATCTACAACTTTTAAACACAAAGTTTTCCCAAATGAAGCTTGTATCTCAAGTTACAATTTTTGTAATAAGGGTACTAAACCATTCTTAACTTAGTGAAATTTTAACCTATTTTGGCAAGGTTTTCTACCTAACTTCAAGTCCATTTTCCATACACTTCCCCTTGGAATTTCAATTTGCATTTCAAAGATGGATTGTAGTACACATTCCAAGCTTTCCAAAATGTCCAAGAACTCATCAAACAACCTCATAACTTGAGAGAATCGAATTTCACAATATGGCAAAAACTCACTTTTGAATTGGTCATGTACATGTTCATAACTTATGCCATTTTCAAGTCAGCTTAGTTTGTGCTACATTACAGGTCCTTAAACCATCCAACACTCAGTAATTTAATGCATGTTCATTGTATTAAAGTGTTGTTCTATGAGTTCAAGCATTACATACAAGTTTAATCCATTTATGGAAAAAGCAAAATGGCCATTTTTGCAAAAGCAAGCTTTATGTCCAATTGAAAATCCAACAAGTACAGATCAAATCTAATGGGCATAAGATTATGAGCATAACACACTGATCAAAGAGGAGTTTTGCAGCATCATTAGGGGCCCTCTACCTGCCTAGAACACAACTTGGCTTTTGTTGGCTTAAGTGTTAAGAAACATCCCATATCATAACAGAACTATCATATCAGCATTAGAACACTTAAGCAAATATTGTACACACATTCTAATCATCCTAACCAAGCTGAAGCACGACCCTAAGACCATCAATACCTCCCCATTGCCAAAATCACCATCAAACTGCTCAAACAGATCAACCTCTGCAGATTGAGTTCCAACTCTCCACCCTTTCAAGCATTCTTGCCCAAACCACTTCAGACACCTTCCCTACCATCAATCCAAACTATCCAAAGCATTAGAAGCAACCTGTAACTCCTCTAACCCTTTTGGCCATTTTCACTTTTCTGGTTTGCAGGTGAAGAGCTCCAGCACGATTCAAAAGGTTTCAAGATAAAGTAAAGCTTGGAATAGCATCCCTGGACATCAAGGAAGCTATACCAATCATCACCTTGCACTGAAAGTTTCTCCATTGCCAGATAGAACCTCAACTGAACAAGTAAGTTCATGAATTCGTATCTCTCTTATTTGGCATTGTTAGCTTTAGGTTTGTGAAGATAATATGTCACATTCATAGCCCTGAACATGCCCATGTAATTAGATTTCATTTATGTTATGTGTGCTGCAAGAATTTTGAGTCTGAACATGGCAGAAAACTTAGGTCAGGATTTGGGAATGTCAAAATTCTCTCTCATTTCTGAGAGTTAGGATGAGTTTTTTATATATTTGGAATCATGATTCAATGCTTAACATTTCTTATGTTTGAAGTTTGTGCAAAAGATCAAGGAATCAGGATGTTTGAACTTGGTCACAGGCGCGCGTTTTTGTGAACGTTTTTGGTTGGAGGTTGAAGAAGGGTTATCTGGGCTGGGCTTGCTTCTGAGTTACTTTTCACACCACATTTCTAATTTCACACCCCCTGAGCCCAATTTGTGTATTTTATTGATTTCTTGATTTTTCTTTTTTCATTTTGGTTTATTTATTTTTCCTAATGATATTAAAAACATAAAAAAACATTTTTACACAATTTTTCTATTTTTTAGGCATTTATTTGTTTATATGAACATTTATACATAAATATATATATATATATATATATATATATATATATATATATATATATATATATATATATATATATATACTATTTGTGATACGGTGGGAGAACTGACTAGTGTTTTGCGTTCGTATTCGCACTTGTGCGGTTGAGCAAGAGTCGCCACCGACTTTTTATTTTATCCTAAAGGAAAGGTTAAAAAAGCACAGCAAAAACCTTTTGAGATATTTCGTGGGTTCGGGGGGTAGATTATGAAAAGGGAAGGTGTTAGCACCCTTTTCATCCATGGTTATCCATGGGCTCTTAGTTACTTGGTTTTTTAGATCACTTGCCTTGTTTTCGATTGCTTTGAAAATGGTGTGTGTGTGGGTGCTTTTTGAAAATGTTTTAAAAAAAAGATGCCTTGTCTTAGGCTAACCTTGTAACAATTCTTTACTCGAATGTTTTACGAAGGCGTGTATCTTTTCGAAAAGATGTTTCAAAATGTTTTGAGAATTTGTTTGGAAAGTGTTGTGGATTGTGGTTTTTGAAAAGAAGGCAAGTGTTTTTGCAAGTTTGATCTCAAGTAACTAAGAGTTTTGTCTACCCTATTGTACTCAAAGGTTTTTGTCATGTTTTAACCCCTTTTAACAATTTTGTTCCACCATTGAAATTGGTGGACAATCTTGCGTTTAGGAAGTTTATTCGGGACGGGCGCGGGTCATCGTATGGACCATGAATGCAATGATGCCAAGTGTCTTTGGCAATTTGCTTTGAAGGGACTATGATCATTCCGTTTTAGGCAACATTCGAAAGCGTCATCGAGGGACTTATGATCATTTGATTTTGTTTTGCCAAAGATACTCGACGTGCAAGCATGGCCCATTTTGGAAGGCAACATGTGGGATTACCCTAGGGGGTGCAAGTGTGATTGTGTATTGATTACATGTATTTGTCTTGTATTAGGTTATCTAGCGTTTGATTTTATGTACATACAAATCCTAGGTCTAATCATGGTATAATTGGAAAACTGTAAATTGCAGAATGTAAAATCTACGCTATTACAAAATAGTGTCCGGGAGTGGGGGTATAAATGTACAAAGGGGGATGAGACTTATAGTATCCAATAAGTTACAACCAAATCGAATGTGCGATCAAAATGTAAATATCGAATATACAAATATAAGATAAAAATGTGTATAGGGCAATGTGAATGTATTTGTGCAAGTGTACAAGTGTAAGATGTATATGTATTGTGATTATTTACAAGTGTGAAATGTGAGATTAAAGCGTATTAGGGTTTGACCTAGACATATATTTCAATCTTGTATTTTTGATTTATATGTTAATTATGTACAAAAGAAAATGTTTTAATCAAATGGTATGTTCAAATTTTAATTAAATCGTATTATGTAAGAAAAAGAAAGTATTTCAATCAAATATTTGTGAATGTTAATATTAGAGACATGTATTTGAATTGTTATGTACAAATATGTATTTTAATCAAGTATTAAATTATGTATATAGAAAAACATTTAATTATACTTAAAGAAAAGATGTATTTTTTACTAAATGAATTGTATTGATTAAGAGAGTAAATAAATAAAAGAAGAAAGTATTTCCAATTTTTTTAATATATGAGGCAAAAATGTATTTTAATTAAGTTAGTATTTTACAAAGAAAAAAGTAAATATTGTTTATAAAATAAAAAAAAAGGGTTAGTGTTTAATGGACTTGGTTAGAACAATGTTAGTGTGTTTTTTTTATGGGCTTTGGGGGCAATCAGAAAACGGGTCAGGCCCACATTAAGCTTGAAACGAAATTAGGGTTAGGGAATGGGTGTGTTCAGTTGAGACAAAGGACTTTAGGGTTTGTAGCGCGCCGTTCACTGAGTTTCGTCTTCTTCGTCTTCTATGCAAGCTTCTGAGCCATGCCTCTCTGCCTTTGCTACCCCGCTACCGCCTCTTCTCCTCTCATATGGACTAGACGGTCCTCAAATGACGGTTAGTGCACCGTTTCGAATTGGTTTAGGCGTTTTTGTTTTAGATTCTTGCATGTCATAATTTATATGCTCTGATCTTCGTATTTGCTATGTTTGTTTTAACAAGGTGATGAGAAGAAAGATGAGGGAGGAAATATACTACCTTTGATGTGGAGGAGAGGACGAGGAAGCGTTTGAGGAGGCTCAGTGGTGCAGAGGAGGCCGGGACGGCGTGAACAGCGACGAGTCTTTGCTTCTTGATGCTTTCCTGGTATTTTCGTTCTTATCTCTTGCTGTGTGAGGGTTTTATGATGATGTATACTGAGAACCTCTTTCAAATTCACTTCTTTATCCCTTCTTCGGTGCCACTGTGTATTTGTTTATGTTGCCCTTCTGGTTTATTGTCCGTGATTCTTTCTTCTTCTTCTTGAACACTGTTGCCTATGATGCTTTGAGATGTTTGCCTTATTGCCCAGTGATGTGTACACTGAGGGCCTGATGGATTTGCCTTGAAATGTTGCTTTGGATACTTTTGTTGAATTGGATGTTGTGTGTTATCTTGAACTGGATGAAATTTCTCTCTTCTTCTTGAATGCTGTATACTCGTTTTCGTTGCCCAATGATGTTTTACTGAGGGTTTTAGGCTTGAGATGTTATGGCTTTGAGTTTGATAGGCATGGTGCTGGTATGAAGTTTATATGTTTGTATGTTCCACAGGTTCAGGTTTTTGTGAGGTTATGACAGGGTGTTGGTTTTATCAGTTTGGTAATTCAGTGTTTTGTTTATGGGTTGATTGTTGTAGGTTCATGTGGTTATTTGGTTGTTATGCTTTTGAACTCAGCTTGGATGGGTTTGAAGTTCTGTCTCTTTTCTTGACAGTAGGCAGGTTAAGGCATTTTCAGGTTATGGTTTTTGGTGATTCTGGTTATGGTTTTTGAGATGTGTTATGTTGTTGGACTTCACAAGGTTTTAGGTGGTGTTTGATGGTTGTTCAGGTTATCAGTTTGAAGCTTGAGGTTGGATGGTTTTTAGAAAATGCAGGTTATGGCCTATATTGGTTTTGTTCTGAGTTATACAGGTTATATGTTTTTTTTTTGAGATATTGGTGCTTGGCTCAATCAGGTTTGACAGTATGTTTTCTTGCGTTCTTTTGTCCTCTTTCTATTGGTCTTTGGCGCCCAATATTCATTCAAACCTTGGTATTCTCTTTGACCCAAGTTTGCTGGGTAGTTTCATAAGGTTTCTTGGAATTTTTCTATTTTTGGCAATTGTTTATGTTGTGTACTTCTGCCCAGTTTTGAATAATGCTGAATTGTATTCTCTTTTTTGTATATCTTTTCTGTCTTCCCTGCCTGAGCCTAAAACCTGCCTATGCTGCTTTATCTCTCTTCTTCTCATTTTCTATGGTACAGTTTTGAATATATTATATGATTCTTTTGTACCTTTTGGTTCTGAAGGGGCCCTACTGGTGGGAAATGATGATTTAAGGTTTTAGCTTGCATAACACCTTTCTTGACTGCATCCTCTTTATCTCTTTTTTTTGACAGTTTGGATAGATTTTCTGTTTTGACAGTAAATTGCCTTTTTGCTTTTGGTGGAAAGTGGAATTAGATTTGAACTATGTAGTTTGAACTTTGGATTTGAGATTCTATGCAGCTTGAATTTGGAACTTATGCATTTGACATTTGCATTCATGAATAAAAATCTTCCCTCTTTGTGAACCGGGAGAAATCCCGTGATTTGCAGAGAGGGTCAATTGATCCCAGTCAGTGGCCCCTAATGATGAGCGAATTTTTTAACTGTCTTTTCCAATTTAATGCTTTCTGACTTTTCTTTTTTTTTTCTTTTTGTAGATAAAAATGGAGCACCGGAATGAAGTGAAGAATGAAGAATTAGAAATAGGATAGAATTTTTACTTTCAGTTTAATTTTTGTACATTATTATTATTTTAAATACTTTGTAATAAATATTAGTATCCAAATAATAACAATTGTAACAATTATTAAATGTGAAATAAAAATTCCATTGATATTTAATTCTCTTTCAATTCCTTTTCTTTAATTGTTTGTTTGTTATTTATAGTTCCTTAAATAAAATAAAATGAAAGTTTAAACTTCAAATATTTTAATTCTTAGAACCATAAATAATCAACTAAACTTTTGATGATCAAAATAAATGAATTCGACGTATCCATTATTCAAAGCAACGCACAGTCGGACACAAAAACTTGATCAGATGCAATCCTTTTTTTACTGATTCTTTTGCCAAGCACTGTAATTCCACATTGCACACATCCCTTTTGACTGGTGAATTCAAACCAACTGCCTCATTTACCGATTAAATCAAGATAATGCGAATTTTAACCCGAATCTCGGAATAAACTGCAAAGTGCGATAGAATTTAAATTCTTCTGAGAATATGCCCATAAAACCTTAATTCCTGATTAAATGCTAGATAACGCTCGCCTGATCAAAATTGAACCAAAAACCATCCAAACCCTAAGCCAACTGTATGAAACAATCCAGAGTTCTGAAAATCAGTAAAAACCCTAATTTTGCTTGACTGCCAAGAAAAGTCCGTTTGTCCGATTCTTGAGCCAGTTTGAAAAATCAGGAAATGTCTGAAGCTGAGATTTCTTGTGGAAAAGCGCGAGGGAAAATTTTGGGGTACAACAGTTGCCCCTGTTCAATCTTCTTGGACCTGAAGAGTTAGATTGGCAAGTTTGCCTTTCGCGACTTGAAGGTAAAAGGAGATTGGACACTAGAGTGCCCGGAAATTTGCACTCATCAAAGCACTGGATGCGGGAGTGGGCTTAGAGATGCCATTTGGAGATGGGCTTAACGATGCCATCTAGGAGAGTGACAGAAACTTGTCGGGGATGGGCTTAAAGATGCCATCTGGAAGGGAACATTTAGGAAAGTGTCCGAGCTTTGGACCATTTCTGAGTTGGGGGTCTGAACAAGCAATAGGTTGACATCCGTTGTTGGGAGGAACCTGCAAGCTGTTTTCAGGAAGTCGCATCTAAACAAGTTGATAGATTAACATCCGTTACTTAGGAAGAATCCATGAACCGCTTTCAGAAGTCTGGAAGAAGAAACTGAACAAGTGACAGGTTAACATCCGTTTACTTGGAGAAACCGTGAACTGTTTTCAGAAATCTTGAGATTGAATCAGCAATAGAGCAGCATCCGTTGTTGGGAAGCTTCCGTAAACTGAATTCAAAGGTGCATCTGAACAAGCTGATAGATTAACATCTGTTACTTGGGAAGAATCCATGAACTGTTTTCAGAAGTCTTGAGAAGAATCTGAACAAGTGATAGGTTAACATCCATTTACTTGGAGAACCCGTGAACTGTTTTCAGAAATCTTGAGATTGAATCAGCAATAGAGCAGCATCCGTTGTTGGGAAGCTTCCGTAAACTGAATTCAAAGGTGCATCTGAACAAGCTGATAGATTAACATCCGTTACTTGGGAAGAATCCATGAACTGTTTTCAGAAGTCTTGAGAAGAATCTGAACAAGTGATAGGTTAACATCCGTTTACTTGGAGAACCCGTGAACTGTTTTCAGAAATCTTGAGATTGAATCAGCAATAGAGCAGCATCCGTTGTTGGGAAGCTTCCGTAAACTGAATTCAAAGGTGCATCTGAACAAGCTGATAGATTAACATCCGTTACTTGGGAAGAATCCATGAACTGTTTTCAGAAGTCTTGAGAAGAATCTGAACAAGTGATAGGTTAACATCCGTTTACTTGGAGAACCCGTGAACTGTTTTCAGAAATCTTGAGATTGAATCAGCAATAGAGCAGCATCCGTTGTTGGGAAGCTTCCGTAAACTGAATTCAAAGGTGCATCTGAACAAGCTGATAGATTAACATCCGTTACTTGGGAAGAATCCATGAACTGTTTTCAGAAGTCTTGAGAGGAATCTGAACAAGTGATAGGTTAACATCCGTTTACTTGGAGAACCCGTGAACTGTTTTCAGAAATCTTGAGATTGAATCAGCAATAGAGCAGCATCCGTTGTTGGGAAGCTTCCGTAAACTGAATTCAAAGGTGCATCTGAACAAGCTGATAGATTAACATCCGTTACTTGGGAAGAATCCATGAACTGTTTTCAGAAGTCTTGAGAGGAATTTGAACAAGTGATAGGTTAACATCCGTTTACTTGGAGAACCCGTGAACTGTTTTCAGAAATCTTGAGATTGAATCAGCAATAGAGCAGCATCCGTTGTTGGGAAGCTTCCGTAAACTGAATTCAAAGGTGCATCTGAACAAGCTGATAGATTAACATCCGTTACTTGGGAAGAATCCATGAACTGTTTTCAGAAGTCTTGAGAGGAATCTGAACAAGTGATAGGTTAACATCCGTTTACTTGGAGAACCCGTGAACTGTTTTCAGAAATCTTGAGATTGAATCAGCAATAGAGCAGCATCCGTTGTTGGGAAGCTTCCGTAAACTGAATTCAAAGGTGCATCTGAACAAGCTGATAGATTAACATCCGTTACTTGGGAAGAATCCATGAACTGTTTTCAGAAGTCTTGAGAGGAATCTGAACAAGTGATAGGTTAACATCCGTTTACTTGGAGAACCCGTGAACTGTTTTCAGAAATCTTGAGATTGAATCAGCAATAGAGCAGCATCCGTTGTTGGGAAGCTTCCGTAAACTGAATTCAAAGGTGCATCTGAACAAGCTGATAGATTAACATCCGTTACTTGGGAAGAATCCATGAACTGTTTTCAGAAGTCTTGAGAGGAATCTGAACAAGTGATAGGTTAACATCCGTTTACTTGGAGAACCCGTGAACTGTTTTCAGAAATCTTGAGATTGAATCATTTTAGTCCGTCGACTGATCTTACCTGAAAAAGGCAAAGAGGTAGTTGGATGCAATGCTATGATGCATGATACAATGTATATTATGGTGTTATGAATGTAAATGGATGTGCATGTAAGCTGGAGAACTGTCTTGCATAGGATAGATGAATCCGGGACAGCGGAAGATAGAAGTATCCTGACTGCTGTCGGGGAAAATAAGTCCTGGGTCGTTACTGGGGGACCTGGAGCTTGGGTTGTATACCAATCTTCTGGGGAATTCCTGAAGTCTTCTACTGGGGAGTACCAAACTAGTGGACTTAATGCTGGGGAGGCCAGATTGAGAATCTCCAGCTGGGAGAGAAGTATCTCTGGAGATTTCACCGGGGAACTCAAGATTTTTCTTCTAAAAACTCTGTGGGGAGAAGATTTAAAAGTCTGACTCCGCTGGGGATTGTCCATTTGAAGCTTTTGATCTGCTGGGGATACTGAAGCTTAAACTCTGAGGGAAAATGATTTCCGGAAGAGTCTCTGGCTGGGGATTTGCAAAGATAAACTCCTCCGGGGATAGTATTGATAAGTTATTGTTGGGGGAATTTTGAGGAACTCCGCTGGGGATGGGAAGAATTCTGGCGAGCTCGACCTCCCCTGGTGGTTAGCTGAGGATAACCCAGTTATAAGCCTTTGTGAGGAATAACTTTGAATAAAACTCAGAAGGGACGTCCGTACTCTGCGGGGAATACCTTTCAGAACCTTACTGGGGAAAAGCTTCGAGAGTCTACTCGAGATAGACCTCAAGGTTTGTCAGGGATGTGGATTACAGATCTCGAGGGATTTCCTTTGAAAGGGTGTCAAAATGTCTGTTTGTACTTTCATCCTATCAGTAATCCTCCTTCTTAGGTTCAATTAGGAAGTGATCATGTTTCAAATGCATATGCCTATCTAACAAAACATTGGACGTTTCTCAAAAATAAAACAAAAAGTGTAAGAGAAAAAGAAAAAGAAAAAGGGAAATGACACAAATTCTGGGAAGAGTATTCGTATTGATTTTCTTTGAGTATATTTGTACACAGGAGACAATCATCCTAGTAAGAGGATCTCGTCGTAAATATTTGAAAAATTTATACAAAATAAAGATGGCTATGTGAAATAATTCCATGGGATTCCGTTCTGCTGTAGCTTTCACAACTCTGAACCTCTGTCCATTCAATGCTTCGTTTGACGATGGCTGGACTGATCAGAAACCTGGAACCGGTTGATGAAGAGACTGTCTTTGAAGTGATCCGACGAGACATAGTCATACGCTTTAATTCCCTAATTTTTGCCTGAATCGCCCTTTCGGGTTTTCGATCCACCGGGAAACCCCTTTTTTCCCAAGCCGCCCTTTCGGGTTTTCGACTTGCCGGGTGTACGGATTTTTTTGTTTTTATCCCTAATTTTTGCCTGAACCGCCCTTTCGGGTTTTCGGTTCACCGGGATACCCATTTTTGCCCAAGCCGCCCTTTCGGGTTTTCGACTTGTCGGGTTATTTTATGCGTAGTATCTTTTGACTATGTCTGCGTTCGCAGGGTGTGGTAAATCGTCGCCATCCATGGTGGTCAGAATCATTGCACCACCAGAAAATATGCTCTTGATTACAAATGGTCCTTCGTACGTAGGAGTCCATTTGCCCCTGGGATCACTTTGCGGTAAGATAATCCGCTTGACTACTAGATCTCCGACTTGATACACTTGACGTCTGACTTTCTTATTGAAGGCCTTGATCATCCGTTTTTGATACGTCTGACCATGGCATATAGCAGCAAGTCGCTTTTCGTCGATCAGATTGAGTTGATCAAGTCGGGTCTGCATCCAATCATCTTCGTTCAAACCTGCATCCTTCATAATCCTTAGAGATGGGATCTGAACTTCCATAGGCAAAATAGCTTCCATGCCATAAACCAAAGAAAATGGGGTTGCCCCAGTTGAGGTACGTATCGTCGTACGGTATCCATGCAGCGCAAATGGTAACATCTCATGCCAGTCTTTGTAAGTGACTGTCATTTTCTGAATAATCTTCTTAATATTTTTGTTCGCAGCTTCAACGGCACCGTTCATCTTCGGCCGATAGGGAGATGAATTGTGATGATAAATCTTGAACTGTTCGCATAATGCAGTGATCATTGTGTTATTCAGATTTGTATCGTTGTCTGTGATGATCCTGTCTGGAACACCGTACCGACATATGAGATTTTGCTTGATAAAGCGGGCAACCACATTTTTGGTGACGGAGGCGAAGGAAGCTGCTTCGACCCATTTAGTGAAGTAGTCAATGGCAACCAGGATGAAGTGATGTCCGTTGGAAGCCGTGGGTTTGATCTCTCCAATCATATCAATGCCCCACATTGCGAAGGGCCATGGAGCAGTTAGGACGTTGAGGGGAACCGGAGGGATATGAACTTTGTCAGCATAGACTTGACACTTGTGACAAGTACGGGAATGTTGATGGCAGTCAGCCTCCATGGTAGACCAATAATAGCCTGCCCTTAGGATCTTCTTAGCCATTGTATGCCCGCTCAGGTGAGTGCCAAATGTGCCGCTGTGTACATCAGTCATGATTAACTCTGCTTCAGCCTTATCCACACATCGGAGTAATACACAATCATGGCTTCGTTTGTAAAGGATGCCGTTGCTCAGGAAGAACTTAGCAGCGAATTTCCTTAAGAACTTCTTGTCATTCACGGAAGCTCCTTCAGGATAATCTTGGGTCTCGAGATACCTTTTGATTTCATGGAACCAAGGTTGTTCCACTACTTCTTCGGTATTAATCTCGTGACAATGCGCGGGTTCATCCATTCGCTCGATGGTGATTTGGGGAGCCTCGTTATCCCAGTTGAGTTTAAACATGGAGGACATTGTGGCTAGAGCATCTGCCAGCTGATTCTCTTCTCGCGGAAAGTGCTCGAAGGTAATTTGCTCGAAGTGAGGCAATAATGTCAGAACATGTTCTTTGTATGGAATAAGATTAGGATGCTTGGTATCCCAATCTCCTTTGATCTGGCTGATGACCAAAGCCGAGTCCCCGAATACGATCAAAGATTTGATCCCCAAGTCTATAGCAGCCTTGAGACCAAAGATGCAGGCTTCATACTCCGCCATATTGTTTGTGCAGCTGAAGCAAAGTCGGGCCGTGAAAGGAGTGTGGCATCCTTCCGGAGAAATAAGTACTGCGCCAATGCCGTTTCCAAGTGCATTTGAAGCACCATCAAAGTACAGGGTCCATCGGGATCCCTTTTCGGGTCCGTCATACGGTCTGTCGCCTTTAATGTTGTCCAAATTCATGATGTCCTCGTCTGGGAAATCAAATCTCATGGGTTGATAGTCTTCGATAGCCTGATGAGCCAGATGGTCAGCTAATACACTCCCTTTTATAGCTTTTTGGGTGGTGTACTGGATGTCGTACTCGGTCAAGATCATTTTCCATCTGGCTATCCTTCCAGATAAAGCGGGCTTTTCGAAGATATATTTGATAGGGTCCATTTTGGATATCAACAAGGTAGTATGAGTCAACATATACTGTCTTAGTCGGCGAGCAGCCCATACCAAAGTGCAGCAAGTTTTCTCGAGCAGCGAGTAGCGAGTCTCACAGTCGGTAAACTTTTTGCTAAGGTAATAAATAGCATGCTCTTTTCGACCAGACTCGTCATGCTGGCCCAAAACACACCCCATTAAGTTATCCAAAACGGTCAAATACATGATCAGTGGTCTTCCTTCGACGGGTGGCATCAGAATAGGAGGTTCTAGCAAATATTCCTTGATTCTATCAAAAGCAGCTTGGCAGTCGTCGTTCCATTCAACTACCTGATCTTTCTTCAAGAGTTTGAAAATTGGCTCACAGGTAGAAGTCAGATGTGAAATGAATCTGGCAATATAGTTTATGCGCCCCAAGAAACCTCTAACTTCCTTTTCAGTACGGGGAGCAGGCATCTCTTGTATTGCTTTTACTTTTGCCGGATCGACTTCAATGCCTTTGTTGCTTACAATGAATCCCAGGAGTTTACCAGACCTAACTCCAAAAGTGCATTTACTCGGATTCAGCCTGAGCTTATATTCTTTTAATCTGGCAAACAGCTTTTCCAGATGTTCAAGGTGCTCTTCCTCTGTTTGTGACCGGGCTATCATATCGTCTACGTAAACTTCAATCTCATGATGTATCATGTCATGAAATAGAGCTACCATGGCGCGTTGATAAGTTGCCCCTGCGTTCTTCAGCCCGAACGGCATCACTTTGTAACAGAAAGTGCCCCATTGCGTGACAAAAGTTGTTTTCTCCATATCCTCGGGGGCCATTTTGATTTGATTGTAGCCTGAGAATCCGTCCATGAAAGAAAACACCTTATGCTGAGCTGTATTGTCGATCAAGATGTCAATATGAGGTAGCGGGAAATCATCCTTAGGGCTGGCCCTATTCAAATCCCTGTAGTCCACACACATTCTGACTTTGCCATCCTTCTTAGGCACTGGCACAATATTAGCGACCCATTGAGGATAGGACGTAACAGCCAGAAAGCCAGCATTGAACTGCTTCATCACTTCTGCTTTGATTTTTTCGGACATGTCAGGCCTCATTCGGCGAACTTTTTGCTTGATCGGTGGACAGTCTTCTCTTGTGGGGAGACGGTGAACCACGATGTCGGTGTCTAGGCCCGGCATGTCTTCATAGGACCAAGCGAAGATTTCAACATACTCATTCAGTAACTGTACCAAGCGTTCCTTGACTTCTGGTTCCAGGTTGGCACCCACTTGCACCTCCTTCCGATTCTCCTCGGTTCCCAAGTTAATAGTTTCCAACGGCTCTTCATGCGGTAAGATGGCCCTTTCCTCTTGTTGCAGGAGTCTGGCTAGTTCCCCGGGTACTTCACAACCTTCGTCATCTTCATACTCGGCTAGATTGACCAGGTCTTCCGAGTTATTGGAAGATACAGCGGAATAGTCACCCATGGAATCCGGAGTGGATAGGTACCTGCATTGGTGAGTGGTGGGTGTGTGTAAGGGATAGCCATCCTTAAACAACAACAAAAAAAAAATGCAAAAGGAAAGAAAATGAACACAAGCAGTTTATCAAATGAAAAACGTCCAATGAATCATTAAACATGGCATATGAATATGAAAGATAGTCAAAACCCTTACAAGTGGACCTACATGCCCCGGGTAAGGCAGGAGGTGGAAAGATAGTGTACGGATTGTTTGAAAGTAAAATATTACAGACCAAATAGGAAATGTTTGATAGATAAATTACTGAGGAATAAAAGTGATGGGGACAAAGTCTTTAGCCTCCCAATTGCTCAACCCTCCTCTGACAGTTGGATGAATCCATTCTTCAAAGTTGCTTTCTTTGTCTTCATCTTCCAGGGCATTGATTTGGTAAGGAGAAATTTTGACTGGCGCTCTCTCAATCTTTGACCGGCGCATAGCTTTCTGGCCAGCGGTGGTGAAACCTAATCCAAGCTTATCAACCTTATGCGGAAAATCGGGTAACTCCCCCCACGCTGAATTCTTTCCTTCCTTAACTGCAGCCCTTGCATCCTCCAGAGATGCCATCCTGGCCATCTGTCTTGGTGTCTCAGCTGCCAACTTCGCCACTGCTATCTCAGGAAGTACTTCTTCGAAATGTTGAAACGGTGTCTCAATGAACTCCCCTTCGACCTCCACATACCGGAAAGAATTTAAATGGCTAATCATGTACTCTTCTTCGCCGTGGACAGTAATGATCTTTCCCTTTACAGGATATTTCAGCATCTGGTGCAAGGAGGAGGTGACTGCCCCAGCGTGGTGTATCCAAGGTCTACCCAGCAGGCAGGAGTATGATGGACGGATGTCCATTACATAGAAAGTGGATTTAAACACCTCGGTACCTATCTTGACAGGAATTTCAACTTCTCCATGGACCATTCTTTTCGACCCATCGAAAGCTCTGACGACAATATCACTCGGCTTCAATTCCAACCCTTCGCAATCTAGCCGGTCCAAGGCCTTCTTAGGCAAAACATTCAGCGATGAACCGGTATCAACCAAAACATGCGCAAGGGTGGTTCCGCGACACTCGATTGAAATATGCAACGCATCATTGTGATTTCGGCCTTTAGGGGTCAGGTCGGCATCAGAAAAACCTAATCCATTGTCTGCAGTCAGACTAGCCACGCAATGTTGAAATTGATCTGCAGAGGTTTCTTGGGGCACATGAGCTGCCTTTAGAAACTTAATCAAAGCTTGAGCGTGCGCTTCTGAGCAAAACAATAGTGCCAGCATGGAGATCTTGGAGGGGGTTTGCCCCAACTGTTCCACCACATCGTAATCACTTCTCTTGATTATCTTCAAAATTTCGTCCATTTCTTTCTTGGAGGCTTCCGGAATCACCAAAGGTTGAGCCCTCGTCCTGACGGGCTCATCTTGTATTCCTTTTCCTTTATCGGCAATGGTAGGAGAGACAGCACTAGGAACGAAAATTTCTTCAATCAAAGGAGTTCTAGCAGAGAGCTTTACTGGTGCAGGGAGGACTTCTTTAGCTGACGAGGGTCCAAAAACTGCTCTTGGAGGAGCAATCTCTGGAGAAAATATTCTCCCGCTCCTGGTGATTTTGCTGGTGCCCGCAATGTTACTAATGCCGGCTTCTTCATCATCTGAATTTTCTTCAATTACCTCGATTTGCTTGATACCATGGTAGTAGATGTCACCACCATAGTTCCAAGGTATCGACTTCTCAGAAACATAGGGAACAGGACCCGACATTGTTATCTTCAAAGGTATAGACTTTGCAGCTGGTGTAATCTTAACTGGCTTTTTGACGGCCTCGGAAAGATTGGCGCAAATGGTTATGATTGAGACATTTTCAACATGAACTGGAACAGCAGGAACTTTTTCGAACAAAATTTGTCGGCTATCCATGAGGCCTTGGATGCCTTCCTTTAATAGCGGACAATCGAACGGCAGAGAGTGGCAACAGTAGCAGTCTTTTTTACATCCCGGGAAGATCCCGGCCCTTAACAAATTCAACTTAATGGTTAACAGTGGAGTAGTCAGATCACTAACGTCAGCAACATACAGATCCTCTTCAATGGCATTGACATTCCGACCGTGCTTCGGCATAGGTGCCGATATCACATTGGGTTTTTCTGGAGCGTCAAACTCTACCTCCTTAGCCTCTATCAGGTCCTGGATCTTATGCTTGAGTGCCCAACAATCGTTGGTGTCATGCCCAACACTGTCTGAATGATAGGCGCACTTAGCATTGGCATGGTAATGTGGAGAGGATGTATTTACATTCTTTGGCGCCTCCTTGATAGTGGCAAGATTCAATTTCAACAGATGGGGAAGCACCTGCGCTGGAGTCATATTAATACGGGTGAACTGCCGGTGTGGCCTTTCCACCCGTTGCTGGTTTGGTCTGGATTGGTTGTAGCGAGGCGGCTCACTTGGAGTGTTTTGAATCATCACGGCCCCCACAGTTGGCCGGCGCTCCATCTTCCCTGCTCTTTTCTGAGAATATACCATAGTTGTCTCCTTCTTAAACGGCTTCTTCTCAACACTTGCAGCGACACCCTTCTGAATCTTTCCTGACTTGATGCCAGCCTCAATTCTTTCACCTGTTAAGATCAAATCGGTAAACCCTGCGGAAGAGTTACCAATTAAATGATTGAAAAATGGCCCAGATAGGGTCCCAAGAAACATATCAACGAGCTCACGATCGGTTAAAGGAGGCTGCACCCTGCCAGCCAAATCCCTCCATTTTTGTGCGTATTCCTTGAATCCCTCACTTGTTCCTAGCGACATACCCTGAAGTTGGGTACGGGTAGGAGCAAGATCAGAATTATACTGGTATTGTTTATAGAAAGCGGTAGCCAAATCCTCCCAATTTCTGACACTGGTTCCTTCTAACTGATAAAACCATTCCAACTGGGCTCCCGACAGGCTGTCTTGAAAGAAATGAATCCAGAGATTTTTATCTGCTGTATAGGGTTGAATCTTTCTCACATAGGACCTGAGATGCATTTTGGGGCAGGACAGCCCGTCATACCTTACAAACACTGGCACCTTGAATTTTGGGGGAATCACAATTCCGGCGACCAAGCCCATGTCTTCAAAATCCAAACCCGGTACCCTTTGCAATTCCATGGCAGCCAATCTGTCTTCTAAACCCTTGTACTTATCATCAGCTGGAGGATACTGCTGGTCAGAATAATCTTCGTCCTCTTCAACCTCTTCCTCCTCTGCATCAGACTCGGAAGGCACCGCAACCCGATCTCTCTTACTAGTCCCTTCATCAGAAGTAGGAGGAAATTCAAGCACCCTCCGAGCTTCTCTATCAAATCTTCTCCCCAAAGTAGCCACTCCGACCCTCTTTTTCTTCTTCACTGGGTCTCTACTCTCCAGATGAGCCTTGATATCCTCTTGACTCTTGACCAAGGTCATCAAGAGTTGCTGGAACTGTGCATTCTGGGCTTGTAGGTCTTTAACTGTTTGCTCGAGATCCATCCTACTGAAATAAACAGCAGATAGATAAGGAAACCTGGAGTGAGACCTGCTTATGCACATGATGAATGGTATGCTGATATATGCAATGCATTCAAGGATTTAGGACATTCAAAATTGTTTCAGACAAAGAAGAACGCACGTCATATTAATAAGAAGAAATCTGTTAGTACATAAATGCCCCATGGGCCAAATGTTACAACATAAACTTCTCAAGGCAGAAAGACATTGCGCATCCTCTTTGGTGCGATGTAGGTATTGAGGGCCTCTTGCTCGTGGAGTTGGCGGGTAAGCTCTAGAACCTTCTTTTCACTGGCGTAGTAGCTAGCTTCAAAAGTGTTCCGTTCCTCCTTGAGCTGAATCCAACTCTTCTGCATTTCCTCCCACGATGTAGGCATGTCTGGATGCAGGATGGTGTAGGGGACCTCTCCTTCATTGACGGGCTCCTTAATCACTGGGAGTACATGAGGATAAGGCATCATTAGACTTTGGGCTCGGGCTCGTACCCACTTGAGATAGGGATCAAGAGGGATGGAGTTCTTGTGTCCCAGAGTCTTGCTATCAACCTTGTTGAGTTTTCCCCAAGCTCTGATGAATCTTTGGTGAAGTCCTTGCGCATCGTTGTCGAAGTCAAAAACTAGGCTAGGAATCAACATGTCATGAGGGCCATCCCTCCGTGCATACCAAAATTGTCTCAAAGCTAGGCAAGGGTTGTAGGTGATACCTCCCCTGATTCCAAGTAAAGGAACATTAGGAAACTCCCCGCAACGATCGACGATGATGACATTTTCTCTGGATCGAGAACACCAATGCACATCAGAATGAGTAAGAGTCATTAATCGTTGGGACCACCTTGTACTTTGGTCATTCTTCAAGACAGATTGTGGAAGGTGCGAAATAAACCACCTTGCGAGGATAGGAGTACAGCACATGAGAACACCCCTCTTTCTCATTGTTCGTGTGTAAAATGAGTGAAGGATGTCTCCAAGCAATGTTGGTATTGGATTTCTGGACAAGAAGATTTTGACAGCGTTGACATCTACCAATTGGTCAGGATTCGGGAACAAGACCAACCCATAGATAAGGAGTGCCACAATTTCTTCAAATGCTTGTAAGTCCAATGAGTTCCAACATTCTTGTGCCTTCTCCAACAAGAATTTTGCTAAGAATCCTTTGACGCCGCTTCTGGTTTCCCAATGCCCCTTGATTTCAGATGGTTGTAGATGTAATGCTCGAGCAACATCTTCAGGCTTTGGTTCCTTCTCCGTACCGTTGAAGGGTAGTTGATTAAGGATAGGGATTCTTAGGAGTTGAGAAAACTCTTCCAAAGTGGGAACCAGCTGATAATCAGGGAAAGTGAAGCAATGGTGAAGGGGTTCAAAGAACTGGAATAACACTTTCATCATGTCTTCTTCAATGTTGGTGTTGACTAGGCTGAGCAGTCTACCATGGCTTTCACTGAAGGATGAATTTTCCGGAATTCTGGAAGTGATCTCCTTGAGTTGAGGAGAGATTCTCACAAGGTTGACTTGAATGGTATTTCGGCGAGGTATTTCCATGACCTACAAAACAAGAACAATGATGAAGATCCAAACCCTTGAAATGGTTAGTAAATGCATATGATGCTTCATGATGTTTATGATGTATGCATAAAACATATGTACAAGCAAATCACACCAAACCCTAGTTTCAGGCTTGCATGGGGTTTCATAGGTAAGTACCCTCTTGAGTGTAGTTGGCTTAAAAACCTGTCCTATAAATAGTAACCGGGTTCTAAGGAGCTCAATATCACTGGATCATTTTCATTGTTCATTGTTTTGGTTTAGCCACTTAACTAGCGACCAAAATATTCCAAGAAAATAACCCTGAATGAGTGTAGTATCGAGTATCTACCAACTTCGGACTGCACCAAAGCCGGTCATCTCACTACCCCTAATAAAAGGCCAAGATGGTCAAGTAAGGTTCTAGGTCATTAGTGCTTAGTGACATCACTCAGCGGCCCCGTACTCTCCTTGATTGAACTCAAGGGTTACCGGTACCCACAAATATGTCGCACTAATATAGCTATTGCTTAGACCGTGTCGGTATACCCCGCACAGTTTCCACAACGTATTGCTATCTATGAATGTTCCCCAAAATCCGGGTGGAGGATTGTAAACCCAAACAATAGAGCCAAAGTATAAAGCAAGCAAATCAAACAATTAGTCATGCAAGAGGGTGATCTAAGCCCTAAGGTAACCCCACTTTAAAATAATCCCCAGCAGAGTCGCCAGTTCTGTGATACGGTGGGAGAACTGACTAGTGTTTTGCGTTCGTATTCGCACTTGTACGGTTGAGCAAGAGTCGCCACCGACTTTTTATTTTATCCTAAAGGAAAGGTTAAAAAAGCACAGCAAAAACCTTTTGAGATATTTCGTGGGTTCGGGGGGTAGATTATGAAAAGGGAAGGTGTTAGCACCCTTTTCATCCATGGTTATCCATGGGCTCTTAGTTACTTGGTTTTTTAGATCACTTGCCTTGTTTTCGATTGCTTTGAAAATGGTGTGTGTGTGGGTGCTTTTTGAAAATGTTTTAAAAAAAAGATGCCTTGTCTTAGGCTAACCTTGTAACAATTCTTTACTCGAATGTTTTACAAAGGCGTGTATCTTTTCGAAAAGATGTTTCAAAATGTTTTGAGAATTTGTTTGGAAAGTGTTGTGGATTGTGGTTTTTGAAAAGAAAGCAAGTGTTTTTGCAAGTTTGATCTCAAGTAACTAAGAGTTTTGTCTACCCTATTGTACTCAAAGGTTTTTGTCATGTTTTAACCCCTTTTAACAATTTTGTTCCACCATTGAAATTGGTGGACAATCTTGCGTTTAGGAAGTTTATTCGGGACGGGCGCGGGTCATCGTATGGACCATGAATGCAATGATGTCAAGTGTCTTTGGCAATTTGCTTTGAAGGGACTATGATCATTCCGTTTTAGGCAATATTCGAAAGCGTCATCGAGGGACTTATGATCATTTGATTTTGTTTTGCCAAAGATACTCGACGTGCAAGCATGGCCCATTTTGGAAGGCAACATGTGGGATTACCCTAGGGGGTGCAAGTGTGATTGTGTATTGATTACATGTATTTGTCTTGTATTAGGTTATCTAGCGTTTGATTTTATGTACATACAAACCCTAGGTCTAATCATGGTATAATTGGAAAACTGTAAATTGCGGAATGTAAAATCTACGCTATTACAAAATAGTGTCCGGGAGTGGGGGTATAAATGTACAAAGGGGGATGAGACTTATAGTATCCAATAAGTTACAACCAAATCGAATGTGCGATCAAAATGTAAATATCGAATATACAAATATAAGATAAAAATGTGTATAGGGCAATGTGAATGTATTTGTGCAAGTGTACAAGTGTAAGATGTATATGTATTGTGATTATTTACAAGTGCGAAATGTGAGATTAAAGCGTATTAGGGTTTGACCTAGACATATATTTCAATCTTGTATTTTTGATTTATATGTTAATTATGTACAAAAGAAAATGTTTTAATCAAATGGTATGTTCAAATTTTAATTAAATCGTATTATGTAAGAAAAAGAAAGTATTTCAATCAAATATTTGTGAATGTTAATATTAGAGACATGTATTTGAATTGTTATGTACAAATATGTATTTTAATCAAGTATTAAATTATGTATATAGAAAAACATTTAATTATACTTAAAGAAAAGATGTATTTTTTACTAAATGAATTGTATTGATTAAGAGAGTAAATAAATAAAAGAAGAAAGTATTTCCAATTTTTTTAATATATGAGGCAAAAATGTATTTTAATTAAGTTAGTATTTTACAAAGAAAAAAGTAAATATTGTTTATAAAATAAAAAAAAGGGTTAGTGTTTAATGGACTTGGTTAGAACAATGTTAGTGTGTTTTTTTTATGGGCTTTGGGGGCAATCAGAAAACGGGTCAGGCCCACATTAAGCTTGAAACGAAATTAGGGTTAGGGAATGGGTGTGTTCAGTTGAGACAAAGGACTTTAGGGTTTGTAGCGCGCCGTTCACTGAGTTTCGTCTTCTTCGTCTTCTATGCAAGCTTCTGAGCCATGCCTCTCTGCCTGAGCTACCCCGCTACCGCCTCTTCTCCTCTCATATGGACTAGACGGTCCTCAAATGACGGTTAGTGCACCGTTTCGAATTGGTTTAGGCGTTTTTGTTTTAGATTCTTGCATGTCATAATTTATATGCTCTGATCTTCGTATTTGCTATGTTTGTTTTAACAAGGTGATGAGAAGAAAGATGAGGGAGGAAATATACTACCTTTGATGTGGAGGAGAGGACGAGGAAGCGTTTGAGGAGGCTCAGTGGTGCAGAGGAGGCCGGGACGGCGTGAACAGCGACGAGTCTTTGCTTCTTGATGCTTTCCTGGTATTTTCGTTCTTATCTCTTGCTGTGTGAGGGTTTTATGATGATGTATACTGAGAACCTCTTTCAAATTCACTTCTTTATCCCTTCTTCGGTGCCACTGTGTATTTGTTTATGTTGCCCTTCTGGTTTATTGTCCGTGATTCTTTCTTCTTCTTCTTGAACACTGTTGCCTATGATGCTTTGAGATGTTTGCCTTATTGCCCAGTGATGTGTACACTGAGGGCCTGATGGATTTGCCTTGAAATGTTGCTTTGGATACTTTTGTTGAATTGGATGTTGTGTGTTATCTTGAACTGGATGAAATTTCTCTCTTCTTCTTGAATGCTGTATACTCGTTTTCGTTGCCCAATGATGTTTTACTGAGGGTTTTAGGCTTGAGATGTTATGGATTTGAGTTTGATAGGCATGGTGCTGGTATGAAGTTTATATGTTTGTATGTTCCACAGGTTCAGGTTTTTGTGAGGTTATGACAGGGTGTTGGTTTTATCAGTTTGGTAATTCAGTGTTTTGTTTATGGGTTGATTGTTGTAGGTTCATGTGGTTATTTGGTTGTTATGCTTTTGAACTCAGCTTGGATGGGTTTGAAGTTCTGTCTCTTTTCTTGAAAGTAGGCAGGTTAAGGCATTTTCAGGTTATGGTTTTTGGTGATTCTGGTTATGGTTTTTGAGATGTGTTATGTTGTTGGACTTCACAAGGTTTTAGGTGGTGTTTGATGGTTGTTCAGGTTATCAGTTTGAAGCTTGAGGTTGGATGGTTTTTAGAAAATGCAGGTTATGGCCTATATTGGTTTTGTTCTGAGTTATACAGGTTATATGTTTTTTTTTTTGAGATATTGGTGCTTGGCTCAATCAGGTTTGATAGTATGTTTTCTTGCGTTCTTTTGTCCTCTTTCTATTGGTCTTTGGCGCCCAATCTTCATTCAAACCTTGGTATTCTCTTTGACCCAAGTTTGCTGGGTAGTTTCATAAGGTTTCTTGGAATTTTTCTATTTTTGGCAATTGTTTATGCTGTGTACTTCTGCCCAGTTTTGAATAATGCTGAATTGTATTCTCTTTTTTGTATATCTTTTCTGTCTTCCCTGCCTGAGCCTAAAACCTGCCTATGCTGCTTTATCTCTCTTCTTCTCATTTTCTATGGTACAGTTTTAAATATATTATATGATTCTTTTGTACCTTTTGGTTCTGAAGGGGCCCTACTGGTGGGAAATGATGATTTAAGGTTTTAGCTTGCATAACACCTTTCTTGACTGCATCCTCTTTATCTCTTTTTTTTGACAGTTTGGATAGATTTTCTGTTTTGACAGTAAATTGCCTTTTTGCTTTTGGTGGAAAGTGGAATTAGATTTGAACTATGTAGTTTGAACTTTGGATTTGAGATTCTATGCAGCTTGAATTTGGAACTTATGCATTTGACATTTGCATTCATGAATAAAAATCTTCCCTCTTTGTGAACCGGGAGAAATCCCGTGATTTGCAGAGAGGGTCAACTGATCCCAGTCAGTGGCCCCTAATGATGAGCGAATTTTTTAACTGTCTTTTCCAATTTAATGCTTTCTGACTTTTTTTTTCTTTTTCTTTTTGTAGATAAAAATGGAGCACCGGAATGAAGTGAAGAATGAAGAATTAGAAATAGGATAGAATTTTTACTTTCAGTTTAATTTTTGTACATTATTATTATTTTAAATACTTTGTAATAAATATTAGTATCCAAATAATAACAATTGTAACAATTATTAAATGTGAAATAAAAATTCCATTGATATTTAATTCTCTTTCAATTCCTTTTCTTTAATTGTTTGTTTGTTATTTATAGTTCCTTAAATAAAATAAAATGAAAGTTTAAACTTCAAATATTTTAATTCTTAGAACCATAAATAATCAACTAAACTTTTGATGATCAAAATAAATGAATTCGACGTATCCATTATTCAAAGCAACGCACAGTCGGACACAAAAACTTGATCAGATGCAATCCTTTTTTTACTGATTCTTTTGCCAAGCACTGTAATTCCACATTGCACACATCCCTTTTGACTGGTGAATTCAAACCAACTGCCTCATTTACCGATTAAATCAAGATAATGCGAATTTTAACCCGAATCTCGGAATAAACTGCAAAGTGCGATAGAATTTAAATTCTTCTGAGAATATGCCCATAAAACCTTAATTCCTGATTAAATGCTAGATAACGCTCGCCTGATCAAAATTGAACCAAAAATCATCCAAACCCTAAGCCAACTGTATGAAACAATCCAGAGTTCTGAAAATCAGTAAAAACCCTAATTTTGCTTGACTGCCAAGAAAAGTCCGTTTGTCCGATTCTTGAGCCAGTTTGAAAAATCAGGAAATGTTTGAAGCTGAGATTTCTTGTGGAAAAGCGCGAGGGCAAAAATATTTAGGCTAAAATACAAAAATATATACATTTTTTATTTTATTAATATTTGATGTGGAAAATACTTTTTTATGAATATACTCCATTTTATTTTATTTTATTTTTTTTTATGTAATTATTAAATATTATACATATTAAATAGTTAATATATTTACTTAATAAAAATTAGGGTTTTACCCTTAAAATATAAAAACTCCAAAAATAATACTTTTCTTTATTTTTATTTATTTAACACAAATAACACCTTTTTTTTCATACATATATAAAACCCTTTTTGCATTTTTGCATCTTTATTTTATTTTCCATTTAATTTATACAACCAATTACTTGTAAATATGACAAAAATGATGTAATAGCTAGGTTTAATTTCTTTGTCTAAATATCCCCCCATTTGAATATTTGTACCCCCTTTCCCACATTGTGTTGTAATAGTGTAGGAATTTTACTTTTCGCACTTTAAACGCTTTCTAAATATACCATGCTAGAGTTAGGGTTTGTATGCAAATAAAAAGAACAAAATAGCTTGACCTAATTTCAAGATAAATAAGCATGAAATATGGACAACACATATCACACTTGCACCCCTAGGGTATTCCACTTTGTTGCCTTCAAATAATTGGGCCATATTGCATGTTAGGTTTCTTTGGGTAAAAACAAACAATCAAATGATCATAGTCCCTCGATGACGCTTTCGAAAAGTTGCCTAAAAATGATCAAGTCCCTTTCAAAGAGAAATTGCCCAAAGACACTTAGCACTATTGCAATTATGGTCTAAAACGATGACCCGCGCCCGTCCCTTTCACCTCCTAATACAAGATTGTCCACCAAATGCAATGGTGGAACAAAATTGTCAAAAGGTTTAAAACATAACAAAAATCTTTGAGAACTTTAGGGTAGATAACTCTTAGGTACTTGTCAATTTGTAAAAGAAAACACTTGCCTATTTTCAAACCACACTTCACAAACACTTTCAAAACAAACTTTCAAAAAACCTTGAAACATCTTTTCAAAAGACAAAACACCTTCTGTAAAACATTCGAGTAAAGAATTGTTACAAGGGTAGCCTATACAAGGCATCTTTTCAAAAACATTTTCAAAACCACACACCGAGCACCATTTCAAACAATTGAAAACCAAGGCAAGTTGATCTAAGCAAGTACCTAAGAGCCCATGGATAACCATGGATAGAAAGGGTGCTAATACCTTCCCTTTCTATAATCTACTCCCCGAACCCAAGAAAAATCTCAAAGGTTTTTGCTGTGATTTTTAAACCTTTCCTTAGGATAAAATAAAAAGTCGGTGGCGACTCTTGCTCAACCGAAACATTTGCGAAAACAAACACAAAACCATAGTCAGTTCTCCCACCGTATCACAAACATCATAAAGCATCATATGCATCCACTAACCATGTCAAGGGTTTGGATCTTCATCTTTGTTCTTGTTTTATAGGTAATGGAATCTCTTCGCAGGAAAACAATTCAAGTCAACCTTGTGAGTATCCCTCCTCAACTCAAGGAGCTTGCTTCCAAGATTCCATAGAATTCTCCTTTCAGTAAAAGACATGGTAGACTTCTCAACTTGGTCAACTCCAACATTGAAGAAGACATGGTGAAAGTTCTCTTCCAGTTCTTTGACCCCCTACACCATTGCTTTACATTTCCTGATTACCAACTAGTGCCTACTTTGGAGGAATTTTCTCAACTCCTGAGGATTCCTATTCTCCATAAACTACCATACAACAGTACGGAAAAAGAACCAAAGCCTGAAGATGTTGCTCAAGCCTTACACTTGCAACCATCTGATATCAAAGGTCATTGGGAAACCAGAAGTGGTGTCAAGGGTTTCTTGGCAAAGTTTCTATTTGAGAAGGCACAAGAATGCTGGAATTCTCTAGATCTGCAAGCTTTTGAGGAGATTGTAGCACTTCTCATCTATGGGTTGGTCTTGTTCCCAAACCCTGATCATCTTATAGATGTGAATACTGTCAAAATTTTCATATCTCGGAATCATGTGCCTACATTGCTTGGGGACATCCTCCACTCATTTCACACATGAACAATGAGGAAAAGAGGTGTTCTCATGTGCTGTACTCCTCTTCTAGCAAGGTGGTTTATTTCTCACCTTCCCCAATCAGTCTTGAAGAATGAGCAAGGCTTGAGGTGGTCACAACGATTGATGACTCTTACACATTCTGATGTTCATTGGTGTTCTCGGTCCAGAGAAAATGTCATCATCATTGATCGTTGTGGGGAATTTCCTAATGTCCCACTACTAGGCATTAGGGGAGGCATTACCCACAACCCCTGTTTGGCTCTGAGACTGTTTGGGTATGCCCGAAGGGATGGCCCTCATGACATGCTGATTCCAGACTTGGTTTTTGACTTCGACAACGACGTTCAAGGACTTCGACAAAGGTTTATCCAAGCTTGGAGGATGCCCAACAAAATGGACAGTAAGACACTGGGGCACAAGAATTCCATCCCCCTTGAGCCTTACCTCAAGTGGGTGCGAACCTGCGCCCAGAGTCTTATGATGCCTTACCCCTACATTATGCATATGATCAAAGATCCTGTTATGGAAGGAGAGGTTCCATACACCCTCCTACATCCTGACATGCCAACATCGTTAAAAGATTTGCAAAAGAGTTGGATACAGCTCAAGGAAGAACATAATACTTTTGAAGCCAGCTTCTACGCCAGTGAGAAGAAGGTTTTGGAACTTACTCATCGACTCCACGAAGAGCAGACTCTCAACACCTACATTGCACTAAAGAGGATGTGCAACGTCTTTTTACATTAGAATTTTGTATTATTTTTGCCCATGGGGCACTTATGTACTAACAAATTCTATCTTATTAATATGACGTGTGTTCTTTTTGTTTGCAACAACTTTGAATTTCTGAATCCTTGAATGCATTACATGAATATATATCATTCATCACATGCATAAACAGGTCTTCGCACCAGGTTTCCTTATCTCTCTACTGTTTATTTCAGCAAGATAGATATAGAGCAGACGGTCAAAGATCTACAGGTGCAGAATTCACAGTTCCAACAGCTACTCATGACCTTGGCAAAGGGCCAGGAGGAGCTCAAAGGTCTACTGGAAAAAGAAAAGGAGAAAAAGAAAAAGAAAAGAGTTGGTGTGGCCACTATGGGAAGAAGATTTGAGAACCAAGCTATAAGAGTCTTGGATTTCTCCTCGACATCTAATGAAGGGGTTGGCAAAGGAAAGGGAGTTGTAGGACCTTCCGAGTCTGAGGCTGAAGAAGAAGAAGAGGTGGAGGATGAAGATTACTCTGAGCAGCAGTATCCTCCTGCGGACGATAAGTATAAGAATCTGGAAGATTGGCTGGCAGCCATGGTGGTGCAAAGAGTACCTGGGTTGGATTTCAAGGAGCTAGGTTTGGTTGCTGGGATTGTGGTTCCCCCTAAATTCAAGGTGCCTACATTTGCTAAATACAATGGTTTTTCTTGTCCGAAGATGCATCTGCGGTCTTACGTCAGAAAGATCCAACCCCACTCTTCTGATAAGGATCCGTGGGTCCATTTTTTCAAGATAGTTTGTTGGGTACGCAATTGGATTGCTTCTACCAACTTGAAAGATCTGATGTACATAACTGGGAAGATTTAGCTGCTTCCTTCTACAGACAATATCAATATAATGCATATTTAGCACCTACTCGTACTCAACAATAGAGTATGGGTATGGTCTCTAATGAAGGCTTTAAGGAGTATGCCCAGAAGTGGCGGGATTTGGCTGGAAGGGTGCAGCCACCATTGTCTGAAAGAGAGCTTGTGGATATGTTTTTGGGGACCCTGTCAGGTCCATTCTTTAATCACTTGATCGGGAGCTCATCTACAGGGTTCACCGAGTTAATTCTGACGGGTGAAAGAGTCGAAGCTGGCATTATGAGCGGTAAAATTCAGAAGGATGCATCTGTTACCGCTGCTATCAAGAAGACCTTTCCAGCTAAGAAAGAAGTCTATTTTGTTTACTCCCAGAGAAATCAAGGAAGAATGGAGCGCCGACCAGCGGTGGGGGCTGTGATGATTCAGAATTCCGTAGCCGATCAACCTCGAAGCAGTCAACCCAGAACCAATCAGACAAGGGTGGAAAGGCCTGCACGGCAATTCACCCGGATCAATATGACACCTGCTCAGGTTCTCCCTCATCTGTTAAAGTTAAACCTTACAAATTTGAAAGAGGCGCCGAAGAACCCAAATACCTCTTCTCCCTATTACCATTCAAATGCAAAGTGTGCCTATCATTCGGACAGTGTGGGGCACGACACCAACAATTGTTAGGGACTTAAAAACAAGATCCAAGATTTAATAGAGGCCAAGGAGGTGGAGTTTGATGCCCCCGAAAAGCCTAATGTGATATCCGCTCCCATGCCAAAACATGGTCACAATGTCCATGCTATTGTAGAAGATCTTTATGTTACTGCTATTGATGACTTAATGACTCCATTGTCAATGATCAAGATGAACCTATTAAAAGCCAGGATTTTCCCGGGCTGTGAAAAAGACTGTTACCTTTGTTAGACCTTGCAATCCGACTATCCGCTATTAAAGTCAGGCATCCAACGCCTGATGGATAATCAATAAATCCTCTTCAAGAAAACTCTTGTCACTCCTGTTACTCCTGTTACTCCAATCAATGATGTTGTTATTATCACCATTTTCGACAATCTTTCCAAGGTCTCCAAAAGACCTGTTAAGATTACACCTGATCCAAAGTTTGTACCTTTGAAGATAACAATGTCGGGGGCTATCCCATACAAGTCCAACAAGAAAATACCGTGGAATTATGGAGGAGAGATCTTCTACCACGGTGTTAAGCAGATCGAATCAGTTAAAGAAAGATCCGATGAAGAGACTCCTGACGTAGGAAATATTGTGGGGACGAGTAAGATCACCCGCAGTGGAAGAATCTTCTCTCCAGAGATTGCTCCCCCAAGGGCAGTCTTTGGACCCTTAAGTGCTCCTAAGGTTACTCCAGTGCCCGTCAATGCATCTGTACGAACTCCAGTAATTGAAGAAATCATAACTCCCGAAGTTGTACCCTCTGCTGTTATTACTGATAAAGGTAAGGGGATCCAAGAAGCTCCCTTCAGGACGAGGGCTCAGCCTTTGGTTATCCCCGAGACCACTCAAAAGGAGATGGAGGAGATTTTAAAAATAATTAAGAAAAGCGACTATGATGTCGTAGAACAACTGGGGAAAACCCCTTCAAAAATCTCTATGTTGGCCCTATTGCTCTGTTCTGAGGCTCATGCCAAAGCCTTGATCAAATTCTTGAAGACGGCCCATGTGCCTCAAGAAACCTCTGCGGACCAGTTCCAGGAGTGTGTAGCCAGTCTAACTGCCGACAATGGTCTTGGCTTCTCTGATGCCGATCTAACATCTAAGGGGAGAAAGCATAATGATGCGCTGCATGTCTTGGTGGAGTGCAGAGGGACCACTCTTGCTCACGTTCTGGTTGATACCAGGTCGTCTTTAAATTTCTTGCCTAAGAAAGTGCTGGACAAATTGGACTGTGAAGGTTTGGCCTTAAAGCCCAACAACATCATCGTAAGAGCCTTTGACGGTTCTAAGCAGATGGTCCACGGGGAGGTGGACATCCCAATTAAAGTGGATACTGAAACTTTCAACTCCACATTTTATGTCATGGATATCTGTCCCTCCTACTCTTGCTTGTTAGGAAGACCATGGATTCATCATGCTGGGGCCGTTACGTCCACTCTGCATCAGAAGCTTAAGTACCCAGTCCAGGGGAAAATTGTAACAGTTCGTGGCGAGGAAGAGTATATGATAAGCCATCTGAATTCATTCCGCTATGTTGAATTAGATGTTGAATTCATCGAGACCCCCTTTCAGCACTTTGAAGAGGTTTCTCCTGAGGTTGCGGTAGCCAAGACAATAACTTTTGTGCCCATCATTACCAAACCTGTGTCCCGGATGTCATCCCTTAAAGATGCGGAGGCTGTGATCAAGGAAGGAGGAAGCACGGTATGGGGTCAACTGCCAGATTTTCCTTACAAGACAGATAGGTCCGGCTTGGGTTTCACTGCTGCTAGTCAGATAGTTGTGCGTCGCTCCTGGGCTGGAGGACCTCCTTTGAAAATCACTCATCATGGAGTTCATGCTTTAGAGAAGGATGAAGAAGAAAGCAATTTTAAAGACTGTATCTTTCCAACTATTTAAGGAGGACTGAACAACTGGGAGGCGAAAGACTTCGTTCCCATTACTTTCATCAATCAGTAATTTATCTTTTGAACATTTCCTGTTTGGTCTGTAATAATTATTAAAAAATTCGTACACTCTTTTCGCCTTATGCCTTACCCGGGGCATATAGGTCCATTTGTAAGGGTTTTGATTCTTCATTTTCATATGCCATTTTTAATGAATCATGAACGTTTTCATATATAAACTTTTGTGTTCATTTTCTTTCTTGTTACATTTTTATTCGTTTAAAGGTGGCTATCTCTTACACACACCCACACTCACAAAATGCAGGTACCCATCCACTCCAAATTCCATGGGTAACAATTCTGCTATGGCCTTCAGTAAATCTGAAGATATGGTCAATCATGCCGAATACGAAGGTGATGAAGACTGTGAAGTGCCTGGAGAGCTGGCCAGACTTTTGCAACAAGAAGAAAGGGCTATTCTACCTCACGAGGATTTGTTAGATACTATCAACTTGGGAACAGAGGAAGACATACAAGAGGTTAAAGTGGGTGCCAACCTATAGCCAAGTGTCAAAGAGCGCTTAGTTCAGCTGTTGAATGAATATGTTGAGATCTTCGCCTGGTCCTATGAAGACATGCCTGGACTTGATACAGATATTGTGGTTCACCGTCTCCCTACAAGATAAGACTGTCCACCAATCAAATAGAAAGTCCGTCGAATGAGGCCCGACATGTCCGAAAAGATCAAAGCTGGAGTGATGAAACAGTTCAATGCTGGCTTTCTTTCTGTTACTTCCTATCCACAATGGGTTGCTAACATTGTGCCTGTGCCTAAAAAGGACGGTAAAGTCAGAATGTGCGTGGATTACAGAGACTTAAACAGGGCTAGCCCTAAATATGACTTTCCACTACCGCACATTGACATCTTGGTTGACAATACAGCTCAACATAAGGTATTCTCTTTCATGGTTGGATTTTCAGGGTATAACCAGATCAAAATGGCTCCCGGAGACATGGAGAAGACTACTTTTGTTACGCAGTGGGGTACCTTCTGCTATAAAGTGATGCCATTCGGACTGAAGAATGTCGGGGCAACCTATCAGCGAGCCATGGTAGCTTTGTTTCATAACATGATACATCATGAGATTGAAGTCTATGTAGACGACATGATAGCCCATTCACAGACAGAAGAACACCTCAACCATCTGCAAAAGCTGTTTGTCAGATTGAAAGAGTACAAGCTCAGACTGAACCCTAGCAAATGAACTTTCTGAGTCAGGTCCGGTAAACTTTTGGGATTCATCGTCAGTAACAAAGGCATCGAGGTTGATCCTGCCAAAGTCAAAGCCATACAAGAAATGCCTGCTCCTTGCACTGAGAAGGATGTCAGAGGTTTCTTGGGACACCTAAACTACATTGCAAGGTTCATCTCTCACCTAACATCTACCTGTGAACCAATCTTCAAGCTATTGAAGAAAGATCAGGTGGTTAAATGGAATGATGACTGTCAGGTTACTTTCGATAAGATCAAGGAGTATTTGCTGGAACCTCCTATCTTGATGCCACCCGTCGAAGGAAGGCCTTTAATCATGTATCTGACTGTCCTGGAGAATTCAATGGGGTGTGTATTGGGCCAACATGACGAGTCTGGCCGAAAAGAGCATGCCATTTATTACCTTAGCAAAAAGTTCACCGACTGTGAGACTCGCTACTCACTGCTCGAGAAAACTTGTTGCGCTTTGGTATGGGCTGCTCGCCGGCTAAGGCAGTATATGTTGACACATACCACTGCTGATTTCTAAGATGGATCTAATTAAGTACATCTTTGAGAAGCATGCTCTATCCGGAAGAATCGCTAGATGGCAGATGATCCTGACTGAGTATGATATCCAGTACACAACCCAAAAATCCATAAAGGGGAGTGTGCTAGCCGATCATCTGGCCCATCAAGCTGTCGAAGATTACCAATCCATGAGGTTCGACTTTCCCGATGAGGATATCATGACTTTGAGCAACATTGTAGAAAACAGACCGTATGACGGACCTGAACAAGGATCCCGATGGACCCTGTACTTTGATGGTGCCTCCAATGCACTTGGAAATGGTATCGGCGTGGTACTTATCTCTCCAGAAGGTTGCCATACACCTTTCACTGCTAGACTCTGCTTCAGCTGCACCAACAACATGGCCGAGTATGAAGCTTGTATCTTTGGTCTCAAGGCTGCTATTGACTTGGGAATCAAATCTTTGATTGTATTTGGGGACTCAGCTTATGTTATCAGTCAAATCAAAGGAGAGTGGGATACTAAGCACCCTAACCTCATCCCTTACAAAGAACATGTCTTGACGTTGTTACCACATTTCGAGCAGATTACCTTCGAGCACTTACTGTGAGAAGAGAATCATTTGGCAGATGCGCTAGCTATAATGTCATCCATGTTTAAACTTAACTGGGATAATGAGGCACCTCAAATCACCATTGAACAAATGGACGAACCTGCACATTGTCACGACATTAATACCAGAGAAGTAGTGGACCGACCTTGGTTTCATGACGTCAAAAGGTATCTCGAAGCACAAGAATACCCTGAAGGAGCTTCAGTCAACGACAAAAAGTTCTTAAGGAGGTTCGCGGCCAAGTTCTTTCTGAGCAATGGTATATTATACAAGCGCAATCTTGATTGTGTCCTACTCCGTTGTGTGGACAAGGTTGAAGCGGAGAAGATCATGGCTGAACTACATAATGGCACCTTTGGCACCCACTCAAGTGGTCATACGACGGCTAAGAAGATTCTATGGGCAAGCTATTACTGGTCTACCATGGAAGCTGACTGTCATCAACATTCTCGTACTTGTCACAAATGCCAAATCTATGCTGACAAGGTACATATACCTCCAGTTCCTCTCAATGTCTTAACAGCTCCTTGGCGATTCGCGATATGGGGAATCGACATGATTGGAGAGATCAAGCCTACAGGATCCAATGGACACCATTTCATCTTGGTGGCCATTGATTACTTTACCAAGTGGGTCGAAGCAGCTTCATTCGCCTCTGTTACAAAGAATGTGGTTTCCCGCTTCATCAAGCAGAACCTCATATGCCGGTATGGTATCCCCGACAGGATCATCACTGACAACGGTACAAATTTGAACAATACTATGATCACCGCTCTGTGCGAGCAGTTCAAGATTCAACATCATAATTCATATCCCTATCGGCCTAAGATGAACGGTGTTGTCGAAGCCGCGAACAAAAATATCAAGAAGATCATTCAAAAGATGACAGTCACCTACAAGGACTGGAACGAGATGTTACCGTTTACCCTGCACGGGTATCGTACCATGGCACGCACTTCAACTAGGGCAACACCTTTTTCTTTGGTATACGGCATGGAGGCTATTTTACCTATCAAGGTTCAGATTCCCTCCTTGAGAATCATGAAAGATGCTGGTTTGAGTGAAGACGATTGGATTCAAACCCGGCTTGATCAACTTAACTTGATTGACGAAAAGCGACTCACTGTTGTTTGGCATGGTCAGGCGTATCAAAAACGTATGATCAAGGCCTTCAACAAGAAAGTCAAGAGACAAGTATATCAAGTCGGGGACCTTGTAATCAAGCGGATTATCTTTCCGCAAAGTGATCCCAGGGGCAAATGGACTCCTACTTACGAAGGACCATTTGTGATTAAAAACATCTTTTCTGGTGGGGCAATGATTCTGACCACCATGGACGGTGATGACCTGCCGCGCCCTGTAAACGCAGACATAGTCAAAAGATACTACGCATAAACGACCTGACAAGTTGAAAACCCGAAAGGGCGACTTGGGAAATAATGGGCATCCAGGTGAATCGAAAACCCGAAAGGGCGGTTCAGGCAAAAATTAAGGATAAATAAAAATCTGTACACCCGGCAAGTTGAAAACCCGAAAGGGAGACTTGGGCAAAAAAGGGTTTCCCGGTGGATCGAAAACCCGAAAGGGCGATCCAGGCAAAAGTTAGGGAATTAAAGCGTATGACTTGTAAGGTTCGATTTGAGAAACGAATGCCATGTTCAAGCAAGCATCTTTGAGATTCCATCTTGTTGAAACGCCTTGACTAATGTCACTGATGATTTTATCAATAGGATGATTTCTATGGGTTCTCCATTCCTTAGGTAGATCATTGACATTTGATTCATCCGGAATTTGTTCTTCTTGTTGTTCCAATTGATTCTCATTGTTGTTCTTGGAGCCATCTTCTTGAGGAATATCTAAAATCTCATCATTATCATTTAAAACAATAGTATCCTCCTCTGAGGGGTTAGATTCATCAAATGATACGTGCATATATTCCTCAATAGTTAAAGTTCTTTTATTGTAAATACGATAAGCTTTACTAGATAAGGAGTATCCAAGAAAAATACCTTCATCCGATTTTTCATCAAACTTACCAAGGTTGTCTTTATCTTTGTTAAGGACAAAACATTTGCTGCTAAAGACATGAAAGAATGAAATATTTGGTTTCCTTCCTCGAAAGAGTTCATACGGAGTCTTCTTCAAGATAGGTCGAATATTAACTCTATTGCTTACAAAGCATGTCGTGCTTACAGCATCCGCCCAAAAGTATTTTGGAAGGTTTGAATCACTAAGCATTGTACTTGAAAGTTCAATAAGAGACCTATTCTTCCTTTCTACAACTCCATTCTGTTGAGGAGTCCTTGGTGCTGAGAAATTATGTGATATTCCATGTTCTTCACAGAAATCTTCAAAGGAGGAATTCTGGAATTCTCCACCATGGTCACTTCTTATGGATGCAATAGATAGTGACTTCTCATTTTGAATTTGCTTTGCATATTTCTTGAACGCCTTAAATGCATCATTTTTCTGCACTAAAAAGAGTGTCCAAGTATATCTAGAAAAGTCATCAACAATAACTAGAGCGTATACATTACCTCCGAAGCTCCTCATTCTAGAAGGGCCAAACAAGTCCATATGAAGCAATTGTAGTGGCCTAGTAGTGGACACCACATTCTTGGATTTGAAAGTTGATTTTGGTTTCTTTCCCTTTTGACATGCATCATAAAGTCTATCTTTGATGAACTTTATCTTAGGCAGTCCAACAACAAGGTCATGCTTAATCAATTTGTTTAAATGCTTCATATGAATATGAGCGATTCTTTTGTGCCATAGCCATGAGTCGTTGTTGTTTGCCATGAGACATTTATCCTTGAAAGACAAATCGTTAAGGGAAATCATAAAAATATTATTTACTCTTTTACCTTTAAGTTTAGCCTCATGTGGGACTTCATCTTATATCAAACATTCATCTTTAGTGAACTTGATCTTGAAACCTTTGTCACATAGTTGGCTAATACTTAGAAGGTTGTGCTTTAGTCCTTCGACATAAAGAACATCTTCAATTGATGTGAAAGGTGGACCACCAACTTTTCCTATGCCAAGAATCTGTCCTTTGTTGTTATCTCCATATGTCACATAACCCTTGGCCTTAAGCGTTAGATGTGAAAATTTGTCTATATCTCCCGTCATATGCTTGGAACAACCACTATCGAGATTCCATAGATTTGAAGTGGTCGTCAAGCTTACCTCATCATCTTCGCTTTCAGAATGGTGTGATTCCATTAATGCAAGATTGGCACTTTCGTCGCTATCGGAGTCGGATGACGAACTCAGTTCAACATCTTCCCATGCAACATATGCTTTCTTATCTTTTGGTTCCTTCTTGCCTTTTTAGCCACTTTTCTTTGAAGGTTTTGGACAGTCCAGTTTGATGTGACCTTGTTTACCACATTCATAACAAGTAACTTCTTGTGTTGATGAGGATCCTTCCTTCTTCTTGAAGTGTTTCTTCTTCTTTGAATGCGAGAAGGCTTTGTCATTTTTACCAAAGATTTTTCAAAGTCTTCTAACGAGAAGCATGAAGTTTTCATCTTCATCAGGATTATCTTTCTTTTCGTCTTCCTTGGAGTCAATCTTCAAGGCGATGTTCTTAGACTTCTTTTCTTGATTTTCACGCTTTTCCAATCTACCAAGTTATGTCTCGTATTCTTGAAGTTTCCCGAACAAAGTTGCGGATGTCATAGTAGCGAGACTCTTCTTTTCTGAGATTTTCGTTACTTTTGGTTGCCATTCTCTAGTCAAGGATCTGAGAACTTTTAGGTTCAATTCATCATTAGTCAATGTTTTTCCAAGTGCCCTTAGATGATTTGTTAGATGCACAAATCTCTTTTGTAAATCAAGAATGGATTCTCCGGGTTGACTGCGGAACAATTCATATTCTTGACTTAACGTATTAAGTCTCGATCTCTTAACTTCAGTTGTTCCTTCATGTGTTTCAACCAGTGTATACCAAATTTCTTTTGACGTTGTGCATGCTGAGACACGGAAGAATTCATCCATACTAAGTGCACTTTGAAGGAGGTTTATTTCCTTTTTGTCATACAACACCTTTTTCTTATCATCATCATCCCATGTAGTTTTAGGCTTTGATGAACCAACGCCATTTACTACAGTTACCGGAACAAAAGGGCCATTTTGGACATCATCCTATATTTCTTCTCCTTGTGCTTCTAGATGATCCTTCATACGGATCTTCCAGAAATCAAAATATTCACCACAAAATAGAGGATGCTTGTTGCTACTACCACCGTCTCTGAACACAGAATTGTTGTTTGCGGAAGCCATTCTGGATCTAGTAGGAACAGGTTACCTATAACCTGCTCTGATGCCAATTGTAAGTTCAGATGTGCCTAAGAGGGGGGGGGGGTGAATTAGGTTCTTTAAAACTTTTTCTGAATTGTATGAATATTTTTGCACGAGTTTCTTTTCTTTCTTTTTCTGATAAGTGATGAAAGCAGTAAATACGAAAAGTAAAGAACACTGGGATTTATACTAATTCCCCTTACAATCTGAGGGTACGTCTATTCCCCTTTCACATGAAAGAGATTTTCTTATAGTTGGTAATTTGTACAAAGACTACCAAACAACCAAGAACAATCCTCTTGGACCAAGAACAATCCTCTTGGATTTTCACTAAGACCACAAAGAGAACAATCCTCCCTAAGTGTCTCTCTTGTTTCCAACAATCTTGAAAACAAGGATACAATAGTTTGTTTGATTTGCATAAGAGTTTGAAAGATGAAAGAGTAATGTCAATCACTTGATTAATCTTTTCTATTCAATATGAAATTTAAGATGGAATACTCTTCTAAGTGCTCAAGAACAATTTTCAGTATGCATGTGAAAATGATAAACAAAAATCTTGTGTATAGAGAGTATGATTCAAAGAATAGAAAGTAATTGTTATTTTTGGTGATTGTTGTTATTTTTAAAATTCAAAACAAAAAAATAATTTATAGTGTAGTAATACCTCTTCAATGAATCATAGCAATGTTTAAACCATTTTTACTGGAAAAAAGTATTTGAAAAGATACAAAGATTGCCATGAAAAGGTGTTACAAAAAGTTGCTGGAAAAATGAAATTTTTCAAAAGCTGAAGCACAGCAACGTTTAAAAATTTTGAAAAATATAACTATGACAACCGATTGTCATTGAGGAGCAATCGGTTGCTCATAGGCCAACATTTAAAAAATTTGAAAACAAAACACATGACAATCGATTGCTGCAAGATGACAATCTATTGTTGTCAAAACAGAAACTTTTGTTTTTTACTGCAACCGATTGTCCTAGCATGACAATCGATTGCTTGTGTACAAAAATTGAAAAATCATTATTTTTTAAATATTTTAAGCAATTTAAAACATCCTTTTTCAATCATACATAGTATATACTCAAAATATTATTTTAATAAAGTAAATGCATGATTAAAAATAGTTTTGAGCACTAAGAGCATAAGATCAAATATTTCATATACCTAAAGCCATAAGTCTTGAAATGTTGATCTTGATCAATGAATCTTGCTTGAGATAAATCTTCTATCTTGATCCATTCATTTTTACATGCTAGTTTTTCTTCATCAAAACACTTGGAAAGCTTAATTTCACAGTCTCCCCCTTTTTGATGATGACAACCATTGCTTGAAGTTTGGAGTGAATTTTGGTTTTCTCTAATCAAGTTGTTTAAACCCCCCTCCCCCTAAGTCAAAGACTACCCCTTGATTTATTGCATGAGGGTTTTGAAGATTGCTTGCTTGCTACAATTAGGGTTAGAGAAACACAAAAGAAACTACAAAGTCTTCTCCCCCTTTGTCATTAGCAAAAAGGAATGGGAAAGAAGATCATAAAATTTTGCACATAGAAACAACATAGCATAAATAAAGTTTGCATACAAAGATATAATAAAAACAAAGTTCACAAAACTAAAGGGATCACAATACATGAAGTGTCTTAAACGAAACTAGAAAAACGACATAAAACATAAGAACATAAAGTACTAAGAAATATAATAACTTAAAAACTAATCATCCATGCCTTCAACAAAGTCTTCATCATCTTGATCTTCACCATCATTGCCTTCATTGGTTTGAGGTTGAATGAAAGGGTAATGATAGGGTTGAACTTCATAAGGAGGGAAATTTGTATGGGCATAAAGATGAGCAAATTGATTGTTCATGTTGTTGTTCATGTATTGAAGGTAGTCAAAAACTTGATTGAAAGAGTTTTCCATTGGTTGTGGAGGTTGGTTTTGAAGTGGTTGTTCTTGTGGATGTTGGTTTTGTGGAGGAGTATGAATGTATGTGATGGTTCTATTAATCGGGTCAAATTTGACGCCAGTTTTGGTATTACATACTTTCTTTGGAGTGATTTCATGTTTGGGGTTAGTCATAGGCACCATGTATTTACCAGACAAGGGAACATTGAACTTCTCAAACACAAGGGTAAGCCAGGAGCCATAAGGAAGAGTAGCAGCATTTTCATTATGTAGTGCCAAATGATGTAGAATCACATAAGACCAGTTTATTTGAATCCCATTCTTCATCGCATACAGAATATGCATCTCACAACCGTTAACATTGGAAATGTTTGAAAACTTTGGCATAACAACATAAGCCAAAAAGTAGTGGATCAAACGATCATCAATAATGAGAATTCCTGCAGACCAAGAGTTCCTCTCTGGAGTTCCACCAATAAGCCTTTGCCTTTTCTGAATAAAATCACGCTCGAGAATTCTTGCAATTCCATAGTAGAAGTCTCTTTTGCTGTAGCCAGGCAGATTTGTATTTGAGAGAAGTTTAATGCAAGCACCATCATGTGGAATACCCAAAGCTTCACCAAAATTCTGCACTGTGAGTTCTATAGGAACCCCTTTGATATTTGAGATCATGCATCCTCTACTAATGGTTAGATTGCTGTAGAAAATCCTAACCAAAGTGGTGTAAATGGGTCCATTAACACCAATTAACTTGTCTATCCCTTGAGATCTAAATAATGCTGGAAAACTGAAGCATTCAGAATAGAAGTTGTCAAGATTACCGAACCTTGGTAGAAGAACCGTCTTTTTCTGAAAGAGAGACACAAATCTTTCCCTTTGGATTCTTGATGGAATGAGTTTTGAGACATTATCACCTTGAGATGAGGAAGAAGCTTTTCCCTTGCCTTTCTTTGATGTTGGCATGGTGAGGAATGAGAGAATTGGAAGGGGAAAGGGTATTTGGTGTTTTTAGGTTTTGGTTGGGCTTTTATAGATAGATAGGCATTCAATGGATAGGTAAGGCATTCAATGGTTTAGTCAAAACAATAAAGACTTGTAGCATAGAGATTCTTGAGTGTGTGACTATCCAAAAAATTGTGTCATAGGAAAAGACTAAGTATTAAAAAGTTATTGACCAAACACTTAAAACATTCATGAACAAGGAATAAAAATCTGGTACAAAATAAATAATAGTAATGGCAATGGAAGAGAAAGAATAAAAGAGAGTGTAACTGGAAAAAAAAAATTCAAAATCTTGAAATGTGCAATCGATTGTTGTTTGATGACAACCGATTGCACCCTTTGAAAAATTCAAACAGGGGCGAAAAAATTGAGAGAGAAACCAGTTGTCGTGGAGTGACAACCGATTGTTGTGAAAACAGAAACTAAATTTTTTTAGCAACAACCGATTGTCACTCTATGACAACCGATTGTCATTAGTGAAAAAGTGAAAAAATACTTAATTTTTGGGGATTTCATGGTCATATATCAAATATTTAGTAATAAAAACATGGATCATGATATATTACCATAAAGTTCAGATTAAGATCATAGCCATGTACCTTAATTAGATAATGTCATTTTCGTCCAAGATACCTAGCTCTCTTCGGATCTTGAAGAATGGTTCTCTTGCCAACGATTTAGTGAAGATATCTGCTAGTTGATTATGCGTATCCACGAAGGTGACTTCAACATCTCCTTGAAGTACATGATCACGAAGAAAGTGATGTCGAATGTCGATATGCTTTGTTCTAGAATGCATCATAGGATTTTTTGTAATGTTGATTTCACTTGGTTGTCGCATCGGAGTGGAATGCATCCAAGGTCGAGTCCGTAGTCACGGAGTTGTTGCTTGAGCCATAGAATTTGCGCACAGCAACTACCCGCTACAATTTATTCCGCCTCGGCCGTACTAAGAGCCACACAAGCTTGTTTCTTGCATGCCCAAGAGACTAATTCATTTCCCAAAATGTGACAAGTGCCACTTGTGCTTTTTCTATTTGTTTTACATCCTGCATAATCAGCGTCAGAATAACCAATTAAATTGCATATATTACCTTTTAGGTACCATAGGCCGACATTGGTTGTTCCTTTGAGATATTTCATGATTCTTTTTACTGCCATAAGGTGAGATTCCTTCGGGTTTGCTTGAAATCATGCACACATACATACACAGATTCATCTTGATCAACATAAGTACCGGAGCCCATTGGCGTGTGCATGGATTTGCAATTATCCATATCAAACTTTTTCAAAAGTTCCTTGCCATATTTTGATTGATTGATGAAGATACCATCTTTCAGTTGCTTAATTTGCAATCCAAGGAAATAGTTCATCTTGCCCATCATAGACATCTCAAATTCTCCTTGCATCATCAACGGGAATTCTTCACACAAATCTTTGTTAGTTGAACCAAATATAATATCATCGACATAGACTTGTACTAATAAAGTGTTACCTTTGATCTTCTTTATGAACAAGGTCTTATCCACTTTACCTTTCTCGAAACCTTTTTCGCATAAGAATGTACTGAGTCTGTCATACCATGCTCTAGGTGCTTGTTTTAAGCCATAAAGGGCTTTTCTCAACTTAAAGACATGTGAAGGATTCTTGAAGTCTTCAAAGCCCGGGGTTGTTTGACATAAACTTCTTCATTGATGTAGCCATTTAAGAATGCGCTTTTGACGTCCATTTGGTAAAGCTGAAAATTCAATGAACAAGCGTAAGCAAGTAAAAGACGGATAGCTTCTAACCTTGCAACCGGAGCGAAAGTTTATTCAAAGTCAATTCCCTCTTCTTGGTTGTATCCTTGGGCTACCAATCTTGCTTTGTTTCGAACAATTATACCGTTCTCATCGAGTTTGTTTTTGAACACCAATCTGGTACCTATGATGTGTTTGTCACTTGGTCTAGGAACAAGTTCCCAAACTTGATTTCTCTCGAATTGATTTAACTCTTCTTGCATATCAATCATCCATTGGTCGTCTCCTAATGTGTCATCGACTTTGGAAGGTTCGATTTGAGAAACGAACGCCATGTTCAAGCAAGCATCTTTGAGATTCAATCTTGTTGAAACGCCTTGACTGATGTCACTGATGATTTTATCAATAGGGTGATTTCTATGGGTTCTCCATTCCTTAGGTAGATCATTGACATTTGATTCATCCGGAATTTGTTCTTCTTGTTGTTCCAATTGATTCTCATTGTTGTTCTTGGAGCCATCTTCTTGAGGAATATCTAAAATCTCATCATTATCATTTAAAACAATAGTATCCTCCTCGGAGGGGTTAGATTCATCAAATGATACGCGCATAGATTCCTCAATAGTTAAAGTTCTTTTATTGTAAATACGATAAGCTTTACTAGATAAGGAGTATCCAAGAAAAATACCTTCATCCGATTTTTCATCAAACTTACCAAGGTTGTCTTTATCATTGTTAAGGACAAAACATTTGCAGCCAAAGACATGAAAGAATGAAATATTTGGTTTCCTTCCTCGAAAGAGTTCATACGGAGTCTTCTTCAAGATAGGTCGAATATTAACTCTATTGCTTACAAAGCATGTCGTGCTTACAGCATCCGCCCAGAAGTATTTTGGAAGGTTTGAATCACTGAGCATTGTCCTTGAAAGTTCAATAAGAGACCTATTCTTCCTTTCTACAACTCCATTCTGTTGAGGAGTCCTTGGTGTTGAGAAATTATGTGATATTCCATGTTCTTCACAGAAATCTTCAAAGGAGGAATTCTGGAATTCTCCACCATGGTCGCTTCTTATGGATGCAATAGATAGTGACTTCTCATTTTTAATTTGCTTTGCATATTTCTTGAATGCCTTAAATGCATCATTTTTCTGCACTAAAAAGAGTGTCCAAGTATATCTAGAAAAGTCATCAACAATAACTAGAGCGTATACATTACCTCTGAAGCTCCTCATTCTAGAAGGGCCAAACAAGTCCATATGAAGCAATTGTAGTGGCCTAGTAGTGGACACCACATTCTTGGATTTGAAAGTTGATTTTGTTTTCTTTCCCTTTTGACATGCATCGTAAAGTCTATCTTTGATGAACTTTATCTTAGGCAGTCCAACAACAAGGTCATGCTTAATCAATTTGTTTAAATGCTTCATATGAATATGAGCGATTCTTTTGTGCCATAGCCATGATTCGTTGTTGTTTGCCATGAGACATTTATCCTTGAAAGACAAATTGTTAAGGGAAATCATAAAAATATTATTTACTCTTTTACCTTTAAGTTTAGCCTCATGTGGAACTTCATCTTCTATCAAACATTCATCTTTAGTCAACTTGATCTTGAAACCTTTGTCACATAGTTGGATAATACTTAGAAGATTGTGCTTTAGTCCTTCGACATAAAGAACATCTTCAATTGATGTGAAAGGTGGACCACCAACTTTGCCTATGCCAAGAATCTTTCCTTTATTGTTATCTCCATACGTCACATAACCCTTGGCCTTAAGCGTTAGATGTGAAAATTTATCGATATCTCCCGTCATATGCTTAGAATAACCACTATCGAGATACCATAGATTTGAAGTGGTCGTCAAGCTTACCTCATCATCTTCGCTTTTAGAGTGGTGTGATGCCATTAACGCAAGATTGGCACTTTCGTCGCTATCGGAGTCGGATGACGAACTTAGTTCAACATCTTCCCATGCAACATATGCTTTCTTATCTTTTGATTCATTCTTGCCTTTGTAGCCAATTTTCTTTGAAAGTTTTGGACAGACCGGTTTGATGTGACCTTGTATACCACATTCATAACAAGTAACTTCTTGTGTTGATGAGGATCCTTCCTTCTTCTTGAAGTGTTTCTTCTTCTTTGAGTGCGAGAAGGCTTTGTCATTTTTACCAAAGAATTTTCCAAGTCTTCTAACGAGAAGCATGAAGTTTTCATCTTCATCAGGATTATATTTCTTTTCGTCTTCCTTGGATTCAATCTTCAAGGCAATGTTCTTAGACTTCTTTTCTTGATTTTCACGCTTTTCTAATCTACCAAGTTCTGTCTCGTATTCTTGAAGTTTCCCGAACAAAGTTGCGGATGTCATAGTAGCGAGACTCTTCTTTTCTGAGATTGCCGTTACTTTTGGTTTCCATTCTCTAGTCAAGGATCTGAGCACTTTTAGGTTCAATTCATCATTAGTCAATGTTTTGCCAAGTGCCCTTAGATGATTTGTTAGATGCACAAATCTCTTTTGTAAATCAAGAGTGTATTCTCCGGGTTGCATGCGGAACAATTCATATTCTTGACTTAATGTATTAAGTCTCGATCTCTTAACTTCAGTTGTTCCTTCATGTGTTTCAACCAGTGTATACCAAATTTATTTTGCCGTTGTGCATGCTGAGACACGGAAGAATTCATCCATACTAAGTGCGCTTTGAAGGAGGTTTATTGCCTTTTTGTCATACAGCACCTTTTGCTTATCATCATCATCCCATGTAGTTTTAGGCTTTGATGAACCAACGCCATTTACTACAGTTACCGGAACAAAAGGGCCATTTTGGACAGCATCCCGTATTTCTTCTCCTTGTGCTTCTAGATGAGCCTTCATATGGATCTTCCAGAAATCAAAATATTCACCACAGAATAGAGGAGCCTTGTTGCTACTACCACCGTCTCTGAACACAGAATTGTTGTTTGCGGAAGCCATTCTGGATCTAGTAGGAACAGGTTACCTATAACCTGCTCTGATGCCAATTGTAAGTTCAGATGCGCCTAAGAGGGGGGGGGGGTGAATTAGGTTCTTTAAAACTTTTTCTGAATTGTATGAATATTTTTGCACGAGTTTCTTTTCTTTCTTTTTCTAATAAGTGATGAAAGCAGTAAATGCGAAAAGTAAAGAACACCATGATTTATACTAGTTCCCCTTACAATCTGAGGGTACGTCTAGTCCCCTTTCACACGAAAGAGATTTTCTTATAGTTGGTAATTTATACAAAGACTACCAAACAACCAAGAACGATCCTCTTGGACCAAGAACAATCCTCTTGGATTTTCACTAAGACCACAAAGAGAACAATCCTCCCTAAGTGTCTTTCTTGTTTCCAACAATCCTGAAAACAAGGATACAATAGTTTGTTTGATTTGCATAAGAGTTTGAAAGATGAAAGAGCAATGTCAATCACTTGATTGATCTTTTCTATTCAATATGAAATTTAAGATGGAATACTCTTCTAAGTGCTCAAGAACAATTTTCAGTATGCATGTGAAAATGATAAACAGAAATCTTGAGTATATAGAGTATGATTCAAAGAATAGAAAGTAATTTTTATTTTTGGTGATTGTTGTTATTTTTAAAATTCAAAACAAAAAAATAATTTATAGTGTAGTAATACCTCTTCAATGAATCATAGCAATGTTTAAACCATTTTTACTGGAAAAAAGTATTTGAAAAGATACAAAGATTGCCATGAAAAGGTGTTACAAAAAGTTGCTGGAAAAATGAAATTTTTCAAAAGCTGAAGCACAGCAACGTTTAAAAATTTTGAAAAATATAACTATGACAACCGATTGTCATTGAGGAGCAATCGGTTGCTCATAGGCCAACATTTAAAAAATTTGAAAACAAAACACATGACAATCGATTGCTGCAAGATGACAATCTATTGTTGTCAAAACAGAAACTTTTGTTTTTTACTGCAACCGATTGTCCTAGCATGACAATCGATTGCTTGTGTACAAAAATTGAAAAATCATTATTTTTTAAATATTTTAAGCAATTTAAAACATCCTTTTTCAATCATACATAGTATATACTCAAAATATTATTTTAATAAAGTAAATGCATGATTAAAAATAGTTTTGAGCACTAAGAGCATAAGATCAAATATTTCATATACCTAAAGCCATAAGTCTTGAAATGTTGATCTTGATAATGAATCTTGCTTGAGATAAATCTTCTATCTTGATCCATTCATTTTTTCATGCTAGTTTGTCTTAATCAAAACACTTGGAAAGCTTAATTTCACATGACTATGTCTCGTCGAATCACTTTAAGGACAATCTCTTCACTAGACATGCTCTAAGCTTCTGATCAATCCAATCATCTGCGGACGAAGCAACAAATGGACAAGATACTCAGAGTTATGAAGGCTATAGTAGAATGGGAACCCCATGTAATTGTTACACATAGCCATCTTTCGTTGTATATATTTTTCTCAATTTTGTGACAACGTCCTCTTACTAGGATGTATGTCTCCTTTGTACAAAATACTTACACAAAGTTAATACAAAGATACTTCAAATTGCAGAAATTTGTTTGCCTTTTCTTCTTTTTACACTTGTGTTTTATTTGAAAACGTCCAATGATTTATTAAATAAGCATATGCATTTGAATATAATCACTGCTTACAAATAAAACGAAATGAGAAAGAATAATTACTGACAAATTGAAAGTATGGGAAAACGTCTTTGGGCTATTCCAGGAGAAACCCTCAGCCGAGCTTTAGCCTTGAAATACATATTCCCAGTGGAGTTAAGTTTCAAAATCCCCATCAGAACTAAGTTTCCAAACTCCCAATCCCCAGCGGAGCCAGAAAACTTTGAACTGCAAACCCTCAGTGAAGATAAAACTTTCTTCCCTAACGGAGTCCAAAACTTCAACCATTAAACCCCAGTGGAAGACCATCTAGTTTCCTCCAATTTCCCAGAGATTTGTCTTAAAATCAGAAGATTCCCCTAAAAGTTATCTTAGAAACTAGACGACAGCTTCGGATAATTCCTCAGTAGATTGGCATACAACCCAAGCCCTTGAGAACTCTTTAACAGGATAAGCATTCTCCCCACAGAGTTATTTCCCAACAGACCAAAGATTCTCATTTCTCCGGTTGAAGCCTCCCAGGTTTCAATTCCCCAGTAGAGATCGTCAGAGTTTTCCTTATTCCCCAGGAAAGTCATGAAGGATTCTCGCATCCCCACGGAAGTTGTCAAAGTTCTTGTTAATCCTCACAAGTCACCAAGGATTTTCTATCCCCAACAGTGGTTCAAGGATTTCTCTTTCTCAACAATCAAAGATTTTAAATCTCCATCAGCGGTCAAGGATTTATTTTCCCCGGCAGCAGTCAAGGATTTTATTATCTCCAGCTATCAATGATTTATTTTCCTCAACAAGACAGTTGATCAGCTTACATGCGCATCCATTACATTCATATATCATAAACATTGATAGAACACATTTTATTGCATAATACATGTCATGCAACATAACTTTATGTTACAGCTAACATTTTACCCTTTTCAGGATGAGATTAAAAGCTATCATTAACAACTATTCTAAGATTTCAGATACAGTACGGATACGCTCCAAGACATGGAAGTCATTATGCTACTCATTCAGATCTCTTATTTCAGATACAGTATGGATACACCCCAGACACGGCGGTCATTCTATTACTCATTCAGAATTTCAAGTCAAGATACAGCATGGATACACCCCAGACACGGCGGTCATTCTACTACTCATTCAGACTTCAGCAATCAGATACAGACTAGATACGCTCCAGACACGGAAGCCATTCTATTTCTCATTCAGATTCAACTATCAACTTTAAGTTCAGATACATTCCAGACACATAAGTCATTCTGTCATTTGTCAAGATCCCAGTTAAAGTACGGATACACTCCGGACACGGAAGTCATTCTGCTACTCATACAGGTCTCAACTTTAGATACAGTCCATATATGTACCAGACACGGTTGCCATTCTGTCACTCATTCGGAATTTATCCCCAGCCCAGAGATGCTCCATACACAGATGTTTCTCTATCGCCCATTCAGAATTCAGATACAATACAGATACACTCCAGACACGGCAGTCATTCTAATATTCATTCAAGAATCAAATATAGTTACAGCTCAGATACACTCCAGACACGGAAGTCATTTTGATATTCATTCAAGAATCAAATACAGTTACATATCGGATACGCTCCAGGCATGGACGCCATTCCTTTGCTCATACGAATCCAATCTCCAGATACAACTCAGATACGCCCTAGATACGGATACCAATCTGGTGTTCATTCTCCTGATTTTCAACAAACAAGTCTTGGATGGCATCTTTAAGACCATCTCCAGCAAGATTCTACCATCTCCAAATGGCATTTTTAAGCCCATTACCTCAGCTACATTTTGACGAGTGCAAATTTACGGGCACTCTAGTGTCCAATCATCTTTTTACCTTCGAGTCACGAAAGGCAAACTCGTCAATCTAACTCTTCAAGTTCAAGAAGATTGAACAGGGGAAGCTGTTGTACCCCAAAATTTTCCCTCTCATTTTATCAAGATTTCCCCTCACAAGACTCTTTGAAATCAAGACCAGGATTAGGGTTTTGCTCTGCTCAAGGTATCTCCTTGCACTGGTGACCTAAATTAGGGTTTGAGTTTGCACAGGGATTTTTGGACTTTCAAAGCTCAAATTGACTTTAATACTTCATGTTGGACTTATAAGATTGCCTCTACCAAGTTTCAAGCTTTGAATCAAATTTTTGCCCAGTCAATTGGACAGTTGACCTAGAAATCAGCTGTATTGGGGAAAAAGCCAATTGTGGCTAATTTACAGTCAAACCTCACAATTTATGATCCACATCAACATTATAGACTCATATGGACCATTTGATCAAGTTTGGACCACAACTCCTTAAGAAATTTGATCAGATCATCAAAAGGGCAAAATGGTCATTTTTAGGGTTTTGACTGCACAAGGGCAATTTTTGATTTTTAACCTAGCCAATGGCAAATTGGGTTCAAGCATGGATTCAAGGACTCAATGGCATCATCTTGACCTATTCTCAAGGTTCAAAAGATCTCAAATGCATTGGATTGACAGATGAATTTTTCAGTCAACTGATCAAAATTTGACTGTACACTGAAAAGTCAAACTTTGACTTTTTGGTCAAAATCAAGTGCCAAGGGTCATTTTTCATCAAGATTTGTCAAAACATGAAACTTGTTCATCAAGAAACCTAATTTTTCAAATTAGGGTTTAAAATTGAAAAAAATTCATAACTTAGAATTTTTCTAAGTTATGTAATTTTCTTATTTTTTCCCAACTTTGCCTAACATTTTCACCATGGTGCAATTGGATTCAAACAAAACTTCCAACATGAAAGTTGTACTCCTCCACAAAGTATACAAATTGGATTCACAAAGTTTTCCCAAAAGAAGCATGGATCTCAAGTTATGATTTTTGGAACAAGGGTCCATGAAACTTTTAACTTAGTGAAATTTTGCCCTAGTTTAGGCAGGATTTTGACCTATCTTCATGGCCATTTTTCACCTAGTTCCACTTGGATTCTCAAAATGTATTTCAAAGATGGATTGTAGAGCATGTTACAAGATTTACAAAATGTCCAAGAACTCTCCAAAATCATTTGTGGTTAGGGAGAATCGAAGGTTTGAATTTGGAAAAAACTCACTTTTGATCCATTGCATTTTCATGTTGATACAAGTTGCAACTTCCATCCAACATTGTTTGTACTTGATTACAGGTCCCTAAACCCTTTCATACTCAATAATTAAATTCAAATCCATTGGTTTGAGGCTTTGTTCTGATCCTGGGAGGATTACACAAGAGATTAATTCAAAAATAGCAAAAGGGCAACATTGCCATTTTTGTCATATTTGCTTTGTGTCAAATTGCATCCTTGAGCCTTGAACAAAATATTGTACAGCAAACAATATCCACAAACTGAGGGGGCCAAGATCAAAAAGTGCAAGCTGGTAGATAGCATGTACAGGCCTGTCTTGCATCACTTGTTACTTTTGCTTAAAATACAAGAAAACTTGCCAAAGAGCCACAACTTGCATATCTGTTATAACCAACTCTTGCAAGCATTTAAGACAAGTTTTGCACATTGTCTTGAGCCAGAAACATGAATTGTTGAACCCTCAAGCCTTCCAAAACAATAAATCACCTTCCTTTTGCAAAACAGGGCACTCCTTGTAGTTTCACTTCCATCTCACAAGTTACTCGTATGTTTTTCCCCAAACTTGTTCCAATACATTCCATATAACCTATCCAATCTATCCCAATCATTGGCCACTGACTATAACTCCATTTGCAAGATTCACCATTTCTGTTTTCAGCTTATGCAGGTTGAGTTCTACAAGCTTGTTCAAGCAAATCCAAAGCAAACTAGGCATTGGGGAAGGTCAGAGGAAGTTCAGGCAAGCTCCCAAGCACCTCAGGTCTCACTGAGAAGCTCCACATTGCCATACACTAGTTCATCTGAAACAGGTATTTGTCAACTTTCTATCTCTCTATTTAGAAATCATTAGGCTTAGGTTTGTGAATAAAAAATGTAGTACCCATAGCCCTGAAGCTGTACATATGCTTAGATTTCATTTAAGTTAAACGTGTTAAGAGAATTTTATTCATGAACTTCATGAAAAAGTTAGGTTAGAAATTAGGGCCAGAGAAATTCTCTCTGGTCTTTGAGAGTTAGATTAAGTTCTTTATATGGTTGAAATCGTCTTGACAAATGCTACAACTTTGGTGTTATGAGTTTTTGCATTAGAGCACGTATGCAGGTTTTCCATATTTGAGTCAGGTGCGCGTGTTTTTGACAAAGGTTGAAGATGAAGTTCGGTGGGCTGGGCTTGGTTCTGGCATTGTTTTTGACACCCCCTCTTTACTGATTGCACCCCCTGGCCCATTTCTTTATATTTTTGTATTTTTCTATTTATTTTTCATTTCTGATTTTATTATATTTTTTCTAAACATAAAAAATACTAAAAATATTTTCATAAATTTTCACATTTTATTTTATTATTTTTTATTATTTTTTAGACATAAAAATAATTATTAATTGGTATATACCTTTATTTTCTTTAATAAAAACTTATAAACATTATAGAAATATTATATATTTTATTTTTATTATTCATACATATAAAATAATATTTTTTCATATGTTTTATTTTTTAATATCCTTGTATATATGTTTATATTTATTCTTGTACATAAATAAATAATATTAATAAATATATTTTCTTAAAACAAAATTTAGGGTTTTTCCCTTAACAAAAATAACTTTTTATTTTCCTTTTTAATACATTAAATATTTTATTTTCACACATATAAAAATAAACAAAAAACATTTTTTGCATATTCATAATATTTTGCATATTTATATTTTATTGCTTATTTAAATATTGCTTATTTATTATTTAATGCAAAGAATTTAATTTGGATGTAATAGTAAATATTAGGGTTTTATTTTCTTGCGAATACCCCCCATTCAAAAATTGTATCCCGCTTCCCATATCAATGTTGTAATAGCCTATATTACTTTTACGCACTTATATTTTCAAATATGCCATGATAGAGATTAGGGTTTGTATGCAATATTCCAAAATCAAAACAAATAGTTTGACCTAATACAAGACTTAAATGCATGAAAATGACAAACACAATGCACACATGCACCCCTAGGGTTTCATCCACTCGTTGCCTTTAAAATGGCCATGTTATGCATGTTGAGTAATTTGGCAAAACAGAAACAAAACAAAATATCATAGTCCCTCGATGACTCTATCTTGGTTGCCTATACAAAAATGATCTAGTCCCTCAAAAATTTGCTAAAGATACTTAGCACAATTGCTATCATGGTCAACACGATGACCCACGCCTGTCCCGTTTAACATCCTAATACAAGGTTGTTTACCAAATGCAATGGTAAAACAACACTGTCAAAAGGGTTAAAAATGTGTAGGAAATATCTTTGAGTAAAATATGGTAGACAACTCTTAGTTACTTGATCAAAACTTGCAAAAAACATCCTTGCTATTTTCAAACACACATCACAACACAATTTCAAAACACTTCCCAAAACAAACTTTCAAACATTGAAACATCTTTTCAAAAGACAATAAACTTTTGTATACATTCAAACAAGAATCATTACAAAGGTTGCCACAATGATGGCCTCTTTTCAAAACATTTTCAAAACCACACACAAAGCACCATTTCAAACAATTGGAAACGCAAAGCAAGTGATCTAAACAAGTAACTAAGAGCCCATAGATAACCATGGATGAAAAGGGTGTTTGCACCTTCCCTTTTCATAATCTACCCCCCGAACCCAAGAAAACATCTTAAAGGCCTTTCCTGTGCTTTTTGACCTTTCCTTTGGATAAAATAAAAAGTCAGTCGCGACTCTTGCTAAACTGAAACATTTGCGAACACAACTGCAAAACCTCAAGTCATTTATCCCACCGTATCACAGTAGCACCATCATTGGAGTTTGAGGGTCAATTCGAAAGAGGGGCATACGATCATTAAAGAAATGTTAGGATGTCTTAGCGGTAACCCTAATGTCTTAGATCATTTATTCGAGGCAACGATATCCGAGGCAACCACTTTGAGGCAACTATGATCTTTTAGACAAGAGGGTGACCTCTAAAACAACCTATACTTAATGACCGCTTACGAAGGCAACCAAGTGGGGTGTACCCTAAGAGTGTGCATGTGCGATTGTGTTGATTTCAGTTATTTTTATCTTTGCACATGTTTAGGGTGATCTAACTGTTTTAAGATTAAACATTCATTCTTGTCATGCAAACCATATTATCAAACATCTAACAGTTGTATAATTTGCAGAATTAAAATGCGGAATTTAAAATAAATTATTACAATGCGTCGGGTATTTACATCGCCAAAGACAACCCTTTGAAAATAAAATAAAAGTGGTAAAAGTAAGTGTCCTAATTAATTATTACAAGCCAGGAGCAGATACATCAATTGGATAAATAAAGCGTGCGATGCGAAATTAAAACGAATGTGAAATTAGGGTTTTGACCCTTTTTAAAAAGAAAATGGTTTTTTGGTTGTTTTTATTTATTTTTAAGAAAAGAAATTAAATCCTAAAATTAAATGCTAAATTAATTATTAAATAAATTAATTAATGGAAAAATACTAAATGACATATTTTTGGAGTTTTTGTTGATTTAAGAAAGAAAATAAAATAATTAAAATTAATGATTAAAACCTATTTAATTCTAATTGATTTTATTTATTTACAAAATAAATTAAAGTTACCTAATTAATATCCTAATTAAATTAATTAATATTTATTAATGAAAAAATAAATTTCTGAAATTTAATTGGGTAAAAATATTTGTGATTTTTTGATAAAAAGAAATTAATTTATTGGTTAGTAATTAAATTGAATGAAATAAAATAATTAAATAAAATAATCAAAAAAAATAAAAGAAAGAGTGAGAATGGGCCTGATTTTGAGAGTGTCAATAGCAAATTTTCTGGCCCATTTGTGAAGTCCACATTGACTTTTTGTAATCCAGTGCACTGGCGTTGACTTGGCATATGGTGTGCCTTAAATGATGGCCACCAGATCTGGCCATCTGGTGCGTTGGATAGTGAGAGCGTATGATGGAACTTCTGGCCTAGGCTTGCACATGATTACCTGAAAACAAATAATATGGAGAAAATAGGGGGACCTGAGATTCGAACCCAGGCCCTGAAGGGATATCCACGCCACGCTTGCCACTACACCACTTGTTTTCAATTGTTAATATAATGCAAATAAATGATAATATAAGAAAACAAATTTTATTGGGTAATTATCAGAAAAACGCGCCAATATTTGAATGGACGTGTGATGGCGTGACAACTCATCGTCCATGTCCTCTGCACCGTGGCTAAAAATAACAACACCTATACCTACGGACAAATGTTCGTCGCTACAGACAGGGGTTCCTCCCAAATCTCCTACAGGCCATGGAAATGCATTCTAAAACCATGGTTAGACTCGTCATCTTCTTCTGATCATAACCATAGCCATTACGAAGGCTAATTGTACCTGAAAGCAAAAGCCCTAAAAAATCCAAGTAAACCCTACAATGGTGATTCACGGCATAGGGCATATAAATGCAATTGAATAATACCAAAAGCTTGCAAATGATGTGTAGATTAAGAATATGCCATCAATACATGTTAACAATGCCTAAATTTCAAAATGCAAAATCAAGAAAAAGGTGAGTTCGTGACTGACTTACAGTGCATTGGAGGGCTTGGAAACGCATGGTTTTGCTTGCTTTCGCTTGTTGAGATTGCCAAGATACGATTGGGACAATTGCCAAGCCTTGAGGATGCCTCTAAGCCCTGTTTCAATCTCACACTTTTTTTCTTGTTTTTGCAAATTTGGTTCTGTCTCTATGCTTGATCTCCAACCCCTATTTTTGTCTACACATGACCCTTATGTATTGCACAATGTATTAGGGTTGCAAACTCATTTCAAATCTCTCTCTTTCAATGCTTTGATATTTGATTTGATTCTCTTTTACAACCTTCCAAATTTGGCTTGATTTGAATCTTTTTGTGCACACAAGCTTTGATACGAATTGGGAATGGTTCTAGCTGTCCAATGAAGCCTGAAATCATCAAAAAGATCTTTGGTTTTCAATTTTTTTGATTTTATTTGATTTGTTTTGATTTAATTCAAACTAATTCAAATAAAAATCAAAACAATTAATAAAAATATGATATGGACACATGGCCAAGGCTAAAGCACGTGGGCTATAATGCAAACTCAAAACAAGTGAAAAAGAATGGGCCCATTTGGCAAAATTTGAAGTTTTGAGCATAGTTGACTTTTGGAAATTTTGACAAGGTGTTCTTGGACTTTTTAGAAAGCTGGAGATTTCCTCTAATCAACCCTTTTGGTATCATCTCAATTTGATATTCCATGCTCATGTATGAAGCTTTGACAAAAAAGGTGTTTTTGTTGACTTTTCAAAATGACCTATAATGTCCAAATCCATAACTTCTTGTGAGTGCATATTTTGATCTTGGGATATGAATATGGATTGTAGGTAATTGCATACTATTTAAAATGAGCTTTTTATGGGTCATTTCTCATAAAGTATGAGAAAGTTATGCCTGGTCAAAGTTGAGTTGACTTTTCCTACAAAACCCTAATTTAGCAACTTTTGAATCTTGATGAATTATGAGCAATCCTTGATGAATCATGATCAACCCTTGATAAAATGATGAAATATACTTCAAAATGAGAATGTTGACCAAAAATATTGAGGTTTGACTGTATGTAGGTCACAGTTGACTTTTGCCCTAGCATAGTCGATTTTTGGACCTTTGAGCAATTGACTGAGCAAACTTCCTCTGCAAGGCTTGAAACTTGACATGGATGATCTTGAGAACATATTAGAAAATTGGTGAGAATTTTGGACCACTTGGACTCAAGGATCTTGATGCAACATGAAACCCTAATTTGTGGTAGACTGCCTTAGGAGAGAGCTTGTTTGGCCAACCTTTGGACTACTTTGAGCAACTTGAGGATCTTTCTTGAAATGTTTTGAGAAATATGGGAGGGCAAATTTTGGGGTACAACACCCCTCCATTCTCCCGGTAATAATTGAGACTATTAAGGAAGGAGATGTTCCATACACTATCATACATCCTGACATGCCCACATCTCTTGAAGACCTCCAAAGGGATTGGATACAACTCAAAGGAGAGTGAGATACTTTCAAAGCCCAATTCTACACAAGCGAGAAGAAGGTTTTAGAACTCACTAGGCTACTTCATGAGGAGCAGAATCTGAATGCCTACATTGCAGCAAAGAGGATGCACACTACTTTTCTATCTTAAAGTTTTGTATTATTTTTCCCAAGGGGCATTGATGTACTCAAACTTTATCTTATTAATATAACGTGTATTTCTTTTTTGTATAAAACAATTCTGAATCTTTGAAATCCTTGAAAGCATTGCATATGCATATACCATTCATCATAACATAAATAGGTCTTTTGCGGCAAGTCTCCTCATCTCTCTACTATTTATTTTAGTAAGATGGATCTCGAGCAAACAGTGAAAGATCTCCAAGCTCAGAATACGCAGTTTCAACAATTGCTCATGACCCTAGCCAAAGGGCAAGAAGAGTTGAAGACTCTGCTGGCTGAAGAGAGGAAAAAGAAAACAAAGAAGGTAACCAGAGTCTTAAACATGGGAAGAAGATTTCATGGGCAGACAAGAAGGACTTTGGACTTTGCAACAACACCCGGTGAAGGAGAAGGGAAAGGCAAGGAAACAGTTGTCCCATCAGAACCTAAAGAGGAGGAGGAAGAAGAAGACTACTCTGAGGAACAGTATCCTCCAGCTGATGACAAGTACATACATCTCGAAGAGTGGTTGAGCGCGATGGAAATCCAAAAGGTTCCAGGCTTGGACTTTGAGGAATTGGGTTTAGTGTCAGGGATTGTGATTCCTCCGAAATTCAAAGTGCCTATATTTTCCAAATATGACAGAGTGTCATGCCCTAAAATGCATCTCCGATCATATGTGAGGAAAATCCAACCCCATACCGTTGATAAATACTTATGGGTGCACTTCTTCCAAGACAGTCTATTTGGGACTCAACTTGACTGGTTCTACCAACTAGAAAGGGCTAATGTTCATAATTGGGAAGATCTTGCCGCAGCTTTCTACAAGCAATATCAATACAATGTTGATTTGGCGCCTACCCGTACTCAACTTCAGAGTATGGCCATGGTTTCCAATAAAGGTTTCAAGGACTATGCGTAAAAATGGAGAGATTTGGCTGGAAGAGTTCAACCCCCTCTGTCTAAGAGAGAATTGGTAGACATAATCTTAGGCACCTTATCTGGTCCCTTCTTCAATCATTTAATCGAAAGTTCATCTACAGGCTTTACTGAACTAATATTGATCGGAGAGAGGATAGAATCCGGTATAAAGAATGGAAAAATTCAGAAAGATTCATCTTCTTCTACAGCTGTAAGGAAGCCTTTCATCGGAAAGAAAGAGGTAGATGTTGCATATCCGCAAAGAAACCAAGATAGGACCGAACGCCGACCAATGGTGGGGGTTGTTATGATCCCAAAGCCTGCGTCTGATCAACAAAGAAATAATCAACCAAGGGTGGAAAGGCCAGTCAGGAAATTCACCAGAATTAACATGACCTTGTCTCAAGTATTACCTCATCTACTAAGATCCAACTTGGTGACCTTGAAAGAAGCTCCGAAAAACCCCAATACAACATCCCCTCATTATCATCCCAATGCCCGTTGCGCATATCACTCTGAAAGTCCTGGTCACGATACTAATAACTGTTGGGCCTTGAAGAACAAAATACAAGACCTCATTGAAGTAAAAGAAATTGAGTTTGATGCGCCCGAGAAGCCAAATGTCATTTCTGCTCCTATGCCCAGACATGGTCACAATGCCAATGCCATTGAAGAAGGATTGTTTGTTACTTCAGTTAATGAACTCATAACCCCACTTCTGACAGTTAAAATGAACTTGTTGAATGCCGGTGTGTTCCCGGACTGTGATGAAGATTACCGTTTCTGTTTATCCTCATTAACTAGTTGTCCTTTGTTGAAAGTAGGCGTTCAGTGCCTGATAGATAACAAAGAGATTTTGTTCGAAAAAAATCCTGTTCCACCTATCCTTTTTGAAGATGCTTCTATCATTACCATTTTCTCCAATTCTTCCAGGGTCTCCACCAAAAGACCCGTTAGAATTACATCAGTTCTAAAAGCAGCTCCTTTAATAATCACAATACCTGGACCAGTCCCATACTCATCAGACAAAACCATACCATGGAATTATGGAGGGGATGTTTACTTCCATGGTATCAAACAGGACTGGTCAGCCTCCGAAGATTCAAAATCCGAGAAAGAAGACTTTGACATCAGTAACATTGCAAGAACTAGTAAAATTACCCGAAGTGGTAGGATCTTTTCTCCAGAAATTGCTCCCCCAAAAGCAGTTCATGGACCTGTAATCATCTTTATGGCTGCTCCAAAGGTTACTCCTACACCCATAATCATCTCTTCAAGTACTCCAATTGACAAAGCCATTATAACCCCTACTGACACTCCTGTTGTCGAGTTAAACGAGGCTCGAGGAAAAGGTGTTATGGTTGAGCCTGTCCGGACGAAGGCTTAATCATTGACTATCCCTGAGACTTCCAATAAGGAAATGGAGGAGATCTTAAAAATTATAAAGAGAAGCGACTACGATGTAGTTGAACAACTGGGGCAAACTCCCTCTAAGATCTCCATGCTAGGATTACTACTATGTTCCGAGGCACATGCAAAAGCCTTGGTGAAGTTCTTAAAAACCGCCCATGTACCTCAAGAGACATCTGCTGATCAATTTCAAGACGGCGTGGCCAGCCTAACTGCGAATAATGGTTTAGGTTTTTCAGATGTTGATCTGACGCCGAGGGGAAGAAATCATAATGAGGCGTTGCATGTCTCAGTGGAATGTAGGGCCACCACTCTGGCGCATGTTTTGGTGGACATTAGCTCATCTTTGAATGTATTACCCAAAAAAGCTCTTGACAGACTTGACTGTGAGGGGTTGACTTTGAAGCCAAGCAACATAGTGGTAAGGGCTTTTGAAGGTTCGAAGAGGATGGTACATGCAGAGGTAGACATTCCCATAAAGGTTGGAACCCAAACTTTCAATTCAACTTTTTATGTGATGGACATCCGCCCTTCACACTCCTGCCTGCTAGGCCGACCATGGATCCACAATGCTGGCGTTGTTACTTCTACGTTGCACCAAACGTTGAAGTATCCAGTTCAAGGAAAGATTATCACCATACATCGAGAGGAAGAATACATGATCAGCCATCTCAATTCCTTTAGATATGTGGAATTGGATGGTGAATTCATCGAAACTCCATTTCAACACTTTGAAGAGGTCCCCCAAGATGTGGCAGTGACCAAGGCTATTCCCAAGATTACAAGGCCTCCACTCTGGATGTCGTCACTAAAAGATGCTAAAGCAGTGGTGGAAGAAGATGGATGCACTATCTGGGGACAACTTCCAGATATCCCATATAAGTCTGACAAGTTTGGCCTAGGTTTCACTTCAAGTGCTCAAAAGGTTGTACGTCGTGCCCGTGCTGGAGGGCCACCCTTGAAAATCAGCAATTGTGAAGTCAACACAGTGGAAGATGGTGAAGATGGTTGCAACCTGGGGGAATGGATCTTCCTGACTGTCAATGGAGGGCTCAGCAATTGGGAGGCTAGAGACTTCGTCCCGATCACTTTCATCCCTCAGTAATTTGTCTTTACATTTTGTTGGATCTATAATATTCAAAACAATTCTCACTCTTAAAACCTTGTGTCTTACCCGAGGCACAATGGTCTATTTGTAAGGGTTATTATCTCATTTTTCATATGACATCAATGAATCATGGACGTTTTCGCATACAAACTTTTGTGCTCATTATTTTTCTTTTACATTTTACTTTCTTTCAAAGATAGTTATACCCTTACACACACACACTCACAATGCAGGTATACATCCATTCTGGATACCATGGGTAACGATACTGCTATGGCCTTTTGTGACTCTGAGAATCTAATCTACCAAGCCGAAGACGAAGGTGAGGAAGATTATGAAGTACCAGGGGAACTTGCCAGACTACTATAACAAGAAGAGAGAACCATTCAACCTCACGAGGAACCCGTGGATATGATTAACCTAGGTACCGAAGAAGATAAAAAAGAGGTCAAGTTGGGTGCCAATCTGGAACCCAGCATCAAGGAGCGTCTGATTTAGTTATTACATGATTATGTTGAAGTCTTTTCCTGGTCATATGAAGACATGCCAGGACTTGATGAAGATGTTGTGGTATATCGTCTTCCTACAAGAGAGGATTACCCGCCAATAAAGCAAAAGGTTCGTCGAATGAGGCAGGATACGTCAGAAAATATTAAAGCAGAAGTCATGAAGAGATTCAACGTTGGATTCTTGGTTGTCACCTCTTACCCCCAATGGGTTGCCAATGTTGTTTCCGTGCCCAAAAAGGACGGCCAAGTGCGGATGTGTGTGGACTACAGAGATTTGAAGAGGGCAAGCCTTAAGGATGATTTTCCACTCCCCCACATTGATATCCTAGTTGACAATACGGAACAACACAAAAATTTTCCTTCATGGACGGATTCTCAGGTTACAACCAAATCAAAATGGCGCCTGAGGACATGGAGAAAACAACATTTGTCACACAGTGGGGCACATTCTGCTACAAGGTAATGCCATTCGGATTGAAGAATGCTGGGGCAACCTATCAACACGCCATGGTAGCTTTATTTCATGACATGATACATCACGAAATAGAGGTCTACGTAGACGATATGATAGCCAGATCACAAACAGAAGAAGAGCACCTTGATCACTTACAAAAATTGTTTGAGAGATTGAAGAAGTACAAGCTAAGGTTGAATCCTAACAAATGCACATTTGGGGTACGGTCTGGTAAGCTCCTAGGCTTTATAGTCAGCAACAAAGGTATCGAGGTCGATCCTGCCAAAGTTAAAGAGATACAAGAGATGCCTGCTCCTAGCACTGAAAAGGAAGTCAGAGGATTCTTATGACGTTTGAACTATATTTCCATATTCATTTCTCACATGACAGCTACTTGTGAACCAATCTTCAAACTATTGAAGAAAGATCAAGTAGTCAAATGGAATGACGAGTGCCAAGTTTATTTTGACAAAATCAAAGAATACTTACAAGAGCCTCCTGTGTTGATGCCACCAGTCGAGGGAAGACCGTTGATTATGTATCTAACTGTTTTAGAAAACTCAATGGGGTGTATATTGGGGAAGCATGACGAGTCTGGCCAAAAAGAGCACGCTATTTACTACCTGAACAAAAAGTTTACCGACTGTGAAACCAGATACTCACTGCTCGAGAAAACTTGTTGCGCTCTGGCATGGGCTGCTCGCCGGCTAAGACAGTATATGCTGACTCATACTACTTTGTTGATATCTAAAATGGATCCGATAAAATATATCTTCGAGAAGCCTACTCTCTCTGGGAGAAGACCGAGATGGCAGATGATCCTGACAGAATATGACATACAATATACTACCCAGAAAGCTATAAAGGGCAATGTACTAGCTGGTCACCTCGCTCACCAAGCTGTAGAAGACTACCAGTCCATGAAGTTCGAATTTCTGGATGAAGACATCATGACATTAGACAACTGTGAAGAATTTAGGCCATATGATGGACCTGAACATGGATCCTGATGGACCCTATTCTTTGACGGAGCCTCCAATGCACTCGGCAATGGTATTGGTGATGTACTCATATCTACAGAAGGGTGTCATACTCCTTTTACTTCCAGAATTTTCTTCAATTGTACAAACAACATGGTGGAATACGAAGCGTACATCTTCGGTCTCAAAGTTGCCATAGACTTGGGGATCAAATCCTTGGATGTATTTGGAGACTCAGCTTTGGATATCAGCCAAATCAAAGGGGAATGGGACACCAAACACCCAAACCTTATCCCTTACAAAGAACATGTTTTGACATTTCTACCACATTTTGAGAAGGTTACCTTCGAGCATTTCCTGCGAGAAGAAAATCAGCTAGCAGACGCTCTAGACACAATGTCGTCTATGTTTAAACTTAATTGGGATAACGAGTCTCCCCAGATCACCATTGAACGAATGGAGGAACTTGCACACTGTCACGAGATTAATACTGAAGAAGTAGTGGACCAGCCTTGGTTTCACGAAGTCAAGAGGTATCTCGAGGCTCAAGAATATCCAAAAGGAGCTTCACTGAATGATAAGAAGTTCTTAAGGAGATTTTCTGCTAAGTTCTTCCTTAGTAATGGCATCCTGTACAAACGCAGTCATGACTCTATGTTACTTCGGTGTGTAGATAAGGTTGAAGCTGAAAGGATCATGGCTGAATTACACAAAAGCACTTTTGGTACCCATTCCAGTGGGTATACGATGGCAAAGAAAATCTTACGGGAAGGCTATTACTGGTATACCATGGAAGCAGATTGTTATCAACACTCTCGAACCTACCATAAGTGTCAAATTTATACTGACAAAGTACATGTACCTCTGGTTCCTCTGAATGTCTTGACAGCTCCTTGGACCTTTGTTATGTGGGGGATTGATATGATTGGGGAAATCAAGCCGGAAGCCTCCAATGGACACCGCTTCATCCTAGTGGCCATTGACTATTTTACAAAATGGGTTGAAGCAGCCTCCTTCGCTTCTGTTACCAAGAATGTTGTTGCCCGTTTCATCAAGCAAAATCTCATTTGCCGGTACGGTATCCCAGAAAGGATCATCACTGATAATGGTACAAATCTCAACAACACTTTGATCATCGCATTGTGCGAGCAATTCAAGATTCAGCATCACAATTCTTCTCCCTATCGTCCGAAGATGAATGGTGCTATCGAAGCTGCAAATAAAAATATTAAAAAGATCATACAGAAAATGAAAGTCACATACAAAGACTGGCATGAGATGTTACCATTTGCTCTCCACGGATATCGTACCACGGCTCGCACATCAACCGGGGTAACACCCTATTCTTTGGTTTACGGCATGGAGGTTGTCTTGCCTATCGAGGTTCAGATCCCCTCTCTGAGGATTGTGAAGGATGCAGGATTGAACAAAGACGACTGGATCCAGACTCGACTTGATCAACTGAACTTGATTGATGAGTAGAGACTTACTGCTATTTTCCATGGTCAGATGTATCAAAAACGGGTGATCAAGCCTTTTAACAAAAAGGTTAGACGCCAAGTGTATCAAGTTGGAGATCTAATGATCAAACACATCATCTTGCCACAAGGTGATCCTAGGGGCAAGTGGACTCCTACCTATGAAGGACCATTTGTAATCAAAAACATTTTCTCTGGTGGGGCAATGATCTTGACCACCATGGATGGTGACGACCTGCTGCATCCTGCAAACACGGACATAGTCAAAAGATACTACGCATAAGAGACCCGCTAGGTTGACATACCTAGGCAAAACAAGGGCATCCCGACGGACTAAAAAGGTCTGGGCAAAAATTAGGGATAAAACAAAAAAATTTGTACACCCGGCAAGTTGAAAACCCGAAAGGGCGACTTGGGCAAAAAAGGGTTTCCCAGTTGACTGAAAACCCGAAAGGGCAGTCCAGGCAAAAATTAGGGAATGTAAAGCGTATGACTATGACCCGTTGGATCACCCCGCGGACAAACTTTGGCTTTCACTGACAAACTCAGAGGTTCTGATCAATTCAATCATGTTTGGGCAAGGCAATAAATGGACAAGATGCTCAGAGATACGAAGGCTATAGCAGAATGGAAACCCCATGGGATTATTACACATAGCTATCTTTTCTTTGTATCAAATTTTTCTTTTTTTTATGACAGCATTCTCTTACCAGAATGTTTGTCCCCTTGTACAAAATTACTTACTCAAAGTCAATGCAAAGATATCCCTTTGAAAGTGCAAAAACTATTTGTCTTTTCTTTACGCTTGTGTTTTGTTTACAAAAACGTCCAATGATTCATTTTTGAATATATGCATTTGAACATAATTACTGTTTACAAATAAACAAAATAAAAAAGAGGCAATTACTAATAGGTTGAAAGGATAGGGAAATATCTCTAGACTATTCCATAAGTAATCCCCTGCAGTACGTTGTTTAAATCCCCAGCGGAACAAAGCTTCAAATTATTGATCCCCGGTAGAAATCGTCAAATTTCTCAGGATTTCCCAATAGGATTTTACAAGCAGCACATGGAATTTCCCTTACAACAAAGTTTATTTCTCAAAGCGGAAATTCATCAACACTTCGGCTTCAAAGCATGAAGACTTACATATCTTCAACAGCAGTCAGGGGTTTATTTTCCCCAAATCCAACAGCCGTACAACAAATTGGCTCATGGGCGCATACATTGCATCCTTATGTCATAAACATTGATAAAGCAAATGCATCACATCATACATTTCATACAACATGACTTTGCATTTTAGCTAACATTCTACCCTTTTCAGGATAAGATTAACAGCCACCATTAACAATATTCAAAACCTTATAGAGTTCAGATACGCTCCAGACACGGACGCCGTCCTGATACTCATTCAGATTCAACCATTTGATACAGTTCAGATACGCTCCATACACGGATGCCATCCTGATACTCATTCAGATTCAACCTTCAGATACGCTCTAGACACAGATGCCATCCTGAGACTCATTCAGATTCAACCTTCAGATACAGTTTAGATACACTTCAAACACGGATGTCATCCTGATACTCATTCAGATTTCAACTTTTGATACAGTTCAGATACGCTCCAGACACGGATGCCATCCTGATACTCATTCAGATTTCAACTTTTGATACAGTTCAGATACGTTCCAGACACGGATGCCATCCTAATACTCATTCAGATTTAAACTTTTGATAAAGTTCAGATACACTCCAGATACAAATGCCATCCTGATACTCATTCAGATTTCAACTTTTTATACAGTTCAGATACGCTCCAAACACGGACGCCATTATGATACTCATTCAAAGTCAACTCTCAGATACAGTTCAGATACACTCCAAATACGGATGCCATTATGATACTCATTCAAAGTCAACTCTCAGATACAATTCAGATACACTCCAGACACGGATGCTGTTCTGATACTCATTCAGATTCAACTTTCAGATACAGTTCAGACACGCTCCAGACACGGATGCAATTCTGATACTCATTCTTTCAGCTTACAAATTACAATTCAACAATCACTCTTGGATGGCATCTTTAAGCCCATCTCCCACAACTTTCTATCAACTCTCCAAATGGCATCTATAAGCCCATTTCTTCTATCATCACACCGCCAAGTGCAAATTTCTGGGCACTCTAGTGTCCAATCATCTTCCACCTTCGAGTCACGAATGGCAAAACTCGCCAGTCTAACTCTTCAGGTTTAAGAAGATTGAACAGGGGCAGCTGTTGTACCCCAAAATTTTCCCTCTCACTTATCAAGAATTTCCTTACAAGATCTCTTTGACTCAAGACTGTATTAGGGTTTGACCAGCTCAAGATATCTCTTCATGCACTGATGACCAAAATTAGGGTTTGAGTTTGCACATGGATTTTTAGACTATCAATTCTTCATATGACTTTAAAGGATCATTATGGACCCCCAAGATTGCTCATGTCAAGTTTCAATCCCTAAATCACACTTTTGACCAGTCAATTGAACAGTTGACCTAAAAATCAACTGTATTGGGGAAAAAGTCAACCATGGCCAATTTACAGTCAAACTTCATAATTTTTTATCCACATCAACATCTTAGACTCATATGTATCATTTGATAAAGTTTGGACCACAATTCCTCAAGAAATTTGATCAAATCATCAAAAGGGCAAAATGGTCAAAACTAGGGTTTTGACTGAGAAAGGGCAGTTTCTGATTTTTGACCTAGAAAATGATCAATTAGTTTGAAGTATGATTTCAAGAGTTCAATTGCATAATCTTGACTCAATAACACGATTCAAAACATTACAAATCCATTGGATTAACAGATGAATTTTTCAGTCAATTGTACACTGAAAAGTCAAATTTTGACTTTTTGGTCAAAATCAACCAAAGATCATAATTCATAAAAACATGTCAAAATGTGAAACTTGTTCATCAAGAAATCAAGTATTTAAGATTTTCTTTTGAAAAGTTGAAATTTCTTAACTTAGAAATTTTTCTAAGTATAGAAAATTTCTTATTTTTTCTCAACTTTGAGCCAAATTTTCACCTTGATTCAAGTTGATTCAAAGGAAACTTACAACATGAAAGTTGTAGATCTCCATTAAATATACAAATTTTCTTCACACAATTTCTCCTAAAAATTCTTGGATCTCAATATATAATTTTGTGAATACATGCTCATGAACTAAAATAATTTAGCAAAATTTTGCCCTAGTTAGGCAAATTTTTGACCTAACTTCATGCCAATTTTCCACATAGTTCCAAAGGGAATTTTCAAAATAAATTCAAAGATGAGTTGTAGATCACATTGCAAGCTTTCCAAAATGTCCAAGAACTCCTTGAGATCATTCCTGAGTAGGGAGAATCGAAGAGATGAAGTTGGTGATTTATCACTTTGATTTCAAGCCATTTCATGATGAACAAAAATTCAAATCCAAGCCTAGGATGCATAATCTTTGCTTTGCAGGCCACAAAGTTGTTTCTCACTCCATAATTAAATGTTTTCACAGATGTTGGAAGCTTTAAGCCAAGCATTGAAGGCATTGTACAAGAAAAATTCCATTTTTGGGAGAAAGGTAACATTGGCATTTTGGAAAAGCAAGTTTTATGCAAAGTCAGCTTGCATTGAGCCTTGCACTTATTTTTTCTGCACAAACACACTCGACTCAATCAGAACAAGCATGTTAAAAGGACTCATCCCCCCTACAAGCTGGGTACGACACCTTGGAACCATGCTTTCTAGCTTTGCTTCACAAACAAGAAACCAAGCAAACATGTGAGTTTTTGAAATCTGAGTTGTTACAAGACTTAAGACCTTTTGCTTATAAGTAGATACATTATTTGCAAGTTGACACACGAAGGATGAGACTCAAAAACACTTCCAAACTGAAAATCTGTCATAGCTTGACAGTTTTGAACCTTACACAGCCATCTCCAAATCCACTCGTACGTATTGAGTTTTAACCACCCAAACACTTAATATACCTCATATCTAAGTGATCCAGACCCCTGTTACCTCACTGTAACTCCTCCTCTATCATCCACCATTTTTAAATATCAAGCTTGCAGGTTGACTAGAGTAAGGAGATTCAGGGACTTTCAAGACAAAGTAAGGATTGGAATACACTCAGGGAGGTCCAGGAAAGCTAAATAGATCCTCAGGCCTTCTCAAAAGTTTCTCAAACTCCATTCACGATCTCAGCTGCAAGAGGTAAAAACTCAAATTTCTATCTCTTCATACAAGCATCATTTGGTCCTGATTTGTGAAAGAAAAATGTAGATATCCTTGCTCTAAAGCTAACCATGTTCATAGTTTTCATTTACATTAATTGTATATAGAGAATTTTGGATTTGAAATTTCTACAAAAGTTATGTTTTAAATTAGGGCCAGTAAAATTAGATCTTATCTTTGACTTTTAGTTTACATAAATTATATGGTTGAACTCGTGGGAAGAAACACCATAACTTTCATGTTTGAACTTTCCATTTTTATGGAGAAATGAAGAAGATACAGGTGGTCCGTCCATGGCTCAAGGTTGAAGATGAAGTTGCCTTCAGGAGGCGTTTTCTAATATATATTTATACTTTTGTTTATATAAACAGATGTATAGCCACCCTAGTGGTAAGGCAGCGCGCGTAAATGCTAGAGGTCATGGGTTCGAGACTCAGCGCGCTGCCTTTTGCATTTTCTCATATTTTCCATCTTTTTTTGTCCCTTTGCAGCGTTGGGCTTCCTGCTTCATGGGCCTTGGATTTTTTCTAACATTCACACCCTGTCTGCTTATGACACCCCTGGCCCATATCATTTTATTTATTTATTTTATTTTCATTTTATTTTCTTAATTATATTTTTCTTAATATTAAAAATCATAAAAACATAAAAAATGTTAGATTTATATTTTGGCTTGTTTTATTTTATTTTTCTCACATAAAATATTTTTATTTAGTTATATATTATCTATTTTTATTAAATAAACTTTGTAAATTAAATTATAACTAATTTAATATTTATTTTTCTTCACACCCATTAAATATATTATTTTAGTATAAAAAAGACCAAAAATATCTCATATTGCCATATATTATTTTTAAGGCAAAAATACTTTTTCTTAAAAAAACTTATTTTCTTTTAATCAAATAGAATTAGGGTTTATTCAAAAACCTTTTCTTAAATAATTTCTTTCCTTAATTAATTTAAGTTAATCTTGATTTACTTATTTTCTAATTAGGATTTAGGTTAAAGCTTTTTCATATAAAAAAACCAAACAAAAATCTTCTTTGCATTTATACCTCTTTGCATATTTAATTCATCTTGTATATTATTTATTCTAATATTTGTACATATTCAATTTTGTTGTAATAGATTAATTAGGTTTATATTATTGTAATCCCCATTCATAAATTGTATACCCACAAATGTTGTAATAGTGTAGTAACTTTAAATTTCGCAATTTATCGCTTTTATACAACTTGCTAGTAATTAGGGTTTGTATGGAAAGATAAAACCAATCAAATAGAAAATCCTAATTCAAGACAAAATCAAGCATGAAAATGACACACTTGCACACAAGCACCCCTAGGGTTACTCCACTTGGTTGCCTTATACAAAATGGCCATATTACGTATGTAAGGTGTCTTAGCAAAAACAAACAAATACAAGATCATAGTCCCTCGATGACGCTATTCAAAGTTGCCTTACTAAAATGATCTTAGTCCCTAAAAAATGCTAAGATACTTTGCAACATTACTAATTATGGTTATACGATAACCCACGCCCGTCCCGTTTACATCCAAAGATAGGGTTGCTTACCAAATCAATGGTAAGACAACAATGACAAAGGAAAATGACACACTTGCACACAAGCACCCCTAGGGTTACTCCACTTGGTTGCCTTATACAAAATGGCCATATTACGTATGTAAGGTGTCTTAGCAAAAACAAACAAATACAAGATCATAGTCCCTCGATGACGCTATTCAAAGTTGCCTTACTAAAATGATCTTAGTCCCTAAAAAATGCTAAGATACTTTGCAACATTACTAATTATGGTTATACGATAACCCACGCCCGTCCCGTTTACATCCAAAGATAGGGTTGCTTACCAAATCAATGGTAAGACAACAATGTCAAAGGAAAATAAAATGAACAAGAAAGACATTTGAGTAGGTAGATTGCTTTTAGTTACTTGCTCCACTTTCAAGACAAATATCCTTGCTATTTTCAAAATAAACACCTACACATTTCCAAACATCTTTCAAACATTAAAAACATTTTCAAAAAGATCAACATCTTTGTATACATTCTTACGAACGAGAATCATTACAAAGATTGCCTAAACAATGGCCTCTTTTACAAAATACTTTCAAAAACCACACAAAGCACAATTTCAAACAAAAGTAAGTGATATAGAAAGTAACTAAGAGCCCATGGAAAACCATGGATGAAAAGGGTTCTAATACCTTCCCTTTTCATAATCTACCCCCCGAACACAAGAAACAATCTCAAAGGTATTTCCTGTGCTTTTTCACCTTTCCTTTTGGATAAAAGAAAAGTCGGTGGCGACTCTTGCTAACCGCAACATTTGCGATAAAACGCAAAAACCTTCAAGTCAGTTCTCCCATCGCATCACATTCACCCATTCCAAGCACGGCTCGGGAATCAATGCTATTGATGTTGTCTCCGCCACGGAAGATGTTGACAATGAGTATGACGTGGATAGATGGATCTTCCCTACTACCAACGGTGGACCTAGTAACTGGACAGTAAAAGACTTTGTACCAATTACTTTTATTCAGAAGTAATTGTCTTTCTTGTTTTTTGGATATGTAATAAACAATATAAACTTTTTGGCCATGTGTCTTACCCGGGCACAATGGTTCATTTGTGAGGGTTATCATGTTCAATTTCATATGTCATTAATAAAGCATTGGACGTTTATGCATACAAATTTTGCACTCTCTGTTTTTATTTTCTGCTTTTTACTTTGTCTATACAGTTATGCTCTTACACACACTCACGTATCAAACTGCATATCCATATCCACTCTGGATCCCATTGATAACAGTTTTGCTATTTTCGGTTATGACTTTGAAAATCCGATTAACCAAGCCAAGGATGAAGGTGAGGAAGATTGTGAGGTACCCGGAGAACTTGCTAAGTTGTTACAACAGGAAGAAAGGTCTATACAGCCTCATGAAGAGCCAGTTGAGACAATAAACTTGGGCACAAAGAAGGACAGAAAAGAAGTCAAGATCGATGCAAATCTGGAGCTTGGTGTCAAACAGCGGTTGATACAGATGTTGCATGATTATGTCGAGATCATCGCCTGGTCATATGAAGACATGCTAGGAATAGATACAGATATTGTGGTTCATCGTCTTCCAACTAAAGAATATTTCCCTCCGGTAAAGCAGAAGGTTTGTTGTATGCGCCCTGAAATGTCAGAGAAGATTAAAGCAGAGGTTATGAAATAGTTCAATATTGGGTTCTTAGCTGTCACCTCTTATCCCCAATGGGTTTCTAACGTAGTCCCGGTGCCTAAAAAGGAAGGTAAGGTATGGATGTGTGTGGACTACAGAGATTTGAATAGGGCAACCCCCAAGGATGAGTTTCCACTTCCCTAGATTGACGTTCTGGTTGACAACACCGTGCAACACAAGATCTTTTCCTTCATGGACGGTTTCTCTGGCTACAATCAGATCAATATGGCACCCGAAGACATGGAGAAGACAATCTTCGTCACACAATGGGGCACTTTCTGTTACAAAGTGATGCCTTTTGGATTAAAAAATGTTGGGGCAACCTATCAGCGAGATATGGTAGCTTTGTTTCATGACATGATAAACCATGAGATAGAGGTCTACGTGGAAGACATGATATCCAGGTATCAAACTGAAGAAGATCACCTTGATCACTTGCGAAAGGTGTTTGATAGGTTGAAGACGTACAAGTTGAGATTAAATCCAAACAAGTGCACCTTCGGGGTAAGGTTTGGTAAACTACTAGGTTTCATTGTCAGTGATAAGGGCATTCAGGTAGACCCTGCAAAGGTGAAAGCCATACAAGAGATGTCGTCTCCTCGCACTGAAAAGGAGGTTAGAGGCTTCTTGGGACGCCTAAATTACATTGTCAGGTTCATTTCCCATTTAACTGCTACTTGTGAGCCAATCTTCAAACTCCTGAAGAAAGATCAAGTGGTAAAGTGGAATGATGAATGCCAGAATGCCTTCAAAAGAATCAAAGAATACCTTTTAGAGCCTCCAATTCTGATGCCTCCGATCGAAGGAAGACCTTTGATAATGTACTTAACAGTGCTAGATAATTCAATGAGGTGTGTGTTGGGGCAGCATGACGAGTCCGGTCGAAAAGAGCATGCAATATACTACCTTAGCAAAATGTTTATCGACTGTGAAACAAGATACTCACTGCTCGAGAAAACTTACTACGCTTTGGCATGGGCTGCTCACCGATTGAGACAGTATATGTTAACCCACACTACTTTGTTGATATCTAAGATGGGTCCAATCAAGAACATCTTTGAGAAGCTCCCTCTCTCCGAAAGAATAGCAAGGTGGCAAATGATCTTGACCGAATACGATATCCAATACACGGCCTAGAAAGCAATCAAGGGAAGTGTACTAGCTTATCATTTGGCTCATCAGGCTGTGGATGACTACCAGTCCATGAATTTTGAGTTCCCGGACGAGAATATTATGCTAGTGACTGACTATGAAGAACCTAGACTGGATGAAGGACATGAGGAAGGATCCCGATGGACCATGGTTTTTGATGGGGCCTCTGTGATACGGTGGGAGAACTGACTATGAGTTTTGCTTTTGTTTTCGCAAATGTTTCGGTTGAGCAAGAGTCGCCACCGACTTTTTATTTTATCCTAAAGAAAGGTTTAAAAAGCACAGCAAAAACCTTTGAGATGTTTTCTTGGGTTCGGGGAGTGGATTATAGAAAGGGAAGGTATTAGCACCCTTTCTATCCATGGTTATCCATGGGCTCTTAGTTACTTGCTTAGATCACTTGCTTTTTGTAATTGTTTGAAATGGTGTTTGTGTGTGTGGGTTTGAAAATATTTTGAAAAGAGGCCAATGTGGTGGCAATCTTTGTAATGATCCATGTGGGGATGTATACAAAGATGTATGTCTTTTAAAAGTTTTCATTTGTTTTTGAAAGTTGTTTTGAAAGTGTTGTGAGGTGTGAAAAAACAGGCAAATGTTTTCATTTTGCAAGTTGGCAAGTACTTAAGAGCGATCTATCCTAAAGTTCTCAAAGGTTTTGTCATGTTTTTTAACCCTTTTAACAATTTTGTTCCACCATTGTATTTGGTGGACAATCTTGTGTTAGGATGTGAAAGGGACGGGCGCGGGTCATCGTTTAGACCATAATTGCAATGGTGCCAAGTATCTTTGGGCATTTTCCTCAAGGGACTTGATCATTTTTAGGCAACTTTCGAAAGCGTCATCGAGGGACTATGATCATTTGAATTGTGTTTGTTTTGCCCAAAGAGACCTAACATGCAATATGGCCCAATTTTGAGAGGCAACAAGTGGATATAACCCTAGGGGTGTTAGTGTGCAAGTGTGTTTTATTGCATACAAGAGTTTTTCTTTGAATTAGGTTTTTCTATTTCATTGATTTTATCTTGTCATACACGTCCTAATTACTAGCAATAAGAAGCGGAAATGTAAAATCCTACGCTATTACAACAATTAGGGGAGGGGGATACACATTTGTACATGGGGGGTTCAACGAGAAAAATAGACAAAAAAGAAAATAGCAAAAAAACAAGATATATAGAGAGAGAGGGAGCCCGCGCGTTGTTGGGAGGCCATCAGAAGTTCTGACCCAGATCCGCTGTCAGATGATCAACCTGTTGGTGAAACTGGATGAGTCAGAACTTCTAACCCTAGAACCTGCAAAACAGAACTTTGTTAGTGGGGAAACCAGAAGTTCTGATTTCCCTGCGCTGCAAGACAGAAGTTTGTTAGTGGAGAACCCAGAAGTTCAGATTCTGCTGAAAAGGCAATAACTCTCAGAGGTTCTGATGTCATTGACAGCAAAACAAGCTTCAGATGTGCTAACGTCAAAGTCAGCACTTGGCTTTTTCCTGCACTAATCAGAACATCTGCAATCCTGTTGTTACTCCATAAAACAGAAAACATATTTGGAACAGATCCAGCAAAATAGCAAAATGTCACAGAGGTCAGAATCACCAAGGTCACGGGCAAGTCCTAAACTGGCTCAGAACGTTCTGAGGTATGAGAGTCCTCAGAACATAAACAGCAATAACATGAATATTTACATTATGTTACTTGAATATGTACAGCTGATGATGCTTAACAGTGTGGTGAGGGTCAGCAGGTGCTTACCTGACTTTCTGGAAAATGGTGGGTGAAAGTTAGCTTTTGGTTCTGGTGGTGTTCTGGACAGATTTGGAAAAGGGGAAGTGAAGGTGTATACGTGTATAGGGTCAGAAGTTTGGAAAGAACGTTTTTGGTTTACAGAAAAGAGCTGGATGTTTGATGAAGTTGAAGGTAAGAAACTTAAAGTTATGAAACAAAGCTGGAAATTTTGACAGAGTTTCAGGATGTTATGTTGCTAGGAGTTTCGTTTCTCTCTTAGCAATTTTTCTGTTTCTTTTCTTGAACGTTTTTTGCAGTGGTGAAAGCTCTCTATTTATAGGCAAAGTTCTTGTGGATGCCTTGAACATTTAAGGCGCCAACAGAGTTTGAATCTTTGTTTTTTGACAGAAATTCCTAGGAAGTTGTGATAACAGCTATTTTTCAGCCTAGGTAGCAGCAGCAGGCGTAGATTGGGGGAAGTGACCTCTGAAATGGGCGGTGGCGTGAAGACCCATGCCAGAATCTGTGCAAAAGCATTTTCCAAGCCACACGTGAACGCTCAGGAGTGGTTGGAAGCATTAATGGGCATTAAATGGTGACAAGACCTGTCAATACCAACATTCTGGTTGTTGAATCAGCAGCGTAAACCATGCTCTGGCCTTGGCTACCTGTTGTCTTAGCAAGCTCTGTAGATTCTCCTGGTTTTCTGGTACGTTCCTTGGGTCTACTTCTGGAAAATCTGGACTTAGAGATTCTGTATCAATGTGACACCTATCCCTCTGACCTTTCATCTTCTGACTTCAACCTGTTCTGAAGGAGCCTTTATACTTTCATGTTTCTCTTGCATTCCTTTAGCAAGTTCTGACTGAGCTTGTGTAACTGCTGAAGGGGCATGTTCTGTTTGAGGCTTACACTCTGAACCACGTTTACAACTTCTGATTGAACTGATGTAGCTGCTGAAGAGCCAACTTCTGACCATGTTGAGCCAAACTTGCAACTTCTGACCGTCTTCATCTGGAATGGGTCCAGAAGTTCTGAAGCGCTGATTTTTCTAAAAACACTTATTTTATAGGAACATTTTAAGCACTTAGAATTTGATTTTCCTCAAGATGAAAGCGTTGTTTCTGGAGTTTGTGAGATCATCTTGCTCTTGTAAGTGACTTGCTTGGGCAAAAGGATAACTCAGGACTTGGATTTGTTTCAGGGGGTTTTGAAAAATCTAAGATGGTTTCCTGAAGAAAGGGAGGGCGAATTTTGGGGTACAACAGTTGCCCCTGTTCAATCTTCTTGAACCTGAAGAGTTAGATTGGCGAGTTTGCCTTTCGCGACTCGAAGGTAAAAGGAGATTGGACACCAGAGTGCCCGAAAATTTGCACTCGCTTAGTAGAGTATCAGCAATGTGATGGCGGGAATGGGCTTACAGATGCCATTTGGAGAGGCGGTAGATAGGGAGATGGGCTTATAGATGCCATCTGGAGACGTGACAGAACCTTGTCGGGAATGGGCTTATAGATGCCATTTGGAAGTGTCGATCGCATAAGAGATTCCTTAGCGAGAAATTTGTATATTTGAGAAAGACGGATGTTTTCCTGGATTGTTACAGGTGTTTGATCTTCAATCTCCTTATGCAGATGTGCCCTGGCTAGATACAGGTATCGGATCCACAATCAGTTGCTCACAGATGTGCCCTGGCTGGATACAGGAATCGAATCTTCGGACTCTTCAGACGTGCCCTGGCTAGATACAGGAATCGAGTCTGGAAACGTGACAGTTGATAGATGTGCCCTGGCTAGATACAGGAATCGAATATTTGAACTCTTCAGACGTGCCCTGGCTAGATACAGGAATCGAGTCTGGAAATGTGGTCCACAGATATGCCCTGGCTGGATACAGGAATCGAATCTTCGGACTCTTCAGACGTGCCCTGGCTAGATACAGGAATCGAGTCTGGAAACGTTGTAGTTGATAGATGTGCCCTGGCTAGATACAGGAATCGAATCTTTTGAACTTTTCAGACGTGCCCTAGCTAGATACAGGAATCGAGTCTGGAAATGTGGTCCACAGATATGCCCTGGCTGGATACAGGAATCGAATCTTCGGACTCTTCAGACGTGCCCTGGCTAGATACGGGAATCGAGTCTGGAAACGTTGTAGTTGATAGATGTGCCCTGGCTAGATACAGGAATCGAATCTTTTGAACTTTTCAGACGTGCCCTGGCTAGATACAGGAATCGAGTCTGGAAACTGATCACTCTCAGATGTGCCCTGGCTAGATACAGGTATCGGATCTGGAATTGTGACAGTTGAAGGCAGTTGTTTTTGGGATTGTCTTTTTCCTGAAAAGGCAAAAACATAAGTTGTATGCAATGTCATGATGTATGATATGCACGATGTCATGATGTTCAACATGAGATGGTGTTGTATGCGCTTTATCATGTATGTAAGCAAGACGTATGAAGATGTGAAATGTTTATGAATGTATCTTTGTCTTAGGAAGATAGATCTTTGACGATTGGCTGGGGGAGTTGCCCTGTGGCCGAGATACTTTGCTGAAGTTTTGATGAGAGCTTCGCTGAGGGTTTCGATGATGGACTCCACTGGGATAACAAAGATAAAATCTGCTGGGGATACCGAATGATAAAATCTGCTAGGGATTTGAAAGATAAACTCCGCTGGGGATCGAAAGATAAACTCCGCTGGGGATCGAAAGATAAAATCCGCTGGGGATTGAAAGAACTTTGTTGGGGGCGATCTTCCGCGGCGATTAGCTGAGGATAACCCAGTTATAAGCCCTTGTGAGGAATAACTCTGAATAAAGTTAGGGAGAGATGTCCGTATTCTGCAGGAGATAATCTTCCAGAATCTACTAGGGATAAGCTTTAAGATCTGTTGGGGACAAGAATCCCACTTTCCTGGGGAAACTTTTGGAATTGTGCTGGTAAATGGTTCTACTGGGGTGTCCGTATTTCGCCAGGTAACAAACTTAGATCAAGACTGCCGGGGATGCTTGCTGACGAATGCCTATACTCCGCTGGGGAATGTGGTGCCTTTTTCAGGATTGGTAGGGAACCAACTCTGCTTGGGGAGAGTATTGCCGAATCTTGTTTTACTCTGCGGGGCGTTGAGATGATTTGGTCACATCCTTCAGTTGAATCTAACCGGGTACCTTGGCGGACAAAGCAATCAGACTGCATCAGACAACTTTACATTGTCCCTATTTCCGATGTCACCTGTAATTGATCTTTTGCAAATATTTATGAATCAGCAATTTTAATGTCAAATGCATATATCAAAAACGAACATTGGACGTTCTTCGCAAGACAAAACAGAAAGAAGAAAACAATGGTAATTTGTATGGACAAGTGAATTTGTATTGATTTGAACTTTGCCTGTGAATAGGCGTTTTTATACAAGAGGCTGACATCCTAGTAAGAGGACGCCGCCAAATAACATAGAATTTTGAAAAGGAAATAAAACAGCTATGTGAACGATCCCACTGGGTTCCAACTCTGCTATTGCCTTTATGTCTTCGAACATCTCATCGCTTTGCTACCTAGTTGAAGATGAAGTTGATTGGTCGATGCCGAAGTCTGAGCCAGGTAGTGGATACTGAATTCTGGATGCGATGTGATCCAATGAGACATAGTGTTACGCTCCATCCCTAACTTTTGCCTGGACCGCCCTTTCAGGTTTTCAGTCCACCGGGATACCCATTTTTTCCCAAGCCGCCTTTTCAGGTTTTCGACTTGCCGGGTGTACAGATTTTTTCATTTCATCCCTTATTTTTGCCCGAACCCTTTTGGTTCGCCGGGAAGCCCTTATTTTTGCCTAGGTATGCCAACCTAGCGGGTCTTTTATTTACGCGTAGTATTTTTTCACTATGTCTGCATTGGCGGGGTGAGGAAGGTCGTCACCATCCATGGTGGTTAGGATCATGGCTCCTCCTGAGAACACACGCTTAACCACAAATGGCCCTTCGTAAGTAGGGGTCCATTTGCCCCGGGGATCACTTTGAGGAAGGATGATGCGTTTGATTACCAGGTCCCCAACTTGATACTCTTGCGGTCTGACTTTCTTGTTAAATGCCCTGATCATCCGTTTTTGATACGTTTGACCATGACAGATAGCAGTGAGCCTCTTTTCGTCAATCAAATTTAATTGATCAAGTCGAGTCTGGATCCAATCATCTTCATCCAAGTCTGCATCCTTCATTATCCGGAGAGAGGGTATCTGGATTTCAATTGGCAAGACGGCCTCCATTCCATAGACCAAGGAGAAGGGAGTTGCCCCGGTTGACGTTCTGGCTGAGGTGCGGTACCCATGAAGAGCGAATGGTAACATCTCGTGCCAATCTTTATAGGTTACTGTCATCTTCTGCACAATTTTCTTGATATTTTTATTGGCTGCCTCTACAGCCCCATTCATCTTCGGCCGGTAGGGAGAAGAATTGTGGTGCTGTATTTTGAATTGTTCACAGAGTTCAGTGATCATTTTGTTATTGAGATTGGTACCATTGTCCGTAATGATTCTTTCCGGGACACCGTACCGACAGATCAGGTTATGCCGGATGAAACGCGCCACGACGCTCTTGGTTACTGTGGCATAGGATGCTGCCTCAACCCATTTCGTGAAGTAATCGATCGCCACCAGGATGAAGCGATGCCCATTGGATGCCGTAGGTTTGATCTCACCGATCATGTCTATGCCCCACATTGCAAACGGCCAAGGTGCAGTTAGAACATTCAAAGGAACCGGAGGGATATGCACCTTGTCAGCATAGATCTGGCATTTATGACAAGTTCGGGAATGTTGGTAACAATCGGCTTCCATTGTGGACCAGAAATATCCTGCCCGAAGGATTTTCTTAGCCATGGTGTGTCCACTGGAATGTGTTCCAAACGTGCCTTCATGTAATTCCATCATAATTTTCTCTGCTTCGGCCTTATCCACACAACGTAGCAGAGTTGAATCATGATTCCGCTTGTAGAGAATGCCATTGCTGAGGAAGAATTTCGCGGCAAACCTCCTCATGAACATTTTATCGTTGACAAATGCACCTTCCGGGTATTCCTGAGTTTCCAAGTACCTCTTCACCTCGTGATACCAGGGTTTTTCAATAACCTTCTTAGCCTCGAGCTCACAGCAGTATGTCGGTTCATCCAACTTCCAGATGATGATTCGGGGAGCCTCATTGTCCCATTTAACTTTGAACATTGAAGACATCGTAGCTAGTGCGTCCGCTAGCTGATTCTCCTCTCTTGGGAAGTGCTCAAAAGTTATTTCTTCAAAGTGGGGGAGCAAGGTTGACACATACTCCTTGTAAGGGATAAGATTCGGGTGTTTCGTATCCCACTCGCCTTTGATCTGATTGATTACGAGAGCGGAATCTCCGAAGACACTTAGAAATTTGATCCTCAAGTTGATTGCAGCTTGTAAACCCATGATACATGCCTCATATTCTGCCATGTTGTTGGTGTAGCTGAAACATAATCGGGCGGTGAGGGGAGTATGAGTTCCTTTGGGAGATATGATTACGGCGCCGACGCCGTTACCCAAAGCATTGGAGGCTCCATCAAAATGCATAGACCATCGGGATCCTTCCTCAGGTCCTTCATCCGGTCCAGGTACTTCACAGTCAGCTACCACCATGATGTCTTCGTCCGGAAAATCAAAGTTCAATGATTGGTAATCGTCCACAGGTTGGTGTGCCAAATGATCGGCCAGTACACTTCCTTTAATTGCTTTCTGAGTTGTATACTGGATATCATATTCTGTCAAGATCATTTGCCATCTCGCTATTCTTCCAGACAGAGCGGGCTTTTCAAATATGTACTTGATGGGATCCATTTTTGAAATTAATAGAGTAGTGTGAGTCAGCATATACTGTCTCAGCCGGCGAGCAGCCCATACAAGAGCGCAGCAAGTTTTCTCAAGCAGTGAGTAACGAGACTCACAGTCGGTAAACTTTTTGCTCAAGTAATAAATAGCGTGCTCTTTTCGGCCAGACTCGTCATGCTGTTCCAGCACACACCCCATTGAATTGTCAAGTACTGTCAGGTATAGTATCAGAGGTCTTCCTTCCATCGGTGGCATAAGAATGGGTGGCTCTTGGAGATATTCCTTTATTCTTTCAAAGGCGGCCTGACATTCATCATTCCAGCGTACTACTTGATCTTTCTTCAGCAGCTTGAAGATTGGCTCACAAGTAGCAGTCAGATGCGAGATGAATCGGGCAATGTAATTCAGTCGTCCTAGGAAGCCTCTGACTTCTTTCTCTGTCTTTGGAGTCGGCATCTCTTGTATGGCTTTTACCTTGGCAGGGTCCACCTGAATACCTTTATCACTTACAATGAAACCTAACAATTTTCCGGACCTTACCCCAAAGGTGCATTTGTTGGGATTCAACCTCAGCTTGTACAATTTGAGTCGGTCAAATAACTTCCTCAGATGGTCAAGGTGCTCCTCCTCAGTTTGAGACCTTGCGATCATGTCATCAACGTATACCTCAATCTCATGATGGATCATATCATGAAATAAAGCAACCATGGCACGTTGATAGGTTGCCCCAGCATTTTTCAATCCGAACGGCATGACCTTATAACAGAAGGTGCCCCACTGAGTCACAAATGTAGTTTTCTCCATATCGTCTGGAGCCATCTTGATCTGATTATACCCTGAAAAACCATCCATGAAGGAGAACACCTTGTGTTGAGCTGTATTGTCAACAAGGACATCAATGTGAGGTAGGGGGAAGTCATCCTTGGGGCTGGCCCTGTTCAGGTCCCTGTAGTCAACACACATTCTGACTTTACCGTCCTTCTTTGGTACTGGCACCACATTGGCAACCCACTGAGGGTAAGAAGTCACTGCAAGGAATCTGACATCAAACTGTTTCATAACCTCGGCCTTGATCTTTTCAGACATCTCTGGACGCATCCGTCGAACCTTTTGCTTTACCGGAGGGCAATCTTCCTTGGTTGGCAGGTGGTGAACTACAATGTCGGCATCCAAACCAGGCATATCTTCATAGGACCAAGCAAAAATTTCCATGTAATCTTGTAACATCTGGATCAATCGTTGCTTCACGCTAAGCTCTAGATTGGCACCAATCTTGACCTCTTTCCTATCTGTCTCAGTACCCAAGTTAATTGTTTCCACAGGCTCTTCATGTGGCTGAATAGCCCTCTCTTCCTGGAGCAGCAGTCTTGCGAGTTCACCAGGCACTTCGCAATCATCTTCACCTTCGTCCTCGGCCAAGTTGATCGGATTTTTGAAGTCATAACTGGCGGTAGCAGAGCTGTTACCAGTGAGATCCAGAGTGGATTGAAACCTGTATAAGTGAGTGTGTGTAAATATAGCTGTTTTGCAGTATATATAACACAGAAAGGAAAAGAGCGCAAGATTTGAAATGCAATAAACGTCCAACGTTTTGATTGATGATATATGAAAATGTCATACAAAAAGCCCTCACAAATGGAGCTACGATGCCCCGGGTAGGACACCGAGCCAGCAAAGTTTCATATTGTTTGTTACAAATTGGAAATCAAAAGAAATCAATTACTGCGTGACAAATGTGATAGGGGTAAAATCCTTTGCCGTCCAGTTGCTTGGTCCGTCGCTGGTGGTCGGGTAGATCCAACTGTCAAACTCTACTTCCTCTACATCCTCCTCGATAGCATTCACCCTTGAGCTGGAGATAAACACCGAAGCCTTTCTGATCTTCTCTTTGCGCACAACCCTCTGAGCCTCTGCAGTAAAGCCTAGCCCAAACTTGTCATTCTTCTGAGTGAAGTCGGGAAGCTGACCCCAGCTTGCACAATTGCCTTTCTGAACCATAGCCCGGGCATCCCTTAAGGAAGCCATCTTCAAGGAAACATTCTCTTCGACTGTTGTTTCTGCTGCTGCTGAAATTGGATGCACCTCCTCGAAATGCTGAAAGGGGGTTTCGATAAACTCCCCATCCATCTCAATGTACCTGAAGGAATTCAAATGGCTCACCATATACTCCTCTTCTCCTTGCACAGTGACAATCTTTCCCCTGACGGGATACTTCAGCTTCTGGTGCAAGGTGGAGGTTACTGCCCCAGCTTCATGGATCCAAGGTCGACCCAGTAGATAAGAGTACGATGGACGTATATCCATCACATAAAAAGTAGAGTCAAATACTTGAGAGCCCACACGAATAGGGATGTTAACCTCTCCATGAACCATCCTTTTTGAACCGTCAAAGGCCCTGACGATGATGTTGCTGGGTTTCAGTTCCAGGCCTTCATAATCCAAACGGTCTAAAGCCTTTTTTGGTAGAACATTCAAGGAAGAACCAGTATCCACCAATACATGCGCCAGAGTAGTGCCCCTGCATTCGATAGAGACATGCAGGGCGTCGTTGTGGTCTCTTCCCTTCGCGGTCAGGTCAGCATCTGAAAACCCCAAGCCATTATCTGCTGTCAGGTTTGCTACGCAATCAGCGAATTGGACTGCAGAGGTCTCCTGTGGTACATGGGCCGTCTTGAGAAATGAAATCAAGGCTTTAGCATGGGCCTCAGAGCATAGCAATAAGGAGAGCAGGGAGATCTTGGAGGGCGTATGCCCCAGCTGCTCGACAACATTGAAGTCACTCTTCTTTATTATTTTCAGAATCTCCTCCATTTCTTGTTGGGAGGCCTCAGCATTTAAGGGTATTGGTGCCTCCGTCCGGGCAGGCTCTTCTTCAATCCCTTTGCCCCGAGCATTTGAGGACTCGGCAGCAGGGGAAACAACTTGATCAGCAGCAGGAACAGGTAAACTTGCAGGTTTTATAAGGAGGGGTTTTCGAATAGCGGGTGGTGCAATGTCAGGCGAGAAGAGCCTGCCACTGCGGGTGACCTTGGCTGGACCAGTGATATCGCAGATACTGGCGCCAGTGTCAAATTCCTGTTTGATTCCATTCACATATACGTCTGCCCCATAATGCCAAGGGACAGCTTTATCAGACACGTAGGGGAGAGGCCCCGGAACAGTAATAATCACAGGTGCAACAGTCATGATTTGAACAGGCTTCTTCAGGGGAACCTTGATTGGATTTTTGAAGATGGTAACCACAGAAACTTCTCTTATCGGAACTACTTGAATAACAGACTTCTGAAACAAAATCTCCTTACTATCCATTAGGCTTTGGATACCTAACTTTAGCAAGGGACAACTAGATAGGGAAACCGCACAGAACAGGCAACCTTCACTGCAACCCGGAAATAAACCGGCCCGCAGTAGGTTCTTCTTGACAGTCTTCAGAGGGGTAACAACTTCCTCTACCGAAACAGCATACATTTCTTCCTCAATGGCATTTACTCTATGCTGGGGCATAGGAGCAGTTACAACATTTGGTCTCTCCGGCGCTTCAAACTGAATTTCCTTTGCGTCGATCAGATCTTGTATTTTGTTTCTCAAGGCCCAGCAATCATCAGTAGTGTGCTCGGGACTATCAGAATGATAAGCACAGCGGGCATTCGGGTTGTACTTAGGAGACGCAGTGTTGACGACCTTAGGAGCTTCTTTGAGGGTCACCAGGTTGGTGGATAACAGTTGGGGTAAAATTTGAGATAAGGTCATACTCAGTCGAGTATACTACCTCTTAGGCCTTTCACTTCTTTGTTGATTGTACTGCTGAGGAGCAGCAACAGGTTTTGAGATGACCAAAGCATTGACGGCTTGGCGACTTTCGGGCTTGACTTGTCTTCTAGGACCATAGACGGCACTTGCTTCTTTCTTAAACGGCCTCTTCTCAGCACTTGTGGAGGCGGCCTTTTGTATCTTGCCTGTCCTGATGCCAGCTTCAATTCTTTCTCCTGTCAATATCAAATCTGTAAACCCAGCGGAGGAGTTACCAACCAAATGATTGAAAAACGGACCAGACAACGTCCCTAGAAACATATCAACCAGCTCCCGATCAGTTAATGGAGGCTGCACCCTGCCAGCCAAATCTCTCCATTTTTGAGCGTACTCTTTGAACCCCTCACCCGTTCCTAGAGACATACCCTGAAGTTGGGTACGCGTAGGAGCGAGATCAGAATTGTATTGGTATTGTCTGTAGAATGCGCTTGCCAAATCTTCCCAGTGTCGTATGCTAGTTCCATCCAACTGGTAGAACCATTCAAGTTGCGACCCCGAGAGGCTATCTTGGAAGAAGTGAATCCAAAGGTTCTTATCCGCCGTGTAAGGTTGGATTTTCCTTACGTACGACCTCAGATGCAGCTTTGGGCAGGAGACCCCATCATACTTGGCGAAGGCAGGCGCTTTAAACTTGTGTGGAATCACTACCCCAGAAGATAACCCCAAGTCTCCGAAATCCAGTCCCGGTATCTGTCAGCAGCAGGTGGGTATTGTTCGTCGTTATAGTCCGTCTCGTTGTCGGAGACTGCGGGACTAGGAGCTCCTCCCCCTTGGGGACTGTTTTTCTCAGCAGAAGAAGTAGTTGGATCAGCTTCATTATGGAGTGTGTTCCCAAATCTGCGTCCGGTGTTGAACAACGCAGTCCTCTTTTTCTTTTTCTTCTTCAGGAGTAGAGTCTTCAACTCTTGCTGACCCTGGGCTAGGCTTAGGACCATCTCTTGAAACTGTGCACTTTGGGCCTGAAGGGCCTTGATTGCTTGCTCACTGGATGAATCTGGATTCATGATGACTGACTGTTCCAAATAAACAGCGAAGAAGATTAAGCAACCTGTAGAAAAATGGGTACCTGTTATGCACATGATGCATGAGATGCTATCTATGCAATGCATTCAAGGGTTTTGGAAATTCATAGTTGTTGTAGACAAAAAGAACGCACGTCATTTTAATAAGAAAAGATTTGTCAGTACATAAATGACCCATGGGTCAAAAATTACAAAATAATTTCTCAGGGTAGAAAGACATTGCGCATCCTTTTTGGTGCGATGTAGGTGTTGAGGACCTCTTGCTCATGGAGTCGGCGGGTAAGCTCTAGAACCTTCTTCTCACTGGCGTAGAAGCTAGCCTCAAAAGTATTACGTTCCTCCTTGAGCTGAATCCAGCTTTTCTGCATCTCCTCCCACGATGTAGGCATGTCTGGATGTAGGATGGTGTAGGAAACCTCTCCTTCATTGACGGGCTCTTTAATCACAGGGAGAATATGAGGATAAGGCATCATCAATCTTTGGGCTCGGGCTCGTACCCATTTGAGATAAGGTTCAAGGGGGATGGAGTTCTTGTGTCCCAGAGTCTTGCTATCAACCTTGTTGAGTTTTCCCTAAGCTCTGATGAATCTTTGGCGAAGTCCTTGCGCATTGTTGTCGAAGTCAAAAACTAAGCTAGGAATCAACATATCATGAGGGCCATCCCTCCGGGCATATCCAAATTGCCTCAAAGCTAGGCAAGGATTGTAGGTGATACCCCCTCTAATTCCAAGTAAAGGAACATTAGGAAATTCTCCGCAACGGTCGATAATGATGATATTTTCTCTGGACCGAGAACACCAATGCACATCAGAATGAGTAAGAGCCATCAATCGTTGGGACCACCTTGTACCTTGATCATTCTTCAAGACAGATTGTGGAAGGTGCGAAATAAACCACCTTGCGAGGAGGGGAGTACAGCACATGAGAATACCCCTCTTTCTCATTGTTCGTGTGTAAAATGAGTGAAGGATGTCCCCGAGCAACGTTGGTATTGGATTTCTGGATAAGAAGATTTTGACAGCATTGACATCCACCAATTGGTCAGGATTTGGGAACAAGACCAACCCATAGATAAGGAGTGCCACAATCTCTTCAAAGGCTTGTAAGTCCAATGAGTTCCAACATTCTTGTGCCTTCTCAAACAAGAACTTGGCTAAGAATCCTTTGACGCCGCTTCTGGTTTCCCAATGCCCCTTGATGTCAGAAGGCTGTAGATGTAATGCTCGAGCAACATCTTCCGGCTTTGGTTCCTTTTCCGTACCGTTGAAAGGTAGTTGATTAAGGATAGGGATTCTTAGGAGTTGAGAAAACTCCTCCAAAGTGGGAACCAACTGATAATCAGGGAAAGTGAAACAGTGGTGAAGAGGGTCAAAGAACTGGAATAGCACTTTTATCATGTCTTCTTCAATGTTGGTGTTGACTAGGCTGAGCAGTCTACCGTGTCTTTCACTGAAGGATGAATTTTCCGGAATTCTTGAGGTGAGCTCCTTGAGCTGAGGAGAGATTCTCACAAGGTTGACTTGAATGGTATTTCTGCGAGGAATCTCCATATCCTGCAAAACAAGAACAAAGATGAAGATCCAAAAACCCTTGAAATGGTTAGTAAATGCATATGATGCTTCATGATGTTTATGATGTATGCACAAAACATATGTACAAGTAAATCACACCAAACCCTAGTTTCAGGCTCGCATGGGGTTTCATAGGTAAGTACCCTCTTGAGTGTAGTTGGCTTAAAAACCTGTCCTATAAATAGTAACCGGGTTCTAAGGAGCTCAATATCATTGGATTGTTTTCAATGTTCATTGTTTCGGTTTAGCCACTTAACTAGCGACCAAAATATTCCAAGAAAACAACCCTCAATGAGTGTAGTATCGAGTATCTACCAACTTCGGACTGCACCAAAGCCGGTCATCTCACTACCCCTAATGAAAGGCCAAGATGGTCAAGTAAGGTTCTAGGTCATTAGTGCTTAGTGACATCACTCACCGGCCCCGTACTCTCCTTGATTGAACTCAAGGGTTACCGGTACTCACAAATATGTCGCACTAATATAGCTATTGCTTAGACCGTGTCGGTATACCCCGCACAGTTTCCACAACGTATTGCTATCTATGAATGTTTCCCAAAATCCGGGTGGAGGATTGTAAACCCAAACAATAGAGCCAAAGTATAAAGCAAGCAAATCAAACAATTAGTCATGCAAGAGGGTGCTCTAAGCCCTAAGGTTACTCCACTTTTAAAATTCTATCCCCAGCAGAGTCGCCAGTTCTGTGATACGGTGGGAGAACTGACTATGAGTTTTGCTTTTGTTTTCGCAAATGTTTCGGTTGAGCAAGAGTCGCCACCGACTTTTTATTTTATCCTAAAGAAAGGTTTAAAAAGCACAGCAAAAACCTTTGAGATGTTTTCTTGGGTTCGGGGAGTGGATTATAGAAAGGGAAGGTATTAGCACCCTTTCTATCCATGGTTATCCATGGGCTCTTAGTTACTTGCTTAGATCACTTGCTTTTTGTAATTGTTTGAAATGGTGTTTGTGTGTGTGGGTTTGAAAATATTTTGAAAAGAGGCCAATGTGGTGGCAATCTTTGTAATGATCCATGTGGGGATGTATACAAAGATGTATGTCTTTTAAAAGTTTTCATTTGTTTTTGAAAGTTGTTTTGAAAGTGTTGTGAGGTGTGAAAAAACAGGCAAATGTTTTCATTTTGCAAGTTGGCAAGTACTTAAGAGCGATCTATCCTAAAGTTCTCAAAGGTTTTGTCATGTTTTTTAACCCTTTTAACAATTTTGTTCCACCATTGTATTTGGTGGACAATCTTGTGTTAGGATGTGAAAGGGACGGGCGCGGGTCATCGTTTAGACCATAATTGCAATGGTGCCAAGTATCTTTGGGCATTTTCCTCAAGGGACTTGATCATTTTTAGGCAACTTTCGAAAGCGTCATCGAGGGACTATGATCATTTGAATTGTGTTTGTTTTGCCCAAAGAGACCTAACATGCAATATGGCCCAATTTTGAGAGGCAACAAGTGGATATAACCCTAGGGGTGTTAGTGTGCAAGTGTGTTTTATTGCATACAAGAGTTTTTCTTTGAATTAGGTTTTTCTATTTCATTGATTTTATCTTGTCATACACGTCCTAATTACTAGAAATAAGAAGCGGAAATGTAAAATCCTACGCTATTACAACAATTAGGGGAGGGGGATACACATTTGTACATGGGGGGTTCAACGAGAAAAATAGACAAAAAAGAAAATAGCAAAAAAACAAGATATATAGAGAGAGAGGGAGCCCGCGCGCTGTTGGGAGGCCATCAGAAGTTCTGACCCAGATCCGCTGTCAGATGATCAACCTGTTGGTGAAACTGGATGAGTCAGAACTTCTGACCCTAGAACCTGCAAAACAGAACTTTGTTAGTGGGGAAACCAGAAGTTCTGATTTTGCTGAAAAGGCAATAACTCTCAGAGGTTCTGATGTCATTGATAGCAAAACAGGCTTCAGATGTGCTAACATCAAAGTCAGCACTTGGCTTTTTCCTGCACTAATCAGAACATCTGCAATCCTGTTGTTACTCCACAAAACAGAAAACATATTTGGAACAGATCCAGCAAAATAGCAAAATGTCTCAGAGGTCAGAATCACCAAGGTCACGGGCAAGTCCTAAACTGGCTCAGAACGTTCTGAGGTATGAGAGTCCTCAGAACATAAACAGCAATAACATGAATATTTACATTATGTTACTTGAATATGTACAGCTTATGATGCTTAACAGTGTGGTGAGGGTCAGCAGGTGCTTACCTGACTTTCTGGAAAATGGTGGGTGAAAGTTAGCTTTTGGTTCTGGTGGTGTTCTGGACAGATTTGGAAAAGGGGAAGTGAAGGTGTATACGTGTATAGGGTCAGAAGTTTGGAAAGAACGTTTTTGGTTTACAGAAAAGAGCTGGATGTTTGATGAAGTTGAAGGTAAGAAACTTAAAGTTATGAAACAAAGCTGGAAATTTTGACAGAGTTTCGGGATGTTATGTTGCTAGGAGTTTCGTTTCTCTCTTAGCAATTTTTCTGTTTCTTTTCTTGAACGTTTTTTGCAGTGGTGAAAGCTCTCTATTTATAGGCAAAGTTCTTGTGGATGCCTTGAACATTTAAGGCGCCAACAGAGTTTGAATCTTTGTTTTTTGACACCTATCCCTCTGATCTTTCATCTTATGACTTCAACCTGTTCTGAAGGAGCCTTTATACTTTCATGTTTCTCTTGCATTCCTTTAGCAAGTTCTGACTGAGCTTGTGTAACTGCTGAAGGGGCATGTTCTGTTTGAGGCTTACACTCTGAACCACGTTTACAACTTCTGATTGAACTGATGTAGCTGCTGAAGAGCCAACTTCTGACCATGTTGAGCCAAACTTGCAACTTCTGACCGTCTTCATCTGGAATGGGTCCAGAAGTTCTGAAGCGCTGATTTTTCTAAAAACACTTATTTTATAGGAACATTTTAAGCACTTAGAATTTGATTTTCCTCAAGATGAAAGCGTTGTTTCTGGAGTTTGTGAGATCATCTTGCTCTTGTAAGTGACTTGCTTGGGCAAAAGGATAACTCAGGACTTGGATTTGTTTCAGGGGGTTTTGAAAAATCTAAGATGGTTTCCTGAAGAAAGGGAGGGCGAATTTTGGGGTACAACAGCCTCTAACGCACTCGGCAATGGAATTGGTGCGGTAATCATATCTCCCGAGGGCTGTCATACTCCTTTCACCTCAAGATTAGGTTTCAACTGTACCAACAATATGGCGGAGTATGAAGCATGCATCATGGGTCTCAAAGCTGCTATTGACCTAAGGATCAAGTTCTTGAGCATTTTCAGGGATTCAACACTGGTAATAAGTCAAATCAAAGGCTAGTGGGACACGAAGCATCCGAATCTTATCCCTTATAAAGAACGTGTGTTGACATTGCTTCCACACTTTGAAGAGGTCACTTTTGAACATTTCCCACGAGAAGAGAATCAGTTAGTGGACGCGCTAGCTACTATTTTATCCATGTTCAAGGTCAAGTGGGACAACGAGGCTCCTCGGATCACTATTGAGAGGTTGGATGAACCAGCATACTGCTACGAGATTGATACTGAAAAAGTAGCAGACAAACCTTGGTTTCATGAAGTGAAAAGGTATCTCGAGGCTCAAGAATACCCCGAGGGGGCGTTTGTCAATGATAAGAAGTTTCTGAGAAGGTTCACTGCAAAGTTCTTCCTCAGTAATGGAATCCTCTACAAGCACAACCATGACTCTACTTTACTTTGGTGCATAGACAAAAGCGAAGCAGAGAGGATTATGGTAGATTTACACGAAGGCACCTTTGGCACCCACTCTAGTGGACACACCATGGCTAAAAAGATCCTATGGGCAAGACACTATTGGTCCACTATATAGGCAGACTGTTATCAGCATTCCCACACTTGTCACAAAGGCCAGATATACGCTGATAAAGTGCATGTATCTCCGGTTCCCTTGAATGTCTTGATGGCTCCCTGGCCCTTTGCAATATGGGGGATTGACATGATCGGAGAGATTAGACCTACCACTTCCAATGGGCATCGCTTCATCCTAGTGGCCATTAATTACTTCACGAAGTGGGTTAATGCTGCCTCTTTTGCTACTGTTACCAAGAATTTTGTGGCGCAGTTTATCAAGCATAACCTGATTTATCGGTATGGTGTGCCAGAGAGAATCATTACAAACAATGGTACAAATCTCAATAATACAACGATCACCGAACTCTGTAAGCAATTCAAGATCCAGCATCATAATTCTTCCCCTTACCGGTCGAAGATGAATGGCACTGTAGAGGCTGCTAACAAGAACATTAAGAAAATCATACAGAAGATGATAGTGACATACAAGGACTAGCATGAGATGTTACCATTTTATCTTCATGGTTACCGCACCTCAACGCGTACGTCAATAGGGGCAACACCTTATTCTCTTGTGTATGGTATGGAGGTTGTCCTGCCTATCGAGGTCCAGATCCTTTCTTTAAGGATCATGAAGGATGTGGGTTTGAACGAAGATGATTGGATCCAGGTTTAACTTGATCAACTGAATCTGATTGATGAGAAAAGGCTTGATGTTGTCTATCATGGTTAGACGTACTAAAAGCGAATGATCAAGGCTTTCACCAAAAAGGTCAGATGTCAGGTATATCAAGTGGCTGATCTAGTAATCAAGCGCATCATATTGCCACAAGGTGATCCCAGGGGCAAATGGACTCCCACGTACGAAGGGCCATTTGTGATCAAAAGCATATTTTCTGGTGGAGCCATGATTCTAACCACCATGGATGGTGACAACCTTCCTCACCCTATGAATGCGGGCATAGTGAAAAGATACTACGCGTAAATAAAGACCCGCTAGGTTAACAGGCCTAGACAAAAATAAGGGTATTCCGACGAACCAAAAGGGTTCGGGAAAAAATTAGGGATAAATACAAAAAAATCTGTACACTCGGCAAGTCGAAAACCTGTAAAGGCGGCTTGGACAAAAAAGGGTATCCCGGTGGACTGAAAACCTGAAAGGGAGGTCCAGGAAAAAGTTAGGGATTTGAAGCGTACAACTATGTTCAATTGTATCACCTTATGACCAGACTTCAATATCAACTATCAAGCTCAAACAGTACCAATCAATCCAGTCAACTTCAGACAAGTAGCAAAGTGATGAGACGCTCGAAGACATAAGGGCAATAGTCGATTTGAAACTCATTAGGATTATTACACATAGTTGTTTTCTCTTTGTACACTATTTTATGTAATTTTCATTTCTTACAACGGTGTTCTCATACTAGAACGTTAGTCTCTTTGTACAAAATTCTTGTTATAGGCAAACTTTAAAAAATCAATACAAATCATTCCTTGAAAGTACAAAACTATTTGTTTTTCTTTTTCTGTTTTGTTTTGCAAAAATATCCAATGATTATTTTTGACATATGAATTTAAATATGATTGTTGTTCATAAATACTTGCATAAAAAATAGAAGGACGGTTACTAATGACATTAAGAAATGGGGCAAAGTCTAAAAAACAAGTTGCAGTCCCAATAGTTACTCCTTCCAGCAGGTACAGGAGCAGAAACAGTTTGAGACGAAGTCATTGTTACATATGACCCCGTGACGTCTATGGTCCCCACAGAGTAGAAACAACCAAAGTTTTGATCCCTTCTTCCCCAAGTAGGAACTATCTCCTCCAGCAAAGTTCCTTTAGAGAGTTGAAATCTGATTCCCCAGCCGAGCTTTATAATTTTAAATAGTTCATAAACCCCCCTCCTCGGGTAGAGTTTATTCCTCAAACTACGGAAGCTTATTCCCCAACGGATTTCATTTCTCTACATTGGTAAAATCTTCCAACAAAGCATCTGCCCTCCATAGAGTTATTCTCAAGCAGAGTCAATCCCCAACAAAATATCCTCAGACAGAAAGAGGAAATCCCCAGTGAATCATCTCCATTCATCATCCCTAGCGGAAATGAAGGATTCGGCCTCTCAATGCTCTTCAGCAGCAGTCCGGGATTTACTTTCCCAAAAAACATTGCAATAGCATCCCATATTCATACATCAGGGCATGCACATACACATCGCATTAACATAATCTCATTTATTTTGAGAACATCATCACAATGCATTTCATACATCATGACATTGCATATGACTAACTCTTTTCCTTTTTTAGGGAAAAGATCAAATCAACAAACACCGCTGACTGCTTACGTGACCCAGTAGTCTTCTCAAAATCTACATCTAACGAAGGGCTATTACAACATTTTCCTCAGAAAGACGTTCTCAAAAGACCTTCGCTGGTTCAGTTAGATCGACACTAAGATCTCTCTGATTTCTATTCCAGCTGAAGATAATCCAAGACTTTTGTCTGGTTCAGTGGAATCGACCCTAAGATTCCTCTGATTTCCATTCCAGTCAAAGTTAATTAAAGACCTTCTTGGTTCAGTCAGATCGATACTAAGATCTCTCTAATTTCTATTTCGGTTGAAGATGTTCCCAAGACTTTTGTTTGGTTCAGTTGAATCGATCCTAAGATTCTTCTGATTTCCATTCCAGTCAAAGTTAATTAAAGACCTTCTCTGGTTTAGTCAGATCGACACTAAGATCTCTTTGATTTCTATTCCAATTGAAGATATTCCAATACTTTTGTCTGGTTCAGTTGAATCAATCATAAGATTCTTCTGATTTCCATTCCAGTCAAAGTTAATTAAAGACCTTCTCTGGTTCAGTTAGATCGACACTAAGTTCTCTCTGATTCCTATTCCAGTTGAGGATATTCCAAGACTTTTGTCAGGTTCAGTCAAATCGATACTAAGATTCTTTTGATTTCCATTCCAGTCAAAGTTAATTAAAGACCTTCTCTGGTTCAGTCATATCGACACTAAGATCTCTATGATTTCTATTCCAGTTGAAGACATTCCAAAAATTTTGTCTAGTTCAGTTGAATCGATACTAAGATTCTTCTGATTTCCATTCCAGTCAAAGTTAATTAAAGACATTTCTCTAGTTCAGTTAAATCGATACTAAGATTTTTTTGATTTTTATTCCAGTTTAAGAAACTGCAAAGCCTGGAGCACGACCAGATAACAATATAATCTCATTTCCCCCAGTAAGTTGTTGTGAAGCCTGGAATACGACCAGATAGCAGACAACCTTATTATCCTTAGCAAGTCACTGTGAAGCTTGGATCCTGACCAGATAGCAGTTCACTTCCGTCTCTTCAATCAAGAGATGATCCCTCAGTAGAGTAATGGACAACAGAAGCCCCTAAACTCTATTTCCCAAGACAAAGACCAACATTCCTCAACGGAGTCCTCTTTAATGACAGGCACAGGAATTCTCACAAAGGAATATCTCATGAAGTCAACATTGTTCTAGATGGCATCTTTAAGCCCATCTCCGACAACTCTCCGTCATATTCTCTGGATGGCATCTTTAAGCCCATCTCCGATGATATTCTGTCATCTTCTCCAAATGGAATCTATAAGCCCATTCCCGACATCATCTACACAGTCAAGTATCATTACAGACGAGTGCAAATTTCTGGGCACTCTAGTGTTCAATCATCTTCCACCTTTATATCACGAAAGGCGGGCCAGCCAATCTACATCCTCAGGTTTAAGAAGATTGAATAGGGGCAGCTGTTGTACCCCAAAATTTCCCTCCCATTTTCACTCAAGACATACTCCTAGAGGTCATCAATTGTCCAAGGTTGACCAAGAATTGACCAAACAAATTCTCCTTCTGAAGCAATAAACCTTAACTAGAGTTTCAATTTTAAGCAAGATGTGTGAGTCCAAAGGATCCCAAATGTTCTCCATTGTCCTAATATGTTCTCAAGATCATTCATGCACAATTTCAGGCCTTGCACAACAAGTTTTCTCAGCCAACTGCTCAAATTCCTGGAAATCAACTATATTAGGTTAAAAGTCAAAGTGGCCCAAATACAGTCAAACTTCAAGATTTTTGGTCAACATCAACATTTTGAAGTATTATCCATCATTTGATCAAGGGTTGGTCATGATTCCTCAAGAAATGCTCCTAACTCATCAAAAGTCAAAAATGGCAAATTAGGGTTTCTATAGAAAAAGTCAACCAAACTTTGACCAAGCATAACTTTCTCATACTTTATCAGAAATTTTTCCTCCAAGGCTCATTTTGAAGAGAATCCAATTCCCTACAACTTCTCTTCAGCCCTCAAGTTCAAGAAATGCCTCAATCAAAAGATACAAGCTCATACATTATAGGTCCTTTCAAAAAGTCAACAAAAACACCTTTTGGGTCAAAGCTCCTTACATGAACATGTAATATCCAATTGAGATGAAACCAAAAAGTTTGTTTAGAGGACATCCTAAGCTCTCTAAAAAGTCTAAGAAAACCCTTTTAGGATTAAAATTGAGAAAGATATGCGTTGCTAAAGTTGACCAATTTTTGGAAAAGTGCATGAAGCCAATATTGACCAAACTTGAATTTTTTCCAAATGGGCCCATGTTTTCATGCTTGAAACTTGTTCCTAACATGGCCCACGACCCCTGAGATCATTCATACTTTATTTTACTATTTTTATTATTTATTTTGATTTTTTATTCATTAAAATTCGAAATTAAATAAAGAAATAATAGAAAATATGTAAGATATGATTTGAAGATCTTTTTCTCATCAAATGAGGAGTAAAATAGGCTGGCATGACCAAGTAAAAACGCATGGGACAAAAGGAGACAGATTTTCTTGAAATAGCAAGTTTTGATGCAAATTAAAAACTCATATTCTTGCACTCAATGCCATGGATATTCTTCCACAATTGCAACCCTAATTTGATTCACTATATGTATACAACAAGGCTAGACCTAATGCATACATGAAAGCTGCCTCCACAAGTCCAGAAAAAACTCCAAATTTTCAAGAAACGTGTGAACAGTTTTTGAATTAGAGAAGGAGTCAAGGCATTATGAAGCTTGAAATCAACTCCTGGAGGCCTTCTGAAGCTAGCTGCATCACTCCCAATCGCCAAAGCTCCCAGAACCGTGCCCAACACAGTCACGGTTTGTCTTTATTTTTTTTTTGAAAATGATTATGGTCTTAAGCGTATTATAAATGGATTTAGATCATGCATTCTTGTTTGTATGGATGATTAGAACATGTTTGAATCGTTAATTTATTGTTTTAATGCATGTATGACAATATGCCATTGTTAGGGTTTTTACCTTTGATTTAGGGTTTTCAGATACAGGTACAATTAGGCCAAAAGAGGAGTACCATCGTGCTCAAAGGATCAAACTCAGTTGATCCATGACCTTAAATTGAATTTATATTGCTTGTGGTGGATTTTGGAAATTGGCAGGTGATTTAGTGACGGATGTTGACTATAGGTAAAAGTCCCTAAGCTAACACGATAGAGGGTTGGGGAAGACGAATGTGTGGCACGACCTGGTTGGCCCATTTAAAACAGCGTGCGTTTTTTTTAAAAAAGAAATTCTAATCATTATTTTTAAATATATTATTTAATATTCAGTTTATATAATGAATGAACAGACTGGCTTGGTGGTGGAAGGAACGCTTGGTAAAGGGAGAGACCTGGGTTCGATTCCCAGGTCTGGAATGTTATATTTTTCTAACCAATTTCTTTCAGATCCCATATGGCATGTGTGATCGGTGGATCTGGAATTGACTGTTTAACGCTGGTTCGCGAAATGTCGCGGAAGCAAGAGTCGCCACCGTCTTTTATTTTCTCCAAATGGAAAGGACAAAAGCACATAAAAATTCCTTATAGAGATCGCTCTCGGTTCGGGAGGTAGATTTATAGAAAGGGAAGGTGTTAGCACCCTTTCTATCCATGGTTATCCATGGGCTCTTAGATACTTGCTCATTTGTGTTTTCAAAAATGATTTGTTTGCTTTTCAACTGTGGGTTTTAAAAAGTTTCTTTGAAAATTTCAGTTCGACTCTTGTATCGGTCCTCAAGAGTGTTTGAAAAGTTGCTTTCGAAAGCTTTTTGAAAAGGTGTCGGTGTGAAAAGTATTTTTGATTTGTTTTTGAAATTAGAGCAAGTATCTAGAGTCGTCTACCTACCCTAAGGAATTCGTCTGTGTAAATGTCCTTAAAGTAGTGCCATCCCACCATTGAGAGGTAGGTAGCACCACTGTTGGAGGTGTTTGGGTCAATTCGAAGGTTCGGGACATGGTGATCACCGGAGCAATAGGAAGACACCTTAGAAGCTACCCTCATGCCAGGTTCCTGGATCATGAGGACTTACTAAAACATCCTCTACTCGACGATCACCTTTCGAGGGGCAAGGCAACAATGAGGCGTACCCTAGGGGTGGTGTGTGATTTGTGTGTCATGTTCATTTATTTTTATCTTGTTCATGGATTGGTGATCTACGCTTTTGCTTTTATTTTGAGCATTCATTCTTTCATGCAGGTGATTAACAGTTAAAAGATGCGAGAATTAAAAGTCCTACGCTATTACAAAGGCGCGGGTCCACATCGCCAAATTAATCCAGGACCCGATTTGAATAAAATAAAGTGCGAAAAAATAAATATCTAATTAAGCTATTACATGGCTTTGGGAGAAGTACATGAATATTCACAAAAAGAAATAAGAATGCGAAGAGAATTAAAATCGGGGATGCGAGGGCGTTGGACCCTTTTAAAGAACTTAAATTATAATTATGAAATTAATTAAATTAAGTTAAATGAGAAAAGGAATTATTTTCGAGTTTTTCATATTCATTGATTTTAATGAGAGAATTAAATGAAATTAAAAAGTTAATTAACCCTAATTCTAACTATTTTTATTTAAGAAATATGTTAAAGTTGAACCTAAGATTAATCTAATTATTTACATGGCTTTATTTAAAAATAAATAATTAATTATTAATAATGGTAAAAGAAAAGAAAAAAGATAAAAGTGTTTAAAACCCTAATTCTGCAAATTTTTTAAGTTTATTAAGAAAATGTTAAAATTAATCCTAGAATTTAAAAACTAAATTAATTGATAACATTTATTTACAAAATAACATTTAAATAAAATATATTTTATTTTGTGACTTTCTGATTTTTTTTATATTTTTGTGAAATTAATTTTTAATGAATTAAAAGAAAACAATTGAATTAAAACAAATAATAAAGAAAATAGAAGAAAGAAAAAAGAAAGAAATACAATACACTAGGGGGGTTCTGCCCCAATCAGGAGGTATTGTCCAGCAATTCTGGCCCATCATTGGAGGCCTTTTTGACTTTTCATGGAAGTGTGTGGAACGTTTGACCAGGGTGTGTGGAATTCATCAGACCAGGGCCCTTGGATGGAGGTTATTGGCCATGTGGCAAGCTTGGATATTGAGTGTACGTTGAACCTCTGGAAGCGAGCTACATAGGAACATGGTTAGAAAAATAATATGGAGAAAGGGAGGGGACCTGGGAATCGAACCCAGGTCCCAGAGTGTACCAAACCAAATGCCTTGCCACTGAGCCATTCACACGCTTTGGATATAATATAGAAAACAAATAACATAATGCAAAACAAGAATTAGTGGGTAATTTTCGCGCGAAATTCAAATGAGCCTGTAAGCCATGGACACGTCTGTCTTCTTCTTCAATTGCCTGTAAAATAAAAAGAGATAGCGGGGGTTTTAAACCCCCACTAAGTGGCAAGCATAAAAATAGAAATTAGCACCCTGTTGATCATAAATTGATCGCGAGCTATGGGAACGATTCACGTGAAGCTTCTGAATCCAATAGCCTTGGTCTTAGGGTCTAATTATTCTGGATAAGAGAAACCCCAAATTTGAACCTCTGCAACCCTAGAATGCTCCAATGGTGGATTCTCATATAATGCACGAAAACTCAATTAAAGGGTATGGTTAGCTTCAAAATGATTAACTTGATATAAACCAAACATTAAAAATTGAAAATAACGCATGAATTATGATACATGAATATGAGAAAAATATTGAACAGGACAAGGTCGTTCTACCAATTCCTTGCGTTAGAGACAATGGTTTTGATCCAGAAACGTTCCTTGAAGCCTCAGGAATGCAATGGGATAGTTATTCTGCCTTGAAACGCTTTGGAATGGTGTTTTCAGTTTTGATCTTTTTCACAAAATTTGCAAATTGTGTTCTTGGCTTGAGCGCAGCTTTCAGGGTCCTTGGCTTTAGGGTTTGCTTCTGACTTATATGAGGGATGGATTAGGGTTGAAAAATATGTCCAAAACCTTTTGCATTGATGGAAGAAATATTTGATTTTCCATGCATATTTTTTCAAATCTTTTCATGTGATTTTGATTTCAATCATGGCCAATCTTTCCAATTTTGGTATGCACGAAATCTTGAGTATCCAATGAGTGATTACACTGCATAAAAAGATTCAAATGCATTGGTTTAGTATTTTTTTCCATATTTTATTTAATTAAATGAATTAATTGTGATTAAAAATTCAAATAAATAATAAAAATGATGAAATAAATCCCCTTTGGGCCAAATGGTCGTGCATATGCTTTGGATGATTAATCTTGGAAGAAAATGTGGCCCATTAGCAATTTTGAGACATTTTAAGCAAAGTTGACTTTTCAAAATTCCCAAAAATTTCCCAACTTCCACATGGCATATCTTGCTCAATTTTTAAGATTTGATCATGTTCTTGGACATTTTGGAAAGGTCTTGAAGTCCTCTAACCAATGCCTTTGGTCCCATGTCATTTTGATTTACCAATCTCAAGTTATGGCCTTTGACTTAAAGTCCCTTTTTGTTGACTTTTGAAAATGACCTATAATGTTGAAATTGATAACTTTTTGTGAGAGCATTTCTTGGACTTGAAGTGTGAAGATGAGTTGTAGGAAATGTCTTTATCTTCAAAATGAGCTTTGGATGGAATTTTTCTGATAAACCATGTGGAAGTTATGCCTTGGTCAAGTTACAGTTGACTTTTTCAACTGTCCAAATATGGAAACTGTTGCATCTTGAGACTTTTTGACCCATGCTTTGAGAATCATGATCAAGAATTGATCAAATGATGTTTGTGGCTTCAAAATGAGATTTTGACCAAAAATTTGAACTTTTGACTGTCAACTGACCATTTTGCCCCTGTAGTTGACTGTAGTGCAATTAGGGTTTTTGACTGTGCAATTTTGTGCTGTAAGTCTTGAAACTTGGTATGAGGATGCTTGACCATGTTTATAAGTATGTGGGGCTTGATTGGACCCTTGGAAACTTCAACTTCTTTGTCAGAACCAAAACCCTAGTTTTTGACTGTTAGGAGGCCCTTGAACTGTGCAACCCTTGGGGGAGATTTTGAAGCATGCTCTTTGCAATTCTTGAAGAATATGGGAGGGCAAATTTTGGGGTACAACAGCATGGCCCCAGGGGCACATCATAGACCCTCAGATCCAGCGCCCAGTGACACGTCCTCATGGTGGACCTCCTAAGCATTGCTTCCTACCAGATCCCATACAGTTGCATTGGGCCAGCGCAATTTGGGCTTCAGATTTCAACAGCATCACCCCTCCAATTGGGTTCTCACCCCCTCCGTCCCATTCTATTTTCATTTATTATTTAATTTTTATTAATTATTTTATATTTTCTATTTATTCAAATATTTTTCATTAAATCAGAAAATCATCACAAAAAATTAGGACTTAGTTTTTTTTCTTAATAAATTAATTTTTACAAATTAATTAATTTAATTAACCTTAAGTTATTTTCTTTAAATTAAAATAAATTAGAGAATTAGGTTAAACTTCTAATTTTTTAAATACAAAAAATATATTTTAATGAGTCGTTAGTCTTTTAGGGTTTAAAACTTTTTCCCTTTTTAATTTTTTGCGCGTCATTACTTTTTTTCATACGATTATTTTTTATCATTTATGTAACTGCGCCCGGTTTATAATAGCTAAATTAGGTTTTTTTTTATTTCCGCCCTTTACTTTTCGTCCATTATTATGTATCTACACCAAAGCTATGTAATAGCGTAGGAATTTTATCTCTCGCTTTATGTTTTCTTGTATGCTAGTATATAATTGTTAGTAACTTAGGCGTACATGACAAGAATCAATTAATCAGTAGATCACTAATCTCAAGACAAATATCATAGCAAAGACCTTTGATAAAAAAGTCATCATAAAGATCATGGTCCCTTCCTGTCCCTCGAGTTACCTACGAGAAATGATCTTGTCCCTCGATGTTGCCTATATGATGACAGTCCCTTCGAATGCTAAGATACCCTTACATGTTGCCTTCAATTACCATAACGTCCCCTTCGATAGTCCCTCAACATCCAACAATAGGGCTACCTACTCACTAATAGTAGGATAGCACTATCTAAAGGAAAAGAGGAAAAGAACGTCCTTTTTCGAGTAGGTAGATGGTTCTTAAGTACTTGCTCAAACCTAATTTTTCACACTTACACACTTTTCAAAAACTATTTTCAAAAACGCTTTATCACACTCTTGATGACTGATACAAGAGTTATCATAAAGCAAACCAAAATCTTTCAAAACACACAAAGCACAAACTGTTTTCAAAAATGAGCAAGTACCTAAGAGCCTATGGAAGACCACGGATGGAAAGGGTGCTAACACCTTCCCTTTCCATAATCTACCCCCCTTACTCAGAAAATCTCGAAAAGGTCTTTTTCTATTCTTTTCAACCTTTCTTTGTTGGATAAAAGAAAAGTTAGTGGCGACTCTTGCTTACCGCAACATTTGCGAACAAAAGATACAAAACCAGTATTAACAGTTGGTTCTGCCACTGTATCACAGAGGGTCTTTGCTAAAACGCCCATATTCGAGGGACATGACTATTTCTCCGAGGGAACAAGTGAGATTACCCTAAGGGTGCATGTGTGAAAGTGTTTATATTTGCATGCATTTTTGTCTTGGATTAGAGTGGTCTAAGATTGATTTTTTTATCTTGCCATGCACGCCCTAATTTACTAGCATTTATATGAAAGCGGTAAACTGCGGAAAGTAAATTTACTACGCTATTACATCATTTGGGGATGGGGTGTACAAATTTACAAATGGGAATTGCAAGAAATTAAATACTAATTATCTATTACAACCATATTCAATTTGAATAAATGTATAAGGTAAAATGGAGAAAAGGAAAGGACTTGTTTTGTTTTGTTTTGAAAAGATTTTTTTCCTAATAAACTAAAAAAGAAATAATTAGTTAACAAAAGAAAATTAAACTAATTTAATTTTAAAAGGGAAATGTTTTTATGTCTTTTTGTATTAATTTAAAAAAGAAAGATATTAATGATAACAATAAAAAATAATACAATAAAGAAAATGAGTCAAGAGGGGAGAAAAGTTGAATTTGGGGTGTTTTTGTGTAGAAAACAGTTTGTTTGTGTTCAAAAATAGTTTTTGTATTTGGGCCCAATGGGGTCTGTTTGCTAGTTAGTAAACAAGGGGTCAGAGTATGAAAATCGAAGCCCAAACTGAAGGAGATCCAAACATGTTTCCTGCAAACAAAATAAAGTGAGAAAATATAAAAAAGGGTATGGCTGGGAGTTTCGAACCCATGACCCTTTGATATGATAAGCCTTGGTGTGTGTTGTTTGTACCACTGGGGGTAGCCTACTTCATCCATTCATGGGATCACTTCGATGGAATATAGAGTGAATTCGTTCCTCGATGTCAAAATACCCAGCTTCGAAGGCCATGATGCTTCGATTGTCAGGCTCCTAACCACTCCTTTTCTCAATCGAAACAAACAGGGAAGACATCAAAACAAAACTAACACTTAAACACAAATCGAAACACAAAACATAAACATTAAATTTGTCTAAGAACTGGGATGTGAATTGAAGCATACATATTTCGAAAGCTAGGGAGTCGAAGGTCAGCATGGATTTTATTCAGTATCAAAAATGAAAACTAATTGTACAGGAAATGATAATCGAAAACTATGAGAAGCATGATATCTATATTTTTAAAGGATTCTTGAATGAAGAGTTCTAGGTTTGAAGAAAAACTTGCCTCTCAGGGTGAAACTTTGAAGGGACTTTGATGCAACTTCCAGGAGTGGTTAGATGATGAGTGAATTAAACATGCTTCATTTGGAAGATAGTTAAAACCTCCAACTCAAGTTAAGTTATAACTTTCTGTTTCTTTGAAAAAAATTGAAAGGGAAATCAAGTTTGAAGAGTGTTTGATGATTTTGTGTTTAAGAGTGTTTGATGATTTTGTGTTTGAGAGTGGAGTTAGAATTTTAGTTTCCTGTTTCTGACTCTCTATTTTTTGCCAACCTCCTTTTGATAGGAAATGGACTTGAATATTTATATGAAAATGTTGAGATGTTTTACACAAAGGATCTTTCTGTTGTACTGTTTTGGTTAGGTGACTTGATAAGTGAAAAACAAGTACAAGCACAGTCTTGTTGCTTCTAATTTTGACTTTGCTTGTGCTCAGACAAAATAAATTTTAGGGGCTCATGGAGCTGACTTTGTGATTAAAGTAACCTTTATGAAAATAGATAAAATAGCTTTTCGTCATTTCGTCCAAAAATAGTAATATCCTAATGGATAAAGCTTCGATTTTGTGTGTAAACCTCTGATTATGTAAAGATTTGGAAGCAACATAGCCTGAAAAGTGAGATTTAGAAGATAAAGCTATGAGATTTGTTCTTGAATCAGATGCCATAATGAAATCGAAGTAAGCTTGCTTCGAAGGAAACTTTTTCCTTAGTCGAAGCATGCTCAAAGGAAGTTGCTTGAAGGGAGGCATTTCCCATGTCGAAGCTTGGATCGAAGCAAGCACACTGCCCCATTGAAGCTTGTGAATTTAAGAGTGTTCAGAGGGAGTCTTTTAACCATTCGAAGCATGTAGGTAGAAGGAAGCTAGTGTCTAATTGAATTGAGAATTGAAGCAGATTGCTTCGAAGGTAGCTAGTGTCTAATCAAATTGAGAATCTAAGAAGATTGCTTCGAAGGTAGATAGTGCCCCGATCGAAGCTGGAGAATCGAAGCAGACTTGCTCTTCTTTGACCCAATCGAAGGGCACATTATCATCTTCATTTTTCCTTTTCCTTCGACCAATCGAAGTAACAACTTGTCATCTTTAAAAAAATTCATTTTTCTTTATTTCTTTAAACAGGTGTTTGTAACCACCTATATGAGAGGAATCTTGAAAAATGAGAGAGAAAATTTTGGAGTACAACAGAGGTCAGACGTGCTGGCATAGGAAAACCGCCTCTTCGTATTGGTAATCATGAGGTGAATGCTATTGAAGACTCTGAGAATGACTGCGACTTTGACGAATGGATTTACCCGATTACCGGTGAAGGACTCGACAACTGGCATGCCAAAGATTTCATTCTCATCGCCTTCAATGAGGAGTAATTACCTTTTAGTGTTTTGTCAATTCAATAACTTTTGTCTGTGATTTTAATTACAAACAATGACTTTAAGCCATGTACCTTTCCCGGGGCACCATGGTCCATTTGTTAAGGGTTTGTTCATTTCCATATGCCATATGATCATTCAATGAAAACATTGGACCTTTTGCATTCAAATTTTGCGCTCATTGTCTTTCTTTTCTTATTTGCATTTTCAAAATAGTCATATATCTTACATGCACACATAAACACACTTGCAGATCCTCATCCACTCAGTATCTCATTGTCAACGACTCTACTATTTCCAGCTATGACTTTGAACATCCAATCAACCAAGCCGAAGACGAAGGCGAAAAAGATTGTGAAATACCAGGGGAACTAGCAAGACTTCTGATGCAAGAGGAGAAAGCCATCCAACCTCATGAAGAGCCAGTTGAAGTGATCAACCTGGGCACTGAGGAAGACAAGAAAGAGGTCAAGATCGGCGCTAACTTAGAAGATAGTGTCAAAGGAAGATTGGTCTAGATGCTACATGACTATGTTGAAGTGTTTGCTTGGTCGTATGAAGATATTATGGGTCTGGATACTGATATTGTGGTTCATCGTCTGCCAACAAATGAGGATTACCCACCAGTCAAGAAAAAAGTGCGTCATATATGGCCAGACATGTCTGAAAAGATAAAAGCTGAGGTAATGAAGCAATTCAATACAGGTTTCCTAACAGTGACATCATATCCTTAGTGGGTGGCGAATGTGGTCCCCGTGCCGAAGAAGGATGGAAAGGTCTATATGTGCATAGACTATAGAGATTTGAATAGGGCAAGCCCCAAAGATGATTTCCCACTACCTCATATTGACTTCTTGGTCGACAACACAACTCAATACGAAGTCTTCTCTTTCATGGATGGTTTCTCCGGTTACAATCAAATCAAGATGGCTCCCGAGGATATGGAGAAGACCACCTTTATCACACAATGAGGCATCTTTTGTTACAAGGTCATGCCATTCGGTTTAAAGAATGCATGGGCAACATATTAAAGAGCTATGTTAGCCTTATTTCATGATATGATCCATCATGAAATAGAGGTCTATATGGATTATATGATTGCAAGGTCGCAGACTGAAGAAGAACATCTCATCACTTACACAAGCTATTTGAAAGGCTGAAAGAATACAAGCTGAGGTTGAACCCCAGCAAATGTACTTTTGGGGTAAGGTCTGGAAAACTCCTAGGGTTTACCGTCAGTGGCAAAGGTATTGAAGTCGGTCCCGCGAAGGTCAAATCTATCCACGAAATTCCATCTACCCGTACTAAGAAGGAGGTCAGAGGTTTCTTAGGTCGACTTAATTACAATGCTCGATTCATGTCTCACTTAACTGCTACTTGTGAGCCACTCTTTATGCTGCTGAAGAAAGATCAAGTAATCAGATGGAATGACGACTGCCAAGTAGCTTTTGACAAAATAAAGGAGTACCTACAAGAACCTCCAATCATGATGTCTCCTGTAGAAGGAATACCTCTGATTATGTACTTAATTGTATTAGAGAATTCAATGGAGTGTGTGTTGGGCCAACATGACGAGTCTGGCCGAAAAGAGCATGCAATATACTACCTGAGCAAAAAGTTTACCGACTGTGAAACAAGATATTCACTGCTCGAGAAAACTTGTTGCGCTCTGGCATAGGCTGCTCGCCGGCTAAGACAGTATATGTTGACTCACACCACTTTACTGATTTCTAAGATGGACCCTATCAAGTATATCTTCGAGAAGCCATCTCTCTTCGGGCGAATAGCTAGATAGAAAATGATTTTGACTGAATATGATATACAGTACACTACATAAAAAGCAATCAAAGGAAGTGCATTGGCAGATCATTTGGCACATCAAGCTGTTGACGACTACCAATCTATAAACTTTGAATTGTCGGACGAGAATATCATGCTAATAACTGACTGTGAAAAGCCTGGACCGTATGACGGACCTGAACAAGGATCCCGATGGACTATGGTTTTTGATGGGGCTTCCAACGTGTTAAGTAACAGAATTGGCATTGTGATTGTTTCTCCCGAAGGTTTCTATACACCTTTCACTGCTAGATTATGCTTCGATTGTATGAGCAACATGGCTGAGTACGAGGCGTGCATCTTGGGTCTAAAGGCTGCCATTGACTTAAGGATCGGGTTCTTGGATGTATATGGAGATTCTGCTCTAGTAATCAATTGAGTTAAGGGTGAATGGTATACCAAACATCCTAATTTGATTCCTTACAAAGAGTTTGTGCTAACTTTAATCCCATACTTTGAGGAGGTCACTTTTGAACACTTCCCAAGGGAAGAAAATCAGTTGGCAGATGCCCTAGCAACAATGCCTTCCATATTCAAGGTCAATTGGGACAATGAAGCTTCTAGGATTACAATTGAAAGATTTGATGAACCTGTACACTGTTATGAGCTTGACACTCATGAAGAGAAACCATGGTACCATGAGGTGAAGAGATATCTTGAAGCACAAGAGTATCATGAAGGAGCTTCCATCAATGATAAGAAATTTTTGCAAAGATTTTTATCCAAATTCTTCCTAAGCAATGGAATCTTGTACAAACGCAACCATGATTTTATTCTACTCTGGTGTGCGGACAAGAAGGAGGAAGAGGAGATCATGGAAGACATGCATGATGGTATCATTAGGACTCATGCTAGTGGACACGCTATGGCCAAGAAGATTCTGAGGGCTGGGTACTATTGGTTGACTACGGAAACTGATTGCCACCATCACTCTAGAACTTATCATAAGTGTCAAATCTATGACAACAAGGTTCACATACCTTCAATTTCTTTAAATGTCATGACTGCTCTGTGGCCATTTGCAATATGGGGAATTGACATGATTGGAGAAATTAAACCCACTGCTTCCAATGGACATTGTTTCATACTTGTTTCTATTGACTAATTCACCAAATGGGTTGAAGCTGCTTCGTTTGCCTCAGTAACAAAGAATGTTATGGCCTGGTTTATCAAGCATAACCTCATCTTTTGTTACGGTATCCCCGAAAGGATCATCACTAACAATGAAACCAATCTCAATAATGCTATGATTATTGAACTCTACACTCAGCTCAAAATCAAGCATCACAATTCTTCTTCGTGCAGACCTAAGATGAATGGCGCAGTGGAAGCTGCGAATAAAAACATCAAGAAGATTGTCCAAAAGATGGTGGTGACATACAAAGATTGGCATGAGATGTTACCATTTGCTCTTCATGGCTACCGTGCTTCAACTCAAACGTCAACTGGGGAAACCCCATTCTCTTTAGTATATGGCATGGAAGTTGTCCTCCCTATTGAAGTTCAGATTCCTTCCTTGAGGATTATGAAAGAAGCAGGCCTGGGAGAAGACGAATAGGTACATACTAGGTTAGATCAGTTGAATTTGATTGACGAGAAGCGACTGGCTGTTGTTTGTCATGGTCAAATGTATCAAAAATGCATGATCAAGGCTTTTAACAAAAAGATCAAGCCTCGAGTGTATCAGACTGGCAACTTGGTAATAAAGTGCATCATTTTCCCACAAGGCAATCCCAGGGGCAATGGACTCCCACATATGAAGGGCCATTTGTTGTCAAGAAAGTTTTCTCTGGAGGTGCCATGATGCTGACTATTATGGATGGTGAAGACTTCCCACATCTCGTGAATGCAGACATAGTTAAAAAATACTACATAAAAATGACCCGCTAGGTTGACATACCTAGGCAAAAATAAGGGCATCCTGGCAAACCAAAGAGGTTCGGGCAAAATTAGGGATATATGCAAAATATTATACACCCGGCAAGTCGAAAACCTGAAAGGGCGGCTTGGGCAAAAATGGGTATCCTGGTGGACTGAAAACCCAAAAGGACAGTCCAGGCAAAAGTTAGGAATTAAAGCGTATGACTATGTCCCATGGAATATCTACAGCCAGTTTATTACCAAGGTCCAAATTCAATGGTACAAGATCAATCCAATCAACTTCTTCCAATGGAAAGGGATGATGTTCGAAGACATAGGGGAAATAGCGGAGTTGGAATACAACGAGATCACTTCCACATGGATATTATTTTTGCTTTCACTTTGTACTCTTTGCATTTCTTTCGACAATTTCCTCTTACTAGGATCTCTGTCGCCTTGTACAAAAATGCTTGTTTATAGGCAAACATCAATACAAGTATACTTTGAAGTGCAAACTTTTTTGTTTTTTCTATTTTAAGTGCAAAAGCGTCCAATGGCTAAAATTGAATGAACATATGCATATGAACATGATTAACTGTTAATAAAAGTATGCATAAAAATAGTAATAAGTATTTACTTAAAAAATTGGGATGTCCCTACAGAGTTACTTCAATAAATTTATCCCCAGAGTTGGATCCATGCAATCCCCAGCCAGAGTTTTAATCTCCGGAAAACCCTCTCCCCAGCTGAGTTGGTCCAAAAAGGGCTTTATGGATTTCTCCTTAAAGGAAACACCTCTCCAGCAGGTCGTCAAATTTTCCCTTCAACAGGGTTTATTTTCCAAACAAACTGCAAATCCCCCGGCTTGAGTTTGCTTCTCAGACTATTACAAATCAACGGATGAAACCCCTTAACCCCCAGAAAAATCATATAATCCTCAACGGAGTCGTTACTATCACTGCAAGTTGCTGCGATGCCTGGAATCTGACCAGATAACAGTTCAACTTTATCCTTTCAAGCATGTTGCTATGAAGCCTGGACCTGACCAGATACTAGTTTAACTTCATCCCATCCAAACTAATTACTGTGAAACCTGAACCCGACCAGATAACCGTTGATTCAATTTACTGTAAAGCCTTGACCCGACTAGATAATAGTTTGAGTTGCTGAAACATGGACCCGGCCAGATAACAGTAAATCTCAAATTTAAGTTACTAAAGCCTGGACCTGGCCAGATAATATTTTAACTTCTTTAATTGCTGAAACATGGACCCGGCCAGATACCAGTTAACCTCAAGATCAAATTTTTGAAACCTAGACCCGACCTAATAACAGTTCGAGTTGTTGAAACTTGGACCCGACCAGATACCAGTTAATCTTAAAATCAAATTTCTAAAATCTGGACCCGACCAGATAACAGTTCGAGTTACTGAAACCTGGACCCGACCAGATACCAGTTAACCTCAAGATCAAATTACTGAAACCTGGACCCGACCAGATAACAGTTCGAGTTGCTGAAACCTGGACCCGACCAAATACCAGTTAACCTCAAGATCAAATTGCTGAAACCTAGACCCGACCAGATAACAGTTCGAGTTGCTGAAACCTAGACCCGACCAGATACCAGTTAACCTCAAGATCAAATTGCTGAAACCTGGACCTGACCAGATAACAGTTTGAGTTGCTGAAACCTGGACTCGACCAAATACCAGTTAACCCCAAGATCAAATTGTTGAAACCTAGACCCGACCAGATAACAGTTCGAGTTGCTGAAACCTGGACCCGACCAGATAATCATTCGAGTTACTATGAAACCTGGACCTAACCAGATAATAGTTTAACTTCTTCAAATCACTAACAAAACTCCTCTTCCCTAGTAGAGTTTACCATTATCCCCAGTGAGTTGCTGCAAAGCCTGGAATACGACCAGATAACAATCAACTTCATTATCCCCAATAAGTTACTACGAAGCCTGGAATATGACCAGATAACAGTTAATTTCATCTTCCCCAGTTAATTTCATCTTCCCCAGTAAGTCACTGCGAAGCCTGGAATACGACCAGATAATAGTTAACTTCTTTATCCTCAGTAAGTTGTTGTAAAGCTTGGATCCGACCAGATAATAGCTAACTTCCATTATCTCCAATCAATAGATAACTCCCCATTAGAGCAACAGACAACTGAAACTCCTGAACTTTTTCCCCAAGCAAAGGTCAACACTCTCCATAGAGATTCCCTCAAGCAAAGTCAATGTTCCCTGGTGGAGTTTTCCTCAAAAAACAAAACAGGAATCCCTAGCGGAAACATTCTAAATAAGGCATGAAGATGTCCATACTCTTCATCCCCAACAGTAGTTCAGGATTTAACTTTCCAAAGGCTCCCTAGCATTTGTCAAGGATTTATTTTCCAAGACTGTAAAATACATTTCAATAACATTTCACATTCATACATCATATTACATACATGATAAATGCATACAGCATAATCTCATTTATTTTGAGAACATCATTGTAACATGCATACATCTGCATGCAACCAACCCTTTTCCTTGCAGGAAAAGTCGATCGACAAGATAAAGAGGTCTTCTGGTTAGAATGGTCTCCCCAGTGAAGTCTCCAAACAACAGACTTCTACTGTTACTCTTAATGGGACCTGTAAGCCCATCTCTGATATATTTTCACCCCTTCTCCAAATGGCATCGTTACACATATTCCCGATATAATCAACACATCATCGAGTGCAAATTTCGGGGCACTCTAGTGTTCAATCATCTTTCAGCTTCAAGTCACGAATGGCGGACCCACCAATCTAACTCTTCAGGTTTAAGAAGATTAAACAGGGGCAGTTGTTGTACCCCCAAAATTTTCCCTCTCATTTCTGAAGATATTTCCTACAAAGATCTTCAAATAACTCAAGTTTGCGCAATTATCGACTAGGTTAAGCCATCTCCCCAGTACGGATGTCTCAAATTAGGGTTTAAGTTTGCACAAAGACAGTTGGATTTATAATATTTAAAATGACTTTCATGGATCATTATGGACCCTCAAGATTTCTCCTGTCAAGTTTCAAGGCTTGGATCACAAAATCGCTCAGTCAATTGATCAGGTGGTCTAAAATCAATTGTATTCGTTAAAAAGTCAATTGTGTTCAACCTACAGTCAAGCTTCAATATTTTGGACCAATATCAACATTTTGAGGTTATAAGTATCATCTGATTAAGATTGGATCACAATTCTTCAATAAAATTATTCAAATCATCAAAAGGGCAAAATGGTTAAAATTAGGGTTTTGACTGAGAATGACCAATCTTTGACTTTTGACCTAGTACATGACTTATTGGTTCAGAATATGATCTCAAGGATTTAAGTGCATCATTTTGACCTAGTCGTATATTCCAATTCACCTCCCAGGATTAATGGATTGATAGATGAAATTTGGTCAACTGATGAAAAAGTCAACTGTACACTTAAAAGTCAAACTTTGACTTTTTGGTCAAATTTGAGTTTCAAAAATCACATTTCATCAAAACATTCAAAATATGAAATTTAATCATAAAAAAAAATCAAGAAGGTCAAGAATCAAACTTTGCAAGACTTGGAAAAATTCTCTAAGTATTTTCTATACATGATTAATTTCATTACCTCATGACATCCTCTTTCACTATAATTCAAAATAGTTCAAGATGTTACAAACAATTCAAGTTATTACAAGACTGCGTTTTTTAAGTTAGAATGTGTTAAGTTATAAATCCTAAAGTTTTGTCTTGCTTGAATTATTCCCTTTGGCTCAATGTCCAAACTTTGCCACTATGCTGTCCACAAAACAGACTTGTATCATGCTACAAATGTTGATGTCCAAGAAAGCCCAAAACCATGTCAAAAACAGCTTGTTGTACTGCTATAAAACAGCCATGCATCAAGCTACCACAACACTCCAGAACTGCTGCAAAACAGCCTTGCTATGCTACCACTAACCCAGTCCAAGCCTGCACTATCTCAGTCCCATATTTACACCAAATTAGCACATTAGGGCTGCATCCAAAAGCAATGAAATAGTATACCCAAACAGTTCAGAAACTTATTTGTTTCCCTCCCAAAGTCTCAACCAATTTTCATCTACAAATAAATTATTTTCACAACATACAGAGGGTTGGATTTTGGAGAGAAAAAGAGAGAAGAGAAAAGAAACAGAATTCTTTGTAACCTTTGCCCATTCACAAACTATGCTCTTCTTTTTTTCATTCACAAAACAGAAAAACCTAAACCCATTGTACAACCTTGCAAGCTTTCCTCTAAGCCAACTATTCAAACACCTCATATACATCACATAGAGATTGTTTAAACACAAGAATAATTTTTGTAACACCCTTAACATCACCTTCCAAACACAAACAAAAAAATATTATTTTTACACCTTAGACTGGGTTGGAGCGATTCTAAAACTTTGTGGCACAAAGCAAGGATTGGAGCAGTTTCGAGGAGGAGCTTGGTCAATCATCACTTTGCATCCGGAGACATCCATACGTGTTCCAAAGTTTCGCTTTAAGAGGTATACTTTTTTTTAAACTGTAATATCTTTATCCATACACTATTTGTTGTTTATGTTCAAATATATATATAAAAAAAAAGATAGATCAAAAGAAGAAAACTCAGTGAAAAAGCTAAGACAGGGGTCTGACATGGGTGCCCGTGTCACACGACACGGCCCGTGTCAGCTCAGCTGTTTAAAAATCTAACAAAAAGTCTAAGACAATGTGCTGACACAGGTGCCCGTATCAGGCCTAATGGAACTATAAGCTAACAAATATGCAGGTCAGGGTGCTGAAACAGGCGCCTGTGTCACAGGACACGGGCCGTGTCAGGTCTACTGGAGCCAGAAACGTGCAAAGTGGCAAGTTAGGGTACTGACACGGGTTCCTATGTCACAGGACACGACACGTTTCAGTTTAGCTGGTGCAGAAAGAAAAAACACACTTGGATCATTACAGGGTGCTGACACGGGTGTCCGTGTCACAAGATATGTCCCGTGTCAGACCAGACAGCATAAATCTTGATTTTTTGACCTTTTCCTTTTATTTTCATTCGATTTGGTTGTAATAGTAAAATTAGGTTTTATTTGCTTTTATCTCCCCATTTGTAAACTTATACGCCCATCCCCTAAAGTGAGGTAATAGCGTAGGATTTTAATTTCCGCAAATTTATCGCTTTAATATAATTGTAAGTAATTAGGGTGTGTATGTCAAGATAAAATCAACCTTAGAAAACCCAAATCTCAAAGACAAAAATGCATGCAATCAAAACACCATTCACACACGTGCACCTCTAGGGTAACCCTCGCTTTGTTGCCTCAGAAAATAGTCATGTCCCTCGAATATGGGCGCTTTAGCAATGACCCTCGATAAAAAAAAAGATCGTAGTCCCTCGGTGACCCTTTGATGTTGCCTTCGGTAAAACGATCTTAGTCCCTATGAAAATTGCTAAAGTGTTTCATAAGTTGCCTTCTATGACTATACGATTAACCCACACTCGTTCCTTCGCATCCAAAGATATGGCTTCTTATCAATCAATGGTAAGGTAGCAATATCTAAAGGAGGAGGAAAAGAACAAAGATCTTTTGAGTAGGTAGGACGCTCAAAGTTTCTTTCTCACAAACTAAAACCATTTCCACACTTACACTTTCAAAACATCTTCAAAAAACAAACATCTCTTTGAACTATTTTCAAAACCAACACTTTGTATACATTCTTATAGAGACGATAATCATTACAAAGTTTTCCGAAACAAAGACATTTTCAAAATATTTTCAAATTTACACCAATCACAAACACATTTCAAACAAAGCATTGTCAAAGTGATCAAGCAACTAAGAGCCCGTAGTAAACTACGAATGGAAAGGGTGTTAACACCTTCCCTTTTCATAACCTACCCCCCCCCCCCCCCCAAACTTAAGAAAATATCTCAAAAGGTATTTCCTTTTCTTTTCACCCTTTCTTTTATTGGATAAAAGAAAAGTCGGTGGCGACTGTTGCTCTCTGTAACAATTGCAATAAAACGCAAAACATCCAAGTCAGTTCTCCCACCGTATTACAACCGTTATAAGGAAAGCAGTAAATGCAGAAAATAAAGGTGCGGAAAGTAAACCTAAACTATTACAAAGCTTCGGGAGTGGGGGTACAAACCATAAAACTGGGGAAAAAGAAAGTAAACCCTAATTAGCTATTACATATTGTAGCAGATACATAATTGGGGAAAAACTAACGCGAAAGCAATAAAGTGCGCGAAGCGGTGAAAGGAGAAAACCGTATGATGAAAAAGTTTTGATAATCTACCTAAAGTCTAATTGATTTTTTATTTATTAAAAAAATTGATTAATTAAGCAAAACCCTAAATTCTAGGTTGATTTTAAATTAATTGAGAAAACCTAAAAAATCAAATTAGGGTTGATCGAATAAAACCTAAAATTAAATTGATTAAACTAAAAACCCTTAAATTAAATCAATTAAATTTAAGAAAACATAAAATTAAATTAATCTTAAGTTAAATTATTTGATTTTTATAATAAAAAAAAAAGGTTTTATGTTAGGGTTTATTAGAAAATATTTTTGAAAGAAAAGGTTTTGTAAAAGATTAAAGGAAAAAAAGAGTGAGAAACATAGAAAATAACCAAAAGAGTAGGGGCGGGTGTTGAACCCATGCCCTCAAGCATTATCCATGTATAGCATACCACCAGGCTAAGCTGCTATTGGTGTCAAGATATTAGTTTTAATTCATTATATAATAAACCTGTAAAATTAATGAAAATATGAAGAAAAAAAAGGCAAAAACGGGGGTCGAGCCTATGACCTGGGAGAGGAGTGACTTAGCGCGCGCGTTTCTACCACTGGGGTGGCTATACATCTGTTTATATAATTGAATCAATTAATATATAATATAAAAACAAATATATTGACCAGAGAGGCGTCAAAGCCCTAGCTCCGGTCGTCTTCTCAGACAACTTGTTTCTTTCAAATCCTGCAAAACCAAAGTGTTAATGATTCAAAAATGTCCTACTCCCCCAAAACAAAGACTGCGAATCTAATAGGAGTATTTTTGTAAGCTAAAATGCAAGGGTTTAAGAGTTATGATGAAAACACATGAAATCGGTGCTAGCATGGTGGTTTATGATTCAGTATGCATGGGATCTCTGTTGTACCCCAAAATTTGCCCTTTCAATTCTCAAGGCCTTTAGTACAAGGATTTTCAAGGTTCAAGCTTGAACAAGTGCATTTGGATGTTCCAAATACCAAAATTAAAAGGAAACTGTCAAAAATGAAAGAAAAAAAACAGATAAAAATATTATTTTGACAAAAATTGGAGAAATACAAGTGTTCTTCGTTTCAGCTCTTTCGATTGGCCTTTAGGCATCTTTCGATTAGAATCTTTAGATTGACTCTTGGCCCCCTTCGATTGCTCAACATGGATGCTAGCATGCCTCTTTCGCCTGGGCATGTGACTTCTTGTTGCAGGCTTCGTTTGTGACTTTTGCTGCCTACATTGCTTGCCTTGAAAACCATGTTTGCTGGCCACAAGTGCCCCCTGCAAGGAAAACCCTTCGATTCACCAAGCATGCTTCCTACATTGCTTGCTTTGAAAACCTATTTTAGCTGCCTGTAAGCCTGTTTCGATTTGGACAAGTTCACTTCCTACAAGCCTGCTTCGATTGGGCATATGCTGCTTGCAAGCCTACTTCGATTGGGCAATATGCTTCCTTCGAGCGTGAGCTTTCGATTTGGCAATATGTTTTCTTCGATACAAGTTTCATCTGGGCAATGTAAATTCAAATAGGTCCCCTTCGATTCAGAAGGAAATGATCTCCATACAAGTTTCGATTGAGTTTTTGTTTCCCTTTGAAACAGTGTCCTTCGACTCAGGAGTGTCCTTCGACCCAGGAATACCCTTCAATTGGCATTTCAAAAGGTCCCTGGACTGGAACTTCAGAGTGTCCTTCAATTGGAACTTCAGAGTTTCCCTTAATAAGAACATCAGAATGAAATGACCTTCGAATGGCATTTCAGTGCAGAGTTTCTCTTAAATCTAAGATGCTCTGATGAAGGAAGTTATGAACACTTCAAATCAGAACTTAGACTCATCACAAGGCCAAGGGCTGGTCGAAGTTTCCTAATAGGGAAGATTCTAAATAGATTCGAATTGGACTTTGAAGCTGGAAAAGAAGGGCCATTCGAAGGGCCATTCGAAGAACACACAGTTGGTTCATTCGAAGAACACACAACTGGTGAAAACGAATGTTGTTTTGTTCCAGTCTGGTTGAAAGGTGTAGAAAGATGGAGGATTTGACTCAAAAGATCAAGTTGAACATTCAGACCCATAGGCTAGGCCACGTGTCTCCCCTTTTTTAGGCCTGTACCCATTTATTGCCTTAGACCACTTGCACTTAATAGCACAGTACCACCTTTTAGGAAAGTCTGTCTTGAGCCTTGCACCTATTTTTCCTTCAGCATGAAGCAACCTCACCTGAACCATTCATCTTGCTTTTGTGGCACAGGTGGACATTTATTTTCCAGCTGGGCCTTATTTTATTATTTTTTGCTCCACAAGCAATGACAGAAGCATGAGTCACAGCCTCTGCACCCCAACTGCCAACAGGCCCACCACATGTGCTGTCACGTTACTTATTATTTTACTATTTTTGCAAGGCTGGCTGTTGAAAACATGTCCATTCTTTTCCTCTATAAATAGAGGAATTTATGCAAAGTTGAGAGAGGACTTTTGGCCAGAGGAACGTATCTTCAAAATTCTCATACACCACAAAATTCACAAATTCTCAAACACTTGAACACTTAAACACTTAAACACTTAAACACTTAAACATTTAAACACTTAAGCACTTAAACACTCAAACACATACCCAGAATCCAAACAACAAATTCAGAACTGCATCCTCCTGCCTAAACACCAGAACATCAAACATGTGTTACAAATACAAGCCTTGAGGCCTGCATAACCTCAAAACCTGCCTCCCTTACCAAAGCCAGAAAACTCAAGCCAGTTCAACTGTAACTGCAAACAAACCTGCCTAAAGCCAGTCCAACTGCAACTGCAAGCAAGCCTGTATCAGAACTAATAAAAACTCAGACCTGCCTGTATCAAACCAAAGAGCAAACACTTATCCCCTTAGAATCTGAAACATCCCTATACCTTGTTACCCTTTGAATCCAGTAGGAAAAACCTTACACTTATCCAGTATCAAAGACATAACTCCTGGTTCCTCCCTTTGAATCCAGAAGCATTCAAGGAAACCACTTACAGGCCCAACACACGTTCCAGTCTCAAGCAAGGTAAGTCATTCTTAACCTTGAACCCTTCATTTCTGGCATAACATGTAAATAAGCTTCCTTTTCGTTTTAAACATGTACATAGTGTTTGTTACCTTTTTGTTTCCACTCTTTTAGTTTGTTTTTATTGTCTCTCCTTTTGGTTTTGTTCTTTGGTTTGTTACAAATGCTCTAAGAACTGACCTGGCCCTGAGGTAATGATAGCATGGCCTTGGGCCATGTTGCTGTTTAATATCTCAATCGAAATAAACAAAAGACAGGAGTATGAAACGAAGCCCCAGGCTTCCTCACAGATTCCAGGCCCAATCGAAGGAGACAGAAAGGCAGATTGCATCTTGCACAGATTCTAGGCCCAATCGAAGTAGGCAACAAGGAAGAAAGGCCCAGCCAGAGGCACACTTGCACTAAGTCCAGGCTCAGACGAAAGGCACTTCCATGCTGGTGCCAGCCTCCAATCGAAGGCCATGACCTCACTGGCGCGAGTTCCCAATCGAAGGACAGGACCTTACTGATTCCAACCCCCAATCGAAGGAGGCCAACAAAAGGCAAACCGAAGGGTGCTCCTGCCTGGGTCGAAAGACACTCATTTTTCTTGCTTTTACCTTATTTTTGCCTTTATATTCTCATGCAATTCAATATGGTTGTAATAGCGTAGGATATTTATTTCCTGCATTTTTATTGCTTTGTACAAATGCTAGTAATTAGGTGTGTATGGCAAGATAAAATCAACAGTTAAACAACCTAAAAATCAAAGACAAATGCATGCAATAAAACACACTTTGCACACATGCACCCTTAAGGGAATTCCACTTGTTGCCTTATAAAAATGGCCATGTTATGCATGTGGGATGTCTTAGCACAAACGAATTGAAAAAAGATCATAGTCCCTCGATGACGCTATCAAAGTTGCCTTTCAAAAATGATCTTAGCCCCTACAAAAAAAGTTCTAAGTCATTTCACAACATTGCTATCATGGTCATACGATGACCCGCGCCTGTCCCGTTTACATCCTAACATAAGGTTGTTCACCAAATACAATGGTGAAACAACACTGTTAAAAGGGTTAAAAACATAAGAAAGATCTTTGAGTAAAATAGGGTAGACAACTCTTAGTTACTTGATTAAAAATCTTGCAAAACATCCTTGCTATTTTTCAAAACACACTCCACAACACAATTTCAAAACAACTTTCAAAACATTGAAAACCTTTTCAAAAAGACAAACACCTTTGTATACATTCAAACAAGAATCATTACAAAGGTTGCCACAACGATGGCCTCTTTTCAAAACGTCTTTCAAAACCACACACAAAGCACCATTTCAAACAATTGAAAATGCAAAGCAAGTGATCTAAGCAAGTAAATAAGAGCCCATGGATAACCATGGATATAAAGGGTGCTAATACCTTCCCTTTCTATAATCTACTCCCCGAACCCAAGAAAACATCTCAAAGGTCTTTCCTGTGCTTTTTGACCTTTCCTTAGGATAAAATAAAAAGTCGGTGGCGACTCTTGCTAAACCAGAACATTTGCAAACACAAACACAAAATCCAAGTCAGTTCTCCCGTCGTATCACAGAACTGGCGACTCTGCTGGGGAAATAATTTAAAAGTGGAGTAACCTTAGGGCTTAGATCACCCTTTGCATGATTAATTGTTTTGATTGCTTTACATTTTGGTTCTCTTGTTTGGGCTTGAAATCCTCCACCCGGATTTGGGAAACATTCATAGATAGCAATACGTTGTGGAAACTGTGTGGGGTATACCGACACGGTTGAAGCAATAGCTATATTAGTGCGACATATTTGTGAGTACCGGTAGCCTTTGAGTCAATCAAAGAGAATACGGGGCCACTGAGTGATGTCACTAAGCACTAATGACCTAGAACCTTACTTGACCATCTTGGCCTTTTTTAGGATAGTGAGATGACCGGCTTTGGTGCAGTCCGAAGTTGGTAGATACTCGATACTACACTCATTGAGGGTTGTTTTCTTGGAATATTTTGGTCGCTAGTTAAGTGGCTAAACCAAAACAATGAACATAGAAAACAATCCAATGATATTGAGTTCCTTAGAACCCAGTTACTATTTATAGAACAGGTTTTGAGCCAACTAAACTCAAGAGGGTACTTACCTATGAAACCTCATGCAAGCCTGAAACTAGGGTTTTGTGTGACTTGCTTGTACATGTGTTTGTGCATACATCATGAACATCATAAAGCATCATATGCATCCACTAACCATTTCAAGGGTTTGGATCTTCATCTTTGTTCTTGTTTTGTAGGTCATGGAAACTCTTCACAGGAAAACAATTCAAGTCAACCTTGTGAGAATCCATCCTCAACTCAAGGAGCTTACATCCAGAATTCCAGAAAATTCTCTCTTTAATGAAAGACATGGTAGACTTCTCAGCTTAGTCAACACCAACATTAAAGAAGACATGGTTAAAATTCTCTTCCAGTTCTTTGACCCCCTACACCACTATTTCACATTCCCTGACTACCAATTGGTGCCTACTTTGAAGGAATTTTCTCAACTCCTGAGAATTCCTATTCTTAATCAACTACCCTACAACGGTACGGAAAAGGAACCAAAGCCTGAAGATGTTGCTCAAGCATTACACTTGCAATAATCTGATATCAAGGGGAATTGGGAAACCAGAAGTGGTGTCAAAGGATTCTTGGCAAAGTTTCTGTTTGAGAAGGCCCAAGAATGTTGGAATTCTCTTGATCTACAAGCCTTTGAAGAAATTGTGGCACTCCTTATTTATGGGTCGGTCTTGTTCCCAAACCCTGACCAACTTATAGATGTGAATGCTGTTAAGATTTTCATGTCCAGGAATCCCATACCTACATTACTTGGGGACATCCTACACTCACTTTACACACGAACAATGAGGAAAAGAGGTGTTCTCATGTGCTTCACTCCTCTCCTAGCAAGGTGGTTTATTTCTCACCTTCCACAATCAGTTCTGAAGAATGAGCAGGGTCTAAGGTGGTCACAACGGTTGATGACCCTCACACACTCTGATGTACATTGGTGTTCTCAGTCCAGAGAAAATGTCATCCTCATTGATCGTTGTCGTGAATTCCCTAATGTCCCACTACTTGGTATTAGGGGAGGTATCACCTACAACCCCTGTCTAGCCTTGAGACAATTTGGATATGCTCGGAGGGATGACCCTCATGACATGTTGATTCCTGACCTAGTTTTTGACTTCGACAATGATGCGCAAGGACTTTGACAAAGGTTCACCAGATCTTGGAGGATGCCTAACAAGGTGGATAGTAAGACACTGGGGCACAAGAATTCCATCCCCCTTGAGCCTTACCTCAAGTGGGTACGAACCCGCTCCCAGAATCTCATGATGCCATATCCTCACATTCTCCCCTTGATCAAAGAGCCTGTTAAGGAAGGAGAGGTTCCATACACCATCCTATATCCTGACATGCCAACATCATGGGAGGAAATGCAAAAGAGTTGGATCCAACTCAGAGAAGAACGGGATACTTTTGAAGCCAGCTTCTACGCCAGTGAGGAGAAGGTTTTAGAGCTCACCCGCCGACTTCACGAGGAGGAAACTCTCAACACCTACATCGCACCAAAAAGGATGCACAACGTCTTTTTACATTAAGATTTTTGTAATATTTCACCCATGGGGCATTTATGTACTAACAAATTTCTTCTTAATATGACGTGTGTTCTTTATTGTTTGCAACAAATTTGAATTTTTGAACCCTTGAATGCATTACATGAACAACATATCATTCATCATATGCATAAACAGGTCTTCAAGCCAGGTTTCCTTATCTTTCTGCTGTTTATTTCAGTAAGATGGATTTGGAGCAAACAGTGAAGGACCTACAGGCACAAAATTCACAATTTCAGCAACTCCTCGTGACCTTGGCAAAGGGTCAATAGGATCTCAAAGCTCTGCTAGAGAAGAATAAGGAGAAGAAAAAGAAAAAGAGACCGGGGGTAGCTACTTTCGAAAGGAGATTTAGGGGTGATGCTAGAAGGACTCTTGAGTTTCCATCAACGTCCGACAAAGGGATTGGAAAATGGAAAGGAGTTACTATGCCTTCCGAATCTGAGGTAGAAGAGGAGGAAGAGGAAGCAGATGAAGACTATTCAGAACAACAGTATCCACCAGCGGATGACAAGTATAAGAACCTTGAAGACAGATTGGCAGCTATGGAGTTGCAGAGGGTGCCCGGATTGGATTTTGAGGAGTTGGGGCTTGTAGCCGGGATTGTTATCCCTCCTAAGTTTAAGGTCCCAACATTTGCCAAGTACGACGGTCTATCTTGCCCTAAGATGCACTTAAGGTCGTATGTTTGAAAGATCCAGCCACATTCATCCGACAAAAACCTCTGGGTGCACTTTTTCCAAGACAACTTGTCTGGCACTCAGTTAGATTGGTTTTACCAGCTCGAGAGATCAGAGGTCCATAATTGGGAAGACTTGGCAGCCGCTTTCTATCGTCAGTATCAGTACAACGCTGATTTGGCGCCGACCCGTACTCAGCTACAGAGTATGGGAATGGCTTCAAATGAAGGGTTCAAGGAGTACGCCCAAAAGTGGCGCGACCTGGATGGAAGGGTGTAGCCACCGCTATCAGATAGGGAATTAGTTGACATGTTTTTGGGGACCCTATCTGGCCCTTTATTCAAACATCTAATCGGAAGCTCCTCTGCGGGATTTACTGAGTTGATTTTGACTGGCGAGAGGGTGGAAGCCAGTATCAGAAGTGGAAAGATTCAAAAGGATGCTTCCGCATCCACAGCTGCTAGAAAACCTTTCCCAGCCAAGAAAGAGGTATCTGCTGTGTACACCCAAAAAAATTGAGAAAGAGAGGAACGTTGGCCAACAGTGGGGGCCGTATTAATACAGAGGTCCGCATCAGACCAGTTTAGAAACAGCCAACCGAGGAATGATCAGTCTAGAACTTATCAGCAAAGGCCACCACGGCAGTTTACTCCAGTAAATATGACACCTGCTCAAATCCTTCCACATCTCCTGAAGTTGAATCTTGCTAATTTAAAAGAGGCGCCAAAGAATGTAAATACCACCTCTCCATCTTACAATCCAAAATCTAAGTGTGCTTACCATTCCGACAGTATTGGGCACGATACCAATAATTGCTGGGCACTCAAGAACAAAATTCAGGATTTAATTGACGCCAAAGAGGTCGAGTTTGACGCTCCTGAAAAGCCCAATGTTATATCCGCGCCAATGCCCAAGCACGATCACAATGTGCATGCTGTTTTGGAAAATCTCCATGTTACTGATGTTGCCAATCTGTTGACTCCATTGTTAGTGATAAAAGAAAATTTGTTGAGAGCCGGGATCTTTCCTGGTTGTGATAAAGATTGATATTTTTGTTTGAATATTCAAGATGATTTTCCAATGTTGAAGTCGGGTGTCCAACGCCTGATGGATACTCAAGAAATACTTTTTCCGAAAACCCCTGTTAACGCTTTCAATCTGATTGCTCCTGATACTTGTGATACCTCAACCAATGATATTGCCATCATAATCATTTCCGACAATCCTCCCAAGGCTTGCAAAAGGCCTGTCAGGATTACACCCAATTCTGAATGTGCACCTCTAAAGATCACAATGCCGGGACCCGTCCCGTACCAATCAAACAAAATGATACCACGACATCAAACAAATCAAAACAGTCCAAGAAATTTCTGAAGAAGACCCTGACATAGGAAACATCACGGGTACTAGCAAGATCACCCGCAGTGGCCAGATCTTCTCTCCGGAGATTGCTCCTCCCCGAGCAGTCTTCGGACCCTTAAAAATTTCTGCACCTGTTGGACCCTCTATGCAAGGCCCAGTGATTGAAGAGTTAAACACTCCTGAAGAAAGACCATCCGCTGATAACACCAACAAAGGTAAGGGGATACTGAAAGAGCCTGTCAGGACGAAGGCTCATGCTGTGGTTATTCCCAAAACCACTCAGAAGGAGATGGATGAGATCCTAAAAATAATCAGAAAAAGTGACTATGACGTTGTGGAACAATTGGGGTAAACCTCTTCTAAAATCTCAATGTTAGCTCTCCTGCTCTGTTCAGAGGCCCACGCTAAGGCTCTGATTAAATTCTTGAAGACGACACATGTCCCCCAAGAGACCTCGGCTGACCAATTCGAAAACTGTGTGGCCAGTCTTACTGCTGACAATGGCCTGGGCTTTTCCGATGCTGACCTAACTCCCAAAGGAAGGAAGCACAATGATGCATTACATGTTTCAGTTGAGTGCCGAGGGACTACACTCGCCCATGTCTTGGTCGATACTGGTTCTTCCCTGAATGTGGTTCCAAAGAAGGCCTTAGACCGTTTGGATTGTGAAGATTTGACCCTCAAGCCTAGCAACATTATCGTCAGAGCTTTCAATGGTTCCAAAAGAATGGTTCATGGGGAGGTTGATATTCCCATCAAGGTAGGCACTGAAGTGTTCAACTCCACCTTCTACGTGATGGACATCCGTCCGTCATACTCATGTTTGTTGGGAAGACCGTGGATTCATCATGCCGGGGCAGTTACATCCTCTTTGCACCAGATGCTGAAGTATCCTGTTAAGGGTAAAATCATAACTGTGCATGGCGAGGAGGAGTACATGATTAGTCATCTCAATTCCTTTCGATATGTGTAAGTGGATGGCGAGTTCATCGAAACGCCTTTCCAGCATTTCGAAGAAGTTTCTCCCGAGGTAGCAGTTGCGAAGACAGTGGTTGAGGTATCTATCATTCCCAAGCATGTGGCTAGGATGGCATCACTCAAAGACGCAGAGGCTGTGATTAAGGAGGGGAAGAGCACAGTATAGGGACAGTTGCCCTACATTCCTTATAAAACAGACAAATTTGGGTTGGGGTTTACTGCTGAAGGACAGAAGGCTATGCGTCGCTCCAAGACCAAAAGACCACCCGTCAAGATTTCTCTCCATGGAATCAATGATGTAGAAGATGAAGATGAGGAGAGCCACTTTGAAGATTGGATCTTTTCGAATGTCGAAGGGGGTTTGAGCAATTGGGAAGCAAAGGATTTTGTCCCTATCACCTTTATCAACCAGTAATTTTATCTTTGAACAATTTCCCATTTTCTATGGTCTGTAATAACTAAAACAATTCGCACACTGCTTTTCACCTCATGCCTTACCCGGGGCATGTAGGCCTACTTGTAAGGGCTTGATTTTCTTCATAATCATATGCCATATATTAACGAATCATTGGACGATTTTCATCTATAAACTACTGTGTTCATTTTCTTTCCTTTTTGCATTTTTGTTTGTTTAAAGATGGCTATCCCTTACACACACACACATTCACAAATGCAGGTACCCATCCACTCCGGATTCCATGGGTGACTATTCTGTTTTAGCCTTCGATAACTCTGAAGATCTGGTCAATCAAGCTGAGTACGAAGTTGACAAAGATTGTGAAGTTCTAGGAGAGTTAGCCAGACTTCTACAACAAGAAGAAAGGGCCATCTTGCCTCATGAAGAGTTGTTAGAAACCATCAACTTAGGGACAGAGGAGGACAGGAAAGAAGTAAAAGTGGGTGCCAACTTGGAACCAAGTGTCAAGGAACGCTTAATACAGTTGTTGAATGAATATGTTGAGATCTTCGCTTGGTCTTATGAAGACATGCCAGGTTTAGACACAGATATTGTGGTTCACCGTCTCCCTACAAGAGAAGATTGTCCACCGATCAAGCAAAAGGTTCGCCGAATGAGACCTGACATGTCAGAGAAGATTAAAGCTGAAGTAATGAAGCAATTCAACACCGGCTTTCTGGTCGTTATAACCTATCCATAATGGGTTGCTAACATTGTGCCCGTACCCAAAAAAGACGGCAAGGTCAGAATGTGTGTGGACTATCGGGATTTGAACAGGGCTAGCCCTAAAGATGATTTCCCTCTACCTCATATTGACGTTTTGGTTGATAACACCGCTCAACACAAGGTTTTTTCCTTCATGGATGGATTCTCGGGTTACAACCAGATTAAAATGGCCCCCGAGGACTTGGAGAAAACAACCTTTGTTACACAATGGGGTACCTTCTGCTACAAGGTGATGCCGTTCGGACTGAAGAACGCAGGGGCAACTTATCAACGCACCATGGTAGCTTTGTTTCATGATATGATACATCATGAGATCAAAGTTTACGTAGACGACATGATAGCTCGATCACAAATAGAAGAAGAGCACCTTAGTCATTTGCAGAAGTTGTTTGCCAGGTTAAAGTAGTATAAACTCAGACTAAATCCAAGCAAGTGCACTTTTGGAGTGGGGTCTGGTAAGCTCTTGGGATTTATTGTCAGCAACAAAGGTATTGAGGTCGATCTTGTTAAAGTGAAGGCTATACAAGAAATGCCAGCCCCCCGTATTGAAAAGGAGGTTAGAGGATTCTTGGGACGCTTGAAATATATTGCAAGGTTCATCTCTCACCTGACATCCACCTGCGAGCCAATTTTCAAACTGATGAAGAAAGATCAGGTAGTTGAATGGAACGACGATTGTCAAGTTGCTTTTGATAAGATCAAGGAGTATTTGCTGGAACCTCCTATCCTGATGCCACCCGTCGAAGGAAGACCGTTGATCATGTATCTGACTGTTTTGGACAACTCAATGGGGTGCGTACTAGGCCAACATGACGAGTCTAGTCGAAAAGAGCATGCCATTTATTACCTTAGCAAAAAAATTTACCGACTGTGAGACTCGCTACTCACTGCTCGAGAAAACTTGTTGCGCTTTGGTATGGGCTGTTCGCCGACTAAGGCAGTACATGTTGACTCATACCACTTTGTTGATTTCCAAAATAGATCCAATCAAGTATATCTTCGAAAATCCTGTTGTGATATGGTGGGAGAACTGACTTGAGGTTTTGCGTTTGTTTTCGCACTTGTTCGGTTTAGCAAGAGTCGCCACCGACTTTTTATTTATCCTAAGGAAAGGTCAAAAAGCACAGGAAAGACCTTTGAGATGTTTTCGTGGGTTCGGGGGGTAGATTATGAAAAGGGAAGGTGCTAGCACCCTTTTCATCCATGGTTATCCATGGGCTCTTAGTTACTTGTTTTAGATCACTTGCCTTTGCTTTTCAATTGTTTGAAATGGTGCTTTGTGTGTGTGGTTTTGAAAATGTTTTGAAAAAGATGCCTTGTCTAGGCAACCTTTGTAATGACTCATGTTTGAGTATATACAAAGGTGTTTGTCTTTTTGAAAAGATGTTTCAATGTTTTGAAAGTTGTTTTTGAAATTGTGTGGAGATGTGTGTTTAAAAAAATGGCAAGGATGTTTTGCAAGTTTGATCAAGTAACTAAGAGTTTGTCTACCCTATTTTACTCAAAGATCTTTCTCGTGTTTTTTAACCCTTTTAACAGTGTTGTTTCACCATTGTATTTGGTGAAAAACCTTGCGTTAGGATGTTAACGGGACGGGCGCGGGTCATTTTATAGACCATGAAAGCAATAGTGTTAAGCATCTTTGGCAATTTTCCTTAAGGGACTTGATCATTTTTGTTTAGGCAACTTGATAGCGTCATCGAGGGACTATGATCATTTGATTTGTTTTTGTTTTTCCAAAGACACTTAACATGCAACCATGGCCCATTTTTGAAGGCAACAAGTGGATGAAACCCTAGGGGTGCAAGTGTGCATTGTGCTTGTTTTTTCATGCATGTATCTTGTATTAGGTTATCTAGCGGTTGATTTTGAATCTTTGCATACAAACCCTAATTACTATACAGTATATGGAAAGCGATAAATTGCGGGAATTTAAAGTCTAAGCTATTACAAATAAGTATCTGGGGATGGGGGTACAAATGTTTACAAATGGGGATGAGTCTTATCAGGATAGTAGTGTCCAAGTATTATGTTTACAACCAAATCGAATTGTCGCATTCTCAATGTAAAATATAGCAAGGTATAAGAAATAAAAGAGAATCCAAGAGTATTTGTGAAATGTATATGATTATTTACAAGTGATCAAAATGTTAACCTAATGTATTTGTTAAGTATTATTATTATTATTTTTGTGTTTTTGTTAATTATATAAACAAAAGTTTTAATTAAAAAAGGTTTTAACACAAGAAAATTATTTAACTTAGTAAACTCTATTTTTATGTATTTTTAATTGTACTAACTAAAAAGGTATTTAAGAAAATTTTGTACAAAAAGAAAGTTAATGTATTATTTTATTTAATAAAATAGGTTATGAAAAAAAGGAAATAAGGTGATAAAAAAAAAGATATTAGTTTGTATAACCTAAAAAATAAATAAGAAGAAATTAAATGGGCTTAGGGGTTTGTTCTTGGCCCAAATGAAAAACAAACAGATTTTAAAAGAAAAGGGGGGGGGTGTACACCAGAATCCATTGGGCTTTAGCAGTTTTGTGGGGAAGAAGCCCAAACGTGTTTTGAGAAGTTTTTTGTTAGGGTTAGTGATGTTTTGCTTCAGAATAGGGTTTCAGTTGAACGGCGCCGCTCCCTATCTCCTTCTTCTTCGTCTTCATCTTTTCTCAAACATGGCCTCTGATGTCTCCTCTCCTTGCCTCAGGCTACCAGGCGCCATCTCCACTCTCCTCTTTCCACAATTGTTCCGGCGGTGCTAAAAGGGTAACGACTTTCAGCTTTTTCGTCTTCGTGTGTTTTAGGGCTTTTAGATTTCCAGCTTGCATGTTTTATCTTTTATATACTCTGATCTTTATGTGTTGTTTATGTTTGTGTGAGGTGTAAAAAAAGGAAGAGGGGAAAATACCTTTGTTCTGCTTTTGGAGAGGAGACGGAGAGTTTGGACAGGAGGCGTTCTCCGGTGGCCGGAGGCGGGAGATACGTGGCGATGAGGCTGGCTTCCTGGTACTTGTATCTTGCTTTGTATGTTTTATGATGAATGTTATGCTTCTGAAAACCCTAGGGCATCCGCTTCTAAATCTTCTTTTCTTCTTCTAATTGCTTGCCTTGTTGTCGTTCTGATTAGGCTATGTTGATGAACTTTAAATCTCTCTTTGGCTTGATTTGTTTTCAATGATGATTTTAAATCTGAGATGCTTTTGATATGCTTATTTGTTTGATCCTGTGATGAATTTCTTGTTCTGAGGATACTTGGATTTGTTTAGCTTATGACTCTCTTTGGATTTTGATTCTCAATGATGATGATTTCTGAGATGTTTTTTATATGTATTTGATGATGAGTTTTGCAATAGTTGATGCTTGGATTTCCTATGATGAACTTGGTTCTGAGGCGTTTGTTGGTGTTTGTATTTTGAAATGAAGGCAGGCCTATGTTTGAATAAAGGTTTGTTTGAGTTTGGTTTGGATTGAAGGCTGTTTTGAGGCTTGTTTGGGGTTTAGGTTTTGACAGGCTCTTGATTGTTTGATACAGGCTTCAAGGCTTGACAGGTTTTTAGGCTTGCTTCTGTAATAGTTTTTTAGGCCTTGGGCAGGCTGTTGTTTGCTTTCTTGAAGGGTTTGTTGGTAACAGGCTTGCTTCAGTAAGTTTTTGGCAATTGGTTACAGTGTTTTAACAGGTTTAAGGCAGTCTGAAGCAGGCTTGTTGAAGCTTATGCAGGTTACTGAGTTTGAACACAGGTTTGTAGGTTTGAAGTTTGCTTAGAGGTTTTAAGCAGGCTGTATGTTTGTGTAGTTTTTGACAGGCTTGGTTTCTGTTTACCAGTAAGCTTGGTTATGCAGGTTTTTTGTAAGTGTTTTAAGCAAGCTTAAAAGTTTGCTTCAAGGCTTGTGTTATGCAGGCTTGTGGTTGTATGCAGGCTGGAGGTTTTATGCAGGTTGCTTGGTTTTGGGCATGCTGTTAGGTTTGCTTGAAACTGGAAGTTTTGACAGGTTTGAGGTAAGCTTGAGGTAGCTTGGAGCAAGCTTGAGGCAAGCAGGTTGATATGCAGGTTGCTTGGTTTTGGGCTTGCTGTTAGGTTTGCTTCTGGTTTGAGGCAGTTTGAGGCTACAGGCTGTGTTATGTGTTTACAGCTTTGTGTTATATTTTTCTATGTGTTCTCCTGCCCCTTTTTCTGAACTGAACTCTTTGTTATATATCTATCTTTTAAGCCTGCAAAACTATAAGCCTCTACTTCTCTCTCTTTCTCTCTCCACAGAAAAAGTATATTTTATTGCTTAACTGTCCTTTTTATTCTGAAAAGGTTTTGGCCAGAAAATGATGAAAAATGCTTTTACAAGTTTGCTTGTGATTTGGTTTTCTTCTGCATATTGTACTTTCTTCCAGATTTTCTGCATTGCTTTTGCTAGCTTGTAGGCAGCTTTATCGAAAGCTTCTTTGACAGTTATAGCTTGGTTGACATTTTGAACTTGTGCAACTTGTTTGTTTAGTTTGAACTTTGTAATTTGTTTGGCATATTCAGTTTGTCCATTTTGGCATTACAATCTGTTTGGATTTGTGCAGCTTGTTTGGCATTTCAGTTTGCACTTTGCAATTTGTGAATTTTTTATGCAGCCTTATGCCTTTTGCTTAAATGATTTACATGTTTTCAAAATTTTAATTTTACTTTTCCTCTTTGTGAACCAAGAAGAGAAATCTTCTTGCGATTTGCAAAGAGGACGAGCAAAATATGATGAAAGCCCAAAATAAACTGATTCCGGCCAACAACCTTTAATGATGAACTTTTATTTATCTGTCTGAAAAATACTTTTCCAAATTAATTGTGTTGACTTCTCCTTTTCTGGCTTTGTAGGTAAATATCAATTGGGGCAAGGAAAGCAGCAGTAGAAGATGAAGACTTCAAGCAACTTAGGATATAGATTTAATTTATTTTTAATCATTGTAATAAATGTCATTGTAACACTGTAAATAAATTTACTGTATCAAATAAACATTTGTAACAACAATTGAAAATGAATAAAAAATCCTTTGTCAGTTAATTATTTAATTCTTCTGCACTTGTTTATTTAATCATTTAAATCTCTTGAGTTATAATAATTGGAAATTATCCCAATAATCTTAACTTAGAAATTATAAATAATCAACAAACGTCGCAGTCACACAGCTTTGCATTAACCAACAATACTTCCGACATTCCAAATAACCAAAAGCATTGCACAAATAAACAAACAAACGTCCATACGCCTTTCACTTCACTGATTAAACCAACACTTCAAACTCTCAATTCAAATGCCTCAGCTTTTATCCCAGATGTTTAGGTTTTGAGAAACAAACAGGAATCTTGAACAAGCGTCAAAACCAAGTGACAGTCAAATGAAATGTTGTGGATTCAATTCCTTCTGAGAATGCGTGTGCAAACCCTAATGTTGGATTTACTATCAAAGAAACGTCCGCCTGATCAAACCCTGAGCCAAACTCCACCAAATCACTAAAAACCCTAATAATCTGCTTGGACTGATTCAAAAGTTAATGGAAACCCTAATTTTGTTTGACTGATTCAAAATCAATGGAAACCCTAATTTGGATAGACTGATAAGAAAAATTCTGTTTGACCGATTCTCGAGCCAATTTAAAAAATCAGGGAAAGCCCGGAGCTGTGATTTCTTGTGAAAAAGAGGAGGGCAAATTTTGGGGTACAACAGTTGCCCCTGTTTAATCTTCTTGAACCTGAAGAGTTAGATTGGCAGCTTTGTCGTTCGTGACTCGAAGGTAAAAGGATATTGGACACTAGAGTGCCCGAAAAATTTGCACTCGTTAAAGCGTAGTTTGAGGGAATAGGCTTAAAGATGCCATTTAGAGATGGGCTTAAAGATGCCATCTGGAGATGTGACAGAATCTTGTCGGGGGATGGGCTTAGAGATGCCATCTGAAAATTGTTGGTAGGAGGATGGGCTTATAGATGCCATCTGAAGGTGATTGTATCTTGTTGGAGATGGGCTTGTAGATTCCATCCAAGAATGTTTGTTGAACTATATGTCGTTGGTGAATGGACGAGTATCAGAAAGGTATCCCTGTTTGGAACATCTATGAACTGGGGGTCTGAATAAGCAATAGATTGACATCCGTGTTTGGAAGCATCCGTAAACTGTTTTCAGAAGTCTTGAGTTAAATAAGAAATAGATCATCATCCATGTTGGAAAGCATCCGTAAACCATTTTCAGAAGTCTTGAATCTGAACAAGCGATAGATTAACATCCGTATCTGGAGAACCCGTAAACTGTTTTCAGAGGTTGAGTCTGAACAAGCGATAGATTAACATCCGTGTCTAGAGAACCCATAAACTGTTTTCAGAGGTCTTGAATTTGAATAAGCGATAGATTAACATCCGTATCTGGAGAACCCGTAAACTGTTTTCAGAGGTCTTGGAGTTGAATAAGCAATAGGTTAACATCCGTGTCTGGAGAACCCGTGAACTGTTTTCAAAATTCGAAGCTTTATTAATCTTATCCTGAAAAGGGTAAAATATTCGCTGAAATACAAAGTTATGTTGCATGAAATGTATGATGCAATACATATGTTATATCAATGTTTATGATATATGAATGTAATGAGTGCGCATGTAAGCTGAGTAGCTGTCTTGCTGAGGATAGATGAATCCTGGATAGCTGGAGATAATGGATTCTTGACTACTGCAGGGGAAAGTAAATCCTTGACTACTGCTGGGGATTGAAAATCCTTTGATCACTGAAAATGAGAACTCCTGGGACCACTGTTGGGGAACCAAGAGCTTGGGTTGCATGCCAGTCTACTGGGGATTCCTGTTTTGAGGAGATCTTTACTCTGTTAAGGGTCAGAAATTGGGAGCATACCAATCTTCTGAGGTTTCAAGGATGAGAATCTTCATTCTGTTAATGGTTAACTGTTATCTGGTTGATCTCCAGGCTTTCACAAAAACTTGTATTGCTATTTGGTCATAATCCAGGCTTCACAATAACTTGTTGAGCTGCTATCCGGTTGAATCCGGGCTTCACGGCTTGTGTTAAAGATATACCACTATCTGGTCGACTCCAGGCTTCGTAGTATTCTTGGTTGCTGTCTGGTCGTAATCCAGGCTTCACAGAAACTTGTATTGCCATCTGGTCGTAATCCAGGCTTCACAATAACTTGTTGAGCTGCTATCCGGTCAAATCTGGGCTTCACGGCTTGTGTTAAAGATATACCACTATCTGGTCGACTCCAGGCTTCATAGTATTCTTGGCTGCTGTCTAGTCGTAATCCAGGCTTCATAGAAGCTTGTATTGCCATCTGGTCGTAATCCAGGCTTCACAATAACTTGTTGAGCTGCTATCCGGTCAAATTCGGGCTTCACGGATTGTGTTAAAGATATACCACTATCTGGTCGACTCCAGGCTTCGTAGTATTCTTGGCTGTTGTCTGGTTGTAATCCAGGCTTCACAGAAACTTGTATTGCCATCTGGTCGTAATTCAGGCTTCACAATAACTTGTTGAGCTGCTATCCGGTCAAATCCGGGCTTCACGGCTTGTGTTAAAGATATACCACTATCTGGTCGACTCCAGGCTTCGTAGTATTCTTGGCTGCTGTTTGGTCGTAATCCAGGCTTCACAGAAACTTGTATTGCCATCTGGTCGTAATCCAGGCTTCACAATAACTTGTTGAGCTGCTATCCGGTCAAATCCGGGCTTCACGGCTTGTGTTAAAGATATACCACTATCTGGTCGACTCCAGGCTTCGTAGTATTCTTGGCTGCTGTCTGGTCGTAATCCAGGCTTCATAGAAACTTGTATTGCCATCTGGTCGTAATCCAGGCTTCACAATAACTTGTTGAGCTGCTATCCGGTCAAATCCGGGCTTCACGGCTTGTGTTAAAGATATACCACTATCTGGTCGACTCCAGGCTTCGTAGTATTCTTGGTTGCTGTCTGGTCGTAATCCAGGCTTCACAGAAACTTGTATTGCCATCTGGTCGTAATCCAGGCTTCATAATAACTTGTTGAGCTGCTATCCGGTCAAATCCGGGCTTCACGACTTATGTTAAAGATATACCACTATCTGGTCGACTCCAGGCTTCGTAGTATTCTTGGCTGCTGTCTGGTCATAATCCAGGCTTCACAGAAACTTGTATTGCCATCTGGTCGTAATCCAGGCTTCACAATAACTTGTTGAGCTGTTATCCGGTCAAATCCGGGCTTCACGGCTTGTGTTAAAGATATACCACTATCTGGTCGACTCCAGGCTTCGTAGTATTCTTGGCTGCTGTCTGGTCGTAATCCAGGCTTCATAGAAACTTGTATTGCCATCTGGTCATAATCCAGGCTTTACAATAACTTGTTGAGTTGTTATCCGGTCGAATCCGGGCTTCACGGCTTGCTCTTAGGAGATACCACTATCTGGTCGTAATCCAGGCTTCGCGGTAGTCTGATACTGTTATCTGGTCGAATCTGGGCTTCACAATATGCTGTAGAGATCAAGATACTATCCGGTCGAATCCAGGCTTCATAACTTGAATTTTGTGAGAATTTGATCTTTGAAGACCGTAACTTCCAACAGGTAATGAAGGAAATTTTGAACGCTCTTGAATTCCAGCAGGTGATGAAGGAATTTTTGATTATGACCGCAACTTCCAGCAGGTGATGAAGGAAGATTTGAACGACCTTTCAACTTGAAATGTAGTTTTGTTTTGGAGAATAAATCCTTGACAAATGTTGGGGAAATAAACCCATGACTACAGGTCTACTAGAGAGGTGATGAACTTCTCGAGGACACTTGAATTTCTTTTCAGAAAGATTTCGGAGAGGTTCATCCCTGCCCCTAGTATCAGATGCTTGTGGCATTGCCAGGACATTTGGACTGTTCGTAACCCTTTGATGAGATTGACGTTTAAATGCCCCAAGTGATGGTGAGGGAGACTTGCCCCGGGTTATCCTGCAATTGAGAGATTTCTTGAAATCTTGACTGGAATGCCCCAGGTTAACTGAACTTTTGAAAGATTTGTTGGAATCTTGATTCGGCTGCCCCAGGTTTTGAACTTGGAAAGATTTGTTGAAATCTTGACTGGACTGCCTCAGGTTAACTGAACTTTGAAAGATCTGTTGAAACCTTGACTGGACTGCCCCAGGTGTGCTGGATAGTGACATGTCATGCCCCCTTGTTGATAGGATATTTGTCAATGGAAGTGTCATCGTTTTTGAAATGATTTTGCTCACTGAGAGAACTTTCGTTCATCGGATATTCATTGTGTGAATTTCTCCGCTGTCAAACAAATAGCCAAATGCAAACAGTGATATTCAAGTAATGCAAAGTTTATGTCTGTCTCGAAGTTTTGAAAAAATGCGTTTTTTAGCAGAAAACTTTTTATAAGACAAATTCAACACAAGATTTAGAGCAAAGCCTTACAGGAGTCAGGATACCTTTTGTAACAGTATGCTTTCGAACTAACCCATGCTTCAATTAGGACTTTTGAAGGGTTGTAACGTGGCTTGGTTCACGGTTTAAGAAACAAATGATAAAGGCTCAAAGTATATTTGTACCCACCCGCTCTTTGTGATGTCCTTCAGTCCTAAACTCAGTTAATTGTGCGTCGAACTCTATTCGAGTTTGGAACGACTTTTTGGTGATGGTTCACATCAGTTGAATTTTATGGAAGGCAGTCATCATCTCTTTTTTTTTGCAACATTTTTTATGTTGTTTGAGGATTTTTAATGACCTCGTTCTTTTGATTTGTTATCCCTAACTTTTTCCTGATTGTTCCTGTTTTCGAGATCACAGTCAGCGGGATGCCCCAGCTTTCTTAAGCCTCCTTTATAGGTTTTGGCTCAGTGGGCTTTTCTCTTTTGAGAGATTGACTGCCTATGAGATAAAGAACCATCACTGTCTTTTGGTTCCAAAGGAATGTTTTTGATGTCATCCGTTGTATTACGAACTGAGAGTTTGCGACTTCAATGCGCATCTTTTTTGAATTAACTGAGAGACTACCATGCCCCAGGTTTAAATCAAAGGTTTCAATTTGTTTAGAACAGAAAACTCCTACTTCTTTGGCTTGAAGGGGTTGACTAGGGATTATCTTCCTTATAACTCCAGTGTTTAGGATTTGAAAGAAATGCATGTACATCGTCAGCAAGGTCTGTTCAAAAGCATACTGCATGAGATTATGGTATTGTTTCGTCATCCTCCCTCTAAAGGCTTGCAGCTTTTTATCAAGAGTTAAATGTCATAAAGAAAGCATAATGTTGTACCCCAAAATTTTCCCTCCCATATTCTTCAAGAATTGCAAAGAGCATGCTTCAAAATCTCCCCAAGGGTTGCACAGTTCAAGGGCCTCCTAACAGTCAAAAACTAGGGTTTTGGTTCTGACAAAGAAAATGAAGTTTCCAAGGGTCTAAACAAGTCCCACATGCCTATAAACATGGTCAAGCATCCATATGCTAAGTTTCAAGACTTACAGCACAAAATTGCACAGTCAGAAACCCTAATTGCTCAGCAGTCAACTGTAGGGGCAAAATGGTCATTTGACAGTCAAAAGTTCAAATTTTTGGTCAACATCTTATTTTGAAGCCACAAACATCATTTGATCAATTCTTGATCATGATTTTCAAGGCTTGGCCCAAAAAGTCTCAAGATGCAAAAGTTTCCATATTTGGACAGTTGAAAAAGTCAACTGTAACTTGACCAAAGCATAACTTCCACATGGTTCATCATAAAAATTCCATCCAAAGCTCATTTTGAAGAGAAAGACATTTCCTACAACTCCTCTTCACACTTCAAGTCCAAGAAATACTCTCACAAAAAGTTATCAATTTCAACATTATAGGTCATTTTCAAAAGTCAACAAAAGGGGACTTTAAGTCAAAGACCATAACTTGATATTGGTAAATCAAAATGACATGGGACCAAAGGAATTGGTTAGAGGACTTCAAGAACTTTCCAAAATGTCTAAGAACATGATCAAAGCTTAAAAATTGAGCAAGATATGCCTTGTGGAAGTTGGGAAATTTTTGGGAATTTTGAAAAGTCAACTTTACTTCAAATGCCTCAAATTTGCTAATGGGCCACATTTTCTTCCAAGATTCATCGTCCAAAGACTATGCACGACCATTTGGCCCAAAGGGGATTTATTTCATCATTTTTATTTATTTATTTGAATTTTTAATTACTATTAATTCATTTAATAAAATAAAATATGACAAAAAAATACTAAAATAAGGTTTTCAAATCTTTTTGTGCAGAATAAACTCTCCTTAAAGGCTCAAGATTCGTGCATGCCCAAGATTGGAAGGTTTGGCCATGATTGACATCAAAATCACATGAAAAAAGATTTGAAAATATGCCATGAAAATCAAATATTTCTTTCATCAATGCAAGGATCTCTTGACTCAAATCTCAACCCTAATCCATCCCATACATATACTGATCAAAACCTAATGCACAAGGACCTGAATGCTGCGCCTCATCTCAAGAACAAAGTTTGTATTTTTTGTTCAAATTTTCAAAACTGAAAACACCATTCCAAGGCGTTTCAAGGCCAAAGAACCATCCCAAAAGCTTCCTAAGGCATCACTGAACCTGACTGAATACTTTTCCACGCCCATAACATCAAGAAACGGTAGAACCATGTCACACTTTTCATGAAAATATGCATAATCGTGTTTAAGTTTCTGGGCATCTTTCATACATTTTAATTGTTGTTTTATGCTAATATGATCCTTCTAAAGCTAACCATACTGTTTAATTGAGTTTTTATTGCCTATATGCCAAATCACCATTGAAGCTTTCTAGGGTTTCAGAGTTGCAAAATTAGGGGTTTCCTCGTCCAGAAAAATTAGACCACGAGACCAAGGCTATTGGATTCAGAAGCTTCACGTGAATCGTTCCCATAGCTCGCGATCAATTTATGATCAACAGGGTGCTAATCGCTATTTTTATGCTTGCCATTTAGTGGGGGTTTAAAACCCCCGCTATTCAGTTTTTCTTTTTTTCCAGGTACAGCAAACAATTGGAGAAGAAGGTGATGTGTAGGCCAACGAGTGGTGCGTTTGAATTTCGCGCGAAAATTACCCACTAACCCTTGTTTTGCATTATGTTATTTGTTTTCTATATTATATCCAAAGCGCGTGAATGGCTCAGTGGCAAGGCATTTGGTTTGGTACACTCTGGGACCTGGGTTCGATTCCCAGGTCCCCTCCTCTCTCCATATTATTTTTCTGACCATGTTTGCATGTAGCGCTCTCTCCAAGCGTCCACCATACATTCACAATCCAGGCACGCCACTTGTCCCATAATCCTAATCCAAAGGTCAAGGATTTGAAGAGTACCATGTGCGTTGGTCAACGAATCTACACGTGATTACCTGAAGTCAACAAGGCCAGGAATTCAATGGGCCTAATTACTGGGACCAAACCTCCAATTTGGGACAACAAACCCCCCATGTTTGCATTTTTCTCTCTTTTTATTTTTCTCTTATTTATTTTAATTATATTATTTGTTCTATTTTAATTCTTTAAATTAATATTTTCATAATATAAAAATAATAAAAAAAATCAGAAAGACAAAATAAATATATTTTATTTAAATGTTATTTTTGTAAATAAATGGTATCAATTAATTAGTCTTAATTCTAGATTAAATTTTAATATTTTTTTTAATAAACTTAAAAATTGTAGAATTAGGGTTTTAAACACTTTTATCCTTTTTTCCTTTTTCCACCATATTAATTATTAATTATTAATTACTATTTTTGTAAATAAAATTGTATTAATTAATTAGGTTAATTTTAGGTTCAACTTTAACATGTTTGTTTTCTTAACAAATAAAAAAGGTTAGAATTAGGGTTAATTAATTTTTCTTTTTAATTCCAATTTAATTTTCTTACTAAAAATCCATAAATACAAAAAACTCAAAAAACAATTTCTTTCTTTTATTTAGCTTAATTAATTTGTTAATTATAATTTAATTTCCTAAAAAGGGTCCAACGCCCTCGCATTCCCGATTTTACTTATTCTCGCATTTTATTTTTATTTCCTCTTTTTGTGAATATAATGTAATTGTCCCAAAGCTATGTAATAGATTAATTAGATATTTATCTTTCCGCTTTATTTTATTTCAAATCGGGTCTTGGATTAATTTGGCGATGTAGACCCGCGCCTTTGTAATAGCGTAGGACTTTTACCTTCTCGCATCTTTTTTAACTGTTAATAATTCGCATGAAAGAATGAATGTCAAAAATAAAAGCAACGCGTAGATCACCAATGCATGACAAGATAAACATAAATGAACATGACACACAAATCACACACCACCCCTAGGGTACGCCTCATTGTTGCCTTGCCCCTCGAAAGGTGATCGTCGAGTAGAGGATGTTTTAGTAAGTCCTCATGATCCAGGAACCTGGCATGAGGGTAGCTTCTAAGGTGTCTTCCTATTGCTCCGGTGATCACCACGTCCCGAACCCTCGAATTGACCGGAACACCTCTAACGGTGGTGCTACCTACCTCTCAATGGTGGGATGGCACTACTTTAAGGACATTTACACAGATGAATTCCTTAGGGTAGGTAGAGAACTCTGGATACTTGCTCTAATTTCAAAACAAATCAAAAAAATACTTTTCACACCGACACCTTTTCAAAAAGCTTTCGAAAGCAAATTTTCAAACACTCTTGAGGACCGATACAAGAATCGAACTGAAATTTTCAAAGAAACTTTTTAAAACCCACAGTTGAAAAGCAAACAGACCATTTTGAAAACACAATGAGCAAGTATCTAAGAGCCCATGGATAACTATGGATAGAAAGGGTGCTAACACCTTCCCTTTCTATAAATCTACCTCCCGAACCGAGAAACTATCTCAATAAGGAATTTTTATGTGCTTTTGTCCTTTCCACATTGGAGAAAATAAAAGACGGTGGCGACTCTTGCTTCCGCGACATTTCGCGAACCAGCGTTAAACAGTCAGTTCCAGATCCACCGATCACAGAACTGGCGACTCTGTTGGGGACAAACTTAAAGTGAGGTGTACCTTAGGACTAAGATCACTGTGTTTTCAATTGCTTTGACTTGTTTGCTTTAAATTGTGGGACTGTCTTGGGAGTTCTATAGATCCTAACCCGGATCTGGGGGATACCTTCTTAGAAAGTAGCAACAAGGCTGTGAGGGAACTGTGCGGGGTATACCGACATGGTTGAAATAGTCTGCTATGTTGATGTGGCACTTTGGTATGTACCGGTAACCCTTGAGTTCAGTCAAGGAGAGTACGGGGCCTCCGCGTGGTGTCGTGAAGCATCAACAGACCTTAGGAACCTTAATTGAACTATCTTGGCCTCTTTAGGGTAGTGAGATAACTGACTTTGGTGCAGTCCGAGGTTGGTTGATACTCGATACTACACTCAATTGAGGGTTGCTTTCCTGGAATATTTCGGTCGCCAGTTCAGTGGCTAAATTGAAACGATGAACAATGAAAGCAATTTGGTGATATTGGGACCCTTAGAACCCGGTTACTTCTAATAGGACAGGTTGAGCCCACCAACTTCAAGAGGGTAATACCCAGACCCCATGCTGGCCTAAACTCTAGGGGCTTGTCTTGTGTGACTTGTGTGCCTTACATGTTTGCCTTTGTAAATATGTGTGGTGTGTTTAATCATAGCATCATGACATCATCCAGCATCATATGCATTGACTAACCATTTCAGGGGTTCGAATCTTCATCTTTGTTCTTTGTTTTGTAGGACATGGAAACTGTTCGCAGAAAGACAATTCAAATCAGCCTTGTAAAGATCCCTCCTCAGCTTAAGGAGCTTATATCCAGGATTCCCGAGAGCTCTTCATTCAGTGAAAGACATGGAAGACTCATCAGCTTGGTCAATACCAACATTAAGGAAGATATGATAAAGGTCCTGTTCCAGTTCTTTGACCCTTTGCATCACTGTTTCACTTTCTTGGATTATCAGCTGGTACCTACATTGGAGGAGTTCTCCCGGCTCCTGAAGATCCCTATCCTTGATCAACTACCCTACAACGGTACAGAAAAGGAACCCAGGCTTGAAGAGATTGCTAAAGCCTTGCACCTACAATCATCTGACCTCAAGGGACATTGGGAAGTCAGAAGTGGTATCAAAGGGTTCTTAGCCAGGTTTCTGTTTGAAAAGGCCTATGAATGTTGGAACTCCCTTGACTTACAAGCTTTTGAAGAAGTTGTGGCCCTCCTTGTCTATGGTTTGGTGTTGTTCCCTAACCCAGATCAGCTTATAGATATCAGTGCTGTCCAGATCTTCATGTCTAGGAATCCTATACCTACATTGTTGGGGGACATCCTTCACTCATGTTACACTCGAACCATGAGAAAAAGAGGTGTCCTTATGTGTTGCACTCCTCTCCTGGGAAGGTGGTTTATTTCGCACCTTCCACAATCAGTTTTGAAAAATGAGCGGGGTTTGAGATGGTCACAACGGTTGATGACTCTTACACATGCAGATATACATTGGTGCCCTCGGTCCAGAGAGGATGTCACTATCATTGATCATTGCGGGGAGTACCCTAATGTTCCTTTACTTGGAATCAGAGGAGGTATTACTTACAACCCATGTCTGGCTTGGAGACAGTTTGGTTATGCTCGGAGGGATGGTCCTCATGACATGTTAATTCCTGACATAGTTTTTGACTTCGACAACAATGCACAAAGACTTCGCCAGAGATTTATCAGAGCTTGGAGGATGCCCAGTAGGATAGACAGCAAGACACTGGGGCACAGGAATTCCATCCCATTGGAACCTTATCTCAAGTGGGTACGGGCCCGCTCCCAGAGGTTAGTGATGCCATATCCTCATGTGCTCCCTGTGATCAAAGAGCCAGTCTTGGAAGGAGAAGTGTCCTACACCATTCAGCATCCTGATATGCCCACATCCTGGGAAGAGATGCAGAAGAGCTGGATCCATCTTAAGGAAGAACGGAATTCTCTTGAGACCAGTCTACATGCTAGTGAAAAGAAGGTCTTGGAGCTCACCCGCCTATTGCATGAGGAGAGGAATCTCAACACCTACATAGCTCCAAAGAGGATGCGTAGTGTCTTTTGGGATTGATTTGCTTTGTAATTTGTGCCCATGAGGCCTCGATGTACCAAACATTTGTTTCCTTAATAATAATGTGTGTTCCTTTTTTGGCTACAACAAATTTGAACTTTCGAACCCTTGAATGCATTGCATAAACACATATCATTCATCATGTGCATAGCAGGTTTTCTTCTTTACAGGTTGCTTACTGTTCTTCGCTGTTTATTTCAGCATCATGAATCCTAACTCATCATCAACTGAGATGTCCATCAAGGCTCTTCAGGCGCAGAATGCGCAATTTCAGGAACTAATCATGGGTTTGGCTCAGGGCCAAGAAGAGCTGAAGGCTCTGCTCCTGAAGAAGGAGAAGAAGAAGAAGAAGAGAACTGTTCTTTTCAACTCGGGCCGAAGGTTTGGCAACACTCTGCAGAATGAAGAGGCTGGTTCTTCTATAGGCAAGAGCAGTCCCCAAGGGGGAAAAGGTCCTAGTCCGGTAGTCTCTGACAACGAGACTGATTTTGATGAGGAACAGTATCCTCCGGCTGAAGACAGATACAAGCAGTTGGAGGACAGACTGAATGCAATGGAGATCCAACAAGTGCCTGGGCTGGATTTCGGAGACTTGGGTTTGTCCACTGGTGTGATCATTCCTCATAAGTTCAAAGCACCATCTTTTACCAAGTATTACGGGGCGTCTTGTCCCAAGCTACACCTCAGATCTTACATGCGGAAGATTCAGCCGTACTCAGTGGACAAGAACTTGTGGATCCACTTCTTCCAGGAGAGTCTTTCAGGGACTCATCTCGAATGGTTCTATCAGCTGGATGGGACCAAGGTTCGTAACTGGGAGGAGTTGGCTACTGCTTTTTACAAGCAGTATCAATATAATGCCTACCTTGCTCCTACGTGTACCCAACTCCAGGGTATGTCGCTAGGGTCAAGCGAAGGTTTTAAAAAGTACGCACAGAAGTGGAGGGATCTGGCTGGCAGGGTGCAGCCTCCGTTAACTGACCGGGAGTTGGTGGATATGTTCTTGGGGACCCTATCTGGGCCATTTTTCAATCATCTTATCGGGAACTCGTCTGCAGGGTTCACTGATCTTATTCTGACTGGAGAGAGAATAGAGGCTGGGATGAAGTCTGGTAAAATTCAGAAGGGTGCATCTGCAAGTTCTGAGAAGAAGCCCTTTAAAAAGGAGGCCAGTGCGGTATATGGGTCTAGAAGACAAGAGAAACCTGAGCGCCGCCAATCTGTCAACACGGTGATGATTGCTAAGCCTGCTGCCGCTCCTCGGCAAACCAATCCACCAAGGGCTGAAAGACCCCGAAGAGAGTTTACCCGTCTAAGTATGACTCTATCACAAATCTTGCCGCAGTTGCTATCCACCAATTTGGTGACTGTTAGAGAGGCCCCGAAAGTTGTGAATACTGCCTCTCCGAAATACAATCCAAATGCCCGCTGTGCTTATCACTCCGACAGCCCGGGGCATTCCACTGATGACTGTTGGGCATTAAGGAATAAAGTGCAAGACCTTATTGACGCAAAAGAGATACAGTTTGAAGCGCCTGAGAGGCTGAATGTGGTGACTGCTCCTATGCCCCAGCATGGAGTGAATGCCATTGATGAAGATGTATACGCCGTTTCTGTGAATGATGTAGCTACTCCCTTGATGACTGTTAAGAGGAACCTACTGTTGGCCGGTTTATTTCCGGGTTGTAGTGAAGGTTGCCTTTTCTGTGCTGTCTCCCTTTCTGGTTGTCCTTTGCTGAAGTTGGGCATCCAAAGCCTAATGGACAACAAAGAGATTCTGTTCAAGAAGACTGTTGTTCAGTTTGTTCCGGTAGAAGAAGTTTCTGTTGTTACAATCTTTAATAATCCAATCAAGGCTCTCCCAAGGAAGCCGGTTCAAATCATGACTGTTGCACCCGTTGTTATTACTGTTCCGGGGCCTCTCCCCTACGAATCTAATAAGGCTGTCCCCTAGCACTATGGGGCAGACGTGTATGTGCATGGAATCAAGCAAGAGTTCAATACTGGCACCAGCATCAGCAACATCACTGGTCCAGCCAAAGTAACCCGCAGTGGCAGGCTCTTCTCGCCTGACATTGCACCACCCGCTATTTGAAGACCCCTCACTATAACACCTGCAAGTGTACCTGTTCTCGTTTTTGATCAAGTTGTTTCCCCTGCTGCCGAGTCATCCAATGCTCGGGGCAAAGGGATTGAAGATGAGCCTGCCCGAATGGAGGCACCAAAATCTGTGAATGCTGAGGCCTCCCAACAGGAGATGGAGGAAATTCTGAAAATAATCAAGAAGAGTGACTTTAATGTTGTTGAGCAGCTGGGGCACACTCCCTCCAAGATCTCCATGCTCTCCTTGCTACTGTGCTCAGAGGCCCATGCTAAGGCCCTGATTTCATTCCTCAAGACCGCCCATGTGCCACAGGAGACATCTGCAGTCCAGTTTACTGATTGCGTAGCCAATCTGACAGCAGACAATGGTTTGGGTTTCTCAGATGATGACCTTACTGCTAAGGGAAATGACCACAATGATGCCCTGCACGTCTCTATTGAATGCAGGGGCACTACTCTTGCGCACGTGTTGGTGGACACTGGTTCTTCCCTAAATGTGCTACCCAAGAAGACCTTAGACCGTTTGGATTGCGAGGGCCTATAGCTGAAACCTAGCAATATCATCGTCAGAGCCTTTGACGGTTCTAAAAGGATGGTTCATGGAGAGGTAGACATCCCTATCCGGGTGGGTTCTCAAGTATTCGACTCTACTTTCTATGTGATGGATATCCGTCCATCGTACTCTTGTCTACTGGGTCGACCTTGGATCCACAAAGTTGGGGCAGTGACCTCTACCCTGCACCAGAAACTCAAGTACCCCGTCAGAGGGAAGATTATCACTGTGCAGGGAGAGGAGGAGTATATGGTGAGCCATTTGAATTCCTTCAGGTATATTGAGATGGACGGGGAGTTTATTGAAACCCCCTTTCAGCATTTCGAAGAGGTACCTCCAACATTGGCAGCAGCGGAAACAGTGGTCGAAGATGATGTTCCTTTGAAGATGGCTTCCTTGAAGGATGCCCGGGCTGTGATCAAGAAAGGTGAATGTGCTAACTGGGGCAGGCTCCCTGATTTTACACCTAAAACTGACAAGTTCGGACTGGGTTTTACTGTAGAGGGTCAGAAGTCTATGCGCAAGGCGAAGATCAGAAGACCTCATGTGCTCATTACCAATCCAGGAGTGAATGTTGTTGGGAACGAAGATGAAGTGGAAGAGTCGGAGTTCAATAGCTGGATCTACCCGACGACTGATGACGGATTGACCAATTGGATTGATAAAGACCATACTCCTGTTACTTTTGTTACGCAGTAATAAACTTCTTTGTTTTGTTATTTGTAATAAACAATTAAAACTCTATGGCCCGGTGCCTTACCCGGGGCACCGTTGGCTTCATTTGTAAGGGTATATTAATTGTCATTTCATATATCATGAATAAAGACCTTGGACATTTTCTCGCATTTCAAATCTTATGCTCCTTTCCTTTCTTTCCTTTCTTTATATATTGCAAAACAGCTGTATTTACACACACTCACTCATACAGGTTTCAATCCACTCTGGATCTCACTGGTAACGACTCTGCTACTGCCGGTTATGACTTCGAAAATCCGATCAACTTAGCCGAAGACGAAGGTGAAGATGATTGCGAAGTGCCTGGCGAGCTTGCAAGACTGTTACTCCAGGAAGAGAGGGCAATTCAACCACATGAAGAGCCAGTGGAAACAATAAATCTGGGTACTGAGGCAGACAGAAAGGAGGCTAAGATTGGTGCCAACCTAGAGCTCAGTGTGAAGCAACGGTTGACTCAGATGCTACATGATTATGTGGAGATATTTTCCTGGTCCTACGAAGACATGCCCGGGTTGGATACCGACATTGTGGTCCATCATTTGCCTACTAAGGAAGACTGCCCTCCTGTCAAGCAAAAGGTCCGCCGTATGCGACCAGAGATGTCTGAGAAGATCAAAGCCGAGGTTATGAAGCAGTTTGACACCGGTTTTCTTGCAGTGACTTCTTACCCTCAGTGGGTTGCTAATGTGGTACCAGTACCTAAGAAAGATGTGAAGGTCAGAATGTGTGTTGACTATAGGGATCTGAACAGGGCCAGCCCCAAAGATGACTTCCCTCTACCTCACATTGATGTTCTGGTTGACAATACAGCTCAGCATAAGGTGTTCTCCTTCATGGATGGCTTCTCAGGTTACAATCAGATCAAGATGGCACCTGAAGACATGGAAAAGACTACCTTCGTCACTCAGTGGGGCACCTTCTGCTACAAGGTCATGCCTTTCGGGCTGAAGAACGCTGGGGCAACCTACCAACGTGCCATGGTTGCTTTATTTCATGATATGATCCATCATGAGATAGAAGTGTATGTTGACGACATGATCGCAAGGTCCCAAACTGAGGAAGAGCACTTAGATCATCTGCAGAAGTTGTTTGACCGTCTGAAGTTGTACAAGCTGAGGTTGAACCCGAACAAGTGCACCTTCGGGGTAAGATCTGGAAAGTTGCTAGGCTTTGTTGTAAGTGATAAGGGTATTCAAGTGGACCCTGCCAAGGTTAAATCTATTCAAGAGATGCCAGTTCCTAAGACAGAGAAGGAGGTCAGAGGCTTTCTAGGACGCCTGAATTACATTGCTCGATTCATATCGCACCTAACTGCTACCTGTGAGCCAATCTTCAAGCTGCTGAAGAAAGATCAGGTAGTACGTTGGAATGATGAATGTCAGGCTGCTTTTGACAGAATCAAAGAGTATCTCCAAGAACCACCCATCCTTATGCCACCAGTTGAGGGGAGACCTCTGATACTATACCTGACAGTGCTTGACAACTCAATGGGGTGTGTGCTGGGGCAGCATGACGAGTCTGGCCGAAAAGAGCATGCCATTTATTACCTTAGCAAAAAGTTTACCGACTGTGAGACCCGATACTCACTGCTCGAGAAAACTTGATGCGCTTTGGTATGGGCTGCTCGCCGGCTGAGACAGTATATGCTGACTCACACTACCTTGTTGATCTCAAAGATGGATCCTATAAAGTACATATTTGAAAAGCCCGCTCTGTCTGGGAGAATTGCAAGATGGCAAATGATCTTGACGGAATACGACATTCAGTACACGACTCAGAAAGCCATCAAGGGAAGTGTATTGGCAGACCACTTGGCACATCAGGCAGTAGATGACTATCAGTCAATGAACTTCGAGTTTCCAGACGAGAGCATCATGATAGTGACTGATTGTGAAATACCTGGACCGGATGAAGGACCTGTGGAAGGATCCCGATGGTCTATGCACTTTGACGGAGCCTCCAATGCCTTGGGTAACGGCATCGGCGCCGTGATCATATCCTCCCAAGGCACTCATACTCCACTCACTGCCCGGCTATGTTTCAACTGTACCAACAACATGGCGGAGTATGAGGCGTGCATTATGGGTCTTCAAGCTGCGATAGACCTAAGGATCAAGTTTCTGAGTGTCTTCGGAGATTCCGCTCTCGTGATCAATCAGATCAAAGGCGAGTGGGATACGAAACATCCGAATCTTATTCCTTACAGAGAATGTGTGTTGACATTGATCCCTCACTTCACAGAGATAACCTTTGAACACTTTCCGAGAGAGGAGAATCAGTTGGCGGACGCGTTAGCTATGATGTCTTCTATGTTCAATGTCAAATGGGACAATGAGGCTCCCCAGATCATTATCTGGAAACTGGACGAACCGGCATACTGTTGTGATCTCGAGACTGAATTGGTGACTGAGAAGCCTTGGTACCATGAGGTGAAGAGATATTTGGAAGCCCAGGAATACCCTGAAGGTGCATCTGTCAACGACAAGAAGTTTCTGAGAAGGTTCGCAGCAAAGTTCTTCCTTAGCAACGGCATCCTGTATAAGCGAAACCATGATTCGACCTTACTGCGTTGCGTGGATAGGACAGAAGCAGAAAGGATTATGGAAGAGCTACATGAAGGGACCTTCGGAACACATTCCAGTGGACACACTATGGCAAAGAAAATCCTTCGGGCAGGGTACTTCTGGTCCACAATGGAAGCTGACTGCTACCAACATTCTCGGACATGCCATAAATGCCAGATATATGCAGACAAGGTGCACGTTCCTCCAGTTCCTCTAAATGTTCTGACTGCGCCTTGGCCGTTTGCAATGTGGGGCATAGACATGATCGGTGAGATTAAACCAACGGCATCCAATGGGCATCGCTTCATCCTGGTAGCGATTGATTACTTCGCAAAGTGGGTTGAAGCAGCTTCCTACGCTACGGTAACCAAGACTGTTGTGGCACGGTTCATTCGGCACAACCTGATCTGTCGATACGGAGTCCTTGAAAGAATTATTACAGACAACGGTACCAATCTTAATAATAAGATGATCACTGAGCTCTGCGAGCAGTTTAAGATACAGCACCACAATTCTTCTCCTTACAGACCAAAGATGAATGGGGCTGTAGAAGCAGCAAACAAAAATATTAAGAAAATCGTGCAGAAGATGACAGTGACTTATAAAGATTGGCACGAGATGTTACCGTTCGCTCTACATGGGTACCGTACCTCAGCCAGGATGTCAACCGGGGCAACTCCTTTCTCCTTGGTTTATGGTATGGAGGCAGTCTTACCGATTGAAGTGCATATACCCTCTCTCCGGATAATGAAGGATGCAAATCTGAGTGAAGATGATTGGATCCAGACACGACTTGATCAGCTAAATTTAATTGACGAAAAGAGACTCGCTGCTATCTGTCATGGTCAGACGTACCAAAAATGAATGATCAGGGCATTTAACAAAAAGGTCAGACCACAAGAGTATCAAGTTGGGGATCTGGTAATCAAGCGAATCATCCTTCCTCAGAGTGATCCAAGGGGCAAATGGACCCCTACGTATGAAGGGCCATTTGTGGTTAAACATGTGTTCTCAGGAGGAGCCATGATTCTAACTAACATGGATGGTGACGACCTTCCTCACCCCGCCAATGCAGACATAGTAAAAAGATACTACGCATGAAAAAAGACCCGCTAGGTTGACATACCTAGGCAAAAATTATGGCTTCCCGGCGAACCAAAAGGGTTCAGGAAAAATGAAGGGATGAAATGGAAGAAATATGTACACCCGACAAGTCGAAAACCTAAAAAGGCGGCTTGGGCAAAAATGGGTATCCCGGTGGACTGAAAACCCGAAAGGGCGGTCCAGGCAAAAGTTAGGGATAAAGCGTAATACTATGTCTCATTGGATCACTTTGCATCCAGAATCCGGTATCTGCATCAAATTCAGACGGCATCAATCAGTCAGCTTCATCTTCAACTAAGGTCATCAAGTGATGAGACGCTCGGAGATATAAAGGCGATAGCAGAGATGAAGCCCAGTGGGATCATTCTATTTCACACAGCTGTTTTATTTTACTTTGTACAGTTTGTATAAACTCTTTTGTTCGGCGGCGTTCTCTTACTAGGACGTCAGCCTCTTGTACATAAAACGCCTATTTACAGGCAAATTCAAAAAATCAATACAAAAATCACTTTTCAGTTAAAATTGCCAATTGTTTTCCCTTTTCTGTTTTGTTTTGCGAAGAACGTCCAAGGTTCAATTTGTGATATATGCATTGACAATAATTTGCTAACTCATGAATATTTGCATACGAAATAAAGGATTAATTACAGAAACAGGGGCAATAAAGAGTTGTCTAAGCGATCTAATTGTTCCATCCACCAAGGTACCAAGGTAGGTTCGGCTGAAGAACATAACCAGATATCTTAATCCCCTAGAGAGTGAGTTAGCAAGTCAATACACTCTCCCCAAGCAAAGCTATTATCAGCCTTAAGGAAGTTGGGTATCCCCCGCAGATCTCAACATTCCCCAGCAGTATACACGCGTTCTTAACAAGCATCCCTGGCAGTCTTGGTCTAAAGATTGTTCCCCGGCGGTATATCGAACATTCGGTGGAGTTACTTCCAATACATCTCAAAATTTCCCCAGGAGATTCCAATCCAGTTTCCCCAGGAAAGTTGAGATCCATCTCCCCAAGCAGTAAGCTTATCCCCAGTAGATTCTGGAAGCTTATCCCCGCAGAGCACGAACGCATCTCCCGGCTTTATTAAAAGAGTTATTTCCCTACCAGGATATAACTGGGTTATCCTCAGCCAAAAGCCATGGAAAGAGCGTCCTCGACGAAGTCTCCTTATCCCCAGCGAAGTCTATTAACACTTCCAACATAACAATGGTATCCCCAGCGAAGTTACCATCCACATTTCAGCAAGTTACCTCTTTCCCCACAGAGTATTATTCCCCAGCAAGATCACTAGAGTACTTTTCTCCCCGCAGAGTAATCCATTCGCTAAGTTTATTTCCCAATGGAGTCATTTTATCCTACCGGTATTCTTGCAACTATCATCCCTAGTGGAGGCAAAATCTATTTTCCAAACATCAGCCCAGGAGTGACTTCCCGGCACCCGTCAAGGATTTATTTTCCTAAAAGACGAAAAGATACATTCATAAACATCGCACTTCCATACATTATAGCATGCATATACGCATCATATCTTACAAATCTCATTTATGTTGAGAACATCATTGCTTGATCCATATTATGCATTGCATATGACTGACCTTTACCTTTCAGGGAAGACCCAGTTAAGTTCTCAGCTATGTCCAAGACTTTAGTCTGGTTCAGTCAGATCGACCCTAAGATCTCCCTGATTCTTATCCAGTTGAAGATTCCAAGACCTTGACCGGTTCAGTTAAATCGACCCTGTTGTACCCCAAAATTTTCCCTCCCATTTCCTCAACATTTTCTCATCACAAGACCTTTGAAGATCAAGATACAGTTATGGTTTCCTCTGCTCAAGACTTCTCCTTGCACTGTGGACTCAAATTAGGGTTTGTGTTTGCCCAAGGATGTTTTGACCTGAAATGCCTAAGATGACTTTCATGCTTCATGTTGGACTCCCAAGTTTACCTATACCAAGTTTCAAGTCTTAATTCCAAGTTTTACCCAGTCAATTGGACAGTTGACCTAAAAATCAGCTGTATTGGGGAAAAAGTCAACTGTGGCCAATTGACAGTCAAACCTCATGAAATTTGATCCACATCAACATTATGAACTTATATGAACTATTTGATCAAGTTTGGATCACAATTCCACAAGAAATTTGATCAGATCACCAAAAGGGCAAAATGGTCATTTTTAGGGTTTTGACTGCACAAAGGCAATTTTTGACTGTTTGACCTAGCCAATGGCAAACCAAGCTCACATATGGACTCAAGGACCCCATGGAATTATCTTGACATGTTCATCAAGCTCAAAAGATCCCAAGTACACAAGATTGACAGTTGAATTTCCCAGTCAATTGATCAATTTTGACTGTACACTGAAAAGTCAAACTTTGACTTTTTGGTCAAAATCAAGAGTCAAGATTCATTTTTCATCAAAACATGCCAAATCATGAAACTTGTTCATCAAGAAATCACAAAATGCAAATTAGGGTTTGAAAATGGAATTTTTCATAACTTAGAATTTTTCTAAGTTATGAAAAACCCTAATTTTTTCCCAACTTTACCCCATCTTTTCACCATGATCCATTTGGATTCAAACAAAAGTCAAAACATGAAAGTTGTAGCTTGTTGCATAATCTACAACTTTGATTCACAAAGTTTTCTCATTTGAAGCTTGTATCTCAAGTTATAATTTTTTGAATAAGGGCACTAAACCATCTTTTAACTTAGTGAAATTTGACCTATTTTGACAAGGTTTTCTACCCTACTTCAAGGCCACTTTTCATACCCTTCCACTTGGAATTTTGATTTTCATTTCAAAGATGGATTGTAGTACACATTCCAAGCTTTCCAAAATGTCCAAGAACTCATCAAACAACCTCACAACTTGAGAGATTCGAATTTCACAAGTTGGAAAAAATTCACTTTTGTTCTTCATCCAAACATGTTCACAAACTTGCAAATTTGAATTCAGTTTGCTTTATGCTTGATTACAGGTCCTTGAACCATTCCATACTCAATAATTTAATGCATGTTCAATGTGTTAAGGTGTTGTTCTTTGAGTGCAAGCATTGTATGCAAGATTAATCCTAAACTAGATAAAGTGGAATTTCCATTTTTGAAAAGGTTAACTTTATGTCAAGTTTGTAATCCAACAAGTACATGAAAGATCTGCTTGGCACAAGATTATGTGCATAACACACTGATCAAGAGATGTTTATGCAGCACATTAGGAGGCCCCCTACTAACCTAAAACCACCAACTTGCTTTTGTTGCTTAAGATAGAAGAAAAGTCCATAACTTATGCTATCTCTCATCTCAGCTTAGACACACAACACAAAAGCTATCAAACACATTCCATAGACAAAATCCAAGCTAACACACGAGCCCTTGCCATCTGAAACACTCCCATTGCTCTAATCACCTCAAAATTGCACAAACAGGGGAACCCCTGCAGTTTGAGTGCAAACTCCCAATCCCTTCGAGCATTTTGATCCAAACCTTTTCCTCTACCTTCCCTACAACATATGCAAGCTAACCATGTCCTAAAATCAGACCTGTAACACCTCCAAGCCACTTCACCATTTTCAATTTTCTGTTTTGCAGTTGGAGTTCACTAGCTCGATTCAGGGAGTTTCAAGACAAAGTAGGAATTGGAAAAGCATCCTTACACTTCAAGGAAGCTGTACAAGTCATCATTTCACTCTGAAACATCCTCCATTGCCAAGCTCGATTCCAACTGAACAGGTATATTCATGGAGTTCTATCTCTCTTATTAGGCATTGTTAGCTTTAGGTTTTTGAAGAAAACATGTCACAATCATAGCCCTGAACATGCTCATATGATTAGATTTCATTTATGTTTCGTGTGCTTAGAGAATTTCATGTCTGAACATTGATGAAAAGTTAGGTCAGAAATTGGGGGAGGAGAAATTCTCTCTCATCTTAGAGAGATAGGTCAAGTTATTTATATGGTTGAAACCGTCTCTTCATGCTGAACATTTCTTGTGTTATGAGTTTTTGCTGAAAAGCCAAGAATCAGGAGTTAGACATTGAGGAACAGGGGCGCGCGTTTTTCAAATGTTTGAAGCTGGAGGTTGAAGACAATGGTCAGTGGGTTGGGCCTGTGTTATTTCACTTTTCACACCACCCTTTTTGATTCACACCCCCCTGAGCCCATTTGCTCATATTTTAACATTTTTGACTTTTTCTTTTTTGATTAACTTTGTTTATTTTTTCTCATGACATTTAAAAATTAAAAATATTTTTTTCCATCATTTTTGTATTTATTTGCATATTTATTTGTTTATTTCTTTTGTTGTATATAAAATGTATATGTGCTATTATTAGAATAAATAGAAAATAGTGTAAATACAATTTTTATTTTATTTTTACATTCTGAAAATATTTCACACAAAAAATACTTTTTTATTTATTTTATTAAAAATATTAAATAAATATTTATCTTTGTGAATAATACCTATTTAAGGTTTAATATATATATATATATATATATATATATATATATATATATATATATATATATATATATATATATATATATATATATATATATATATATATATATATATATATATATATATATATATATATATATATATATATATATATATATATATATATATATATATATATATATATATATATATATATATATATATATATATATATATATATATATATATATATATATATATATATATATATATATATATATGTTTATTAATATATTTAAGCTAAAATATAAAAAATACTTGGGTTTTCCATTTTTATTAATATTTGATACAAAAATACTTTTTTTCACAATATACTTCATTTTATTTTATTTTTGTACATAATAAATAAATACTTGTATTAAATTAAATAATAATACATTTTCTTTAAAATTAGGGTTTTTTGCCCTAAATTCAAAATACTCCAAAAAATAATACATTTTTATTTTCTTTTCTCTTTTACATAAATAATATTTTCTCATACACATAAAAACTTTCTTTTTTTGCATTTCACATATTTATTTAATTTCCATTTAATTATGCAATTTATTTATCTTGCAAATATCCAAATGATGTAATAATTTAGATTTAAATTCTTGTCAATATCCCCATTTGAACATTTGTACCCCCCTTCCCATATTTGGTTTTGTAATAGCTTAGTAATTTTAATTTCGCACTTTATTGCTTTCTAATGATAACATGTTAGAATTAGGGTTTGTATGCGAAAAACGATAAAAAATAGTTTGACCTAATACAAGATAAACAAGCATGAAAATGGACACAAATCACACTTGCACCCCTAGGGTACTCCACTTTGTTGCCTTCAAATAGATGGGCCATGTTGCATGTTAAACTTCTTTGGGCAAAGCAAACAGTTTTGAATGATCATAGTCCCTCGACAAAACTTTTCAAAAACAAACAAAAACAAATGATCAAGTCCCTTAGAGAAATTGCTCAAAGACATTTAACGTCGTTGCAATTATGGTCTAAAACGATGACCCGCGCCTGTCCCTTTCACATCCTAACATAAGGTTGTCCACCAAATTCAATGGTGGAACAAACTTGTTAAAAGGGTTAAAGTATAGCAATAATCTTTTGAGAAATTTAGGAGTAGATAACCTCTTAGTTACTTGAATCAACTTGCAAAACAAAACACTTGCCTAATTTCAAAATCACACATCACCACACTTTCAAAACAACTTTCAAAAACAAATGAAAACCTTTTCAAAAGACGTACACCTTTGTATACATCCCAACATGGATCATTACAAAGGTTGCCACCACATTGGCCTCTTTTCAAAATATTTTCAAACCCACACACACTCAAGCACCATTTAAAACAATTGAAAACAAAAGGCAAGTGATCTAAGCAAGTAACTAAGAGCCCATGGATAACCATGGATAGAAAGGGTGCTAATACCTTCCCTTTCTATAATCTACTCCCCGAACCCAAGAAAACATCTCAAAAGGTTTTTTGCTGTGCTTTTTAACCTTTCCTTAGGATAAAATAAAAAGTCGGTGGCGACTCTTGCTAACCGCAACATTTGCGAATACAAACGCAAAACCATAGTCAGTTCTCCCACCGTATCACAGACCCTAAGATTTTCCTGTTTCTTATCCAGTCAAAGGCCTTCTCTGGTTCAGTCAGATCGACCCTAAGATCTCCCTGATTCTTATCCAGTTGAAGATTCCAAGACCTTGACCGGTTCAGTTAAATCGACCCTAAGATTTTCCTGTTTCTTACCCAGTCAAAGGCCTTCTCTGGTTCCGTCAGATCGACCCTAAGATCTCCCAGTTTCTTATCCAGTTGAAGACTTCAAGACCTAGACCGATTCAGTTAAATCGACCCTAAGATTTTCCTGTTTCTTATCCAGTCAAAGGCCTTCTCTAGTCCAGTTAAATCGATCCCTAAAAGATTTTCCTGATAAAGACTCAGTAGAAGACATCCAAGATTCTCTCACCGTTACTGTCGAGGTAGTAATCGTCCCCAGATTCTCTCAGCGTTACTGTTGAGGTAGCTATCGTCCCTAGATTCTCTCAGCGTTCCTGTTGAGGTAGTAATCATCCAAGGTTCTCTCACCGTTCCTGTTGAGGTAGTAACCATCCCTGGTTCATTCACCACCTTTTTGAAGCTCCAGATTCAGTTCCTGTAACCAGTCAGGGCGCATCTATACAAAGAGTTTGAAGACCAGCTCCTGTAACAGGTCAGGTAATCATTGTCTTTTGCCGGTACACAAGTTCTCGCTAAGGAATCTCTTATGCGATCGACATCCAGAGGGCATCTATAAGCCCATCCACCATCCATCATTTCTCATCATGGAATCTATAAGCCCATCATCCTATCCATCAATCTCCAAATGGCATTTATAATCCCATTCCCCACATCACACTACAAATGGCATTTATAATCCCATTCCCCACATCACACTACTATGCGAGCGCAAATTTCTGGGCACTCTAGTGTTCAATCATCTTCCACCTTCGGATTACGAAAGACACGTCAGCCAATCTGCATCCTCAGGTTTAAGAAGATTGAACAGGGGCAACTGTTGTACCCCAAAATTTTCCCTCCCATATTCTTCAAGAATTGCAAAGAGCATGCTTCAAAATCTCCCCAAGGGTTGCACAGTTCAAGGGCCTCCTAACAGTCAAAAACTAGGGTTTTGGTTCTGACAAAGAAAATGAAGTTTCCAAGGGTCTAAACAAGTCCCACATGCCTATAAACATGGTCAAGCATCCATATGCTAAGTTTCAAGACTTACAGCACAAAATTGCACAGTCAGAAACCCTAATTGCTCAGCAGTCAACTGCAGGGGCAAAATGGTCATTTGACAGTCAAAAGTTCAAATTTTTGGTCAACATCTTATTTTGAAGCCACAAACATCATTTGATCAATTCTTGATCATGATTTTCAAGGCTTGGCCCAAAAAGTCTCAAGATGCAAAAGTTTCCATATTTGGACAGTTGAAAAAGTCAACTGTAACTTGACCAAGGCATAACTTCCACATGGTTCATCAGAAAAATTCCATCCAAATCTCATTTTGGAGAGAAAGACATTTCCTACAACTCCTCTTCACACTTCAAGTCCAAGAAATGCTCTCACAAAAAGTTATCAATTTCAACATTATAGGTCATTTTCAAAAGTCAACAAAAGGGGACTTTAAGTCAAAGACCATAACTTGATATTGGTAAATCAAAATGACATGGGACCAAAGGAATTGCCAAAATGTCTAAGAACATGATCAAAGCTTAAAAATTGAGCAAGATATGCCTTGTGGAAGTTGGGAAATTTTTGGGAATTTTGAAAAGTCAACTTTACTTCAAATGCCTCAAATTTGCTAATGGGCCACATTTTCTTCCAAGATTCATCGTCCAAAGACTATGCACGACCATTTGGCCCAAAGGGGATTTATTTCATCATTTTTATTTATTTATTTGAATTTTTAATTACTATTAATTCATTTAATAAAATAAAATATGACAAAAAATACTAAAATAAGGTTTTCAAATCTTTTTGTGCAGAATAAACTCTCCTTAAAGGCTCAAGATTCGTGCATACCCAAAATTGGAAGGTTTGGCCATGATTGACATCAAAATCACATGAAAAAAGATTTGAAAATATGCCATGAAAATCAAATATTTCTTTCATCAATGCAAGGATCTCTTGACTCAAATCTCAACCCTAATCCATCCCATACATATACTGATCAAAACCTAATGCACAAGGACCTGAATGATGCGCCTCATCTCAAGAACAAAGTTTGTATTTTTTGTTCAAATTTTCAAAACTGAAAACACCATTCCAAGGCGTTTCAAGGCCAAAGAACCATCCCAAAAGCTTCCTAAGGCATCACTGAACCTGACTGAATACTTTTCCACGCCCATAACATCAAGAAACGGTAGAACCATTTCACACTTTTCATGAAAATATGCATAATCGTGTTTAAGTTTCTGGGCATCTTTCATACATTTTAATTGTTGTTTTATGCTAATATGATCCTTCTAAAGCTAACCATACTGTTTAATTGAGTTTTTATTGCCTATATGCCAAATCACCATTGAAGCTTTCTAGGGTTTCAGAGTTGCAAAATTAGGGGTTTCCTCGTCCAGAAAAATTAGACCACGAGACCAAGGCTATTGGATTCAGAAGCTTCACGTGAATCGTTCCCATAGCTCGCGATCAATTTATGATCAACAGGGTGCTAATCGCTATTTTTATGCTTGCCATTTAGTGGGGGTTTAAAACCCCCGCTATTCAGTTTGTTTTTTTTTCAGGTACAACAAACAATTGGAGAAGAAGGTGATGTGTAGGCCAACGAGTGGTGCGTTTGAATTTCGCGCGAAAATTACCCACTAACCCTTGTTTTGCATTATGTTATTTGTTTTCTATATTATATCCAAAGCGCGTGAATGGCTCAGTCGCAAGGCATTTGGTTTGGTACACTCTGGGACCTGGGTTCGATTCCCAGGTCCCCTCCTCTCTCCATATTATTTTTCTGACCATGTTTGCATGTAGCGCTCTCTCCAAGCGTCCACCATACGTTCACAATCCAAGCACGCCACTTGTCCCATAATCCTAATCCAAAGGTCAAGGATTTGAAGAGTACCATGTGCGTTGGTCAACGAATCTACACGTGATTACCTGAAGTCAACAAGGCCAGGAATTCAATGGGCCTAATTACTGGGACCAAACCTCCAATTTGGGACAACAAACCCCCCATGTTTGCATTTTTCTCTCTTTTTATTTTTCTCTTATTTATTTTAATTATATTATTTGTTCTATTTTAATTCTTTAAATTAATATTTTCATAATATAAAAATAAATAAAAAAATCAGAAAGACAAAATAAAATATATTTTATTTAAATGTTATTTTTGTAAATAAATGGTATCAATTAATTAGTCTTAATTCTAGATTAAATTTTAATATTTTTTTTAATAAACTTAAAAATTGTAGAATTAGGGTTTTAAACACTTTTATCCTTTTTTCCTTTTTCCACCATATTAATTATTAATTATTAATTACTATTTTTGTAAATAAAATTGTATTAATTAATTAGGTTAATTTTAGGTTCAACTTTAACATGTTTGTTTTTTTAACAAATAAAAAAGGTTAGAATTAGGGTTAATTAATTTTTCTTTTTAATTCCAATTTAATTTTCTTACTAAAAATCCATAAATACAAAAAACTCAAAAAACAATTTCTTTCTTTTATTTAGCTTAATTAATTTGTTAATTATAATTTAATTTCCTAAAAAGGGTCCAACGCCCTCGCATTCCCGATTTTACTTATTCTCGCATTTTATTTTTATTTCCTCTTTTTGTGAATATAATGTAATTGTCCCAAAGCTATGTAATAGATTAATTAGATATTTATCTTTCCGCTTTATTTTATTTCAAATCGGGTCTTGGATTAATTTGGCGATGTAGACCCGCGCCTTTGTAATAGCGTAGGACTTTTACCTTCTCGCATCTTTTTTAATTGTTAATAATTCGCATGAAAGAATGAATGTCAAAAATAAAAGCAACGCGTAGATCACCAATGCATGACAAGATAAACATAAATGAACATGACACACAAATCACACACCACCCTTAGGGTACGCCTCATTGTTGCCTTGCCCCTCGAAAGGTGATCGTCGAGTAGAGGATGTTTTAGTAAGTCCTCATGATCCAGGAACCTGGCATGAGGGTAGCTTCTAAGGTGTCTTCCTATTGCTCCGGTGATCACCACGTCCCGAACCCTCGAGTTGACCCGAACACCTCCAACGGTGGTGCTACCTACCTCTCAATGGTGGGATGGCACTACTTTAAGGACATTTACACAGACGAATTCCTTAGGGTAGGTAGAGAACTCTGGATACTTGCTCTAATTTCAAAACAAATCAAAAAAATACTTTTCACACCAACACCTTTTCAAAAAGCTTTCGAAAGCAACTTTTCAAACACTCTTGAGGACCGATACAAGAGTCGAACTGAAATTTTCAAAGAAACTTTTTAAAACCCACAGTTGAAAAGCAAACAGACCATTTTGAAAACACAATGAGCAAGTATCTAAGAGCCCATGGATAACTATGGATAGAAAGGGTGATAACACCTTCCCTTTCTATAAATCTACCTCCCGAACCAAGAAACTATCTCAATAAGGAATTTTTCTGTGCTTTTATCCTTTCCACATTGGAGAAAATAAAAGACGGTGGCGACTCTTGCTTCCGCGAACTTTCGCGAACCAGCGTTAAATAGTCAGTTCCAGATCCACCGATCACACATAAGAATAGTGAAAACGAATGGATGAATTCAAGACAAACATATGCAATGCATTAATGAAACAGAGTTTGACATCAACAGATAATTGTTTGAATAACAAAGAGATTACAACTTGAAAATTCAAATGGAACAAAAGTCTCTCAGTTCGAGCTTTGTCATTTCAGGTGGAGAACCTTAGGGGATTGGTAGAAGAATTCACTGTGACTGTCTTGTCCGAGTTCCAATGCTGCTTCATCAATCAGGTCTTAGATTTTATTGCTCAACGCCCAACAGTTGTTAGTATCATGCCCCGGGCTGTTGGAGTGATATGCATACCTTGCATCAGGATTGTACCTTGGGGAGGCTACGTTGGGATTCTTAGGAGGGTCCACTAACGTCACCAGATTCAACCTCAACAAGTGTTGTAAAGCCTGAGACCGCGACATGTTGATCTTAGTGAATTGTCTTTTAGGCGCGACCTCCTTACGTTGATGCCCCTGTCTTTGTTGAGCAGGCGTAAGATGTTGTTGGGCTTGTGACCCTGAAGCAAGTTGAGGGGATTTTCCCTTTCCTTCTTGTCTCCGAGGAGGTTGAATGATGATTTGATCTTCAGCCCCAGTTGTCTGCCCCACTTGGTTATCTCGAAGCAGTTTGTTGACGAGAACTCTGAGCTCTTCTTGTCTTTGAGCCAAGTCCTGGATGAGAGCCATCTGACTCACCAGTTGCCCCTTCAATATGGCTATCTCAATTTGTAGCTCCAACTGGTCATCTTTGTCGTCCCCAGGATTTCCCACGATCATGCCCCTGGTGAGGAGCGTCTTGACCTCTTCTTGTCCCTTGGATAGGTTCAAGAACATCTCTTGAAGTTGAGCGTTTTGAGCCTGGATGTCCTTGAGAGTCTGCTCTAGAGTCATCTCTACTGAAATAAACAGTAGGAGAATAAGGACACCTGAAAAGGAAAACCTGTTATGATATAATGCATGATATGTGGATGCATGTTTTCAAGAATCTCTCGGGGTAAACACAAGAAAAATGTTAGAGGTTCAACTTTGATCAACATCTTTAATTGGAGATGGTGTAATGGTGGATGTCTTTCCACGAGAATCAAGCTCACCATATCAAGTGGGTCATAGCCCCTGATTCAAGTTGTTGCACTTGATCTTTGACGGCGTTTGTTTAGAGGAAAATGAAACCTCTTACCCTTTGGTAGACGTCTGGTTCAACGTGACCCTGCATCAAAAGACCCTCGAGATCCTTGAAATGGTTATTGTAAATGCTATGGTACGATGTCATGATGTTATGTACATGTATGCAAAAGCAAGTAGGTGTATATACATGTAATCATATTCACACAAAGCAAACAAGTCCTTAGGTTTAGGCTTGCATGGGGTTCGTAGGTAAGTACCCTCTTGAAGTTAGTTGGCTCATTTTGTCCTAAAATAGAAACCGGGTTCTAAGGAGCTCAATATCACTGGATTATTTTCTGTGTTCATTGTTTTGGTTTAGCCACTTAAATGGAGACAAAAATATTCCAAGAAAACAATCCTCAATGGGTGTAGTATCGAGTATCTACCAACATCGGACTGTACCAAAGTCGGTCATCTCACTACCCCTAAAAAGGCCAAGATGGTCAATTAAGGTTCTAAGAGTTCGTTAGTGCTTCATGACATCGCTCAGCGGCCCCGTATTCTCCTTAACTACTCAAGGGCTACCGGTACTCACAAATATGTCACACTAACATAGCTACTGCTTCAACCATGTCGGTATACCCCGCACAGTTCCCTCACAGTTTATTGCTATTTACCTAAAAAAGTGCCCCCAAATCCGGGTGTAGGATTAAACAAACCCAAACAAGGAACCCAAAAATTAAAGCAATCAAAGCAAACAAAGTAAGCATATAAAGGTGATCTAAAACCCTAAGGTAACCCCACTTTTAGATTAACTCCCCAGTAGAGTCGCCAGTTCTGTGATACGGTGGGAGAACTGACTTGAGGTTTTGTGTTTGTTTTCGCACTTGTTCGGTTTAGCAAGAGTCGCCACCGACTTTTTATTTATCCTAAGGAAAGGTCAAAAATAAAAGGAAAGACCTTTAAGATGTTTTCGTGGGTTCGGGGGGTATATTATGAAAAGGGAAGGTGCTAGCACCCTTTTCATCCATGGTTATCCATGGGCTCTTAGTTACTTGTTTTAGATCACTTGCCTTTGCTTTTCAATTGTTTGAAATGGTGCTTTGTGTGTGTGGTTTTGAAAATGTTTTTAAAAAGATGCCTTGTCTAGGAAACCTTTGTAATGACTCATGTTTGAGTATATACAAAGGTGTTTGTCTTTTTGAAAAGATGTTCAATGTTTTGAAAGTTGTTTTTGAAATTGTGTGGAGATGTGTGTTTAAAAAAATGGCAAGGATGTTTTGCAAGTTTGATCAAGTAACAAAGAGTTTGTCTACCCTATTTTACTCAAAGATCTTTCTCATGTTTTTTAACCCTTTTAACAGTGTTGTTTTACCATTGTATTTGGTGAACAACCTTGCGTTAGGATGTTAACGGGACGGGTGCGGGTCATCGTATAGACCATGAAAGCAATAGTGTCAAGCATCTTTGGCAATTTTCCTTAAGGGACTTGATCATTTTTGTTTAGGCAACTTGATAACGTCATCGAGGGACTATGATCATTTGATTTGTTTTTGTTTTGCCAAAGACACTTAACATGCAACCATGGCCCATTTTTGAAGGCAACAAGTGGATGAAACCCTAGGGGTGCAAGTGTGCATTGTGCTTGTTTTTTCATGCATGTATCTTGTATTAGGTTATCTAGCGGTTGATTTTGAATCTTCGCATACAAACCCTAATTACTATACAGTATATGGAAAGCGATAAATTGCGGGAATTTAAAGTCTAAGCTATTACAAATAAGTATCCGGGGATGGGGGTACAAATGTTTACAAATGGGGATGAGTCTTATCAGGATAGTAGTGTCCAAGTATTATGTTTATAACCAAATCGAATTGTCGCATTCTCAATGTAAAATATAGCAAGGTATAAGAAATAAAAGAGAATCCAAGAGTATTTGTGAAATGTATATGATTATTTACAAGTGATCAAAATGTTAACCTAATGTATTTGTTAAGTATTATTATTATTTTTGTGTTTTTGTTAATTATATAAACAAAAGTTTTAATTAAAAAAGGTTTTAACACAAGAAAATTATTTAACTTAGTAAAATCTATTTTTATGTATTTTTAATTGTACTAAATAAAAAGGTATTTAAGAAAAATTTTGTACAAAAAGAAAGTTAATGTATTATTTTATTTAATAAAATAGGTTATGAAAAAAAGGAAATAAGGTGATAAAAAAAAGATATTAGTTTGTATAACCTAAAAAATAAATAAGAAGAAATTAAATGGGCTTTGGGGTTTGTTCTTGGCCCAAATGAAAAACAAACAGATTTTAAAAGAAAAGGGGGGGGTGTACACCAGAATCCATTGGGCTTTAGCAGTTTTATGGGGAAGAAGCCCAAACGCGTTTTGAGAAGTTTTTTGTTAGGGTTAGTGATGTTTTGCTTCAGAATAGGGTTTCAGTTGAACGGAGCCGCTCCCTATCTCCTTCTTCTTCGTCTTCATATTTTCTCAAACATGGCCTCTGATGTCTCCTCTCCTTGCCTCAGGCTACCAGGCGCCATCTCGACTCTCCTCTTTCCACGATTGTTCAGGCGGTGCTAAAAGGGTAACGACTTTCAGCTTTTTTCGTCTTCGTGTGTTTTAGGGCTTTTAGATTTCCATCTTGCATGTTTTATCTTTTACATACTCTGATCTTTATGTGTTGTTTATGTTTGTGTGAGGTGTAAAAAAAGGAAGAGGGGACAATACCTTTGTTCTGCTTTTGGAGAGGAGACGGAGAGTTTGGACAGGAGGCGTTCTCCGGTGGCCGGAGGCGGGAGATACGTGGCGATGAGGCTGGCTTCTTGGTACTTGTATCTTGCTTTGTATGTTTTATGATGAATGCTATGCTTCTGAAAACCCTAGGGCATCCGCTTCTGAATCTTCTTTTCTTCTTCTAATTGCTTGCCTTGTTGTCGTTCTGATTAGGCTATGTTGATGAACTTTAAATCTATCTTTGGCTTGATTTGTTTTCAATGATGATTTTAAATCTGAGATGCTTTTGATATGCTTATTTGTTTGATCCTGTGATGAATTTCTTGTTCTGAGGATACTTGGATTTGTTTAGCTTCTGACTCTCTTTGGATTTTGATTCTCAATGATGATGATTTCTGAGATGTTTTTTATATGTTTTTGATGTTGAGTTTTGCAATAGTTGATGCTTGGATTGCCTATGATGAACTTGGTTCTGAGGCGTTTGTTGGTGTTTGTATTTTGAAATGAAGGCAGGCCTATGTTTGAATAAAGGTTTGTTTGAGTTTGGTTTGGATTGAAGGCCGTTTTGAGGCTTGTTTGGGGTTTAGGTTTTGACAGGCTCTTGATTGTTTGATACAGGCTTCAAGGCTTGACAGGTTTTTAGGCTTGCTTCTGTAACAGTTTTTTAGGCCTTGGGCAGGATGTTGTTTGCTTTCTTGAAGGGTTTGTTGGTAACAGGCTTGCTTCAGTAAGTTTTTGGAAATTGGTTACAGTGTTTTAACAGGTTTAAGGCAGTCTGAAGCAGGCTTGTTGAAGCTTATGCAGGTTACTGAGTTTGAACACAGGTTTGTAGGTTTGAAGTTTGCTTAGAGGTTTTAAGCAGGCTGTATGCTTGTGTAGTTTTTGACAGGCTTGGTTTCTGTTTACCAGTAAGCTTGGTTATGCAGGTTTTTTGTAAGTGTTTTAAGCAGGCTTGAAAGTTTGCTTCAAGGCTTGTGTTATGCAGGCTTGTGGTTGTATGCAGGCTGGAGATTTTATGCAGGTTGCTTGGTTTTGGGCATGCTGTTAGGTTTGCTTGAAACTGGCAGTTTTGACAGGTTTGAGGCAAGCTTGAGGTAGCTTGGAGCAGGCTTGAGGCAAGCAGGTTGATATGCAGGTTGCTTGGTTTTGGGCTTGTTGTTAGGTTTGCTTCTGGTTTGAGGCAGTTTGAGGCTACAGGCTGTGTTATGTGTTTACAGCTTTATATTTTTCTATGTGTTCTCCTGCCCCTTTTTCTGAACTGAACTCTTTGTTATATATCTATCTTCTAAGCCTGCAAAACTGTAAGCCTCTACTTCTCTCTCTCTTTCTCTCTCCACAGAAAAAGCATATTTTATTGCTTAACTGTCCTTTTCATGCTGAAAAGGTTTTGGCCAGAAAATGATGAAAAATGCTTTTACAAGTTTGCTTGTGATTTGGTTTTCTTCTGCATATTGTACTTTCTTCCAGATTTTCTGCATTGCTTTTGCTAGCTTGTAGGCAGCTTTATTGAAAGCTTCTTTGACAGTTACATCTTGGTTGACATTTTGAACTTGTGCAACTTATTTGTTCAGTTTGAACTTTGTAATTTGTTTGGCATATTCAGTTTGTCCATTTTGGCATTGCAATCTGTTTGGATTTGTGCAGCTTGTTTGGCATTTCAGTTTGCACTTTGCAATTTGTGAATTTTTTATGCAGCCTTATGCCTTTTGCTTAAATGATTTACATGTTTGCAAAAATTTAATTTTACTTTTCCTCTTTGTGAACCAAGAAGAGAAATCTTCTTACGATTTGCAAAGAGGACGAGAAAAATATGATGAAAGCCCAAAATAAACTGATTCCGGCCAACAACCTTTAATGATGAACTTTTATTTATCTGTCTGAAAAATACTTTTCCAAATTAATTGTGTTGACTTCTCCTTTTCTGGCTTTGCATGTAAATATCAATTGGGGCAAGAAAAGCAGCAGTAGAAGATGAAGACTTCAAGCAACTTAGGATATAGATTTAATTTATTTTTAATCATTGTAATAAATGTCATTGTAACACTGTAAATAAATTTACTGTATCAAATAAACATTTGTAACAACAATTGAAAATGAATAAAAAATCCTTTGTCAGTTAATTCTTTAATTCTTCTACACTTGTTTATTTAATCATTTAAATCTCTTGAGTTATAATAATTGGAAATTATCCCAATAATCTTAACTTAGAAATTATAAATAATCAACAAACGTCGCAGTCACACAGTTTTGCATTAACCAACAATACTTCCGGCATTCCAAATAACCAAAAGCATTGCACAAATAAACAAACAAACGTCCATACGCCTTTCACTTCACTGATTAAACCAACACTTCAAACTCTCAATTCAAATGCCTCAGCTTTTATCCCAGATGTTTAGGTTTTGAGAAACAAACAGGAATCTTGAACAAGCGTCAAAACCAAGTGACAGTCAAATGAAATGTTGTGGATTCAATTCCTTCTGAGAATGCGTGTGCAAACCCTAATGTTGGATTTACTGTCAAAGAAACGTCCGCCTGATCAAACCCTGAGCCAAACTCCACCAAATCACTAAAAACCCTAATAATCTGCTTGGACTGATTCAAAAGTTAATGGAAACCCTAATTTTGTTTGACTGATTCAAAATCAGTGGAAACCCTAATTTGGATAGACTGATAAGAAAAATTCTATTTGACCGATTCTCGAGCCAATTTAAAAAATCAGGGAAAGCCCGGAGCTGTGATTTCTTGTGAAAAAGAGGAGGGCAAATTTTGGGTTACAACACCTGCTTTATCTGGAAGAATCGCTAGATGGCAAATGATCCTGACTGAGTATGATATCCAGTATACTACCCAAAAAGCTATAAAGGGGAGTGTACTAGCTGACCTTTTAGCTCATCAAGCCATCGAAGATTATCAATCTATGAAATTCGACTTCCCTGACGAAGACATCATGACATTAGACAATATCGAAAGTAACGGATCGTATGACAGACCTGAACAAGGATCCCGATGGACCCTGTACTTTGATGGTGCTTCAAATGCACTCGGCAACGGTATCGGCACGGTTTTCATTTCTCCAGAAGGTTGCCATACACCTTTCACTGCCCGACTTTGTTTCAGCTGTACCAACAACATGGCCGAATATGAAGCTTGCATCTTTGGTCTTAAGGCTGCTATAGACATGGGGATTAAATCTTTGGTCGTATTTGGGGACTCGGCTTTGGTTATCAGTCAAGTCAAAGGAGAGTGGGACACCAAACATCCTAATATTATCCCATACAAAGAACATGTCTTTACATTGCTGCCTCATTTCGAGCATATTACTTTCGAGCATTTCCCGCGAGAAGAGAATCAGCTAGCAGATGCTCTGGCTACAATGTCTTCCATGTTTAAACTCAACTGGGATAACGAGACTCCCCAAATTACCATCGAGCGAATGGATGAACCTGCGCACTGTCATGAGATTAGTACAGAAGAAGTAGTGGAACAACCCTGGTTTCATGAAATCAAAAGGTATCTCCAGACTCGAGAATATCCCGAAGGAGCTTCAGTTAATGACAAAAAGTTCTTAAGGAGATTTGCTGCCAAGTTCTTCCTAAGCAATGGCATCCTTTATAAACGCAACCATGATTGTGTTTTACTTTGATGTGTAGACAAAGCTGAAGCAGAGTTGATCATGACTGAAATACACAGTGGCACATTTGGCACCCACCTGAGCGGACATACAATGGCAAAGAAGATTCTAAGGGCAGGTTACTACTAGTCCACCATGGAAGCTGATTGTCATCAACATTCCCGTACTTGCCACAAATGCCAAGTCTACGCCGACAAGGTATATATTCCTCCTGTTCCTCTCAACATTCTGACAGCTCCATGGCCATTCGCAATGTGGGGCATTGACATGATTGGAGAAATCAAGCCCACGGCATCCAATGGACATCGCTTCATCCTGGTGGCTATTGATTACTTCACCAAATGGGTCGAGGCAGCTTCCTTTGCCTCCGTTACAAAGAATGTGGTTGCCCGTTTCATTAAGCAGAACCTCATATGCCGGTATGGTGTCCCCGACAGGATCATCACAAACAACGGTACAAATCTGAACAATACTATGATCACCGCTCTATGCGAACAATTCAAGATTTATCATCACAATTCATCTCCTTATCGGCCGAAGATGAACAGTGTTGTTGAAGCTGCGAACAAAAATATAAAGAAGATCATTCAAAAGATGACAGTCACCTACAAGGACTGGCACGAGATGTTACCGTTTGTTCTGCATGGATATCGTACCACGGCCCGTACTTCCATAGGGGCAACCCCATTTTCTTTGGTGTATGGCATGGAGGCTGTCCTACCCATGGAAGTTCATATTCCTTCCTTAAGGATCATGAAAGACGCTGGTTTGAGTGAAGACGATTGGATTCAGACCCGACTTGATCAACTCAATTTGATCAACGAGAAGCGACTTACCGCCGTTTGTCATGGTCAGGCGTATCAAAAACGCATGATCAAGGCTTTCAACAAGAAAGTCACGCGTCAAATATATCGAGTAGGAGATCTTGTAATCAAGCGGATCATCTTACCGCAAAGTGATCCCAGGGGCAAGTGGACTCCTACTTACGAAGGACCATTTATGATCAAGAGTATCTTTTCTGGTGGGGCAATGATTTTGACCACCATGGACGGCGACGATTTGCCACACCCTGCGAACGCAGACATAGTCAAAAGATACTACGCATAAAATAACCCGACAAGTCGAAAACCCGAAAGGGTGACTTGGGCAAAAATAGGCATCCCAGTGAACCGAAAACCCGAAAGGGCGGTTCAGGCAAAAATTAGGGATAAAACAAAAAAATCTGTACACCCGGCAAGTTGAAAACCTGAAAGGGCGACTTGGGCAAAAAAGGGTTTCTCGGTGGACTGAAAACCCGAAAGGGCGGTCCAGGCAAAAGTTAGGGAATTAAAGCGTATGACTGTGTCTCGTCGGATCACTTTAAATCTCTTCATCAACAAGCTCCAAGCTCCTGATCAACCTAGTCATCGACGGACGAAGCAATGAATGGACAAGATATTTAGAGTTGTGAAGGCTATAACAGAATGGGAATCCCATGGAATTGTTACACATAGCCATCTTTCTTCTGTATAAAATTTTTCAATTTTTTACGACAACATTCTCTTACTAGGATGTCTGTCTCCTTTGTACAAAGATACTCCTAAAAGTTAATACAAATACACTTCCAAGTGCGGAAATTTGTTTGCCTTCCTTTTCTTTTTACACTTATGTTTTGTTTGAAAAACGTCCAATGTTTTGTTAAATAGGCATATGCATTTGAACATAATCATTGCTTACAAATAAAACGAAATTGAGAAAAGATGATTACTGAGAGGTTGAAGGTTAAGAAGATATCTTTATGCCATTTCAGAAGAAATCCCCAGCGGAATTAAACTTCAAGTTCCTCAACAGAGTTAAAATTCGGAATTTATTTCCCCAACAGAGTTAAACTTCAGGATCCTCAGCAGAGTAAATGTTTTCTAGAACTTGATTCCCCAGCTAAGATGAATTTCAAAATTCCCCTCAGAGTCAAGTTCAAGATCCCCAGTGGAGCCCGAAAACCCTGAAAATCCTATTCCCCAGCGGAACCAGAATGGTGAACATTCTCCCCACAGAGATATTTCCCAGCAGATTGAAGATTCTCAGTCTCACTTCTCCAGCGGAAGTCTCCCAGGTTTTAATTCCCCAGTAGAGATCTTCATAATTCTCATTCCCCGCAGAAGTTAGTGAAGTTTTGTTAAAACCCCCTCACAAGTCACCAAGGATTTTCAATCCCCAGCAGTGGTCCTAAGAGTCCTCAACAATCGAAGATCTTTAATCCACAAGCAGTCAACAAGGATTTCTCATCTTCAACAGTCAAAGATTTTTGGAATCCCCAAGCTACGGTCAAGGATTTACTTTCCCCGGCAGCAGTCAAGGAATTCATTATCTCCATCTATCAAGGATTTATTTTCCTCAGCAAGACAGCTATTCAGCTTACATGCATAATCATTACATCCACATATCATTAACATTTATGAAACACAATTCATTGCATCATACATATCATGCAACATAACTTTGTGTTCAGCTAACATTTTTTACCCTTCCCAGGATAAGTTTAAAAGGCTGTCATTAGCAATCATTCAGATACAGTATGGATACACCCCAAACACGGCGGTCATTCTATTACTCATTCAGAACTTCAAGTCAGGTACAGTAAGGATACACCCCAAACACGGCGGTCATTCTATTACTTATTCAGAATTTCAAGTCAGATACAGTACAGATACACCCCAGATACGGCGGTCATTCTACTAATCATTCCGACTTCGGCAATCCGATACAGACTAGATGCGCTCCAAACACGGCGGCCATTCTATCTCTCATTCAGATTCAATTCTCAACTCAAAGTTCAGATGCGCTCCAAACACGGATGCCATTCTGGCCTTTACACCAGCAACTTGATTCTCCCCAATGCAGTCGCCAAGGAATTCATCCTGTCACTCATTCAGATCCCAGTTACAGTTTCAGATACACTCCAGACACGGAAGTCATTCTTCTACTCATACAGATCTCAACTTCAGATACAGTCCAGATATGCTCCAGACACAGTTGCCATTCTGTCACTCATTCAGATCACAGTTACAATTTCATATACACTCCAGACGCGAAAGTCATTCTTCTACTCATACAGATCTCAAACTTCAGATACAATCCAGATACACTCCAGATACGGTTGCCATTCTGTCACTCATTCAGAATTTATCCTCAGCACCCAGTTGCTCCAATAATATTTTTCTCTGTTACCCATTCAGAATACAGATACACTCCAGACACGGCAGTCATTCTGATATTCATTCAAAATCCAAATACAGTTACAGCTCAGATACGCGCCAGACACGGACGCCATTCCTTTGCTCATACAAACTCAGTCCCCAGATATAGTTCAATGGCATTCCAGACACGGATACCATTTTGATGCTCATTCTTCTGACCTACAACATTGCAATTCAACAAACATTCTTGGATGGCATCTTTAAGCCCATCTCCAGCAAGATTCCACCATCTCCAAATGGCATCTTTAAGCCAATTCCCTCAAACTACGCTTTGAGGAGTGAAAATGTTTTGGGCACTCTAGTGTCCAATCATCTTTTACCTTCGAGTCGCGAACGGCAAAACTGCCAATCTAACTCTCCAGGTTCAAGAAGATTGAACAGGGGCAGCTGTTGTACCCCAAAATTTGCCCTCTCAATTCTCAAGGCCTTTAGTACAAGGATTTTCAAGGTTCAAGCTTGAACAAGTGCATTTGGATGTTCCAAATACCAAAATTAAAAGGAAACTGTCAAAAATGAAGAGAAAAAAAACAGATAAAAATATTATTTTGACAAAAATTGGAGAAATACAAGTGTTCTTCGTTTTAGCTCTTTCGATTGGCCTTTAGGCATCTTTCGATCAGAATCCTTCGATTGACTCTTGGCCCCCTTCGATTGCTCAAAATGGATGCTAGAGTGCCACTTTCGCCTGGGCATGTGACTTCTTGTTGCAGGCTTCGTTTGTGACTTTTGCTGCCTACATTGTTTGCCTTGAAAACCATGTTTGCTGGCCACAAGTGCCCCCTGCAAGGCAAACCCTTCGATTCACCAAGCATGCTGCCTATATTGCTTGCTTTGAAAACCTATTTTAGCTTCCTGTAAGCCTGTTTCGATTTGGACAAGTTCACTGCCTACAAGCCTGCTTCGATTGGGCATATGCTGCTTGCAAGCCTACTTCGATTGGGCAATATGCTTCCTTCGAGCATGAGCTTTCGATTTGGCAATATGTTTTCTTCGATACAAGTTTCTTCTGGGCAATGTAAATTCAAATAGGTCCCCTTCGATTCAGAAGGAAATGATCTCCATATAAGTTTCGATTGAGTTTTTGTTTCCCTTTGAAACAGTGTCCTTTGACTCAGGAGTGTCCTTCGACCCAGGAATACCCTTCAATTGGCATTTGAAAAGGTCCCTGGACTGGAACTTCAGAGTGTCCTTCAACTGGAACTTCAGAGTTTCCCTTAATAAAAACATCAGAACGAAATGACCTTTGAATGGCATTTCAGTGCAGAGTTTCTCTTAAATCTAAGATTCTCTGATGAAGGAAGTTCTGAACACTTCGAATCAGAACTTAGACTCATCACAAGGCCAAGGGCTGGTCTAAGTTTCCTAATAGGGAAGATTCTAAATAGATTCGAATTGTACTTTGAAGCTGGAAAAGAAGGGCCATTCGAAGGGCCATTCGAAGAACACACAGTTGGTTCATTCGAAGAACACACAGCTGGTGAAAATGAATGATGTTTTGTTCCAGTCTGGTTGAAAGGTGTAGAAAGATGGAGGATTCGACTCAAAAGATCAAGTTGAACATTCAGACCCATAGGCTAGGCCACGTGTCTCCCCTTTTTTAGGCCTGTACCCATTTATTGCCTTAGACCACTTGCACTTAATAGCACAGTACCACCTTTTAGGAAAGTCTGTCTTGAGCCTTGCACCTATTTTTCCTTCAGCATGAAGCAACCTCACCTGAACCATTCATCTTGCTATTGTGGCACAGATGGACATTTACTTTCTAGCTGGGCCTTATTTTATTATTTTTTGCTCCACAAGCAATGACAGAAGCATGAGTCACAGCTTCTGCACCCGAACTTCCAACAGGCCCACCACATGTGCTGTCACGTTACTTATTATTTTACTATTTTTGCAAGGCTGGCTGTTGAAAACATGTCCATTCTTTTCCTCTATAAATAGAGGAATTTATGCAAAGCTGAGAGAGGACTTTTGGCTAGAGGAATGTATCTTCAAAATTCTCATACACCACAAAATTCACAAATTCTCAAACACTTGAACACTTAAACAATTAAACACTTAAACACTCAAACACATACCCATAATCCAAACAACAAATCCAGAACTGCATCCTCCTGCCTAAACACCAGAACATCAAACCTGTGTTACAAATACAAGCCTTGAGGCCTGCATAACCTCAAAACCGGCCTCCCTTACCAAAGCCAGAAAACTCAATCCAGTTCAACTGTAACTGCAAACAAACCTGCCTAAAGCCAGTCCAACTGCAACTGCAAGCAAGCCTGTATCAGAACTAACAAAAACTCAGACCTTCCTGTATCAAACCAAAGAGCAAACACTTATCCCCTTAGAATATGAAACATCCCTATACCTTGTTACCCTTTGAATCCAGTAGGAAAAACCTCACACTTATCCAGTATCAAAGACATAACTCCTGGTTCCTCCCTTTGAATCCAGAAGCATTCAAGGAAACCACTTACAGGCCCAGCACACGTTCCAATCTCAAGCAAGGTAAGTCATTCTTAACCTTGAACCCTTCATTTTTGGCATAACATGTAAATAAGCTTCCTTTTCGTTTCAAACATGTACATAGTGTTTGTTACCTTTTTGTTTCCACTCTTTTAGTTTGTTTTTATTGTCTCTCCTTTTGGTTTTGTTCTTTGGTTTGTTACAAATGCTCTAAGAACTGACCTGGCCCTGAGGTAATGATAGCATGGCCTTGGGTCATGTTGCTGTTTAATATCTCAAACGAAATAAACAAAATACAGGAGTATGAAACGAAGCCCCAGGCTTCCTCACAGATTCCAGGCCCAATCGAAGGAGACAGAAAGGCAGATTGCATCTTGCACAGATTCCAGGCCCAATCGAAGTAGGCAACAAGGCAGAAAGGCCCAGCCAGAGGCACACTTGCACTAAGTCTAGGCTCAGACGAAAGGCACTTCCATGCTGGTGCCAGCCTCCAATCGAAGGCCATGACCTCACTGGCGCGAGTTCCCAATCGAAGGACAGGACCTTACTGATGCCAGCCCCCAATCGAAGGAGGCCAACAGAAGGCAAATCGAAGGGTGCTCCTGCCTGGGTCGAAAGACACTCATTTTTCTTGCTTTTACCTTATTTTTGCCTTTATATTCTCATGCAATTCAATATGGTTGTAATAGCGTAGGATATTTATTTTCTGCATTTTTATTGCTTTGTACAAATGCTAGTAATTAGGTGTGTATGGAAAGATAAAATCAACAGTTAGACAACCTAAAAATCAAAGACAAATGCATGCAATAAAACACACTTTGCACACATGCACCCTTAAGGGAATTCCACTTGTTGCCTTATAAAAATGGCCATATTATGCATGTGGGATGTCTTAGCACAAACGAATTGAAAAAAGATCATAGTCCCTCGATGACGCTATCAAAGTTGCCTTTCAAAAATGATCTTAGTCCCTACAAAAAAAGTGCTAAGTCATTTCACAACATTGCTATCATGGTCATACGATGACCCGCGCCTGTCCCGTTTACATCCTAACACAAGGTTGTTCACCAAATACAATGGTGAAACAACATTGTCAAAAGGGTTAAAAACATAAGAAAGATCTTTGAGTAAAATAGGGTAGACAACTCTTAGTTACTTGATTAAAAATCTTGCAAAACATCCTTGCTATTTTTCAAAACACACTCCACAACACAATTTCAAAACAACTTTCAAAACATTGAAAACCTTTTCAAAAAGAAAAACACCTTTGTATACATTCAAACAAGAATCATTACAAAGGTTGCCACAACGATGGCCTCTTTTCAAAATGTCTTTCAAAACCACACACAAAGCACCATTTCAAACAATTGAAAATGCAAAGCAAGTGATCTAAGCAAGTAACTAAGAGCCCATGGATAACCATGAATAGAAAGGGTGCTAATACCTTCCCTTTCTATAATCTACTCCCCGAACCCAAGAAAACATCTCAAAGGTCTTTCCTGTGCTTTTTGACCTTTCCTTAGGATAAAATAAAAAGTCGGTGGCGACTCTTGCTAAACTGGAACATTTGCGAACACAAACGCAAAATCCAAGTTAGTTCTCCCACTGTATCACAACCTCCATGACTGTTCTAACCTAAAATATCAAAACTCATAAACATATTAGGGACGTTAGTACATGTTAAAGCAAATAAAAATCAAGATATGAATGTCATGAACATTTATGAAATCAGATATGTCATGCAAGGAGATTTCATGCGTTCTTGACCATCCAATTTGGTCCACACTTACTCTATAGGCTTACTGGAAGAGAATGAAGTGGATATTTTGCAGTGAAAAGGGTTTGGCACAAGAGTTTCAAGATTTAGGGTTCTTGAGAAAAGTTTATAATTTTTTGAAAATTTGTGAGGCAAGGTTTCGTGTGTCCTTGTATGAGAAGTGATGATATTATATAGGGGAAATTAGGTCAAAGTCATGTGCGCTTGGACCTTGTAGAAGAATATATAATTTTATCTTATTTATTTTTCATTATTTAATGAATAAATAAAAAATAATTAAAATAAAATAGGTCATGGGATGCAAGAACAATACTTGAGGTGTATGAAGAATGTAATACACGCTTGGACTTTCAAACCATGGCCCAATAGCCCAAAATATCAAGCTTGCTCAATTTGAACTTCATGCATTTGCTCAAAATTTCACAACTTGCAATGGTCATAACTCACTCAACTTTTATCTTTTTAAGGTGATCTTAGACTTTTTGAAAAGCCTGAGATTTCCTATACAATATCTATGTTGATAATTTTTGCTTTTGAAGACTTTATCTTGATGTAAGTTGCCTTGACAAAAAATGTCTTTTTGTTGACTTTTGAAATGACCTGCAGTGTATTGGCTTATATCTCTCAAATGATGTACTTTTTAGACTTGAGCTTAGAGAGATAAAGTTGTAGAGAATTTAATTCCCTTCAAAATTAGCTTTGTTTGGGGAAAAGTTTATGAAGCATGTGTGTGATACGGTGGAAGAACTAACTATTTTTGGAATGCTGGTTTGCATTTTGCGTTTGTGTTTGCAAAATGTCGCGGTAAGTAAGAGTCGCCACCGTCTTTTATTTTATCCAACAAGGAAAGGAAAAAAGCACAGAAAAATTCCTTTTTCGAGATATTTCTGAGTACGGGGGGTAGATTTATAGAAAGGGAAGGTATTAGCACCCTTTCTATCTGTAGTTATCTACGAGCTCTTAGGTACTTGCTCATCATTTTCAAAATTGTTTTCTTTGTGTTTGTGGGTTTTGAAAAGTTTGTTTTAACTTCGATTTAACTCTTGCGTCTGTCTTCAAGAGTGTAATGAAGTGTTTTTGAAAACTTGTTTGTAAAAAGAGTGTAAGTGTGAAAAAGGTTTTGTTTTGGATGGGCAAGTATCTAAGAACTAATCTACCTACTCGAAAAAAGAATCGTTCTATGATTATTTCCTTTAGACAATGCTATCCCACTATTAGTGAGTAGGTAGCACCGTCGTTGGAGTTTGAGGGTCAATTCGAAAGAGGGACATATGGTCACTAAAGCAATGTTAGGATGTCTTAGTGGTAACCCTAATGTCTTAGATCATTTATCCGAGGCAACCTTTCCGAGGCAACTTATGATCTTTTAGACAAGAGGGCGACCTCTAAAACAATCTATACTCAATGACCGTTTATGAAGGCAACCAAGTGGGGTGTACCCTAGGAGTGTGCATGTGCGAGTGTGTTGATTTCAGTTATTTTTATCTTTGCACATGTTTAGGGTGATCTAACTGTTTTAAATTTAGTCATTCATTCTTGTCATGCAAACCCTATTATCAAACATCTAACAGTTGAATAATTTGCAGAATTAAAATGCGGAATTTAAACTAAACTATTACAAGGCGTCGGATATTTACATCGCCAAAAACAAACCCTTTGAAATTTAAAAGCGGAAAAAATAAATAAATATCCTAATTTAATTATTACAAACCGGGAGCAGATACAATAATTGAATAAAAATAAAACGCGGGAGATAAATAGATCAAATGCTAGAACTAGGGTTTTGACCCTCTTAATTAAAAGAAAATGTTTTTTTGTATTTTTTAAGAAAAGAAATCAAGTCCTAAAATTAAATGCTAAACTAATTAGTTATTAAATTAATTAATGAAAAATAATTAAATGTCATATTTTGGATTTTTGGTTATTTTAGGAAAGAAATAAAATAATTAAATTAGTGTTAAAACCTATTGATTCTAATTAATTTTAAATATTTACAAAATCAATTAAAGTTATCTAATACAAATAACCTAATTATTTTAATTAATATTTATTGATGAAAAATAAAATTCTAAATTTTAATTGGATAGAAAAATGTTTTTTTGAGATTTTTTGATAAAAAATAAATTGTTTTTGGTTAATAAAATAAATTGCAAATAAATTAAATAGAATAAATAAAATAAAATAAAAAAAGAGGAGAGATGGGCCTGAAAGTGGTGTGCCAATAGCAAGAATTATGGGCCCAAATGGAAGTCCATGTCGACTTTCTGGATCATGCGCATGTGCATTGATTGGAGCTTTGGTGCACCCTCAGTGGTAGCCACCAGATCTGGCCATCTGGCACGTTGATGAGGAAGGAGTATGATGGGCATCAGGCCTAAGCACACACTGAATCACCTGAAATAATTAGGAAAAATAACAAATGCTGGAGGCAGGGATCGAACCCCTGACCTCCAGCCTCCAACGCCTTGAACATCCACCTGGCAACCACTAGAGCACTTGTTTCTATTTGTTCATAAAATATACAAGAATAATAATATAAGAAAACAAGTGTTAGTGGGAACACAAAAGAAAAACGTGCGCTGACGTTCAAATAGGCCAATGGAATTTGGCCACGTCTTCATCACTATACTTGTGCCGTGGCTAAACGTTAAACCACCTATACCTACAGACAGAGTCCGTTGCTACAGGTCTGTGTATTTCCAAAATCCTCTACCGGCTATAGAAACAAAATCTAAAGCCATGGCTATGCCCGTCTCGTCTTCCTGATCACAACCATACCCCTTTTGAAGGCTAATTGTACCTGAAAACAAAAACCCTAAAACCAAACTCGAAAACCTAACAATGGTGGATTTCGATTCAGTCCATATAAATGAAATTGAATAATGCCAAAAGCTTGCAAATGCTCTGTAGATTAAAAATATATGATCAATTCCATCTAACAATGCCTAAAATATGAGATTCGAATTCAAGAACAGGGCGAGGTTGTGAGCGACTTACAGCGTGTTCTGGGATTGTAATGGACCGGTTCTGGATTGCTTTAGCTTCTAGAGAGTACCAGGAAGCGATTGGTATCAATAGCAAGCTTTGAGAATGCCTCTAATGGTGATTTCGAACTCACACTTTTCTTGGTATTTTTCAGATTTTGTTTTCTCTCTAGCGCTTGTTTTCAACCTCCTTTTTTATTTGCACGCCCTCCTTATGTATTAGTGAAGGGATTAGGGTTGCAAATTGCATCCAAATCTTCTTCTTTCAATGCTTTGGATATTGATTTGATTTGCTTTGAAGATCTTTCCAAACATGGCTTATTTTGAATCTTTTTGTTCACTCAAGCCTTAATGTGAATTTGGAATGATGCTAGTTGTTCAATGAAGCCTGAAACAACACAAAATCCTTGGTTATCAATGTCTTGGATTTTTATTTGATTTATTTTGATTTAAATCAAATTATTTCAAATAAAAATAAAAATAATTAATAAAAATATGATATGGACAAGTGGCAAAGGCTAGAGCATATGGGCTATGATGCCAACTCAAAACAAGTGAAAAAGAATGGGCCCATTTGGAAAAATTTGATGTTTTGGGGATAGTTGACTTTTGGCAATTTTACAAAAAAGGTCAACTTAAACAATGCATAACTTCCTCAATTTTGAATCTTTGGAGGTGTTCTTGTAATTTTTAGAAAGCTTGAGATGTCCTCTAATCAACCCTTTTGGTCTCATCTCATTTTGATATTCCATGCTCATGTATGAAGCTTTGACAAAAAAGGTGTTTTGGTTGACTTTTCAAAATGACCTATAATGTCCAAATTCATAACTTTTTGTGAGTGCATATTTTGATCTTGGGAGATGAAGATGGATTGTAGGGATTACACCCTCTTAAAAATGAGATTTGGATGGGTCATTTCTCATAAAGTATGAGAAAGTTATGCTTGGTCAAATTTGAGGTGACTTTTCCTACAAAACCCTAATTTAGCAACTTTTGAGTCTTGACGAATTATGAGAAATCCTTGATGAATCATGATCAACACTTGATAAAATGATGAAATATACTTAAAAATTAGGATTTTGACCAAAAATCTTGAGGTTTGACTGTATGTAGGTCACAATTGACTTTTGCCCTAGCACAATCAATTTTTTTACCTTTGAGAAATTGATTGAGCAAACTTCCTCTGCAAGGCTTGAAACTTGACATGGATGATATTGAGAACATATTAGGACATTCTTGAGCATTTGGGACCCCTTGGACTCAAGGATCTTGATGCACCATGAAACCCTAATTTGGGGTAGACTGCCTTAGGAGAGAGCTTGTCTGGCCAACCCTTGAACTACCTTGAGCAACTTGGGGATCTTTCTTGAAATGTTTTGAGAAATATGGGAGGGGAAATTTTGGGGTACAACAGCTGCCCCTGTTCAATCTTCTTAAACCTGAGGATGTAGATTGGCTTGCTGGCCTTTCGTGATCCGATGGTGGAATAGGATTGAACACTAGAGTGCCCAGAAATTTGCACTCGCGTGATGTGGTGATTGCCTTGTGATGTAGGGAATGGGCTTACAGATGCCATTTGGAGATCGCTGACGAGAGATGGGATTAAAGATTCCATCCGAAGAAGTGTCGATCGCATAAGAGATTCTTTAGAGAGAGCTTGTATATCTATTGTTGAGAAAGATCCCGCTGGGGAAGGCTGATCTTTGTTGAGAGAAGTATAATTTTAGGAGCTTCGTCGTCCGTCATTCTGCCGTTAAGTCGTCTCTGCTGAGATTTAGGAACTCGTCTGTAATTCAACTGAGAAAACATCTCTGCTGAGATTTAGGAACCCGTCCGTAATTCAACTGATGAAACAATTATGCTAGGATTTAGGAACTCGTCCGTAATTCAACTGAGAAAACATCTCTGCTGAGATTTAGGAACCCATCCGTAATTCAACTGAGAAATATCTTTGTCGAGATTTAGGAACTCGTCCATAATTCAACTGAGAAAACATCTTTGCTGAGATTTAGGAACCCGTTCGTAATTCAACTGATGAAACAATTATGCTGAGATTTAGGAACTCGCCTGTAATTCAACCAAGAAAACATCTTTGCTGAGATTTAGGAACCCATCCGTATTTCAACTGAGGAACATCTTTGTCGAGATTTAGGAAGTCGCTCGTAATTCAACTGAGAAAACATCTCTGCTGAGATTTAGGAACTCGCCCGTAATTTAACTGATGAAACAATTATGCTGAGATTTAGGAACTCGCCCGTAATTCAACCGAGAAAACATCTCTGCTGAGATTCAGGAGCCCGTCTGTAATTCAACTGAGGAACATCTTTGTCGAGATATAGGAACTCGCTCGTAATTCAACTGAGAAAACATCTCTGCTGAGATTTAGGAACCCGTCTGTAATTCAACTGATGAAACAATTATGCTGAGATTTAGGAACTCACCCGTAATTCAACCGAGAAAACATCTCCGCTGAGATTTAGGAACCCGTCCGTAATTCAACTGAGGAACATCTTTGTTGAGATTTAGGAACTCGCCCGTAATTCAACTGAGAAAACATCTCTGCTGAGATTTAGGAACCTATCCGTAATTCAACTGATGAAACAATTATGCTGAGATTTAGGAACTCGCCCGTAATTCAACCGAGAAAACATCTTTGCTGAGATTTAGGAACCCGTCTATAATTCAACTGAGGAACATCTTTGTCGAGATTTAGGAACTCGCCCGTAATTCAACTGAGAAAACATCTCTGCTGAGATTTAGGAACCCGTCCGTAATTCAACTGATGAAACAATTATGTTGAGATTTAGGAACTCGCCTGTAATTCAACCGAGAAAACATCTCTGCTGAGATTTAGGAACCCGTCCGTAATTCAACTGAGGAACATCTTTGTCGAGATTTAGGAACTCGCCGGTAATTCAACTGAGAAAACATCTCTGCTGAGATTTAGGAACCCGTCCGTAATTCAACTGATGAAACAATTATGCTGAGATTTAGGAACTCGCCCGTAGTTCAACCGAGAAAACATCTCTGCTGAGATTTAGGAACCCGTTCGTAATTCAATTGAGGAACATCTTTGTCGATATTTAGGAACTTGCCCATAATTCAACTGAGAAAACATCTCTGCTAAGATTTAGGAACCCGTTCGTAGTTCAACTAATGAAACAATTATGCTGAGATTTAGGAACTCGCCCGTAATTCAACCGAGAAAACATCTCTGCTGAGATTTAGGAACCCGTCTGTAATTTAACTAAGGAACATCTTTGTCGAGATTTAGGAACTCGTCTGTAATTCAACTGAGGAAACATCTCTGTCGAGATTTAGGAACTCGTCTGTAATTCAACTGAGGAATCATATCTGCTGAAATTTAGGAACTCGTCATCCGTTGTTCAACTGAGGAATCATCTTTGCTGACATTTAGGAACTTCAGTCATCCGTTGTTCAACTGAGGAATCATCTCTGCTGACATTTAGGAACTTCAGTCATCTGTTGTTCAACTGAGGAAAAAGCTTCATAGCTTGAATTTTGTAAGAATTTAATCGTATCCTTCCTGAAAGGTAAAGGTTAGTTGTATGTAATACATGATATGTATCAAGCAATGATGTTCTCAAAATAAATGAGATTGTGTCGTATGATGCGTATGCATGTCATGATGTATGGAAATGTGATGTTTTTAGCTGGGAAAATAAATCCTGGATTGCTGCTGGAGAAAAGAATTGAATTCTTCGTTTCCACTGGGGATAGTGGATGAAGATGATTGTGAGAATAAACTTGCAGGAGAGGATAATTCCGCTGAGGAATAAACTGATGGGGAAATGACTCAGTGGGGAGGACATACTCTGCTAGAGGACCTGTTAATTTGGAGAAATAAACTCAGTTGGGGATGAGTCGTCATTGTCGGCGATGATGAATCCTGTTGGGGATTGAATTTCTGTTTATAAAAGGGAATGAACTCTGCTGGGGATGGTTTTCCAGTTGCGACTTCACTGGGAATAATCTTTTAGGCTCTACTGGGGATAAGTCTCCAGTGCTGATGGTAGAAAAACTCTGCTTGGGGAGAATACTGCCGATTCATTCGCGGTTGCGAGCTTCAGTTGGGGAGAATTAACACCACTGTCTTTCTCTTACTTTGTGGGGAGTGAATGTTATTGGGACGCATGCTGAGCATATGACGATGGCTTTGCATCGAGATTTTTCTGCCCCTGTATCTGCGGGAGAAGGTGCCTGCGGAGGCCTTGTGGGTCGAGTGTTATCCCAACCTATGGGGTGCTTGGTAACTGTCGATCGAAACGATAAGTCTTCTAAGTGACGAGATGACGGGACATAGTCGTACGCTTTAATCCCTAACTTTTACCTGGACTGTCTCTTCAGATTTTCAGTCCACCGGGATACCCTTTTTTTCCCAAGCCTCCTTTTCAGGTTTCGACTTGCCGGGTGTACAGATTTTTCTCTTTATCCCTAATTTTTGCCCGAACCCTTTTGGTTCATCAAGATGCCCTTATTTTTTCCTAGGCCAGTCGACCTAGCGGGTTTTTATTCACGAGCAGTATTTCCTGACTATGTCCACGCTCTCAGAGTGTAGGGAGTTATCACTGTCGGTAGTGTTGTGTTGCCATACTACCAGAAGACGTTCGTTTGATCATGCAAGATTCGTTGCTGGAATTCATGTCCAATGCCCCAAGTGATTCAGATGGAGATTTTCCCCTGGCTATTTAGCATCTTTGAGAGATTCCTTGAATCTTGACTTGACTGCCCCAGATGATGGACAATGATCATGCCGTTCCCCTTGGTTGGAAGCGTTTTTCCACTTGAGGTGATCACTCTCGTTGGAGGAGTTTTTTGTTCACTAGATATTCGTCATGCGAATTTCTCTGGTGTTGAACAAATAGTCATATACAAATAATGTTATTTTAAGAATGCAAAGCTTATGTCTGTCTTGAAGTTTGGAAATTCATTTTTTAGTAAAACAAGTTTTTTTTGTAATAGTGTGATGTCAACTCAGGATTTACAGCAAGTCCTACAGGAGTCAGGATACCTTTTGTAATAGTATGCTTTCGAACTAACCCATGCTTCAGCTAGGACTTTTAAGGGTTATAACGTGGCCTGGTTCACGGTTCAAGAAACAAAGGATAAAGGCTCAAAATTTATTTGTACCCACCCGTTCTTCGTGATGTTCTTCGATCCTAAACTCAACTAATTGTGCATTTACAACCCCAGTTGAGTTCTGGAATATTGTCCTTGATGTTCTGGTGATGGTTCGGACACTGACAGTTTATTTTGAATAGGCAGTCATTTTTGTTGAGGGTTTGTAGGACCTATTTCTTTTTATTTTATTATCCCTGTCTTTTCCTGAACTGTTTCTTTTTGTGATTACAGTTAGCGGGATGCCCCAGTTTTTCTTAAGTCTCCTTCATAGGTTTTGACTTAATGGGCTTTTATTTTTTAGAGATATTGACTTCCTGTCTTGACGCTTATGGGGAACCATCACCGTCCTTCATCTTGGAAGGACGTCTTCGAAACCATTCATTGTGCACATGAGTTAACTGAGAAAACTACCATGCCCCAGGTTGTGATTAAGGGTTTTAATTTGCGTGAAGAGAAAAACTCCAACTTCTTTGGCTCAAAGGGGTTGACTAGGGATTATCTTCCTTATAACTCCACTATTTAGCATTTGAAACAACGCATGCAAATCGTTAGCGGGGTCTGTTCAAAAGCATATTGTAGAGATTATGGTATCATTTTCGTCATCCTCCCTCTAAAGGCTTAGAGTTTTTTAATCGAGAGTTAAACATCACAAAATGAAAGCAATTTGAATATAGTGAATACAAATAGATTGATTCAAAACATACATATGCAATGCATTGATAAAGTAATAAAGTTTTAACATGACTAAATGTTTGAACAATCAAAAGAAAATTACAAATTGAAAATTCTAATGAACAAAAAGTCTTCTCGTCTCAGGATTTATCACTTCAAATGGTGAGCCTTGGAGGATTGACAAAAACATTCCAGTTGACCATCTTGTGTGAATTCCAATGCTCATTTATCGATCAGGTCTTGAATTTTGTTTTTCAATGTCCAACAGTCATCAGTATCATGCCCCGGGCTGTTGGAATGGTATACACACCTTGCATCAGGATTGTAGTTTGGGGAGGCTATGTGGGGATTCTAAGGAGGGTTCCTTAACGTCACCAGATTCAATCTCAACAAGTGTTGTAAAGCTTGAGACAGCGGCATGTTGAGCTCGGTGAACTGCCTTTTGGGCGTATCTGGCTTACTCTGATTAACTTGTTGCTTTTGGCGAGGTTGTCGTTGGACCCGTGAGGTAGTAGCAACTTGGAGAGGTCCATTTTTTACCAACCCAAACCCTTGTCTTCTTGGAGGTTGATTAATGACTTGGTCCCCGGCCTTGACTGTTTGCTTCATACTTTTATATCCGTCTTGATGAAGTTGGTTGATAATGGTTCTCAACTCTTCTTGTTCCCGGGCTAAGCCTTGGATAAGGGCCATCTGCCCCAACATTTGGGTTCTTATTGCATCTACCTCAGCTTGCAGTTGTTCTAGCCGTTCGTCCTTATTGTCTTCAGGACTTTTCTTGACCAAGTTCCCAACGAGGAGTGTTTTCAACTCTTCCTTCCCCTTGGACAGGTTTAGGAATATTTCCTTGAACTAAGTTTCTTGAAGATCTCTGGTGTCTTGTTGGAGAGCCATTGCTGAAATAAACAGCGAGAACATGAGAGACCTGTATTGGGAGACCTGTTATACAATGATATGTATGATATATATGCAATGTTTTCAAGGATCTCGCGGGGTAAACAAGAAACTGTTAGATTTTGAATTTTGCAGCTTTGATTGAAGAAACTTCGTGTCGTCAAGAGTCCTTGTTCAAGAGTCAAGCTCACCATATCGAGTGTGTCATAGCCCCTGACTCAAGTTATCATGTTTTAATCTCTAGATGTCATTGGCTAGAAGAAAATAAATCCCCTTTGACCCTTGCTATACGTTGGATTTACCATAACCTGCATCACAAACCTTTGAGATCCTTGAAATGGTTAAGGAAATGTTAAGGCATGATGTTATGATGTGTATGTTATGCGTTTAAGCAAAAGTACGAGGTAATGTAAACAAGTAAATCCGGCAAGAAATCCAAGGTATTGGATAAGGACTATAAACAAAACCTGCAAGGAACTCTAGTTGTTAGGTAACAAACATGTGCAAGTAGTTCAAGTTGAAAGCACACAAGTCACACAATAGCCCTTAAATTTCAGGCTGGCATGGAGTTTAGGTATACCCTCTTTCAGTTTAGTTGGTTCAACCTGTCCTAGTAATAGTAACCGGGTTCTAGAGGTTCTCAATATCACTGACCATCCTCGATCAGTCATAATTCCAGTTTAGCAACCTTTTCTTGCGGCCGGAATCATCGCGAGAGTATGGTCTCAATGAGTGTAGCATACTGCTACTTTTCTATGGCCAAGTGGGTCAATTATAGATTCTAAGGTCAGTTGATGCTTAATGACCCATTAGCAGCCCCATACTCTCCTTGTTGCTCCACAAGGGATATCGGTACCAACTAATATGCCACATCAATGTAGCTACTGATTCAACCGTATCGGTCTATGCCGTACAGTTCCCTCACAGTCTATTGCTACTTACCTAAAAGGTATCCCCAGATCCAAGTTAGGATCTATAGTAACTCCGATACAAAGCCCATAAATATAAAGCAAACAAATCAAATAATTGAAAACAATATGATGAACTAATCCTAAGGTACACCCCACTTATTCAGTCCCCAGCAGAGTCGCCAGTTCTGTGATACGGTGGAAGAACTGACTGTTTTTGCAATACTGGTTTGTGTTTTGCGTTTGTGTTCACAAAATGTCGCGGTAAGCAAGAGTCGCCATCGTCTTTTATTTTATCCAACAAGGAAAGGAAAAATGCACAGAAAAATTCCTTTTTCGAGATATTTCTGAGTACGGGGGGTAGATTTATAGAAAGGGAATGTATTAGCGCCCTTTCTATCCGTAGTTATCTACGGGCTCTTAGGTACTTGCTCATCATTTTCAAAATTGTTTTCTTTGTGTTTGTGGGTTTTGAAAAGTTTGTTTTAACTTTGATTTAACTCTTGCGTCTGTCTTCAAGAGTGTAATGAAGTGTTTTTGAAAACTTGTTTGTAAATATAGTGTAAGTGTGAAAAAGGTTTTGTTTTGGATGAGCAGGTATCTAAGAACTAATCTACCTACTCGAAAAAAGAATCGTTCTATGCTTATTTCCTTTAGACAATGTTATCCCACTATTAGTGAGTAGGTAGCACCGTTATTAGAGTTTGAGGGTCAATTTGAAAGAGGGGTATACGGTCACTAAATCAATGTTAGGATGTCTTAGTGGTAACTCTAATGTCTTAGATCATTTATCCGAGACAACGATGTCCGAGGCAACCTTCCTGAGGCAACTTATGATCTTTTAGACAAGAGGGCGACCTCTAAAACAATCTATACTCAATGACCGTTTACGAAGGTAACCAAGTGGGGTGTACCCTAGGAGTGCGCATGTGCGAGTGTATTGATTTTAGTTATTTTTATCTTTGCACATGTTTAGGGTGATCTAACTGTTTTAAATTTAGTCATTCATTCTTGTCATGCAAACCCTATTATCAAACATCTAACAGTTGAATAATTTGCAGAATTAAAATGCGGAATTTAAACTAAACTATTACAAGGCGTCGGGTATTTACATCGCCAAAAACAAACCCTTTGAAATTTAAAAGCGGAAAAAATAAATAAATATCCTAATTTAATTATTACAAATCGGGAGCAGATACAATAATTGAGTAAAAATAAAACGTGTGAGATAAATAGATCGAATGCTAGAACTAGGGTTTTGACCCTCTTAATTAAAAGAAAATGTTTTTTTGTTTTTTTTTTGTTTTTTTTAAGAAAAGAAATTAAGTCCTAAAATTAAATTCTAAATTAATTAGTTATAAAATTAATTAATGAAAAATAATTAAATGTCATATTTTGGATTTTTGGTTATTTTAGGAAAGAAATAAAATAATTAAATTAGTGTTAAAACCTATTGATTCTAATTAATTTTAAATATTTACAAAATCGATTAAAATTATCTAATATAAATAACCTAATTATTTTAATTAATATTTATTGATGAAAAAAAAAATTCTAAATTTTAATTGGATAGAAAAATGTTTTTTTGTGATTTTTTGATAAAAAATAAATTGTTTTTGGTTAATAAAATAAATTGCAAATAAATTAAATAGAATAAATAAAAAAAAAAGAGGAGAGATGGGCCTGAAAGTGGTGTGCCAATAGCAAGAATTTTGGGCCCAAATGGAGGTCCATGCCGACTTTCTGGATCCTGCACATGTGCATTGATTGGACCTTTGGTGCACCATCAGTGGTAGCCACCAGATGTGGCCATCTGGCACATTGATGATGAAGGAGTATGATGGGCATTAGGCCTAAGCGCACACTGAATCACCTGAAATAATTAGGAAAAATAACAAATGCTGGAGGCAGGGATCGAACCCCTGACCTCCAGCCTCCAACGCCTTGAACATCCACCTGGCAACCACTGGAGCACTTGTTTCTATTTGTTCATAAAATATACAAGAATAATAATATAAGAAAACAAGTGTTAGTGGGAACACAAAAGAAAAACACGCGCTGACGTTCAAATACGCCAATGGAATTCGGCCACGTCTCCATCCCTGTACTTGTGTCGTGGCTAAAAGTTAAACCACCTATACCTATAGACAGAGTCTGTTGCTACAGGTCTGTGTATTTCCAAAATCCTCTACAGGCCATAGAAACAAAATCTAAAGCCATGGTTGTGCCCGTCTCGTCTTCCTGATCACAACCATACCCCTTTCGAAGGCTAATTGTACCTGAAAACAAAAACCCTAAAACCAAACTCAAAAACCTAACAATGGTGGATTTCGATTCAGTCCATATAAATGAAATTGAATAAATCCAAAAGCTCACAAATGCTCTGTAGATTAATAATGTATGATCAATTCCATCTAACAATGCCTAAAATATGAGATTCGAATTCAAGAACAGGGCGAGGTTGTGAGCGACTTACAGCGTGTTCTGGGATTGGAATGGACCGGTTCTGGATTGCTTTAGCTTCTAGAGAGTACCAGGAAGCGATTGGTATCAATAGCAAGCTTTGAGAATGCCTCTAATGGTGATTTCGAACTCACACTTTTCTTGGTATTTTTCAGATTTTGTTTTCTCTCTAGCGCCTGTTTTCAACCTCCTTTTTGATCTGCACACCCTCCTTATGTATTAGTGAAGGGATTAGGGTTGCAAATTGCATCCAAATCTTCTTCTTTCAATGCTTTGGATATTGATTTGATTTGCTTTGAAGATCTTTCCAAACATGGCTTATTTTGAATCTTTTTGTTCACTCAAGCCTTAATGCGAATTTGGAATGATGCTAGCTATTCAATGAAGCCTGAAACAACACAAAATCCTTGGTTATCAATGTCTTGGATTTTTATTTGACTTATTTTGATTTAAATCAAATTAATTCAAATAAAAATCAAAATAATTAATAAAAATATGATATGGACAAGTGGAAAAAGCTAGAGCACGTGAGCTATGATTCCAACTCAAAACAAGTGAAAAAGAATGGGCCTATTTGGCAAAATTTGATGTTTTGGGGATAGTTGACTTTTGGCAATTTTGCAAAAAAGGTCAACTTCAACAATGCATAACTTCCTCAATTTTGACTCTTTAGAGGTGTTCTTTGACTTTTTAGAAAGCTTGAGATGTCCTCTAATCAACCCTTTTGGTATCATCTCATTTTGATATTCCATTCTCATGTATTAAGCTTTGACAAAAAAGGTGTTTTTGTTGACTTTTCAAAATGACCTATAATGTCCAAATTCATAACTTCCTGTGAGTGCATATTTTGATCTTGGGAGCTGAATATGGATTGTAGGGAATTTCACCCTCTTCAAAATGAGCTTTGGATGGGTCATTTCTCATAAAGTATGAGAAAGTTATGCTTGGTCAAAATTGAGTTGACTTTTCCTACAAAACCCTAATTTAGCAACTTTTGAGTCTTGATGAATTATGAGAAATCCTTGATGAATCATTATAAACCCTTTATCAAATGATGAAATAAACTTCAAAATGAGGATGTTGACCAAAAATCTTGAAGTTTGACTGTATGTAGGTCATAGTTAACTTTTGCCCTAGCACTGTCGATTTTTTGACCTTTGAGCAATTGACTGAGCAAACTTCCTCTGCAAGGCTTGAAACTTGACATGGATGATCTTGAGAAAATATTAGGACATTTTTTATCATTTGGGACCCCTTGGACTCAAGGATCTTGATGCACCATGAAACCCTAATTTGGGGTAGACTGCCTTAGGTGAGAGCTTGTTTGGCCAACCCTTGAACTACCTTGAGCAACTTGGGGATCTTTCTTGAAATGTTTTGAGAAATATGGGAGGGAAAATTTTGGGGTACAACAATGTGAAAGTTATGCCTGGGAAAATTTTAGTTGACTTCTCTTAAGGAAACCCTAATTTGGCAACTTTTGATTTTTTATGATTTGAGGGCTTTTCTTGAGGAATCATGATCAAACATTGATCAAGTGATGAATATTAGTTCAAAATGTTGATTTTGAGCAAAAATCTTGAAGTTTAACTATATGTTAACCATAGTTGACTTTTTACCCAATATAGTTGATTTTCAGTCATCTAAGCCATTGACTAAGCAAACTTGTAACACAAGGCTTGAAACTTGACATGAGCATTCTTAAGGACATATGAAGAATAGTGAAAAACTCTTGATACCTTAGAAACACAAATTTCCTTGTGAAACACAATGTTGTACCCCAAAATTTTCCCTCTCATTTCATCAAGATTTCCCCTCACAAGACTGCTTGGACTCCAGACAGGATTAGGGTTTGCTCTGCTCAAGACTCTCCTTGCACTGATGGCCTGAAATTAGGATTTGAGTTTGCACAAGTATTTTTGGACTTAAAATGCCCCATGTGACTTTCCTACTTCATGTTGGACCTATAAGATTACTCATACCAAGTTTCAAGCCTTGAATCAAATTTTTGCCCAGTCAATTGGATAGTTGACCTAAAAATCACCTGTATTGGGGAAAAAGTCAACTATGGCCAATTTATAGTCAAACCTCATAATTTTTTATCCACATCAACATTATAGACTCATATGAACCATTTGATCAAGTTTGGACCACAACTCCTCAAGAAATTTGATCAGATCATCAAAAGGGCAAAATGGTCATTTTTAGGGTTTTGATTGTAGAATGGCAGTTTCTGATTTTTAACCTAGCCAATGTAAAATTGAGTTCAAGCATGGTTTCAATGAAACTTGTTGACCAAGAAACCTAATTTTCAAAATTAGGGTTTAAGTTTGAAAATTTTTATAACTTAGAATTTTTCTAAGTTATGAAAATTTTTTTCCCAACTTTTTCACCATGATTCAATTGGATTCAAAGAAAACTTCAAACATGAAATTTGTAGTCCTCCACAAAATCTATAAATTTGATTCACAAAGTTTTCCCAAAAGATGCTTGTATCTCAAATTATGATTTTGTGAATAAGGGTTCATGAAACTTTTAACTTGGTGAAATTTTGCCCTAGTTTAGGCAGGATTTTGACCTATCTTCATGGCAACTTTTCACCTAGTTCCAATTGGAATATCAAATTTCATTTCAAATATGGATTGTAGAGCATGTTACAAGCTTTCCAAAATGTCCAAGAACTCTCCAAGATCATTTATGGTTAGGGAGAATCGAGGGAATGAAAATGGCCATTTCTCACTTTTGTCCAAGGCATTTTGCACCATGCTACAAGTTGAAAATCAGTTTGGATCATGCTTGTACTTGGTTTACATGTTCTAATCCTTTCTACACTCATAAATTTAATGCAAATATAATGGATATTGGCCTTATTCTGAGCTATGGAGCATTACACATTGAATTAATTCAAAAATGGCAAAAAGGTTACATTACTACTTTGATAAAGCACACTTTATGCAATTTTGTTTATCTTGAGCCATGGACCCAATCTCTTTGTGAAAACAACATCCACAAACTTCAGGAAAAGTGTACCAACTATGTGCAGACCCTGAGCTAGCTTGTACAACCTTGGCCTTTGTCATTTCAACTTTTGCTTCAAAAGCAAGTAACTTGCAAAAGTTCACAGAACTTGAAAATCTGATAAGAGCAAGCCTAAGTCTCATTTCAAACACCGTCAGCATATTGTAACAAATCCAAAACACGATATGCCAAGTCCCTAAACACCCTTAAGCACAAAAACACCAACTTTTGCCCAAAACAGGGCCATCTCTGCAAACACCAAGCCAAAACCAAATTGCCTCGTGCGTTTTGTCTTGAACCACTTCAGACACACTCCATACATCACATCTAAGCTGTCCAGACCTTTCTCAAGCAACTGTAACCTTGTTTTCACACTTCACCATTTTCACTTTGAAGCTTTGCAGGTTGAGTTCTACAAGGAGATTCAGGCTATTTCAAAGCAAGTTGAGCATTGGGAAAGGTCAAGGGAACTTCAAGCAAGCTCAAAAGAACTTCAGGCCTCACTCACAACGCCTACATTACCATATTCGAACTTGACTGAACAAGGTAATTTCCAACTTTCTATCTCTTTATTTAGACATCATTAGGCTTAGGTTTGTGAAGCAAAAATGTAGTCCTTAATGTCCTTGAGCTGTACATATGCATAGCTTCCATTTATATTAACCAAGCTAGGAGAATTTGGATGTTGAAGTTGTTGAAAAATCTAGGTCATAAATTAGGGGCACTGAAATTCTCCCTGGTTTCTTAGAGTTAGATCAAGTTTTTTATATGGTTGGAATCGTGATTTAACAAGCTACAAGTTTCATGTTGCAAGATTTCATTTTTAAGCACGTATGCAGGAGTTACAATTTGAAGCAAGAAGCGCGCGTTTTTTCTGTCTCAAGGACAGGGATGAAGGGACATTGGGTTGGGCCTGGCTTTGTCTGACTATTGGCACCCCATGTTTTACTTCCTGCACCCCCTTGGCCCATTTCTTTATTTTTGCATATTTTTCATTTCTTTTTTTATTTTCTGACTTTATTATTTTTTCTTGAACATTTAAAATCACAAAAAATATTTTCTTTATTTTTGGCATTTTATCATATTTTTATTTGCATAATAAATGATTATTAGGTTAATATTACTTTATTTTCTTAATTAAAACTTGTAAATAATATTAAAATACTTACATATTTTATTTTATTACTTATACACTTAAATTAATATTTTCTCACATATTTTATTTTTTAATATTTTGTATATATTATTTTTATTATTTCTTTATACATAAATGAAATAAATAATATAGAATATATTTTCTTAAAACAAAAATTAGGGTTTTTTCACCCTTTCCAAAAATAATCATTTTTATTTTCTTATTTTTAAGACATAAATTTATTTATTTTACATACATAAAATAAATACAAAAACATTTTTTTGCATACTTACATTTATTTGTATATTTAAATATTTGTCTATTTATTTATTTGTGTAATATTTCAATTTGGTTGTAATAATAGTTTTAGGGTTTTATTTTGAACAATATCCCCTTATTCAAACTTATATTCCCCTTCCCATAATAATGTTGTAATAGTCTTAGATTTACTTTTATGCATTTTATTGCTTTCATATACCATGATAGTAAGATTAGGGTTTTGTATGCAAAGATCAAAATCAAACAAATAGCATGACTAAACACAAGACAAAAATGCATGAAAAATGACAATACAATGCACACAAGCACCCCTAGGGTTCTATCCACTTTGTTGCCTTAAAATAGCCATGGTATGCATGCTAGGTATCTTGGCAAAACAAAATTAAAACAAAAAGATTATAGTCCCTCGATGATGCTATCTTGGTTGCCTAAACAAAAATGATCTAGTCCCTCAAAAAACTTGCTAAGATACTTGACAATTTTGTTATCATGGTCATACGATGACCCACGCCCGTCCCGTTTAACATCAAAAGATAGGGTTGTTTACCAAATGCAATGGTAAAACAACAATGTCAAAGGAATAAAAATATGTAGGAAAGATCTTTGAGTAGGGTAGACAACTCCTAGTTACTTGATCAATTTGCAAATATCCTTGCTATTTTCAAATAAACACACACAATTTCAAAACAATTTCCAAACAAACTTTCAAACATTGAAACATTTTTTAAAAGACAAACACCTTTGTATACATTCCAACAAGAATCATTACAAAGGTTGCCTAAACAGAGGCCTCTTTTCAAAATATTTTCAAAGCCACGCACAAAAGCACCATTTCAAACAATTGAAAAGAAAAAGCAAGTGATCTAAAATAAGTAACTAAGAGCCCATGGAAAACCATGGATGAAAAGGGTGCTAGCACCTTCCCTTTTCATAATCTACCCCCCGAATCCAAAAAAAATCTCAAAGGTCTTTCCTGTGCTTTTTTACCTTTCCTTTTGGATAAAATAAAAAGTTGGTGGCGACTCTTGCTAAACTGCAACATTTGCAAATATAAACGCAAAACCTCAAGTCATTTCTCCCATCGCATCACACACAAAATCCTAGTTGTGGACCCATTGCTTAGGAGGAGAATTTGTCTGACCAATTTTTGAGCAACCTTGAGCATATGAGGACTTTAGGAGAATGTCTTGAAGAAAAATAGGAGGGGAAATTTTTGGGTACAACATGGTCCAATTTCTACAGTTGGTTCATCATCAGATATTATTTTAGCATTTAAAGAAGATTCTGAACAAGTTCAGAGACCATGGAGAATCAGACAAATACCAAAAAGATTCGTAGAGTTTTACATGTTGCAAGATATTGAGATAGACTCTAAAGGAGAAGTCATTTAGTGTGTAGTGTTAGTAGACTCTGAACCAGCTATTACTGAATAGTCTCTCAATATAAAAGTGTGGTTGAAGGCCGTGAAAGAAAAATTTAAGGTTATAGAAATAAACGAGACTTCGAAGTTGATTGAGCATCCAAATGAGAAGAAAACCATCAACGTAAAATGGGTTTTCAAGATTAAATTGAATCCAGGTGGATCAATTGGAAAACACAAAGCAAGATTAGTAGCTAGAGGATTTTTATAGAAAATTGGAATATATTACTTTGAGGTGTTTGAGCATGTAGATAGGCATGAAACAATTAGATAAGTGATTTTTATAACCGCTAATAGAAATTGGCTTCTTATGCATCTGGATGTGAAATTTGCTTTTTTGAACGGTCCATTACAAGAAGAGGTATATGTGGCATGGCCTCATGAATTTATGAAAAAAATAAGGAATGAATGGTGTACAAGTTACATAAAGCATTATATGGACTTAAACAAGCTCCTAGAGCTTGAAATCTGAAAATTGATTCATTTTTTAAGCTTCGAGGATTCATAAAGTGTGAGATGTGGTATGGCATTTATGTTCAACACACTTCTGAAAACAATATAATTCTGGTGTGTCTCTATGTTGATGGTATATTACTAACAGGGAGTTACTCAGATGAAACAGTCAAGTTCAAGAAGGTGCTAGGAAATATTGTATATTTTATAGGGATGAAGGTTATGTACTATGAGAAGATTATAATTTTGGATCAGCTAAAGTATGAACTTAAGCTTCTCAAGATATTTGAGCTAACGAATTGCAAGACTACAGTCACACATGTTGAGATGAATCACTAGCTGGATTCTGATGTTGAGGGTGATGAGGTAGATGCTATAATTTTTAAAGAGTTAGTTGTATCATTGAGATATATTTGTGACGCCAGACCTGACATTTGATATGTACTTGGAATAATTAGTAGGTTTATGAACAAACCAAAGTGGTCATATTACCAAGTTGTTGTCATGATACTAAAGTATATCAAATAGACTTTGAGGTGTGGAGTTTTGTTCCTTTCTGGTGTTAAATATGTCTCAGAGATGATATGCTATCTAGACTCTAATTAGTATGGAGACAAAGTTGACAGAAGAAGTACTTCTGGATTTTTTTTCAAGTATCTGGGAGGTCCTATTTCTTGGTTCTCCAAGAAGCAACTCGTGGTTGCCTTATCAACTTGGGAAGCTGAGTATATTACATGTGCTTTATTTGCGTGTTAAGTTGTTTGGCTTATGACCTTATTGCATGATCTGAAGATTAAGGTAAGCAAGCCTGTGAGATTGATGATTGACTACAAATAAGCTATAAGCCTTGCCAAGAATCTAGTGTTGCCTAAAATGAGCAAGCACATTGACACGAAATATCATTTTTCGAGGAATCAGGTTTAGAATGGAGTGCTAGATATTATGCATTGTAGCATCCAGAAGCAACTTGCAAATGTTATGACTAGAGCTATAAAGACTAAACACTTTATTCAATCGAGGGATAGAATTGGTGTTGTAGAGTTTAATTAGTTGAAAATGTATTAAGAGATAATGTTAGAAGTAATTCATATTCAGAAGTTGTTGTTAGAGCCAGAAGCTTCTGAGACTGTTAGTCAGAAGCAATAGTTAGTTAAAAGTATTTCTATAAGGTGTATTGTTCATAAGCTGCATGCTTCAGAACTTTACTTAGCGTAGCTGAGAAGTTGCATGGTCAAAATCTTATTATGAGTTTTATTAGCATAATTAGTTTTGTTTGTGTGGCATAGTTTTCTTATGTGACATTTGATATTTTGTGTATTTAAAAAAGTTTGTTACAGTGAAATCATAACTGAATTTTCACCATTTGAGAGTTTATTACGTTTTTTTCTCTCTTCTCTTCTACCATATTCATCTTAAACCTTGTGCTCCGATACATCGTTGTCTGATTTCAAATTTCTTGGTTTAAAATTTTTCTTTAGTAGAATACTGACTAAAAAAATATGTTGCCTTTTGTTTTCCATGTTACTTATTTTCTAAAAAGAGTCGAGTCTTTTTACTTCAAGTAGAATTGAAAATCGGAGAAAATAAAATAATTCAAAAGCCATTTTTGTCACATTGAAAATATTTTATCCAATAAAGTTGAACGACAAATGTTAAATAATCGTACGTGACTTAAAATAGAGATTAATTTTATTAGATGACTAACATTTAAAGCTTGTGCGTTTTGAAAGTATAGGGAATTATTGGGATCTAGAAACCGGGGTAATTTTCTTTAAATCAAACACCACTTTGAAGACATAGAAGTCTAACAACTACCCTCTTAGAAATTAAAAATAGTCATATAAATGTATGCTTGAAGTATAACAAACCAACTCTTATGTGCATGTGCTTAGTTAATAGTGATGACACAGACTTGAATCGAGGAAGTGACAAGGTGTTAACAACTTAAATCTATATCATAAAGATCGATTTGTGCATATTTTAAATCTAATTTTTTTTCTACTTTTTATATATATTTTGTTTCTCCTTTTCATCGATAAAATAAATATAAAATTTAACATTGATAAAAAAATATGTTGGGACTATACTGCATTAACCTTAATCAAATGCATCCTTGTGACTAAAACATATGTTTTTCAGCTAAAATTCAATATTATCACCCGTCGTCATACAAATATAATTAATGTCTAAATAATATTGTGAGATCGATCATATTTCTTAATTGATGATCTCTCAGTCAATTGACCAATACAATAGTATTTCATATCGAAAGTACTTCTGGATTTTAAACATGAATCTAATTCTAGAATCTAGTGTTGACATATGAATATTTTTATCTATATCTAAAATGTATTTCTTAATAATCATTTAAATTCATATACTAAGTGATAATTTATCATAATATAACAAGAATTAAACTCAATAATAAACATTAATATGATGATTAACCTAATATATATGATCAAACAATCAAGAGTAACACATGAAAGTTACAATTAATTACATATAATCCTAATAATAAGGAGTTTATCTTCTCATTGTCAATCTTTTTTTAATACACATCTCATGCAGGACCCATAATTACAAGGTAATGCAAATGTCAAAATTTCATGTTAAAGTATGAGAACAATGAATATAAATTGAAATCACCGTAAAAATTATACTTACGAGCACTATAATTATAGTACGAGCATGTCCATCCAATCATCTTCATTCAAAAATTCCATAAGACAACTCTTATGAAGTATAAAAGGTTGTTGTGGTTCATATTTTAATTCAAACGCATATAACTCTTGAATCTTGTCATTCATACTAGATAGTCTTTGAGAATTATCTAGCTGAGGTGATGTGGTTACAATATTTTGATGCGAGACAGAACAACTATCTTTTGCGCTTGCACCACTCATAACAACTTTTCCAACTACTTTCTCATACATGTCCAACTGATCTAGATTTTGGTGGTTGAGTACACCTATTGCTTTCAATTTCTGCATCATAAAAATAATCGAATACAATATAAAAATTAAAATACACAAACAATAATAACAACATACAATCCAAATATTTTAAAGTATACTTATACCTCAATCACACCGTAGATACACTTTTCTCAGTCAACCTCTATCACTCCTCCTGCATATCTTGCAACATCCTCTCTCACTCCTTCTGCAACATCCTCTCTCGCTCCTTCCGCTCCTCCTGAAACATCCTCTCTCGTTATTCCCGCTCCTCCTGATTTCACTTTTCCCACTCATGTTCTAATACCTCTCCTATCTTTTCAACAATTATCTCTTTAATTTCTCTCCTATGATTTACTTTGTTAATTTCTTGCAATGGTCAAAAATGTAACTTCAAGCCGACGCCTCTTCCAAGACCACATACACGTCTAACATGCTTCTCAGTTCCAATCATTTCTACCAAGACGTCATGACGATTTTGTGAAACGAAGCTACCAACTTTGACTTGTTAAACCAGAACATTCTACAATACATTGAATTAACTAAAATTAAATGAACTAAAATAAGTAATGATGAAAAAAGTATTTCTTTACAACATTTTCATCCATTTCGTGTGTAGCCTCTGATGTCAATGATCCATTTGGTCTTTGACGTGTCCTCTTCCATTTATCATGTCGTGATAGTGGAGATGAACTACAACCAAGGATTCTAAAAGGATTTCTCAACTCTATTTCCCTTTGTTTTCTTTTTTCATTAATCATTTTATGTTCAATTTTATCATATTCTCCACGAGACAGTTTATATGGATAGATTTTCTAGCTCAATTCTCCTTTCCTTTTTTACTCTTAGTCAAGAATTCAGGAGTGGTGCAAAACTTTATAAAATCCTCTCAAACTTTCTTATCAATAAATGAATACTTCATGTATGGAAACACTACGTTATCTTTTGGATGTTTAATATATTCATCTATGAGTTGTGTCTTAAAGCCCCTTCAATGCTCACCAGCATGTGCAAGTCATTTCTTTTTTAATATATTATCCTCTGAAAGAATAAACATGTACAACACTTACATAATATAGTTGATATTAATATTAAACCAAAAAAATAAATGGTCATATATACTTGTAAAATAAATTAAAAAAATTCATATTAAATACTATAATATTGGTCCATGTTCTATCTTTCAATTCACTATTAATCTCGTGCCAATTAGTTATCAAAATACTCACTATGCTTCTACCTTGTAATGTCGTGTAACCCTTAAAATCATCAACATTTTCACCATAAGCCTTTCCATTTTTCAGATTGAAATTAACCAGAGAGAGAACACCATTTTTGTGGGCTTTTTAAACATTGGTATACATCGTGGCACCTCTAACTTTTCTTTTACTTTTTGTATTAATAAAGGTTGCAACATAAGTTGTATGCAAGATACTTATATATCCACCCATGTATGTGTAAATTAAAAAAATAGCAACATATAACAGAGACACCAACACGAACATCAAAGAAACATCACAAAATAATTCATCCAATAAATATGCAGTACAGGGAGACCATAAAATCATAATAAATAGAAATATGCATTTCATTCAAACATATTTTTTCATATCCATTCACATTCCTTAAACACGACCTTATCTCTCAGTTCCTACTTGAAGAATTTTTTTATTATGTTGGATTTGTGAGTGTTCTAACATGTGTGTGAGTTTCTTTATGAAAATCATGATCTTCAGCCTCTGACCAATATCTCATTTATGTGTTTTGATTTTAACTCTAAGAGAAAGTGTGAAGATCTAGTGTGAGGAGGTTCATTAGTGTTTTAATGTTTGTGAGTACATTTACCTAGTAGATGTTTTGCATGATGTCAAAATTAGGGTAATTTTAGCATTCATGTATATTGAACGATATCTCTGAGTCTTTATATGCACTTTTGCATTAGGGATCTTAGAATTCATTTAGAACGTTTGGAAAAGTTACAATGTGTGATACGGTGGGAGAACTGACTTGAGGTTTTGCGTTTGTGTTCGCAAATGTTTCGGTTTAGCAAGAGTCGCCACCGACTTTTTATTTTATCCTAAGGAAAGGTCAAAAAGCACAGGAAAGACCTTTGAGATGTTTTCTTGGGTTCGGGGAGTAGATTATGAGAAGGGAAGGTGCAAGCACCCTTTTCATCCATGGTTATCTATGGGCTCTTAGTTACTTGTTTAGATCACTTGATTTTGCTTTTCAATTGTTTGAAATGGTGCTTTGTGTGTGGTTTTGAAAGATGTTTTGAAAAGAGGTCATCGTTGTGGCAACCTTTGTAATGATTCTTGTTTGAATGTATACAGAGGTGTTTTTGTCTTTTTAAAAGATTTCAATGTTTGAAAGTTTGATTTGGGAAATGTTTTGAAATTGTGTTGTGAAGTGTGTTTGAAAATAGCAGGGATGTTTTGCAAGTTTTTGATCAAGTAACTAAGAGTTGTCTACCCTATTTTACTCAAAGATCTTTCCTAATGTTTTTAACCCTTTTGACAGTGTTGCTTCACCATTGCATTTGGTGAACAACCTTGTGTTAGGATGTTAAACGGGACATGCGCGGGTCATCGTATAGACCATGATAGCAATTGTGTCAAGTATTTTGGCAAATTTTTTAAGGGACTTGATCATTTTTGTTTAGGCAACCAAGATAGCGTCATCGAGGGACTATGATCTTTTGTTTTGTTTTTTTTTTGCCAAAGTACCCAACATGCATAACATGGCCCATTTTTGAAGGCAACAAGTGGATTGTAACCCTAGGGGTGCAAGTGTGCATTGTGTTTGATTTTCATGCATTTTTGTCTTTGATTAGGTCAAACTATTTGTTGATTTAGATTTTTGCATACAAACCCTAATTCTCTAATCATGGCATAATTGAAAGCGTAAAGTGCGAGAATTAAAAAGTCTAAGTTATTACAACATGATTATGGGGATGGGGGTACAATTTTTGAATGGGGGGTATTTGACAAGAAATATAAACCCTAATTTACTATTACATCCAAAATGAATTCAAATGCATAAATATTTAAATGGATAATATTTAAATAAACAAAATAAATAAATATCAAATAATATGTATTATGCAAAAAAGTTTTTTGTTTGTTTATGTATGTAAAAGTATTTAATGTAAAAAATATAAATAAATAAAAAAAGATTAATTTTATTTGTTTAAGGGTAAAACCCTAATTTCTTTAAGAAAATAAATACATTATATTATTTATATACAACAAAATATATTAATATATACAAAAATAAAATATATTTAAAAAAGGGTATTTTTTAGTATGAATAATGATAAAAGTGAAAATTTAATATTTTTATATTTTATTCTAAAGTATTTAATAAAATAAAAGTATATATTTATATATGTATATTAATCAAATTAAATATGTACAATATAAAATAAAATATGTACAAAAATAAAATATATTTAGGAAAATATTTTTAGTATGAATAAAAATAAAGAACAAAAATAAAAGTATAAATTATATATTTTTCAAGTCTTAATAAATAATATAAAAGTATTTAAATACTTTTTCATGTTAGAAAAATTAAAATAAAATGCCAAATAAATGTAAAAAATTATGAAAATATTTTTGAGCATTTTTTATATTTGGAAATAAATAAACAAAATCAGAAATGAAAACAAAAATGCAAATATATAAAAATACAAGAAAATGGGTCAGGGGGTGCAAAAAGGAAAAGAGGGGGTGTCAAGAGTGAGCCAGGCCAAGCCCAGCCCACCACTTCATCTTCAACCTCCAGATTTGAAAAAACGTGCACGCCTGTATAAACTTGGGACATCCTGCATATGAGCTCTATTGCAAAAACTCACAACATCAAACTTGTATAGAATTTCAAGACGATTCCAACCATATAAACAACTTGTCTTAACTCTCAAAGACCAGAGAGAATTTCTCTGGCCCTAAAATCTGACCTAGTTTTTTTAGCATGTTCATGGATGAAATTCTCCTAGCACACTTAATATAAATGAAAACTAAGCATATGTACAACTTCATGGCAATGAACATTACATTTTTTATTCACAAACCTAAGGCTAAACGTTCCTAAATAGAGAGATAGAAAGTGGAGAAAAAACCTATTTCAGTTGGATTCGTGTAGGGCATTGTAGTGCTTTTCAACAAGGCTTGAGATGTCTGGTAGCTTGCTTGAACTTCACTTGACCTTCTCCAATAGCTAGCTTGCCTTGAATGTCCTTGAATCAGCCTCTAGAACTCAACCTGCACAAGCTCAAAATGAAAATGGTGAACATTGTAAATGGAGTTACAGTTGGTGTTTGAGGTTTGGGATAGCTTGAGTGAGTTGAATGGAAGGTGTTTGAAGCAACTTAGGGCAAAACGCACGAGCCAAATGAGCTATGGAACTCAAGTAAAGGAATGTGATTTCTGGATATGGGGTGTTTAGAGGCTCAAGTAATCGTGTTTCTAGCTCAAAGGGGTGTGAGAAAGATGTTCAAACTGTTTGTGTAAGTTGGTATTGGCTGGTTCTCAAGTTTTCTAGTTTTTGACAAGTTTCTTGTTTTTGAAGTAAGAATGTGGAAGTTGTTGTTACAGGCCTGTATAGGCTATTAAATATGCTTGCATACTTTGATCTTGGCCCCACCAACTTGTGGATTTGATTTACCCTCTGAGATATGGGCCAATGCTCAAGGGATAGTGGTTTGACATAAAGCACATTATGGCAAAAATGGAAATGTACCTTTTTCTACTTAGGGCCTAATCTTGTGTACAATGTCCAAGTGACCAAAACAAAAGCTTAGAATGATGGATTTGCATTTAATTATGGAGTTTAAAGTGGTTTAGAGGCCTGCAAACTAGGGTAAGGCATGTTGACTTGAAAATGCAACTTGTATGAACATGAATATGCCATGGATGAAAAGTGAGTTTTTGCCAACTCCAAGCCTTCGATTCTCCCTAACCACAAATGTGTTTGAGGAGTTCTAGGATAATTTGGAAATCTTGAAACATTCCCTATAATCCATATTTGAAATTAAACTTGAGATTCCAAGTGGAACTATGTAAAAAATGGCCAAGAAGATAGGTCAAAATCCTGCCTAAACTAAGGCAAAATTTCACTAAGTTAAACGTTTTAGGGACCCTTGTTCCAAAAATCATAACTTGAGATCCAAGATTCTTTTGAGAAAACTTTGTGAATCAAAGTTGTATACTTTGTGGAGGACTACAACTTTCATGTTGGAGGTTTTGTTTGAATCCATTTTCATCATGGTGAAAATGTTGGGCAAAGTTAGGAAAAAATAAGAAAATTTCATAACTTAGAAAAATTCTAAGTTATGAAATTTTTTCAATTTCAAACCCTAATTTGCAATTTTGGGTTTCTTGATGAACAAGTTTCATAATTTGACACATCTTGATGAAAAATGACCCTTGGATTTTGATTTTGACCAAAAAGTCAAAGTTTGACTTTTCAGTGTACAGTCAAATTTTGATCAGTTGACTGAAAAATTCATCTGTCAATCCCATGCATTTGAGATCTTTTGAACTTGTTGAATAAGTCAAGATGGTTTCATTTAGTCCTTGAGTCCATGGTTGAACCTAATTTTCCATTGGCTAGGTCAAAAAGTCAGAAATTGCCTTTGTACAGTCAAAACCCTAAAAATGACCATTTTGCCCTTTTGGTGATCTGATCAAATTTATTATGGAGTTATGGTCCAAACTTGATCCAATGATTCATATGAGTTCATAATGTTGATGTGGGTCAAAATTCATGAGGTTTGACTGTAAGTTGGCCACATTTGACTTTTTCCCCAATACAGCTGATTTTTAGGTCAACTGTCCAATTGACTGGACAAAAATTTGATTCAAGGCTTGAAACTTGGTATGGACAAACTTATGAGTCCAATATGAAGTATTAAAGTCAATTTGAGCATTGAAGGTCCAAAAATCTTTGTGCAAACTCAAACCCTAGTTTAGGTCATCAGTGCAAGGAGATGTCTTGAGCAGAGCAAACCCTAGCTTGATCTTGAGTTCCAAGAGCCTTGTGATGAGAAATGTTGATAAGATGAGAGGGAAAATTTTGGGGTACAACAGTTGCCCCTGTTCAATCTTCTTGAACCTGAAGAGTTAGATTGGCAAGTTTTCCTTTCGTGACTCGAAGGTAAAAGAGGATTGGACACTAGAGTGCCCGTAAATTTGCACTCGTCAAAATGTAGCTGAGGGAATGGGCTTAAAGATGCCATTTGGAAATGGTAGAATCTTGCTGGAGATGGGCTTAGAGATGCCATCCAAAACTTGTTTGTTGAAAATCAGTAGAATGAACATCAGAATGGTATCCGTATTTGGAACGTATCTGAGTTGTATCTGTATTTGATTCTTGAATGAATATCAGAATGAGTGCCATGTCTGGAGTGTATCTGTATTCTGAATGGGTAACAGAGAAACATCTGTGTATGGAGCATCTATGTGATGGGGATAAATTCCTAATGATTGACAGAATGGCAACTGTGTCTGGAGCGTATCTGGACTGTATCTGAAGTTGAGATCTGTATGAGTAGCAGAATGACTTTCGTGTATGGAGTGTATCTATACTATAACTGGGATCTGGATAAGTGACAGACTGACTCACGTGTCTAGAGTGTATCTGAACTTGAAGTTGATAGTTGAATCTGAATGAGAAATATAATGGTTGTCGTGTCTAGAGCGTATCTACTCTGTATCTGATTGCTGAAGTCTGAATGAGTAATAGAATGACTGTCGTGTCTGGGGTGTATCCATACTGTATCTTGAAATAAAAGATCTGAATGAGTAGCAGAATGACTTCCATGTCTTGGGTGTATCTGTACTGTATCTGAAATCTTTGAATAGTTGTTAATGATAACTTTTAATCTTATCCTGAAAAGGGTAAAATGTTAGCCAAAGCACAAAGTTATGTTGCATGATATGTATGATGCAATAAAATGTGTTCCATCAATGTTTATGATATATGAATGTAATGGATGTGCATGTAAGCTGATTAGCTGTCTTGCTGAGGAAAATAAATCCTTGATAGCTGGAGATACTGAAATCTTTGATTATTGCTGGGGAAAGTAAATCCTTGACCGATGTCGGGGATTCCAAAAATCTTTGATTGTTGAAGATGAGAAATCCTTGTTGATTACTGTTGGGGATAGAAAATCCTTGGCAGCCTGCGGGGATTATCAAAACTTTGACAACTTCTGTGGGGATGTGAGAATCCTTCATGACTTTCTAGGGAAGAATGAGGATAACTCTGACGATCTCTACTGGGGAACCAAAATCTGGGAGGCTTCCACTGGAGAAATAAGAACAAGAATCTTCGTTCTGCTGGGAAATAACTCTGTGGGGAGAATGTTTATTCTGCTGGGGAAATCAGGAGCTTGGGTTGTTTGCCAATCTACTGGGGATTCCTTGTTTTGTGGAAAACTCTGCTGGTGAATCAGAGGAAGTTGGATAGTATTCCATCGGGGTTTAAGATTTGAAGCTTTGGACTCCGCTGGTAATGAAAGTTTAGAGTATTCTGGCTCCGCTGGGGATCGGGAGTTTTTTTAGAAACTTAACTCTGATGGGAATTTTGAAATTTAACTCCGCTGGGGATATATACTTCAAGGTTTTAGCTCTGTTGAAGATCTGAATGACATACTGTAGGGGATTTCTTCTGGAATAGCCTAAAGACGTTTTCCTATACTTTCGACCTATCAGTAATTATCCTTTCTTAATTTGTATTATTTGTAAGCAGTGATTATATTCAAATGCATATGCTCATTTAACAAACCATTAGACGTTTTCAAATAAAACATAAGTGTAAAAAAGAAAGGAAAGGCAAGCAAATTTCTGCACTTTGAAGTATCTTTGTATTAACTTTTGTAAGTATCTTTGTACAAAGGAGACAGACATCCTAGTAACAGAATGTTGTGAAACAATTTGAGAACAATTTTATACAAAAGAAAGATGGATATGTGTAACAATTCCATGGGGTTCCCATTCTACTGTAGCCTTCACAACTCTGAGTATCTTGTCCATTCGTTGCTTCGTCCGCTGATGACTGGGTTGATCAGAAGCTTGGAGTTTGGTCGTGAAGAGACTGTCCTTAAAATGATCCGACATGACATAGTCATACGCTTTAATTCCCTAACTTTTGCCTGGACCGCCCTTTCGGGTTTTCGATCCACCGGGAAAACCTTTCTTGCCCAAGTTGCCCTTTCGGGTTTTCAATTCACCGGGATGCCCATTTTTTCCCAAGTCTCCCTTTCAGGTTTTCAACTTGTCGGGTTATTTTATGCGTAGTATCTTTTGACTATGTCTGCATTCGCAGGGTGCGGCAAGTCGTCATCGTCCATGGTGGTCAGAATCATTGCCCCACCAGAAAAGATGTTCTTGATCGTAAATGGTCCTTCGTAAGTAGGAGTCCACTTGCCCCTGGGATCACTTTGCGGCAAGATGATCCGCTTGATTACAAGATCTCTGACTTGATACACCTGACGCCTGACTTTCTTGTTGAAAGCCTTGATCATCCGTTTTTGATACGTCTGACCATGACAAATAGCAGTAAGTCGGTTCTCGTCGATCAAATTAAGTTGATCAAGTCGGGTCTGAATCCAATCGTCTTCACTTAAACCCACATCCTTCATAATCCTTAAGGAAGGAATCTGAACTTCCATAGGTAAAACAGCCTCCATGCCATATACCAAAGAAAAGGGGGTTGCCCCAGTTGAAGTACGCGCCGTGGTACGATATCCGTGTAGAGAAAACGGTAACATCTCATGCTAGTCCTTGTAGGTGACTGTCATATTTTGAATGATCTTCTTGATATTTTTGTTCGCAGCTTCAACAACATCGTTCATCTTTGGCTGATAGGGAGATGAATTGTGATGTTAAATCTTGAACTGCTCGCACATAGAAGTAATCACAGTGTTGTTCAAGTTTGTACTGTTGTCCGTGATGATCCTGTCGGGGATACCATACCGGCATATGAGATTCTGCTTGATGAAGCGGGCAACCACATTCTTTGTAACGGAGGCGAAGGAAGTCGCTTCAACCCATTTAGTAAAATAATCAATAGCAACCAAGATGAAACGATGCCCATTGGATGTCGTGGGCTTGATCTCTCCAATCATGTTGATTCCCCACATCGTAAATGGCCAAGGAGTTGTTAGAACATTGAGGGGAACTGGAGGAATATGTACCTTGTCAGCATAGACTTGGCATTTGTGACAAGTACGGGAATGTTGATAACAATCAGCTTCCATGGTAGACCAGTAGTAGCCTGCCCTTAGAATCTTCTTAGCCATCGTATGTCCGCTCAAGTGGGTGCCAAATGTGCCACTATATATTCCGGTCATGATCAACTCTGCTTCAACCTTGTCCACACAACGAAGTAGAACATAATCATGGCTGCGCTTATATAAGATACCATTGCTCAGGAAGAACTTGGCAGCAAATCTCCTTAAGAACTTTTTGTCATTGACTGAAGCTCCTTCAGGGTATTCTCGAGTCTGGAGATACCTTTTGATTTCATGAAACCAGGGTTGTTCCACTACTTCTTCGGTATTAATCTCATGACAGTGTGCAGGTTCGTCCATTCGCTCGATGGTGATTTGGGGAGCCTCATTATCCCAATTGAGTTTAAACATGGAAGACATTGTAGCTAGAGCATCTGCTAGCTGATTTTCCTCTCGCGGGAAGTGCTCAAAGGTAATCTGCTCGAAATGAGGCAACAATGTCAGGACATGTTCTTTGTATGGGATAAGATTAGGATGTTTAGTGTCCCACTCTCCTTTGATTTGACTGATAACCAAAGCTGAGTCCCCAAATACAATCAGAGATTTGATTCCCAAGTCAATAGCAGCTTTGAGACCAAAGATACAAGCTTCGTACTCGGCCATGTTATTGGTGCAGCTGAAGCAGAGTCTAGCAGTGAAAGGCGTATGGCAACCTTCTGGAGAAATAAGTACCGCGCTGATACCGTTGCCAAGCGCATTTGAAGCACCATCAAAGTACAGGGTCCATCGGGATCCTTGTTCAGGTCCGTCATACGGTCCATTACCTTCAATGTTGTCCAACATCATAATGTCCTCATCAGGGAAGTCGAACCTCATAGATTGGTAATCTTTGATGGCTTGATGAGCTAGATGGTCAGCTAGTACACTCCCCTTTATAGCTTTTTGAGTTGTGTACTGGATATCATATTCAATCAGGATCATCTGCCATCTAGCGATTCTTCCGGATAAAGCAGGCTTCTCGAAGATGTACTTAATCGGATCCATTTTAGAAATCAGCAAAGTGGTATGTGTCAACAATACTACCTTAGCCGGCGAGCAGCCCATACCAAAGCGCAACAAGTTTTCTCGAGCAGTGAGTAGCGAGTCTCACAGTCGGTAAAATTTTTGCTAAGGTAATAAATGGCATGCTCTTTTCGGCCAGACTCGTCATGTTGGCCCAGTACGCACCCCATTGAGTTATCCAAAACTGTCAGATACATGATTAAAGGTCTTCCTTCGACGGGTGGCATCAAGATAGGAGGTTCCAGCAAATACTCCTTGATCTTATCAAAAGCAACTTAACAGTCATCGTTCCATTTAACCACCTGATCTTTCTTCAACAGCTTGAAGATTGTCTCACAGGTAGATGTTAAGTGAGAAATGAACCTTGCAATATAGTTTAAGCGTCCCAAGAAACCTCTAACCTCCTTTTCAGTGCGGGGGGCAGGCATTTCTTGTATAGCTTTGACTTTAGCAGGATCAACCTCGATACCTTTGTTACTGACGATGAGTCCCAAAAGTTTACCGGACCTGACTCCGAAAGTGCACTTGCTAGGGTTCAGTTTGAGCTTATATTCCTTTAACCTGACAAACAGCTTTTGCAGATGGTCGAGGTGTTCCTCTTCTGTTTGTGAACGGGCTATCATGTCGTCTACGTAGACTTCAATCTCATGATGTATCATGTCATGAAACAAAGCTACCATGGCTCGCTGATAGGTTGCCCCAGCATTCTTCAGTCCGAATGGCATCACTTTATAGAAGAAGGTACCCCACTGCGTAACAAAAGTAGTCTTCTCCATGTCTTCGGGGGCCATTTTGATCTGGTTGTATCCCGAGAATCCATCCATGAAGGAAAATACCTTGTGTTGAGCTGTATTGTCAACCAAGATGTCGATGTGTGGCAGTGGAAAATAATCTTTAGGGCTAGCCCTGTTTAGGTATCTAGTCCACACACATTCTGACTTTGCCGTCCTTCTTAGGCACGGGCACAATGTTAGCAACCCATTATGGATAGGAAGTAACAGCCAGAAAGCCGACATTGAACTGATTCATCACTTCAGCTTTGATCTTTTCGGACATGTCGGGCCTTATTCGGCGGACTTTCTGTTTGATTGGTAGACAGTCTTCTCTTGTAGGGAGACGGTGAACCACAATATTTGTATCTAGTCCCGGCATATCTTCATAGGACCAGGAGAAGATTTCAACAAACTCATTCAACAACTGAACTAAGCGCTCTTTGACATTTGGTTCCAGGCTGGCACCCACTTTAACCTCTTTCTTGTCTTCCTATGTTCCCAAATTGATAGTCTCTAGCAATTCTTCATGGGGCAGAATAGCCCTTTCCTCTTGTTGCAGAAGTCTAGCTAACTCTCCAGGCACTTCACAGTCTTCATCACCTTCGTACTCGGCATGATTGACCAAATCTTCAGAGTCACCGAAGGGCAAAGCAGAATAGTCACCCATGGAATCCGGAGTGGATGGGTACCTGCATTTTATGAGTGTGGGTGTGTGTAAGGGATAGCCATCCTTAAACAAAACAAAATGTAAAAGGAAAGAAAATGAACACAACAGTTTATAGATGAAAACGTCCAATGATTCATTAAAAATGGCATATGAAAATGAAGAATCAAAACCCTTACAAATGGACCTATATGCCTCGGGTAAGACATAAGGTGAAAAGAGTGTACGAGTTGTTTAATTATTACAGACCAAACAGGAAATTGTTCAAAGATAAATTACTGATTGATGAAAGTGATGGGAACGAAGTCTTTCGCCTCCCAGTTTCTTAATCCTCCTTCAATGGTTGGAAAGATCCAATCTTCAAAGTTGTCTTATTCATCATCATCTTCTAAGGCATGAATTCCATGGTGAGTGATTTTTAAGGGTGGTCCTCCAGCCCGGGAGATACGCACAACTTTCTGGCCAGAGGCAGTAAAACCTAGTCCGAACTTGTCCATCTTGTGAGGAAAATCAGGCAGTTTCCCCCACACTGTACTTCTTCCTTCTTTGATTATAGCCTCGGCATCTTTAAGGGATGACATCCGAGACACAGGCTTGGAAATGATCGGCACATCAGTCATTGTCTTCGCTACTGCGACTTCAGGAGAAACCTCTTCAAAGTGTTGAAAAGGCGTTTCTATGAATTCGCCATCTAACTCCACATAGCGGAAGGAGTTAAGGTGACTTATCATATACTCCTCCTCACCATGAATCGTTATGATCTTACCCTGAACTGGATACTTTCGCATTTGGTGTAGAGAATAAGTGACTTCCCCAGCGTTATGGATCCATGGCCTTCCCAACAAGCATGAATATGAAGGACGGATGTCCATCACATAAAATGTAGAGTTGAAAATTTATGTACCCACTTTGATTGGAATGTCCACTTCTCCGCGAACCATCCTCTTAGAACCGTCGAAGGCTCTAACAACGATGTTACTGGGCTTTAGGGTCAAACCTTCGCAGTCCAATCTGTCTAACGCCTTCTTTGGTAGAACATTTAAGGATGAACCGGTATCTACCAGAACATGAGCAAGTGTGGTCCCCCTGCACTCTACCGAGACATGCAGTGCATCGTTATGCTTTCTTCCCCTAGACGTTAAATCAGCATCAGAAAAACCAAGACCATTATCAGCTGTAAGGCTAGCCACGCACTCTTGAAACTGGTCCGCAGTAGTTTCTTGAGGTACGTGTGTCGTCTTTAGAAATTTGATCAAGGCTTTGGCATGAGCCTCGGAGCAGAGTAAGAGAGCCAGCATGGAGATTTTGGAAGGGGTTTGCCCTGGCTGCTCTACGACATCATAGCCGCTCCTCTTGATAATCTTTAAGATTTCTTCCATCTCTTTTTGGGTGGTATCGAGGATAACCACAGTCTGAGCCTTCGTCCTGACAAGCGCTTCTTGTATCCCCTTACCCTTATCGGTGGTAAAAACAGAGGGTCTAGCTTCTGGAGCAATGATTTCTTCAATTACGGGACTTTGCACAGATGGCTTGACAGGCACAAAATCTTTTGAGGGTCCGAAGACTGCCGTGGAGGAGTAATCTCTGGAGAGAAGATCCTTCCGCTACGATTTATCTTGCTCGTTCCCGCGATATTCCCTACATCAGAGGTTTCTTCATCGGAATTCTCTTCGGCTGATTCGATCTTCTTGATACCATGGTAGAAGATCTCTCCTCCGTAGTTCCATGGTATTGTCTTGTTAGATTTATACGGGATAGGCCCCGGCATGGTGATTTTCAGCGGCACAAACTTAGGATCAGGCGTAATCTTAACAGGCCTTTTGCAGGTCTTGGAAAGATTCTCGGAGATGGTTATTATAGCAATGTCATTGATTGAAGTAACAAAGGTAGCAGGAGTAACATGAGTGATAGTATCAACAGGAGTCTTTTGAAAGAGGATCTCTTGGGTATCCATCAGGCGTTGGATACCTGATTTCAACAGTGGGCAGCCAGTTTGCAAGTTTGAACAAAAGTAACAGTCTTTTCCACAGCCTGGGAATATCCCGGCTTTCATCAAATTCACTTTAATCACTGGTAACGGAGTCAAAAGGTAATCAACAGTGGTAGCATGAAGATCTTCCACAATGGCATGGACATTATGACCATGTTTTGGCATAGGAGCGGATATCACGTTGGGTTTTTCGGGAGCATCAAACTCTACTTCTTTGGCATCTATCAGATCTTGGATCTTGTTTTTAAGAGCCCAACAGTTGTTGGTATCATTCCCTACATTGTCCGAGTGGTATGCACATTTTGCATTGGAGTGATAATAAGGAGAAGAGGTATTGGGGTTTTTCGGCGCTTCTTTCAATTTGGTAAGGTTCAACTTTAACAGATGAGGGAGGACTTGAGCCGGTGTCATATTGATTTGGGTGAATTGCCGTTGTGGCCTTTCTACCCTTTGTTGATTAGCTCTTGGTTGATTGTTGCGAGGTTGATCTGATGAAGAGTTCTGGATCATCACAGCCCCCACCGTTGGTCGGCGCTCTATTCTCCCTTGATTTCTCTGGGTATGAACAGCAGAAACTTCCTTCTTGGCTGGGAAGGACTTCTTAATAGTAGTGGAAGCGGAGGCATCCTTCTGAATCTTACCACTTTTAATGCCAGCTTTGACCCTTTCACCGGTCAGAATTAATTCGGTGAACCCTGTAGATGAGCTCCCGATCAAGTGATTGAAGAACGGACCCGGCAGAGTCCTTAAAAACATGTCAACCAGCTCTCTATCCGACAATGGTGGCTGCACCCTTCCAGCCAAATCCCGCCACTTCTGGGCATACTCCTTAAATCCCTCATTAGAGGCCATACCCATACTCTGTAGTTGAGTGCGAGTATGCGCTAAATCTGCATTGTATTGGTATTGTCGGTAGAAAGCAGCAGCCAAATCTTCCCAGTTATGAACGTCAGATCTCTCAAGTTGATAGAACCAGTCCAATTGCGTGTCTGGCAAACTATCTTGAAAAAAGTGGACCCAAAGATCCTTATCAGAGGAGTGAGGTTGGATCTTTCTGACGTAGGACCTCAGATGCATCTTTGGACAGGACAAACCGTCATACTTAGCAAATGTAGGTACTTTGAACTTGGGAATGACGATCCCAGCAACCAACCCTAGTTCTTCGAAATCTAAACCAGGTACCTTTTGCAACTTCATGGCTGCCAACCGATCCTCGAGATTTTTATACTTATCATCTGTCGGGGGATATTGCTGTTCGGAGTAATCTTCATCCTCTTCCTCTTCAGCTTCAGATTCGGAAGGCATTGCAACTCCTTTTCCTTTACCAACCCCTTCGTCAGACGTCGAGGGGAATTCCAGAACTCTCCTAGCCTGATGCTCAAATCTCCTTCCCATAGTGGTTACCCCAACTCTTTTCTTCTTCTTCCTTTTTGGTTCCTTCTCTTTCTCTAATAGTGCTTTAAGATCCTCTTGACCCTTTGCTAAGGTCATGAGGAGTTGTTGGAATTGTGAATTATGTGCATGCAGATCTTTAACCGTCTGCTCTATATCCATCTCGCTGAAATAAACAACAGAAAGATAAGGAAACCTGGTGTGAAGACTTGTTTATGCATATGATGAATGATATGTTATTCATGTAATGCATTCAAGGATTCAGAAATTCAAATTTGTTGCAAATAAAAAGAACACGCGTCATATTAATAAGAAGAAATGTGTTAGTACATAAATGCCCCATGGGCAAAATATTACAAAATTCTTAATGTAAAAAGACATTGCGCATCCTCTTTGGTGCGATGTAAGTGTTAAGAGTCTCCTCTTCATGAAGTCGGCAGGTAAGTTCTAAAACCTTCTTCTCACTGGCATAGAAGTTGGCTTCAAAATTATTTCGTTCTTCCTTGAGTTGTATCCAACTCTTTTGTAATTCTTCCAATGATGTTGGCATGTCAGGATGTAGGAGGGTGTATGGAACCTCTCCTTCCATAACAGGCTCTTTGATCACGGGGAGAATGTGAGGGTAAGGCATCATAAGACTCTGGGCGCGGGTTCGTACCCACTTGAGATAAGGCTCAAGAGGGATGGAATTCTTGTGCCCCAGTGTCTTACTATCCACTTTGTTGGGCATCCTCCAAGCTAGGATAAACCTTTGTCAAAGTCAAAAACCAAGTCAGGAATCAGCATATCATGAGGGTCATCTCTCCGGGCATATCCAAACTGCCTTAGAGCTAAACAGGGGTTGTAGGTAATGCCTCCTCTAATGCCAAGTAGTGGGACATTAGGGAATTCTCCACAATGATCAATGATGATGACATTTTCTCTAGACCGAGAACACCAATGAACATCAGAATGTGTGAGGATCATCAACCGTTGTGACCACCTTAAATCCTGCTCATTCTTCAAGATTGACTGGGGTAGGTGAGAAATAAACCACCTTGCTAGAAGAGGAGTACAACACATGAGAACACCTCTTTTCCTCATTGTTCGTGTGTGAAATGAGTGTAGGATGTCCCCAAGCAATGTAGGTATAGGATTCCGAGATATGAAAATCTTGACGGCATTCACATCTATAAGCTGATCAGGGTTTGGGAACAAAACCAACCCATAGATGAGAAGTGCTACAATCTCCTCAAAGGCTTGTAGATCTAGAGAATTACAGCAGTCTTGTGCCTTCTCAAACAGAAACTTTTCCAAGAAACCCTTGACACCACTTCTGATTTCCCAATGACCTTTGATATCAGATGGTTGCAAGTGTAAGGCTTGAGCAACATCTTCAGGCTTTGGTTCTCTTTTCGTACCGTTGTAGGGTAGTTGATGGAGAATAGGAATCCTCAGGAGTTGAGAAAATTCCTCCAAAGTAGGTACTAGCTGGTAATTAGGAAATGTAAAGCAATGGTGTAGGGGGTCAAAGAACTGAAATAGAACTTTCACCATGTCTTCCTCAATATTGGAGTTGACCAAGTTGAGAAGTCTACCATGTCTTTCACTGAAGAGAGAATTCTCTGGAATCTTGGAAGTAAGCTCCTTGAGTTGAGGAGGGATTCTCACAAGGTTGACTTGAATTGTTTTCCTGCGAAGAGATTCCATGACCTACAAAACAAGAACAAAGATGAAGATCCAAACCCTTGAAATGGTTAGTGGATGTATATGATGCTTTAAGATGTTCATGATGTATGCACAAACATATGTACAAGTAAATCATACGAGACCCTAGTTTCAGGCTTGCATGAGGTTTCATAGGTAAGTACCCTCTTGAAGCTAGTTGGCTCAACCTGTCCTATAAATAGTAATCGGGTTCTAAGGAGCTCAATATCACTGGATTATTTTCTGTGTTCATTATTTCAGCTTAGCCACTTAACTGGCGACCGAAATATTCCAAGAAAATAACCCTCAATGAGTGTAGTATCGAGTATCTACCAACTTCGGACTATACCAAAGCCGGTCATCTCACTACCCCTAAAAAAGGCCAAGATAGTCAAGTAAGGTTCTAAGAGTTCATTAGTGCTTCATGACATCACTCAGCGGCCCCGTATTCTCTTTGATTGACTCAAAGGCTACCGGTACTCACAAATATGTCGCACTAATATAGCTATTGCTTCAACCATGTCGGTATACCCCGTACAGTTTCCACAACGTATTGCTATTTACCTATGAATGTTTCCTAAAAATCCGGGTGGAGGATTCAAACCCAAACAAGAGAACCAAATGTAAAGCAATCAGAGCAAACAAGATAAGCATGCAAGGGTGATCTAAACCCTAAGGTTACTCCACTTTTAGATCTATCCCCAACAGAGTCGCCAGTTATGCGATACGGTGGGAGAACTGACTTGAGGTTTTGCTTTTGTGTTCGTAAATGTTTCGGTTTAGCAAGAGTCACCACCGACTTTTTATTTTATCCTAAGGAAAGGTCAAAAAGCACAGGAGAGACCTTTGAGATGTTTTCTTGGGTTCAGGGAGTAGATTATGAAAAGGGGAGGTGCAAGCAACCTTTTCATCCATGGTTATCCATGGGCTCTTAGTTACTTGTTTAGATCACTTGCTTTTGCTTTTCAATTGTTTGAAATGGTGCTTTGTGTGTGGTTTTGAAAGATATTTTGAAAAGAGGCCATCGTTGTGGCAACCTTTGTAATGATTCTTGTTTGAATGTATACAAAGGTGTTTTTGTCTTTTGAAAAGATTTCAATGTTTGAAAGTTTGATTTGGGAAATGTTTTGAAATTGTATTGTGAAGTGTGTTTGAAAATAGCAGGGATGTTTTGCAAGTTTTTGATCAAGTAACTAAGAGTTGTCTACCCTATTTTACTCAAAGATCTTTCCTAATGTTTTTAACCCTTTTGACAGTGTTGCTTCACCATTGCATTTGGTGAACAACCTTGTGTTAGGATGTTAAATGGGACAGGTGCGGGTCATCGTATAGACCATGATAGCAATTGTGTCAAGTATTTTGGCAAATTTTTTAAGGGACTTGATCATTTTTGTTTAGGCAACCAAGATAGCGTCATCGAGGGACTATGATCTTTTGTTTTGTTTTTGTTTTGCCAAAGTACCCAACATGCATAACATGGCCCACTTTTGAAGGCAACAAGTGGATTATAACCCTAGGGGTGCAAGTGTGCATTGTGTTTGATTTTCATGCATTTTTGTCTTTGATTAGGTCAAACTATTTATTGATTTGGATTTTTGCATACAAACCCTAATTCTCTAATCATGGCATAATTGAAAGCGTAAAGTGCGAGAATTAAAAAGTCTAAGCTATTACAACATGATTATGGGGATGAGGGTACAATTTTTGAATGGGGGGTATTTGACAAGAAATATAAACCCAAATTTATTATTACATCCAAATTGAATTCAAATGCATAAATATTTAAATGGATAATATTTAAATAAACAAAATAAATAAATATCAAATAATATGTATTATGCAAAAAAAAAATTTGTTTGTTTATGTATGTAAAAGTATTTAATGTAAAAAATATAAAGAAATAAAAAAAGATTAATTTTATTTGTTTAAGGGTAAAACCCTAATTTCTTTAAGAAAATAAATACATTATATTATTTATATACAACAAAATATATTAATATATACAAAAATAAAATATATTTTAAAAAGGGTATTTTTTAGTATGAATAATGATAAAAATGAAAATGTAATATTTTTATATTTTATTCTAAAGTATTTAATAAAATAAAAGTATATATTTATATATGTATATTAATCAAATTAAATATGTACAATATAAAATAAAATATGTACAAAACTAAAATATATTTATGGGTTTGCCTAAAACTTGCACACATATAAATACTTCATACATGCATCATTTCCAACTTAATAAAACTATAAAAACATACAAAAATTTCTCATTATCTTCAACCTCTCATCTATGCATACACATAAACAAACTACACATAATCATTATTTGTTTGGGTGCCATCCAAACTTGTGTTGATAACATTCAATTTAGGTTGGTGTATCATAAGATTGTGTAGTGGTGAAAATCGGAGATCAAGCTATTGATTAACTTGACCCGCAAAAGCAAGAGTCGCCACCGCGCTTTATTATTTCCAAGGGAAAAGAGAAAAGTGCGAAATAAAACCCATGAATATGCAAAGTATGAATAATACTAAAAGTGAAGAAAAATAGAATTCATTTGAAAGAGATCGTAGGTTCGGGGATTGGTTATACAAAGGGAAGGTATTAGTACCCTATGTATCTATAGTATCCTATAGGAACCTTTTGAAATATCTATTTTTTGGTTAAAATTGATTTGCTTGCTAAATGAGTGTGGGGATGATAAAAGAAGTGTTTTTTTAGTGCTTTTGAAAGGATTATAACATGTTTAAGTGTTTTGAAATGTTTATTAAAGAAAATAAATTTTGCAAGTGCGATGACCTAATGTCAAAGTTTCTATCAAAAGAGGTATGAGTTTTTAAAATTAGGGTTTAGAAGAGATTTATCTTTAGATTAATAAACTAAAAAAAGTATGAAGGGGTTTTGCACAATCGTTTTAAATATATTCGATGGAATGAAGTCAACAAATTTGATTCTTTTCCTTGGAATTTAGTCATAAGCAAATAGGTATGATAATCGAGCAAGAATCAAAGCATAGATAATTAAAAATCTACAAGAAACAAACAAGAAAAATAATGACAAGATAAGTTATAAGAAACCAAATAAATGTACAAAGAAGAATCATGAATAAAAGAAAAGTGTAATTAAAAACTTATCTAAACTAATTTGAAATTTTGAGGTTACTAAGTAAACTAAACTTAAATTCTAAAGTTTCTAATTAAACTAAATAAAATTTTAAAGTTACTAACTAAAACTAAATTAAAATTCTAAAATTACTAACTTAAAATTATAAAGTTATTAAAATAAATTAACACTCTAAAGTTACTAAATTAGATTAATTATAAAATTATTAATTTAAATCTAAACTAAACTAATTTTAATCTAAATTAAATTAATTATACAAAAAGGTGTGAAACATGAAATTGGGTGAGAGTAGCAGTTTTGAATGGGCTTAAGCAAGAATAAAATAGATTGGCCCATGATTACAAACAAGATCAACTAAACTAAAAATTATGGACCTGAGATGAGTAGCAAATAGAGGGTGTTAATAGGAAATTTGGATAGGATTATATATATAAAAAAAATAACAACACTAAGTTTGTAAAAAAACTAGAGGATATATAAAAAAGATGATGGGCCGGACCGGGTCAGGTTGATCCAGACCCATCAGGTTGCAACACAAACTTAAGGATTAAGATGAAAACCTAGTGCCTCTTCTCTCAAACAAGGTACAACCAGGGAATTCCTCCTTCTCTGTTCTCAGTCACAACAGCCGTGGAATTCAAACTCTCATCCTGCCCAAATCTCTCTGTATTCCAACAATAACAATCGCTCTCTACTCTTTTGTTTTCCTCAATGCTTAACAAATACCTTTTCTCTCTGTTTCAAATCTCTCAACCTCAATCTCGTTCCTCTCGCTCAACAACAACAATACAACCATTATCAAGGTAAACAATTCACAACCAAAAGCAAAATAGGTTCACATGATTTCTGCATAAATATAAGTGATCAGAAGGAATAAAGATTACCTCGTGAATGCTCTAGGTATGCCACTACTCTTCCCGTCCTTCACCTTCTCTTGGAAATGTTGTTTAGATTATGTTTGTTGTGTGGTGAGCTGTTGTTGTTATGCATTTCTAAATTGACGTATACGTGAGTCTGTAAAGGTGTCTCTATTTGTTGTTTGTTTCGGCTGGGATTTGTGTTGTCCGTGTGAGTGTTGTGTATAGTTAAGAGCAAACAATGAGGTTTTATATGTTTGATTTGTGAAGGGTTTAAATAGGTATATTACAATAGTGAATGAAGGATGTGGAGTTGAGGTTTTTTTGAAAATTTAGCAGTGGTTGAGAATTCTGAAAACAAGTTTTTAGGATAGGGGGTTTTTTATGTGGGATTCTTGGTATATTGAACCAAAGTTAAAGGCTTTTTCTGTGAGATTTTATTGTTCTCAATGTTCCCTGAGTTTGCTGAGATTTTTCCTCCCTAATATCAGTAATCTCCTCCTTCTGAAATTTGGCTTCCTAAAATTACAGGTTATGGTGGATATTATTGCTGCTATAAGTTATTAACGTGAATCATGATTTGCAGTTTCTGACCAGACGTTGAAGAGTCGATTAGAGGCGATGCTGTTGAAGGTATTGAGTTGAGGGTAAGGATGTGAGGGTTGTTGTAATGGCCCTATTGCAAGTAATGAGTATTTGCTTCCTTCTTCTTTGAAATTTTATGTGGAATTTTATATCTCTCCCCTCTTCGTCGACCCCCCTCATTGTGTTGTTGGTCTCAATTTACAGTAGAACCTATTAGGTTTTAGGGGGAAATTTGATAAGTTTCAAAATAATTTTGGTATGCTGAACTGAGCTTTCTATAGTAGCTTTCATTTTCTACTAAATTGATGCAATATTTGGCCTGTTATGGACTGGTTTTGGTGCAGGTTTACAGGACTGGGCAATAGGACATTTTGCAGGTTTTCTTGGTTGTTTGTAGGCAGCAAGATAACATTGTTATGGACTGGTTTTTTATATGTATGTAGAGTGATATAGCTGGATGGTTTTGGACAATTTTGACAGGAGCTTGGTGTGGACAACAACATGATATTGGGTTCCTTGAATTGTTGGACAACAAAGTGGTTTTATAAGTTGCAGCATTGGTTTTGGCATTTAGTAGAATAGGTTTAACATAATGGTCCTTGTATGAAAGTACTTCAAATGATACTTGTATTTTGAAATTAATAAATGAAATTTCATATGTTTCAATACAAACTTTATTTAAGGTTCATATTCTTTACTTCTAATCTTGAAATGATATTGATGAGGCAATACTATTAGAAATTGAATGAACAAGTAACCTTGTAAAGTCTTGACACTTCAAAATATCTTTCAAATTATGCCCTAACCTCTTCTTTTAAACTTTTGACAAATTGGATGCATCACTATTTTCAAGTGTCTTCAAATAAATGTATGAAACTTGTAATTCTAAACTCAAGAAATGAAACTTTTGAATCCACACACTTTGAATCTTGAAATAATTGAAGAACTATGCCTTAATTTCCAAGTGACATGACTTCTTGGGTTCCAAATAATTCACATGAATGGACTTTGATTTTTAAATCAATTCTTGAGAAAAACACTTTGCAAATTCAGGAAAAAACACTTGACTTGAGCAACTAGTAAACTCAACACAAGAAAATCAACGTCTTAAGAGGGAAATTATGGCACCAATTGAAATTAGAGGTCAAAATGGCGTATAATGTTTCAATATAATTCATGGCTTTCTGAGCGTGTTTGACTCTTGATCCTTGAAGAGAACTTGTAGACGACATCACTCATGATAATATGCAAAAATAATCGCCTCAAAATGTTGAGAATCAAAGAGGTTATGATCATTGAAAGTTGGGCACAACTATTTTGAAATTAGGTCAAATTCCACAGGATGACCTCTAAAGTATTCGGACTTTTGATGATCCTCCGCACATAATCAGATCTTGAGTGGTAAATAGGGGTTGGATATGACGTCAACAAGAGTTATACGCAAAAAAGAACCACTCAAAATTATTGAATAATGAAGAAGTTATGATCGTTTGAACTTGATCTTGAAAAAAGTTAACTTTTGGTCTAAGTGCTTTGAATCGACTTGCAAATTTGATCTTTCCTTGCATTCCAAGGCATATTGATGCACGTGTGGACTAATGATGATGAAATCTCGAGTGTGCTTTTGAGATTAGAGATTAAGCTTTGATGATGTAGCCTTTTAGAATCAGTGATCCATCATACCTGAACACTTAAGGGATCAGAAACCCTAACTGAAGCGCAATGCCTGATGCTTTTGATTCAGACTTGTCCCTACACATGGAAACAAAGAAACAAAACATACACCTTTGTATTTATTAGATGTCAATAATGCATAAGATAAGATTTTCGCAACACTTGATAATTTCTGCATAAGCAATGCTCAAAGGTGAAAGGGTTAAAACCCAATTGTATCTCGTGACCTTGATGCTTTATGAAAATGAAAATGAAGGTGGAATCTTAGGTCAAAATTTTGGGTATGACAGTTGCCCCTATTTAAGTTTCTTCTATTAGAAGATATAAAGATTGAAATCTTCGTTTCGACAAGATTGAAGATACTTAGATATAGAATACACAATGTTTGGTCCTAAGATACCACAATGATGTTTATGATATGACACAAATGCAATGCTATGAATTTTATGGGGAATGACGCCTCATGAGATGAACTACTACTGGAGAAACCAAGTACATGATAAAGTAATCCCACAAGGGAAGATATTTTAACTCCACTGGGGAACAGAGCCACAAACTTCGAATGAGAGACTCTTATTGGGGAACAACTTCGAGAGAAGAAAAACAATTATTGACTCTATCAGAGAAGACGCCTTGCATAGGCTGTGAAAAGATAAATGGCTACTGACTCAAGATGATGATAAATTTCCAACCCAGTGTCAAAGGTAGAAAATCAAAAAGATAATGACTCACAGATGACAGTAAACTACCAACTCAATGGTCGAAGGTAGGATAAAAAAGATACCGACTCACAGATGACGATAAACTACCAACTCAATGGTTGAAGGTAGAAGATCAATAAGATATTGACTCACAAATGACGATAAACTAATAACTCAATAGATGAAGGTAGAAGATTAATAAGATACCGACTCACAGATGACGGTAAACTACCAACTCAATGGTTGAAGGTAGAAAATTTATAAGATACTGACTCACAGATGACGATAAACTACCAACTCAACAGTTGAAGGTAGAAGATCAATAATATATCGACTCAGAGATGCCTGTAAACTACCAACTCAATAGTTTAAGGTAGAAAAGTAAGAGATACCGACTCACAGATGATGGTAAACTCCAACTCAATAGATGAAGGTAGAAAAGATAATAAACCTTTCCATGACGAACGAGTTCCAGTTTCTTCTTTGTCGAGCCTTCCACTTGAAAAGGATAATATACAAACTTCTTTGCGAGACTTTTTTCAGGGAGATACCATTTGCTATTGATGAGCAAACTTCCCAAAAGAGATACCATTTATTGTTGATGAGCAAACTTCCCAAAAGAGATACCATTTGTTGTTGATGAGCAAACTTCTCAAAAGAGATACCATTTACTGTTGATGAGCAAAATTCTCAAAAGAGATACCATTTGATGTTAATGAGCAAACTTCTCAAAAGAGATACCATTTGTTGTTGATGAGAAAACTTCTCAAAAGAGATACCATTTGTTGTGTAAAAGTATGCTGGAAATACATAAGCTGCTTAAATAAAGAGTTTTCCATTTGTTATCATGTTGAGATTCCGAGTGTTACAACAACACTACTGGGAAACAAAGTTCATTTTTAATGGAAACCATGAATAGATTCTACCTGAGGAGGTATATAAAGGTGCAAAATAAATTCACTTTCAATCTAGGCTTCACAGCCTAGGGAGATCCACGAGGTAACATCTGCAACAGACACAACTCAATCCAAAAACAAACAGGAGAGAAACATTCAAACAAGACTCTAGCAGATGAGGAATAAACTCAACTGGGACTTATCCTATCCTGAGATGGAATGGAAAGCTAAAACAAAACTTTTCCATGAGGAATAAACTCAGTGGGTAATTAGAAAGGATGTACACTTTCTGCTTAGGTTTGTCACTCTATTTGGAAAGAGAGAATACTCTACTTGGGGATAAACACAACCAAAGTAGATGGACCCAAAAACATCGAGAAACGCGAATGTTCATGAATGATGTATGTGTGAATGAGTAAGTGAATGTCATGTAAATACTGACAAAATAGACAAAATAGATAAACTGGGGATGATAAGACATCACAGTATAAACAGATACTTGACTAATCTCAACAATATGGGAACATTACTGGAGATAGAACAAAAGCCATCAGCGAATCATATTTCTGCTATAAGGCTATAATCTCTCCAGAGAGGAAGATACTCAAAGTCCAATCAATAATCCATTGAAAGGATAACAACGCTTCAGCTGGAGAACAATCTTGCTTAGCTGGAAATACTAGGGAACACTACCATCTAATAATGTGTGCAAAGTAGATCACATATCTTGACAAATCTGGATTGCCCCTGGGACTAATTTTGGATGCCCCAAGTTAACTGTTGATAAACTGCATGATGCGCGACAATTATTGCGAATAACTTCACTTCTTAAATGCCCCAAGTTACATGGTTTACGAGAAGAAATCGTCTCAAGAGGATTTTACAAAAGACTTGGCATCCAAAATGCCCTAACGTATTCAAACTCTTTGAGAGATTCGTCGAATCTTGACGTGACTACCCCATATTTACTGTATTTGGAAAAACAAAGTCTTCAAATTTCCCCATGAGGGTAAACGAACTATGAAGGTAACAACCTGTTCATGCTGAAGGTCTTCAGGTGACATTCTCCTGGCTATGATTATTCTTAGAAATGATTCGCCAATTATTTAACAAAGTTTCAGACCTCAAAAGATTAAAATTATCATTGGTGCTTATATATAAGCTTCTTGACATTAAGCAACTATTTTACAAGCAGAAAATGTTTATTCTAAGAATGAAAATTCTAATGCAACAATTATGTAAGTCTTAAATATTTTATTAAAAATATATCGCAAAACCTTGTGAGCGAATCACTAGCCAGGATGCGACATTGATTTTTTTGTATAAAAGATAATAAAAGCATATAATACCAACATGATAATTTAGCAAAACTCATGGGGGTCGGGAAATACTATCCTGTTGGAGTATGCTTTTGAAATAAACCATATTTCAGTTAGGACTTTTGAGAGTTATAACATGGTCCGGTTCACGGTTTTTTAGAAAAAAAAGATTTAAGACTCAAAATATTTGGTGCCCACCCCTTTATGATGTTCTTCATTCCTATGTTTAGTTAAACCAAAATGGGCACTCATATCCCAAGAGGATTTAGTTGATGGTTGAGGAACAATTGATATTCTTTGGATACAAAGGTCACTCACTCTTGACTTTTGTCACACGAATCTATTTTTTTGTAGAGGATTTTATGTTGTAATCCTTTTTCACCTTTCACGTATGCTTTCCCTAACTTTTGTATGGACAAAATCCTTTTGAGTTTGACTCTGAAGTCAAGTGGGATGCCCTGACTTTTGCCTAAGCGACTTGTTTTTCAAGTTCCGACTTAGCGGAGCTTTTTGTCTCTTTCTTTTTTCATCATTTTTATTCATTTCATTTTTATTTCCTTTTAAACTTGTCGCGTGACTTCGAGTCGTATGTGACTTGGTGGAAGAATTGTGACTGCCTGAGTCCTTGGTGGATGAGGGACAACTGTTGTGGTATCATCATCTGTTGATCTCTTGATGTGCGAGAGATATCCATTGGGATATTGTCTTCTTATGATGCACACTAATGATAGGTGAAGATTTACCGTTGCGGTTTTGACTTTCCTCAATATTTCGAAGGATAATGATTGTTGTAACCTAGGATGCGTACTCTTGATGAGATTTGAATACTCAATAAGATTAGCTGAACACTACCCTGCCCCGGGTTAAAAATGAAGGTTTTTTCTAAACAGAAAAGAAACTCTTACTTCAAGGCTCAAAGGTGTCATACCCCAAATTTGCCCGCCCCTTATTTCTATAATCAAAAAATCTTTTAAACATGGTTTTTATAATATTATTTGATTTAATATTTACTTACAAACCTATTTAAAAAATATAATAATTTATTTCAGATCATTTGTATTTTTTAATAAATAAATATTTGCACACCTTTCGTATACTTTCAAATTGAGTTTATTTACAAACCAATAATATAGCACAATTGGTAAAGAATGAAACTTGCAAGCGTAAGGTCACGAGTTCGAATCTCTTGTGTTGTACTTTCAACATTTTTTTCTTCTTTTTTTTGTCACTAATTTTCTTTCCTTTTTAAAAAGGTGTTTCTTATTGGCCATTTAATGTCAATTTGTGTCACACTTTGTTTTTTATTGGTAAATTTTGTTTTATTTCCAATTTGGATGGTTTTTTTATCTATAAATAGGACATGTTTTTCACACTTCTAGATCATCCACAATACTCACAATTTCTTTCCCACAATTCTACACACTTTCTTTTAAAATTTCTTTTCAACACTTTTGGTGTTATTTTGTTATTTTGGCCGATGATTCAAATATGAGGCCTCTCGTTGATTTCTAATTTTTATCTCTTTTTAATTGAAAATTGTTTTAAACACTAAGTGATGATTTATCTGATGATTTATCTTCTTTTTAATTACATTTTTACACTAAATCTCATCCCCTCAAAGTTTTTTTCACATTTTATTCAATAGCCACTTTTATTTCATGTTGCTTTACAACTTTTGTTACAGTAACAATTCACAATTTCTAAAGACACATGACACATATTCATTCATACTGTTGTACCCCAAAATTTGCCCTCGTATTTTCCCACAAGAAATCACAGCTTCAGGCGTTTCCTGATTTTTCAAACTGGCTCAAGAATCGGTCAAACAGACTTTTCTCGTCAGTCAGACACAATTAGGGTTTTATTGATTTTCATGGCTCTAGAACAGTTCACACAGTTTGCTTAGGGTTTTGATTGATTTTGGCTCGACTTTGATCAGGCGAACGTTCTTTGGCATTTAATCAGAAATTAGGGTTGTTCATGCACGGTTCCTCAGAAAGATTTAATTCTACGGTGCTTTTCAAGTTATTCCGAGATTTGGATTGACTTCACATTGTTTGACTTAATCAGTAAAAAAAATTGCACTTGAATGGAATTCGCATTGTGTGATTAAATCAGTGAAAGGATGCATTAGGTTTGAATTTTCAATGTTTGATTAAAGTCATAAAAGAAAAAGCGTCTGGGCAATTGATGTGATTGACTGTTGTTTTGCTTTGGATGTTGGAAACGCCAGGTTTAATTGATCAATACTGAAGCAATGTTTATTTAATTATTTATTATTCTAAGATTAAATGATTGGAATTTATTTTCAATTATTATAATTAGAGAATTATAAATAATAAAACGAACAATTAAAAAGAGGAAAAGAATTAATTGGATAAAAAAAACTTTTATTTATTTTTAAATTATTTGTACAATTGTTTTGTTTACAAATTGTTTACAACAATGATTTTACAGTAATTTAAACCTAAATAAGACTATCCTAATTTTTTCTAAATCTTCATTTCTTCATCTTTTGCTATTCCTCTCCATTTAATTATTTATCTGCAAAGAAAAGAAGGAAAAAGTCAGTTAGAAGCGGATAAACAATTAAAGAGACAGATAAAAATAAAGGTCATCATTAAGGGCAACTAACTGGAATCAGTTAGCCCTCTCTGCAAATCACGGGATTTCTCCCGGTTCACAAAGAGGGATGAATATTTGCTTGCTAAACTTTGAATGCACAAATATAAAGAATGCACAAGTCAAAATTGTCAAACCACTGCACAGTTCAAAACAAACAGAATGGCCTAACCACAAAGTCCAAACTGAATCACAAATTCCAAACTGTCCACAAACTGTCAAAGATGTCAAACAAGTACAAGGCTACTCAAAGCTGTCAAAAAGAAGATATGGAAAGATAACAAGAAGCATAAAATCTGGAAGAAAAGAGACAAATATGCAGAGTAAGCATGTTATGCAAGCAAGCTATTCATTTCATCATTTCCCAAGTGCTGCCCTTTCAGAAAAGTACAAACATAAACATATAATATGCTTTAAAAAAATTGTACTGGAGAGAGAAAAGAAGAGAGAAAAGTGGTTAGGCTTACAGGTTTGGCTTTAGGCATAAAAGATATAAAACTGCTAACCCATATCAGAAAAGAAAAAAAAGACAAAACAAATATACAAAACTGCAACAGCATGTCCAAGCCATAAGATAGCCTGAAGCAAAGCTCCCAAGCCATAACCAGGATACTCACAATAAACCAGAAAACCAGTATATCCTGTCAAACAAAAACAAAACTTGCCAAGGCCAAAGCTAACAGCCACAACCTGTACTAGCTATCAAACCAAAGCCTCACCAAGGCCATAACATGAATCAAGCCTTAAACCAGCAAGGCCATAAACCAGTAAACACCATCAACCTGCAAAACCCAACAGCATAAACCATAAAACCAAGCCTGAAACAAGCATAAGCCTTGATCCAGTATAACCTGTTCAAACCTCACACTAAACATCAGACAAAGCTCATTACCAAGCATACCTGCCTATCAGAAAAGACCTGAAGCATACCAGCCTAACCATTCAAGGCCAAACCCTGTCAACTAAAACCTGCAGCCTTAACCAGTAGAACCTGTACCAGAGCAAACCTGATACTACACAAACAGGTCCATACACGCCCAAAGCCAAAAACCAGAATACCACAAACAACACAAACTTATCAAACCAATTTCCAAACCCATCAGGCCCTCAGAAAAGATTCATCACAGGGCATACAGAAAAAGCATCAAGATACTCAATTATCAAAGCATACTGAAGCATACATACAAGCCAACAGAAGAAGGAGATAAAGAAGTGTCTCAACCAAACACAAGGCATCAAGCTAGGCATCAGGGCGACAAGAAGAAGAAGATCAAAGATACAGATAATTATCATCTCAGAAGCAACATAAGCATACATAAGCAGAAGCGAAGAGAAGAAGAAAGAAGGGATATCAAAAAGGTTTTCAGAAACGCATCACAAAACCAACACACAAAGAGGCAAAAGTACAGAATACCAGGGTTTCCAAGCTAGCTTCCCTCATCACCGAGCCTCCGCCTCAGCGCCTCCCAATCCGCCTCCTCCTCCGTAAAGGTAGTATCCTCTCTTCCCTTCCCTTTCATACCTCAAACAGAAACGACAATAATGACACTTAAGATCAGAACACAATAGAACATGCAAGATATAAAAAATGAAAACCCTAATGCATAAAGAGGGCGAAATCGTTACCCTTTCACGTTTTGGCTTGATCCAACCATGGAGAGCGAAGAAGCCGGAGGTGGCGCTGGGTGGCTTGGCAACTGGGACGGAAAATCGCGTTCAGAAGCGTCGATTCAGCGAGGACGAAGACGAAACCAAAACGGCGCTGTATCTCAAACCCTAAACATCCAAAAATGAAAACGAATCATCCAACCCTAAACATTTGTCCCACAAAAATCAGTGGGCCTCGCCCAGCTTAAGCCCAAAGCGTATTTCCAAGCGTACCCCCCTGTTCTATTCATTTTTCTTTGAATTGCATTTGGGCCTCAAACCTTAAAGCCCATTTCTGATTCTCTTTCAAAATCATTTTTAAAACTATCCATATTCTTTTTTACAAATTAACATGAGTTTTTTTATTACATCAAATTGTTTTTTATAATACTTTTTTATAACATAAATTTTAAATGCAATTTATTCTTCCTCAAAATATTTTCTTCCAATTAAAAAAAGCTCTTGTATAAATATATATATTAATACTAATATATAAGAAACAAAAACTGAAAATATTTTTATACATAAAAATACTTTTTTTTTAATATACATAATTTAATTAAAATTTAAAACATTTAATTAAAATATTCTTTTTGTACATAATAAATGAAAATACATCTTTTTTACATAATATAATTAAAATTGAAAAACATTATTTCTTTCTTTTAATTAAAATACCTCTTTTGTATATATTAAACAAAAATATGAAGATACAAATTTAAATCAAGTGTGGACATAATACAAAAACAAATACATACTTAATTATACATTTAAATTCACATTTTCTTAACCTGTAAATAACATACGTACACGTACACTTACACAATACGTTTGACATTTGACAATATACATTTGCTATTCTTATACGTTACATTACATTATTTACATTTTATCGCAATTCGATTTGGTTGTAAATTATTGGACGCTACATTCCTAAAGTCTCATCCCCATTTGTGAATTTGTACCCCCACTCCCGGATACTATTTGTAATAGCGTAGACTTTAAATTCTTGCAATTTATCGCTTTCCAATTATACCATGGTTAGACCTAGGGTTTGCATGTACATAAAATCAAACGCTAAATAACCTAATACAAAGACAAATACATGAAATCAATACACAATCACACTTGCACCATCTAGGGTAATCCCACATGTTGCCTTCCAAAATGGGCCATGCTTACACGTCGAGTTTCTTTGGCAAAACAAATTCAAATGATCACAAGTCCCTCGATGACGCTTTCGAAAGTTACCTAAATGGAATGATCATAGTCCCTTCAAAGCAAATTGCCAAAGACACTTGGCACCATTGCGTTCATGGTCCATACGATGACCCGCGCCCGTCTCGTTAAACTTCCTAAACGCAAGATTGTCCACCAAATTCAATGGTGGAACAAAATTGTTAAAAAGGGTTGAAAACATAGAGAAAACCTTTGAGATCAACTTGCAAAAACACTAGCCTTCTTTTCAAAAACCACACTTCATGCACACTTTCAAAACAAACTCTCAAAAACATTTGAAACATCTTTTCGAAAAGATACACACTTTTGTAAAACACTCAAACACGAGTCAAATACAACAGTTGCCTAAGACAAGGCATCTCTTCAAAAACATTTTCAAAAACACACACACACACACACACCATTTTCAAGCAATCGAAAATCAAGGCAAGTGATCTAAAAACCAAGTAACTAAGAGCCCATGGATAACCATGGATGAAAAGGGTGCTAATACCTTCCCTTTTCATAATCTACCCCCCGAACCCACGAAATATCTCAAAAGGTTTTTGCTGTGCTTTTTTTAACCTTTCCTTTAGGATAAAATAAAAGGTCGGTGGCGACTCTTGCTCAACCGAAAACAAACGCAAAACACTATTCAGTTCTCCCACCGTATCACAAAACTGGCGACTCTGCTGGGGACAAACTTAAAAGTGGGGTTACCTTAGGGTTTAGATCACCTTTACTTTCTTGCTTTGATTGACTTGATTGCTTTATCTTTTGGGTTCTTGTTTGGGTTTGTTGTAAATCCTACACCCGGATTTGGGGCACCTTCTTAGGTAAATAGCAAAAAAACTGTGAGGGAACTGTGCGGGGTATACCGACATGGTTGAAGCAGTAAGCTATCTTAGTGTGACATATTTGTGAGTACCGGTAACCCTTGAGTTCAGTCAAGGAGAGTACGGGGCCGCTGAGTGATGTCGTGAAGCACTAACGAACTCTTAGAACCTTAATTGACCATCTTAGCCTTTTTAGGGGTAGTGAGATGACAGACTTTGGTGCAGTCCGAAGTTGGTAGATACTCGATACTACACTCATTTGAGGGTTGTTTTCTTGGAATATTTTGGTCGCCAATAAGTGGCTAAACCGAAACAATGAACACAGAAAACAATCCAATGATATTGAGCTCCTTAGAACCCAGTTTCTATTTTAGGACAGGATGAGCCAACTAACTTCAAGAGGGTACTTACCTATAACCCCATGCAAGCCTAAACCTAGGGACTTGTTTGCTTTGTGTGAATATGATTACCTGTATATACACTTACTTGCTTGTGCATACATGTACATAACATCATGACATCATACCATAGCATTTTCGATAACCATTTCAAGGATCTCGAGGGTTCTTTTGATGCAGGGTTACGTTGAACCAGACGTCTACCAAAGGGCAAGAGGTTTCTCCTCTAAACAAATGCCATCAAAGATCAAGTGCAACAACTTGAATCAGTGGCTATGACCCACTCGACATGGTGAGCTTGATTCTCGTGGAAAGACATCCACCAGTGCATAGTTCTCCAATCAAAGTTCAAGTGCAACAACTTGAATCAGTGGCGATGACCCACTTGACATGGTGAGCTTGATTCTAGTGGAAAGACATCCACCGGTGCAAAGTTCTCCAATCCAAGAGCAAAGTTCAACCTCTAACATTTTCTTGTGTTTACCCCAAGAGATCCTTGAAAACATGCATCCACATATCATGCATCCACATATCATGCATCCATATATCATGCATTGCATCTTGACGATCTTTCCTTTTTCAGGTTTCCTTACTCTCCTACTGTTTATTTCAGTAAGGGATGGCTCTAGAAAGGTCTGTCAAAGACATCCAAGACCAGACTGCTCAGCTGCAGGAAATGTTCCTGAACTTGTCTCTGGGGCAAGAAGAAATGAAAGCTCTCCTCACAAAGAGCTTGGAGAATTTAAACAATGCCAGGAGTGATCAGCTTGCAAAGATGCAGTTTGATTTGACAACCTTGAAGATCCAAGTGATGGGGCAGTTAGTGGGCCAGATGGCTCTCATCCAAGACCTATCTCAAAGACAAGAGGAACTCAGAGTTCTCGTCCGCCAACTGCTTCAAAACAACCAATTGGGGCAAACATCTGAAGTTGAAGAGCAAGTCACCGCTCAGCCTCCATCCACTCAAGAAGACAAGGGGAAGGCTCCTTCGCTTGCTTCAGGGTCACAAGCCCATCAACAACCTCGCCAGCGTCAATGGGGTAATCGGCGTAAGCAAGAAACGTTGGGAAGACAGTTCACGGAGACTGAGATACCATCATTCTTCATACTGAAGCGCCTATTGGAGGTCAACCTGCTTACTTTAAGGGATCCTCCTCAGAAGCTCAATACCTCCTCTCCTAACTATCGTCCCGACGCATTTTGTGTTTACCACTCCTACAGCCCGGGGCACGACACCAACGACTGTTGGGCCTTGAAGAACAAGATTCAAGATCTGATCGACATTAGAGTGCTGGAATTCATGCCAGACGTCGAGATGAAAATATTCCGTTAAGGGGTTCTCCACCTGAAGTGACAAAGCTCAAGCTGAAAGACTTTTGCTTCATTTCGAATTTTCAAAGTTGTAATTTTTTTTGTCGTCAAACAATTATCTGTTGATGTTAAACTCTGTTTTCATTAATGCATTGCATATGTTTGTCTTGAATTCATCCATGCGTTTCACTACTCTTATGCTTTTCTTTATGATATCTGACTCTTGATAAAAAGCTGCAAGCCTTTAGAGGGAGGATGACGAAACAATACCATAATCTCATACAGTATGCTTTTGAACAGACCTTGCTGATGATGTACAGGCATTTCTTTCAATTCCCAAACACTGGAGTTATAAGGAAGTTAATCCCTAGTCAACCCCTTCGAGCCAAAGAAGTAGGAGTTTTCTGTTCTGAACGATCAAAACCTTTGATATAAACCTAGGGCAGGGTAGTATCTCAGTTAATTCAAGAGAAAACGCACATTGAAGTCGCAAACTCTCAGTTCGTAATGCAACGAACGACGTCAAAAAAAAGGGAAAGCATTCCTTTGGAATCAAAAGACAAGGGTGGTTCCCTATCACATAGACAATCAATCTCTCAAAAGAGAAAAGCCCACCAAGCCAAAACCTGTAAAGGAGGCTTAAGAAAGTTGGGGCATCCCGCTGACTGTAATCTCGAAAATGGGAACAGTCAGGCAAAAGTTAGGGATAACAAATCAAAATCAAAATAGTGAGGTCATTACAAATCCTCAACAACATGAAAAATGTTGAAAAAGAAAAAGGAGATGATGACTGTCTCCCCAAATTCAACTGGTGAACCATCGCCCAAAAATTCGTTCCAAACTCAAAACAGAATGCGACGCACAATTAACTGAGCTTAGGTATGAAGAATATCACGAAGAGCGGGTGGGTACAAATATACTTTGAGCCTTTATCCTTTGTTTCTTAAACCGTGAACCAAGCCACGTTACAACCCTTTAAAAGTCCTAATTGAAGCATGGGTTAGTTCGAAAGCATACTGTTACAAAAGGTATCCTGACTCCTGTAAGGCTTTGCTCTAAATCTTGTGTTGACTTGTCTTATGAAAAGTTTTCTGCTAAAAAACGCATTTTTCAAAACTTTGAGACAAACATAAACTTTGCATTGCTTGAATATCACTGTCTGCATTTGGCTTTTTGTTTGACAGCGAAGAAATTCATACAGCGAATGTTCGGAGGAACGAAAGCTCTCTCAGTGAACAAAAATCACTTCAAAAGGACGACACTTCCATTACAAATCTCCTATCAACAAGGGGCATGACATGGCACCATCCAGTTAACCTGGGGCAGTCCAGTCAAGATTTCAAGAAATATCTCAATCCGCAGATTAATCTGATTCAAGACTCATCATCACTTGGGGCATTCGAATGTCAAAAGTGTTCAATCATTCCTGCACCACCTGTTGGAAATTACAACCGCCAACAAATCAACTATCACATTTCCAGACTCGATTCCTGTATCTAGCCAGGGCACGTCTGAAGAGTTTGAAGATTCGATTCCTGTATCCAGCCAGGGCATATCTATTGACGACTATTTCCAGACTCGATTCCTGTATCTAGCCAGGGCACGTCTGAAGAGTTTGAAGATTCGATTCCTGTATCCATCCAGGGCATATCTGTTGATGACTATTTCTAGACTCGATTCCTGTATCTAGCCAGGGCACGTCTGAAGAGTTTGAAGATTCGATTCCTGTATCCAGCCAGGGCATATCTGTTGACGACTATTTCCAGACTCGATTCCTGTATCTAGCCAGGTCACGTCTGAAGAGTTTGAAGATTCGATTCCTGTATCCAGCCAGGACATATCAGTTGACGACTATTTCCAGATTCGATTCCTGTATCTAGCCAGGGCACATCTGAAGAGATTGAAGATCAACACCTGTAACAAGCCAGGAAAATATCTGTGAACGACCGATTATGGATCAACATCTGTAACAAGCCAGGAAATTATCTACATCACCACTTGGGGCATTCGAATGTCAAAAGTGTTCAAAAACCCGATGCAGTTTTACACGGACTCATCATCAGGAAATCCTACACAGATCTCCTCAAGACAGGAATTCCCCAGTAGTTTGGCATACAACCCAAGCTTCTGATTCCCCCAACAGTGGTCCCAAGACTTCTCATTTTTCAACAATCAAGAGATTCTTGCCCTCCACAACAGCAGCCAAGGAATTGTTCTCCCCGGCAGCAGTCAAGATTCTTTTATCTTCAGCCATCCAGGATTCATTTATCCTCAACAAGATAACTCATCAGCTTACATGCGCATTCATTACATTCATATCATAAACATTGGTGTAACATACATTGCATCACGCATCATGACATTGCATAACAACTAACCCTTTACCTTTTCAGGTAAGATCAGTCGACAGACAAAGATCATTTTCCAAGATTCATCCAGAAATAGTTCAGATGTGACCCAGACACGACGACATTCTGAAACTTATTCCAGATTCACTCAGATGCAGTTTTACACGGACGCATCATCAGGAAACCCTACACCGGTTCCTCTTCAACTTCAAGACTTCTGAAAACAGTTTACGAATTCTTCCCAACAACGGATGTTAATCTATCGCTTGTTAAAATGCAACTTTTGAAAACAGTTTACGGACGCTTCCCAACAACGGATGCTGCTCTATTGCTTATTCAACTTCAAGACTTCTGAAAACAGTTTACGGATTCTTCCCAATAACGGATGTTAATCTATCGCTTGTTCAGATGCAACTTTTGAAAACAGTTTACGGACGCTTCCCAACAACGGATGCTGCTCTATTGCTTATTCAACTTCAAGACTTCTGAAAACAGTTTACGGATTCTTCCCAACAACGGATGTTAATCTATCGCTTGTTCAGATGCAACTTTTGAAAACAGTTTACGGACGCTTCCCAATAACGGATGCTGCTCTATTGCTTATTCAACTTCAAGACTTCTGAAAACAGTTTACGGATTCTTCCCAACAACGGATGTTAATCTATCGCTTGTTCAGATGCAACTTTTGAAAACAGTTTACGGACGCTTCCCAACAACGGATGCTGCTCTATTGTTTATTCAACTTCAAGACTTCTGAAAACAGTTTACGAATTCTTCCCAACAACGGATGTTAATCTATTGCTTGTTCAGATGCAACTTTTGAAAACAGTTTACAGACGCTTCCCAACAACGGATGCTGCTCTATTGCTTATTCAACTTCAAGACTTCTGAAAACAGTTTACGGATTCCTCCCAACAATAGATGTTAATCTATCGCTTGTTCAGACTCTTCACAACTTTTGAAAACAGTTGACGGATGCCTCCAGATACGGATGTCAATCTATTGCTTATTCAGACCCCCAGTTCAGAGATGGTCCAAAACATGGACACCTTTCTGATACTCATTCTCAGATGGCATCTATAAGCCCATCCTCCTACCAGTAGTCACCAAATGGCATCTTTAAGCCCATTCTCAGATGGCATCTCTAAGCCCATCCCCCGACAAGATTCTATCGCATCAGATGGCATCTTTAAGCCCATCACCAAATGGCATCTTTAAGCCCATTCCATCTACCATCACATCACCGAGTGCAAATTTTAGGGCACTCTAGTGTCCAATCTTCTTTTACCTTTGAGTCGCGAAAGGCAAACTTGCCAATCTAACTCTTCAGGTTCAAGAAGATTGAACAGGGGCAACTGTTGTACCCCAAAATTTGCCCTCGTATTTTCCCATAAGAAATCATAGCTTCAGGCGTTTCCTGATTTTTCAAACTCGCTCAAGAATCGGTCAAACAGACTTTTCTCGTCAGTCAGACACAATTAGGGTTTTATTGATTTTCATGGCTCTAGAACAGTTCACACAGTTTGCTTAGGGTTTTGATTGATTTTGGCTCGACTTTGATCAGGCGAACGTTCTTTGGCATTTAATCAGGAATTAGGGTTGTTCATGCGCGGTTCCTCAGAAAGATTTAATTCTACGGTGCTTTTCAAGTTATTCCGAGATTTGGATTGACTTCACATTGTTTGACTTAATCAGTAAAAAAAATTGCACTTGAATGGAATTTGCATTGTGTGATTAAATCAGTGAAAGGATGCATTGGGTTTGAATTTGCAATGTTTGATTAAAGTCATAAAAGAAAAAGCGTCTGGGCAATTGCTGTGATTGACTGTTGTTTTGCTTTGGATGTTGGAAACGCCAGGTTTAATTGATCAATACTGAAGCAATGCTTATTTAATTATTTATTATTCTAAGATTAAATGATTGGAATTTATTTTCAATTATTATAATTAGAGAATTATAAATAATAAAACGAACAATTAAAAAGAGGAAAAGAATTAATTGGATAAAAAAAAACTTTTATTTATTTTTAAATTATTTGTACAATTGTTTTGTTTACAAATTGTTTACAACAATGATTTTACAGTAATTTAAACCTAAATAAGACTATCCTAATTTTTTCTAAATCTTCATTTCTTCATCTTTTGCTATTCCTCTCCATTTAATTATGTATCTGCAAAGAAAAGAAGGAAAAAGTCAGTTAGAAGCGGATAAACAATTAAAGAGACAGATAAAAATAAAGGTCATCATTAAGGGCAACTGACTGGAATCAGTTAGCCCTCTCTGCAAATCACGGGATTTCTCCCGGTTCACAAAGAGGGATGAATATTTGCTTGCTAAACTTTGAATGCACAAATATAAAGAATGCACAAGTCAAAATTGTCAAACCACTGCACAGTTCAAAACAAACAGAATGGCCTAACCACAAAGTCCAAACTGAATCACAAATTCCAAATTGTCCACAAACTGTCAAAGATGTCAACAAGTACAAGGCTACTCAAAGCTGTCAAAAAGAATATATGGAAAGATAACAAGAAGCACAAAATCTGGAAGAAAAGAGACAAATATGCAGAGTAAGCATGTTATGCAAGCAAGCTATTCATTTCATCATTTCCCAAGTGCTGCCCTTTCAGAAAAGTACAAACATAAACATATAATATGCTTAAAAAAAATTGTACTGGAGAGAGAAAAGTGGTTAGGCTTACAGGTTTGGCTTTAGGCATAAAAGATATAAAACTGCTAACCCATATCAGAAAAAAAAAAGAAGACAAAACAAATATACAAAACTGCAACAGCATGTCCAAGCCATAAGATAGCCTGAAGCAAAGCTCCCAAGCCATAACCAGGATACTCACAATAAACCAGAAAACCAGTATATCCTTTCAAACAAAAACAAAACTTGCCAAGGCCAAAGCTAACAGCCACAACCTGTACTAGCTATCAAACCAAAGCCTCACCAAGGCCATAACATGAATCAAGCCTTAAACCAGCAAGGCCATAAACCAGTAAACACCATCAACCTACAAAACCCAACAGCATAAACCATAAAACCAAGCCTGAAACCAGCATAAGCCTTGATCCAGTATAACCTGTTCAAACCTCACACTAAACATCAGTCAAAGATCATTACCAAGCATACCTGCCTATCAGAAAAGACCTGAAGCATACCAGCCTAACCATTCAAGGCCAAACCCTGTCAACTAAAACCTGCAGCCTTAACCAGTAGAACCTGTACCAGAGCAAACCTGATACTACACAAACAGGTCCATACACGCCCAAAGCCAAAAACCAGAATACCACAAACAACACAAACTTATCAAACCAATTTCCAAACCCATCAGGCCCTCAGAAAAGATTCATCACAGGGCATACAGAAAAAGCATCAAGATACTCAATTATCAAAGCATACTGAAGCATACATACAAGCCAACAGAAGAAGGAGATAAAGAAGTGTCTCAACCAAACACAAGGCATCAAGCTAGGCATCAGGGCGACAAGAAGAAGAAGATCAAAGATACAGATAATTATCATCTCAGAAGCAACATAAGCATACATAAGCAGAAGCGAAGAGAAGAAGAAAGAAGGGATATCAAAAAGGTTTTCAGAAACGCATCACAAAACCAACACACAAAGAGGCAAAAGTACAGAATACCAGGGTTTCCAAGCTAGCTTCCCTCATCACCGAGCCTCCGCCTCAGCGCCTCCCAATCCGCCTCCTCCTCCATAAAGGTAGTATCCTCTCTTCCCTTCCCTTTCATACCTCAAACAGAAACGACAATAATGACACTTAAGATCAGAACACAATAGAACATGCAAGATATAAAAAATGAAAACCCTAATGCATAAAGAGGGTGAAATCGTTACCCTTTCACGTTTTGGCTTGATCCAACCATGGAGAGCGAAGAAGACGGAGGTGGCGCTGGGTGGCTTGGCAACTGGGACGGAAAATCGCGTTCAGAAGCGTCGATTCAGCGAGGACGAAGACGAAACCAAAACGGCGCTGTATCTCAAACCCTAAACATCCAAAAATGAAAACGAATCATCCAACCCTAAACATTTGTCCCACAAAAATCAGTGGGCCTCGCCCAGCTTAAGCCCAAAGCGTATTTCCAAGCGTACCCCCCTGTTCTATTCATTTTTCTTTGAATTGCATTTGGGCCTCAAACCTTAAAGCCCATTTCTGATTCTCTTTCAAAATCATTTTTAAAACTATCCATATTCTTTTTTACAAATTAACATGAGTTTTTTTATTACATCAAATTGTTTTTTATAATACTTTTTTATAACATAAATTTTAAACGCAATTTATTCTTCCTCAAAATATTTTCTTCCAATTAAAAAAAGCTCTTGTATAAATATATATATTAATACTAATATATAAGAAACAAAAACTGAAAATATTTTTATACATAAAAATACATTTTTTTAATATACATAATTTAATTAAAATTTAAAACATTTAATTAAAATATTCTTTTTGTACATAATAAATGAAAATACATCTTTTTTACATAATATAATTAAAATTGAAAAACATTCTTTCTTTCTTTTAATTAAAATACCTCTTTTGTATATATTAAACAAAAATATGAAGATACAAATTTAAATCAAGTGTGGACATAATACAAAAACAAATACATACTTAATTATACATTTAAATTCACATTTTCTTAACCTGTAAATAACATACGTACACGTACACTTACACAATACATTTGACATTTGACAATATACATTTGTTATTCTTATACGTTACATTACATTATTTACATTTTATCGCAATTCGATTTGGTTGTAAATTATTGGACGCTACATTCCTAAAGTCTCATCCCCATTTGTGAATTTGTACCCCCACTCCCGGATACTATTTGTAATAGCGTAGACTTTAAATTCTTGCAATTTATCGCTTTCCAATTATACCATGGTTAGACCTAGGGTTTGCATGTACATAAAATCAAACGCTAGATAACCTAATACAAAGACAAATACATGAAATTAATACACAATCACACTTGCACCCTCTAGGGTAATCCCACATGTTGCCTTCCAAAATGGGCCATGCTTGCACGTCGAGTTTCTTTGGCAAAACAAATTCAAATGATCACAAGTCCCTCGATGACGCTTTCGAAAGTTGCCTAAATGGAATGATCATAGTCCCTTCAAAGCAAATTGCCAAAGACACTTGGCACCATTGCGTTCATGGTCCATACGATGACCCGCGCCCGTCCCGTTAAACTTCCTAAACGCAAGATTGTCCACCAAATTCAATGGTGGAACAAAATTGTTAAAAAGGGTTGAAAACATAGAGAAAACCTTTGAGTACAATAGGGGTAGACAAAACTCTTAGTTACTTGAGATCAACTTGCAAAAACACTTGCCTTTTTTTCAAAAACCACACTTCATGCACACTTTCAAAACAAACTCTCAAAAACATTTGAAACAACTTTTCGAAAAGATACACACTTTTGTAAAACACTCTGTGATCGGTGGATCTGGAACTGACTGTTTAACGCTGGTTCGCGAAATGTCGCGGAAGCAAGAGTCGCCACCATCTTTTATTTTCTCCAAATGGAAAGGACAAAAGCACAGAAAAATTCCTTAAAGAGATTGCTCTCGGTTCGGGAGGTAGGTTATAGAAAGGGAAGGTGTTAGCACCCTTTCTATCCATGTTTATCCATGGGCTCTTAGATACTTGCTCACTTGTGTTTTCAAAAATGGTTTGTTTGCTTTTCAACTGTGGGTTTTAAAAAGTTCTTTGAAAATTTCAGTTCGACTCTTGTATCGCTCCTCAAGAGTGTTTGAAAAATTGTTTTGAAAGCTTTTTGAAAGTGTCGGTGTGAAAAGTATGTTGATTTGTTTTTGAAATTAGAGCAAGTATCTAGAGTTGTCTACCTACCCTAAGGAATTCGTCTGTGTAAATGTCCGTAAAGTAGTGCCATCCCACCATTGAGAGGTAGGTAGCACCACCGTTGGAGGTATTCGGGTCAATTCGAGGTTCGGGACATGGTGATCACCGGAGCAATGGGAAGACACCTTAGAAGCTACCCTCATGCCAGGTTCCCGGATCATGAGGACTTACTAAGACATCCTCTACTCGACGATCACCTTTCGAGGCAAGGCAACAGTGAGGCGTACCCTAGGGGTGGTGTGTGATTTGTGTGTCATGTTCAGTTATTTTCGTCTTTTGTCATGTCATGGGTGATCTACGCGTTATTTTTATTTTGTCATTCATTCTTGCATGCCATTATTAACAGTTAAAAAATTGCGAGAAATTAAAGTTCCTAAGCTATTACAAAGGCGCGGGTCCACATCGCCAAATTTAATCCAGGACCCGATTTGACAAAAATAAAGAAATAATGTGCGAGAAATATAAACTGTCCGAGTTACATGGCTTTGGGAGAATCACATCAACATTATACGAAATAAAATAAAATGCGTGAACTGAATTCCAATTGAAAGCGAGGGCGTTGGACCCTTTTTAATGAAATTAAATTATGATTACGAAATTAATTAAATTAAAATAAAAAAAGAAATTATTTTTGAGGTTTTTTGGTATTTATGGTTTTTTATGTGAATTAATTGAAATTGAGAAATTAACCCTAATCCTAGCTTTTTTATTTATTAAGAAAAACATGTTAAAATTAAACCTAAAATTAACCTAATTATTTACATGGTAATTTAATTACAAGAATAATATTTAATAATTAATTATGGTGAAAGAAAAGAAAAAAGGATAAAAATACTTAAAACCCTAATTCTACATTTTTTTAATTTATTAAGAAAAATATTTGAGTTAAACCTAAATTTAAAAAGCTAAATTAAATTAATGAGATTTATTTACAAAAATATTAGTTAAATAAAATATATTTTCAATTTTGTCTTTTCTGATTTTTTATATTATTTTATATTTTATTAAAATAAATTGATTTAAAGAATTAAAAAAGAAATAATTGAAACAAATAAAATAAGAAAAGAAAAGAATTGCAAAAAACCTTGGGGGGTTCTGTCCCCAATTGAGAGGTATAATTGTAGCATTTTAGGCCCAATGACCCTTTGGCCTTGTTGACTTTTTGGCTAGCGTGTGTTTGCATTGACTCATGTCCATTATGTTCTTCAGATCATAGGCCTTTGATTGATCTTGATATGTGCGTGGCAAGCTGAGATTGTGGATGTATGATGCACCCAGGAATTGAAGCTGCATGGAATTATATTGGAAGAAAAAATATTGAGACAAAGAGGGGGACCTGGGAATCGAACCCAGGTCCCAAAGGTTACCAATGTTACTTTTCACCATCCAAGCTAACGCGTTCATTCATTAACCTAGTGGAAACTAAATAATATAATGAAAAAAATGGATTAATGGACAGAACAAAAAAACGCACTAATTATTTGAATCCTCCAATGGTATTCCTCCACGCATCGTCTTCCCCACTGATTCCTTGCTTTTGCCTGCAAACATATATTAAACAGCGGGGGTTTTAAACCCCCACAATCTAAAATACAGAAAATAGCGAATAGAAATTAAGCCAAAATAAAAAGGGCGCGACTAGTGATTCTGGATCGTCCAAGCATGCCGAGTTCAGTGGTATAGGTCTCAAGTCTCAATTGTTCCTGAATAAGGAAGCCCTAATTCGTGACCTCTGTAACCCTAAAAGACAACAATGGCAATTTCGCGTATGGTGTATAAAAACTCAATCAAACTACATGGTCAGCTTCAGAAAGGTCCAATTAGTATAAATCCATAAATAAAATGCACTGAGAACGCTTAAAAATCGAAACACGAATATGCATATTATATGAAAAATTCTGAGTTTTGTATACCAATTCAGGGTGCTATGCGCGTGGAAAATTATCCAGTCAGATTCAGTAATGTCTTTGCAAGATAATGGGATCAATCTTTCTCTATGAATCGTCCTCTAAGGCCACTTTCAGTTTTGGATTTTTTTGATAAAAACTCAAACTTTGTTGTTGAATTCTGGCGCAGCTTGGAGGTTCCTGACTCTAGGGTTTGCATGAGTATATATGTGTGAGTGATTAGGGTTGAGGTTTTTGTCCAAAGAATCAAAGCATTGATGTAAAGAATATTGGATTTTCATGCATATAATTTTCAATCTTTTTCATACTATTTTGGTTCCAATCATGTCCAATCACATGGATTCTTTCCAAATCTGATCATGCACGAAATATTGAGTGTATTTCATGCATAAAAAGATTTAAAAACTTAGGTTTGGTATTTTTCCATATATTTTAATTAATTAAATGAATTATTAGCAATTAAAAATTCAAATAAATAAATAAAAATGATGAAAAACTTCCCTTTGGGCCAAATGGTCGTGCACATGCCTTGGATGATGAATTTTGGAAGAAAATGTGGCCCATTAGCATTTTTAAGACATTTGAAGCAAAGTTGACTTTTCAAAATATCCAAAAATTTCCCAACTTCCACAAGGCATATCTTGCTCAATGTTTAAGCTTTGCTCATGTTCTTGGACATTTTGGAAAGGTCTTGAAGTCCTCTAACCAATGCCTTTGGTCCCATGTAATTTTTTTTTACCAATCTCAAGTTATGGCCTTTGACTTAAAGTCCCTTTTTGTTGACTTTTGAAAATGACCTATAATGTTGAAATTGATAACTTTTTGTGAGAGCATTTCTTGGACTTGAAGTATGAAGAGGATTTGTAGGAAATGTCTTTCTCTTCAAAATGAGCTTTGAGTGGAATTTTTCTGATAATCCATGTGGAAGTTATGCCTTGGTCAAGTTACAGTTGACTTTTTCAACTGTCCAAATATGGAAACTTTTGCATCTTGAGACTTTTTGAGCCAAGCTTGTTGAATCATGATCAAGAATTGATCAAATGATGTTTGTGGCTTCAAAATGAGATGTTGACCAAAAATTTGAACTTTTTACTGTCAAATGACCATTTTGCCCCTACAGTTGACTATAGTACAATTAGGGTTTTTGACTGTGCAATTTTGTGCTGTAAGTCTTGAAACTTGATATGAGGATGCTTGACCATGTTTGTAGGCATGTGGGACTTAATTGGACCCTTGGAAACTTCATTTTCTTTGCCAGAACCAAAACCCTAGTTTTTGACTGTTAGGAGGCCCTTGAACTGTGCAATCCTTGGGGAGATGTGAAGCATGTTCTTTGCAAATTTTGAAGAATATGGGAGGGCAAATTTTGGGGTACAACAGTTGCCCCTGTTCAATCTTCTTAGACCTGAGGATGCAGATTGGCTGACGTGCCTTTCGTAATCCGAAGGTGGAAGATGATTGAACACTAGAGTGCCCAGAAATTTGCGCTCACATAGTAGTGTGATGTGGGGAATGGGCTTACAGATGCCGTTTGGAGATTGATGGATAGGATGATGGGCTTATAGATGCCATGTTAAGAGATGATGGAAGGTGGATGGGCTTACAGATGCCATCTGGGTGTTGATCGCGTAAGAGATTCCTTAGCGAGAACTTGCGTACCTGCAAAAGAAAATGATTACCTGACCTGTTACAGGAGCTGGTCTTCAAACTCTTTGTATAGATGTGTCCTGACTGGTTACAGGAGCTGGATCTGGATCTTCGAAAGGTGATGAATGAACCAGGGATGGTTACTACCTCAACAGGAACGCTGAGAGAACCTTGGACGATTACTACCTCAACAGGAACGCTGAGAGAACCATAGGCGACTTCAACCTCAACAGTATCATTGAGAGAATCTGGGGACGATTACTACCTCCGCAGTAACGGGGAGAGAACCATAGGCGACTTCAACCTCAACAGTAATCATTGAGAAAATCTTGGGCGACTTCAACCTCAACAGTAATCATTGAGAGAATCTTGGGCGACTTCAACCTCAACAGTAATCATTGAGAGAATCTTGGGCGACTTCAACCTCAACAGTAATCATTGAGAATCTTGGGCGACTTCAACCTCAACAGTAATCATTGAGAGAATCTTGGGCGATTACTACCTCCGCAGTAACGGGGAGAGAACCACAGGCGACTACAACCTCAATAGTAACGCTGAGAGAATCTTGGATATCTTCTACTGAGTCTTCATTAGGAAAATCTGTTAGGGATCGATTTAACTAGACTAGAGAAGGCCTTGGACTGGATAAGAAACAGAAAAATCTTAGGGTCGATTTAACTGAACCGGTCTAGGTCTTGATGTCTTCAACTGGATAAGAAACAGAGAGATCTTAGGGTCGATCTGACTGAACCAGAGAAGGCCTTTGACTGGATAAGAAACAGAAAAATCTTAGGGTCGATTTAACTGAACCGGTCTAGGTCTTGAAATCTTCAACTGGATAAGAAACAGGGAGATCTTAGGGTCGATCTGACTGAACCAGAGAAGGCCTTGGACTGGATAAGAAACAGTAAAATCTTAGGGTCGATTTAACTGAACCGGTCTAGGTCTTGAAATCTTCAACTGGATAAGAAACAGGGAGATCTTAGGGTCGATCTGACTGAACCAGAGAAGGCCTTGGACTGGATAAGAAACAGTAAAATCTTAGGGTCGATTTAACTGAACCGGTCTAGGTCTTGAAATCTTCAACTGGATAAGAAACAGGGAGATCTTAGGGTCGATCTGACTGAACCAGAGAAGGCCTTGATGTGTAGCTGAGAACTTAACTGAATCTTTCCTGAAAGGTAAAGGTCAGTTATATGCAATGCATGATATGGATCAAGCAATGATGTTCTCAACATAAATGAGATTTGTAAGATATGATGCGTATATGCATGCTATAATGTATGAAAATGTGCTATTTATGAATGTATTTTTCCGTCTTAGGAAAATAAATCCTTGACGGGTGCCGGGAAGTCACTCCTGGGCTGATATTGAAGAATAAATCTTTGCCTCCGCTGGGGATTATAGTTGCAAGAATACCGGTAAGAGAAGATGACTCTGTTGGGGAATAAACTTGGCGAATGAATTACTCTGCGGGGAGAAAAGTACTCTAATGATCTTGCTGGGAAACAATACTCTGTGGGAGAGAGGTACTTGCTGAAATGTTGATGATAATTTTGCTGGGGATACCATTGTTGTGTTTGGAAGTGTTAATAGACTTTGCTGGGGATAAGAAGACTTCGCCGAGGACGATCTTCTCATGGCTTTTGGCTGAGGATAACCCAGTTATACCCTGGTAGGGAAATAACTCTTGAATAAAGCCGGGAGACGCGTTCGTGCCCTGCGAGGATAAGCTTCCAGAATCTACTGAGGATAAGCTTACTGCTTGGGGAGATAGATTCCAACTCTCCTGGGGAGACTGGATTGGACTCTCCTGGGGAAACTGTATTGGACTCTCCTGGGGAAATTTTCGAACTGTAATTTTTGTAAGCTGAAAGAGGGAACCTATGTAGGGTTGCCTGATGATGAGCTCGTGTAAAACCGCATCTTGGAAAGGAGGACACCTGTGTAGGGTTACTTTGCGGTTGGGCTCGTGTGGAGCTGCACTTGGAGTTGAAGGAAACCTGTGTAGGGTTTACTGACAATGAGTCCGTATAAAACTGCATCCTTGAAAATAGAGGACCTGTGTAGGGTTTCTAGGTGACGAGTCCGTGTAAAACTACATCTGGAGTTTTGAGAAGGAAACCTGTGTAAAGTTTACTGATGACGAGTCCGTGTAAAACTACGTCTGGAAAGAGATAACCTGTGTAGGGTTACTTCAGGGATAGGTTCGTGTAAAACTTCTGGAGGAACCGGGGTAAGGTTATCTTGGAGGTAAGCCCGTGTAAGACTTCTGGAGGAACTGGGGTAAGGTTACTGCAGGGTAAGTTCGTGTGAAACTTCTTGATGAACCGGGGTAAGGTTATCTTGGGATAAGTCCGTGTAAGACTTCTGGATGAACCGGGGTAAGGTTATCTTGGAGGTAAGTCCGTGTAAGACTTCGTCTGAAAATTGAGAAGGAACCGGTGTAGGGTTACTTTGATGATAAGTCCGTGTAAGACTTTTTCTGAAAGAAAAGGAACCGGTGTAGGGTTGCCTGTGGATGATTAAGTGGATGATTGTCCTGTTTGGTTTCGGATGTTAACCCACGATCTGGAATTTGTAAAAGGTAGATGGTAATCATCTTTGTATTAACCTTTCCTTGGTACTTTGGTTGACAGATCAACTGGATCGCCCGGGCAACTCGTTATTGCCCCTGTTTCTGAGGTGGGAGAGGAAGACCTGTGAGGTGCTGATAATTGTTGATGGACCCACCTTCTTCGGGTAGGCAGGTGACAAGATGACAGGACATAGTCGTACGCTTTGATCCCTAATTTTTGCCTGGACTGCCTTTTCGGGTTTTCAGCCCACCGGGATACCTATTTTTGCCCAAGTCGCCTTTTCAGGTTTTCGACTTGCCGGGTGTACAGATTTTTTTTCATTTCATCCCTCATTTTGCCCGAACCCTTTTTGTTCGCCGGGAAGCCCTTATTTTGCCTAGGTGTGTCAACCTAGCGGGTCTTTGATTTTGCATAGTATTTTTTCGACTATGTCCATGTTCTCAGAATGTAGGGAGTTGCCCCCGTTAGAAGTGTTTTGTCATGCCACCAGAAGGTGTTTGATCAGGCAAGATTCGTTGCTGGAGTGCCCCAAGTGACTCAGACGGAGATTTGCCCCAGGCTGTTTGGCCTTTGAGAGATTCTCCGAATCTTGATTGGACTGCCCCAGATGACTGGACCATGATCATGTCGTGCCCCTTGATTGGAAATGCTTTTGTTCACTAGGTATTCATCGTGCGAATTTCTCTGCTGCTCAAACAAGTATTCATATGCAAACAAAGTTATGTTAAAAATGCAAAGCTTATGTCTGTCTTGAATATTTTGAAAATGCATTCTTTTCCATAAAACAAGTGAATGTTTGTAAAACATGATGTCAACTCGTTATTCTACCGTAGGCCTTAAGGAGTCAGGATACCTTTCGTAACAGTATGCTTTCGAACTAACCCATGCTTCAGCTAGGACTTTTAAGGGTTATAACGTGTCCTGGTTCATGGTTCAAGAAACAAAGGATAAAGGCTCAAATTTTATTTGTACCCACCCGCTCTTCATGATGTTCTCCAAACCTAAACTCAGTTGATCATACGTTAGACTTTGTTTGAGTCTTTGCTTTGATATTCCGGTGATGGTTCGGATGTTGAGCGTTTATTTGAATAGGCAGTCAGTTTTGTTATTGAGGGTTTGTAAGACCTCTTTCTTTTTTGATTTCGCTATCCCTAAATTTTTCCTGAACTGTTTCTTTTGTGATTACAGTCAGCGGGATGCCCCAGTTTTGTAAGTCTCCTTCATAGGTTTTGACTTATTGGGTTTTTATTTTTGAGATATAATGACTGCCTATCCTTATGATTATTCGGAATCATCACTGTCTTCTTTTTTTTTGTAAGGACCGCTTTGGTGCCATTTGTTATGCACTTGAGTCAACTGAGAGAACTACCCTGCCCCAGGTTATGATTAAGGGTTTCAATTTTCGAAAAGAAAAACTCCTACTTCTTTGGCTCAAAGGGGTTGACGAGGGATTATCTTCCTTATAACTCCAGTGTTTAGGGATTGAAACAATGCATGTACCTCATCAGCGGGGTCTGTTCAAAAGCATACTGTAGAGATCGTGGTATTGTTTTCGTCATCCTCCCTCAAGAGGCTTAGAATTATTAATTGAGAGTTGATCATCAGAAAAAATATGAAAATAATTTGCATATAGTGAATACGAATATATTGCTTCAAAACAGACATATGCGATGCATTAATGACATAACAACGTTTAACATGAGTAAATGTTTAAACAATCAAAGAACAACACAATTTGAACATTCGAATGAACAAAAGTTTTCTAGTCTCAGGGCTTGTCACTTCAAATGGTGAGCCTTGGAGGGATGGTAGAAAAACTCAGCCTGACCATCTTGTGTGAACTCCAATGCTTCTTCATCAATCAAGTCCTGGATCTTGTTCTTCAGAGCCCAACACTCATTTGTATCATGTCCTGGGCTGGCAGAGTGGTAGGCACACCTCTTATTGGGATCATAGACAGGAGATGCTGTGTTGGGGTTCCGGGGATGAGCCCTTAATGTGATCAGATTCAACCTCAACAGGCGTTGTAAAGCTTGAAACAGCGACATGTTGAGCTGGGTGAATTGCCTCCTGGGCTTGTCTGGCTGAAATTGGTGAGGTTGATGCTGAATTTGTAACCCTGAAGCCCTTTGAAGAGCTCTCCCCTTATCTCCTTGTCTCAAAGATGGTTGGATGACGACTGGCTCTTTACCCTTAGACGTTTTCCCCAGTTGGTTACCCCGAAGCAGTTGGTTGACGAGAACCCCGAGCTCATCTTGTCTTTGAGCTAAGTCTTGGATGATAGTCACCTGCCCCAGCATTTGGGCTCTCAATGCATCCACTTCAGCTTGCAGATGTTTCAGCCGTTCTTCCTCATCACTGTTCCTGGCCAAAGTCTCCATGATAAGTGTCCTTAACTCCTCCTGCCCCTTGAATAGATTCAGGAGGATTTCCTCGAACCGGGTCTCTTGAGCAAGAAGGTCCTGGTTATCTTGTTGGGAAGCCATTGCTGAAATAAACAGCGGAGATGGTAAGTGACCTGCAACGAGGATACCTGTTATGCAATGATGTGTATGACATGCATGTAATGTTTTCAAGGACCTCGCGGGGTAAACAAGAAAATTTGTTAGAATTTGGGTCCGGTAGCTTGATTGAAGGAACTGCATGTTGTTGAGAGTCCTTCTTCAAGGGTCAAAGGCTCACCATATCCAGTGGGTCATAGCCCCTGACCACTCTGTCTAGAGGAAAATAAATCCTCTTTGCCCCTTGATGGGATGTTGATTCACCATGACCTGCATCACAAGCCCTTGAGATCCTTGAAATGGGTTAGTCCTTATGCAGGATGTATGCAGTGGTATGATGTTATGGTATGCATGGGGTAATGTAAGTAACCCTGTTATGAGTCCCAATTAAGGACAACAAACCAAAACCTGCAAGAAACTTGGTAAACTCTGTTTTGAGTCCTAATTAAGGACTGCAAACCAAAACCTGCAAGAAACTTAGTAAACCCTGTTATGAGTCCCAATTAAGGACTATAAACAAAACCTGCAAGAAACTTAGTAAGCCCTGTCATGGGTCCCAATTAAGGACTAAAACAAAACCTGCAAATAGTTCATGTGTCAGATAAAGCATGCAAGTAGTCAAGTACGAAGGCACACAAGTCACACAAGAGAAAGCCCTTAGAGTTTAAGGCCAGCATGGGGTTTAGGTATTACCCTCTTGAAGTTGGTGGGTTCAACCTGTCCTATTAGCAGTAACCGGGTTCTAAGGGTCCCAATATCACTGGATTGCTTTCATTGTTCATTGTTTCGATTTGGCCACTGAACTGGCGACTGAAATATTCCAGGAAAGCAACCCTCAATTGAGTGTAGTATCGAGTATCAACCAACCTCGGACTGCACCAAAGTCAGTTATCTCACTACCCTAAAGAGGCCAAGATAGTTCAATTAAGGTTCCTAAGGTCTGTTGATGTTTCACGACACCACGCGGAGGCCCCGTACTCTCCTTGACTGAACTCAAGGGTTACCGGTACACACCAAAGTGCCACATCAACGTAGCAGACTGTTTCAACCATGTCGGTATACCCCGCACAGTTCCCTCACAGCCTTGTTGCTACTTTCTAAGAAGGTATCCCCAGATCCGGGTTAGGATCTATAGAACTCCCAAGACAGTCACACAATTTAAAGCAAACAAGTCAATACGATTGAAAACACAGTTATGAACTAATCCTAAGGTACACCTCACTTTATAAGAGTCCCCAGCAGAGTCGCCAGTTCTGTGATCGGTTGATCTGGAACTGACTGTTTAACGCTGGTTCGCGAAATGTCGCGGAAGCAAGAGTCGCCACCGTCTTTTATTTTCTCCAAATGGAAAGGACAAAAGCACAGAAAAATTCCTTAAAGAGATTGCTCTCGGTTCGGGAGGTAGGTTATAGAAAGGGAAGGTGTTAGCACTCTTTCTATCCATGGTTATCCATGGGCTCTTAGATACTTGCTCACTTGTGTTTTCAAAAATGGTTTGTTTGCTTTTCAACTGTGGGTTTTAAAAAGTTCTTTGAAAATTTCAGTTCGACTCTTGTATCAGTCCTCAAGAGTGTTTGAAAAATTGTTTTGAAAGCTTTTTGAAAGTGTCGGTGTGAAAAGTATGTTGATTTGTTTTTGAAATTAGAGCAAGTATCTCGAGTTGTCTACCTACCCTAAGGAATTCGTCTGTGTAAATGTCCGTAAAGTAGTGCCATCCCACCATTGAGAGGTAGGTAGCACCACCGTTGGAGGTATTCGGGTCAATTCGAGGTTCGGGACATGGTGATCACCGGAGCAATGGGAAGACACCTTAGAAGCTACCCTCATGCCAGGTTCCCGGATCATGAGGACTTACTAAGACATCCTCTACTCGACGATCACCTTTCGAGGCAAGGCAACAGTGAGGCGTACCCTAGGGGTGGTGTGTGATTTGTGTGTCATGTTCAGTTATTTTCGTCTTTTGTCATGTCATGGGTGATCTACGCGTTATTTTTATTTTGTCATTCATTCTTGCATGCCATTATTAACAGTTAAAAAATTGCGAGAAATTAAAGTTCCTAAGCTAATACAAAGGCGCGGGTCCACATCGCCAAATTTAATCCAGGACCCGATTTGACAAAAATAAAGAAATAATGTGCGAGAAATATAAACTGTCCGAGTTACATGGCTTTGGGAGAATCACATCAACATTATACGAAATAAAATAAAATGCGCGAACTGAAATCCAATTGAAAGCGAGGGCGTTGGACCCTTTTTAATGAAATTAAATTATGATTACGAAATTAATTAAATTAAAATAAAAAAAGAAATTATTTTTGAGGTTTTTTGGTATTTATGGTTTTTTATGTGAATTAATTGAAATTGAGAAATTAACCCTAATCCTAGCTTTTTTATTTATTAAGAAAAACATGTTAAAATTAAACCTAAAATTAACCTAATTATTTACATGGTAATTTAATTACAAGAATAATATTTAATAATTAATTATGGTGAAAGAAAAGAAAAAAGGATAAAAATACTTAAAACCCTAATTCTACACTTTTTTAATTTATTAAGAAAAATATTTGAGTTAAACCTAAATTTAAAAAGCTAAATTAAATTAATGAGATTTATTTACAAAAATATTAGTTAAATAAAATATATTTTCAATTTTGTCTTTTCTGATTTTTTATATTATTTTATATTTTATTAAAATAAATTGATTTAAAGAATTAAAAAAGAAATAATTGAAACAAATAAAATAAGAAAAGAAAAGAATTGCAAAAAACCTTGGGGGGTTCTGTCCCCAATTGAGAGGTATAATTGTAGCATTTTAGGCCCAATGACCCTTTGGCCTTGTTGACTTTTTTGCTAGCGTGTGTTTGCATTGACTCATGTCCATTATGTTCTTCAGATCATAGGCCTTTGATTGATCTTGATATGTGCGTGGCAAGCTGAGATTGTGGATGTATGATGCACCCAGGAATTGAAGCTGCATGGAATTATATTGGAAGAAAAAATATTGAGACAAAGAGGGGGACCTGGGAATCGAACCCAGGTCCCAAAGGTTACCAATGTTACTTTTCACCATCCAAGCTAACGCGTTCATTCATTAACCTAGTGGAAACTAAATAATATAATGAAAAAAATGGATTAATGGACAGAACAAAAAAACGCACTAATTATTTGAATCCTCCAATGGTATTCCTCCACGCATCGTCTTCCCCACTGATTCCTTGCTTTTGCCTGCAAACATATATTAAACAGCGGGGGTTTTAAACCCCCACAATCTAAAATACAGAAAATAGCGAATAGAAATTAAGCCAAAATAAAAAGGGCGCGACTAGTGATTCTGGATCGTCCAAGCATGCCGAGTTCAGTGGTATAGGTCTCAAGTCTCAATTGTTCCTGAATAAGGAAGCCCCAATTCGTGACCTCTGTAACCCTAAAAGACAACAATGGCAATTTCGCGTATGGTGTATAAAAACTCAATCAAACTACATGGTCAGCTTCAGAAAGGTCCAATTAGTATAAATCCATAAATAAAATGCACTGAGAACGCTTAAAAATCGAAACACGAATATGCATATTATATGAAAAATTCTGAGTTCTGTATACCAATTTAAGGTGCTATGCGCGTGGAAAACTATCCAGTCAGATTCAGTAATGTCTTTGCAAGATAATGGGATCAATCTTTCTCTATGAATCGTCCTCCAAGGCCACTTTCAGTTTTGGATTTTTTTGATAAAAACTCAAACTTTGTTGTTGAATTCTGGCGCAGCTTGGAGGTTCCTGACTCTAGGGTTTGCATGAGTATATATGTGTGAGTGATTAGGGTTGAGGTTTTTGTCCAAAGAATCAAAGCATTGATGTAAAGAATATTGGATTTTCATGCATATAATTTTCAATCTTTTTCATACTATTTTGGTTCCAATCATGTCCAATCACATGGATTCTTTCCAAATCTGATCATGCACGAAATATTGAGTGTATTTCATGCATAAAAAGATTTAAAAACTTAGGTTTGGTATTTTCCATATATTTTAATTAATTAAATGAATTATTAGCAATTAAAAATTCAAATAAATAAATAAAAATGATGAAAAACTTCCCTTTGGGCCAAATGGTCGTGCACATGCCTTGGATGATGAATTTTGGAAGAAAATGTGGCCCATTAGCATTTTTAAGACATTTGAAGCAAAGTTGACTTTTCAAAATATCCAAAAATTTCCCAACTTCCACAAGGCATATCTTGCTCAATTTTTAAGCTTTGCTCATGTTCATGGACATTTTGGAAAGGTCTTGAAGTCCTCTAACAAATGCCTTTTGTCCCATGTCATTTTCATTTACCAATCTCAAGTTATGGCCTTTGACTTAAAGTCCCTTTTTGTTGACTTTTGAAAATGACCTATAATGTTGAAATTGATAACTTTTTGTGAGAGCATTTCTTGGACTTGAAGTATGAAGAGGATTTGTAGGAAATGTCTTTCTCTTCAAAATGAGCTTTGAGTGGAATTTTTCTGATAATCCATGTGGAAGTTATGCCTTGGTCAAGTTACAGTTGACTTTTTCAACTGTCCAAATATGGAAACTTTTGCATCTTGAGACTTTTTGAGCCAAGCTTGTTGAATCATGATCAAGAATTGATCAAATGATGTTTGTGGCTTCAAAATGAGATGTTGACCAAAAATTTGAACTTTTTACTGTCAAATGACCATTTTGCCCCTACAGTTGACTGTAGTACAATTAGGGTTTTTGACTGTGCAATTTTGTGCTGTAAGTCTTGAAACTTGATATGAGGATGCTTTACCATGTTTGTAGGCATTTGAGACTTAATTGGACCCTTGGGAACTTCATTTTCTTTGCCAGAACCAAAACCCTAGTTTTTGACTGTTAGGAGGCCCTTGAACTGTGCAATCCTTGGGGAGATGTGAAGCATGTTCTTTGCAAATTTTGAAGAATATGGGAGGGCAAATTTTGGGGTACAACAGTTGCCCCTGTTAAATCTTCTTAGACCTGAGGATGCAGATTGGCTGACGTGCCTTTCATAATCCGAAGGTGGAAGATGATTGAACACTAGAGTGCCCAGAAATTTGCGCTCACATAGTAGTGTGATGTGGGGAATGGGCTTACAGATGCCGTTTGGAGATTGATGGATAGGATGATGGGGTTATAGATGCCATGTTAAGAGATGATGGAAGGTGGATGGGCTTACAGATTCCATCTGGGTGTTGATCGCGTAAGAGATTCCTTAGCGAGAACTTGCGTACCTGCAAAAGAAAATGATTACCTGACCTGTTACAGGAGCTGGTCTTCAAACTCTTTGTATAGATGTGTCCTGACTGGTTACAGGAGCTGGATCTGGATCTTCGAAAGGTGATGAATGAACCAGGGATGGTTACTACCTCAACAGGAACGCTGAGAGAACCTTGGACGATTACTACCTCAACAGGAACGCTGAGAGAACCATAGGCGACTTCAACCTCAACAGTATCATTGAGAGAATCTTGGGACGATTACTACCTCCGCAGTAACGGGGAGAGAACCATAGGCGAATTCAACCTCAACAGTAATCATTGAGAAAATCTTGGGCGACTTCAACCTCAACAGTAATCATTGAGAGAATCTTGGGCGACTTTAACCTCAACAGTAATCATTGAGAGAATCTTGGGCGACTTCAACCTCAACAGTAATCATTGAGAATCTTGGGCGACTTCAACCTCAACAGTAATCATTGAGAGAATCTTGGGCGATTACTACCTCCGCAGTAACGGGGAGAGAACCACAGGCGACTACAACCTCAATAGTAACGCTGAAAGAATCTTGGATATCTTCTACTGAGTCTTCATTAGGAAAATCTGTTAGGGATCGATTTAACTAGACTAGAGAAGGCCTTGGACTGGATAAGAAACAGAAAAATCTTAGGGTCGATTTAACTGAACCGGTCTAGGTCTTGATGTCTTCAACTGGATAAGAAATAGAGAGATCTTAGGGTCGATCTGACTGAACCAGAGAAGGCCTTTGACTGGATAAGAAACAGAAAAATCTTAGGGTAGATTTAACTGAACCGGTCTAGGTCTTGAAATCTTCAACTGGATAAGAAACAGGGAGATCTTAGGGTCGATCTGACTGAACCAGAGAAGGCCTTGGACTGGATAAGAAACAGTAAAATCTTAGGGTCGATTTAACTGAACCGGTCTAGGTCTTGAAATCTTCAACTGGATAAGAAACAGGGAGATCTTAGGGTCGATCTGACTGAACCAGAGAAGGCCTTGGACTGGATAAGAAACAGTAAAATCTTAGGGTCGATTTAACTGAACCGGTCTAGGTCTTGAAATCTTCAACTGGATAAGAAACAGTGAGATCTTAGGGTCGATCTGACTGAACCAGAGAAGGCCTTGATGTGTAGCTGAGAACTTAACTGAATCTTTCCTGAAAGGTAAAGGTCAGTTATATGCAATGCATGATATGGATCAAGCAATGATGTTCTCAACATAAATGAGATTTGTAAGATATGATGCGTATATGCATGCTATAAAGTATGAAAATGTGCTGTTTATGAATGTATTTTTCCGTCTTAGGAAAATAAATCCTTGACGGGTGCCGGGAAGTCACTCCTGGGCTGATATTGAAGAATAAATCTTTGCCTCCGCTGGGGATTATAGTTGCAAGAATACTGGTAAGAGAAGATGACTCTGTTGGGGAATAAACTTGGCGAATGAATTACTCTACGGGGAGAAAAGTACTCTAATGATCTTGCTGGGAAACAATACTCTGTGGGAGAGAGGTACTTGCTGAAATGTTGATGGTAATTTTGCTGGGGATACCATTGTTGTGTTTGGAAGTGTTAATAGACTTCGCTGGGGATAAGAAGACTTCGTCGAGGATGATCTTCTCATGGCTTTTGGCTGAGGATAACCCAGTTATACCCTGGTAGGGAAATAACTCTTGAATAAAGCCGGGAGACGCGTTCATGCCCTGCGAGGATAAGCTTCCAGAATCTACTGGGGATAAGCTTACTGCTTGGGGAGATAGATTCCAACTCTCCTGGGGAGACTGGATTGGACTCTCTTGGGGAAACTGGATTGGACTCTCCTGGGGAAATTTTCGAACTGTAATTGTTGTAAGCTGAAAAAGGGAACCTATGTAGGGTTGCCTGATGATGAGCTCGTGTAAAACCGCATCTTGGAAAGGAGGACACCTGTGTAAGGTTACTTTGCGGTTGGGCTCGTGTGGAGCTGCACTTGGAGTTGAAGGAAACCTGTGTAGGGTTTACTGACAATGAGTCCGTATAAAACTGCATCCTTGAAAATAGAGGACCTGTGTAGGGTTTCTAGGTAACGAGTCCGTGTAAAACTACATCTGGAGTTTTGAGAAGGAAACCTGTGTAAAGTTTACTGATGACGAGTCCGTGTAAAACTACGTCTGGAAAGAGATAACCTGTGTAGGGTTACTTCGGGGATAGGTTCGTGTAAGACTTCTGGAGGAACCGGGGTAAGGTTATCTTGGAGGTAAGCCCGTGTAAGACTTCTGGAGGAACCGGGGTAAGGTTACTGCAGGGTAAGTTCGTGTGAAACTTCTTGATGAATCGGGGTAAGGTTATCTTGGGATAAGTCTGTGTAAGACTTCTGGATGAACCGGGGTAAGGTTATCTTGGAGGTAAGTCCGTGTAAGACTTCGTCTGAAAATTGAGAAGGAACCGGTGTAGGGTTACTTTGATGATAAGTCCGTGTAAGACTTTTTCTGAAAGAAAAGGAACCGGTGTAGGGTTGCCTGTGGATGATTAAGTGGATGATTGTCCTGTTTGGTTTCAGATTTTAACCCACGATCTGGAATTTGTAAAAGGTAGATGGTAATCATCTTTGTATTAACCTTTCCTTGGTACTTTGGTTGACAGATCAACTGGATCGCCCGGGCAACTCGTTATTGCCCCTGTTTCTGAGGTGGGAGAGGAAGACCTGTGAGGTGCTGATAATTGTTGATGGACCCACCTTCTTCTGGTAGGCAGGTGACAAGATGACAGGACATAGTCGTACGCTTTGATCCCTAATTTTTGCCTGGACTGCCTTTTCGGGTTTTCAGCCCACCGGGATACCTATTTTTGCCCAAGTCGCCTTTTCAGGTTTTCGACTTGCCGGGTGTACAGATTTTTTTTCATTTCATCCCTCATTTTGCCCGAACCCTTTTTGTTCGCCGGGAAGCCCTTATTTTTCCTAGGTGTGTCAACCTAGCGGGTCTTTGATTTTGCATAGTATTTTTTCGACTATGTCCATGTTCTCATAATGTAGGGAGTTGCCCCCGTTAGAAGTGTTTTGTCATGCCACCAGAAGGTGTTTGATCAGGCAAGATTCGTTGTTGGAGTGCCCCAAGTGACTCAGACGGAGATTTGCCCCAGGCTGTTTGGCCTTTGAGAGATTCTCTGAATCTTGATTGGACTGCCCCAGATGACTGGACCATGATCATGTCGTGCCCCTTGATTGGAAATGCTTTTGTTCACTAGGTATTCATCGTGCGAATTTCCCTGCTGCTCAAACAAGTATTCATATGCAAACAAAGTTATGTTAAAAATGCAAAGCTTATGTCTGTCTTGAATATTTTGAAAATGAATTCTTTTCCATAAAACAAGTGAATGTTTGTAAAACATGATGTCAACTCGTTATTCTACCGTAGGCCTTAAGGAGTCAGGATACCTTTCGTAACAGTATGCTTTCGAACTAACCCATGCTTCAGCTAGGACTTTTAAGGGTTATAACGTGGCCTGGTTCATGGTTCAAGAAACAAAGGATAAAGGCTCAAATTTTATTTGTACCCACCCGCTCTTCGTGATGTTCTCCAAACCTAAACTCAGTTGATCATACGTTAGACCTTGTTTGAGTCTTTGCTTTGATATTCCGGTGATGGTTCGGATGTTGAGCGTTTATTTGAATAGGCAGTCAGTTTTGTTATTGAGGGTTTGTAAGACCTCTTTCTTTTTTGATTTCGCTATCCATAAATTTTTCCTGAACTATTTCTTTTGTGATTACAGTCAGCGGGATGCCCCAGTTTTGTAAGTCTCCTTCATAGGTTTTGACTTATTGGGTTTTTATTTTTAAGATATAATGACTGCCTATCCTTATGATTATTCGGAATCATCACTGTCTTTTTTTTTTGTAAGGACCGCTTTGGTGCCATTTGTTATGCACTTGAGTCAACTGAGAGAACTACCCTGCCCCAGGTTATGATTAAGGGTTTCAATTTTCGAAAAGAAAAACTCCTACTTCTTTGGCTCAAAGGGGTTGACGAGGGATTATCTTCCTTATAACTCCAGTGTTTGGGGATTGAAACAATGCATGTACCTCATCAGCGGGGTCTGTTCAAAAGCATATTGTAGAGATCGTGGTATCGTTTTCGTCATCCTCCCTCAAGAGGCTTAGAATTATTAATTGAGAGTTGATCATCAGAAAAAATATGAAAATAATTTGCATATAGTGAATACGAATATATTGCTTCAAAACAGACATATGCGATGCATTAATGACATAACAACGTTTAACATGAGTAAATGTTTAAACAATCAAAGAACAACACAATTTGAACATTCGAATGAACAAAAGTTTTCTAGTCTCAGGGCTTGTCACTTCAAATGGTGAGCCTTGGAGGGATGGTAGAAAAACTCAGCCTGACCATCTTGTGTGAACTCCAATGCTCCTTCATCAATCAAGTCCTGGATCTTGTTCTTCAGAGCCCAACACTCATTTGTATCATGTCCTGGGCTGGCAGAGTGGTAGGCACACCTCTTATTGGGATCATAGACAGGAGATGCTGTGTTGGGGTTCCGGGGATGAGCCCTTAATGTGATCAGATTCAACCTCAACAGGCGTTGTAAAGCTTGAAACAGTGACATGTTGAGCTGGGTGAATTGCCTCCTGGGCTTGTCTGGCTGAAGTTGGTGAGGTTGATGCTGAATTTGTAACCCTGAAGCCCTTTGAAGAGCTCTCCCCTTATCTCCTTGTCTCAAAGATGGTTGGATGACGACTGGCTCTTTACCCTTAGACGTTTGCCCCAGTTGGTTACCCCGAAGCAGTTGGTTGACGAGAACCCCGAGCTCATCTTGTCTTTGAGCTAAGTCTTGGATGATAGTCACCTGCCCCAGCATTTGGGCTCTCAATGCATCCACTTCAGCTTGCAGATGTTTCAGCCGTTCGTCCTCAGCACTGTTCCTGGCCAAAGTCTCCATGAGAAGTGTCCTTAACTCCTCCTGCCCCTTGAATAGATTCAGGAGGATTTCCCCGAACCGGGTCTCTTGAGCAAGAAGGTCCTGGTTATCTTGTTGGGAAGCCATTGCTGAAATAAACAGCGGAGATGGTAAGTGACCTGCAACGAGGATACCTGTTATGCAATGATGTGTATGACATGCATGTAATGTTTTCAAGGACCTCGCGGGGTAAACAAGAAAATTTGTTAGAATTTGGGTCTGGTAGCTTGATTGAAGGAACTGCATGTTGTTGAGAGTCCTTCTTCAAGGGTCAAAGGCTCACCATATCCAGTGGGTCATATCCCCTGACCACTCTGTCTAGAGGAAAATAAATCCTCTTTGCCCCTTGATGGGATGTTGATTCACCAAGACCTGCATCACAAGCCCTTGAGATCCTTGAAATGGGTTAGTCCTTATGCAGGATGTATGCAGTGGTATGATGTTATGGTATGCATGGGGTAATGTAAGTAACCCTGTTATGAGTCCCAATTAAGGACAGCAAACCAAAACCTGCAAGAAACTTGGTAAACTCTGTTATCAGTCCTAATTAAGGACTGCAAACCAAAACCTGCAAGAAACTTAGTAAACCCTGTTATGAGTCCCAATTAAGGACTATAAACAAAACCTGCAAGAAACTTAGTAAGCCCTGTCATGGGTCCCAATTAAGGACTAAAACAAAACCTGCAAATAGTTCATGTGTCAGATAAAGCATGCAAGTAGTCAAGTACGAAGGCACACAAGTCATACAAGAGAAAGCCCTTAGAGTTTAAGGCCAGCATGGGGTTTAGGTATTACCCTCTTGAAGTTGGTGGGTTCAACCTGTCCTATTAGCAGTAACCGGGTTCTAAGGGTCCCAATATCACTGGATTGCTTTCATTGTTCATTGTTTCGATTTGGCCACTGAACTGACGACTGAAATATTCCAAGAAAGCAACCCTCAATTAAGTGTAGTATCGAGTATCAACCAACCTCGGACTGCACCAAAGTCAGTTATCTCACTACCCTAAAGAGGCCAAGATAGTTCAATTAAGGTTCCTAAGGTCTGTTGATGCTTCACGACACCACGCGGAGGCCCCGTACTCTCCTTGACTGAACTCAAGGGTTACCGGTACACACCAAAGTGCCACATCAACGTAGCAGACTGTTTCAACCATGTCGGTATACCCCACACAGTTCCCTCACAGCCTTGTTGCTACTTTCTAAGAAGGTATCCCCAGATCCAGGTTAGGATCTATAGAACTCCCAAGACAGTCCCACAATTTAAAGCAAACAAGTCAATACGATTGAAAACAGTTATGAACTAATCCTAAGGTACACCTCACTTTATAAGAGTCCCCAGCAGAGTCGCCAGTTCTGTGATCGGTTGATCTGGAACTGACTGTTTAACGCTGGTTCGCGAAATGTCGCGGAAGCAAGAGTCGCCACCGTCTTTTATTTTCTCCAAATGGAAAGGACAAAAGCACAGAAAAATTCCTTAAAGAGATTGCTCTCGGTTCGGGAGGTAGGTTATAGAAAGGGAAGGTGTTAGCACCCTTTCTATCCATGGTTATCCATGGGCTCTTAGATACTTGCTCACTTGTGTTTTCAAAAATGGTTTGTTTGCTTTTCAACTGTGGGTTTTAAAAAGTTCTTTGAAAATTTCAGTTTGACTCTTGTATCGGTCCTCAAGAGTGTTTGAAAAATTGTTTTGAAAGCTTTTTGAAAGTGTCGGTGTGAAAAGTATGTTGATTTGTTTTTGAAATTAGAGCAAGTATCTAGAGTTGTCTACCTACCCTAAGGAATTTGTCTGTGTAAATGTCCGTAAAGTAGTGCCATCCCACCATTGAGAGGTAGGTAGCACCACCGTTGGAGGTATTCGGGTCAATTCGAGGTTCGGGACATGGTGATCACCGGAGCAATGGGAAGACACCTTAGAAGCTACCCTCATGCCAGGTTCCTGGATCATGAGGACTTACTAAGACATCCCCTACTCGACGATCACCTTTCGAGGCAAGGCAACAGTGAGGCGTACCCTAGGGGTGGTGTGTGATTTGTGTGTCATGTTCAGTTATTTTCGTCTTTTGTCATGTCATGGGTGATCTACGCGTTATTTTTATTTTGTCATTCATTCTTGCATGCCATTATTAACAGTTAAAAAATTGCGAGAAATTAAAGTTCCTAAGCTATTACAAAGGCGCGGGTCCACATCGCCAAATTTAATCCAGGACCCGATTTGACAAAAATAAAGAAATAATGTGCGAGAAATATAAATTGTCTGAGTTACATGGCTTTGGGAGAATCACATCAACATTATACGAAATAAAATAAAATGCGCGAACTGAATTCCAATTGAAAGCGAGGGCGTTGGACCCTTTTTAATGAAATTAAATTATGATTACGAAATTAATTAAATTAAAATAAAAAAAGAAATTATTTTTGAGGTTTTTTGGTATTTATGGTTTTTTATGTGAATTAATTGAAATTGAGAAATTAACCCTAATCCTAGCTTTTTTATTTATTAAGAAAAACATGTTAAAATTAAACCTAAAATTAACCTAATTATTTACATGGTAATTTAATTACAAGAATAATATTTAATAATTAATTATGGTGAAAGAAAAGAAAAAAGGATAAAAATACTTAAAACCCTAATTCTACACTTTTTTAATTTATTAAGAAAAATATTTGAGTTAAACCTAAATTTAAAAAGCTAAATTAAATTAATGAGATTTATTTACAAAAATATTAGTTAAATAAAATATATTTTCAATTTTGTCTTTTCTGATTTTTTATATTATTTTATATTTTATTAAAATAAATTGATTTAAAGAATTAAAAAAGAAATAATTGAAACAAATAAAATAAGAAAAGAAAAGAATTGCAAAAAAACCTTGGGGGGTTCTGTCCCCAATTGAGAGGTATAATTGTAGCATTTTAGGCCCAATGACCCTTTGGCCTTGTTGACTTTTTGGCTAGCGTGTGTTTGCATTGACTCATGTCCATTATGTTCTTCAGATCATAGGCCTTTGATTGATCTTGATATGTGCGTGGCAAGCTGAGATTGTGGATGTATGATGCACCCAGGAATTGAAGCTGCATGGAATTATATTGGAAGAAAAAATATTGAGACAAAGAGGGGGACCTGGGAATCGAACCCAGGTCCCAAAGGTTACCAATGTTACTTTTCACCATCCAAGCTAACGCGTTCATTCATTAACCTAGTGGAAACTAAATAATATAATGAAAAAAATGGATTAATGGACAGAACAAAAAAACGCGCTAATTATTTGAATCCTCCAATGGTATTCCTCCACGCATCGTCTTCCCCACTGATTCCTTGCTTTCGCCTGCAAACATATATTAAATAGCGGGGGTTTTAAACCCCCACAATCTAAAATACAGAAAATAGCGAATAGAAATTAAGCCAAAATAAAAAGGGCGCGACTAGTGATTCTGGATCGTCCAAGCATGCCGAGTTCAGTGGTGTAGGTCTCAAGTCTCAATTGTTCCTGAATAAGGAAGCCCCAATTCGTGACCTCTGTAACCCTAAAAGACAACAATGGCAATTTCGCGTATGGTGTATAAAAACTCAATCAAACTACATGGTCAGCTTCAGAAAGGTCCAATTAGTATAAATCCATAAATAAAATGCACTGAGAACGCTTAAAAATCGAAACACGAATATGCATATTATATGAAAAATTCTGAGTTCTGTATATCAATTCAGGGTGCTATGCGCGTGGAAAACTATCCAGTCAGATCCAGTAATGTCTTTGCAAGCTAATGGGATCAATCTTTCTCTCTGAATCGTCCTCCAAGGCCACTTTCAGTTTTGGATTTTTTTGATAAAAACTCAAACTTTGTTGTTGAATTCTGGCGCAGCTTGGAGGTTCCTGACTCTAGGGTTTGCATGAGTATATATGTGTGAGTGATTAGGGTTGAGTTTTTTGTCCAAAGAATCAAAGCATTGATGTAAAGAATATTGGATTTTCATGCATATAATTTTCAATCTTTTTCATACTATTTTGGTTCCAATCATGTCCAATCACATGGATTCTTTCCAAATCTGATCATGCACGAAATATTGAGTGTATTTCATGCATAAAAAGATTTAAAAACTTAGGTTTGGTATTTTCCATATATTTTAATTAATTAAATGAATTATTAGCAATTAAAAATTTAAATAAATAAATAAAAATGATGAAAAACTTCCCTTTGGGCCAAATGGTCGTGCACATGCCTTGGATGATGAATTTTGGAAGAAAATGTGGCCCATTAGCATTTTTAAGACATTTGAAGCAAAGTTGACTTTTCAAAATATCCAAAAATTTCCCAACTTCCACAAGGCATATCTTGCTCAATTTTTAATCTTTGCTCATGTTCTTGGACATTTTGGAAAGGTCTTGAAGTCCTCTAACCAATGCCTTTGGTCCCATGTCATTTTGATTTACCAATCTCAAGTTATGGCCTTTGACTTAAAGTCCCTTTTTGTTGACTTTTGAAAATGACCTATAATGTTGAAATTGATAACTTTTTGTGAGAGCATTTCTTGGACTTGAAGTATGAAGAGGAGTTGTAGGAAATGTCTTTCTATTCAAAATGAGCTTTGAGTGGAATTTTTCTGATAATCCATGTGGAAGTTATGCCTTGGTCAAGTTACAGTTGACTTTTTCAACTGTCCAAATATGGAAACTTTTGCATCTTGAGACTTTTTGAGCCAAGCTTGTGGAATCATGATCAAGAATTGATCAAATGATGTTTGTGGCTTCAAAATGAGATGTTGACCAAAAATTTGAACTTTTGACTGTCAAATGACCATTTTGCCCCTACAGTTGACTGTAGTACAATTAGGGTTTTTGACTGTGCAATTTTGTGCTGTAAGTCTTGAAACTTGATATGAGGATGCTTGACCATGTTTGTAGGCATGTGGGACTTAATTGGACCCTTGGAAACTTCATTTTCTTTGCCAGAACCAAAACCCTAGTTTTTGACTGTTAGGAGGCCCTTGAACTGTGCAATCCTTGGGGAGATGTGAAGCATGTTTTTGCAAATTTTGAAGAATATGGGAGGGAAAATTTTGGGGTACAACACACTCAAACACGAGTCAAATACAACAGTTGCCTAAGACAAGGCATCTCTTCAAAAACATTTTCAAAAACACACACACACACACACACCATTTTCAAGCAATCGAAAATCAAGGCAAGTGATCTAAAAACTAAGTAACTAAGAGCCCATGGATAACCATGGATGAAAAGGGTGCTAATACCTTCCCTTTTCATAATCTACCCCCCGAACCCACGAAATATCTCAAAAGGTTTTTGCTGTGCTTTTTTTTAACCTTTCCTTTAGGATAAAATAAAAGGTCGGTGGCGACTCTTGCTCAACCGAAAACAAACGCAAAACACTAGTCAGTTCTCCCACCGTATCACACATACTAACATGTTTTTTTTATTGTACATATACTCATTCTCTTTGGTTCTTTCTCAAAACATCCATGAACCATATATCATAATCCGTTATGATAATACTCATGGTTACTAATTTTTCTAATTGTGCTTTTGCTAATTCCTGCTAATTTTTTATTGCTTATATAATTATTTATTTTTTCTAAACAAAAGCATTAACACAAATAAACAATTCATAACCTATTTCTCATAAATTATACACATAACCAATAAATCTGATAGCACAACATGTACAATTTTGTTCTTTTTTCCCAGAAAAACATAACAATCTAACTCACAAGTGCTACAGAACATCTATGCACTTGTACAAATTTTCTTTCATTTTTATTTCAGGAAAAAGAGGAAAAATTGATTACGATGCAAACACCTGTAAGCAATATTACAAATCTTATCTTCCTCAACTGGAACAAGCCAAGCATCACTGAATCTTCGCGCCTCTTCTCGACGATTTCTGTTTGTTCTCTTATGATTTTATTTTTATGTTGTTTATGCTACTATTTGTTTTGATTTGTGGTGGGTTTGAGAAAGAAATAGAAGTTTTTTTGTTTATGAATAAAGACACAGTTATGAGAGAGAGAAGGTTATTGATATTTGATTCACATTCATCCTACGGTAACATTTATCTAATGTTTATTATTAATTTTTTTTTATATAACACATACTGAAATGTTATTGGTGGTAAGTGTAATTGTTTAAATAGTCAAAGTGTGGTTTCTCTTTCTTTTGCTTTATTGTTATTGTTTTTTTAGAATAAAACATGTGTATAAAGTTGGACAAGGGTGGAACGTCCACCTTTAGTTTTTATTTATTTCATCACTTTGCTTTTTTTTAAACCTTTTTGTGGTTTTATAAAAAAAACAAAAAAAAAGTATATTTAGTTGGTTGTTAGATTAATTTAGATCACTTACTGTAAAATAAAAATGTTCTTCTTTATTTCATCAGAATATTTAATTAAAAAAAAATAAAAATACAAAACTACCAAGAAAAATGCTTTGTTTAGTTTATTAGGTTTTATATTTAATTAATACTAAAAATGTTAATAAAAATACATAGGAACTAAATTCTATACAACCTTTGTACATAATTTCTAAATATTTATATCATAATTAAATTAATTAATATTCTACGAAGATGTTAAAATCCATGCAACTCACCAAATCCACCACCCGCGAGCGATACGTGGCCAATATCAGGCCACATGATAAGGGAGACTTCATCAGACTCTTTCTGCATACCTCATGATGAGCAACCAGTGGACAATATCTGGCCGCGTGAGGAGAAAGACTTTATCAGACTTTCTCCGCTTTATGTCATACCATACTCGATCAATCAACTTCAAAACAGCTAACCAACAACAACATCAAATCATTTTCTACTAACATAACAAAAACTACAAGATTATTTTCGAAAAACGGATTAAGGAGAATTTCTTCCAAAATTAATGGTGAACCATGTCTACGATCACTCAATTTACAATCCAGACAAGATTCAAGGTTAATTCGAAAGTAATTCTATGCAGTCTTATAAAAAACACAAACCCACCGCAAACTACAGAATGAGACTCTGATTCCTCCTAAGAGGATACATAGGCATACGATTAAAATTTTGGCGAGTCCCCCTAACTAAAAAAACAAACCCTTTTCCCACTAAATAAAAGTCAAACCCTTTTTCCCAATAATAATTAAAAACCCTATTTCCTAAGATCGCGCTTCTAAACCTAGTATCCTTGGGAACAAGGTAGATAAGGGGTGCCTAACACCTTCCCCTCGTCTAGAACCGAGTCCAAATCTAGAATCTTTGACTTTTAGGGTTATTCCTTAATACTCTTTTCCTTTAGGATAAAAAATAAGGGTGGCGACTTTGATTTAAAAACCAGTTGCGACAGCTGACGACTCTGCCGGGAAATTCAACCCTAGGTTTAGAAGCTTTCCTTTAGGTTTTATGGTTTTGCTTATATTTTTAGTTTTTCTTTATTTTCGCTTTATTTATCTATTTCTTGCTTATTTCTTATTATTATTCGTTATATTTATTTATCTGTGGTGGGATTTAATTTTCTCAAAAAAAATATTTTCAAAAACCCTTAGAAAGAAGGCTCGTCTATTAGCCAAGGGGTTACATCAATCCTATGAGTTTATATGACGACCTCGCCTAGAGTCGGTGGAGTTCCGCAAAAGGAATACCTCTTGAGAGACATCCTCTTGGGAAGTAGGACTTTGGAATAATACCGATGACTCTTTGTACGGTCTTTAAACCAAAAACTCGTGATGAGACCTTTCATGACCTAGAGACTAAATTTTCGGTCTGTAAAGAGACTCCGCTTAAGGAAGACCCTTATGCCTTTCTCTCTAGCGTTATTCATGACACCCGTGATGAAATCACCTTATGGGGAGGGTAGAATATTCGTAGGCAAATACTAAGAACCTACCTTCTAAGGATACCTTTCACAAATCCCACTATAATCTATGAACCTGCAATGGTTATCCCTTCATCCACTACTATCCTTAGCCTGTAGGGCTTCCGTCTATATCATCATTCCTATCCTGTAGGGACTCCTCATTGGCCATAATCCACAAGGTATTCCTACATGTCTCAATCTCTAAGACAGTGTAGGAAATCATCAAATTTATGTCTATCATCATCTTCGTCCGTAAGGAGTCCCTGTCTGTCTTAATTTTTGAGTCAGAGTAAGATATCATCTTCAAACCTGTATAGGATACCCCTACATCTACCATCATATTATATCCATGTCGCATTGCATCTCTATAAAAAATTTAGCATACCCTTGTTGCACCCCAAAATTCCCCCTCTTCATTGCGATCCTAATTGGCTTATATTGCATTATCATATTGCATACATGCATTTCATGGGATCAAGGTATTTGATCAACACAACAAATCTCTCATAATTTTTCAACGCATGATTGAGTTGTGGAAGATTTGGATGTTTTCGGTGAATTTAAAATAGCGCGAATTGGAAATAGTATTTTGACTGATCTAAGTTTAAAAATCTGCATGTCCAACTTGGAATGGTGTTTTGGGTTGATTCTCGAGGTTTTGAAACTGTCTCGATGTTCTCTTTAATTTTCGTATTCGGACCAAAACCTAATTCTAAAAGGAAAGTCTCCGAATGCGAGGTTCTTTTGGAAGTTATATGGTGAAAAATACAAAGAAAAGGTGTTGAAAGTGTAGCTTCGGTGCACTAAAAAATTCATAACTCGAAGACCGTTTATCATTTTAAACCCGTTCTAACGGAGAAAGATCTGCCTTAATGTCATCTACATTTCGTATCTCACAGTCGGAAGCCAGTTCTACTCAGAGAGTCTTCGAATATATGAATTTATCAAATATATTCGCACAAGAAAATTGTGACAAGTGTTCGCCTGCTTCATCTTCAGAAAATCATAACTCGGTCAATTCTTATTGTATCGAGCTGGCTCCAGTGGAATTGGTTCATAAATTGAGTCGGCTAAATATTTCTTTCATCTTTCCAATTCGAGCGTGTTGCACCCCAAAATTTGCCCACTCATTTCTCAAAGAATCACCATGGATCCTCAAGTTTGCTTTCATCCAATTCCAAGCCTTTAACTACAAATTTTCCAAGAAAATCACTCACAAGGGCAAAATGGCCATTTGCACACTGAAAAGTCAAACTTTGACTTTTGAATCAAAATCAAATCTCAAAAAAATCATATTTCATCAAGACATGTTGGAATATGAAGTTTTGTTTCATCAAAAAATTCAAAAGTCAAATTTTACTTTGGAAAAGTAAAATTGTAAATACTTAGAAATTTTCTAAGTGTTTAAGAAATATGACAATTTCAGAACTTCTGACCAGATTATCACCGTAACACTCAGCAAATTCTAGATATTCCCAAGGCAGAGTTTGGTCAGAACTTCTGGGCAAGTTTTCACAAAAAGCTTCAGTCAGAGTTTGCCAGGGTAATTCAAAGAAGGTTAAGAAGCGTGCTACAAGCTTTCTAGAAAGTCTGAAAGCTCCTTTAGAACATGCTGGATCCAGAAGATAAGAGGATCAGAAGATTGGATGCTGCGCAAGCTCAAAACTTCTGAACCAGAACTAAGCCTTGGTGTAGAATCTCACGTTGCAGGATTTCTGGTTGTGATAAGTCTTATCATCATTTAATGCTCAAAACCACTTTCTGAGTCTTTATCCAAAGGATTTTCACCACGTGTACCTCTACTGTCTTGGGATAGCAAACTTTGGTACAAGGCCCATGCTTTGCTTTTTTGCTTTTCCTTAATTTATGCTGACAACCACCATGCTTGCTTCAAGAACAAGGCAGCGCTTCAGCATATGAAGGTTATATTCAATGATTTGGTCAGAACATGACCAAATCCCAAAACCTTGTTTATACAACCCACTGCAGACCTATAACCAACAGCTAGGTCAGCCTACGCCTGCATCCCATAATTGCACCAAACTAGCATACGAAAACAGTGATGAAAAAGCAAGGGAGTAGGATGCCAAATTGATTTAAAATCCCATTTGTTTTCCCCCCAAAATCACAACAAATCCATCTATAAATAAGTTGCTCCATCACACTTTCAGGGAGTTGACTTTTGGAGAGAGATTGGCCAAAAAGAGAGAAAAGGAAGTTGTGAAACCTTCATAAAAAATCCAGAAATCCAAAATAGAAAACCAAACCTTTTTTCTTCCTTTTAAATCAAAGAGCTTGGCACTTCCTCTTCCGTTACTCTTGCTGATTCTAGAACATCCAAAGGTAGCAGCTCAAAGCTCCAAGCCCATGCTTCAGTTTCAAGGTAAGTCCTTCTGACTTTGCTTGTTTTTCATTCAGAACATCATTAAACATGTAAATATCATAGTATTGATGTTGTTCATATCATTGCATAAGTAGAAAAAACTGTGGATCAGAGTTTCTTAATTAGGACTAGGTTCAGATTTAGGATTAGAACTTTTGTAAATTGTTGTGCTTTTATCCTTATAACTTGCTGATTGTTGAAAACTGAATAGATTACTGATGTGCTGATTGAGTGTTGAAATATGGCATTAAAACTTCTGATGTTCATTCATAGTTTTAACATACATAACTTCTATGATTTTTCTCACTCTTAACATACACAGAACTTCTGAGTTCTCCTCACTGTTTTAACATATAGAACTTCTATGATTTTTCTCACTGTTAACACACAATGAACTTTTGAGTCTTACGTGTTGATAAAGCATTAAACTTCTAATATTCACTCACTGACTCAGCACAATATAGAACTTCTATGATTCACTCATTGTTCTAACATAACACAAAACTTCTGAGTTCTCCTTACATGTCAAATATACTGAACTTCTGATGCTTCCCCTTGCTGTTTTAAACACTCAGAGTTTTTGATTTCCACATACTGACAATACACTGAATTCCTGATATTTACTTACTGTTTTAGTGTAATACAGAACCTCTAACTTTTGGCTCACTATAAGAATACCACCCAGAATTTATGTGTTTTCCCTCTAACGTGTTTAGCAGGACCTCAGAGTTTACCAACTCAGAACTTCTGACACCCACTGACGTCTCCTGCTGAGTCACAGCGCTCTTGACTTCAGAACTTCTGATTCCATTGACGTTCCTTTCTGAGCCATCACGCGCCTAGCTTCAGAACTTCTGATCCTTGTTGTTTTCCTTGCAGCAGCACGCTGTTTCTATCCTTCATTTATTTTCCTTTTCATCATTTTTAATATTAACATAAAAATACATAAAAATATTTTTATTTTATTAATTTATTTCTTTTTCATTAAAGATAAAAACCATTTTCTAAACAAGTCCATTTCTTTCTTATATTATGCATTTCAATATGGTTGTAATAGTAACTTAAGACTTATTTTTACTTGCAATCCACATTCATAAATATGTACCCCCGTCCCTAATATTGTAATAGCGTAGGATTTTACATTTCTGCAATTTATCGCTTTCGAATATAAATGCTAGTAATTAGGGTGTGTATGCCAAGACATGAAATGGACAAATAGATCACCCTAATCAAGACTAAAATGCATGCAATCAAACACATTTGCACACTAGCACCCTTAGGGTAATCTCACTTTGTTGCCTATCGGAAAAATAGTCATGTCCCTCGAACATGGGTGTTTTAGAAAAAGATCTTCAATAAAAGATCGTAGTCCCTCGATGACCCTCGATGTTGCCTTCGATAAACGATCTAGTCCCTAAACGATATTGCTAAAACGTCTCATAGGTTGCCTTCTATGACTATACAAATGTCCCAATGTTCTTCCCTTCACATACAACGGTGGGGCTTCTTACCAAATCAATGGTAAGATAGCAACATCTAAAGGAGGAGTAAAAGCACATTTAAGACCTTTTGAGTAGGTAGATTCGCTCCTAGTTGCTCGCTTGCTCACAACAAAAACATTCTATACACTCACACTTCCATTTGAAACATTTTCAAAAGATAACACTTTGTACGCGTTCTTATAGAAACGAGAGCCATTACAAAGAAAACCCTTTTCAAAGTCACTTTCAAAAACACATCCCACAAACACCTCTTTGAACTATTTTCAAAACAAAACTTTGTACGCATTCTTATAGAAACAAGAATCATTACAAAGTCACATTTTCAAAATATTTTCAAAAACCACACAAAGAACAATTTCAAACAAAAGCAAGTGATCTAGCGAGTAACTAAGAGCCCATGGAAAACCATGGATGAAAAGGGTGCTAATACCTTCCCTTTTCATAATCTACTCCCCGAACTCAAGAAAACATCTCTAAAGGTCTTTCCTGTGCTTTTTCACCTTTCCTTATTGGATAAAAGAATAGTCGGTGGCGACTCTTGCTAACCGCAACATTTGCAAACACAAACGCAAAACAATCAAGTCAGTTCTCCCACCGCATCACAGAACTGGCGACTCTGCTGGGGAATCATTTTAAAAGTGCGGTTACCTTAGGGTTAGATCATATTTACTTGCCTTCATTTGTTTGAATTGCTTGCTTTACATTATTGGTTCCTTGTTTGGGTTTGTTTTGATCCTCTACCCTAATTTGGGGCACCTTTTTAGGTAAGTAGCAATAGATTGTGGAAAATGTACGACGTAGACCGATATGGTTGAAACAATGGCTACGTTAGTGTGACGCATTTGTTGGTATCGGTATCCCTTGTGTTGAAACGAGGAGAATGTGGGGCCGCTGAGCAGCGTCATGAAGCAATAACTAACCTTAGAACCTTACTTGACCAACTTGGCCATTAGGACGTAGTGAGATAATCGGTTTCGGTGTAGAGCTGAAAATTGGTTGATACTCGATACTACACTCATTGAGGCTGGACTTTTGGGATATCTCGGCCGCAAGAAAAGATTGATTGTGCTGAGACAATGGCTAAGAGAAAGTTAGGTGATATTGAGATCCCTTAGAACCCGGTTACTATTAACTAGGACAAGTTGAGCCAACTAAACTTCAAGAGGGTACTTACCTACAAACCATGCAAGCCTAAACCTAAGGACTTGTTTGCTTTGTGTGAATATGATTATTTGTATATAAACTTGCTCACCTCGCATATTTGTACATAACATCATAAACATCATACCATAGCATTTTCAATAACATTGAACCATAGCATTTCAAGGATCTCGAGGGCCTATGATGCAGGGTCACGTTGAACCATACGTCTATCAAGGGGAAAGGGGATTTATTTTCCTCTAACCAAACACCGTCAAAATCAGGTACAACGAACCAGAGTCAAGGGCTATGACCCACTTGACATGGTGAGCTTAATTCTCGTGGAAGTACATCCACTGATACAAAGTTTTCCAATCCAAAACTGTAAGTGACTACCTACCCCGCGAGATCCTTGAAAACATGCATCCACATATCATGCATCATATCATGACAGGTTTCTCCCACACAGGTCTCCTTATCTTCCTACTGCTTATTTTAGTATAGATGGCTCTAGAGCAGACTATCAAGGACATCCAAGCTCAAAACGCTCAATTTCAAGAGATGTTCTTGAACCTATCCAAGGGGCAAGAAGAGGTCAAGGCGCTCCTCACCAGGGGCATGATCATGGGAAATCCTGGGGACAACAGAGATGACCAATTGGAGCAGCTACAAACCTAAATAGCCGTAATTAAAGTCCAGATGATAGGACAACTGGTGGGCCAGATGGCTCTCATCTAAAACTTGGCTCAGGGACAAGAAGAGCTGAGAGTCCTCATCAACAAGCTTCGTCAAGACGGATGTAACCAAATGAGGCAAACATCTAGAATTGGGGATCAGGTCATCATTCAGCCTCCCATGAGACAAGAAGCTGGTTTAAGGGAGAGAAGACCTTCCCAATTTGCTTCCACGTCACGAGCCCAACAACGACTTCGTCAACATCAACCGGAAAATCAACAAAGGCAAAGCGAGCCAAAAAGACAGTTTACCAACTATGATACGGTGGAAGAACTGACTTGAGGGTTTTCGTTTTATCGCAAATGTTGCGGTTAGCAAGAGTCACCACCGACTTTTCTTTTATCCAAAAGGAAAGGTGAAAAAGCACGGTAAAGACCTTTGAGATGTTTTCTTGAGTTCGGGGGGTAGATTATGAAAAGGGAAGGTATTAGCCACCTTTTCATCCATGGTTTTCCATGGGCTCTTAGTTACTTGCTAGATCACTTGCTTTTTGTTTTGAAATTGTGCTTTGTGTGGTTTTGAAAGTATTTGGTAAAAGAGGCCATTGTTTAGGCAATCTTTGTAATGATTCTCGTTCGTAAGAATGTATACAAAGATGTTTGTATTTTTTTGAAAATGTTTTCAATGTTTGTAATATGTTTTTGAAATGTGTGTGTTTGTTTTGGAAAATAGCAAGGATAGTTGTTTGAAAATAGAGCAAGTAACTAGAAGTAATCTACCTACTCAAATGTCTTTCTTGTTCATTTTCTATTCCTTTGACATTGTTGTCTTATCATTGATTTGGTAAGCAACCCTATCTTTGGATGTAAACAGGACGGGTGTGGGTCATCTTATAACCATGATTATCAATGTTTGCAAAGTATCTTTAGCATTTTAGAGGGACTAAGATCATCTTTGTAAGGCAACTTTGAATAGCGTCATCGTGGGACTATGATCTTATACTTGTTTGTTTTGCCAAGATACTGCGCATGCGTAATATGGATATTTTTATATAAGGCAACCAAGTGGAGAAACCCTAAGGATGGTTGTGTGCAAGTGTGTTATTTTCATGCTTGATTTTATCTTGGATTAGGGTTTTCTATTTGATTTGTTTTGATCTTGTCATTCAAACCCTAATTACTAGCATGGTATATAAAAGTGGTAAATTGCGTAATTTAAAGATTACTACGCTATTACAACATTTTATGGGGGGGGGGGGGGGGGGAATACAAATTATGAATGGGGATTTGCAAGAATGTAAATCTAATTAAGCTATTACAACCAAATCAAATTTGTACAAATGTTTAAGTAAATAAGATACAATGTAAACTAAATGTGCAATGGTATGTATATGCAAAAAAAAGATTTTTTGTTTTATCTTTATGTGAAAAGGAGTTTTAACCTAATCCTTAAAATATTAAAAAAAGGAAATTATTTCTTAAAAAAGAAGTTAACCCTAATTTTCTAATTTACAAGAAAATGAAGTTCTTTAACCATTATTCTTTGTACATTTTTGTATTAAAAATAATAAATAATATTTATGAAGATATTTAGTTTTTATATGTCAAAAATAAATATTTACAAGTATGAAATAAAAAGGAATAAAATAATTAACCTAATTCTATTTTTTTATATTTACAAGTTTATTTAAGAAAAATAATTAATATATAGTTTAATAAAAATATTTTTTATGTGAAAATAAAATAAAATAAACAAAATGCAATTTTTATCATGTTTTATATTTTTCATGATTTTATGTATTAAAGAAAATATTTAATGAAACAAAAAAAGAAAATAAAACAAATAAATAAAATAGTTGGGCCAGGGGTGCTGTTAGGAGAAGAGGAGGTGGATATTAGCAACAAAAAAATGAGGCCCATAGGTGCTAAGCCCACGCTGCAAACAAGTAAAAAAAAAATAAAGAAAATGTGAAAAATGCAAAAAGGCAGCGCCAATGCTCGAACCTGTGACCTTAAGCATTTTTGCGCGCTGCCTTACCACTGGGGTGGCTGTACATCTGTTAGTTTATATGAAACAATAAAAACATAATGTAAAAGGCTTCCTTGCCATGTACTTCATCTTCTTCCTCAAGCTGGCCAGAACTCCTGTATCTTTCTCGTTTCTCCATGAAAATGAAAACTTCCAACATGAAAATGATAGTACTTATTCCCACGATTCCAACCATGTAACTTATGGACACTAACAATCAAAGATTAAAATGAATTTTGAAAGCCCTAATTTTAAACCTAATTTTTACAGAAATTTGAACTTCAAAATTCTCTACACATAATGAACAAAAATGGAATCTATGCACATGGTTGGCTTCAGCACTATAATATCTACATTTTTCTTTCACAAATCATGGCCAATGGATGCCTGTATGAAGAGATAAAAGTTGGAATTCTTACCTCTTTTAGCTTAGATCGTGAATGGAGTTTGGGTGAGATTTAGGAAGGCCTGAAGGTTCCTTTAGCTTGCTTGCACCTCCATGAGTATGTTCCAATCTTTACCTTGATTTGAAAGTGTCTGAAACTCTCTATCCCAGTCAACCTGCAAGCTTGGAAAACAAAAACGGAAGATGAAGAAGGAGGAGTTACAGTGCAGGGATGATGGTCTGGATCACTTAGATATGAAGTAGGTAAAGTGTTTGGATGATTAAAACTTGAAACACACGAGCCAATTTGTGGATTGCTATGCTTATGCTCAAACTGCAAGTTTTTGACAGGTTTTTGGTGAGAGGGAGTTTTGGAGTGTTTTAGGCCTTTAGAAATCATGTTCTCAACTGTAATGTGTTTGTGTATTAGTATAGAAAAGGTTTCAAGTCAACTCCTCAATAGATTTTTCAGTTGTAGGCTTTTTGCACACTTTCTTGCTTTTGAAGCAAAGTGAAGAGACAAGTCTTCTCATGCTTGTACTGGCCTGCTTAGAGTTGGTACCAATCCTAGACAACTTGTATTTGGTTTATAGTACTTGTGTGTACAGAGAAAACAGGTCCAATGCTCAAGAAATGTAAAGTTACAAAAGTTAAGCTTTTCCAAAATGGCAACTTTGTGCCGTTTATGAAATTACAACTTGGGAAAAAACTCTTAGGCTTGGATTAAGGCTTTGTCAACTGAATAAGAATTAAATTATGAAGTGAGAAACAAGTTTGAGACCTGTAAAGCAAAAATTAGGCAGCATAGGTTCAGATTTGAATTTTGTTCTTCATGAAATGGCTTGAAAATAAAGTGAGAAATTGCCAACTTCATCTCTTTGATTCTCCCTAGTAAAAAATGATCTCAAGGAGTTCTTGGACATTTTGGAAAGCTTGAAATGTTCTATATAGCTCATATTTGAAATGAATTTCAAGATTCCTCTTGGAACTAGGTGAAAAATTTCCATGAAGTTGGGTCAAAAACCTGCCTAAATTAGGGCAAAATTTCACTAAGTTATTTTAGTTCATGGGCATATATTCACAAAATTATATCTTGATATCCAAGCATATTTAAGGAAAAATGTGTGAAGCAAAGTTGTAGATTTCATGGATATCTACAACTTTCATGTTGGGAATTTCCTTTGAATCATCTTGTATTATAGTGAAAAAATGGCTTAAAGTTGAGAAAAAATAAGAAATTTTCTATACTTAGAAAAATTTCTAAGAAAAATTCAAGTTTCAAAACCAAATCTTCAATCCTTGATTTCTTGATGAACAAGTTTCACGTTTTGACATGTTTTGATGAATTATGATCCTTGGCACTTGATTTTGACCAAAAAGTCAAAGTTTGACTTTTCAGTATACAGTTGACTTTTGATCAGTTGACTGTAAATTTCATCTGTCAACCCAATGAAATTGCAATTTTTTGAACCATGCTATTAGGTCAAGATGATAAAAATGAACCCTTGAAATCATGCTTCAAACCAATTGGTCATTTGTTAGGTCAAAAATCAGAAATTGCCTTTTCTCAATCAAAACCCTAATTTTGACCATTTTGCCCTTTTGATGATTTGATCAAATTTCTTGAGGAATTCTGGTCGAAACTTGATCAAATGATACATATGAGTCTACAATATTGATGTGGATAAAAAATTATTAAGTTTGACTGCAAATTGGCCATGGTTGACTTTTTCCCCAATACAGCTGATTTTTAGGTCAACTGTCCAATTGACTGATCAAAAATATGATTCAAGGCTTGAAACTTGTCATGAGTAATCTTAGGGGTCCATAATGATGTTTGAAAGTCATATGAAGCATTTATAGCCTAAAAATCCTTGTGCAAACTCAAACCCTAATTTTGGGTCATCAATGTAAGATGAGATGTCTTGAGTTGATCAAACCCTAATCCAGTCTTGAGTCAAAGAAATCTTGTGAGAATAATCTTGATAAATGAGAGGGAAAATTTTGGGGTACAACACCAGCATCAACATACCACTGTCCCAAGCTTTGTAACACATGCTGAGGATAAATGTGATTACACCAATAAGACCTCATCCAAATCCCAAAACTTTTTATCCCAGCTACAATCCCGATGCCAGGTGTGCCTATCATTCTGATAGTCCTGGACATGATACAAACGACTGTTGGGCGTTGAAGTACAAGATTTAAAACCTGATCGACGAAGGAGTGCTAGAGTTCACACAAGATGGCCAGACTGAATTCTTCTGCAAAAGGCTCACCTCCTAAAGTGACCAGTTCAAACAAAGAGGCTTTTGTTCATTTGAATTTTCAATTGTAATTTATTTTGCTTGTTCAAACAATTATCTATTAATGTCAAACTTTGTTTCATTAATGCATTGCATATGTTTGTCTTGATTTGATCCACTCATTTTCATTGCATTTAAACTATGCTTTTTACTCACTTTATGACATTCAACTCTTGCTAAAAGTTATAAGCCTTTAGAGGGAGGATGACGAAAACAATGCCATAATCTCATACAGTATGCTTTTGGATAGACCTTGCTGACGATGTACATGCATTATTTCAAATCCTAAACACTGGAGTTATAAGGAAGATAATCCCTAGTCAACCCCTTCGAGCCAAAGAAGTAGAATTTTTTCTTTTTCACAAAATTAAAACCTGGGGCAGGGTAGTCTCTCAGTTAATTAAAACGCGCGTTAAGCCGCAAACTCTCATCTCGTAATACAACAAATGACATCAAGAAACATTCCTCTGGAATCAAAATACGGTGATGGTTCCCTATCACATAGGCAGTCATTATCTCTCAAAAAGAAAAGCCCACTAAGTCAAAACCTACAAAAGAGACTTAAGAAAACTGGGGCATCCCGCTGACTGTAATCTCAAAACAAGAACATTCGGGCAAAAATCAGGGATAACAAATCAAAAAGAGGTCACTACAAATCCTCAACAACACGAAAAATGTTGCAAAAATGACTCCCTTTCAACAAACTTAACTTGTTTGAACCATCACTAAAATTTCATTCCAAGACTCAATTGGAATCCAAACGTACAATTAACTGAGATTAGGACTGAAGAACATCACGAAGAGCGGGTGGGTACAAATATACTTTGAGCCTTTATCCTTTGTTTCTTAAACCGTGAACCAAGCCATGTTACAACCCTTCAAAAGTCCTAATTGAAGCATGGGTTAGTTCGAAAGCATATTGTTACAAAAGGTATCTTGACTCCTGTAAGGCTTTACTCAAAATCCAGAGTTGAATTACAAAATTCTTTACTCGCTAAAATGCATTTTCAAAAACTTCAAGACAAACATAAACTTTGCATTACTTGAATATCATTGTTTGCATATGGCTATTTGTTTGACATCAGAGAAATTCACACAACGAATATCCAGTGAGTGAAATCTCTCTCAGTGAACAAAATCAATTCAAGTAGGATGACACTTCCATTGACAAATCTCCTATCAACAGGGGGACATGACATGTCACTATCCAGCACACCTGGGGCAGTCCAGTAAAGATTCCAAGAAATATCTCAAAGTGCAGAGTAACCAGGGGCAAGTCTCCATCTCTGTCACTTGGGGCATTGAATGTCAATCTCAGCGAAGGGTTACGTACAATCAAACATTTTCTTCCAATGCCACAAACACTTTCTACTAAGGGAAATGACAAATCTCCCTAAAATCCTTCTCATAGGATGCCTCCCAACAAGGGTTTATTCTCTGAAAACCTTCCCCCAGCTGAGACAACCTCAAGAGTCCTCGAAGAATTTCCCCAACGAAGTCGTCACCTCTAAAGCAGACCGATAACAAGGTTTATTTCCCCAACAAACGGTAGGATTCCCCAACTTGAGTTTGCCTCTCCGACTACTCTACAATCCTCAGCAAGTTACTGTGAAACCTGGACCCGGCCAGATATCAGTTCAACTTCGACTCCCCAGTAGAGCAACAGACAACCGAGACTCCAGGACTCTTTTCCCAAGCAGGAATCAACATTCTCCGACAGAGTTTTCAATATTCCCCAACAGAATTCTCCTCAAACAACAAAACAGGAATCCCCGGTGGAAATATTCTAAGAAAAGTTTGAAGACACACCAACTCTTCAACAGCAGTCCAGGATTTAACGACTCCCTAGCATTTGTCAAGGATTTATTTTCCCAGAAAAAGATACACTTCAATAAAAATTTCACATTTCATACATCCTATTTACATACATGATAAGTGCATACGACACAATCTCATTTATTTTTGAGAACATCATGACATCATGCATTTCATACATCATGACATTGCATACATCTAATGTTTTACCTTTTTCAGGAAAAGGTCAATCAACAGATGGCTACCATCAACTTTTTCAAGTTCCAGATTAATACCTGTAACAAGCCAGGAAAACTATATGTGGACGACTGATTGTAGATTAATACCTGGAACAAGCCAGGAAAACTATCTACATGAAGAGATTGAAGATTAACACCTGTAACAAGCCAGGAAAACTATCTTTCTTTCTCAGGTCAGAGATTAATACCTGAAAATAGACAGGACAACTATCTCATCGACCAACCTTTTCAAGTTCCAGATTAATACCTGTGACAAGCCAGGAAAACTATTTGTGGACGACTGATTGTAGATTAATACCTGTAACAAGCCAGGAAAACTATCTACATGAAGAGATTGAAGATTAACACTTGTAACAAGCCAGGAAAACTATCTTTCTTTCTTAGTTCAGAGATTAATACCTGAAACCAGAAAGGACAACTATCTCATCAACCAACCTTTTCAAGTTCCAGATTAATACCTGTAACAAGCCAGGAAAACTATCTGTGGACGACTGATTGTAGATTAACCTGTAACAAGCTAGGAAAACTATCTACATGAAGAGATTGAAGATTAATACATGTAACAAGCCAGGAAAACTATCTTTCTTTCTCAGGTCAGGGATTAATACTTGAAACCAGACAGGACAACTATCTCATCGACCAACCTTTTCAAGTTCCAGATTAATACCTGTAACAAGCCAGGAAAACTATCTGTGGACGACTGATTGTAGATTAATACCTGTAACAAGCCAGGAAAACTATCTACATGAAGAGATTGAAGATTAATACCAGTAACAAGCCAGGAAAACTATATTTCTTTCTCAGGTCAGAGATTAATACCTGAAACCAGACAGGACAACTATCTCATCGACCAACCTTTTCAAGTTCCAGATTAATACCTGTAACAAGCCAGGAAAACTATTTGTGGACGACTGATTGTAGATTAATACCTGTAACAAGCCAGGAAAACTATCTACATGAAGAGATTGAAGATTAACACCTGTAACAAGCCTGGAAAACTATCTTTCTTTCTCAGGTCAGAGATTAATACCTGAGCCCAGACAGGACAACTATCTCATCGACCAACCTTTTCAAGTTCCAGATTAATACCTATAACAAGCCAGAAAAACTATCTGTGGACGACTGATTGTAGATTAATACCTGTAACAAGCCAGGAAAACTATCTACATGAAGAGATTGAAGATTAACACCTGTAACAAGCCATGAAAACTACCTTTCTTTCTCAGGTCAGAGATTAATACCTGAAACCAGATAGGACAACTATCTCATCGACCAACTTTTTCAAGTTCCAGATTAATACCTGTAACAAACCAGAAAAACTATTTGTGGACGACTGATTGTAGATTAATACCTGTAACAAGCCAGGAAAACTATCTACATGAAGAGATTGAAGATTAACACTTGTAACAAGCCAGGAAAACTATCTTTCTTTCTCAGGTCAGAGATTAATACCTGAAATCAGACAGGACAACTATCTCATCGACCAACCTTTTCAAGTTCCAGATTAATACCTATACCAATCTAGGAAAACTATTTGTGGACGACTGATTATAGATTAATACATGTAACAAGCCAGGAAAACTATCTACATGAAGAGATTGAAGATTAACACCTGTAACAAGCCAGGAAAACTATCTTTCTTTCTCAGGTCAGAGAATAATACTTGAAACCAGACAAGACAACTATCTCATCGACCAACTTTTTCAAGTTCCAGATTAATACCTGTAACAAGCCAGGAAAACTATATGTGGACGACTGATTATAGATTAATACATGTAACAAGCCAGGGAAACTATCTAAATGAAGAGATTGAAGATTAATACATGTAACAAGCCAGGAAAACTATCTTTCTTTCTCAGGTCAGAGATTAATACCTGAAACCAGACATGACAACTATCTCATCGACCAACCTTTTTAAGTTCCAGATTAATACCTATAACAAGCCAGGAAAACTATCTGTGGACGACTGATTGTAGATTAATACCTATAACAATCCAGGAAAACTATCTACATGAAGATATTGAAGATTAACACCTGTAACAAGCCAGGAAAACTATCTTTCTTTCTCATGTCAGAGATTAATACCTGAAACCAGACAAGACAACTATCTCATCGACCAACCTTTTCAAGTTCTAGATTAATACCTGCAACAAGCCAGGAAAACTATCTGTGGGCGACTGATTGTAGATTAATACCTGTAACAAGCCATGAAAACTATCTACATGAAGAGATTGAAGATTAACACCTATGACAATCTAGGAAAACTATATTTCTTTCTCAGGTCAGAGATTAATACCTGAAACCAGATAGGACAACTATCTCATCGACCAACTTTTTCAAGTTCCAGATTAATACCTGTAACAAGCCAGGTAAACTATTTATGGACGACTGATTGTAGATTAATACCTGTAACAAGCCAGGAAAACTATCTACATGAAGAGATTAAAGATTAACACATGTAACAAGCCAGGAAAACTATCTTTCTTTCTTAGGTTAGAGATTAATACCTGAAACCAGACAAGACAACTATCTATTTTACCAGTTGAAGCAACCCTACACGGGTTCCTTCTCTTTCCAAGATGAAGTTTTACACGGACTCATCATGAAGCAACCCTACATAGGCAACCAGAGACCTTTTCCGGAAACAGTGCAGATGCGATCCAGATATGGTTGACATTCTGATACTTACTCTAGATTCTCTTCAAATATAGTCCAGATATGATCCAGATTCGGATGTCATTCTGTCACTCATTCAAATACAATCCAGATACGATCCAGATTCGGATGTAATTCTATCACTCATTCAAATACACTCCAGATACGATCCAGATTCGAATGTCATTCTGACGCTCATTTAGTACATTTCACAGATACGAGTTAGATACAATTCATTTATGGATATTATTCTGATACTCATCCCATGGACGCCATTCTGATGATCAGTCAGTTCCAGCTTATAGATACAGTCCAACAATCATTTCTGGATGGCATCTTTAAGCCCATCTCCAACAACTATCCATTATCTCTCCAAATCGCATCTTTAAGCCCATTCCATACACAATCAATCACAACATCATTGAGTGAAATTTCTGGGCACTCTAGTGCTCAATCATCTTCCACCTTTAAATCACGAATGGCAGAATTACCAATCTAATTCTTCAGGTGTAAGAAGATTGAACAGGGGCAGTTGTTGCACCCCAAAATTTGCCCTCTCATTTCTCAAAGAATCACCCTGGATCCTCAAGTTTGCTTCCATCCAATTCCAAGCCTTGAACTACAAATTTTCCAAGAAAATCACTCACAAGGGCAAAATGGTCATTTGCACACTGAAAAGTCAAACTTCGACTTTTGAATCAAAATCAAATCTCAAAAAAATCATATTTCATCAAGACATGTTGGAATATGAAGTTTTGTTTCATCAAGAAATTCAAAAGTCAAATTTTACTTTGGAAAAGTCAAATTCTAAATACTTAGACATTTTTCTAAGTGTTTAAGAAATATGACAATTTCAGAACTTCTGACTAGATTATCACCCTAACATTCAGCAAATTCTGGATATTCCCAAGGCAGAGTTTGGTCAGAACTTCTGGGCAAGTTTTCACAAAAAGCTTCAGTCAGAGTTTGCCAGGGTAATTCAAAGAAGGTTGAGAAGCGTGCTGCAAGCTTTCTAGAAAGTCTGAAAGCTCCTTCAGAACATGCTGGAGCCAGAAGATAAGAGGATCAAAATATTGGATGCCACACAAGCTCGAAACTTTGGATCCAGAACTAAGCCTTGGTGTAGAATCTCACGTTGCAGGATTTCTGGTTGTGATAAGTCTCATCATCATTTAATGCTCACAACCAACCACTTTCTGAGTCTTTATCCAAAGGATTTTTACCACGTGTACCTCTACTGTCTTGGGATAGCAAACTTTGGTAAAAGGCCCATGCTTTGCTTTTTGCTTTTTGCTTTTCCTTAATTCCTGTTGATAACCACCATGCTTTCTTCAAGAACAAGGCAGCGCTTCAGCATATGAAGGTTATATTCAATGCTTTGGTCAGAACATGACCAAATCCCAAAACCTTGTTTATACAACCTGCTGCAAACCTATAACCAACAACTAGGTCAGCCTACGCATGCATCCCATAATTGCACCAAACTAGCATACAAAAACAGTGATGAAAAAGCAAGGGAGCAGGATGCCACATTGATTTAAAATCCCATTTGTTTTTCCCCCAAAATCACAACAAATCCATCTATAAATAAGTTGCTCCATCACACTTTCAGGGGGCTGACTTTTGGAGAGAGATTGGCCAAAAAGAGAGAAAAGGAAGTTGTGAAACCTTCATAAAAAAATCCATAAATCCCAAACAGAAAACCAAACCTTTGTTCTTCCTTTTGAATCAAAGAGCTTGGCACTTCTTCTTCCGTTACTCTTGCTGATTCCAGAACATCCAAAGGTAGCAGCTCAAAGCTCCAAACCCACGCTCCAGGTTCAAGGTAAGTCTTTCTGACTTTGCTTATTTTTCATTCAGAACATCATTAAACATGTAAATATCATAGTATTGATGTTGTTCATATCATTGCATAAGTAGAAAAAACTGTGGATCAGAGTTTCTTGATTAGGGATAGGTTCAGATTTAGGATTAGAACTTCTGTAAACTGTGTTGCTTTTATCCTTCTGACTTACTGATTGTTGAAAACTGAATAGACTACTAATATGTTGATTGAGTGTTGAAAAATGGCATTAAAACTTCTGATGTTCATTCATAGTTTTAACATACAGAACTTATATGATTTTTCTCACTGTTAACACACACAGAACTTCTGAGTTCTCCTCACTGTTTTAACATACAAAACTTCTATGATTTTTCTCACTGTTAACACGCACTGAACTTTTGAGTCTTACATGTTGATAACGCACTGAACTGCTAATGTTCACTCACTGACTCAGCACAATACAGAACTTCTATGATTCACTCATTATTCTAACACAACACAGAACTTCTGAGTTCTCCTTACTTGTCAAATATACTGAACTTCTAATGCTTCCCCTCGTTATTTTAAACACTCAGAGTTTCTTATTTCCATATACTGAAAATACACTGAATTCCTGATATTTACTCACAGTTTTAGTGTAATACAGAACCTCTGACTTTTGGCTAACTGTCAGAATACCACCCAGAATTTATGTGCTTTCCCTCTAACGTGTTTTGCAGGACCTCAGAGTTTACCAACTCAGAACTTCTGACACCCACTGACGTCTCCTGCTGAGCCACATCGCTCTTGACTTTAGAACTTCTGATTCCATTGACGTTCCTTTCTGAGCCATCACGCGCCTAGCTTCAAAACTTATGATCCTTGTTGTTTTCCTTGCAGCAGCACGCTGTTTCTATCCTTCATTTATTTTCCTTTTCATCATTTTTAATATTAAAATAAAAAGACATAAAAATGTTTTTCTTTTATTAATTTATTTCTTTTTCATTAAAGATAAAAACCATTTTCTAAAGAAGTCAATTTCTTTCTTATATTATGCATTTCAATATGGTTGTAATAGTAACTTAGGACTTATTTTTACTTGCAATCCCCATTCATTAATATGTACCCCCATCCCTAATATTGTAATAGCGTAGGACTTTACATTTCCGCAATTTATCGCTTTCGAATATAAATGCTAGTAATTAGGGTGTGTATGGCAAGACATGAAATGGACAAATAGATCACCCTAATCAAGACTAAAATGCATGCAATCAAACACATTTTCACACTAGCACCCTTAGGGTAATCTCACTTTGTTTCCTATCAGAAAAATAGTCATGTCCCTCAAACATGGACATTTTAGCAAGAGACCTTCGATAAAAGATCGTAGTCCCTCGATGACCCTCGATGTAGCCTTCGGTAAACAATCTAGTCCCTAAACAATATTGCTAAAACGTCTCATAGGTTGCCTTCTATGACTATACAAATGTCCCAACATCCGTCCCTTCACATCCAACGATGGGGCTTCTTACCAAATCAATGGTAAGATAGAAACATCTAAAGGAGAAGGAAAAGCACATTTAACACCTTTTGAGTAGGTAGATTCGCTCCTAGTTTCTCGCTTGCTCACAACAAAAACATTTTATACACTCACACTTCAATTTGAAACATTTTCAAAAGATAACACTTTATACGCGTTCTTATAGAAACGAGAGCCATTACAAAGAAAACCCTTTTCAAAATCACTTTCAAAAACACATCCCACGAACACCTCTTTGAACTATTTTCAAAACAAAACTTTGTACGCAGCTACTGTCCACAAACCTGTTGTCATTCCATCTGCTAGTACATCAGCTACTGTCCCAATACATATTCCAGTTATCACCCCTATCGCCGAGCCATCTGACACTCGGGGCAAAGAAATCACAGGTGAGCCTGCCCGGATGGAGGCACCTAAGAAGATCATCATAGAAACCTCTAAATAGGAGATAGAGGAAATTCTGAAGATTATCAAGAAGAGCGACTACAACGTAGTCGAGAAGCTGGGGCAGACCCCATCGAAAATCTCCATGTTATCCTTGTTATTATGTTCAGAATCCCATGCAAAGGCTTTAATTTCTTTCCTCAAAACTGCACATGTGCTGTAGGAAACTTCGGCTGATCAATTCAAAGACTGTGTAGCTAGTTTGACTGCCGACAATGGATTGGGTTTCTCAGACACAGATCTGATTGCTAAAGGAAGAAACCACAATGATGCTCTGCACGTATCGATCGAGTGCAGAGGAACTACTATGGCCCATGTACTAGTGGATACCGGTTCCTCTTTGAATGTTTTGCCAAAGAAAGCATTAGATCGTCTGGAATGTGAAGGTTTGGTTCTGAAGTCGAGTAATATTGTGGTTAGAGCTTTCGACGGGTCAAAAAGGATGGTGCACGGGGAGGTGGTTGTCCCTGTTAAAGTTGGCTCTCAGACTTTTGCATCTACTTTCTATGTGATGGATATCCGACCATCTTATTCTTGCTTGCTGGGTTGCCCGTGGATTCATAAGGTTGGGGCAGTGACTTCTACGCTCCATCAAATGTTGAAATATCCAGTAAAGGGGAAGATTGTTACGGTATGAGGAGAAGAGGAGTACATGGTGAGTCATCTTAATTCCTTTCGTTGTGTGGAGATGGATGGGGAGTTCATCGAAACCTCGTGTCAGAACTTTGAAGAGGTCCCCCAGACTCTAGCGTCGACTGAAGTTGCTACTGACAAACCTCCGATGAAGATGGCTTCCCTCAAGGATGCCAGGGCTGTAATTGAAAAAGGTGGGTGTGCAAATTGGGGTCAGCTCTCTGATTTCACACACAAGACTGACAAGTTTAGTCTGGGCTTTACTGCAGAGGCTCAAAGGGATGTTCGGTGCGCGCAGATTGGAAGACCTCCTCTGCATATCAATAATCAAGGAGTTAATGCAATTGAGGATGATGAAGAAGAGTCAGATATCAACAGCTGGATCTACCCGACTACCAATGGTGGATTGAACAACTGGACGGCGAAGGACTTCGTGCCCGTTTCTTTTATTACACAGTAATTGACTTTTCTTTTGAGATTTGTAACAGACAGTTTAAAACTTTACGGCCCGGTGCCTTGCCCAAGGCGCCTTGGCTTTGTTTGTGAGGGCTTCTTATTTGTCATTTTCATATATCATCAATAAAGCATTGGACGTTTTCTTGCATTACAAATGTTGCGCTCCTTCTTTTTCTTTTCTATCTTGCACTTTATCAAAACAGCTATTGTCTTACACACACTCACATATCATAATGCAGATCTACATCCACTCTGGATCCTATTGATAACAACTCTGATACTGCCAATTATGACTTCGAAAATCCGATCAACCAAGCCGAGGACGAAGGTGGGGATGATTGTAAGGTGCCTGGGGAACTTGCTAGACTGTTACTACAGGAAGAGAGGGCCATACAGCCTCATGAAGAGCCAGTGGAATCAGTGAATTTGGGTACAGAGGGAGACAAGAAAGAGGTCAAGATAGGTGCAAATCTGGAGCTTAGTGTTAAGCAACGGTTGATACAGATGCTACGTGACTATGTTGAGATCTTCGCCTGGTCTTATGAAGATATGCCCGGTTTGGACACTGATATTGTGGTTCACCGCTTTCCAACTAAAGAAGACTGTCCTCCGGTAAAGCAAAAGGTTCGCCGTATGCGCCCCGAGATGTCTGAGAAAATCAAAGCTGAGGTCATGAAACAGTTTGACGTCGGGTTTCTAGCTGTTACTTCTTACCCGCAGTGGGTCGCCAACGTTGTTCCAGTGCCCAAGAAGGATGGTAAGGTGCGGATGTGTGTGGACTATAGAGATTTGAACAGGGCAAGCCCCAAGGATGATTTCCCACTCCCTCACATCAATGTTCTGGTCGACAACATCGCGTAGCATAAGATCTTCTCCTTTATGGATGGTTTTTCTGGTTACAATCAGATTAAGATGGCTCCCGAAGACATGGAGAAGACAACTTTCGTTACACAATGGGGCACCTTTTGCTATAAGGTCATGCCATTCGGATTGAAGAATGTCGGGGCAAAGTATCAGCACGCCATGGTCGCTTTGTTCCACGACATGATTCACCATGAGATTGAGGTTTACGTTGATGACATGATCGCAAGGTCCCAGACTGAGGAAGAACACCTTGACCATCTCTAGAAATTGTTCGACAGGTTGAAGATGTACAAGCTGAGGTTAAACCCGAACAAATGCACCTTCGGGGTAAGGTCTGGTAAGTTGCTGGGTTTCGTTGTTAGTGATAAAGGTATTCAAGTGGATCCTGCAAAGGTGAAGGCTATACAGGAGATGCCAACTCCCCGAACAGAAAAAGAAGTCAGAGGCTTTTTGGGACGTCTGAACTACATTGCCCGATTCATTTCACATCTGACTGCTACTTGTGAGCCGATCTTCAAGCTGCTGAAGAAAGATCAAGTGGTAAAATGGAATGATGAATGTCAGGCCGCTTTCGAAAGGATCAAAGAATATCTCCAAGAGCCACCTATTCGGATGCCTCCAGTTGAAGGAAGACCTTTGATCTTATACTTGACAGTACTTGACAATTCGATGGGGTATGTACTGGGGCAGCATGACGAGTCTGGCCGAAAAGAGCATGCTATTTACTACCTTAGCAAAAAATTTACCGACTGTGAGACCCGATACTCACTGCTCAAAAAAACTTGTTGTGCTTTCGCATGGGCTGCTCGCCGGCTGAGACAGTATATGCTGACTCACACCACCTTATTGATATCAAAGATGGACCCAATCAAGTATATCTTCGAGAAGCCTGCCTTGTCCGGAAGAATAGCAAGATGGCAGATGATCTTAACTGAGTATGACATCCAATACACAACCCAGAAAGCAATCAAGGGGAGTTTATTGGCAGATCATTTGGCACATCAGGCCATGGATGATTACCAATCCATGAATTTCGAGTTCCCGGATGAGAATATCATGTTGGTGACCGACTGTGAAGAACTTGGACCGGATGAAAGACTCGAGGAGGTATCCTGATGGTCTATGTATTTTGACGGAGCTTCAAATGCGTTGGGTAATGGCATTGGCGCTGTGATTATATCTCCTGAGGGTTGTCACACTCCGTTCACTGCCCGATTATTTTTTAACTGCACCAATAATATGGCGGAGTATGAGGCATGCATCTTGGGTCTTCGAGCTGCTATTGACATGAGGATTAAGTTCTTGAGTGTATTCGGAGATTCCGCTCTAGTGATCAGTCAGATCAAGGGCGAGTGGGATACGAAGCACCCAAATCTTATTCCTTACAAAGAGTATGTATTGACATTGCTCTCACACTTCAAGGAGATAACCTTTGAACACTTCCCAAGAGAGGAGAATTAGTTAGCGGATGCGCTATCTACCATGTCTTCTATGTTCAAGGTCAGGTGGGACAATGAGGCTCCCCAGATTACCATTGAGAGTTTGGACGAACCCGCACATTGCTGTGACATTGAGACTGAAGAGGTAGTAGATAAACCCTGGTTTCACGAGGTAAAGAGGTATCTTGAGGCTCAAGAGTACCCCGAGGGTGCATCTGTTAATAATAAGAAGTTTCTGAGAAGATTCACTGTGAAGTTCTTCATCAGTAATGGTGTCCTTTACAAGCGTAACCATGATTCTACCTTACTGCGATGTATGGACAAGAACGAGGAAGAAAGGATCATGGCAGAGTTACATGAAGGTACCTTCGGAACTCATTCCAGTGGACATACCATGGCGAAGAAAATCCTACGGGCAGGATATTATTGGTCTACTATGGAAGCCGACTGTTATCAACATTCTTGAACCTGTCACAAGTTCCAAGTCTATGTTGATAAGGTGCATGTACCTCCAGTTCCTCTGAATGTTTTGACGAAACCTTGGCCTTTCGCAGTGTGGGGCATCGATATGATTGGCGAGATCAGACCTACTGCGTCCAACGGGCATCGTTTCATTCTGGTAGCCATTGATTACTTTACGAAGTGGGTTGAGGCAGTTTCATTTGCTACAGTAACCAAGAACGTCGTGGCGCGGTTCATCCGGCATAATTTGATCTGTCGATATGGTGTACCAGAGAGGATCATTACGAACAACGATACAAATCTCAACAATACAATGATCACCAAGCTCTGCAAACAGGTTAAGATACAACATCACAACTCTTCTCCTTACCGGCCGAAGATGAATGGGGCTGTTGAAGTGGCTAACAAGAACATTAAGAAGATTGTGCAGAAGATGACGGTGACATACAAAGACTGGCACGAGATGCTACCATTCGCTCTTCATGGGTACCGTACCTCAGCACAGACTTCGACGGGGGCAACACCTTACTCTTTGGTGTATGGTATGGAGGCGGTCTTACCCATTGAGGTCCAGATACCCTCTCTCAGGATTATGAAGGATGCAGGTTTAAGCGAGGATGACTGGATCTAGACCCAGCTTGATCAGCTAAACCTAATTGATGAAAAGAGACTTACTGCTATTTGTCATGGTCAGACGTATCAAAAGCGAATGATCAAGGTATTTAACAAGAAAGTCAGACGACAAGAGTATCAAGCTGGGGATCTGGTGATCAAACGCATCATACTGCCGCAAGGTGATCCCAGGGGCAAATGGACTCCCACTTACGAAGGGCCATTTGTGGTTAAGAACATTTTCTCGGGAGGAGCTATGATTCTAACCACCATGGATGGTGACGACCTTCCTCACCCCGTCAATGCAGACATAGTGAAAAAATACTACGCATAATTAAAGACCCTCTAGGTTGACTGGCCTAGGCAAAAATAAGGGCTTCCCGACGAACCAAAAGGGTTCGAGCAAAAGTAAGGGATGAAAGTGAAAAAATTTGTACACCCGGCAAGTCAAAAACCTGAAAAGGCGGCTTGGGCAAAAAAGGGTATCCCGGTGGACTAAAAACCTGAAAGGGAGGTCCAGGAAAAATTAGGGATTAAAGCGTAACACTATGTCTCATTGGATCATCTTGCAACCAGACTTCAGTATTGACTATCAAGTTCAGACGGCGCCAATCAATCTGATCTACCTTCAACCAAGTAGCAAAGTGATGAGATGCTCGAAGATATAAAGGCAATAGCGGAGTTGGAACCCAGTGGGATTGTTAACGTAGTTGTTTTTCTTTGTTTTTCACTAATTGTATAAATTCTATCTTTCAGCCGTGTTCTCTTACTAGGACACCAGCCTCTTGTGCAAAAACGCCTATTACAGGCCAACTTCAAAATCAATATAATTCATTTTTTACAAATAAATTTCAAATTGTTTTTCTTTTTCTGTTTTGTTTTGTAAGAACGTCTAATGTTTCATTTTGATATATGCATTTGATAATAATTGTTGCTCATAAATATTTACATGCAAAACAAAAGACAATTACTCGTAATTCCAAGAGCAGGGGCAAACAAGAAATGTCAAAACCTTACAGTTGCTCTACCTACCAGGTACAGGGATAAATTCAGTTTGAGAAAAATGACTAAAGGTACATACACTCCCCGCAGAGTAAGAGGTATCTAAAGACAGTGGTGTTAATTCTCCCCAAGCAGAGTTCATCTATCGCCAACAATGGAAGACTATCCCCAGTGGAGTTTGTTTCTTCCACAAGCAGAAACCCAATCCCCAACAGGGTTCATTATCGCCTGCAACGATAATTCATCCCCAACCAAGGTTGTTTCTCCAAATCAGCAGATCTTCTGGCAGAGTATCTCTCTTCCCCCACAGAGTCAGTTTCTCGCCAGTTTTTATTCTCCAGCGGGGTTATTCTCCCGCCAATTTATTCTCAAATCATCTTTGACCGTCATCCCCAGCAGGAACGAAGAATTCAGCTCTTTATATTCTCCAGCAGCAGTCCGGGATTTATCTGCCCTAGTTAGAGAATATCATCTAAACATGCATATCATACATCATGACATGCACACACGCGTCATACATCACAATCTCATTTATTTTGAGAACATCATTGCTCAATACATTTCATACATCATGACATTACATACGACTAACTATTTTCCTTTCAGGGAAAGATGCAATCAAAATTCTCACAAGTTTTCTCTGGTTCAGTCAAATCGATGCTAAAGATTTTTATTCCAGTTCAAGCTATGAAGCCCGGGTCCGACCGGATAGTATCTTGATTTTCCCATCATATTGTGAAGCCCGGAGAACGACCGGATAACTGTATCAAACACCGCGAAGCCTGGAATCGACCAGATAATGGTTTATCTTTAAGCTATGAAGCCCAGATTCGACCGAATAATAGTTTAATCCCCAGCAAGTTATTGTGAAGCCTGGATTACGACCAGATAGCAATACAAGTTACTATGAAGCCTGGATTACGACCAGATAGCAGTGCAAGACACCATGAAGCCTAGGTTCGACCAAATAGTGGTATATCATAAACACAAGCCGTGAAGCCTGAAAATCGACCGGATAACAGCTCAGCAAGCTATTGTGAAGCCTGGATTACGACCAGATAGCAATACAAGTTACTGTGAAGCCTGGATTACGACCAGATAGAAGTACAAAGACCCTATGAATCCTGGATTCGACCAGATAGAGGTATATCTTTAATACAAGTTATGAAGCCTGGGTTCGACCGGATAGTATCTTGATTTCTCCAAACACCATGAAGCCTGGATTCGACCAGATAATGGTATGAGACATCGTGAAGCCTGGATTACGACCAGATAGCGGTAAAAGACACTGAAGCCTGGATTACGACCAGATAACAGTGAGGGACACTGTGAAGCTTGGATTTCGACCAAATAGCAGTTTACCCGGCCAATTACTATGAAGTCCGGAAATCGACCAGATATTAGTAGGCCCAAAAGTCAAATGGAAGCCCGGATGCGACCAGATAACCACTTGACTTCTTCTGAAGCATGGATTACGACCAGATAAGAAGTAAGGTATTTTGAAGCCTGGAATCGACCAGATAGCAGTACAGAATACCATGAAGCCTGGATTCGACCGAATAATGGTATAAAACATCGTGAAGCCTGGATTATGACCAGATAGTGGTAAAGGACTGAAGCCTGGATTACAACCAGATAACAGTACAAGACACTGCGAAGCTTGGATTTCGACAAAATAGCAGTTTACCTGGACAATTACTAAGAAGGCCGAAGTCGACCAGATATTAGTGCGCCCTAAATTCAAGTTGAAGCCCGGATGCGACCGGATAACAACTTAATTCCTTATGAAGCCTGGATTATGACCGAATAAGAATTGAGAAATTGCGAAGCCTGGATTACAATCGGATAGCAAGTTTAATCTCATCCCCCCAGTAAGTCATTGTAAAGCCTGGAGCACAACCAAATAGCAGTCGATCTTATCACCATGAAGTCTGGATCACGACCAGATAGTAGTTCATTTTCACCTTTTCGACTAAGAGACGATTCCTCAGTAGAATAACGGACGACCGAAGCTCCTAAAATTCTATTTCTCACAGACAGAGACCAGCATTCCCCAGCAAAGTCCTCCTTAACAACAGGTATGCAGGATATCGCCAAGGAATCTCTTATGCGACCGACGCTTCTTTAGATGGCATATTTAAGCCCATCTCCAGTGACCTTCCGTCATCAATCTCCAAATGGAATCTATAATCCCATTCCCGTAATCACAAGACAAGTACCACTTCATGCGAGTGCAAATTTCTGGGCACTCTAGTGTTCAATCATCTTCCACCCTCGGATCACGAAAGGCAAACAAGCCAATCTACATCCTTAGGTTTAAGAAGATTAAACAGGGGCAGCTGTTGTACCCCAAAATTTTCCCTCCCATATTTCTCAAAACATTTCAAGTGAGATCCCCAAATTGCCCAAGGAAGTCCAAGGGTTGACCAGACAAACTCTCTCTTAAGGCAGTCTACCTCAAAATTAGGGTTTCATGTTGCATCAAGATGCTTGAGTCCAAGGGATCCCAAATGCTCACTATTGTCCTAATATGTTCTCAAGATCATCCATATCAAGTTTCAAGCCCTACAGAGAAAATTTGCTCAGTCAATTGCTCAAAGGCCTGAAAATCGACTGTGCTAGGGCAAAAGTCAATTGTGGTCCCCATACAGTCAAACCTCAAGATTTTTGTCAACATCCTCATTTTGAAGTATTATTCATCATTTGATAAAGGGTTGATCATTATTCATCAAGGATTGCTCACAATTCATCAAAACCCAAAAGTTGCTAAATTAGGGTTTTGTAGGAAAAGTCAACCCAACTTTGACCAAGCATAACTTTCTCATACTTTATTAGAAATGACTCATCCAAAGCTAATTTTTAATAGGATGCAATTCCCTACGATTCATCTTCATCTCCCAAGTTCAAAATATGCACTCACAAGAAGTTATGAATTTGGATATTATAGGTCATTTTGAAAAGTCAACAAAAACACCTTTTTTGTCAAAGCTTCATACATGAACATGGAAGACTCAATTGAGATGAGACCAAAAGGGTTGCTTAGAGGACATCCTAAGATTTCTAAAAAGTCTAAGAACACCTCTCTAGGGTCAAAATTGAAGGAGTTATGCATTGGTGAAGTTGACCTTTTTTGCAAAGTTGCCAAAAGTCAAATATGCCTCAAATTGCAATTTTTGTCAAATGGGCCCAACTTTTTGTGCTTGTATTGAGTTTGCAACATAGTCCACGACCCATGATCCTTCCCACTTGCCTTTTTTTCATTTATTTTGATTTTGATTTCAATTAAATCAAAATAAAATCATGAAAATATCTAAATCATTTAAACCTTGAGATTTTGTGTATATTTCAGGTCCATGAATAGCTGGCAATGAGATCAAATCGTGCAAGGCTTGTTTGTACACAAAAAGATTGAATTTTGGCTTAATTTGGAAAGATCTTCATGGGAATCAAATCATGATCAAAGATCATTATTAAAGAATATTTGAAACGAATTTGTAAACCTAATTCACTTAAGGCTACATATAGAACAAATCCAGACCAAAAAGGATAGGGGTTAGAGGCGTGAAAAGAGAAGGAGAACTTTCAAAAAATCAAGAAAAAGTGGCAATCTGATTTCATAGTTCCAGGATATTTCAAGCCTTCCAAGCTATCTCATTCGCTTCCTGGGTGTTCAAGGAGTCTATCCCAATCACTAGCAAGTGTTTTCGTGCATAAAAACTCACTGTAAGTGTCTCACGACATTGGCACTTTCTTGAAATTCAATATCATTATTTTGGCATTTGTATCATGAATTCTTTATATATTCTTGTTCAATGAAACATTTGCAAGCTATTGGTAATGATTAATTGCATTTTTGCTAACCATACAGAGATCCACCATTGTTAGGTTTTCTTGGTTCGCTTTAGGGTTTTCTTATGCAGGTGAAATTAGCCCAAAAGAGGGGTACCATGGTGTTCACAAGGCCAAGACGAACTGGCCTATGGCATTAGTTTTTGTTTATCATGCTTGTAGGTGATTCTGGAAACACGCAGGGTTATAGCTACAGACTTTTGTCTGTAGGTAAAAGTCCTTGACTTTTACTAATGGAGAGAGGAAGAAGAAGGGTGGTGTGGCACCCCCTGGTTGGTCCATTTAAACTGGCGTGCGCTTTTTGCTATTTTCCTCCACTAACTCACGTTATCACATATTATCAATTGTTGTTATTTCATATACAAACAAGCGCGCTAGCAGAGTTGGTAAGGAGGTGTGTGGAAATGGCCAAAGGGCCTGGGTTTGAATCTCAGGTCCCTCATATTATTTCATAACATTTTTCTTGTATAATCAGGCGTGGGTACAGGTAAGGGGTTCACCATGTGCCCTCAACAATCAATCACTGGATCTCCAGAAGGCCAGATCTAACGCCCATCATTTGGAGGTCCATGATGCACCATGGTCAACTTGCAACATGGAATCTGAGAAGTCAACTTTGAGCCAAGGCTTTTGGGCTCAGAGATTGCTATTGGCACCCCCTCAAATTGCTAGCATACCAGGCCCAATTCTTTCTTTTTCTTTCCTTACTTTTCTTTATTTCATTTATTTATTTAAATAATTTTCTAACACAAATTTAATTCTTTTTTATAAAAATTCATAAAATCAATTTTCATCAAATTAGATTTAGGTTTTATTTTTTATCAAAAATTAATTTAATAATTAGTTTAATTTAATTCTAGGGTAATTTTAATCTTTTTGTAAATAAATTAAAATCAATTAGAAAATTAGGGTTTTGTTTCATTTAATTTTTATTTTATTTTCTCAAAATAACCAAAATACAAAAATAGGCCAAATTAATAATTTTTCTTTATTTAATTTAATTAGTAATTAGGTTTGTATCATATTTAATTAAAACCTTATTTTCTTAAAATAATCAAAACAACTAAAATGATCTTTCTTTCAATTAGGTTTAGACGGGGTCAAAACCCTATTTCTTTCTCGTTCTCGATTCATCGTGCGTTTATTTATTTTTCGCAATATTAATGTAACTGCTCTTGGGATGTAATAGTTTAATTAGGATTTTTCGTTTATTTATCGTTTTACAGGTTTTTGGCTATGTAATTAATCCCCCTTCCCGAAGCCTTGTAATAGCGTAGTTTCATTTCTCGCATTTTAATTTTCGCAAATATTAACTGTTAGATGTATGATAATAAGGTTGCATGACAAGAATGTATGTTAATTTTAAAATGGTTAGCAAACCCTAAATGTGCAAAGATAATAACTGAAATCAAATCACTCGCACATGTGCACTCCTAGGGTATACTCTCACATTGGTTGCCTTCGGTAAACGATCATTAAATATAGGGTGTTTTAGTGGTCGCTCTCTTGTCTAAACAAAGATCAAATGTCCCGTTCGGAAATGTTGCCTCGGAAATGTCGCCTCGAATATGATCTTAAGACATTAGAGTTATTACTAAGACGTCCTAACATTGCTTTAGTGATCGTACGTCCCTTTCGAATTGTCCCTTACAACTCCTACGACGGTTCTACCTACTCACTAATAGTGGGATAGCGTTGTCTAAAGGAAACAAGAACGGAACAATTCTCTTTTTCGAGTAGGTAGATGTTAGTAGGTACTTGCTCAAAACAAACTTTTTCCACACTTACACTCTTTTCAAACAAAGTTTTCAAAACGACTTCGTAACACTCTTGAAGACAGAAGCAAGGGTTAAATCAAAGTAAAACAAAAACTTTTCTAAAACACACAAACACCAAAGCGATTTTAAAATGATGAGCAAGTACCTAAGAGCCCGTAGAAAACTACGGATAAAAAGGGTGCTAATACCTTCCCTTTCTATAATCTACCCCCGTACTCAAAATCTCGAAAAAGGAATTTTTCTGTGCTTTTTTCCTTTCCAGTTGGATAAAATAAAATTCGGTGGCGACTCTTGCTTAACGCGACATTTTGCGAACAAAAACGCAAAACGCAAACCATCATTTTCCTAAAACAGTCCGGTTCTGCCACCGTATCACAGCTCCCTATAGGATTTATCGCTTTCCTTAATTTCTTGTTGATCGATGAGTCACTCAATTTAGAAATTGAGATCACGACTTCGCTCTTATTGCATGTTCCTCATAGGATAGTTTTCATTAGACTTTCTTTGGCATGCTAGCCTAGATAGGATCTCCATGGGTGTGCACTCTTGAGCCTTTTAATTGTTGATTTTTTTTCCTACCTTGATCCTCAATATCTTGGTTAGGCATTTGACTTGAGTTAGTATGTGATGCTCTCGACATATTGTTTGTGATCTCTTGAGCTTGTTGGCTTATGTTGTACCCCAAAATTTGCCCTCTCTTTCTTCAGGAAACCATCTTGGATTTTCAAGGTCCCTCTGAAACAAATCCAAGTCCTGAGTTATCTTTTTTGCCCAAGCAAACCACTTACAAGAGCAAGATGATCACACAAGCTCCAAAGACAACGCTTTTATCTTGAGAAAAATCAAATTCTAAGTACTCGGAGCGTTTCTCTAAAAAATGAGTGTTTAAGAAAAAATCAGCGCTTCAGAACTTCTGGACCAGTTCCAGATAAAGACGGTTAGAAGTTGCAAGCTTGGCTCAGCGTAGTCAGAAGTTGGCTTTTCAGCAGCTACATCAGCTCAATCAGAAGTTGTAAACGTGGTTCAGTATGTAAGCCTCAGACAGAACATGACTCTTTCAGCAGTTACACAAGCTCAGTCAGAATTTGCTAAAGGAATGCAAAAGAAGCAGGGAAGTCTGAAGGCTCTTTCAGAACATGCTAAAATCAGAAGATGAAAAGGTCAGAAGAGTGGGTGTTACACTGATACAGAATCTCTAAACCCAGGAGGTCCAGAAGTAAATCCAAGGAACGTATCAGAAAATCAGGAGAATCTCCAGAACTTACTAAGACAACAGGAAGCCAAGGCCAGAGCATGGTTTACGCTGTTCTTTTGAAACAGAACTGTTGATTCAACGTTGGTTTCCATTACCAGAATATTGAGGTTGATAGGTCTTATCACCATTTAATGCTCATTAATGCTTCCAACCACTCCTGAACATTCACGTGTGGCTTGGGAAACGCCTTTCTGCAGACTCTGGCATGGGTCTACACGCCACCGCCCACTTAAGAGGTCACTTCTCTCCAATCCACGCCTGCTGCTGCAGCCTAGGCTGAAGGATATCTGTTATCACAACTTCCCAGGAATTTCTGTCAAAGAACAAATTCAAACTATGTTGGCGCTTTAATGTTCAAGGCACCCACAAGAACTTTGCCTATAAATAGAGAGTCTTTGTCCACTGCAAAGGAGCGTTCAAGAAACAGAGAAATTGCTAAGAGAGAAACAGAAACCCTTAGCAACATAGCGTTCTGAAACTCTGCCAAAATCTCCAGTTTGTTTCATAACTTTGGATTTCTCATCTTCAAACTTTATCCAATACCCAGTTTTCTGTGTGAACTAAAAAAAACCTCTTTCCAAACTTCTGACCCTACGTACGCATACACCTTTACCTACCCTTTTCAAAGAGAATCTGTCCAGAACACCACCAGAGCCAAAAGCTAGCTTTCACCCACAAACTTTTCCAACAGCCAGGTAAGCACCTGCTGACCTTCATCATGCTGCTAAGCATCATCAGCTGTGCATACTCAAATAAACATAATGTAAATATCATATTGTTGTTGTTTATATTCTGAGGATTTTCATACCTCAGAACGTTCTGAGCCGGTATAGGACTTGCCTGTGACCTTGTTGGTTCTGACCTCTGAAACATTTTTTACATTTGATGGATATGTTCCAAATATGTTTCCTGTTTTGTGGAATAACAACAAAATTGTAAATGTTCTGATTAGTACAGGGAAAAACCAAGTGTTGACTTTGACGTTAGCACATCTGAAGCCTGTTTTGCTGTCAATGATATCAGAACCTCTGAGAGTTATTCCCTTTTCAGCAGAATCAGAACTTCTGGTTTCTCCACTAACAAACTTCTGTCTTGCAGCGCAGGGGAGTCAGAACTTCTGATTTCCCCACTAACAGGGTTCTGTTTTGCAGGTGCCAGATTCAGAAGTTCTGACTCATACAGTTTAACCAAGAGGTTGATCATCTGGCAGCGGATCTGAGTCAGAACTTCTGATGACCTCTCAGCAGCGCGCTGGCTCCCTCTCTCTCTATATATCTTGTTTTTTGCTATTTTCTTTTTTGTCTATTTTTCTCGTTGAACCCCCCATGTACAAATGTGTATCCCCATCCCCTAATTGTTGTAATAGCGTTGGCTTTTATATTTCCGCTTCTTATTGCTAGTAATTAGGACGTGTATGGCAAGATAAAATCAATGAAATAGAAAAACATAATTCAAAGAAAAAACTCCTGTATGCAATAAAACACACTTGCACACTAACACCCCTAGGGTTACATCCACTTGTTGCCTTTCAAAATTGGGCCATATTGCATGTTAGGTCTCTTTGGGCAAAACAAATAATTCAAATGATCATAGTCCCTCGATGACGCTTTCGAAAGTTGCCTAAAAATGATCAAGTCCCTTAAATAAAAATTGCCCAAAGATACTTGGCACCATTGCAATTATGGTCTAAACGATGACCCGCGCCCGTCCCTTTCACATCCTAACACAAGATGGTCCACCAAATACAATGGTGGAACAAAATTGTTAAAAGGGTTAAAACATAGCAATAATCTTTGAGAAATTAGGAGTAGACAACTCTTGGTTACTTGCCAATTTACAAAACAAAACACTTGCCTATTTTCTAAACCACACATCACAATACACCTTCAAAACAAACTTTCAAAAATATTGAAAACTTTTTCAAAAGACATACACCTTTGTATACATCCCAACATGGATCATTACAAAGGTTGCCACCACATTGGCCTCTTTTCAAAAACATTTTCAAACCCACACACAAAGCACCATTTCAAACAATTGAAAATTAAGGCAAGTTGATCTAAGCAAGTAACTAAGAGCCCATGGATAACCATGGATAGAAAGGGTGCTAATACCTTCCCTTTCTATAATCTACTCCCCGAACCCAAGAAAACATCTCAAAAGGTTTTTGCTGTGCTTTTTAAACCTTTCCTTAGGATAAAATAAAAAGTCGGTGGCGACTCTTGCTCAACCGAAACATTTGCGAAAACAAACGCAAAACCATAGTCAGTTCTCCCACCGTATCACAGAACTGGCGACTCTGCTGGGGAATTTGCTTTTAAAAGTGGAGTAACCTTAGGGCTTAGATCACCCTCTTGCATGACTAATTATTTGTCTTGATTGCTTTATATCTTGGCTCTATTGTTTGGGTTTACAATCCTACACCCGGATTTTGGGAAACATTCATAGATAGCAATACGTTGTGGAAACTGTGCGGGGTATACCGACACGGTCGAAGCAATAGCTATATTAGTGCGACATATTAGTGAGTACCAGTAACCCTTGAGTTCAATCAAGGAGAGTACGGGGCCGCTGAGTGATGTCACTAAGCACTAATGACCTAGAACCTTACTTGACCATCCTGGCCTTTTAAGGGTAGTGAGATGACCGGCTTTGGTGCAGTCCGAAGTTGGTAGATACTAGATACTACACTCATTGAGGGTTGTTTTCTTGGAATATTTTGGTCGCTAGTTAAGTGGCTAAACCAAAACAATGAACAATGAAAATAATCCAGTGATATGGAGCTCCTTAGAACCCGGTTACTATTTATAGGACAGGTTTTTAAGCCAACTACACTCAAGAGGGTACTTACCTATGAAACCCCATGCAAGCCTGAAACTAGGGTTTGGTGTGATTTGCTTGTACATATGTTTGTGCATACATCATGAACATCATAAAGCATCATATGCATTCACTAACCACTTCAAGGGTTTAGATCTTCATCTTTGTTCTTGTTTTGTAGGTCATGGAAATTCCTCGCAGAAAAACCATCCAAGTCAACCTTGTGAGAATCTCTCCTCAACTCAAGGAGCTCACCTCAAGAATTCCGGAAAGCTCATCCTTCAGTGAAAGACATGGTAGACTGCTCAGCTTAGTCCACACCAACATTGAAGAAGACATGATGAAAGTGTTATTCCAGTTCTTTGACCCTCTTCACCACTGTTTCACTTTCCCTGACTACCAGTTAGTGCCCACTTTGGAGGAATTTTCTAAACTCCTGAGAATTCCTATCCTTAATCAACTACCTTTCAACGGTACAGAAAAGGAACCAAAGCCTGAAGATGTTGCTCGAGCATTACATCTACAGCCTTCTGACATCAAGGGGCATTGGGAAACTAGAAGCAGTGTCAAAGGTTTCTTAGCAAAATTCTTGTTTGAGAAGGCACAAGAGTGTTGGAATTCATTGGACCTACAAGCCTTTGAAGAAATTGTGGCACTCCTTATCTATGGGTTGGTCCTATTCCCAAATTCTGACCAATTGATAGATGTCAACGCCGTCAAAATCTTCCTGTCCAGAAATCCAATACCAACATTGCTTGGGGACATCCTTCACTCATTTTACACATGAACAATGAGAAAGAGGGGTGTTCTCGTGTGCTGTACTCCTCTCCTTGCAAGGTGGTTTATTTTGCACCTTCCACAATTTGTCCTGAAGAATGACCAAGGCTCAAGGTGGTCCCAACGGTTGATGACTCTTACTCTGATGTACATTGGTGTTCTCGGTCCAGAGAAAATGTCATCATCGTCGACCGTTGCGGAGAGTTTCCTAATGTTCCTTTACTTGGAATCAGAGGAGGTATCACCTACAACCCTTGCCTAGCTTTGAGGCAATTTGGATATGCACGAAGAGATGGCCCTCACGACATGTTGATTCCTGGCCTAGTTTTTGACTTCGACAACGATGCGTAAGGACTTCGCCAAAGATTCATCAGAGCTTGGGGGAGACCCAACAAGGTTGATAGCAAGACCCTGGGACACAAGAACTACATCCCTCTTGAACCTTACCTCAAGTGGGTACGAGCCCGAGCCCAGAGTCTAATGATGCCTTATCCTCATGTTCTCCCTGTGATTAAAGAGCCCGTCAAGGAAGGAGAGGTTCCCTACACCACCCTACATCCTAACATGCCTACATCGTGGGAAGAAATGCAGAAGAGTTGGATCCAACTCAAGGAGGAACAGAACACTTTTGAAGCCAGCTTCTACGCCCACGAGAAGAAGGTTTTAGAGCTCACCCGCCGACTCCATGAGCAAGAGGCCCTCAACACCTACATTGCGCCAAAGAGGATGCGCAACGTCTTTTTACCTTGAGAAGTTGTTTTTGTAATATTTGGCCCATGGGGCATTTATGTACTAACAAATCTTTTCTTATTAATATGACGTGCATTCTTTTTGTCTACAACAATTGTGAATTTCCAAAACCCTTGAATGCATTGCATAGATAGCATCTCATGCATCATGTGCATAACAGGTACCCTTTTTTTTCTACAGGTTGCTTAATCTTCTTCGTTTATTTGGAACAGTCGTCATGAATCCAGACTCATCCAGTGAGCAAGCGATCAAGGCCCTTCAGGCCCAAAGTGCCCAGTTTCAAGAAATGGTCCTAAGCCTGGCCCAAGGTCAGCAAGAGTTGAAGGCTCTGCTCCTCAAGAAGAAGAAGAAGAAGAGAACTGCGTTATTTAATACTGGACGCAGGTTTGGGAACACACTCCATAATGAGGCTGATCCAACTACTTCCTCCGCAGAGAAAAACAGTCCCCAAGGGGGAGAAGCTCCTAGTCCTGCAGTCTCTGACAACGAGACGGACTACAATGACGAACAATACCCACCTGCTGCTGACAGATACAAGCAATTAGAGGACCGCTTGAGCGCCATGGAGATTCAGAATGTGCCGGGGCTGGATTTCGGAGATTTGGGGTTATCTTCTAGGGTGGTAATCCCACACAAGTTTAAGGCGCCTGCCTTTGCCAAATACGACGGGGCTTCCTGTCCAAAGCTGCATCTAAGGTCGTACGTAAGGAAGATCCAACCTTACACGGCAGACAAAAACCTTTGGATCCACTTTTTCCAAGATAGCCTTTCGAGGTCACGACTTGAGTGGTTCTATCAACTAGATGGAGCTAGTATTCGACATTGGGAAGATTTGGCAACCGCATTGTTTCAATCCCTAAACACTGGAGTCATAAGGATGATAATCCCTCGTCAACCCCTTGAGCCAAAGAAGTAGGAGTTTTTCTTTTCAAAATTTAAAACCCTTTATCATAACCTGTGGCAGGGTAGTTCTCTCGGTTGATCCAAGTGCATAACAAATGGCACCAAAGGAGTCCTTACAAAACAAAAGACAGTGATGGTTCTGAATAAATCACAAGGACAGGCAGTCATTATCTCAAAAAATGAAAAACCCATTAAGTCAAAACCCATGAAGGAGACTTGCAAAACTGGGGCATCCCGCTGACTGTAATTCCAAAAAAGGAAACAGTTCAGGCAAAAAAGGAAAGGGATAACAAAAATCAAGAAAGAGGTCTCACAAACCCTCAACCAAAGCAAAAAATGACTGCCTATTCAAAAGAAATCATCAACACCTGAACCATTATTGGAACATCAAAGCAAAGACTCAAGCAAGGTCTAACGCACGATCAACTGAGTTTAGGTTTGGAGAACATCACGAAGAGCGGGTGGGTACAAATAATTTGAGCCTTTATCCTTTGTTTCTTAAACCGTGAACCAGGCCATGTTATAACCCTCAAAAGTCCTAGCTGAAGCATGGGTTAGCTCGAAAGCATACTGTCACGAAAGGTATCCTGACTCCTTAAGGCCTACGGTAAATACGGGTTGACATCACGTTTTACAAACATTCACTTGTTTTATGAAAAAAGAATGCATTTTCAAAATCTTCGAGACAGACATAAGCTTTGCATTTTTAACACAACTTTGTTTGCATATGACTTTTTGTTTGAACAGCATAGAAATTCGCATGACGAAAGTCTAATGAGCAAAAGCGCTTCCAATCAAGGGACAAGACATGACTATTGTCCATTATCTGGGGCAATCCAATCAAGATTCGGAGAATCTCTCAAAAGGCCAAATAACCTGGGGACAAATCTCCGCCTGAGTCACTTGGGGCATTCCAACGACGAATCTTGCCTGATCAAATACCTTCTGATGGCATGGCAAAACACTTCTAACAGGGGCAACTCCCTACATTCTGAAAGCACGGACATAGTCGAAAAATACTACGCAAAATCAAAGACCCGCTAGGTTGACACACCTAGGCAAAAATAAGGGCTTCCCGGCGAACCAAAAGGGTTCGGGCAAAATGAAGGGATGAAATGAAAAAAATCTGTACACCCGGCAAGTCGAAAACCTGAAAAGGCGGCTTGAGCAAAAATGGGTATCCCGGTGGACTGAAAACCCGAAAGGGCGGTCCAGGCAAAAGTTAGGGATTAAAGCGTACGACTATGTCCTGCCATCTGTCTACCAGAAGAAGGTTTGTCCATCAACAGCTATCAGCATCTCCCAGGTCTTCTTCTCCACCTCAGAAACAGGGGCAATAATGAGTTGTCCAAGCAATCTAATGGTTCCATCCTCCAAGGTACCAAGGTAGGTTCGGCTAAAGAATATGACTAGTACGTATTAATTCCCCAGAGAGTAAATCAGCAGGTCAATACATTCTTCTCCAAGCAGAGTTGATAAATCTCAAGGAAATTGAGTATCCTCCCGTAGATTTCAATACTTCCCCAGCAGCATATATTCTTAACAAGTATCCCCGGCAGTCTCGGCCTAAAGATTGTTCCCCGGCGGTATACCAACATTCAAAGGAATCACTCCCCCGCAGTTCCAAAACCCCCCAGAAGAGTCCAATCCAGTTTCCCCAGGAAAGTTGGAATTCATCTCCCCAAGCAGTAAGCTTATCCCCAGTAAATTCTGGAAGCTTATCCCCTCGCAGAGCACGAACGCGTCGTCCGGCTTGATTTAAAGAGTTATTTCCTTAACAGGATATAACTGGGTTATCCTCAGCCAAAAAGCCACGGAAAGAGCGTCGTCGACAAAGTCTCCTTATCCCCAGCGAAGTTTATCAACACTTCCAACAACAAGGATATCCTCAGCAAGTTACTATCAACAATCAACAGAGTGTCTCTCTCCCCACAGAGTATTGCTCCCCAGCAAGATTACTAGAGTATTTGTCTCCCCGCAGAGTGACCCATTCGCCAAGTTTATCCCCCAATAGAGTTATCTTCTCCTATCAGAATTCTTGCAACTATCATCCCCGGCGGAAGCAAAACCTATTCTTCAACATCAGCCCAGGAGTGACTTCCCGGCACCCGTCAAGGATTTATTTTCTAAGACGAAAACATATGTTCATAAACATCACATCTTCATACATTATAACATGCATATGCATCATACTACACGAATCTCATTAATTTTGAAGACATACAGTTCATGCATCATGATTTTGCATACAATTATGTTTTGCCTTTTCAGGAAAAAGATCAATACCAAAATGATTACTATCAACTATCGCAATTCTTTCTAGATATAGTTTCAGATATGACCCAGATATGGCGACGTTCTGATACTGCTTCCAGATTTCCTTCTAGATATAGTTTCAGATATGACCCAGATATGGCGACGTTCTGATACTGCTTCCAGATATCCTTCTAGATATAGTTTCAGATATGACCCAGATATGGCGACGTTCTGATACTGCTTCCAGATTTCCTTCTAGATATAGTTTCAGATATGACCCAGATATGGCGACATTCTGATACTGCTTCCAGATTTCCTTCCAGATATAGTTTCAGATGTAAACCAGAGATGGTGACGTTCTGATGCTGCTTCCAGATTTCCTTCCAGATATAGTCCAGATATAAACCAGATATGGTGACGTTCTGACACTTATTCCAGTTGAAGACATTTCAAGACCTAGACCGGTTCAGTTAATCGACCCTAAGATTTTCCTGATTCTTATCCAGTCAAAGGCCTTCTCTGGTTCAGTCAGATCGACCCTAAGATCTCCTTGATTCTTATCCAGTTGAAGATTCCAAGACCTTGTCCGGTTCAGTTAAATCGACCCTAAGATTTTCCTGATTCTTATCCAATCAAAGGCCTTCTCTGGTTCAGTTAAATCGACCCTAAGATTTCCCTGATTCTTATCCCAGTAGAAGATACCCAAGATTTTTCTCAACAAGCGTTGTTGAAGTTAAAGTCGCCCAAGGTTCTCCTACCGTTCATACTAAGATGGTAACCATCCCTGGTTCATTCATCATCTTGTGAAGCTCCAGATCCAGCTCCTATAACCAGTCAGGACACGTCTGTATCAAGCATCTGAAAATCAGCTCCTGCAACGTGCCAGGTACTCATTTTTCTTTTGCAGGTATGCAGGTTCTCGCTAAGGAATCTCTTACGCGATCAACATCCAGATGGCATCTATAAGCCCATCATCCTATTTCATCAACCTCTAAATGGCATCTATAAGCCCATTCCCCCATCACTGCTACTATGTGAGCGCAAATTTCTGGGCACTCTAGTGTTCAATCATCTTCTACCCTCGGATTACGAAAGGCACGTCAGCCAATCTGCATCCTCAGGTATAAGAAGATTGAACAGGGGCAACTGTTGTACCCCAAAATTTTCCCTCCCATATTCTCCAAGAAATTGCCAAGTCAAGCTGCAAAACTCCCCAAGGGTTGCACAGTGCAAAGGTCTCCCATACAGTCAAAACTAGGGTTTGTGTTCTGATCAAGAAAATGAAGTTTTCAAAGGTCCAATCAAGTCTCACATGCCCATAAATATGGTCAAGCATCCTCATATCAAGTTTCAAGGCATTCAGCTCAAAATTGCACAGTCAAAACCCTAATTGCACTACAGTCAACTGTAGGGGCAAAATGGTCATTTGACAGTCAAAAGTTCAAATTTTTGGTCAACATATCATTTTGAAGCCACAAACATCATTTGGTCAATGCTTGATCATGATTCACAAAATTTGGCTCAGAAATCATCAAAATGCAAAAGTTTCCTTATTTGGACAGCTGAAAAAGTCAACGGAAATTGACCAGGGCATAACTTTCACATGGATTATCAGAAAAATTCCATCCAAAGCTCATTTTGAAGAGAAAGACATTTCCTACAACTCATCTTCATACTTCAAGTCCAATAAATGCTCTCACAAAAAGTTATCAATTTCAACATTATAGGTCATTTTCAAAAGTCAACAAAAAGGGACTTTAAGTCAAAGGCCATAACTTGATATTGGTAAATCAAAATGACATAGGACCAAAGGCATTGGTTAAAGGACTCAAAGACCTTTCCAAAATGTCCTAGAACATGAGAAAAGCTTAAAAATTGAGCAAGTTATGCCTTGTGGAAGTTGGGAAATTTTTGGATATTTTGAAAAGTCAACATTGATTCAAATGACCTAAAATTGCTAATGGGCCCATTTTTCTTCCATGATTCATCATCCATGACATATGCACGACTACTTGGCCCAAAGGGAAGTCTTATTTCATTTTTTATTTATTTATTTGGATTTTTATTAATAATAATTCATTTAAATTAAAATAAATACATGAAAAATGCTAACCTAAGTTTTTTCAATCTTTTTGTGCACATTATATCATCAATATTTCGTGCATATGAAAATTAGGAAAGATTTGGATTGATTGGCATGATTGAGAACAAAGAACACTTGGAAAAGATATGAAAAAGATCCTTAAAATCAAATTTCCAAAAACTATTATTGCATTAGATTTGATTGAGTTTTGTTAACCTAATGGACTCACTACATATGCCTGATCATAAACCTAATCATGCTAGACCAAAAGCTGCGCAGAAGAACCAAGAACAAACTTGAAAAATTGTCAAAAAAGGTCAAAACTGAAATCATCTTTTCAAGGCGATTCAAGGCACAAAAACTATCCCAATAGCTTCCTCAAGGATTACTGATCACGTTCCAATCAGAAACAACCATCAAAACGCCAAGAATTGGTATATTGAACCTGAACTGTACAGAAGAAAACTCATAATCGTGCATCATGATTTAAGCATCTTTTGTAATTTTTATTCATTGATTCATGATCATTATCTTGTCCTGAAACTAACCAATGCATTTAATTGCGTTTTTATGTTGTATACACGATTTCACCATGCTTGAATTCTAGGGTTTACAGGACCTTAATTTGGGGCTTTTGAAACGAGGCAAAATTAGCCCTTGAGACCACCACCATCCAACTCATCGCATCTGGACGAAGAAGATAGGACCCTCGCGCCTAATTTATGTTCAAGGATAGCCTAATCGCTATTTTCCCATAAGCTGCCTAAGAAAACGCCGTAGAAACCGTTGCCTATGTGTTTGGTATTACAGGGATGATAGAGAAGACGAAACCGTGGCACACGCTGATTGGCACGTTTAAATTTCGCGCGTTTTCCAACCATGGACTTTTCTTTCTTTTTATAATATTTGTTAACTATTATATATTAAATACATGCGTAGTGGCTCAGTGGCACAGGTGTTGATTGGTGATGCTAGTGACCTGGGTTCGAACCCCAGGTCTTACATATTTCTCATATTATTTTGCAATAACAATTCCCATGCAGCGCCCATGTCAAGACGCACCATGCACCTCATCATCTATCCATCCACGTGCACGTTAGAACCAGATCAAGAGCATGGATTCAAAGAACACGCTACGCCCAGGTCAACGTTGCTACACGCTAGTGGCAAAGGTCAAACGGATCAATGTCCTGTTGGGCTTGGATTTCTAAAGGATACCTCCATATTGGGGCCTGAACCCCCCCTGGTTTGCAATTCTCTACATTTTCTTTATATTTTATTTTCAATTGATTTTTATTTTCTTTATGGTTTTAATTTAATTAATTATTTTTTACAAAATACAAAAACCTCATGAAAATCAGAAAAGACAAAAAAATATAATAAATACTTTATTTTAATACTTTTCATGAATAAATTGGCATGTAATTAATTAGTTTTAAATTAGGTTACAATTTTAGTTCTTTTCATAATAAAATCTAAAAAATGTAGAAATAGGTTTAATTAATGTTTTATTCCTTTTTAATTTTTCTTTTTTCACAATAATATTTATTTATTTTATTTATTTTTATAATTAAACTTGTAAATTAATTAGGGTTTCATTTAGGTTAAAAAACTCCAATATTTTTCTTAATAACTTAAAAAATAATTAGAACTAGGTTTAACATTTTATTTTAGTTAATTAATTCTTTTTCTATTAAATCTTAAAAAACATAAAAACACCAAAAAAATAAGTTCCTTTTCTTTTAATTTTAATTTTAAATTCCTTATTAATTTAATTTTTGCAAAAGGGTCCAACGCCCATGTTCTTAATTTCTTGTTTATTCGCATATTTATTTTACGTCATTTAAATAATCGTGTACCTCTCCCGAAGCCTTGTAATTACTTCTCGCGTTTTTCAATTCCTTATTTCTTTATTTATTTTCCGTCAAATCGGGTCCGGTTTAATTTTGGCGATGTGGATCCGCGCCATTTGTAATAGCTTTAGATTTTATTTTCCTCGCAACTTTTAACTATTAAACAAAGCATGCAAGAATGAATGGCCTTAAATAAAAACAAGCGTAGAACACCAATAACATGACAAGACAAATACAAATGAAAACGACACACGAATCGCACACACCACCCCTAGGGTACGCCTCACTGTTGCCTTGCCTCGAAAGGTGGTCGTCGAGTAGAGGATGTCTTAGTAAGTCCTCATGATCCGGGAACCTGGCATGAGGGTAGCTTCTAAGGTGTCTTCCCATTGCTCTGGTGATCACCATGTCCCGAACCTCGAATTGACCCGAACACCTCCAACGGTGGTGCTACCTATCTCTCAATGGTGGGATGGCACTACTTTAAAGGACATTTACACAGACGAATTCCTTAGGGTAGGTAGACGACTCTAGATACTTGCTCTAATTTCAAAACAAATTCAAAAAATACTTTTCACACCAACACATTTTCAAAAAGCTTTCGAAAGCAACTTTTCAAACACTCTTGAGGACTGATACAAGAGTCGAACTGGAATTTTCAAAGAAACTTTTTTAAAACCCACATTGAAAAGAAAACAAACCATTTTTGAAAACACAAGTGAGCAAGTATCTAAGAGCCCATGGATAACCATGGATAGAAAGGGTGCTAACACCTTCCCTTTCTATAACCTACCTCCCGAACCGAGAGCAATCTCTTTAAGGAATTTTTCTGTGCTTTTGTCCTTTCCATTTGGAGAAAATAAAAGACGGTGGCGACTCTTGCTTCCGCGACATTTCGCGAACCAGCGTTAAACAGTCAGTTCCAGATCCACCGATCACAGAACTGGCGACTCTGCTGGGGATAAAACTATAAAGTGAGGTGTACCTTAGGGTTAGTTCATAACTGTGTTTTCACTTGTATTGATTTGCTTGCTTTACTATTGTGGGTTGCATCGGAGTTACATAGATCCTAACCCGGATCTGGGGATACCCTGTTTAGGTAGCATAAGTTGTGAGGGACCTGTCCGGCGTAGACCGACACAGGTGAAGCAGTGGCTACATTGGTGTGGCACCTTGGTTTGTACCGATATCCCTTGTGTTGCAACGAGGAGAATATGGGTCTTCTAAGGAGTCATTAAGCACCAACAGACCTTAGAACCTTAAATGACACAACTTGGCCATTAGAACGGTAGCAGTATGGTACGCCCATTGAGGCTAAACTCTCGTGATGGTTCTGGCCGCAAGAAAAGATTGCGATGCTGGAGTTATGACCGATTGAGGGTAGTCAGTGATATTGGGATCCTCTAGAACCCGGTTACTTCTGATAGGACAGGTCTTAACCAACAAACTGAAAGAGGGTAATACCCAGACCCCATGCTGGCCTTAAACTCTAAGGGCTTGTCTTGTGTGACTTGTGTGCCTTCGTACTTGACTACTTGCATGCTTGTTATCTGACACATGAAATACTTGCAGGTTTTGTTTATAGCCCTTATTTGGGACTCATAACAAGGTTTACCGAGTTTCTTGCAGGTTTTGTTTATAGTCCTTAATGAGGGCTCATAACAGGGTCTACTAAGTCTCTTGCAGGTTTTGTTTGTAGTCCTTAATTGGGGCTCATAACAAAGTATACTGAATTTCTTGCAGGGTTTGTTCATAGTCCTTAATTGGGACTCATAACAAGGGTTTACCTACATCACCCCATGCATAGCATGACATCATACCATTGCATACATTCTAACCCATTTCAAGGGTCTCAAGGGCTTGTGATACAGGTCATGATAAATCAAACATCTAGCCAGGGGCAAAGAGGATTTATTTTCCTCTAGCCAAGGTTGTCAGGGGCTATGACCCACTGGATATGGTGAGCCTTTGACCCTTGAAGAAGGACTCTCAACAGCATGAAGTTCCTTCAATCAAGTTACCGGTTCTCAACTCTAACAAGTTTCTCTGTTTACCCCCACGAGGTCCTTGAAATCATTACATGCATATCATACATATCATTGTATAACAGGTACCCTTTCTCTGCAGGTTACTTACCTTCTTCGCTGTTTATTTCAGCAGTCTCGTCATGAATCCTGAATCTTCAACCGAGCACACTATCAAGGCCCTCCAGGCTCAGAACGCCCAGTTCCAAGGGCTGATCATGAATTTGACCCAGGGGCAACAAGATCTGAAGGCTTTGCTTTTGAAGAAAGAAAAGAAGAAGAAGAGGACTGTTTTGTTCAGCCCTAGACGCAGATCTAGGAATACCCTGCAGGATCAAACTGAGAGGACAACTCCATCTGTGGGGAAAAGCAGTCATCAAGAGGAAAGGATTCCCAGTCCAGTGGTCTCCGACAACGAGACAGATTTCAACGACGAACAATACCCTCCTGCCGAAGACAAGTACAAACAGTTGGAGGATAGGCTGAATGCTATGGAGATCCAACAGGTACCTGGGATGGATTTTGGAGATCTGGGTTTGTCAACTGGTGTGATTATTCCTCGGAAGTTCAAAGCACCGTCCTTTACCAAGTATGACGGGGCGTCTTGTCCCAAGTTACATCTCAGGTCCTATGTTCGGAAGATTCAACCATATACGGTGGACAAGAACTTGTGGATCCACTTCTTCCAGGAGAGTCTTTCAAGGACTCACCTCGAATGGTTCTATCAGCTAGATGGGACCAAGGTTCGTAACTGGGAGGAGTTGGCTACTGCTTTCTACAAGCAGTATCAATATAATGCCGACCTTGCTCCTACGCGTACCCAACTCCAGGGTATGTCGTTAGGATCAAGTGAAGGTTTTAAAGAATATGCGCAGAAATGGAGGGATCTTGCTGGAAGGGTACAACCACCTCTGACTGATCGGGAACTTGTCGATATGTTCTTGGGGACCCTGTCTGGTCCGTTCTACAACCACCTAATTGGGAATTCGTCTGCTGGATTCACAGATCTTATCTTGACTGGAGAGCGAATAGAAGCTGGCATCCGGTCTGGGAAAATTCAAGAGGCTGCACCTTCTGATAAAAAGCCTCATCATGGAAAGAAAGAATCCAATGTTGTGCACGGTAAAAAGAGCCGTCATGAGGTAGGGGCAATCCAGATCTCCAACCCCGGACCTGCTCAACAAGGACAGGGGCAGCAGCGAAAGGAGAAACGACAGTACACCAAAATCAACATGTCGCTGGATCAAGCACTGCAACAAATGTTGAAGGCAGGGCTGATCACCTTAAGGGCTCCTCTTCGGAATCCGAACACTTCTGCTCCCAACTATCATCCCAATGATAGGTGCGCATATCATTCTGATAGCCCGGGGCATACTACGGACAACTGCTGGCCTCTCAAGAACAAGATTCAAGACATGATCGACGCCGGGGAGATTCAGTTTGAAGTGCCTGAGACTCCGAACATAATCACTGCTCCGTTGCCCAATCATTGAAGCCTTTTGTTTATTTGAATTTTTGAGTTGTATTTTTCTTTGCTTATACAAACAATTAATGTCATAGCAAACTCTTTTATTCTATCAATGCATCGCATACGTCTGTTTTGGGAATTAATACAATTGTTTTCATTATATTCAAATTTCTTTTCATATTTTTTCTGATGTCAACTCTGGATCTAAAATTCTAAGCCTCTTGAGGGAGGATGACGAAAACGATACCATAATCTACAGTATGCTTTTGAACAGACCCCGCTGATGAGGTACAGGCATTGTTTCAATCCCTAAACACTGGAGTTATAAGGATGATAATCCCTCGTCAACCCCTTGAGCCAAAGAAGTAGGAGTTTTTCTTTTCGAAATTTAAAACCCTTTATCATAACCTGGGGCAGGGTAGTTCTCTCGGTTGATCCAAGTGCATAACAAATGGCACCAAAGGAGTCCTTACAAAACAAAAGACAGTGATGGTTCTGAATAAATCACAAGGACAGGCAGTCATTATCTCAAAAAATGAAAAACCCATTAAGTCAAAACCCATGAAGGAGACTTGCAAAACTGGGGCATCCCGCTGACTGTAATTCCAAAAAAGGAAACAGTTCAGGCAAAAAAGGAAAGGGATAACAAAAATCAAGAAAGAGGTCTCACAAACCCTCAACCAAAGCAAAAAATGACTGCCTATTCAAAAGAAATCATCAACACCTGAACCATTATTGGAACATCAAAGAAAAGACTCAAGCAAGGTCTAACGCACGATCAACTGAGTTTAGGTTTGGAGAACATCACGAAGAGCGGGTGGGTACAAATAATTTGAGCCTTTATCCTTTGTTTCTTAAACCGTGAACCAGGCCACGTTATAACCCTCAAAAGTCCTAGCTGAAGCATGGGTTAGCTCGAAAGCATACTGTCACGAAAGGTATCCTGACTCCTTAAGGCCTACGGTAAATATGGGTTGACATCACGTTTTACAAACACTCACTTGTTTTATGAAAAAAGAATGCATTTTCAAAATCTTCGAGACAGACATAAGCTTTGCATTTTTAACACAACTTTGTTTGCATATGACTTTTTGTTTGAACAGCATAGAAATTCGCATGACGAAAGTCTAATGAGCAAAAGCGCTTCCAATCAAGGGACAAGACATGACTATTGTCCATTATCTGGGGCAATCCAATCAAGATTCGGAGAATCTCTCAAAAGGCCAAATAACCTGGGGACAAATCTCCGCCTGAGTCACTTGGGGCATTCCAACGAAGAATCTTGCCTGATCAAATACCTTCTGATGGCATGGCAAAACACTTCTAACAGGGGCAACTCCCTACATTCTGAAAGCACGGACATAGTCGAAAAATACTACGCAAAATCAAAGACCCGCTAGGTTGACACACCTAGGCAAAAATAAGGGCTTCCCGGCGAACCAAAAGGGTTCGGGCAAAATGAAGGGATGAAATGAAAAAAATCTGTACACCCGGCAAGTCGAAAACCTGAAAAGGCGGCTTGAGCAAAAATGGGTATCCCGGTGGACTGAAAACCAGAAAGGGCGGTCCAGGCAAAAGTTAGGGATTAAAGCGTACGACTATGTCCTGCCATCTGTCTACCAGAAGAAGGTTTGTCCATCAACAGCTATCAGCATCTCCCAGGTCTTCTTCTCCACCTCAGAAACAGGGGCAATAATGAGTTGTCCAAGCAATCTAATGGTTCCATCCTCCAAGGTACCAAGGTAGGTTCGGCTAAAGAATATGACTAGTACGTATTAATTCCCCAGAGAGTAAATCAGCAGGTCAATACATTCTTCTCCAAGCAGAGTTGATAAATCTCAAGGAAATTGAGTATCCTCCCGTAGATTTCAATACTTCCCCAGCAGCATATATTCTTAACAAGTATCCCCAGCAGTCTCGGCCTAAAGATTGTTCCCCGGCGGTATACCAACATTCAAAGGAATCACTCCCCCGCAGTTCCAAAACCCCCCAGAAGAGTCCAATCCAGTTTCCCCAGGAAAGTTGGAATTCATCTCCCCAAGCAGTAAGCTTATCCCCAGTAAATTCTGGAAGCTTATCCCCTCGCAGAGCACGAACGCGTCGTCCGGCTTGATTTAAAGAGTTATTTCCTTAACAGGATATAACTGGGTTATCCTCAGCCAAAAAGCCACGGAAAGAGCGTCGTCGACAAAGTCTCCTTATCCCCAGCGAAGTTTATCAACACTTCCAACAACAAGGATATCCTCAGCAAGTTACTATCAACAATCAACAGAGTGTCTCTCTTCCCACAGAGTATTGCTCCCCAGCAAGATTACTAGAGTATTTGTCTCCCCGCAGAGTGACCCATTCGCCAAGTTTATCCCCCAATAGAGTTATCTTCTCCTATCGGAATTCTTGCAACTATCATCCCCGGCGGAAGCAAAACCTATTCTTCAACATCAGCCCAGGAGTGACTTCCCGGCACCCGTCAAGGATTTATTTTCTAAGACGAAAACATATGTTCATAAACATCACATCTTCATACATTATAACATGCACATGCATCATACTACACGAATCTCATTAATTTTGAAGACATACAGTTCATGCATCATGATTTTGCATACAATTATGTTTTGCCTTTTCAGGAAAAAGATCAATACCAAAATGATTACTATCAACTATCGCAATTCTTTCTAGATATAGTTTCAGATATGACCCAGATATGGCGACGTTCTGATACTGCTTCCAGATTTCCTTCTAGATATAGTTTCAGATATGACCCAGATATGGCGACGTTCTGATACTGCTTCCAGATATCCTTCTAGATATAGTTTCAGATATGACCCAGATATGGCGACGTTCTGATACTGCTTCCAGATTTCCTTCTAGATATAGTTTCAGATATGACCCAGATATGGCGACGTTCTGATACTGCTTCCAGATTTCCTTCCAGATATAGTTTCAGATGTAAACCAGAGATGGTGACGTTCTGATGCTGCTTCCAGATTTCCTTCCAGATATAGTCCAGATATAAACCAGATATGGTGATGTTCTGACACTTATTCCAGTTGAAGACATTTCAAGACCTAGACCGGTTCAGTTAATCGACCCTAAGATTTTCCTGATTCTTATCCAGTCAAAGGCCTTCTCTGGTTCAGTCAGATCGACCCTAAGATCTCCTTGATTCTTATCCAGTTGAAGATTCCAAGACCTTGTCCGGTTCAGTTAAATCGACCCTAAGATTTTCCTGATTCTTATCCAATCAAAGGCCTTCTCTGGTTCAGTTAAATCGACCCTAAGATTTCCCTGATTCTTATCCCAGTAGAAGATACCCAAGATTTTTCTCAACAAGCGTTGTTGAAGTTAAAGTCGCCCAAGGTTCTCCTACCGTTCATACTAAGATGGTAACCATCCCTGGTTCATTCATCATCTTGTGAAGCTCCAGATCCAGCTCCTGTAACCAGCCAGGACACGTCTGTATCAAGCATCTGAAAATCAGCTCCTGCAACGTGCCATGTACTCATTTTTCTTTTGCAGGTATGCAGGTTCTCGCTAAGGAATCTCTTACGCGATCAACATCCAGATGGCATCTATAAGCCCATCATCCTATTTCATCAACCTCTAAATGGCATCTATAAGCCCATTCCCCCATCACTGCTACTATGTGAGCGCAAATTTCTGGGCACTCTAGTGTTCAATCATCTTCTACCCTCGGATTACGAAAGGCACGTCAGCCAATCTGCATCCTCAGGTCTAAGAAGATTGAACAGGGGCAACTGTTGTACCCCAAAATTTGCCCTCCCATATTCTCCAAGAAATTGCCAAGTCAAGCTGCAAAACTCCCCAAGGGTTGCACAGTGCAAAGGTCTCCCATACAGTCAAAACTAGGGTTTGTGTTCTGATCAAGAAAATGAAGTTTTCAAAGGTCCAATCAAGTCTCACATGCCCATAAATATGGTCAAGCATCCTCATATCAAGTTTCAAGGCATTCAGCTCAAAATTGCACAGTCAAAACCCTAATTGCACTACAGTCAACTGTAGGGGCAAATGGTCATTTGACAGTCAAAAGTTCAAATTTTTGGTCAACATATCATTTTGAAGCCACAAACATCATTTGGTCAATGCTTGATCATGATTCACAAAATTTGGCTCAGAAATCATCAAAATGCAAAAGTTTCCTTATTTGGACAGTTGAAAAAGTCAACTGAAATTGACCAGGGCATAACTTTCACATGGATTATCAGAAAAATTCCATCCAAAGCTCATTTTGAAGAGAAAGACATTTCCTACAACTCATCCTCATACTTCAAGTCCAATAAATGCTCTCACAAAAAGTTATCAATTTCAACATTATAGGTCATTTTCAAAAGTCAACAAAAAGGGACTTTAAGTCAAAGGCCATAACTTGATATTGGTAAATCAAAATGACATAGGACCAAAGGCATTGGTTAAAGGACTCAAAGACCTTTCCAAAATGTCCTAGAACATGAGAAAAGCTTAAAAATTGAGCAAGTTATGCCTTGTGGAAGTTGGGAAATTTTTGGATATTTTGAAAAGTCAACATTGATTCAAATGACCTAAAATTGCTAATGGGCCCATTTTTCTTCCATGATTCATCATCCATGACATATGCACGACTACTTGGCCCAAAGGGAAGTCTTATTTCATTTTTTATTTATTTATTTGGATTTTTATTAATAATAATTCATTTAAATTAAAATAAATACATGAAAAATGCTAACCTAAGTTTTTTCAATCTTTTTGTGCACATTATATCATCAATATTTCGTGCATATGCAAATTAGGAAAGATTTGGATTGATTGGCATGATTGAGAACAAAGAACACTTGGAAAAGATATGAAAAAGATCCTTAAAATCAAATTTCCAAAAACCATTATTGCATTAGATTTGATTGAGTTTTGTTAACCTAATGGACTCACTACATATGCCTGATCATAAACCTAATCATGCTAGACCAAAAGCTGCGCAGAAGAACCAAGAACAAACTTGAAAAATTGTCAAAAAAGGTCAAAACTGAAATCATCTTTTCAAGGCGATTCAAGGCACAAAAACTATCCCAATAGCTTCCTCAAGGATTACTGATCACGTTCCAATCAGAAACAACCATCAAAACGCCAAGAATTGGTATATTGAACCTGAACTGTACAGAAGAAAACTCATAATCGTGCATCATGATTTAAGCATCTTTTGTAATTTTTATTCATTGATTCATGATCATTATCTTGTCCTGAAACTAACCAATGCATTTAATTGCGTTTTTATGTTGTATACACGATTTCACCATGCTTGAATTCTAGGGTTTACAGGACCTTAATTTGGGGCTTTTGAAACGAGGCAAAATTAGCCCTTGAGACCACCACCATCCAACTCATCGCATCTGGACGAAGAAGATAGGACCCTCGCGCCTAATTTATGTTCAAGGATAGCCTAATCGCTATTTTCCCATAAGCTGCCTAAGAAAACGCCGTAGAAACCGTTGCCTATGTGTTTGGTATTACAGGGATGATAGAGAAGACGAAACCGTGGCACACGCTGATTGGCACGTTTAAATTTCGCGCGTTTTCCAACCATGGACTTTTCTTTCTTTTTATAATATTTGTTAACTATTATATATTAAATACATGCGTAGTGGCTCAGTGGCACAGGTGTTGATTGGTGATGCTAGTGACCTGGGTTCGAACCCCAGGTCTTACATATTTCTCATATTATTTTGCAATAACAATTCCCATGCAGCGCCCATGTCAAGACGCACCATGCACCTCATCATCTATCCATCCACGTGCACGTTAGAACCAGATCAAGAGCATGGATTCAAAGAACACGCTACGCCCAGGTCAACGTTGCTACACGCTAGTGGCAAAGGTCAAACGGATCAATGTCCTGTTGGGCTTGGATTTCTAAAGGATACCTCCATATTGGGGCCTGAACCCCCCCTGGTTTGCAATTCTCTACATTTTCTTTATATTTTATTTTCAATTGATTTTTATTTTCTTTATGGTTTTAATTTAATTAATTATTTTTTACAAAATACAAAAACCTCATGAAAATCAGAAAAGACAAAAAAATATAATAAATACTTTATTTTAATACTTTTCATGAATAAATTGGCATGTAATTAATTAGTTTTAAATTAGGTTACAATTTTAGTTCTTTTCATAATAAAATCTAAAAAATGTAGAAATAGGTTTAATTAATGTTTTATTCCTTTTTAATTTTTCTTTTTTCACAATAATATTTATTTATTTTATTTATTTTTATAATTAAACTTGTAAATTAATTAGGGTTTCATTTAGGTTAAAAAACTCCAATATTTTTCTTAATAACTTAAAAAATAATTAGAACTAGGTTTAACATTTTATTTTAGTTAATTAATTCTTTTTCTATTAAATCTTAAAAAACATAAAAACACCAAAAAAATAAGTTCCTTTTCTTTTAATTTTAATTTTAAATTCCTTATTAATTTAATTTTTGCAAAAGGGTCCAACGCCCATGTTCTTAATTTCTTGTTTATTCGCATATTTATTTTACGTCATTTAAATAATCGTGTACCTCTCCCGAAGCCTTGTAATTACTTCTCGCGTTTTTCAATTCCTTATTTCTTTATTTATTTTCCGTCAAATCGGGTCCGGTTTAATTTTGGCGATGTGGATCCGCGCCATTTGTAATAGCTTTAGATTTTATTTTCCTCGCAACTTTTAACTATTAAACAAAGCATGCAAGAATGAATGGCCTTAAATAAAAACAAGCGTAGAACACCAATAACATGACAAGACAAATACAAATGAAAACGACACACGAATCGCACACACCACCCCTAGGGTACGCCTCACTGTTGCCTTGCCTCGAAAGGTGGTCGTCGAGTAGAGGATGTCTTAGTAAGTCCTCATGATCCGGGAACCTGGCATGAGGGTAGCTTCTAAGGTGTCTTCCCATTGCTCTGGTGATCACCATGTCCCGAACCTCGAATTGACCCGAACACCTCCAACGGTGGTGCTACCTATCTCTCAATGGTGGGATGGCACTACTTTAAAGGACATTTACACAGACGAATTCCTTAGGGTAGGTAGACGACTCTAGATACTTGCTCTAATTTCAAAACAAATTCAAAAAATACTTTTCACACCAACACATTTTCAAAAAGCTTTCGAAAGCAACTTTTCAAACACTCTTGAGGACTGATACAAGAGTCGAACTGGAATTTTCAAAGAAACTTTTTTAAAACCCACATTGAAAAGAAAACAAACCATTTTTGAAAACACAAGTGAGCAAGTATCTAAGAGCCCATGGATAACCATGGATAGAAAGGGTGCTAACACCTTCCCTTTCTATAACCTACCTCCCGAACCGAGAGCAATCTCTTTAAGGAATTTTTCTGTGCTTTTGTCCTTTCCATTTGGAGAAAATAAAAGACGGTGGCGACTCTTGCTTCCGCGACATTTCGCGAACCAGCGTTAAACAGTCAGTTCCAGATCCACCGATCACACCGGGCATACTACTGATGATTGCTGGGCCCTGAGAAACAAGGTGCAAGACCTTATCGACGCGAAGGAAATTCAGTTTGAGGCGCCTGAGAGGCCAAATGTTGTAACTGCTCCTATGCCCCAGCATAGAGTAAATGCCATTGAGGAAGATTTGTATGCTGTTTCGGTGAATGATGTTGCTACCCCTCTTTTGACTGTTAAGAGGAACTTACTACTAGTCGGTTTATTTCCGGGCTGTAGCAAGGGTTGCCTCCTGTGTGCTGTTATCCCTACCGGTTATCCACTGCTGAAATCAGGCATCCAAAGCCTGATGGATAGCAAAGAAATTTTGTTCAAGAAAGCTGTTGTTCCGTTTATTTCCACTGAAGAAGTATCTGTCGTCACAATCTATAATCCTACCAAAGCTCCCCCGAGGAAGTCGGTCCAAATTATGTCTGTTGCACCCATTACTATTACTGTTCCGGGGCCTCTCCCCTATGAGTCTGATAAAGCTGTCCCATGGCATTATGGGGCTGACGTGTATGTGCTTGGAGTGAAGCAGGAGTTCAACACCAGTACCAGTATCAGTAACATCACTGGTCCCGCCAAGATTACTCGCAGTGGCAGGCTCTTCTCGCCTGACATTGCACCGCCAGTTATCCGAAAGCCTCTTATCATCACACCCGCAAGTGTGCATGTTCCAGATCAAGTTCCTGTGTCTACTACTGCTGCCGAGTCCCCTGATGCTCGGGGCAAAGAAGTTGCTACCGATTTGCCTGCCAGGACGGAGGCACCAAAAAAGACTGCTGTTGAGGCCTCCCAACAAGAGATAGAGGAAATCCTTAAAATCATTAAAAAGAGTGACTTCAATGTTGTTGAACAGTTGGGGCATACCCCCTCCAAAATCTCTATGCTATCATTGCTGCTGTGCTCAGAGGCCCATGCAAAAGCCCTGATTTCATTTCTGAAGACGGCCCATGTGCCGCAAGAAACCTCTGCAGATCAATTCACTGACTGTGTGGCTAATTTGACGGTTGACAATGGCTTGGGGTTCTCAGATGCTGACCTTACCGCAAAAGGGAAAAATCACAATGATGCCCTGCACGTCTCTATAGAATGCAGGGGCACTACTCTCGCACACGTGTTGGTGGATACCGGTTCTTCCCTGAATGTTTTGCCCAAGAAGGCATTGGATCGTTTGGATTGTGAGGGCCTGGAATTGAAACCTAGTAACATCATTGTTAGCCTTCGACGGTTCTAAGAGGATGGTGCACGGTGAGGTAGACATTCCTATTCGTGTGGGTTCCCAAGTCTTCGACTCAACGTTCTATGTAATGGATATCCGCCCATCTTATACCTGCTTGTTGGGTCGACCCTGGATTCACAAGGCTGGGGCAGTAACATCCACTCTGCACCAAAAGCTCAAATACCCTGTCAAAGGGAAGATTGTTACTATGCAGGGTGAGGAGGAATACATGGTTAGTCACTTGAATTCATTCCGGTATATCGAGATAGACGGGGAGTTTATCGAAACCCCCTTTCAGCATTTTGAGGAGGTACCTCCAACGTTGGCATCAGCTGAAACAGTGGTTGAAGAAGACTTTCCTCTGAAGATGGCGTCCTTGAAGGATGCTCGGGCTGTAATCGAGAAAGGCAATTATGCAAACTGGGGTCAGCTTCCTAACTTCACTCAAAACACCGACAAGTTTGGGCTGGGCTTCACTGCAGAGGCTCAGAGGGCTGTGCGCAAGGAAAAGATTAGAAAGGCTCCAGTGTTCATAACCAATCCAAGGGTGAATGCTATCGAGGAGGACATAGAGGAAGCAGAGTTTGACAGTTGGATTTATCCAACCACCAACAACGGACCAAGCAACTGGACGGCGGAGGATTTTACACCTATCACATTTGTCACGCAGTAATTAACTCTTTTGATTTTCAATTTGTAACAAACAATATGTTGAAACTTTTATTGGCTCGGTGTCCTACCCGGGGCACCGTAGCTCCATTTGTGAGGGCTTTTTGTATGACATTTCCATATATCATTAATCAAAGAATTGGACGTTTGTTGCATTTCAAATCTTGTGCTCTTTTTCTTTCTGTGTTATATATTGCAAAACAGCTATATTTACACACACTCACTTATACAGGTTTCAATCCACTCTGGATCTCACTGGTAACAACTCTGCTACTGCCAGTTATGACTTCGAGAATCCGATCAACTTGGCCGAGGACGAAGGTGAAGATGATTGCGAAGTGCCTGGTGAACTCGCAAGACTGCTACTCCAGGAAGAGAGGGCCATTCAACCGCATGAAGAGCCGGTGGAAACAGTGAACCTGGGTACTGAGACAGATAGAAAAGAAGTCAAGATTGGTGCCAATCTAGAGCTCAGCGTGAAACAACGATTGATCCAGATGTTACATGACTACATGGAAATCTTTGCATGGTCTTACGAAGACATGCCTGGTTTGGATGCCGACATTGTAGTTCATCGCTTGCCTACCAAGGAAGACTGCCCTCCGGTAAAGCAAAAAGTCCGCCGTATGCATCCAGAGATGTCCGAAAAGATCAAAGCCGAGGTTATGAAGCAATTCGATGTCGGGTTTCTAGCAGTAACCTCTTACCCTCAGTGGGTTGCCAATGTGGTGCCAGTGCCGAAGAAGGACGGTAAAGTCAGAATGTGTGTCGACTACAGGGATTTGAACAGGGGCAGCCCCAAAGATGATTTCCCTCTGCCTCACATCGACGTTCTTGTCGACAATACTGCTCAACACAAGGTGTTCTCCTTCATGGATGGTTTTTCAGGGTATAATCAGATCAAGATGGCTCCGGAAGATATGGAAAAGACTACCTTTGTGACTCAGTGGGGCACCTTCTGCTACAAGGTCATGCCATTCGGGTTGAAAAATGTTGGGGCAACCTATCAATGTGCCATGGTTGCCTTATTTCATGATATGATCCATCATGAGATTGAGGTATATGTTGACGACATGATTGCAAGGTCTCAAACTGAGGAGGAGCACCTTGACCATCTGCGGAAGCTGTTTGACCGATTGAAGTTATACAAGCTGAGGTTGAATCCCAACAAATGCACCTTTGGGGTGAGATCTGGAAAATTGCTAGGTTTCATTATAAGCGATAAAGGTATTCAGGTGGACCCTGCCAAGGTAAAAGCCATACAAGAGATGCCAACTCCCAAGACATAGAAAGAAGTCAGAGGCTTTCTGGGACGACTGAATTACATAGCCCGATTCATCTCGCATCTGACTGCTACCTGTGAGCCAATCTTCAAATTACTGAAGAAAGATCAAGTAGTACGTTGGAACAATGAATGTCAGGCCGCTTTTGAAAAGATAAAAGAGTATCTCCAAGAGCCACCCATCCTTATGCCACCAGTGGAAGGGAGACCTCTGATACTATACTTGACAGTACTTGACAATTCAATGGGGTGTATGCTGGGGCAACATGACGAGTCTGGCCGAAAAGAGCATGCTATTTATTACCTGAGCAAAAAGTTTACCGACTGTGAGTCTCGTTACTCACTGCTCGAGAAAACTTGTTGCGCTCTGGTATGGGCTGCTCGCCGGCTGAGACAGTATATGTTGACTCACACTACTCTGTTGATATCAAAAATGGATCCCATCAAGTACATATTCGAAAAGCCCGCTCTGTCTGGAAGAATAGCAAGATGGCAAATGATCTTGACAGAATATGATATCCAGTACACAACTCAAAAAGCAATCAAGGGAATTGTATTGGCCGATCATTTGGCACACCAACCTGTGGATGATTACCAATCGTTGAACTTTGAATTTTCGGACGAAGACATCATGGTGGTAACTGATTGTGAAGTGCCTGGACCGGATGAAGGACCTGAGGAAGGATCCCGATGGTCTTTGCATTTTGACGGAGCCTCCAACGCTTTGGGTAATGGAATCGGCGCTATGATCATATCCCCCAAAGGAACTCATACTCCACTCACCGCCCGACTGTGTTTCAACTGCACCAACAACATGGCAGAATATGAGGCATGTATCATGGGTCTTCAAGCTGTAATCGACTTAAGGATCAAGTTTCTGAGTGTCTTCGGAGATTCCGCTCTTGTGATCAATCAGATCAAAGGCGAGTGGGATACGAAACACCCAAATCTTATTCCTTACAAGGAGTATGTGCTGACTTTGCTTCCCCACTTTGAAGAGATAACTTTTGAGCACTTCCCAAGAGAGGAGAATCAGTTAGCAGACGCACTAGCTACGTTGTCTTCAATGTTCAAAGTCAAATGGGACAATGAGGATCCCTGAATCATTATCTGGAAATTGGACGAACCTGCATACTGCTGCGACCTTGAGGCCAAAAAGTTGATTGAAAAACCCTGGTATCATGAGGTGAGGAGGTACTTGGAAGCTCAGGAATACCCTAAAGGTGCGTCGGTCAATGACAAGAAGTTCATGAGGAGGTTTGCTGCAAAATTCTTCCTCAGCAACGACATTCTCTACAAACGGAATCATGATTTAACTTTACTGCGTTGTGTGGATAAGGCCGAAGCAGAGAAGATCATGATAGAGCTGCATGAAGGTACATTCGGAACACATTCCAGTGGACATACCATGGCAAAGAAAATCCTTCGGGCAGGATATTTCTGGTCCACAATGGAAGCCGACTGTTACCAACATTCTCAAACTTGTCACAAATGCCAGATCTATGCTGACAAGGTGCACATCCCTCCGGTTCCTCTGAACGTCCTGACGGCACCTTGGCCTTTTGCAATGTGGGGCATCGATATGATCAGTGAGATCCGACCAACGACATCCAATGGGCATCGCTTCATCTTGGTAGCGATCGATTACTTCACGAAGTGGGTTGAGGCAGCTTCCTACGCCACGGTAACCAAGAGCGTCGTGGCACGTTTCATCCGGCATAACCTGATCTGTCGGTACAACGTCCCGGAAAGAATCATTACGGACAATGGTACCAATCTTAACAACAAGATGATCACTGAGCTCTGCGAGCAATTCAAGATACAGCACCACAACTCTTCTCCCTACCGGCCGAAGATGAATGGGGCTGTAGAAGCAGCTAATAAGAATATCAAAAAGATTATGCCGAAGATGACAGTGACCTACAAAGATTGGCACAAAATGTTACCGTTTGCTCTTCACGGGTACCGTACTTCAGCAAGGATGTCAACCGGGGCAACACCCTTTTCCTTAGTCTATGGCATGGAGGCAGTCTTGCCAATTGAAGTTCAGATACCCTCTCTCCGGATAATGAAGGATGCAGACTTGAACGAAGATGACTGGATCCAGACTCGACTTGATCAATTAAACCTAATTGACGAAAAGAGACTCGCCGCTATCTGTCATGGTCAGACGTATCAAAAACGGATGATCAGGGCATTTAACAAGAAAGTCAGACCACAAGAGTATCAAGTTGGGGACCTGGTAATCAAACGCATCATCCTTCCTCAAAGTGATCCCCGGGGCAAATGGACCCCTACGTATGAAGGGCCATTTGTGGTTAAACATGTGTTCTCAGGAGGAGCCATGATTCTAACCACCATGGATGGTGACGACCTTCCTCACCCCGCCAATGTAGACATAGTGAAAAGATACTACGCATGAATAAAAGACCCGCTAGGTTGACATACCTAGGCAAAAATAAGGGCTTCCCGGCGAACCAAAAGGGTTAGGGCAAAAATAAGGGATGAAAATGAAAAAAAATATGTACACCCGGCAAGTCGAAAACCTGAAAAGGCGGCTTGGGCAAAAATGGGTATCCCGGTGGACTGAAAACCCGAAAGGGAGGTCCAGGCAAAAATTAGGGATAAAGCATAACACTATGTCTCATTGGATCACCTGGCATCCAGAATTCGGCATCAACTATCTGGCTCGGACTTCGGCATCGATCAATCAGCTTCATCTTTAACTAAGCAGCAAAATGATGAGACGCTTGAAGACATAAAGACGATAGCAGAGTTGGAACCCAGTGGGAATATTGTGCACATAGCTGTTTTGTTTCCTTTTTCAAAATTGTATAAACTTTATGTTGTTCGGCGGCGTCCTCTTACTAGGACGTCAGCCTCTTGTACAAAAACGCCTATTTACAGGCAAATTTCAAAATCAATACAGATTCAGTTTTCCAAACAAATTGCCAATTGTGTTTTCCCTTTTTCTGTTTTGTCTTGCGAAGAACGTCCAATGTTCATTTTTGATATATGCATTTGACATTAAATTGCTAATTCATAAATACTTGCATACGAAACAAAAGACTAATTACAGGTGACATCAAAGATAGGGGAAATGTAAAGTTGTCTGATGCAGTCTGGTTGCTTTGTCCGCCGAGGTACCAAGGTAGATTTAACTGAAGAATATGATCAAGTTATCTCAACTCCCCACAGAGTAAGACAAGATAGCAGTATTCCCCAGTGGAGTATAGACATTCATCAACAAGCATCCCCGGCAGTCTTGATCTAAGATTGTTCCCCGGCGGAATATAAACACCCCAGTGCAATTCCAAAAGTTTCCCCAGGAAAGTGGAATTCTTATCCCCAGCAGGTCTTGAAACTTATCCCCAGTAGATTCTGGAAGCTCATCCCCTGCAGAGTACGGACGTCCCTCCCGAGCTTTATTCAAAGTTATTCCTCACAGTGGCTTATAATTGGGTTATCCTCAGCTAATTGCCACGGAAGATCGCCCTCGTCGAAGTTCTCTCGATCCCCAGCGGAGTTCATCGAAATTCCCCAACATAACTTATCAACACAATCCCCAGCGGAGCTTACCATTGTCATCCCCAGAGGAGTTTATCATTGTTATCCCCAGCGGAATCCATCATTGAAATCCTCAGCGGGCCTCTCATCAAAACTTCAACGAAGTATCTCTTCCACAGAATAATTCCCCTCAGAGTAATCTCTCCAACAAATGTATTCCCCAATAGAGTCATCTTCTCCTACCGGTGTATTCTTGCAACCATCCTCCCCAGCGGAAGCGAAGAACTTTACTCTTCAACGTCAGCCCAGGATTTAATTCCCCGACCGGTCGTCAAGGATTTATTTTCCTAGACGAAGATACATTCATAAATAGTTCTCATTTCAGGCATCTTGCTTACCTACATGATAAAGTGCATACAACACTATCTCATGTTGAACATCATAACATCATGCATTTCATACATCATGACATTGCATACAACTGATGTTTTGTCTTTTCAGGAAAAAGACAACTACCTTCAACTGCCTATTTCCAGACTCGATTCCTGTATCTAGCCAGGGCATGTCTGAAGAGTTCGAAGATTCGATTCCTGTATCCAGCCAGGGCATATCTGTTGACGACTATTTCCAGACTCGATTCCTGTATCTAGCCAGGGCATGTCTGAAGAGTTCGAAGATTCGATTCCTGTATCCAGTCAGGGCATATCTGTTGACGACTATTTCCAGACTCGATTCCTGTATCCAGCCAGGGCATATATGTTGACAACTATCTCCAGATTCGATTCCTGTATCCAGCCAGGGCATATCTGTTGACGACTATTTCCAGACTCGATTCCTGTATCTAGCCAGGGCATGTCTGAAGAGTTCGAAGATTCGATTCCTGTATCCAGCCATGGTATATCTGTTGACGACTATTTCCAGACTCGATTCCTGTATCTAGCCAGGGCATGTCTGAAGAGTTCGAAGATTCGATTCCTGTATCCAGCCAGGGCATATCTGTTGACAACTATTTCCAGATTCGATTCCTGTATCCAGCAAGGGCATATCTGTTGACGACTATTTCCAGACTCGATTCCTGTATCTAGCCAGGGCATGTCTGAAGATTTCCATATTCGATTCCTGTATCCAGCCAGAGCATATCTGTTGACGACTAATTCCAGATTCGATACCTGTACCCAGCCAGGGCACATCTGTGAGCAACCGATGGTAGATTCGATACCTGTATCTAGCCAGGGCGTGTCTGCATGAAGAGATTGAAGATCAACGCCTGTAACAAGCCAGGAAACCATCTTCCTTTCTCAAAGTACACAAGTTCTCGCTAAGGAATCTCTTACGCGATCGACACTTCCAAATGGCATCTATAAGCCCGTTCCCGATAAGGTTCTGTCACATCTCCAGATGGCATCTATAAGCCCATCTCTCTCTCCACCATCTCTCCAAATGACATCTATAAGCCCATTCCTGCCATCACATTGCTAATACTCTACTATGCGAGTGCAAATTTCCGGGCACTCTAGTGTCCAATCTCCTTTTACCTTCGAGCCGCGAAAGGCAAACTTTCCAATCTAACTCTTCAGGTTCAAGAAGATTGAACAGGGGCAACTGTTGTACCCCAAAATTTGCCCTCTCTTTCTTCAGGAAACCATCTTGGATTTTCAAGGTCCCTCTGAAACAAATCCAAGTCCTGAGTTATCTTTTTTGCCCAAGCAAACCACTTACAAGAGCAAGATGATCACACAAGCTCCAAAGACAATGCTTTTATCTTGAGAAAAATCAAATTCTAAGTACTTGGAGCATTTCTCTAAAAAATGAGTGTTTAAGAAAAAATCAGCGCTTCAGAACTTCTGGACCAATTCCAGATAAAGACGGTCAGAAGTTGCAAGCTTGGCTCAGCGTAGTCAGAAGTTGGCTTTTCAGCAGCTACATCAGCTCAATCAGAAGTTGTAAACGTGGTTCAGTATGTAAGCCTCAGACAGAACATGACTCTTTCAGCAGTTACACAAGCTCAGTCAGAATTTGCTAAAGGAATGCAAAAGAAGCAGGGAAGTCTGAAGGCTCTTTCAGAACATGCTGAAATCAGAAGATGAAAAGGTCAGAAGAGTGGGTGTTACACTGATACATAATCTCTAAACCCAGGAGGTCCAGAAGTAAATCCAAGGAACGTATCAGAAAATCAGGAGAATCTCCAGAACTTACTAAGACAACAGGAAGCCAAGGCCAAAGCATGGTTTACGCTGTTCTTTTGAAACAGAACTGCTGATTCAACGTTGGTTTCCATTACCAGAATATTGAGGTTGATAGGTCTTATCACCATTTAATGCTCATTAATGCTTCCAACCACTCCTGAACATTCACGTGTGGCTTGGGAAACGCCTTTCTGCAGACTCTGGCATGGGTCTACACGCCACCGCCCACTTAAGAGGTCACTTCTCTCCAATCCACGCCTGCTGCTGCAGCCTGGGCTGAAGGCTATCTGTTATCACAACTTCCCAGGAATTTCTGTCAAAGAACAAATTCAAACTCTGTTGGCGCTTTAATGTTCAAGGCACCCACAAGAACTTTGCCTATAAATAGAGAGTCTTTGTCCACTGCAAAGGAGCGTTCAAGAAACAGAGAAATTGCTAAGAGAGAAACAGAAACCCTTAGCAACATAGCGTTCTGAAACTCTGCCAAAATCTCCAGTTTGTTTCATAACTTTGGATTTCTCATCTTCAAACTTTATCCAATACCCAGTTTTCTGTGTGAACTAAAAAAAACCTCTTTCCAAACTTCTGACCCTACGTACGCATACACCTTTACCTACCCTTTTCAAAGAGAATCTGTCCAGAACACCACCAGAGCCAAAAGCTAGCTTTCACCCACAAACTTTTCCAACAGCCAGGTAAGCACCTGCTGACCTTCATCACGCTGCTAAGCGTCATCAGCTGTGCATACTCAAATAAACATAATGTAAATATCATATTGTTGCTGTTTATATTCTGAGGATTTTCATACCTCAGAACGTTCTGAGCCGGTATAGGACTTGCCTGTGACCTTGTTGGTTCTGACCTCTGAAACATTTTTTACATTTGCCGGATCTGTTCCAAATATGTTTCCTGTTTTGTGGAATAACAACAAAATTGCAGATGTTCTGATTAGTACAGGGAAAAGCCAAGTGCTGACTTTGACGTTAGCACATCTGAAGCCTGTTTTGCTGTCAATGATATCAGAACCTCTGAGAGTTATTGCCTTTTCAGCAGAATCAGAACTTCTGGTTTCTCCACTAACAAACTTCTGTCTTGCAGCGCAGGGGAGTCAGAACTTCTGATTTCCCCACTAACAGGGTTCTGTTTTGCAGGTGTCAAAGTCAGAAGTTCTGACTCATACAGTTTAACCAAGAGGTTGATCATCTGGCAGCGGATCTGAGTCAGAACTTCTGATGACCTCTCAGCAGCGCGCTGGCTCCCTCTCTCTCTCTCTATCTTGTTTTTTGCTATTTTCTTTTTTGTCTATTTTTCTCGTTGAACCCCCCATGTACAAATGTGTATCCCCATCCCCTAATTGTTGTAATAGCGTAGGATTTTATATTTCCGCTTCTTATTGCTAGTAATTAGGACGTGTATGGCAAGATAAAATCAATGAAATAGAAAAACATAATTCAAAGAAAAAACTCCTGTATGCAATAAAACACACTTGCACACTAACACCACTAGGGTTACATCCACTTGTTGCCTTTCAAAATTGGGCCATATTGCATGTTAGGTCTCTTTGGGCAAAACAAACAATTCAAATGATCATAGTCCCTCGATGATGCTTTCGAAAGTTGCCTAAAAATGATCAAGTCCCTTAAAGAAAAATTGCCCAAAGATACTTGGCACCATTGCAATTATGGTCTAAATGATGACCCGCGCCCGTCCCTTTCACATCCTAACACAAGATGGTCCACCAAATACAATGGTGGAAAAAAATTGTTAAAAGGGTTAAAACATAGCAATAATCTTTGAGAAATTAGGAGTAGACAACTCTTGGTTACTTGCCAATTTACAAAACAAAACACTTGCCTATTTTCTAAACCACACATCACAATACACCTTCAAAACAAACTTTCAAAAATATTGAAAACTTTTTCAAAAGACATACACCTTTGTATACATCCCAACATGGATCATTACAAAGGTTGCCACCACATTGGCCTCTTTTCAAAAACATTTTCAAACCCACACACAAAGCACCATTTCAAACAATTGAAAATTAAGGCAAGTTGATCTAAGCAAGTAACTAAGAGCCCATGGATAACCATGGATAGAAAGGGTGCTAATACCTTCCCTTTCTATAATCTACTCCCCGAACCCAAGAAAACATCTCAAAAGGTTTTTGCTGTGCTTTTTAAACCTTTCCTTAGGATAAAATAAAAAGTCGGTGGCGACTCTTGCTCAACCGAAACATTTGCGAAAACAAACGCAAAACCATAGTCAGTTCTCCCACCGTATCACAGCTTGTTTGCTTGATTTCGTCTTTGTGTGCATGTTTTGAGATGACATACCCTCTGCATGTTCCCTTAGGAGCTCTCGATTCAACTATAGAAAATGATTCTAGATAGACATAGTTTTAGGTGATAGACCCTTGCTATGCTCCTTTAGGACTTCTTGATTCATCTATAGGTGATGATTTGAGATAGACATTAGGATTGTTATCCAAGCATGTCAACTTAGGGTATAGATTTCCCTTCAAAGCTCAACTTTAGGATCAATCATTGTATGATAACATTAGGGATAGATCTAGGTTAGTCTCCCTTAGATGATTTTTCTTTCTTTTGCATCCATGCATTAAGACTAAAACTTCCTTTTTCTTGAAAAAAATCATAAAACATCTATCAATTTCTAAACCATTTTTAAGGTAAAAAATATCAACCAATGCAAACTCTTTTACGCCTTCAGGCTTTGCTTTCAAACTCTTTTCAGAAAGAACATGTTAATTCACTTCTGTGCTGACGTGTGAGTCTCCAAAGGTCGAGCTGCGGCAGAAGGCGAAATTAATATTGTTTATTAAAAAATACAAACCAACAATAAACTTTTGAAGCCGAACTACGGCTGCTGTGATTCCTTAAAAGGGATACGTAGGTGTTGTACCCAAAATTTTTCCCTCTCATTTCTCAAAATATCATCCTGGACTCTCAGGCTTGCTTCTATCAAGTTCCAAGTCTTGAATTATAACTTTTCAAGAAAATCATCCACAAGGGAAAAATGGTCAAAAGCACATTGAAAAGTCAAACTTGGACTTTTAGATCAAAAATCAAATTTCTAAACATTTAGAAAATTTTCTAAGTGTCAAGAGAATATGATACTTCAGAACTTCTGAGCCAACCTCCATGCAAGTGCAGTTAGAAGTTGTAAACACGATTCAGAATATGATGCATCAATCAGAACATGTAGAAGCGATGCTCTTTGGTCAGAACATGATTCTTCAACATATGAAGGCTACGTTCAATGCTTAGGTCAGAACATCACCCTTCGAGTCTCATTCTGGTCTTCTGCGATCAGAACATCACCAAATACCAAGACCTTGTTTAAATAACTTGTTGCACTGCTACAACACAGTATTCTAACCAGCAGCTAATCCAGTCCACGCCTGCATTTTCCTAAATCCCATATTTGCACCAAATACAAAAAGCTGTGATAAAAAAGCAATGGAACAGTGTACCCAAAAAAAATTTAAATCCCATTTGTTTTTCCCCTCAAAACCACAGTAAATTCACCTATAAATAAGTTGCTCCATCACACTTTCAAGGGGCTGGCTTTTGGGAGAGAGAAAATTGTCAAAAGAGAGAAAAGAAAATTGTGAAACCTTCATCAAAAATCCAATTCCAAAACAAAAAATCAAACCTTTATTCTTCCCTTTGAATCAAAGAACTTGGCATTTTCTCTTCCGGCGCTCTTGCTGACTCCAGAACATTTGAAGGCAGCAGTTCAAGTTCCAAACACACGCTCCAGATTCAAGTTAAGTCTTTCTGACTTTGCATCTTTTCATTCAAAACATCATTAAATATGTAAATATCACAGTATTGATGTTGTGCATATCATTTCATAAGTAGAAAAACTGTGGATCAGAACTTCTTGATCAGGACTAGGCTCAGATTAGAGATTTGAACTTCTATAAATTGTTGTGCTTTTATCTTTCTAACCTGCTGTTTGTTAAATACTGAATAAATTGTTGATATGCTGATTAATATGAAGAAGGGGTTGAAATGTGGCACAGAACCCCTGTTTTTTCACTCACTGTTTTAGCATAGCACAAAACTTATGAGTTCTCCCTACACGTTAAACACACAAAACTTCTAGGCTTTCTTACTGTTTTAACACACAGAACCTCTGATGCTCACACACTGTTTTAGCATATCACATAAATTTTGAGTTCTCCCTACACGTTAAACACACAGAACTTCTAGGCTTTCTTACTGTTTTAACACACAGAATCTTTGATGCTCACTCGCTGTTTTAGCATAGCACGGAACTTCTGAGTTCTCCCTATACGTTAAACACACTGAACTTCTGATGCTTCCACTCGCTGTTTTAACACTCAGAATTTCTGATTTTCCACACGCCGACAACACACTGAACTTCTGATGCTCACTCACTATTTTAGCGCAATACATAACTTTTGACTTTTGGCTCACTGTCTGAATACCACCCAAAACCTTTGTTTCCTTTCCCTCTGACGTTTCTTGCAGGACCTCAGAGTATACCAATCTAGAACCTCTGTTTCCTTTCCCTCTGACGTTTCTTGCATGACCTCGGAGTGTACCAATCCAGAACTTCTGATTCCACTGATGTTCCTTTCTGAGTCACCACGCGTCTGGCTTCAGAACATATGATCCTTGTTGTTTTGCTTGCAGCAGAATGCTGTTTCTATCTTTCATTTATTTTCCTTTTTTATCATTTTCAATATTAATACCCTTTTTATTAATATAAAAAATACATAAAAACATTTTCTTTTTTTAATTAATTTATTTCTTTTTCTTAATTCATTAAGACAAAAAACCATTTTCTAAACAAGTCCTTTTTCTCTCTTGCATTGTACATTTCAATATGTTTGTAATAGTTAAATAGGATTTAAATTCTTGCAACCCCCATTTGTAAATATCTACCCCCCATCCCTAAAATATTGTAATAGCGTAGGACTTTATATTCCTGCAATTTATCACTTTCCAAATGAAATGCTAGTAATTAGGGCGTGTATGGCAAGACATGAAATCAGCAAATGGATAACCCTAATCAAGACTAAAATGCATGCAATCAAACACACTTGCACACTAGCACCCTTAGGGTAATCCCACCTTGTTGCCTATCGGAAAAATTAGTCATGTCCCTCGAACATGAGCGTTTTAGCAAAATACCCTCGATAGAAGATCGTAGTCCCTCGATGACCCTCGATGTTGCCTTTGATAAACGATCTAGTCATTCACACGACATTGCTAAAATGTTCCATGGGTTGCCTTCTATGACTATACAAAAACGTCCTGCGCCCGTCCCTTCACATCCAACGATGGGGCTTCTTACCAAATCAATGGTAAGATAGCAACATCTAAAGGAATAAGAAAAGAACATCTAAGACCTTTTGAGTAGGTAGATTCGCTCCTAGTTTCTCGCTTGCTCACAACAAAAACATTTTATACACCAACACATCTCTTTGAACTATTTTCGAAACCAACACTTTGTATGCATTCTTATAGAGACGAGAATCATTACAAAGTAACATTTTCAAAATACTTTCAAAACCCACACCACAAAGCACATTTCAAAATAAAAGCAAGTGATCTAGCGAGTAACTAATAGCCCATGGAAAACCATAGATGAAAAGGGTGCTAATACCTTCCCTTTTCATAATCTACCCCCCGAACTTAAGAAAACATCTCCAAAGGTCTTTCCTGTGCTTTTCCACCTTTCCTTATTGGATAAAAGAAAAGTCGGTGGCGACTCTTGCTATCCAAAACATTGCGATCAAATGTAAAAACACCCAAGTCAGTTCTCCCACCATAACACAGAATTGGAGACTCTGTTGGGGAATTATAGAAGTGGGGTTACCTTAGGGTTAGATCACCTTTACTTGCTTTTCTTTGTTTGACTTGTTTGCTTTACATTTAAGGGTTTTCTGCTTGGGTATTGTTAAAGATCCTACACCCGGATCTAGGGGCACTTATTAGGTAAACAACAAAAGATTGTGGAGATTGTACGGCGTAGACCGATATGGTTTAAACAATGGTTGTGTTAGTGTGACACTTTAGTTTGTACCGGTATCCTTCGTGTGGAAACGAAGAGAATACGGGGTCGCCGCGTGGTGTCGTAAAGCACTAACGGACCTTAGAGCCTTAGTTGAACAAACTTGGCCATTAGAAAGTAGTGAGATAGCTGGCCTCGGTATAAAGTTGAGGATTGGTTGATACTAGATGCTACACTCGTCGAGATCATACTTTCGGGATATTTCAGCCGCAAGAAAAGATTGCCTGAGCTGAAACAATGCCCGATAGAGGATGATCAGTGATATCGAGAATCTTTAAAACCCGATTACTATTAACTAGGATAGGTTTAGCCAACTAAACTTCAAGAGGGTACTTACCTACAAACTCCATGCAAGCCTAAACCCAAGGACTTGTCTTCTTTATGTGTATATGACTATTTGTATATAAATTTTCTTATTTCGCATACTTGTACATAACATCATGACACCATACCATAGCATTTTCGATAACATTGAACCATATAATTTCAAGTATATCAAGGGTCTTTGATGCAGGGTCACGTTGAACCAGACGTCTATCAAGGGGCAAGAGGATTTATTTTCATCTAACCAAGCACCGTCAAAGATCAAGTACAACAACTTGAGCCAAGGGCTACAACCCACTTGACATGGTGAGCTTAATTCTCGTGGAAGGACATCCACTGATACAAAGTTCCCAAATCAAAACTGTAAGTGACTACTAATATTTACCCCGCGAGATCCTTGAAAACATGCATCCATATATCATGCATCATATCATGACAGGTATCTCCCACACAGGTTTCTTTATCTTCCTACTATTTATTTCAGTAGAGATGGCCCTAGAACAGACCATCAAGAGCATTCAGATTCAAAATACTCAACTTCAAGAGATGTTCTTGAACCTATCCAAGGGTCAAGAAGAGGTGAAAGCTCTCCTCACAATGGGCATGGTCATGGGGAATCCGGAGGGCACCAAGGATGATCATTTGGAAAGACTACAAACTGAAATGGAAACAATGAAAGTCCAAATGATGGGAGAACTGGTAGGCCAGATGGCTTTTATCCAAAACTTGGCTCAAGGACAGGAAGAGCTGAGAGCTCTTTTCAACAGGCTTCATCAAGACAGATGCAACCAAATGGGGAAAACAACCAGAATTGGAGATCAAGTCATTGATCAGCCTCCGGTGAAGAGTGTACCTTTCCAAATTACTTCCACGTCACGAGCCCAACAACAATCTCGCCAACCACAACAGGGTAACCGACATAGGCAGAATACATCTGAAAGATGCTTCACCGAAGTCAACATGTCATTGTCTCAAGCACTGCAACACATGTTGGAGGCCAAGTTGGTCACGTTAAAAGACCCCCCTCAGAATCCCAACACAGCCTCCCCAAGGTACAATCCAAATGTAAGATGTGTGTACCACTCCAACAGTCCTGGACATGACACCAATAGTTGTTGGACGTTGAGAAATAAAATTCAAGATCTGATTGACGAAGGAATGCTAGAATTCGCACTAGATGGTCAATTGGAATTATTCTGCCGTCCCTCAAAGGCTCGCCACCTAAAGTGACAAGTTCAGACAAAGAGGCTTATGTTCATTTGAAATTTTCAATTGTAATCTCTTTTGTTGTTTAAACAATTATCTATTAATGTCAAACCTTGTTTCATTAATGCATTGCATATGTTTGTCTTGAATTCATCCTTTCATTTTCATTATATTTAAACTATGTTTTTTACTCTCTTGCTAAAAGTTACAAGCCTTTAGATGGAAGATGACGAAAACAATGCCTTAATCCCATGCGGTATACTTTTAAACAAACCTTGCTAACGATGTATAGGCATTGTTTCAAATCCTAAACATTGGAGTTATAAGGAAGATAATCCCTAGTAAACCCCTCTGAGCCAAAGAAGTAGAAAGTTTCTTTTTCACACAAATTGAAACCTTTAATCAAAACCCGGAGCAGAATAGTCTCTCAGTTAATTCAAATGCACGTTCAGTCGCGAACTTTCACTTCGTAATACAACGAATGACATCAAAAACATTCCTATGGAATCAAAAGTCGGTGATGGTTCCCTACCAAATAGACAGTCATTATCTCTCAAAAGATAAGCCCGCTAAGTCAAAACCTACAAAGGAGGCTTGAGAAAACTGGGGCATCCCGCTGACCGTGATCTCAAAAAACAAGAACAGTTAGGAAAAATCAGGGATAATAAATCTAAAAGAGGTCATTACAAATCCCCAACAACATGGAACATATGGAAAAAAAGACTGCTTTCCAATGAACTTAACTTGTTTGAACCATCATCAAAATGTCATTCCAGATTCAATTGGAGTTCAAACGCACAATTAACTGAGTTTATGACTGAAAAACATCACGAAGAATGGGCGGGTACAAATACACTTTGAGCCTTATCCTTTGTTTCTTAAACCGTGAACCAAGCTATGTTACAACCCTTTAAAAGTCCTAATTGAAGCATGGGTTAGTCCGAAAGCATACTGTTACAAAAGGTATCCTGACTCCAGTAAGGCTTACTCTAAATCCTGATTTGAATTCACATACTTGCAAAATTATTTTATCTACTAAAATGCATTTTCAAAACTTTTAGACAAATATAAACTTCGCATTATTTTGAATATCGTTGTTTGCATATGGCTAATTATTTGACAGCAGAGAAGTTCACACAAGGAAGATCAAGTGAACAAAAAACTCTCTCAAAGAGAAAAAATCATTTCAAGTGGGAAAACACTCCCAATGAAAGATCTCCTGTAAGCAAGGGGGCATCAGCATGATCACTATCCAACACGCCTGGGGCAGTCCAGTCAAGATTCCCAGAAGTCTCTCAAGAAATGCTGAATATACCAGGGGCAGGTATCCATCTGAATCACTCGGTGCATTGAATGCGCATCCCAGCAAAAGATTACGTACAGTCAAACATTTCCTGGCAGCGCCACAAACGCCTACTATTAGGGGAAATGACAAATCCCCCACCAAGCCCTTTTCATAGGGTGACCCCAGCCAGGTTTTCAATCTCTGAAAACTTCTCCCCAACTGAGTCAACCTCAAAAATCCTCGAGGATTTCTGCCAAGAGAAGACTTTTCCCAAATAGACTGGCGACAAGGTTTATTTCCCCAACAAACTACAGATTCCCCAGCTTGATTTTTCCTCTCTGATTGCTACAAATCAAGGGACCACAACTCCTCTCTTCCAGTTGACTTTTCTACAATCCCCAGTAAGTTACTGCAAAGCCTGGACCCGACCAGATATCAGTTCAACTTTATCCTTCCCAGTAAGTTACTGCAAAGCCTGGACCCGACCAGATAACAGTTAACCTCCTTATCCTCAGCAAGTTGTTGTGAAGCTGGGAATTCAACCAGATAACAGCCTAACTTCACTCTCTCCAAGAAATTTTTTTCGAAGCCTGGAATACGACCAGGTAACAGTCAATTTAATCTTTCCCAAGATAACTCGCCAGTAGAGCAACAAACAACTGAGGCTCCTGAATTCTTTTCCCCCAAGCCAAAATCAACACTCTCCACAGATCCCTCTCAAGCGAAGTCAATATTACCCAACGGGATTCCTCCTCAATCAACAAAACGGGAATCCCCAGTGGAAGCATCCTAAAGCAAGGTCCGGAGAGGAGCTTACTCTTCATCCACAGCAGCGGATATAATTTCGTTTCCCAGGGCTCCCCAACATTTATCAAGGATTTATTTTCCAAGACAGAAATGCATTCCAACAATATCTCATTTCCTTTGATAACATCATTACACCATGCATCATGACATTGCATGCAGCTAACATTTTGCCTTTTCAGGGAAAGGTCAATCAACAGATGGTTATCATCAACAATTTTCTATAGGTCCAAGTTTAGTTTCTGAATCAAGACAAAGCAACTACCTATGTCACCAGATGCAGCTTTACACGGGATCATCATGAAGCAATCTTACATGGATTCATATTCATCATTGAAGCAAACCTTTTCAAGTTCCATATTAATACCTGTAACAAGCCAGGAAAACTATATGTGGATGACTGATTATAGATTAATACCTATAACAAGCCGGGAAAACTATCTACATGAAGAGATTGAAGATTAACACCTGTAACAAGCCAGGAAAACTATCTTTCTTTCTCAGGTCAGAGATTAATACCTGAAACCAGACAGGACAACTATCTCATCGACCAACCTTTTCAAGTTCTAGATTAATACCTTAACAAGCCAGGAAAACTATATATGGACGACTGATTGTAGATTAATACCTGTAACAAACCAAGAAAACTATCTACATGAAGAGATTGAAGATTAACACCTGTAACAAGACAAGAAAACTATCTTTCTTTCTCAGGTCAGAGATTAGTACTTGAAACCATACAGGACAACTATCTCAATGACCAACCTTTTCAAGTTCCAGATTAATACCTGTAACAAGCCAGGAAAACTATATGTGGACGACTAATTGTAGATTAATACCTGTAACAAGCCAGGAAAACTATCTACATAAAGATATTGAATATTAACACATGTAACAAGCCAGGAAAACTATCTTTCTTTCTCAGGTCAGAGATTAATACCTGAAACCAGACAGGACAACTATCTCAAAGACCAACCTTTTCAAGTTCCATATTAATACCTGTAACAAGCCAGGAAAACTATCTATGGACGACTGATTGTAGATTAATACCTGTAACAAGCCAGGAAAACTATCTACATGAAGAGATTGAATATTAACACTTGTAACAAGCCAGGAAAACTATCTTTCTTTCTCAGGTCAGAGATTAATACCTGAAACCAGACAGGACAACTATGTCAACGACCAACCTTTTCAAGTTTCAGATTAATACATGTAACAAGCCAGGAAAACTATCAGTGGACGACTGATTGTAGATTAACACCTGTAACAAGCCAGGAAAACTATCTACATGAAGAGATTGAAGATTAACACCTGTAACAAGCCAGGAAAACTATCTTTCTTTCTCAGGTCAGAGATTAATACCTGAAATTAGACAGGACAACTATCTCAACGACTAACCTTTTCAAGTTCCAGATTAATACCTGTAACAAGCCATGAAAACTATCGGTGGACGACAGATTATAGATTAATACCTGTAACAAGCTAGGAAAACTATCTACATGAAGAGATTGAAGATTAACACCTGTGACAAGCCAGGAAAACTATATTTCTTTCTTAGGTCAGAGATTAATACCTGAAACCAGACAAGACAACTATCTCAACGACCAACCTTTTCAAGTTCCAGATTAATACCTATAACAAGCCAGGAAAAATATATGTGGACGACTGATTGTAGATTAACACCTGTAACAAGCCAGGAAAACTATCTACTTGAAAAGATTGAAGATTAACACCTGTAACAAGCCAGGAAAACTATCTTTCTTTCTAAGGTCAGAGATTAATACCTGAAACCAGACAGGACAACTATCTACTCGACCAACTGAAACAACCCTACCCAGGTTTCTTCTCATTTTCAGATGCAGTTTTACACGAACTCATCGTGAAGCAATCCTACACGAGCTCATTCAGATTCAGCTTTTCGATACAGTTCAGATACGCTCCACATACAAATGCCATTCTGATGCTCATTTAGTTTCAGCTTTCAAATACAGTTCAGATACGCTCCAGATACAGATGTCATTCTGATACTCATTCAGTTTTAGCTTTCAGATACATTTCAGATATGCTCCAGATACGGATTCCATTTTGATGCTCATTCAACACATTTCTCAAACACAATCCAGATATGATCCAGATACAGATGCCATCCTAACGCTCATTTTGTACATCTTCCAGATGCGAGTCGGATACAATCCATTTAAGGATATTTTTCTGATACTCATCCCACTACATCCACTATTTCAGTATAAATCAACTAGAGATGTATTATGATACAGCTTCAATTTTTTTGCCACCAATCACTTTTGAATGACATCTGTAAGCCCATTCCCAATATCACCAATCAGCGTTACTTCATGCGAGTGCAAATTTCTGGGCACTCTAGTGTTCAATCATCTTCCACCTTCAAATCACGAAAGGCATACCAGCCAATCTACATCCTCAGGCTTAAGAAGATTAAACAGGGGCAACTGTTGTACCCCAAAATTTACCCTCTCATTTCTCAAAATATCATCCTGGACTCTCAGGCTTGCTTCTATCAAGTTCCAAGTCTTGAATTACAACTTTTCAAGAAAATCATCCACAAGGGCAAAATAGTCAAAAGCATATTGAAAAGTCAAACTTGGACTTTTAGATCAAAAATCAAATTTCTAAACATTTAGAAAAAATTTGAAGTGTCAAGAGAATATGATACTTCATAACTTCTGAGCCAGCCTCCACGCAAGTGCAGTCAGAAGTTGCAAACACGGTTCAGAACATGATGCTTAGATCAGAACATGTAGAAGCAATGCTCTTTGGTTAGAACATGATTCTTCAACATATGAAGGCTACGTTCAACGCTTCGGTCATAACATCACCCTTTGAGTCTCATTCTGGTCTACTATGATCAGAACATCACCAAATCCCAATACCTCGTTTAAATAACTTGTTGCACTGCTACAACACAGTACTCTAACCAACAGCTAATCCATTCCACGCCTGCATTTTCCCAAATCCCATATTTGCACCAAATACAAAAAGTTGTGATCAAAAAGCAATGGAACAGTGTACCAAAAAAAGTTTAAATCCCATTTGTTTTCCCCCCAAAACCACAGCAAATTCACCTATAAATAAGTTACTCCATCACACTTTCAAGGTGCTGGCTTTTGGGAGAGAGAAAATTGTCAAAAGAGAGAAAAGAAAATTGTGAAACCTTCATCAAAAATCCAATTCCCAAACAGAAAACCAAACCTTTATTCTTCCCTTTGAATCAAAGAACTTGGCATTTTCTCTTTTGTTGCTCTTGCTGACTCCAGAACATCTGAAGGCAGCAGTTCAAGTTCCAAACACACGCTCCAGATTCAAGGTAAGTCTTTCTGACTTTGCATATTTTCATTCAGAACATCATTAAATATGTAAATATCACAGTATTGATGTTGTCCATATCATTGCATAAGTAGAAAAACTGTGGATCAGAACTTCTTGATCAGGACTAGGCTCAGATTAGGGATTTGAACTTCTATAAATTATTGTGCTTTTATCTTTTTGACCTGCTGTTAGTTAAATACTGAATAAATTGTTGATGTGCTGATTAATATGAAGAAGGAGTTGAAATGTGGCAAAGAACCCTGTTTTTTCACTCACTGTTTTAGCATAGCACAGAACTTGAGTTCTCCCTACACGTTAAACACACAGAACTTCTAGACTTTCTTACTGTTTTAACACACAGAACCTCTGATGCTCACACATTGTTTTAGCATAGCATAGAACTTCTGAGTTCTCCCTACACGTTAAACACACAGAACTTCTAGGCTTTCTTACTGTTTTAACACACAGAACCTCTGATGCTCACTCACTGTTTTAGTACAGCATAGAACTTCTGAGTTCTCCCTACACGTTAAAGACATTGAACTTCTGATGCTTCCACTCGCTGTTTTAACACTCAGAATTTCTGATTTTCCACACGCTGACAACATACTGAATTTCTGATGTTCACTCACTATTTTAGCGCAATACAGAACTTTTGCATTTTGGCTCACTGTCTGAATACCACCCAGAACCTCTTTTTCCTTTCCCTCTGATGTTTCTTGCAGGACCTCAAAGTGTACCAACCTAGAACCTTTGTTTCCTTTCCTTCTGGCGTTTCTTGCAGGACCTCAGAGTGTACCAATCCAAAACTTTTGATTCCACTGACGTTCCTTTCTGAGTCACCACGCGTCTGGCTTTAGAACTTCTGATCCTTGTTGTTTTGCTTGCAGCAGAACACTGTTTCTATCTTTCATTTATTTTCCTTTTTATCATTTTCAATATTAATACCCTTTTTATTATTATAAAAAATCCATAAAAACATTTTCTTTTTTTAATTAATTTATTTCTTTTTCTTAATTCATTAAGACAAAAAACCATTTTCTAAACAAGTCCTTTTTCTCTCTTGCATTGTATATTTCAATATGTTTGTTATAGTTAAATAGGATTTAAATTCTTGCAACCCCCAATTTGTAAATATGTACCCCACATCCCTAAAATATTGTAATAGCGTAGGACTTTATACTCCCACAATTTATCACTTTCCAAATAAAATGCTAGTAATTAGGGCGTGTATAGAAAGACATGAAATCAACAAATATATAACCCTAATCAAGACTAAAATGTATGCAATCAAACATACTTGCACACTAGCACCCTTAGGGTAATCCCACCTTGTTGCCTATCGGAAAAAGTAGTCATGTCCCTCGAACATAAGCGTTTTAGCAAAAGATCCTCGATAAAAGATCGTAGTCCCTCGATGACCCTCAATGTTGCCTTTGATAAACGATCTAGTCCCTCAGATGACATTGCTAAAACGTTCCATGGGTTGCCTTCTATGACTATACAAAAACGTCCCGCGCCCGTCCCTTCACATCCAACGATGGGGCTTCTTACCAAATCTATGGTAAGATAGCAACATCTAAAGGAAGAAGAAAAGAATATCTAAGACCTTTTGAGTAGGTAGATTCGCTCCTAGTTGCTCGCTTGCTCACAACAAAAACATTTTATACACCAACACATCTCTTTGAGCATTGGGGTAGGGCCCGAGCGAGCACAACTTTTTATTTTCCCTACATTCTTTTCTCTTTTCTTTGGCATGCATTCCTTGTACAACTTAGATATAGATTCTTACACACTCATAAGATAGACAATAAGAGTGGATACCGTAGAGTACTACGGGCGTGTGGGGTGCTAATACCTTCCCCTCGCGTAACAGAATCCCTTACCCGTATCTCTTGGTCGTTTGACCTTGATTTCACCCTTCTCAGGTTTACTCGATGTTTACCTTTCCCTTCCCGTGGGATAAAAACGTTCGATGGCGACTTCATTGATTTCATTATCAGTTGATTGTTAAGCCGGTTGTTTCAACCCTTAAAGCCAAAAAAATATTTTTGCATACCCATGCATTTACATACATCCATACATTTGCGTGTCAAGCATTTCCACCTTTTCCCTTGGTCGCTATCAATCTAACTAACAAATTTCCCGATGCTCAAGAGCAAAGTCCAAGCTTTTCAAGAAAATCTTAGATTGGTGAAGGAAAGGTAAAATGTTGGAGATTCAAAGGAGCTTGGTCCTACAGATCTTATTGGAGAGAGAATGCATCCCTTCACCATGACAAATACAGGCATACAGTGCCTCAAATTCCACTACCATTGATGATTCCTTTACATCAAGAGCAGCTGCCCTATCAATGGATTTGTTATGCCCAAGAAAAGTCAAGGGTCACCCTCATGCTCTGACAAGTCTAAAAACTACGAAGCATCTCCTGAAGTCAGTAGATCAACGAGAAGGCTTATCTCTAGATCATTAGGACTTTATCATTTCAAATTGTAATTTCTTTCTTGCTAAGTTTTATTTGTCACAAACTTTGTACTCTTTGGTCACGTAATTCTAATAAAATAAGCATGCATGTTTTTGAAATTGATTCATTCCACGAGAAAAATAAGGAGTTAATCCGTAGTTAACCCCCTCGAGCCAGAAGTCGAAGTTCTTTCTATTCTAAAAAAAACCTTAATCTTAACCAGGGGCATGGTAGATTTCAATTAATTCAATGATGCATTCAAAACCCAGGAGAATCGAAATAATCTAAGCAAAGGTTCAAGCATATATCTTTCCTCGATACATTATCGAGAGAACGATCTAAGCAAAGGTTCAAGCATATCTCTTTCCTCGATACATCATTGAGAGAACAATCTAAGCAAAGATTCGAGCACATAATCTTCCCCTCATTCATCATCCAAGATTGAGGAATCAATGAAAAACAAAAGTTCATGGCGTCTTTCTTCCTCAACACATCAATCAATATCGAAGAAATGATGAAGACGAAGCTCATAATAATCAGCATGGCAGTCACAAATTTTCAAAACCAAAAGCGAAAAAAAAGAAATTAAAAAAAAAGGTGAAAGCCCGCTAATTCAAAGCAAAAAAAACTTGACCTGGGTAAAAGTTAGGGCATCCCGATGGATCAAATTCAAAAAAAAAATTCAAAAAATCGGTCCATGCAAAAATAAGGGATTGAAAATAATAAATTGGAAAATAATCTTGTGACTGCCACCTCAAGAATCATCAGGGCTTCTCATCAATGCTTAGATCTTATTCTCGCTTGAATCTTATCAACGCTTAGATCTTATCAATACTTTTCATCGGCGCTTGGATATTTATCTACGCTTCTCACCATCTGCGCGACTACGAAACTTCTTTTGGAGATTAAACGCATTTGCTGCATTAATTAAATTTAGGATTGGAGAACATCGAGGAGAATAGGGTGGGATAAATAAATTTTGAGCCTTATATCTTTTGTTTCCTAAACCATGAACCACGACCATGTTATAACCTTCAAAAGTCCTAATTGAGGCTAGGTTCACAATGAAAGCATACCCAGCAAGATTTGTGTTAAACTAACTCCTATGTTTGTTAAAATCATTTCTAACTACTTTGCTTCTTCGAATATTCATCTTCTAATCTTCCATTTCTTTTCAAACAATCAATTTCGATTTTAAAGCTTGCATGTGCATCAAATGGAATTACTTTTTAAAAATGTACAATTTTATCTACGAATCAATACTTAGCGTCAAAGAAATCTCGAATTTGGTTTGACCAAAAGCCATCCTTCTAAGAAGCTTCTAACTAGGGGAAAGGCATCTAAGAGGACTCCTATAAACAGGGGCAAATACTAATTATCGTAGGGTATATCAGACACTATTGACAAGGGGTGATCATTCTGAGGTTCAATCAACTTGGATCAAATTTCAAAGCAATGTTCAACAAGGGGCATACCTTTCGAAGAGGCACTCATGCCACAACAGGATATGACTCGGTTTCCTCGTGTTAATAAACCTCTCAAGGCCTGGAAGCAGAGGCAACTTTCCAAGATTCAAATGTTGGGGAAAACTACCGCAAGGCTCGAGCAAAAGGAGTTGACTTAAAATGGTTCGTCAAAGCCAAGCATTTTTCAATAGTCTTTTAATCAAGGACATAATGCAAAATAGTGGGGTCATCCACATTATGATCAAACTGTTTCCAAGCTCATCTCCTCTAAGACCCTACCAAAAAAATTAGGAAAAAATAGTCCATACAAAAGCAAGCTCTCTTCATACATTCACAATGCTCCAAGGGACCTCTCTTCTACATCAGCAATCTTCGAGTTCGAAACAAGTATCAGGGAATCTTGCAAGCACAACACTCAACCATCATGTGAAAAACAACCTTGTTTCATAACCAAACTGTGATCGGTGGATCTGGAACTGACCGTTTAACGCTGGTTCGCGAAATGTCGCAGAAGCAAGAGTCGCCACCGTCTTTTATTTTCTCCAAATGGAAAGGACAAAAGCACAGAAAAATTCCTTAAAGAGATTGCTCTCGGTTCGGGAGGTAGATTATAGAAAGGGAAGGTGTTAGCACCCTTTCTATCCATGGTTATCCATGGGCTCTTAGATACTTGCTCATTGTGTTTTCAAAAATGGTTTGTTTGCTTTTCAACTGTGGGTTTTAAAAAGTTTCTTTGAAAATTTCAGTTCGACTCTTGTGTCAGAGTGTTTGAAAAAATTGCTTTGAAAGCTTTTGAAAAGTGTCGGTGTGAAAAGATTTTTGTTTGTTTTGAAGAGAGCAAGTATCTACGAGAACTTACCTACCCTAAGGAATTCGTCTGTGTAAATGTCCTTTAAAGTAGTGCCATCCCACCATTGAGAGGTAGGTAGCACCACCGTTGGAGGTGTTCGGGTCAATTCGAGGGTCGGGACATGGTGATCACCAGAGCAATGGGAAGACACCTTAGAAGCTACCCTCATGCCAGGTTCCCGGATCATGAGGACTTACTAAGACATCCTCTACTCGACGATCACCTTTCGAGGCAAGGCAACAGTGAGGCGTACCCTAGGGGTGGTGTGTGCGATTTGTGTGTCGTTTTCATTTGTATTTGTCTTGTCATGTTATTGGTGATCTACACTTGATTTTATTATTTCCATCCATTCTTTCATGCTTTTGATTAACAGTTAAAAATATTTGCGGGAAAAGTAAATCTAAAGCTATTACAAATGGCGCGGGTCCACATCGCCAAAATTAAACCGGACCCGATTTGACAGAAAAGTAAAGAAAGAAAATAAAAGTGCGAAAAGTAAATGTTACAAAGCTTTGGGGGAGATACATAATTATTTGAGCGAAATAAAATAAATATGCGAAATAAAAGAATTATCGAAACGAGGGCGTTGGACCCTTTTGCAAATTTAAATTACATGAATTAATTAATTAGAATTAATGAGGAATTAAAATTAAAAATTAAAAAAGAATGTTTTTGGTATTTTTAGTATTCTGAGATTTTATAGAAAAAATTAATTAAAATAAAATACTAAACCTAATTCTAATTATTTTTTAAGCTATTAAGAAAAATGTTGAATTTTAACCTAATTTAAGCCTAAGTTATTTTCATGCAAATTTGATTATAAAAATAAATAAAATAAATATTATTATGAAAAAGAAAAATTAAAAAAAAGGAATAAAAATATTAATTAAACCTAATTCTATATTTTATATATTTTTATTGTGAAAAGAATTAAAATTGTAAACCCTAATTTAAACTAAATTTATTTACATACATTTATTTATGAAAATATTAGAAATAAAAATTATTTATTATGTTTTTTTTCATCTTTTCTGATTTTTTTGAGGTTTTTGTATTTTTGTAGAAATAATTAATTAATTTAAATAATAAAGAAAATAATATAATAATTAAAAATAAAATATAGAGAATTTGCAAACCAGGGGGGGTGGAAGTCCCAAATAGGAGGTATGGATCCAAGAATCCTGGCCCAACAAGCTGCAGGTCCATTGACTTTTTTGAGTAGCGTGTTGGGTGGTTGACCAGGCTTAGGGTGTTCATCAATCTGGAGCCTTTGATCTGAAGCAGCTAGACGCGTGGCTGGCTTGATGATGAGGGAATATGGTGCGCTTTAATGCTGGCACTGCATGGGAAGATTTATAGAAAAATAATATGGACATATGTAAGACCTGGGGCTCGAACCCAGGTCATGTGTATTACCAGCGCTTTCTCCAACCAATTGTGCCAATTAACGTATTTGATATATAAATAAACAACAATTAATAAAAGGGAAAACGTGGGTTAGTTGCTTGGAAACGCGCGAAATTTAAACGTGCCAATCAGCGTGCGACACGGCTTCATCTTCTTCATCATCCCTGTAACACAAAGAACAAAAGCAACGGTTTTTGAACCGTTCTGTAATGCACCCTTAGAAAAAAATAACGAATAGGCCATAAGGTCATATAAATTAAGCGCGATTGTTGTATCTTCTTCGTCCAGATGTGCTAAGTTGAATGGCATGGGTCTGGAAGACCAATTTTTCTTAAAACACAAACCCCCAATTTTGAACTCTGTAAACCCTAAAAGTTAAACATGGCATATTCGTGTATACAGCGTAATAATCAGATTAAATGCATTGGTTAGCATCAAAACATCATAATGAACATGAATCCGTAAATAAAAAATGCAAAAGATGCTTAAATCATGATGCACGATTGTGGAATTTTCTTGATGCAGTTTCGGTTCAATATACCAATTCTTGGGGTTTTGATGAGTGTTATGGATTAGAACACGTTCAGGAACCTTCAAGGAAGCTAATGGGATGGTTTTTATGCCTTGAATCGACCTCTAAAGTGGTTTACAGTTTTGAGTTTCTTTGAGAAAATTTCAAGTTTGTAGAGAGCTTTTCTGCGCAGCTTTGTGTCTATCTGCATTAGGTTTTCACTCAGGCTTATGTACTGAATAGATTAGGTTAACAAAATTGATCCAAATATCTTTCATTCATGGATTTGGAGATTTGATTTTTCACCATTATGTTTTCAATCTTTTCTGTGTGCTCTTGTATCAATTATGCTCAAATCAAATCAAATCTTCCTATTTTTGAATGTGCACGAAATATTGAGGGCAAAACATGCATGAAAAGATTTATTAGGTCAAGTTATATATTTTTCATATATTTAAATGATTTAAATGAATTAATATAAATAATAATTCAAATAAATAGATAAAAAATGAGAAAATACTTCCCTTTGGGCCAAGTGGTCGTGCATATGTCATGGATGATGAATCATGGAAGAAAAATGGGCCCATTAGCAATTTTAGACCATTTGAATCAATGTTGACTTTTCAAAATATCCAAACATTTCCCAACTTCCACAAGGCATAACTTGCTCAATTTTTAAGCTTTTCTCATGTTCTTGGACATTTTGGAAAGGTCTTTGAGTCCTCTAACCAATGCCTTTGGTCCCATGTCATTTTGATTTACCAATCTCAAGTTATGGTCTTTTACTTAAAGTCCCTTTTTGTTGACTTTTGAAAATGACCTATAATGTTGAAATTGATAACTTTTTGTGAGAGCATTTCTTGGACTTGAAGTATGAAGATGAGTTGTAGGAAATGTCTTTCTCTTCAAAATGAGCTTTGGATGGAATTTTTCTGATAATCCATGTGAAAGTTATGCCCTGGTCAATTTCAGTTGACTTTTTCAACTGTCCAAATAAGGAAACTTTTGCATCTTGATGATTTCTGAGCCAAATTTTGAGAATCATGATCAAGCATTGATCAAATAATGTTTGTGGCTTCAAAATGATATGTTGACCAAAAATTTGAACTTTTGACTGTCAAATGACCATTTTGCCCCTACAGTTGACTGTAGTGCAATTAGGGTTTTTGACTGTGCAATTTTGAGCTGAATGCCTTGAAACTTGGTATGAGGATACTTGACCATATTTGTAGGCATATGAGACTTGATTGGGCCTTTGAAACTTCATTTTCTTGATCAGACCACAAACCCTAGTTTTGACTGTATAGGAGACCTTTGCCCTGTGCAACCCTTGGGGAATTTTGCAGCTTGGCTTGGCAATTTCTTGAAGAATATGGGAGGGCAAATTTTGGGGTACAACACAAACCTATACGCTTTAATCATCCACGACCCATCACAGGGGCACCATCCAAAAAAACATTCAAATCATAATCATAAAGCATAAGGCTGCATAAATCATGCATTAGGGTTTCCTTGATCCAAAAACCCAACCATACTTATCATCCCATCCATCTGACGAAATCCGAGAGCATGGGTTGAGCATACCTCAAAAATCCCAACTACACATTCGCATTTCAAAATCTGTTCATTCACACATATCCAAGTCACTCGTCACATACATCAATCAATCATGCATCAATCAATCATCACATCAATCATTCATTACATTACATCAATCAATTATATCATTTCATGCATCAATAAAAAATGCACGCATAGCATAAAACCTGGTTTTATATGAAGACAATCATCATTGTCAATCAAGCTACCAATTCTACGCAGAATCTCGACAGTAGATTCTCTTGGTTAATCACGACAGTTAATTTTCTAGAAGACCTCGACAGGAGGTAGTCTCTCAATTAATTCTCGATAGTAGATTCTCCTAGTTAATCATGACAGTTGATTACCCAGAAGACCTCGGCATAAGGTAGTTTCCAATTGAATCTTAGCAGTAGATTCCCCTGGTTGATCACGACAGTTGATCATCCAGAAGACCTCGGTAGTAGGTAATTCAAATTGAATCTTGGCAGTAGGTTCTCCTGGTTGATCATGGCAGTTGATTATTTCAGAAGACCTCGGCAGAAGGTAGTTCTCGACAAAATCTCGACAACAGATTTCCCGTTAAAAAGCCTCATATCAAGCCTGACGGACGCATAACTATATAGAAATCCCAAGGTCATTCATAACATTGGGTGCGTCTAACATACAAAAACACCAAAGAGCATTCGATAAAAGCGTAAAAAAAACATTTTTGGTTAGAAGAGCATCAAAAGAGCATCCACGCCCGCGCCTACATCTATGATTATGTCAACATCCACGCCTATCTCTATGCCCACGCCTATGTTCGTGACTATGACAAGATCCACGTACTACATCCACACCTACGCCTACTATACATACATCAAGACCTCTGTGGCATCTTTCACCAAATCCAAATCCACTTGGAGATACAACAATGGGCAGCAAACACCTCCAGGGAGTTGGTAACTACGAGAACCTGATGGTTTAACAAAAAAAATATTTATCAAAAGCATACACATACACTTGGGGCATACACATTGTTGTACCCCAAAATTTTCCTTCTCTTTTCTCAAGACATTTTCTCACAAGGATTTAAAAAAAAATCAAGTTTGAACAAGAACATTTGGATTTTTAATGCCCCACATAGTTTCCATTGGGTTTTCAAACATCAAGTCAAAGAGAAAAAAGTTGAAAAGGGAAAGAAGATAAATTTTATTTTTTGACAAAAATTGAAGAAAAGCAAGCTTGCTTCGATTCATGCTAGCTTCGATTGAGCATTGTTTCGATTCATGTTTGTTTCACAAGTTTCGATAGGGGCATTGTTTCCTTCGAAGCATCCTGCTTCGAATCCACCTTCAAGCCTGCTTCGAATCCACCTCCAAGCCTACTTCGAATCCACCTTCAAGCCTGCTTCGAATCCACCTTCAAGCATGCTTCGAATCCACCTTAATGTCTGCTTCAAATCCACCTTAATGCCTGCTTCAAATCCACCTTCAAGCATGCTTCGAACCCACCTTCAAGCCTGATTCAAATCCACCTTCAATCCTACTTTAAATCCACCTTCAAGCCTGCTTCGAATCCACCTTCAAGCCTGCTTCAAATTCACCTTTAAGCCTGCTTCGAATCCACCTTCAATCCTGCTTCAAATCCACCTTCAAGCCTGCTTCGAATCCACCTTAATGCATGCTTCGAATCCACCTTAATGCCTGCTTTGAATCCACCTTCAATATTGCTTCGAATCTACCCTAATGCCTGCTTCAAATCCACTCTTAATACTTACTTTGAATCCATATTAATACCTCTTTCGATTGGGTATATGGCCTCTTTCGATGCAAGCATTCCCAAGCTTTAATTGGACACTGTCCTCCTTCAAACTTGATTCACATTCCCAAATTTCTATTGAGGCAATGGCTTCTTACAGGGTTTCGACTGAGCAAAGGTTTCTGACATGTTTGCTTTAATTCACAAAGAAGTAACCTCTTGCATGCAATTTTTCATTTGGATAAAGGTTATCTTCATGCAAGCTTCGATGGGGCACCTGGCTTCTTTGAGCAATCTTGGTTCATTTGCTTCGTTTAGGGCATTATGCATTTGTTGGTGAAGTAAAAAGGTAATCCATAATTCCTTTCGTTTTTACTATGCCATTTAGATTATCTTGCCTACTCAAAGTAGTACATGCAGCTGAATATGGCCCAATCCAAAGGCATGCCATTGTGGGGAATATTTAGTTTTTCCTGCTTTGAGTTTGATCGAAGGTTAGACTTACGTGATCAAAAACAAAAGGGTTCAAAATGGTACATGCAGATGAATATGGTCTAATCGAAAGACATGACTTTGTTGGAAACATTCATTTTCGTTTGCTCTTGAGTTTGGTCGAAGGCTGGATCTGTATGGCCAAAATGAAAGACAGGGTATTCGATCCAAGGCATCAAGTTAAAGACATAATCCATAGGCAAGGGCTACATGATCTTGCTCTTAAGGCCTCAAACCTATGCATCACGCCATAATTAACTGTTTAGACAATTAGTTAAACTATTACCCATGTGTTTAAAGTATTGTCTAAAAGGTCATTCCGTATATGGCATAAAGTTATCATTGCCATTTCAGGAAAATAGGCTTTATGCAAATTGTCAATGCATTGAGCCTTGTAACCTTTGTCTCTGAGTGCAAGTAACATCAAAAAGCATGAGTCAAGTATCCTGCAAACATCAGGCCCCCCACTTGTACTTGAACTTGGGAACCATGAAAAATCCATTAAACAAGATTTCTTTTCGTTTTACACAAAACAATAACATGTTATCCTGAACGTGAAAGAACCCTCTTCTCTATAAATAGAGAGACTTTTTACAAATCACGGGGCAAATTTTTTGATAGAGAAAAAAGATCATAAAAAACTCTCAAACTCTAAAAAAAACTCAAATCCCTTCATACGTTAGAGCCTTTCGATTCACCCTCTAACTTCCACACATCAGCCTTTCGATTCATCCTCCAGCTTCCACATATATCAGCCTTTTGATTCACTCCCTCTAGCTTTCATATACTAGCCTTGGAACATTTCTAAAGCCTTCAAAAAAAGACCACTCAAGTACGTAAGAGAACTCTTTGATTCAAGTGGTTTTCAAGGCAAAGTAGCAACTGAAATAACTTCAAGGAGTTTGAGGCAAGCTTGATCAAATATCAAACCAATCCTGGAGGCTCTGTCGAAGTACTTCAAATTTTTCTCCAACTGGTAAAATTTCTCAAACGTGGTACCTTTCATTCAAACTTCATTTGTATATGCATTAAAAAGAAGAAATGTAGATATCATGTATAGGAAGTTAGCCACGCTCTTAGTTTCGATTATCATGGCATATATGTTGAGAACTGCAATTCTGACTAGTTAGGCTTCGATTTTGGCATCAAACAAATTTGTGATAACCTTTGATATGTGGTTTTCGAATGTTACATAGTTAGATGTGTATTCAGATTTTTAGACAGGTTTGGTGTTTATACTATTCGATTTGGTTGAGAATCGAAGCTTTCAAAAAGCTTAACATGGTAATATACATCCCTGTGCTCGAAGGAATGAAATGAAACCCTGAGTTCATTTTATTTTTAGTGCAAGTTGTACAACCAAAAGATGAAATAGACCACCCTAATGGTACAAGCAGCACACGCGAAAGGAATTTCTGTGTAGGGTCCTAGGTTCAAACCCTGGCAGGACCAGAACCATCTTTATCCTTTGTTTGTTTCCTTTTCTTTTTTAACAAACTTTAAACATTTTCCAACCAATCAAAACAACTCCTTTTGAGTTGATATTTTACACACTATTTATTTACAAGTTTTATTCTTATGAACATATAAAAATATTACAAAAAATGTTTTATTTTCATAATTATTTTAATTAATCAAAATCTTTCTTTAACAAAATCAAAACAAAGTTCATTTTCTTTTCATTCCAATTCTTGCATTTATTCACATTCAATATGGTTGTAATAATTAATTAGGATTTAATTTCATGCAATCCCCATTTGTACATTTGCATCCCCATCCCCAAGTGATGTAATAGCATAGTAAATTTACTTTTCGCAATTTATCGCTTTCATATAAATGTTAGTAATTAGGGTGTGTATGGCAAGATTAAAACCAATGATTAGAAAATCCTAATTCAAGATAAAATGCATACAATCAAACACACCATTCACACACATGCACCTCTAGGGTAATCTCACTTATTTCCTCGGAAAATAGACATGTCCCTCGAATATGGGCGTTTTAGCAAAGACCCTCGATAAAAGATCGTAGTCTCTTGATGTCCCTCGATGTTGCCTTCGGTAAACAATCTAGTCCCTATACGAAATTGTTAAAACGTCTCATAGGTTGCCTTCTATGACTATACAAACGACCCACGCCCGTCTCTTCACATCCAACGATGGGGATTCTTTCCAAATCAATGGTAAGATAGAAACATCTAAAGGAGGAGGAAAAGAACATTAGACCTTTTGAGTAGATATGATGCTCATAGTTTCTTGCTTGCTCCCAAATAAAAAATCATTTTCATACCAACACATTCAATTGAAACATTTTCAAAATACAAATCTCTTTTTACGCATTCTTATAGAGACGAGAATCATTACAAAGACACTTTTCAAAATCACTTTCAAAAACATCTTCCACAAACAAACACCTCTTTGAACTATCTTCAAAACCAACACTTTGTACGCATTCTTATAGAGACGAGAATCATTACAAAAGATGTTTTCAAAATATTTTCAAACCCATAACACAAGCACATTTTCAAACAAAAGCAAGTGATCTAGCAAGCAACTAAGAGCCCGTAGAAAACTATGGATGAAAAGGGTGCTAATACCTTCCCTTTTCATAACCTACCCCCTGAACTCAAGAAAACATCTCTAAAGGTATTTCCTGTTCTTTTCAACCTTTCCTTTGTTGGATAAAAGAAAAGTCGATGGCGACTCTTGCTGTCCGCAACAATTGCGATCAAACGCAAAACAACCAAGTCAGTTCTCCCACCGTATTACAGAATTGGCGACTCTGCTGGGGAATATTTAAAAGTGGGGTTACCTTAGGGCTAGATCACCTTAACTCGCTTTCTTTGTTTGACTTGCATGCTTTACATTATGGTTCCTTGTTTGGGATTTGTTTTTTATCCTCCACACGGATCTGGGGCACCTTTTAGGTAAGTAGCAATAGATTGTGGAAATTGTATAGCATAGACCGATATGGTTGAAGCAATGGCCACGTTAGTGTGACGCGTATTGGTTGGTACTGGTATCCCTTGTGTTGAATCGAGGAGAATACGGGGCCGCTGAGCAGTGTCATAAAGCACTAACTGACCTTAGAACCTTAATTGAACAACTTAGCCATTAGGAAGTAGTGAGATAGTCGGTTTCGGTGGAAAGCTGAAAATTGGATGATACTCGATACTACACTCATTGAGATCAGACTTTTGGGATATCTCGACCGCAAGAAAAGATTGATTATGCTGAGACAATGCCTAAAAGAAAGGTCATTGATATTGAGATCCCCTAGAACCCGGTTACTTTCTAGGACAGGTTGAGCAAACTAAACTTCAAGAGGGTACTTACCTACAAACCCCATTGCAAGCATAAACCTAAGGACTTGTCTGCTTTGTGTGTATATGGTTTGTTTGTTTTGTTCACATATACATAACATCATAAACATCATAACATCATTCTCATTAACCATTTCAAGGATTTAGGAATTTATCTTTGCTTTGTTTTGTAGGCCATGAATCCCATTCGAAGGAACACCATCCGAGTCAACTTCGTGAAAGCACATCTTCGACTCCAAGAATTAGAATCAAGGGTGCCTGGAGATTCTCCCTTCACCAAGAAATATGGTCGACTTCTCATCTTGGCTACCTCAAATTTCCAAGAAGAAATGATGTGTGTACTCTTCCAATTCTTTGATCCCGTGCATCATTGCTTCACCTTTCCCGACTATTAGTTGGTGCCTACATTAGAAGAGTTCTCTCAACTGTTAGGAGTGCCCGTGCTTGATCAAATACTGTTCACTGGTTTAAAGGAGACTCCAAAGCTTGAAGTTATTGCCGAAACCCTGCATCTTAAGAGAGCCGACATTATAATAAATTGGGAGACAAGAAGTGGAGTTAAGGGTTTCCTAGCCAAGTTTCTGTTGGAGAAGGCTTGTTTATTCTGGGAGGATATGGATTTTTAAGCTTTTGAAGATGTCTTGTCTCTTTTAATCTATGGTTTGGTTCTATTTCCCAATCTGGACTAATTCATAAATGTGAATGCCATCAAGGTTTTCCTCTCTCGTAATCATATACCTACTCTGCTCGGAGACATTTTACATTGTTTCCACACTCACACCATGAAGAAAAGAGGTACTCTTTTATGTTGCATTCCCTTAATCTCTAGGTGGTTTACTTCACACCTACCTCGATCAATGATGAAGAATGAGCAAGGCTTGACATGGTCTCAAAGGATAATGTAACTCACACACTCTGACATTTATTGGTGTTCTCGATCCATGCAGGGCACTACCATTATTGACTGTTATGGGGAATTCCCTAATGCCCCACTCTTAGGCATTAGGGGAGGTATCACCTATAACCCTTCTCTTGCATTACGACAATCTGGTCATGCACGAAGAGATGGTCCTCACGATGCACTCATCCAAGGTTTGGTATTCGACTATGAGGGCGACGACCACGGCTACCGTTAATGGTTCATACGAGCTTGGAGAATGGTAAACAAAGTGGGTAGCAAGACATTGGGACGTAAGAACTCCATTCCTTTGGTGTCTTATCTTAAGTGGGTACGAACTCGTGCTCAAAGTCTCGGTATGCCATACCTGCCATTTTACCTATCATCATGGAGCCATTCGTTGAAGGAGATATTCCATATACTGCCCTTCATCCTACCATGCCTACTTCTCTTGAAGATTTACAAAGAGCTTGGATCCAGTAGAAGGAAGAGAGAGACACCTTCGAAGCCTAATTTTACACAAGTGAGAAGAAGGTTTTGGAGCTTACGAGACAGCTTCATGAAGAGCGAAATTTGAACGCCTACATAGCGCCAAAGAGGATGCGCTCGACTTTTCTGTCTTAGGAGTTTATTTTGTGTTTTTTCCTTCATTGTAAGCCCAAGGGGCATGGTTGTAATTAACTTAAACTTATTAATACATTTCATATTTGCTTCCTTTTGTCTAAACGAATTTAAATTTTCTAAATCCTTGAAATCACTTGCATACGCATGTTCATGCATCATACCACAAACAGGTTTTTCACAACAATTTTCCTTATCTTCCTACTGTTTATTTCAGTGAGATGAATATTGAATAGACAGTAAAAGACCTTCAAGCGCAGAATGCTCAATTTCAATAGATGTTCTTAGCTCTGGCTAAAGGACAAGAGGACTTGAAGGCTCTCATGATCAAAGACAAGAAGAAGACAAAGAAAATGGTGGGTGTCCTAAACATGGGAAGGAGGTTCATAGGACCGGCCAAGCAAGCTCTAGATTTCGCAACCTCGTCGGGTGAAGGAGATAATCAAGAAGAAAAGAACAAGGAAGGAAATGACAACCCAGAGTCTGAAGAAGATGAAGCTGACTAGCCTGAAGAATAATATCCTCCTGCTGATGATAAATACAAATAGTTGGAGGATCGCCTCAATGCTATGGAGATATAGAGGGTACCCTGGCTGGATTTTCATGAGCTATGGCTGGTCTCAAGGGTGGTCATCTCACAGAAATTCAAGGTCCCCACATTTGCTAAGTACGACGGTGTCTCATGTTCTAAGCTGCATTTAAGGTCATATGTCAGGAAGATTCAACCCCATACTACTAATAGGAATCTGTGGGTACATTTCTTCCAGGAAAGTTTGACAGGGACGCAGTTAGAATGGTTCTATCAGTTGGAAGGAATTAATATTCGTAATTGGGAAGATCTGGCTACTGCTTTTTACAAGCAATACCAGTATAACATTGACCTTGCTCCAACTAGTACACAACTGCAAAGTATGGCTGTGGGTTCTGGCGAAGGTTTCAAAAATTATGCCCAGAAATGGAGGGATCTCGCTGGAAGAGTCCAGCCCCCTCTATCTGATAGAGAGATGGTGGATATGTTCTTGGGCACTTTGTCGGGTCCATTCTTCAACCATCTGATTGGAAGCTCTCCGGCTGGGTTTACTGAGCTAATCTTAACTGGTGAGCAGGTAGAAGCTAGTATTAAGAGTGGAAAGATTCAGAGGGATGCATCCTCAAGTACGATGAAGAAACCCTTCACTAGAAAGAAGGAGGTCAGTGCTGCTTATGGCCAGAGAAATCAAAATAAAATTGAACATCGTCCGACGATAGGGGCTGTTATGATTTCCAATCCTGCCTCAAACCAACAACGAAACAATCAACGCAGACTAGATGCACCCAGAAGACAGTTTACCCGGATCAACATGACATTATCACAGGTTTTGCCACACCTGTTGAAATCCAATCTGGTGACTCTAAAGGAAGCTCCTAAGAATCCTAATACTGTCTCTCCCCACTACAACTCAAATGCTCGATGTGCCTACCATTCTGAAAGCTCGGGGCACGATACAAATGATTGTTGGGCTTTGAAAAATAAGGTGCGTGATCTTATCGAGGCGAACGAGATTGAGTTTGACCTTCCATAAGCACCTAATGTAATAACTGCGCCAATGCCCAAACATGGCCAGGGTGTCAATGTTGTCAACAACGACCGATTTGTTTCTTTTATGGATGAGTTAGCTACTCCTCTTCTTACTATTAAAAGGAATCTATTGTGAACCAGTTTATTTCTGGGTTGTGGTGAAGGTTGCCACTTTTGTATGTCTCTACTGGACGGTTGTTTATTGTTAAAGATGGGCGTCCAACGCCTGATGGTTAACAAAGAAATTCTATTTGAGAAAGTTCCCCTACAATAAATTCATGTGAAGATGTCTCAATAATCACCATTTCCTACAATCCTCCCAGGGTCTCCACCAAAAGACCCGTTAGGATTACATCTATTCCCAAATTTGCTCCCTTGATCATCACTCTCCCTGGGCCAATACCATATTCCTCGGATAAAGTTGTTCCTTGGAATTATGGGGCTGGCGTCTATTACCATGGCATCAAGCAAGACCTATTGGTTGTTGAAGACAAAGTTATTGAAGGTATTGATCCTAACATCGACAATATTGTCGCGACCAATAAAATTACAAGGAGCGCAAGAGTTTTCTCTCCCGAGATCTCTCCAAAGACGGTTGTTACTCTTGTGATTATTCATGCTGCTAATCCTGTCAATACTCTCATTGATACTTGTGGTACGGTGGTAGAACCGACTGTTATACTGGTTTTGCATTTGTATTCGCAGATGTTGCGGTAAGCAAGAGTCGCCGCCGACTTTTCTTTTATCCAACAAAGGAAAGGATGAAAAGAACAGAAAAAGACCTTTCGAGATTATTTGAGTAAAGGGGGTATATTATGGAAAGGGAAGGTGTTAGCACCCTTTCCATATGTAGTTATCTACGGGCTCTTAGATGCTTAGCTCATTTTGAAATACCTTGTGCTTTGTGTGTTTTGAAAAGGTTTTTGAAATTCCAATAGTAAGGCGATTTGCTTTGTGATAACTCTTGTATCAGTCCTCAAGAGTGTTGACAAAGCAAATTGCCTTACTATTGGCATTTCAAAAATCCTTTCAAAACACACAAAGCATAAGGTATTTCAAAATGAGCTAAGCATCTAAGAGCCCGTAGATAACTACGGATGGAAAGGGTGCTAACACCTTCCCTTTCCATAATCTACCCCCTTACTCAAAAATAATCTTGAAAGGTCTTTTTTTGTTCTTTTCACCCTTTCCTTTGTTGGATAAAAGAAAAGTCGGTGGCGACTCTTGCTTACCACAATATTTGCGAATACAAACACAAAACCAGTATAACAGTCGGTTCTGCCACCGTATCACAGAACTGGCGACTCTATTAGGGATACAAGAACACCTGACATCACTAGGTTATAAGTTGAGGATATGGCGGTGACTTTTTAGTAAGATGCCCCTTCCTCTGTACCTGCTGGAGAAAGTACCTGCAGAGACTTTATGGATGTTTTGAGTGTCATCCCAACTCCGAGGGTGCTTGGTAAATGTTGATCAGGATGATAAGTCTTCTACTGATAAACAAATGACAAGATGACGGGACATAGTCGTACATTTTTAATCCCTAACTTTTACTTGGACCGCCCTTTTGGGTTTTTAGTCCACCAGGATACCCTTTTTTGCTCAAGCCGCCTTTTCAGGTTTTCGACTTGCCGGGTGTATAATTTTTTGTATATATCCCTAATTTTTGCCCGAACTCTTTTGGTTCGCCAGGATGCCCTTAATATTGCCTAGGCCTGTTAACCTAGCGAGTCTTTTTCATGCGTAGTATTTTCTGACTATGTCCGCGCTCATAGGATGTGGAGAGTTGTCACTGTCTATGACAACAAGTGTTATAGAAATGCCAGAAAATTGTTTATATGATCGCATGTGCCCTTTCATACGTAGGAGCCTGTGTGGGGATGCTTCAGGATGAATCTGGTGCACCTGATGTTTGATCAAGTTTCTGATAGTCTTGAATTTCCTAGGTATCTTTTCTAAGAACTGTCATGGAAGGATTCAAAGACATGATACTGACACCATCTGATACTATTGGCACAGACAAGCAATTTGGTGGTACCAAAGATTCAAACTTCACAGTGATTTTCTGCTGGAATCCCCGACCAATGTAACAGCCCCCGAGTGATTCAGATGGAGATCTTCCCCTGGCTGTTCAGCACTTTTGGAGAGATTCTTTGCATATTGGCTTGACTGCCCCAGATTAATTAGACACCATGTCATTCCCCTTGATTATGAAAGGCTTGTTATTGGGAATGTTTTTTCCATCTGAGGTGATTTTTTCCATTGAGGGGGTCTTCGTTCATTGAATATTTGTTGTGTGAATTTCTCTTCCATTTGAACAATTAACCATATGAAAACAATGTCATTTAAAGAATGCAAAGCTTATGTCTGTCTTGAAATTTTTCGAAAATGCGTTTTTTGTAGTAAAACAAAATTTGCAAGAATGTGATATCAACTCATGATTTATAGCAAACCTTACATGAGTCAGGATACCTTTGTAACAGCATGCTCTCGAACTAACCCATGCTTCAGCTAGGACTTTTAAGGGTTGTAACGTGGCATGGTTCACGGTTTAAGAAACAAAGGATAAAGACTCAAAATTTATTTGTACCCACCTGTTCTTCTTGATATTCTTCAGTTCTATGCTCAGTTAATTATGCATTTTGAATCCTAGTTGAGTTTTGGAATGTTGGCCCCTATATTTTGGTGATGGTTCAGAAATTGAATGTTTGTTTGAGAAGGCAGTCATTTTTGTGACCTTTTCTTTTTGTTGAGGATTTGTAGGACCTCTTTCTTTTTTTATTTTGTTATCCCTGTCTTTTGCCTGAACTGTTTCTTTTGTGATTATAGCCAGCGGGATGCCCCCATTTTTTTCTTAAGTCTCCTTCATAGGTTTTGACTTAATGGGCTTTTATTTTGAGAGATAATGACTGCCTATTCTTAATGATTATGTGTAACCATCACCATCTTTTGGAGAGCATCTTCTACATTATTTTTCGTGTATGAAGGGAAAGCTTGCGACTGAATGCACATCTGAATTAACTGAGAAAACTACCCTGCCCCAAGTTATGATTAAGGGTTTTAATTTGTGTGAAAAGAAAACTCCTGCTTCTTAGGCTCAAAGGGGTTGACTAGGGATAATCTTCCTTATAACTCCACTATTTAGGATTTGAAACAACACATGTACATCGTCAGCGGGGTCTGTTCAAAAGCATACTGTAGAGATTGTGGTATCATTCTCTTTATCCTCCCTCTAAAGGCTTAGAGATTTTAATCGAGAGTTGAATATCACAAAAAGGGAGTAAGAAAGCAGTTTAAGCATAATGAAAACAAATTAATTCAAGACAAACATGTGCAATGCATTAATGAAATAACAAAGTTTGACATGACAATAATTGTTTTAACAAACAAAGAAAATACAACTTGAGAATTCAAATGAACAAAAATGCTCTCAATACTGGCCATGATTTGACATGGGAGCAGTGGTCACGTTGGGAGTCTCAGGAGGGTCTAACTCAATCTCCTTGGTGTCAATCATATTTTGAATCTTGTATTTCAGTGCCCAACAATCGTTAGTATCGTGCCCAGGACTGCTAGAATGATAGGCACACCTTGCATCAAGATTGTAGTTAGGAGAAGAAGTCTTAGGGTTTGGATAAGATCCTATCAACATAATCAAATTCATCCTTAACATGTGTTGTAATGCTTAAGACATCGGCATGTTGATCTTGGTAAACTGTCTCTTAGGCTCGTCTTACCTTCGCTGATTACCCTGTTGTTGTGGTCGTTGCACGCGTGCCGAATTAGAGACCAGCACTGCCCCTATAAATTGGTGGTAGTCTACCTTATTACGACTCTGCTGGCCATACACAACATTGGCTTCCCTTTTACCAGCAAATGGCTTCTTCTCAGCATTAAAAGATGCAGCCATCGGGATCTTTCCACTCTTGATACCACTTTCGATCCTTTCTCCAGTAAGAACCATCTTTGTGAACCCGGATGAGGAACTCCCAATCAGCAGATTAAAGAATGGGCCTGTCAGAGTGCCCATGAACATGTCTACCATTTCTCGATCATTCAGAGGAGGTTGTACCCTGCCAGCTAGATCCCTTCATTTCTGGGCATATTCCTTGAAGCCTTCGCTAGAACCCATATACATGCTTTGAAGTGGCGTGCGAGTTAGAGCAAGGTCAGTATTGTATTGGTACTGCTTGTAGAAAACAACAGCCAAGTCCTCCCAGGTATGGATGTTTGTTCTTTCTAGCTGATAGAACCACTCCAGTTGCATGCCAGCTAAACTTACTGGGAAGAAATGGACATATAACTTCCGATCAGCAGTGTGAGGCTGGATATTTCTGACATATGATCTCAAGTGAAGTTTAGGACAAGAGACCCCGTCATATTTGGCGAACGTGGGAACCTTGAATTTTGGTGGGATGATCATGCCAGAAACCAGCCCTAGTTCTTCAAAGTCCAATCCAGGTATCTGCTGAATCTCCATAGCATCGAGACGATCCTCTAGCTATTTGTATTTATTATCAGCAGGAGGATATTGCTCCTCATAATAATCATCTTCGTCTTCATCAGTCATCAGGTTGTTATCTTCTTTATGATTATCCCCCTTATTTGATGGAGTTGAAAGATCTAGAGTTCCTTTAACCAGTCCTCTGAGTCTTTTTCCCATATTCAGGATGTCAGTCGATTTCTTTGCCTTCTTTTTCTTCTCTTTGATGACGAGAGCTTTCAGTTCTTCCTGCCCCTGGGAAAAAGCCATGAACATTTGTTGGAACTGGGCGTTTTGAGCTTGAAGGTCTTTTACTGTTTGTTCAAGGGCCATTTCTTTTGCTGAAATAAACAGCGAAAAGATGAGAAACCTGTACTAGAAGACCTGTTATGAAATGGCATGGATGCAATGTTTTCAAGGATCTCGTGGGGTTAACAAGAAAATGTCATAGGTTGAAATTTGCAGCTTTGATTGAAGAACTTTGTATCGTTGAGTGTCCTTCTACGAGATTCAAGCTCACCATATCAAGTGGGTCATAGCCCCTGACTCAAGTTGTTTATTTTTGATCTTTTGACGACATTGGCTAGAGGAAAATAAATCCCCTCGCCCCTTGCTAGACATCTGATTTATCATAACCTGCATCATAAACCCTTGAGATCCTTGAAATTGTTAAGGAAATGTTGTGGCATGATGTTATGATGTGTATGCTATACGTTAAGTAAAAGTGTAAGGTGATGAAGACAATGGAGTCTAAGAAGTCTAGGTTACTCGATAATGACTGTAAACAAATCATGCAAAGAGATCATATTGTTAGATAAAAACCCTGCAAGTAGCTCAAGTTGAAAGCAAACAAATCACACAAGCAACCTTAGGTTTAGGCTTGCATGAGGTTTATAGGTAAGTACCCTCTTGAATGTTCAGTTGGCTCAACCTATCCTATTAATAGTAATTGGGTTCTAAGGAGTCTCAATATCATTGACCTTCCCATCAGGAATTGTTTCAGCTCACGCACCAAAGTGATGCGGCCAAAAAATCCCGAAAGTCCAGTCTCAATGAGTGTAGCATCGAGTATCAACCAATCTTCGGTCGGAACCAAAGTCGGTCATCTCACTACTTCCTAATGGCTAGGATGAGTCGCTTAAAGGTTCTAAAAGTCAGTTAGTGCTTATTGACACTATGAGAAAGCCTAATGTTATCCTTAACTTACTCAAGGAACATTAGTATAATCCAGAGTATCGCGTTAACGTAGCCACCACTTCGTCCGTATCGGTCTACATCGTACAACCTCCATGATTTATTGTTACTTACCTAAAAGGTGCCCCAGATCCAGGTATAGGAACTTTAAAATAATACCCCAACAAACCCTCAAATATAAAGGAAGAAAATACACAATAAAGCATTTAAAATGATGAACTAAAACTCTAAGGTAACCCCACTTTTTATATCCCCAGCAGAGTCGTCAGTTTTGTGATACGGTGGCAGAACCGACTGTTATGCTGGTTTTGTATTTGTATTCACAAATGTTGTGGTAAGCAAGAGTCGCCACCGACTTTTCTTTTATCCAACAAAGGAAAGGGTGAAAAGAACATAAAAAGACCTTTTGATATTATTTCTGAGTAAGGGGGTAGATTATGGATAGGGAAGGTGTTAGCACCCTTTCCATCTGTAGTTATCTATGAGATCTTAGATGCTTAGATCATTTTGAAATACCTTGTGCTTTATGTGTTTTGAAAAGGTTTTTGAAATGCCAATAGTAAAGCGATTTGATTTGTGATAACTCTTGTATCAGTCCTCAAGAGTGTTGACAAAGCAAATATTTTTGAAAGTTGTTTTTGAAATGTTTTGTGTAAGTACAAAAAGTTTGTTTTTTGATCATAACATCTAAGAACTATCTACTTATACTCGAAAAGGTCATTATTTTCCTCCTATCCTTTAGACAGTGCTATCCTACTATTAGTGAGTAGGTATCCCTATCGTTGGATGTATGAGGGACATTCGAAGGGACGTACAATCATAAAGGAAACATGTGGAGACGCTTTAGCAATTTTGTTTAAGGACTAAATCATTTACCGAAAGGAAATTGTAGGGTCATCGAGGGACTATGATCTTTTTGATTTATGGATCTTTGCTAAAGCGTCCCCGTTTCAAGGACATGGTTGTTTTTTCCGAAAGGAAAACAAAGTGGGCGTACCTTAGAGGTGCATGTGTGCAATGATTCGATTCAGTTCATTTATCTCTTGTTATTAGGTTTGATATCATTTTGTTATTAGTCTTTCCATACAATCCTATTTACTAACAGTAATATTATACATAAAATATAAAGTGCGGAAAGTAAATCCTACGCTATTACATCCCATGAGCAGTTACAATATTTAGAAGAAAAAAATGCGAAAAGATAAACTAACTATTACAAAATCAAATGTGTGACCTATACATTCTTTCTAGAATTTAAATAACAAAAGAAAAATAGAAAAAAAAGAGATTGTTTAGAAAGAAAATCAAATGTCCTAAAAAGCCTAAGTATTAAGAAAAATATTTTTGGTATTTTTGTGATTTGATTTTAATATTTAAGACCTGAGTCTAAATTAATTACAAATTAACTATGAAATAAATACTAAAACATGATTAAGTTAAATTAAATTAATTAAAAGAAAATAACTAAATCCATTTTTTTTGTGATTTCGTGATTTTTTTGATAAAAAAGAATTAATTGAAAAGAAAAGAAAATAAATAATTAAAGCAAAAAAAACAAAAGAATGAGCCATGTTGTAAAGAAAATGGGGGATGCGCTAAGAAAAATCCCAGCCCCATTAGCAAGAGGGCCCAGGCGCTAGAGAAAAGTCTTCAGAATCATGTGTATCTCTCCCATGAGGCCTATCATGGGTTTGGATTGAAAGTCCTCGTATCAAAGAATCTGAAGCTCAAAAATCTTATAGCCCTAACCATGGCATCTTGCGCATAGGGTGTTCATCTGCACATGCGATCGTCCTAACATGTTCTAAATGGTTTCATAAACACATATCAATGCACAACAATAATTTATATGACATGAATAGACAGTTTGAGATTCAAGAAATTTTACCAAAATCGATACAATTGGATGCGAGAGTTCTAGACGTGGAAGGGCTTGGTTATGAACCTAGTTCAACTCTTGGGAGCCTCTGGGAGATGAACATATCCTTTGTTTTGCTTGAGAGCACCTGGAAGTATGGTTAGGAATTTTTCAACTTTGAGAAATTTCTGAGAATTTTGTAGAGCTTTGTTATGCAATGGTTTTTCTGTTTATTCTTCTGCCTTTATTTGCCTTTATATAGAGAATGAAATAGGAGCCAACAAGTATGGAAAGGGACAAGGTAATTATGCCCATAAAATCAATATTCCAACATATTGAAAACTTGCCTTCTTTGCATGATTCTTGTCTTTTGGATGCCTTGCATGAATCTGGACATGTTGCTGGCTTGTATTTGGGCTGACAAATAATGAATGGAATTAAGGTAATCATGATATGGTTTAAACAAGAAAACAACTTTAAAACTTGCAAAATTTGCAATGTTTCTTCCTTTCTTGAGTCCCCACAAAATTGACAAGGTTGTGATGAGTTGTCATGAGTTGTCTTAGGCCTTTAGATGATTGAAACAAAAAGCCCAAGCCTTTATACCATTATTTCATATTTTATTTGATTTTATTTGCATTTAAATGAATAAAAATTCAAATAAAAGAAATAAAAACCATAAAAAATATGTGAATGGATTTATAGGTCCTCTAACACCTTATGAACATGTTTGAACATTAAAGTTAGGCCCACTAGTTAAAAACTTCAAGTTCGCTCACTTTGCATTTCATGCATTTCTTGAAAATTGCCCAACTTGTGCACTTCATAACTTGCTCAATTTTCATATTTTGAATGTGATCTTGAACTTTTTGGAAAGATAAAGATGTCTTATACACTTTCTCTTTTAATGATTTTTGCATTTGGAGACATTATTTTGATGTAAGTTGCCTTGACAAAAAGTGTATTATGTTGACTTTCTGAAAATGACATGTAATGTATGAGCTTGTATCTTTCAAATGGTGCATCTCTTGAACTTGAGGATAAAAGAGAAGTTGTAGGAAATTAGATTCTCTTCAAAATTAGATTTGTTTGGGGAAAATGGATGAAGTATGTGAAAGTTATGCATGGTCAAAGTTCAGTTGACTTTTCCTATAGAAACCCTAATTTAGCAATTCTTGACTTTTGATAGATTAGGAGCATTTCTTGAGGAATCATGATCAACCCTTGATCAAATGATGGATATCACTTCAAAATGTTGATGTTAACCAAAAATCATGAAGTTTGACTGTATTTGGGACACAGTTGACTTTTGACCTAGTATAGTTGATTTTCAAACATTTGAGTCATTGACTGAGCAAACTTGTAGTGCAAGGCATGAAACTTGGCATGGGCAATCTTGAAGGCATATTAGGATAATTGAAAACATTAGATACTTTTGGAGCTCACATATCTTGATGAAAAGTGAAACCCTAGTTAGAGGTTCATTGCTTAGGAGGAGAATTTGTCTGATTAATTCTTGGTCAACCTTGAGCAATTGAGGACCTCTAGGAGCATGTTTTTGAGTAAAAATGGGAGGGAAAATTTTGGGGTACAACATTACTCCTATTGTTATCCCTATTGTTATCGCTACTATTGAGTCGATCGAGACTCGGGGCAAAGAGGTATTGGTTGAGCATGTCCAAACGAAGGCGCACAAAGAAGTCATCCTTGAGGCTTCTAAAAAGGAAATGGAGGAGATTTTAAAGATAATCAAGAAAAGTGATTATAATGTCATGGAGCAATTAGGGAAAACCCCTTAAAAAATCTCAATTTTGGCCTTACTTTTGTGCTCTGAATCCCATGCTAAGGCTTTAGTAAAATTCCTGAAGTCTGCTCTCGTGTCTCAAGAGACCTCTGTTGATTAATTTGAGAATTGTGTGGCTAGTTTGATAGCTGACAATGGCATGGGATTCTCTGATGCATATTTAACTCCCAAGGGAAGGAAACACAATGATGCCCTTCATGTTTCCATTGAGTGCAGGGGCACTACATTAGCCCATGTTTTGGTGGATACAGGTTCATCGTTGAATGTCTTACCCAAGAATGCTCTGGATATGTTAGACTGCGAAAGACTCACACTAAAGCCCATTAACATTGTGGTGAGGGCCTTAGAAGGTTATAAAAGAATGGTGCACGGAGAGGTGGACATCCCTATAAAAGTTGGTACTCAGACCTTTAATTCCACCATCTATGTGATGGACATTCGCCCGTCCTATTCCTGTTTATTGGGTCGACCTTGGATCCATGGGGCTGGTGCTGTTACTTCTACCATGTATCAGATGTTGAAATATCCGGTCAATGGAAAGATTATCACAGTCCATGGGGAAGAGGAATACATGGTGAGTCATGTGAACTCTTTCAGGTTCGTTGAAATGGATGGCGAGTTCATTGAGACCCCCTGTCAGAACTTTGAAGAGGTTCTACAGACGGTTGCTGCAACCAAGACTGCTTCCAAAGTCCCAAAGATTACCAGACCTCCACTAAATATGGCTTCTCTGAAGGATGCCAAGGCAGTAGTCGAAGAAGGTGGGTGTACCATTTGGGGTCAACTCCCGGATATTCCCTACAAATCTGACAAATTTGGTTTGGGTTTTACTTCAGGAGCCCAGAAAGTTGTTCGTCGTGCTCGCATCGGGGGACCACCATTACGGATCAGCAATCATGGAGTCAATGCTCTGGAAGACAGTGATAGTGATTATTACTTGGACGAATGGATCTTCCCAACCATCAGCGGTGGACTCAGCAATTGGGAGACCAAGGATTTTGTCCTCATCTCTTTTATTCAAGAGTAATTTGTCTTTTTGTTTTGAGGATATGTAATATGTGAACAATTGAAATTTTAAAGCCGTGTGTCTTACCCGAGACACAATGGTCTATTTGTGAGGGTCATTACTTCATTTTCATATGTCATCAATAAAACATTGGACGTTTCGCATACAAATTTTACGCTCTTTGTTTTTCTTTTCTGTCTCTTTACTTTATCAAAAAATATACAATTGTGCTCTTGCACACACCCACATATCAAACTACAGATCCACATCCACTCTGGATCCCATTGATAATGGTTCTGCTATTGCCAGTCATGACTTTGAAAATCCGATCTACCAAGCCAAGGACGAAGGTGAGGAAGATTGTGAAGTACCAGGAGAACTTGCCAGACTGTTACAATAGGAAGAAAAGGCAATACAACCTCATGAAGAGCCGGTTGAGACAGTTAACTTGGGTACTGAAGAGGACAAGAAAGAAGTCAAGATAGGTGCCGACCTGGAGAATAGGGTCAAAGAGCGGTTAGTTCAGATGCTACATGACTATGTTGAGGTTTTTTCCTGGTCATACAAAGACATGCCAGGACTTGACACTGATATCGTGGTTCATTGTCTGCCGACAAAAGAGGACTGCCCTCTAGTGAAACAGAAGGTTCATCGCATGCGGCCAGAGATGTCAGCAAAGATCAAATATAAAGTCATGAAAGAGTTCAATGTCGATTTCTTAGTTGTCACCTTTTATCCATAATGGGTTGCCAATGTTGTTCCAGTACCTAAGAATGACGGTAAGGTACGTATGCGTGTGGATTACAAAGACCTGAACAGGGCAAGCCCCAAAGATGACTTCCCGCTTCCCCATATTGATGTTCTGGTTGACAACACTGCACAACATAAGGTATTCTCCTTCATGGATGGCTTCTATGGGTACAATCAGATCAAAATGGCACCTGAAGATATGGAGAAAACGACCTTCGTCACACAGTGGGGCACTTTCTATTACAAAGTTATGTCATTTGGGTTAAAGAATGTCGGGGCAACCTATCAGCGCGCCATGGTAGCTTTATTTCACGATATGATCCATCACGAGATAGAGGTCTATGTTGATGATATGATAGCCAGATCTCAGACTGAAGAGGAACACCTTGATCACACGCATAAGCTATTTGAAAGGCTGAAAAAGTACAAACTGAGGTTGAATTAAAATAAGTGCACTTTTGGAGTAAGATTCGGTAAGCTCTTAGGATTCGTTGTCAGCAGCAAAGGCAATGAAGTGGACCCTGCAGAGGTTAAAGCTATACAAGAAATGCCAACTCCTCGCACTGAGAAGGAAGTCAGGGGATTCTTGAGACATCTAAACTACATTGCCAGGTTCATTTCCCATCTGACCCTACTTGTGAGCCAATCTTCAAGTTACTGAAGAAAGATCAAGCAGTGAGGTGGAATGACGATTGCCAAAATGCATTTGATAAAATCAAGGAATATATTTAAGATCCTCCAATCTTGATTCCGCCAGTTGAAGGAAGACCTCTGATCATGTACTTAACAGTATTAGATAACTCAATAGGGTGTGTGATGGGGCAGCATGACGATTTTGGTCGAAAAGAGCATGCAATATACTACCTGAGCAAAAAGTTTGCCGACTGTGAAACAAGATACTCACTGCTCGAGAAAACTTATTGTGCTTTGGCATGGGCTGCTCGCCGACTAAGATAGTACATGTTGACTCACACTACCTTATTGATATCTAAAATGGATCATATCAAATACATCTTTGAGAAGCCCGCTCTTTCCGGAAGAATAGCAAGATGGCAAATGATCCTGACCGAATACGACATTCAGTATACAACCCAGAAAGAAATTAAGGGAAGTGTATTAGCTGATCATTTAGCTCATCAGGTTGTGGATGAATACCAATCCATGAATTTTGAGTTCTCGGACGAAAACATCATGTTAGTAACTAATTGTGAAGAACTTGGGTCGGATGAAGGACCTGAAAGAGGATCCCGATGGACTATGGTTTTTGATGAAGCCTCCAACGCACTTGGAAATGGAATCGGTATTGTGATCATATCTCCCAAAGGCTGTCATACTCCTTTCACTTATAGGCTATGCTTCAACTGTACCAACAACGTGGCTGGATATGAAGCATGTATTATGGGTCTCAAGGCTGCCATCGACTTGAGGATCAAATTCTTGAGTGTATTTGGAGACTCGACTTTAGTAATTAGACGAATCAAAGGAGAATGGGACACGAAGCATCCTAATCTCATCCCTTACAAAGAGCATGTGTTAACACTGATTCCATATTTTGAAGAAATGACCTTTGAGCATTTTCCGCGAGAGGAAAATCAACTAGCGGACGCGCTAGTAACTATGTCATCCATGTTCAAGGTCAGATGGGATAATGAGGCTCCTCAGATCACTATTGAGAGAATGGATAAACCTGCATACTGTCACGAGATTGGTACTGAAGAAGTAGTGGACAAACCATGGTTCCATGAAGTCAAAAGATATCTCAAAGCCCAAGAATATCCTGAGGGAGCTTCAATCAACTATAAGAAGTTCCTAAGAAGGTTCACTGCCAAATTCTTCCTCAGTAACGTGATCCTCTACAAGTGCAATCATGATTCCACTTTGCTTCGGTGTGTGGATAAAAGTGAAGCAGAGAAGATTATGGCAGATTTACATGAAAGTACCTTCGACACTCATTCTAGTAGGAACACAATGGCAAAAAAGATCCTACGGACAGGATACTATTGGTCCACTATGGAAGCGGACTATTATCAGCATTCACGAACTTGTCACAAATGCTAGGTCTATGTTGATAAAGTACATATGCCTCTAGTTCCCCTAAACGTCCTAACTGCTCCTTGGCCATTCGCAATGTGGGGCATCAACATGATCAGAGAGATTAGACCTGCATCTTCTAATAGGCACTGCTTCATCCTCGTCGCCATCGATTACTTCATAAAATGGGTTGAGGCGGCTTCATTTGCTTCTGTTACCAAGAATGTTGTGGCCCGATTCATCAAACATAACCTTATCCGTCGATATGGTATTCCAGAAAGAATCATTACAGATAATGGTACCAATCTCAATAATACCATGATCACCGAAATCTACATGCAATTCAAGATCCAACAACATAACTCTTCCCCTTACCGGCCGAAGATGAATGGTGTTGTAGAAGCTGCTAATAAAAATATCAAAAAGATCATACAGAAGATGACAATGACATATAAAGACTGGCATGAGATGTTACCATTTTCTCTCCATGGTTATCGTACTACAATGCCCACATCAATAGGGGCAACTCCTTTCTCTCTGGTGTACAGTATGGAAGTTGTCTTACCCATAGAAGTCCAGACCGCTTCCTTGAGAATCCTGAAGGATGCAAGTTTGAATAAAGACAAATGGGTCCATACTCGACTTGACCAATTAAACCTGATTGACGAGAAGAGGCTTGCGGTTGTCTGCCATGGTCAGATGTACCAAAAACATATGATTAAAGCTTTTAACAAGAAGGTCAGACATCAGGTATATCAGGCTGGTGACTTAGTAATCAAGCGCATTATCCTGCCACAAGGTGATCCTAGGGGAAAATGGACTCCCACATACGAAGGGAAATTTGTGATCAAGAACATATTTTCTGGTGGAGCCATGATCTTAACCACTATGGACGGTGACGACCTTCCACACCCTGTAAACACAGACATAGTTAAAAGATACTACGCATGAACAAAGACCCGCTAGTTCGACTGGACTAGGCAAAAATTAAGGCATCTCGACGAACCAAAAGGGTTCGGGGAAAAATTAGGGATATACACGAAAAAATTTGTACACCCGGCAAGTCGAAAACCTGGAAAGGCAGCTTGGGCAAAAAAAGGGCATCCCGATGGACTGAAAACCCGAAAGGATGGTCCAGGCAAAAGTTAAGGATTTAAAGTGTATAACTATGTCCCGTTGGATCACTGTTGTACCCCAAAATTTGCCCTCCCATATTCTTCAAGATTTGGCAAGATCAAGCTTCAAATCTCTCAAGGGTTGCACAGTCCAATTGCCTCCTAACACAGTCAAAATTAGGGTTTTGGTTCTTGCAAAGAAATTGAGGTTTTCAAGGGTCCAATCAAGTCCCATATGCCTATACACATTGTCAAACATCCACATGTCAAGTTGCAAGACTCACATCATCAAGTTGCACAGTCAAAAGCCCTAATTGCTTCACAGTCAACTGCAGGGGCAAAATGGTCATTTGACAGTCAAAAGTCAAAAAAATTTGTCAACATCTTATTTTGAAGCCACAATCATCATTTGATCAATTCTTGATCATGATTCCTCAAGCATGGCTCAAAAAGTCTCAAGATGCAAAAGTTTCTATTTTAGGACAGCTGAAAAGTCAACTGCAAATTGACCAAGGCATAACTTCTTCATGGTTTATCAGAAAAATCCCATCCAATGCTCATTTTGAAGGGTATGACATTTCCTACAACTCATCTTCACATTCCAAGTACAATAAATGCTCTCACAAAAAGTTATCAATTTCAACATTATAGGTCATTTTCAAAAGTCAACAAAAAGGCACTTTAAGTCAAGGACCGTAACTTGAGATTGGTAAATCAAAATGACATGGGACCAAAGGAATTGGTTAGATTACTTCAAGACCTTTCCAAAATGTCCAAGAACATGTTCATAGCTTCAAAATTGAGCAAGATATGCATTGGAGAAGTTGGGAAATTTTTGGGAACTTTCAAAAGTCAACTTTGCCTAAAACACTTCATTTTTGCTAATGGGCCTCAAATTCCTTCTTGAATCTTTGCCCAAAGCTTGTGCACGACCCATTGAACTTCATTTGATTTATTTTCTTATTTTTAATTAACTAATTGAATTTATATTAATATTAATTCATTTAATTGGTTTTAATTGTAGGAAAATTAAAAAGATATGCTTTTTGGATCTTTTGTGAAGCAAATCAGATCAGGGCAAGCTGGAAAACTCGTTTCTCAATCAACAAGGCAAAATATCCATGATTGGCAAGGTTTCATGAAAGAAAAGATTGAAAAAAGATTTGATTACCAATCACCTATGCAAACTTGAATGCAATGGATTGTTGGGCTTAATTTTAACCTAATTCTGTTCCAATACTAAGGCAAAAGCTAACCCTATTCCTGGACACGAAAAAACTGCCATAGAAAGCCATAACCACTTTGCAAAAATTCAAGAAAAACTTGAAAACTGAAATCAATATTGCAGGTGAATTCAAGGCCTAAAATTGTTTCCAATACATTGCTGACATTGCCAGGAAGCCATTGCAATCAAGAACGAAGCTTAACACGCAAAGAATCGTTCATCACAAGTGACACGGTTTGCTTTATTTTCCAAAATTTGCATATCATGATTCATGTGTTTTTGACCATTTTTTTGGATGGATTTATGTTAATAGGGACCTTCTGAAGCTGTTGGTACAAACCAATTTGGTTATAGCCCTCTGAATCAAAATCCACCATGGATAAAAATCTAGGGTTTAGAAGCTTGAAAATTAGGGCTTTCTTATTGAGGAAAAATCAGGCCTTGAGACATATACCATTAAACTCAGAAGCTCAAGACGAATTGAATTGACATATCGCGCCCTTTTTATATTATCCCTAACGCTAATCGCTATTATTCGTGGTTGTGTTTTGTGGGGGTTTAAAACCCCCGCTATCTTGTTGTGTTTTTTTACAGGAAACGAAGAAGAAGACGTGCGTGGCTCAACGTGATTGGAGGGTTCAAATCCAGCGCGCGTTATTTTGTTTGATTGCCATAATGATTGTTTTTTTATATAATATTTGTTGTTCATTTATATTACAAAAGCGCTGGATAGCTCAGTTGGCAAAGGATGTGGCTTGCAAGTACTGGGACCTGGGTTCGATTCCCAGGTCCCCCATATAATTCTTCATATTTTGCTTAAAGCTTTCCAATGCAGCAATCATTCAGAGTTCCACCATGCACGCTCAGCATAAGCTTGCCAAGTGGCCATGATGCCCAATCCAATGGCCACAGAGTGAAGACCATGATACTCCCAGTCAAACAGCATGCACGTGATCAGTGAAAAGTCAAACAGGCTTGGTCTTTCTTGGGCCAGAATTACTGCAATCTCACCTCCACATGGGCCATCTAACCCCCTTGGTTTGCATAGTTTTATTTATTTTCTCTTCTTTTTTAATTCTTTTAATTGTTTAATAATTATCATTAATTCACAACAAATTAACTTTTCATCATAAAAATCAGGAAATCAAAAATTGTAAATTATTTTAATTAATTAATAATTTCACCATTAACTTATTTTTGTAAATAAATATTAAATAATTAACTTAGCTTAATTTAGGTTTATATTTTAATATTTTTTTTAATAAATAAAAATTATATAGAATTAGGTTTTGACACTTTTAATCTTTTTTTTTCTTAATTAATTATTATTATCATTATTAATTATTATTATTTTGTACATAAACATGTAAATTAATTAATTAGTAAATTAGGTCAACTTTGACATTTTCGTTAATAATTAAAATAATCTAGAATTAGGGTTGTTTACTAACTTTTAAATTCTTTTCTTATTTTCATTAAATATAAAAAAAACATAAAAAAACATTTTTTTTGGTAAATAATTAAATAATTAGATTTAGGTTTAATTTAATTTTATGTCAAACAAAGGACAAAAAAACTCTTAATTTCTCAAAAGGGTCCAAAACCCTCGGACGTCCAGTTTAATTTCTATTTACGCATTATTTTCTTATTTGATTATTATGTATCTGTTTCCGGATGTAATAGTAATTAGGTTTATTGCTTTTTTTACTTTCCGCATCTTTATCAAAAACGGGTCTTTGTTTTTTGACGATGTATAGACCCGCGCCTTGTAATAGCGTAGCTTTTACCTTCCCGTATTTTATTTTCCGCACTCCTAACTGCTAAAATTGCATGAAAGAATGTATGATGATTAAAAACAACTCGTAGATCATAATTGCATGATCAAAGATAAATAACATGAAAACAACACACAATGCACATGCCACTTCTAGGGTACGCCTCACTCGTTGCCTCGAAAGTGGTCGTCAAGTATAGGGTGTTTTAGCGGTCGCACTTATGTCTAAGATCCAGTTGCCTCGAAACGGTTGCCTCGGATTAAAAAGGATCTAGGACATTAGGGTTACTTCTAAGGTGTCCTACTATTGCTTCGGTGACCACACTGTCCCTACAATCGAATTGACCCGAACACCCCCAACGGTGGTGCTATCTACCTCTCAATGGTGGGATGGCACTACCTTAAGGACTTTTACACAGCCTAATTCCTTAGGGTAGGTAGATGACTCATGGGTACTTGCTCTCTTCAAAAACAAATAAAAATCTTTTCACACTGACACTTTCAAAAGCTTTCAAAACAAATTTTTCAAACACTCTTGAGGACAGATACAAGAGTTACTCAGAAATCTTTCAATGAAACTTTCTTCAAACCCACTCACATTTTGAAAAGCAAACATTTTGAAAACATAAGAGCAAGTACCTAAGAGCCCATGGATAACCATGGATAGAAAGTGTGCTAACACCTTCCCTTTCTATAAATCTACCTCCCGAACCGAGAGACATTCTCAATAAGGAATTTTGCTGTGCTTTTGTCCTTTCCATGTTGGAGAAAATAAAAGACGGTGGTGACTCTTGCTTCCGCGACATTTCGCGAAACCAGCTTTAAACGGTCAGTTCTATTTCCACCGATCGCAGAACTGGCGACTCTGCTGGGGATGTTTAATAAGTGAGGTGTACCTTAGGATTAAACCACTCTTATGTTTTCAATTGTATGTCTTGTTTGCTTTTATATTTGTGGGCTTTGCATCGGATTTTCATAGATCCTAACCCGGATCTGGGGAATACCCTTTAGGTAGCATAAGCTTTGAGGGACTTGTCCGGCGTAGACCGACACGGGTGAAGCAGTGGCTACGTTGGTGTGACACCTTGGTCTGTACCGATATCCCTTGTGTTGCAACGAGGAGAATATGGGTCTTCTGAGGAGTCATTAAGCACCAACCGGCCTTAGAACCCTAAATTGACCCAACTTGGCCATAGAACAGTAGCAGTATGCTACACTCATTGAGGCTAAACTCTCGCGATGGTTCTGGCTGCAAGAAAAGATTGCGATGCTGGAGTTATGACCGATTGAGGGTAGTCGATGATATTGAGATCCTCTATAACCCGGTTACTATTTTCTAGGATAGGTCTTAACCAACAAAACTGAAAGAGGGTAGTACCTGAACTTCATGTTGGCCTAAACTCTAAGGGCTACATGTGTGACTTGTGTGCCTTCAAACTTGAACTACTTGCACATTCTTGTTATCTGACAACATGAGTTCTTGCAGGCTTTGTTTACAGTCCTTAATTGGGACTCATAACAGGGTTTACTTACGTCACTCCATGCATAGCATGACATCATACCATTGCATACATCCTACATAAGGACTAATCCATTTCAAGGATCTCAAGGGTTTGTGATGCAGGTCACGATGAACCAGATGTCTAGCAAGGGGCAAAGGGGATTTATTTTCCTCTAGCCAAGGTTAACAGCTTGAGTCAGGGGCTATGACCCACTCGATATGGTGAGCCTTGACTCTTGAAGAAGGACTCTCGACAACTTGCAGTTCCTTCCATCAAGCTACAAAATGCAGATTCTAACAAATTTTCTTGTCTACCCCGCGAGATCCTTGAAAATGTTGCATGCATATCATACATATCATTGCATTACAGGTACCCTTTACAGGTCACTTACCTTCTTCGCTGTTTATTTCAGCAGTCATCATGAATCCCGAATCATCCAGCGAACAAGCTATCAAGGCCCTCCAGGCCCAGAATGCCCAGTTCTAGGAGTTGGTTAAGAGTCTAGCCCAGGGTCAACAGGATTTGAAGACTCTGCTCTTGAAGAAGAAGAAGAAGAAGACGGTGTTGTTCAACCCTAGACGCAAATCTGGGAATGGATCACGAAATGAGGCTGAGTTGACTACCCCATCTGTTGGAAAGGACAACCCCCATGAGAGAGAGGTTCCTAGTCCAGTGGTCTCTGACAACGAGACGGAGTTCAATGATGAACAGTACCCTCCAGCTGAGGACAAATACAAACAGCTCGAAGACCAGTTAAGCGCTATGGAGATACAAAAGGTGCCCAGCCTGGACTTCGAAGATCTAGGTCTGTCTTCTGGGGTAGTGATCCCACACAAATTCAAGGCACCTGCTTTTGCAAAATATGACGGGGCTTCCTGTCCTAAGCTGCATCTCAGGTCATACATAAGGAGGATCCATCCCTACACGGCTGACAAGAATTTGTGGATTCACTTCTTTCAGGATAGCCTGTTAGAGACTCAACTCGAGTGGTTCTACCAACTGGATGGAGCCAACATCAGCAGCTGGGAGGACTTGGCCACTGCGTTTTACAAGCAATACCAGTATAATGTCGACCTTGCTCCCACGCGTACCCAGCTTCAGGGGATGTCTATGGGTGCAGGCGAAGGCTTTAAAGAATATGCTCAAAAATGGAGGGACCTTGCTGGAAGGGTACAGCCACCTCTAACTGACCGCGAGCTCGTCGACATGTTCCTGGGGACCCTGTCTGGTCCTTTCTTCCACCATCTGATTGGGAATTCTTCTGCTGGGTTTACAGATTTGATCTTGACCGGGGAGAGGATTGAAGCTGGTATCAAGGCTGGAAAAATTCAAGAAGCTGCACCTTCTGATAAAAAGCCTTACCATGGGAAAAGGGAGTCCAATGTTGTGCATGGTAAAAAGATCCGTCATGATCAACATGTAGGGGAAACCCAGATCTCTAATCCTATGCCTGCTCAGCAAAGACAGGGGCAGCAACGTAAGGAGGTCGCACCCAAATGACAGTTCACTAAGATCAACATGACACTGGATCAAGCGCTACAGCAAATGTTGAAGGCAGGGTTGATTACCTTAAGGGCTCCACTCCGGAATCCAAACACTTCTGCTCCTAACTATCATCCCAACGAAAGGTGTGCATACCACTCTGATAGCCCGGGGCATACTACGGACAACTGTTGGGCTCTGAAGAACAAGGTCCAAGACATGATTAACACCAAGGAAATCCAGTTTGAAGCACCAGAGACTCCAAGCATAATCACTGCTCCTTTGCCAAATCACTGAAGGCTTTTGTTTTATTTGAATTTCCGAGTTGTATTTTTCTTTGCTTACACAAACAATTAATGTCATAGCAAACTCTTTTATTCCATTAATGCATCGCATATGTCTGTTTTGAATTAATCCAATTATATTCACTATATTCAAATTGCTTTCATATTTTTTGTGATGATCAACGCTCGATCTAAAATTCTAAGCCTCTTGAGGGAGGATGACGAAAACGATACCACAATCTACAATATGCTTTTGAACAAACCCCGCTGATGAGGTACAGGCATTGTTTCAATTCCTAAACACCGGAGTTATAAGGAAGATAATCCCTCGTTAACCCCTTCGAGCCAAAGAAGTAGGAGTTTTTTTTTCTTTTTTTTTTCTTTTCACAAAAAATTAAAACCCTTAATCATAACCTGGGGCAGGGTAGTTCTCTCAGCCGATCCAAGTGCACAACGAATGACATCAAAGGAGTCCTTCCAAAAACAAAAGATGGTGATGGTTCCGAATAATCGTAAGGACATGCAGTCATTATCTCTCAAAATAAAAGCCCAATAAGTCAAAACCTATGAAGGAGACTTATAAAACTGGGGCATCCCGCTGACTGTAATCACAAAAGAAACAATTCAGGCAAAAAACAGGGATAACGAAATCAAAAAGAAAGAGGTCCTATAAACCCTCAACAAGGAAATGACTGCCTATTCAAAATAAACTGTCAACATCCGAACCATCATTGGAATATCAGAGCAAAGACTCAAATAAGGTCTAACGTACGATTAGCTGAGTTTAGGATTGAAGAACATCACGAAGAACGGGTGGGTACAAATAAAATTTGAGCCTTTATCCTTTGTTTCTTAAACCGTGAACCAGGCCACGTTATAACCCTCAAAAAGTCCTAGCTGGAGCATGGGTTAGTTCGAAAGCATACTGTTACGAAAGGTATCCTGACTCCTTAAGGCTTGTGGTAAAATAACGAGTTGACATCACAGTTTACAAAAATTCACTTGTTGTTATGAAAAATGCATTTTCAAAAAAAAAACTTCAAGACAGACATAAGCTTTGCATTCTTTAAATAACATTGTTTGCATATGATTGTTTGTTTGAACAGCATAGAAGTTCGCACGACGAATGTCTAATGAACAAAAGAACCTCCAATCAAGGGGCATGGCATGATCATCGTCCATCATCTGGGGCAGTTAAGTCAAGATTCGGAGAATCTCTCAAAAGGCCAACCAGCTTGGGGAAAATCTCCAATCTGGATCACTTGGGGCATTGGACGATCAAACAAAGATCTTCTGGTGGTATGACAACGTAACACTACTAACAGGGGCACCTCCCTACATCCTGAGGGCACGAACATAGTCGAAAAATACTGCGCATAAGCAAAGACCCGCTAGGTTGACACACCTAGGCAAAAATAAGGGCTTCCCGGCGAACCAAAAGGGTTCGGGCAAAAATAAGGGATGAAATGAAAAAAATTTGTACACCCGGCAAGTCGAAAACCTGAAAAGGCGGCTTGGGCAAAAATGGGTCTCCCGGTGGACTGAAAACCCGAAAGGGCGGTCCAGGCAAAAGTTAGGGATCAAAAGCGTACGACTATGTTCCGTCATCTCATCACTTGCCTACCAGAAGAAGATTTGTCAATCGGCAATTATCAGCACCTCCACAGGTACCTTTCCCCACAGAAACTGGGGCAATAAGAATTGTCTAAGCAATATGGTTGCTCTGTCCACCGAGGTACCAAGATAAGTTCAGCTGAAGAACACGACCAAGATACCTTCACGAACGCATCTCCCCGACTTTATTCAAAGGTTATTTCCCCACCAGGATATAACTGGGTTATCCTCAGTCAATTGCCACGGAAAGATCGTCCCCGATGAAGTTCTTTCTATCCCCCAGCGGAGTTCATCAAATTCCTCAACAAAGCTCATCAATGGTATCCCCAGCAGAGTCGCCAGTTATGTGATCGGTGGAAATAGAACTGATTATTTTTAGCTGGTTCGCGAAATGTCGCGGTAAGCAAGAGTCACCACCGTCTTTTATGTTCTCCAACATGGAAAGGACAAAAGCACAGCAAAATTCCTTTTCGAGATGTCTCTCGGTTCGGGAGGTAGATTATAGAAAGGGAAGATGTTAGCACCCTTTCTATCCGTGGTTATCCACGGGCTCTTAGGTACTTGCTCACTATGTTTTCAAAAATTGTTTGCTTTTCAAGTGTATGTGGGTTTTCAAAAAGTTTTCAAACAAATTTTTCATACACTCTTGAGGACAGATACAAGAGTTACCTAGAAATTTTTCAAACGAAACTTTTTCAAAACCCACATACACTTGAAAAGCAAACAATTTTTGAAAACATAGTGAGCAAGTACCTAAGAGCCCGTGGATAACCACGGATAGAAAGGGTGATAACACCTTCCCTTTCTATAATCTACCTCCCGAACCGAGAGACATCTCGAAAAGGAATTTTGCTGTGCTTTTGTCCTTTCCATGTTGGAGAACATAAAAGACGGTGGCGATTATTGCTTACCGCGACATTTCACGAACCAGCTAAAAACAGTCAGTTCTATTTCCACCGATCACAATCACCTTACAGCCAATCTTCAGTATCAATTGTCAAGCTCAAACGGTATTAATCAATCCAATCAGCTTCGGACAAGCAGCAAACGTATGAAACGCTCGAAGACATAAAGGCAATAGCAGAATGGAAAACCAATGGGATTATCTTACATAGCTGTTTTTATTTGTACATTATTTTGTATAGTTTTCATTCTTGCGACGATATTCTCTTACTAGGGTGTCCGTCTCGTTGTACAAAAACACCTATTATAGGCAAAATCTCTTCAAATTAATACGAAGTTGTTTCTTTGAAAGTGCAAAATTATTTGTTTTTACCTTTATGGTTTGTTTGCAAAAACGTCCAGTGATTATTGTTGAACATATGCATTTGAATGTGATTACCGTTTACAAATACGCACGTAAATAAAACAGAAAGACAATTACTAACGGGATAATGTCTAAAGGCCATATGCAAATCCCCGCAGATACTTTCTTCAACAGTAAAAAAAAATTTCCAGTTACTTACCCGGTATCTCAAAGAATCCTTTAGCCTAGTCCATAAGCTTCTTGGGTTTCCCAAATAAAGGTTTGGTAAAAGTTCCCAAGCAGTTTACGGTGTTGCCATTCCCCAACAGATTTTATTTTTTCTAATAATGGAAATCTGTCTCTCAGCATTTTAACTCCAACAAAGTTTGAAGACTTACGCTTTTCATCCCCAAAAACAGTCAGGGATTTATTTTCCCTAGTTCAGTAACGCTGCAGTAGAACAACTGATACGTTCACACATTGCATTCATACATCATTCTACTAACATCATAGCATATGCAGCACAAATGCATATATCACAATCTCATTTATCACTTGATGCATCTCATACATCATGACACTGCATACAACTGACTTTTTACCCTTTTCAGGAAAAGTTAGCAAACAGACAAGTATCTTCACCAATTTCCAACAGTTCCAGATTAATACCTGAAACAAGACAGGACAACTATTTGTGAATGATTGATCGTAGATTAATACCTAAAACTAGACAGGACAACTATCTACATTAGCATATTGAAGATTAATACCTGAAACCAGACGGGAAAACTATCTTTCTTTCGCTTAGGTCAGAGATTAATACCTAAAACCAGACAGGAGAACTATCTCAACGACCAATAAAAACAAGTTCCAGATTAATAGCTAAATCAAGAACAAGACAACTATCTGAGGACAACCAATTGTAGATTAATTCCTGAAAATAAGTCAGGGCAACTATCTACACGACCAACTGAAGCAATCCTACACGGGCTCCTTCTCATACGCTCTTCTAGAAACAGTTCAGATGAGATCTAAATACGACTGACATTCTGATGCTTTTCCAGGAGACACTCTTTCTGGTTCAGTTAAAGTCAACCAAAGATTTAATCTGATTCTTTTCCAGTTAAAGATGAACGCAAATATCTTCTGGTTCAGTTTAAGTTGACCAAATATTTATTCTGATTATTTTCTAGTTAAAGACGAACGCAGACATCTGCTGGTTCAATTTAAATTGACTAAAGATTTATTCTGATACTTCTTCCAATTCCTACTAACAATCACCTTTGGATGGCATCTATAAGCCCATCTACGACAAACTCACCATCATCTCTCCAAATGGCATCTTTAAGCCCATTCCCTACACAATCAACCATATCATCGAGTGCATATTTTTGGACACTCTAGTGTTCAATCATCTTCCACCTTTAAGTCACGAATGGCGGACTCGACAATCTAACTCTTCAGGTTTAAGAAGATTGAACAGGGGCAGCTGTTGTACCCCAAAATTTGCCTTCTCACAAGGATTTTCAAAAAATTCAAGTTTGCACTAGAACATTTAGATTTTTAATGCCCCACATAGTTTCCATTGGGTTTTCAAACATCAAGTCAAAGAGAAATCAGTTGAAAAGGAAAAGAAGATAAATTTGTTTTTTTGACAAAAATTGAAGAAAAACAAGCTTGCTTCGATTCATGCTAGCTTCGACTGAGCATTATTTCGATTCGTGTTTGTTTCACAAGTTTCGATTAGGGCATTGTTTCCTTAGAAGCATCATGCTTCAAATCCACCTTCAAGCCTGCTTCGAATCCACCTTCAAGCCTGCTTCGAATCCACCTTTAAGCCTGCTTCGAATCCACCTTTAAGCCTGCTTCGAATCCACCTTCGAGTCCACCTTAATGCCTGCTTCAAATCCACCTTAATGCCTGCTTAGAATCCACCTTCAAGCCTGCTTAGAATTCACCTTCAAGCCTGCTTCGAATCCACCTTCAAGCCTTATTCGAATCCACCTTCAAGCCTGCTTCGAATCCACCTTAAAGCCTGCTTCGAATCCACCTTCAAGCCTGCTTCGAATCCACCTTCAAGCCTGCTTCGAATCTACCTTAATGCCTGCTTTGAATCCACCTTAATTCCTGCTTCGAATCCACCTTCAATATTGCTTCGAATCTACCCTAATGCCTGCTTCGAATCCACCTTTAATGCTTACTTTGAATCCACATTAATACCTCTTTCGATTGGGCATCTGGCCTCTTTTGATGCAAGCATTACCAAGCTTTAATTGGACTCTGGCCTCCTTCAAACTTGATTCACATTCCGAAATTTCGATTGAGGCAATGGCCTCTTGCAAGGTTACGACTGAGCAAAGGTTTCTGACATGTTTGCTTTAATTCACAAAGCAGTAACCTCCTGCATGCAGTTTTTCTTTTGGATAAAGGTTATCTTCATGCAAGCTTCGATGGGGCACCTGGCTTCTTTGAGAAAGCTTGGTTCTTTTGCTTAGTTTAGGGCATTTGGCTTCTGTTGGTGAAGTAAGAAGGTAATCCATAATTCCTTTCATTTTAACTATGCCATTGAGATTGTCTTGCCTACTCAAAATAATGCATGCAGCTGAATATGGCCCAATCGAAAGGCATGCCATTGTGGGGAATATTTAGTTTTGACTGCTTTGAGTTTGGTCGAAGGTTGGACTTACGTGATAAAAAACAAAAGGGTTCAAAATGGTACATGAAGTTGAATATGGCCAAATCGAAAGACATGCCATTGTTGGAAACATTCAATTTCATTTGCTCTTGAGTTTGGTCGAAGGTTGGATCTGTATGGCCAAAATGAAAGACATGGTATTCGATCCAAGGCATCAAGTTGAAGACATAATCCATAGGCCAGGGCTACGTGATCTTGCTCTTCAGGCCTCAAACCTATGCCTCACTTCATAATTAATTGTTTACACAATTAGTTAAACTATTACCCAGGTGTTTAAAGTATTGTCCAAAAGGTAATTTCATATATGGCATAAAGTTATCATTGCCATTTCAGGAAAACATGCTTTATGCAACTTGTCAATGCATTGAGCCTTGTAACCGTTGCCTCCGAGTGCAAGTAACATCAAAAAGCATGAGCCAAGTCTCCTGCAAACATCAGGCCCCCCACTTGTACTTGAACCTGGGAACCATGAAAAACCCATTAAACAAGATTTATTTTCGTTTTACACAAAACAATAACATGTTATCCTAAACGTGAAAGAACCCTCTTCTCTATAAATAGAGAGACTCTTTACAAATCATGGGGCAGATTTTTTGATAGAGAAAAAAGATCATAAAAACTCTCAAACTCTCAAACTCTGAAACTTTAAAAAAACTCAAACCCTTCACACGTTAGAGCCTTTCGATTCACCCCCTAACTTCCACACATCAGCCTTTCGATTCATCCTCCAGCTTCCACACACATCAGCCTTTTGATTCACTCTCTCTAACTTTCATATACTAGCCTTGTAACATTTCTAAAGCCTTCAAAAAAAGACCACTTAAGGACGTCAGAGAACTCTTCAATTCACTCCTAATCAACCTCCAATTCAAGTGGTTTTCAAAGCAAAGTAGCAACTAAAATAGCTTCAAGGAGTTTGAGGCAGACTTGATCAAATATCAAACCATTCATGGAGGCTCTATCGAAGTACTTCAAATTTCTCTCCAAGAGGTAAAATTTCTCAAACTTGGTACCTTTCATTCAAACTTCATTTGTATATGCATTGAAAAGAAGAAATGTAGATATCATGTCTAGGAAGTTAGTCATGCTCTTAGTTTCGATTATCATGGCATATATGTTGAGAACTGCAATTCTGACTAGTTAGGCTTCAATTTTGGCATCAAACAAATTTGTTCTAACCTTTGATCTATTGTTTTCGAATGTTACATAGTTAGATGTGTATTCAGATTTTTAGACAGGTTTAGTATTTGTACTGTTCAATTTAGTTGAGAATCAAAGCTTTCAAAAAGCTTAACATGGTAACATACATCCTTGTGCTCGAAGGAATGAAATGAAGCCCTGAGTTCATTTTATTTTTAGTGCAAGTTGTATAACCAACGGATGAAACAGACCACCTCAGTGGTACAAACAACGCACACGAAAGGCATTTCTGTGTAGGATCCTGGGTTCAAACCGTGGCAGGACCAGAACCATTTTTATTTGTTGTTTGTTTCCTTTTCTTCTTTAACAAACTTCAAACATTTTTCTAACCAATCAAAATAACTCCTTTTGAGTTGATATTTTACACACTATTTATTTACAAGTTTTATTCTTATGAATATATAAAAATATTACAAAAAATATTTTATTTTCATTATGATTTTAATTAATCAAAATCTTTCTTTAACAAAATCAAAACAAAGTTCATTTTCTTTTCATTCCAATTCTTACATTTATTCACATTCAATATGGTTGTAATAATTAATTAGGATTTAATTTCTTGCAATCTCCATTTGTACATTTGTATCCCCATCCCCAAGTGATGTAATAGCGTAGTAAATTTACTTTCCGCAATTTATCGCTTTCATATAAATGTTAGTAATTAGGGTGTGTATGGCAAGATTAAAACCAATGATTAGAAAACCCTAATTCAAGACAAAATGCATGCAATCAAACACACCATTCACACAGTGATACGGTGGGAGAACTGACTCGAGGTTTGCATTTTGTATTCGCACTTGTTCGGTTGAGCAAGAGTCGCCACCGACTTTTTATTTTATCCTAAAGGAAAGGTTAAAAAGCACAGCAAAAACCTTTTGAGATATTTCGTGGGTTCGGGGGGTAGATTATGAAAAGGGAAGGTATTATCACCCTTTTCATCCATGGTTATCCATGGGCTCTTATTTACTTGGTTTTTAGATCACTTGCCTTGATTTTCGATTGCTTTGAAATTGTGGTGTGTGTGTGTGTTTTGAAAATGTTTTTGAAGAGATGCCTTGTCATAGGCAACCGTTGTATTTGACTCGTGTTTGAGTGTTTTACAAAAGTGTGTATCTTTTCGAAAAGATGTTTCAAAATTTGTTTGAAAGTGTGTATGAAGTGTGGTTTTTGAAAGGAGGCAAGTATTTTTGCAAATTGATCTCAAGTAACTAAGAGTTTTGTCTACCCCTATTGTACTCAAAGGTTTTCTCTATGTTTTCAACCCCTTTTAACAATTTTGTTCCACCATTGAATTTGGTGGACAATCTTGCGTTTAGGATGTTTAACGAGACGGGCGCGGGTCATCGTATGGACCATGAATGCAATGGTGCCAAGTGTCTTTGGCAATTTGCTTAAAGGGACTTGATCATTTTGATAGGCGACTTTCGAAAGCGTCATCGAGGGACTTATGATCATTTGATTGTTTTGCCAAAGAAAATCGACGTGCAAGCATGGCCCATTTTGGAAGGTAACATGTGGGATTACCCTATGGGGTGCAAGTATGATTGTGTATTGATTTCATGCATTTGTCTTTGTATTAGGTTATCTAGCGTTCGATTTTATGTACATACAAACCCTAGGTCTAACCATGGTATAATTCGAAAGCGGTAAATTGCAAGAATTTAAAGTCTACGCTATTACAAATAGTGTCCGGGAGTGGGGGTACAAATTTACAAATGGGGATGAGACTTTAGGAATGTAGTGTCCAATAATTTACAACCAAATTGAATCGCGATCAAATGTAAACAATGTAATGTAAAGTATAATAATAGCAAATGTATATTGTCAAATGTAAAGTGTATTGTGTAGGTGTACGCTTAAGTGTATATGTGTATGTAATTTATTTACAGGTGCGAGATGTGATTTTAAATGTATTATTAAGTATTGTTAACTTAAATGAAAAGAATTAGATGTTTATTTATTTAATCTTTGTAATCTCGTATTTTTTCTTTAATATGTACAAAAAGAAAATTTAATAAAAGAAAAGAAAATGTTCTAAGCTTGAAAATTGTCATTTTTCATTTGATATAAATTTGTATCTTTATATTTTAATATGTACAAAAAGGTATTTTAATTAAAAGAAAGAAAAAATGTTTTAAATTTTAATTATATTGTGTATATTAAAAATGTATACAAATTATTAACTAAAAAAATGTTTTAAGTTAAATAAATAAAGAAAGAGTTTTAATTAAAAGAACATGTTATGTTCAAGATTATGATTATGTTATAAAAAGTATTATTAACGAAAAATTTAATGTACAGAATGTTATGTTAATTTATATCTAAAAGAGAAAATAATAGTTTAAATTGTGAAAAGAAAATAAGTATAAACAATTGGTTTAAGAATTTAATGGGCCTTTGCTATGTTAGCCCAAACTGAAATGTAAAAGAGAGGCAAAAAGGGATGGGGTGCGTTCAGGAAAAAGACATGGGCTTAGGCTGAGAAAGGGCGAGGCCCAAGATGCTTCCCACAATTGTTTTTTAGGGTTTGATTATTTGTTTTCATTAGGGAATGGTTAGGGTTTGTTGAGACAGAGGCGCCGTTCACTCCCCTTGTTCCCTCTTCATCCTCTTTGTTCGTCTCCTTCGCCAAGCGCCGAGATCAAGTCTTTTGCCCCAGCCATCAGCGCCACCATCCATGTCCTTCTTCTCTCCTTGGTTCCACGAAACGAGATTAAGGTGATGTTTTCTGCCTTTTTAACGCATTGTGAGTTTTGAATTTTATGTGTTTTGCATGTCTTGATTATTGATTCTGATGTAGCGTTATTATTATTCTTGTTGGAGGTGCGTGATAAGGGAGAGAAATTATACCTCTTGGAGAAGACGGAGAAGGAATGAGGATGGAGGTGCTTGGAGGCTTTGGCGGTGAGGGGTGGTTACGATGATGACGCTAGCTTGGCTTCCTGGTACTCTGTACTCTTTGTCTTTTACCTTTTGCTGGGTTTAATGATGATTTTGAAAACCCTTATGTGATATTTTTCTTCTTCTTCTCTGTTTGCCCTGTTGCCTACCTTGTATGCCTCAGTACTTCTTTAACTCCTTCTTTTGTTGCCTGGACGCCTGCCCTGTGATGAGGCTTCCTCTGAGGGCCTCTTCGTGTTGCCTTTGAATGCTTGTTGTATGCTGAGATTGAATGATCAGTGTTTGATATCTTGAATGTTATGTTTATGTTGGTAACCCAATGATGAGGAACTCTGAGGGTTTAGGTTGATTCTGATGTTTTGAGTTATTTTGTATGCTTGGCTTATGGCTTTTGCTTTTGGTTGAGGGCTTCTGAGTTGCAGGTTATGGTTGTTTTGGTTGAGTTTAGGCTTGACAGGTTTAAACTTATGCTATTAGGACTTGGTTGTTTGATGTTCTAAAAGGCTTGAAACTGGTTGCACTGGTCCAGCTTGTTGGACTGGTTGATGGCCTTAGGCATTTGCTTGACAGGGTTTGTCTTTTTGAATGGTGAGGCCTTTGCTGTTTGATACTTTACTCGTTTATGCAGGTTATGGCCTTGGTGAGGTTTTCTGGTTAGGCTTTGAATGGTTATGGCCTTACTGGTTTTTTAGGCTTCAGGCAGGTTGGGCGTTTTTGTTGGACACAGGTTTGGTCCTTGAATGGTTCAGCTTGGTTCAGGCTTATGCTGGTTTTTGCATGGCTAGTTGTTAGCAGGTTGGGTTTTACTGGTTTATGCTTCCAGTTCTGCTTCAGCTTGGACAGTTTTTGTGGTTATTGTTTTGGTTTGTTATCTCCCCCCTGACCCTGTTAGCAGTTTTCTTTTCTATACTTTCTTATTCAAGCCTAAGCCTGTAAGCCTAACCACTTTTTTTCTCTTCTTTCTCTCTCTAGTACAAATTTAAAGCATTTTTTATTGCTTATGATTTGTCTTATGCTGAAAAGGTGACTGGTGGAACATGATGACATTGAAACTTGCTTGCTTGCAACATGTTTTCTCTGCATACTTTATCTTTTTGATATCTTTCCATATCTTCTTTTGACAACATTTCGTACTTGTATCTGAATAGCCTTTTGGACTTGGACAGCTTTGGACAGTTGTTAGTTCAGTTTGAACCTAGTTTGAAATTGTGACTTGCATTGTTCTCTTGGCATATTCAGTAACTACTCAGTTTGCCTTTTTGGTTGCCCACTTGGATTTTGTTTGTCATTTTATGCAGTATGTTTTGACAAACTTGAATTTGTGCAATTTAAAACTTTTGTGCATTTCATACCTTTTGCAATCATTTTTCATCCCTCTCTGTGAACCGGGAGAAATCTCGTGATTTGCAGAGAGGGCAAACTGATTCCAGTCAGTTGCCTTTAATGATGACCCTTTTTTTTATCTGTCTGTCTTCTATTTATTTAACTGTTTCTGACTTTTCTTCTTTTCTTTTGCAGATAAAAATTGAATGGAGAGGATTTAGCAACAGATGAAGAATGAAGAGTTGAAGATTTAGAAACAATTAGGATAGTCTTATTTTAAATTTAATTATTGTAAAATTATTATTGTAAACAATTTGTAAACAAAACAATTATACAAATAAATTAAAGATAAATAAAAACTCTTTTTTATCCAATTAATTCTTTTCTTCTTTTCACTTGTTTACTTTATTATCTATAATTCTTTAAATTAAAATAATTGAAAATAAATTCCAACTATTTAATCTTAGAACAATAAATAATTAAATAAACATTGCTTCAGCATTGATCAATTAAACTTGGCGCTTCCAACGTCCAAAGCAAAACAACAATCAATCACAACAACTGTCCAGACGTATTTTCTTTTTATTGACTTTAATCAAACACTTCAAATTCAAACCCAATGCATCCTTTCACTGATTTAGTCACACAATGCGAATTCAATCCAAATCTCGAAATATCTTGCAAAGCACCGTAGAATTAAATCTTTCTGAGGAACCGCGCATGAAAACCCTAATTCCTGATTAAATGCCAAAGAAGCGTTCGCCTGATCGAAGTTGAGTCAAAATCAACCAAAACTCTAAGCAAACTGTTTGAACTGTTCTAAACCCCTCAAAACTAAAGAAAACCCTAATTTTGTCTGACTGACGAGAAAAGCCTGTTTGACCGATTCTTGAGCCAGTTTGAAAAATCAGGAAACGCCTGAAGCTATGATTTCTTGAGGAAAAATGCGAGGGCAAATTTTGGGGTACAACACACACACATGCATCTCTAGGGTAATCTCACTTGTTACCTCAGAAAATAGTCATGTCCCTCGAATATGGGCGTTTTAGCAAAGACCCTCGATAAAAGATCGTAGTCCCTCAATGTCCCTCAATGTTGCCTTTGGTAAACGATCTAGTCCCTATACGAAATTGCTAAAACGTCTCATAGGTTGCCTTCTATGACTATACAAATGATCCACGCCCTTTCCTTCACATCCAACGATGGGGCTTATTACCAAATAAATGGTAAGATAGAAACATCTAAAGGAGGAGGAAAAGAACATTAGACCTTTTGAGTAGATAGGACACTCATAGTTGCTTGCTTGCTCACAAATAAAAAATCATTTTCACACCAACACTTTCAATTGAAACATTTTCAAAAGACAAAGCTCTTTGTACGCATTCTTATAGAGACGAGAATCATTACAAAGGCACTTTTCAAAATCACTTTCAAAAACATCTTCCACAAACAAACACCTCTTTGAAATATTTTCAAAACCAACACTTTGTACGCATTATTATAGAGACGAGAATCATTACAAATTACGTTTTCAAAATATTTTCAAACCCACACCACAAGCACATTTTCAAACAAAAGAAAGTGATCTAGAAAGCAACTAAGAGCCCGTAGAAAACTACGAATGAAAAGGGTGTGAATACCTTCCCTTTTCATAACCTACCCCCCGAACTCAAGAAAACATCTCTAAAGGTCTTTCCTCTTCTTTTCAACCTTTCCTTTGTTGGATAAAAGAAAAGTCGGTGGTGACTCTTGCTATCTGTAACAATTGCGATCAAACATAAAACAACCAAGTCAATTCTCCCACCATATTACAGAACTGGTGACTCTGCTGGGGAATATTTAAAAGTGGGGTTACCTTACGGCTAGATCACCTTAACTTGCTTTCTTTGTTTGACTTGCATGCTTTACATTATGGTTCCTTGTTCGGGCTTTGTTTTTTATCCTCCACCCGGATCTGGGGCACCTTTTAGGTAAGTAGCAATAGATTGTGGAAACTGTACAATGTAGACCGATATGGTTGAAGCAATGGCTACGTTAGTGTGACGCATTTGTTGGTACTGGTATCCCTTGTGTTGAATCGAGGAGAATACGGGGCCGCTGAGCGGTGTCATGAAGCACTAACTGACCTTAGAACCTTAATTGAACAACTTGGCCATTAGGAAGTAGTGAGATAGCGGTTTCGGTGGAAAGCTGAAAATTGGTTGATATTCGATACTATACTCATTGAGATCGGACTTTTGGGATATCTCGACCGCAAGAAAAGATTGATTATGCTGAGATAATGCCTAAAAGAAAGTTTAGTGATATTGAGATCCCCTAGAACCCGATTACTTCTAGGACATGTTGAGCTAACTAAACTTCAAGAGGGTACTTACCTACAAACCCCATTGCAAGCCTAAACCTAAGGACTTGTCTGCTTTGTGTGTATATGGTTTGTTTGCTTTGTTCACATGTACATAACATCATAAACATCATAACATCATTCTCACTAACCATTTCAAGGATTTAGGAATTTATCTTTGCTTTGTTTTGTAGGGCATGGATCCCATTCAAAGGAACACCATCCGAGTCAACTTCGTGAAAGCACATCCTCAACTCCAAGAATTAGCATCAAGGGTGCCTGGAGATTCTCCCTTCACCAAGAAATATGGTCGACTTCTCAGCTTGGCTACCTCAAATTTTCAAGAAGAAATGATGTGTGTACTCTTCCAATTCTTTGATCTCGTGCATCATTGCTTCACCTTCCCCGACTATCAGTTGGTGCCTACATTAGAAGAGTTCTCTCAACTGTTAGAAGTGCCCGTGCTTGATCAAATATCGTTCACTGGTTTAGAAGAGACTCCAAAGCTCGAAGTTATTGCCGAAGCCCTACATCTGAAGGGAGCCGACATTATAACAAGTTAGGAGACAAGAAGTGGAGTTAAAAGTTTCCTAGCCAAGTTTCTGTTGGAGAAGGCTCGTTCATTCTTGGAGGATATGGATTTTCAAGCTTTTGAAGATGTCTTGGCCCTTTTAATCTTTGGTTTGGTTCTATTTCCCAATCCGGAACAATTCATAGATGTGAATTCCATCAAGGTTTTCCTCTCTCGTAATCCTATACCTACTCTGCTTGGAGACATTTTACATTGTTTCCACACTCGCACCATGAAGAAAAAAGGTACTCTTTTGTGTTACATTCCCTTATTCTCTAGGTTATTTACTTTGCACCTAACTCGGTCAACGATGAAGAACGAGCAAGGCTTGACATGGTCTCAAAGGATGATGTCACTCATACACTCTGACATTTATTAGTGTTCTCGATCCCTAGAGGGTATTACCATCATTGACCGTTATGGGGAATTCCCTAACGTCCCATTCTTAGGCATTAGGGGAGGTATCACCTATAACCCTTCTCTTGCATTATGGAAATTTGGGTATGCACGAAGAGATGGTTCTCACGATGCACTCATTTTCTTCATGTTGATGGTTATGGTTGAGACGACACGACCAACATCATCATGAATTTGGGGTTCATTTTTTTCATGTTGATAATTATGGTTGAGACGACACAACCAATATCATCATGAGTTTGGGGTATTTTATTCATGTTGATAATTATGGTTGAGACGAAAAGACCAATATCATCATGAGTTTGGGGTTTATTTTCTTCATGTTGATGGTTATGGTTGAGACGACACGGCCAACATCATCGTGAATTTGGGGTTCATTTTCTTCATGTTGATAATTATGGTTGAGACGACACAACCACTATCATCATGAGTTTTGGGTATTTTCTTCATGTTGATGGTTATGCTTGAGATGACACGACCAACATCATCATGAATTTGGGGTTCATTTTCTCCATGTTGATAATTATGGTTGAGATGACACGACCAATATCATCATGAGTTTGGGGTATTTTCTTCATATTGATAATTATGGTTGAGACGACACGACCAATATCATTATGAGTTTGGGGTATTTTCTTAACATTGATAGTTATGGTTGAGTATGATGCAACCGACTTCATCGCGAAATTTTGGGGTATATTTTATTCATATTGATGGTTATGGTTGAGACAACACGACCAACATCATCGTGAGTTTGGGTTATTTTCTTCATGTTGATGGTTATGGTTGAGACGACACGACCAACATCATCATGAGTTTGGGGTATTTTCTTCATGTTAATGGTTATGGTTGCGACGATACAACCAACATCATCGTGAGTTTGGAGTTTTTCTTCCTGTTGAGAGTCATAGTTGAGGACGACACAACTGACACCATCAGGAAACTTTGGGTTCCACTGCTTCAAATCTAGCATATTGTGTTTGGTTACCGAATCTTGGTTAAGGGCTGACACAACCAACATCGTCATTCCAAGTTCCAAATATCTGGTTTCAAGCTTTTTCAATTATCTATCCCATATGATGCGATAGATATGTGAATCTTCAAGGTTATATTATTCACCCCTTAGGTTGTGATGGATAACGTAAGCCCACCTCTGTTGTCTTTTATCCCCTAGGTTGTAATAAATGCACAGGTTCATCCTTGTACTGTTTACTCTCTAGGTTGTAGTAAACATAATGAGATTTATGTAATCCATTGTATCAGTCTCCATGCAGCAATGTGTTATCAAAATTTATTTTATTCGTTCCCTAGGTTGCGATGAATATACAAAATATGTGTCACAAACCTACTATATCAGTCTCCTAGCATTAGTAGGTCAACTTTTTAAAACTTGTACCATTTACCTCCTAGGTTACGGTAAATAAACAAAATCTTACAATCTCTCAGATACCGACAAGTTGTCCACGTCATCGAGTCTTAATTCTAATCAACTTTGGTTCAAACACCGGTAGGATGATACATCATTATCTATGCCTATTCTTCATACTCGTGGGAACATTGTACAATGTATCCTTATTATATCTCGGACAAATCTTGGAGTTTTCCAATATTTAATAAACTTCTGATTAAGCGTGTGAGGCCTGCGTATTCTCGCACTATCTAATCGAAAGATAATTAAATATGGGCAGCTGTCATACCCCAAATTTGTCCGCCCCTTATTTCTACAATCAAAAAATATTTTAAACATGGTTTTTATAATATTATTTGATTTTTATAAATATTCGCTTACAAACCTATTTAAAAAATATAATAATTTATTTCAGATCATTTGTATTTTTGAATAAATAAATATTTGCACATCTTTTGTATACTTTCAAATTGAGTTTATTTATATTTCAGTAATATAGCACAATTAGTGAAGAATGAAGCTTGCAAGCGTAAGGTCACAAGTTCGAATCTCTTGTGCCGCACTTTCAACATTTTATTTTAATTTTTCTATTTTTTTCCCACTAATTTTCTTTCCTTTTTAAATAGGTGCTTCATATTAGTCATTTGATGTCAATTTGTGTCACACTTTATTTTTGATTGGTCAATTTTGTTTTATTTCCAATTTGGATGATTTTTTTAATCTATAAATAGAACATGTTTTTCACACTTGTAGATCATCCACAATATTCACAATTCTTTCCCACAATTCCACGCACTTCCTTTTAAAATTTCTTTTCAACACTTTTAGTGTTATTTTGGCCGATGATTCAAATATGAGACCTCCCGTTGATTTCTAATTTTTATCTATTTTTAATTTTAAATTGTTTTAAACACTAAGTGATGATTTATCTGATAGTTTTTCTTCTTTTTAATTATATTTTTACACTAAATCTCAACCCCTCAAAGTTTTTTTCACATTTTATTCAATAGCCACTTTTATTTCACGTTGCTTTACAACTTTTGTTACAGTAACAATTCACAAATTCTATAGACACATAATACATATTCATTCACACTAACATGTTTTTTATTGTACATATAATCTTTCTTTATACACGTGAATATTTTAATCTCTTTGGTTCTTTCTCAAAACATCCCTGAACCATATATCATAATTTATTCCGATAATACTCGTGGGTTACTAATTTTTCTAACTGTGTTTTTGCTAATTTCTGCTAATTTTTTATTGCTTATATAATTATTTGTTTTTTCTAAACAAAAGCATTAACACAAATAAACAATCCATAACCTATTTCTCACAAATTATACACAAAACCATTAAATCTCATAACACAACATGTACAATTTTGTTCTTTTTTTTCTAGAAAAAACATAATAATCTAACTCACAAGTGCCACAGAACATTTATGCACTTGTAAAAATTTTCTTTCATTTTTATTTCAGGAAACAGTGGCAAAATCGATTACGAAGCAAACACCCGCAAGCA